>OX346712.1:0-1309094 GCA_947063395.1 Hemistola chrysoprasaria | reverse complement strand
GATAAAATGTACCCTATGTGTTACTCCAGGGTCAGTCCTGGAATGCGAGGCAGCAACCCTTCAACGTGAACAAATCCTCGGAACAGTGAGGTCACTCCGCAAAGCCTGCGAAGTTCCCAGGAAGCTTCTGGGTGGAGTTAGGCTGGCTAGATTAGCCAGGACTTCACGTACAACGGATAACGGACCAGATATAGAGTCTAAGTGCGGAAAAGGAGTCCACTTTACATTACTCCAGGGTCTAGACTATCTACATCTACATACCAAATATCAGCCAAATCGGTTTTGTAGTTTTAGTAAGTAACAAATTCATCCATCCTAACAAACTTTCACATTTATAATAAAATTAGTAGAATTCTTAGAATACCTAGTTTTAATTACTGCTAGCCGGTTCAGGCAAGTTCTCCTGCCAGCGCAAGCTCTGTTCCTTCAAAGTAAGATGCGAGTCGGCGCTGTCCGCCTCAGGGTCAGGGAGCTCCTCTAACGGCACCTGAATATCTTCGTGGGGCAGTTGTTCCGCGCGCCACTCCTCATCCACCACGTCTATTAGGCGCCCGGTACGAGGTACCTTGCTGTCCATTCTGCGTTTGTGATTTAGAAAAAAAGGTCACGTACAGTAGGAAATTGGTTGGTTTATGAAGGCAGTAATTAAAACTAAATTTTCCAAGGTCTTATAAATGTTATTTTTATAGTTTTTTCTGTGAAACTTACTTTAAATGCAGCAAAGCAAAACGTGCCATCTAGAAGAACCTGGTATGGTTCGTGAAAGCCGTAGTTGTTGTAATAGAATTTTAGGTATTTCTGCACTTTCTTATATCTTGTGATTTTCATATTTGAATACTGCTATACAAACCTTGGATCTTGGGTTCGATGTTCGATTTATTTAAATTTATTTATAAATTTATATAATTATTCACATCAGCAATATGTACTAATTATAGTGATCTGTGGTACACACTACCACAGAACAAAGAGGAAATAGAAGGAAATCTGTCCATAGAACTTGGGGGGCGCTATAGAAGAACGGGTCGGCGTGGAGTTTGACAGATGATTTTTTTTTTTTGCTCAGCGCTACAAGATCTTCAGTATAATCCATTCTTCAAATAAAACTCATTATTTTAAAAGAATATTTATTAATAAATTTATTTCACAATAACGAAATAAGCACAACACAGGTACAACTCAACTCAAAATAACAAACAGTTAAAGTTTTATAATAAGGTATGGTATAACAATCAATGAAGTTGTCTTATATATTATTATAATAGCTAATAAATATACACAAGTTCAGATTAAGATTCTTGATCTTGATATTTTAAAAAGCGCTGAACAATTTCGATGAAATTTAATAGATTTATTCTCATCGAAATCCGTGTATAATTTGTTGGAATAAGCAAGTAACAAACAAACATTATACAAAACAAATTATATCAAACACTAAATTATATCCATTTTAATGACAATAATAATCACTATAATAACTATCTATCTACATTATTGTAATAATAATCATGTGTATCGAATCTAAGAAGTACCGTTTGACAGTTTTTATTTTGTCTTGTTTAAAGGATTTAAATTTAGAGATTGTGATTTTAGTGAATTTAAAAAAACCTCATAATAACATGGTTTTACAGCGAAGGTTAAATTTCGAAACCGGTGAGTTACGCCTATGCAAATTTATTGAAAGTACGAAATGTCAAACGATACTTAGATTTTATAGACTGATAGTTATAATAAATAAATCGTTAACACATTCAAAAACACAATAAGCAATGCAAATAATACAAACTTAAGCAATAAATTAATATTTGACCACAAAAATCTATGCATTTAAAAATCACTTAAACACTAAGTTTAAAAGTAACAAACTATTTTAAAATGATATAAACAATCCTATCAAAACACATAATATGTAAAAAAATGTTAACAAAAAGTCTACGCAAAAGTAGTACGCCAGTGCAAAGTTATTGAAAGTCCGAAACATCACACGGTACTTCTTAGATTTATAGTTATAACAAATGAAATAAAACATACTTAAGCAATAAATACATATTAGACTATAACAACCTATGCATTTAAAAATAACTTAATCAACAATTAATAAAACATTGACAAAAGACACTAAGTTTAAAGCTACGTAACAATATTTAAATATTGTACAATCCCATCAAAGCATATGTAAAATGCTAAAAAAGAATAAATAATTCTTTTTTGTTCCGTACCTCAAAAGGAAAAGAAGAACCCTTATAGAATTACTTTTTGTCCATCCGTCCAAAGATCCAAAGATCTGCGGTCCCTTGTGGCTGTAAAAAATCATACTTCTAAGTTAACGTAATCAAAAGCTATGGCCATTTTACTGCATATTTTCATACTTAGCGCAAGAAACTAATAGATGGTGCTGTATGTTCTCGATATTTAGGTATGGAACCCACACTATGCATACATACATATGCCTTAATAATTTATTTTTACGCATTATTAAATAGCTTTTACTCAATAATACATCACACACTTATAAATAACTTAAAACTATTTTATTAAACATTATTGCGCGTCAAGAATGGCACAGAAAATCCGCTGGCGCGATATCTGAAACATAATAATATTATACAAGTATATAAAATATAGCTGATAATATTAATCACACAAACGACATTATTTTTTGCATCTAAGTCATCATCATCTCAGCCACGTGAGGTCCACAGCTGAACTTAAAATACATACATACAATCATACCTATTGCCATCTACCGGGCACAATTTCCAGACTCCAGGCTGTAATGAGATAATTCCAAATAGAAAAATCCAATATTAGACACTTCCTGAACTGGTAACGAACCCAGGACCTCATGGTCGGTAGTCAAGCTTGCGCTCACTATGCCACCGAGGCAGTCACGGCTCGACATACATGTTCTAAGTAGCTTATTGTAATTTAAGTATTATTGACAGTTGACAGCCTGGTTGGCACAGATGGTAGTAACTCTGCTTTCTGTGCCGGAGGCCCCGGGTTCGATCCCCGGTCTGGTCAAACATTTGTGACTGATAGGCCTCCCCCATAGATTTCCATCCAAAACAATTGTAAGCGGCCTGCATCCAGAGTGTTCCTGCCGTCCTTATCAGATCGTCTGTCCACTTTGTGGGTGGACTTCCTACTATGGCGGTAGTATTATGTTATTTACGGCTTATTTTACTTAATAAAATAATTAAAACTATTGTAAACATAAAAAACAAATACTAACTTAAAAAAGTGTTGTGCAGCTTATCAGGAATGACAGCAAATCTGTTTCCACTGCACTGGAACATCAGTGATATCTGAAAAATATTACATAAAAAGCCAGGTCAAAATTAATTTGTTTCATACAATATATGACGAGACTGAAAGAAACGAAAGTCGCGGGTCAGGATTGTAGCAAGTGGAGAAATTGCCCCTGCCTACCCCAACAGTGTAAGCCAACAAGGCTGCACTGAATTTTTAATATTCTTATCTTCCTTACATAAATTATTATTTTAAAAATATATTTATATTTTTACGATTTTGAAAACTACCGTTACTCATATTTATTATATTATACAATGACTTAAGTCACGTTTGAAGTCGAAAACGCTCGACCTAGGTTTCGGACAACCCCGGTGTCCTTCATCAGGAGTTCACACGTGAGCAGGATCGCGACGGACTCAAACGTTCAAACGTTTTAGATTTCAAACATGAGTTAAGTCGTTGTATAACATAATAAATATATTTTTAATAATAATATTATTATCATATGAGTCAAAAGGATTGATAAGGAAAATAGTAACAAATATAATTTACAAAATTGTGCAGGCGCAGCTTACGGATGACAGCAAAATTCACGCACACCACACACTGGAACATCCAATATATTATCTGAAAATATATTTATATAGGTGAAAGAAAACAAGTTATAAATTTTTTACACCTGAGTGACTTATATTTTTTAAATGCCAAAGATTGCAAAGCAGTCATGTTGCGCAAAGATAATCTTTCGATGTCTGTGCCTTTCAAAATGCGGTTAATGGAATTACACCAATTGTGTATCTGCAAACGGCATATTAAGGCAATAAAGAAACCTAACGCCTCAACATGATGTTGTTGACATCCAAACCAATCAACAACAGCATTTTTTAAAAATATTTCCCGGATATTTTGAACAATGAATCGATTGTGAGGAAACTTATTCAAGTTATCGTTGATAATATAAATAAGTTCCTTGAATAACCTAATAAATCTACTGTTTGGATAATAAAGGTGCCTACCCTCTAGCCCTCTTCTTTCCTTAAAAGTAATCCAAGAATGGATATCAGTATAATCTGACGTTAAAAAGATTGCTTTGCAAGTTTGGCATTTAAATCGTTTTAGAATTTTTCGCGACACATAGCCAGCTGTGAAAGCTGCAGCTTGTGCGCGAATTCTTTCCTGGCGGGCTTGTTGAAACAGCGATGGGGCTGTTTGAACAAGCCCAGAAGAACCTGCTGCCGCTTGTCCTTGCTCCGTTGCTGCATCTGCATCAGAAAAAATATTGTCAGCAGTATCATTGTTCTTGAACAAAATTGCACCAACGACAGTCCAAGTCTTATCATCCTCACAATTAAAATTGTTTGAATGGGAGGTTAAAACTTTAGAAAGTATAAGGGACTTATAAGCGGTTCTGAAAGTCGAACAATCAGGATTTACGTTTCGATAGTTCAGTGACCTGATACGGCCAAAGAAGTTTTCCAACGGATCCTGGTTGAGATTGCGGGTGTAAAATGAGCTTACACCGGCTTTCTTGAGATCGGACCAGAGTCGGATGAAACTTTTCAACGTCGTAATCCAATTCTTAATACTAGGTACCCGTTTGGTGATAGAATGACCTGCCTGAAGGGCCTGTTTACTTTTAGTGTCAATAAATGCAATACTTTCTAATGTTTTGATGGCATCTTTCCAAAATGTTACATGTTTTGAGATACCGTCCTTGTCCTCGAAGACTGGCCCCCTCATCTTCCCTGGTGCAGATCCTCCTCGTGAGCCGTTGACGCTGTCGAAGAGCCGGTCGAAAAACAGCACTGCATCTGCCGTAGTTTGAATCGTCTCGTTGAACGGCTTTCCACTTGATTGGATCGCTATAACAAAACGAACGTTTTGAGTTTTGATATTAATAATAATAATTCTTTTTTTTAAATTTTTTGTACAATATAGTATATATTTTTTTTTCCCTTGTTTATCTGCCATCAGTCAGACAGACCTTTATCAGATTTGTTATGTGTTTTCCATTGGCGTTTGATGAAAAACTCATGGACGACGCCTAGAGCTTTGCTCATTCTGAGTAAAGAGCACGTTGGCTCTTTTAAGGCGCTTAAATTCACTTTCGCGCACCAGGTTGCCCGCCAAAGGGATTATTGGTTTGATGACCGAGCAGTAGACTCTGACTTTGTTTCTTAGTAATAGTGTTGACTATCTGCCAAGAAGACACAGGAGCTTTCTAAAGCGGTTGTTCACGTGATGTTCAATATAAGTTCAGTTGTTCAGTATAATTAATATGAATACCGAGGTCTGCGGTATAATTATAATTCTCTTATATAATATTTTCTTACCCCAATGATTGCCATACCGCAGCATCGCACATGTTGTTTCACTCAGAACTTGAGTTGCATTTCTTACTTTCATTTTTTTTACTTTTGCTGGGAGAATATGTTCCTCACTCAATTTGTGAGCCATCCTGAAAATATTGCATTATAATATAATATGGGACAACTTTCACACACGTGAATCATCTGGTCCCAAACTAGGCTAGAAGCCTGTACTATGGTAACCAGATGACTGATATACATAATTATGTAAGCTTATAACACCCAGACACAGATCAAACAGACATATTCAGGCACACAAATGTTTGACCTGGCCGGGGATCGAACCCGGGGCCTGCGGCACAGAAAGCAGAGTTACTACCATCTGAGCCAACGAGGCTGTCATGTTGAATCATTATAAGCAATGTAGCATATTTAGCTTAAATACTTCATGACAGATTTTAATTATCTTAGGAATTCCAGCGTCTAGTACTAGTATAATATGATTGAGTATGATTGAGTAGATTGAGTCAATTTTATTGTAATAGTTGTAAAAAAACCAACTGCTGTTAGTGACAGCTTAAAAAAATTTACAAGAAATATAAATTACCTGACATCTCCCAAATTACAATCTGTCTTATATGCTTCGATAATGTCACTCCATTTCGCTATTTTACCGCAGAATATCATATCCTTATCTAGAAAATTATTTCTGAAAATAGAAAGTTGTTATGGAACTAATTAGATATTCTTTATCTTATTATTCTTTAATCGAAAAATGGTTATTGGTATATTATGTACTTTTTATGAATTTGTATACAAATGACTAACCTTATGCCTTTTATTAAATGTGGTGGGTCATAGATATGGTGCAACTTATGACCATTGATCTCTATTGAAGAATCTACAAAATAGAAAATAAACCAGCTGAAAATTTTTAGATTTTTGGAGGTTTTGATTCGAAATTTTTTTTTTCTTTATTACATAAACCAACGACGGCACACATATGAAGCTAATGAAGATGATACCCTTATGGGTATAACAGTCCCATCATAGCCTAATCTCACAATAATAAATTATAATTATATATGAAAACACTTTATTCATTAACGTTAGCTTATAACAACGAATAATACAAAATTAGCAAGTATGATATTACAGGTCCACCCATGAACATGCATCCCACCACTCCTAGAGCCCACGCTCACATACATATATTTATGCATCTATCAAATATAATATATCTACATAAATACTTGCCAGAGCAAAAATATTAAATATATATTTAATTATAGCTCTATAATTTAGCGAAAATACCTGGTTCAATGTTGTTGTGTAATTGCTCCCCTCGTAAATCATTTTGAAAACTGTTAATGCATGAACGAAATGTCGCTCCCTGGTCACAAATAAGGGCCTTAGGTATAAGGCCAACCCCAGCCACAGCATCCACTACATCCTATAAGCAGGCAACAACGCTTAAAATATTATTAATATGAAAGTTTATATGACCCGGATGCTCATTTACGCTGCAACCTTAGTTTAGACCTGCATGCTTTTATTGCATAAACAAAATATTACATACATAGTCTGGCCATAAATACTGTTACAATAATAAATAAAAAAAAAATTAAATTTGAATTTGGCATCTTGTCATTTTTATATAATTGTTCATTGAGTTTTCTCATTTTGGCGCCAATAAATTGTACAATATTGAATTGAATATTGCGATATTAAAATGGAGTAAAATGGAGCGATGTAGGGTAGGGTGTAAAATGGAGAATCGCTGTGATAGCATTACACAAAGTAGGTATGGAGCCAAATGCAATTTTTAAAACTCTCCATACGCTTTGTATTAGTAAAATGTTTATGTACCGGGCTCAATGACGTTGAATTGCTTCTTACTACAGACGCACAATCCCTGAACAAGCTTCACAAAAAAGTGTCCTTCACTGACAATTACGCGCTATGACATCTACTGAATTTCAATTATTTGAATTTAAACTCTATTTACCTGATATATACGGCTTGCTCTAAACGCCATGATAATTTGGAGTCCCTAAAACAATCCATACGATTGGCAGTGAAGTATTGTTTTATATTTATGTATTAAACTAACACACTGTAAAAGTAATAAATGTTATTCGCAATAGATGTTTTTCTTTAAATTTTGGTGTCAGTATTTATGGCAAGACTAGGTATATTAGACTGCAAAGTAAGCACTGCAGTAATAAATTAATGTAATCCCATTTAAACAATATAATATCATCTCACTCTATGCACAGGGAGGGGGTAGTAATATACATAACATACCCTTAAAATATTTTTCATAGTAATAGTTGGGGTTGATCCTTCACATAAGTAATACGCGATTGCTTGCGTCCAGGGAGAACAAATGCCCCGAATCATTATAACTAACGCATGATCACATAGTTTTAGCTGCTTCGCACCTCCATAGTTGACAAAACCTTCAATGTGGTCTTGTGACTCGACAAATGTCAGGTGCGGCGTCAGTGCCACCTCGTCAAACACTAAAACCATAATATAGATTTAAATAGTTAAAATTTCCTTAATGTGTAAAATTGAATATAATAGCTATAATATATATCATTATATATATACTAGCTGTGCTCCGCGGTTTCACCCACGTAGACATCGTTCCCGTATCGTGAAAAAAGTACCCTTGTGCTCTTCCAGGATCTAAGCTACCTGCATACCAAATTTCAGCTCAATCGGTTCAGTAGTTTTGGCGTGAAAGAGTGACAAAAATGCGCTGCAGGTAAGTTAGAACTCGCAGCGCTTTGTTCACCTTTTACAAACGTAACTTTTTTACATTTTACTGAGATTTCAGAATTTTAATATTAGGAAGATAACTTACCTATTGAACACATTTTTTTTTTGATATCCCAGTCCTTAGTTATTTCTTTAAATGCCAGAAGCAGTTGGGTATTTAGCCCACAGTCGATGGAAAAATTTCTAGAAAATTTGTTCAGGGTCGTTTTCGATGGCAAAACAAACATTTTCTGTAAGAATTTATAGCCTTTAGGGCTATGTTTTGACAATGAAAGAGCAAAAATTTTTTCTTGTGTGTTAAAACGCCTCCGCTGTACTTTATGTTTATTTTGATTGATTTGCATCATTAGAAATGTTTTTGCTGCTAATGACATACCTTAAATTCAAGAAATTATGTAATAAACTGCAAAAAATAAATTGACAAAATAATTTTTTTGTATCGTAACTACAAATTCATGTATATTCTCCTTTGTTCTATCAAAAATTGCTTCTTGTAAATAAATAAAGTGTCTTTAACCAGAATTATTTTTATCTAAAGCGAAAAGTGCATGTAAAATTATTATAATTATAGTTAATATGCTTTACCATCAATTAAAGATTCAAATGAATTCTTTTCGCAAAATTCCTTTACTCTTTCTATTTTTTCTTCATAATTATATATAATTCTCCTCTTGGATTTTAATAGTTTTGTGAACTTTTTATATATATTCTTACATTTTGGAGTAAGGTTTTCAACACTTTTTACAATTCTTGGCTTTTTTAGTATGTTACGAACATCTGAAAGTTATAAAACCTACTCAGCATATTGTAGTAGATTTTTAAATAATAAACTTTGTTGATTTTTATAAACCGTGCGGGAGAAACTTTTCGGTGCAGACAATAATCATACTAACTAATTTAACAATTATAGTGTCAATAATAATGTCTGAGTTACGATAAGTTTACTTTTTGTTTCCCAGGTTAAGTAAAGATTATTATTAGATCCTACATTGAATATAGTTACTTTATCTATACTAATCTATACTAATATTATAATGAAAGAAACTTTGTTTTTTTGTTTGTAACAAATAGGCTACGAAACTACTGGGCCGATTTTAAAAATTCTTTCTCTTATGGAAAGCTTAATTCAGTGTGAGTGACATAGGCTATATGAGATTTTGAAAAATTAGGGATCCGTAATAAAACTGCAATATTCACAATATTGCAATATACCAAGGTGTCATATAATTACCATATTCATTAATTTGCGTGCGCTGTGAAATCTATTTATGGTAGAATAAAATAATATACTAAGGGTTTGTATAGTACTTAACAATATCTACAATATAGTCCACGGACATTATATCCATCTATTTTGGTTTAGTCACAATTATCGTAACAGTCTAAGTAGAATAAAGTAAGGGATTTGTAGAATTTATCAATATCTACAAAATAGTCCACGGACATTAAATCCATCTATTTTGGTTTAGTCACAATAATCGAAACAAACATTATTTTTATGCGGTATAAAAACTATTGGTGGTAGAAATAATATACAATAAATACTTATATCTTCAAAATAGCCCGGGGAAAATTTATACATGTGTTAAGATATGGTCACTGTAAAAGAAATAGTCATTAATTTGTATGCGTTGCGTAAACCATTAGGGTTACATCTATGAAAATACAATGTATCACGAATTTACTCCTGCTAAAAAGTTCACTATACCTACTTGCGAAGCCGGGGCGGGCCGCTAGTATTCTATATAGTAGAATAGTCTGGGGCCTCATGATCAGCAGTAGAGCTTGCAAACACTACTCCACCGAGGTAATGACATACTCATTTGTATAATATGTTTTTACAAAAATACTCACTTAGGCATGTGCCCGTGTTAGTTGATCCTATTTTCTCATTATTAGTGTGTGATAGGCCATCTGTAGTGATAAACAGACACATAGAATACAATTATAACAAAAAATGTAACAATTGGCGGTCTTATCGCTAAGAGCGATATCTTCCAGACAACCGTGCAGGGATAGGAGAGTACAGTAAATTGCATTTGGTCGGTGGTGTGACAGAAATAGGTAGAAATATTATTATGATTAATTCTACTATGCCCCACCAGTGGGGCGGCCTCGTGGGGCAAAGTGGTAAAAAACAACCCAAAATTATATTATCATAATAATTTATGTCGATATTGTTGTGATTGTTCAGGGAACCATCAGCCCAGAAAGCACATTCACTACCAACTTAGATTTATTACTATCAGATTACATACAAGGGCATTCTTTATGAAACATTTGGATAATTATAGATAAGTTAATATCTGTAATTTTAATAAAAAGGATGTTATACAAACAAGGACATTCATCATAAACATTTGGATAATAAATAATATTTAATAATACTCACCACCAATCAATCCTGAGGTCATAATATCCATCGTTGAAGTTCCTGGTATTTGTTTGTCCACACACCCTGCACCAGTAGGTGGAGACACAAGCTCTGTAATTACAATACAAGAGTATTCAATAAGAAACATTTGAATAATAATCGACCGAGCGAATTAGAGTCGACAAGTGGGATAATACCTGCGCTTGTACCACCCTAAGGGATGACCTCTAGTATGTAAGTTTGATCGATGAAATTTTGCAGGCAGGTAGTAATAAAAAAAGTATTATCAAGTTCGAACATGAGCTAAATCTGTCATGGGGTTCTACAGATATAGGGATTACAAGATTTTCTCTTTATTGATCATTACGTAAGAATCAGGAGAGAAGACGGTGGGTTCCCAACGACTTACACTAAATGAGTCACACTGTGACACGTTGGGGGAAAAAAATGCATTATAATATTATACATCTTGTTTTTAATTGGTTTACATTGCATCGTCCCCGTTAATATCACATATATGATAATATTTTAATATTTTGTGACTTTTGACTAGGTATTCATTAAAAGCAAAATAGTAATCATATTACATAACAATTTAGAATAAAATCGTCAAAGGGCCATTCTACATGCTAGTATCCTGATACTGGGTCTGCCCAAAAACGTCTACTCACTATTAAACTGCGATTCTAACATTTAACTTAAGATTTTCAACTTAATAAGTTTTCAACTCACTTAAGAGATTCAACTTAATAATCATAAAAAACATAAAAAAAAATTTAAACCTTTTTGACTCATTTCAATTTTAATTTTATAATATTTATTTATAAAATAATTTATTATAATAAATTATTTATTTATAAAATTTAAAAAGTTATACTTTTTAAATTTTATTTAAAAATTGCGTGATTAATTTATTTAAAAACAAAATTAAATTTATAAATCCCAAATCTGATCCTCAGGATCTGCCTGGAGTCTGGAACTGTGCCCGGTAGATGGCAATAGGCTCGCCCCCTATTACATGGGGCCAATAACATACTGGCGAAATGTGGGTGTACCTATTATGGGACTGAGTTCTGGGTACACCTTTGCCTACCCCTTGGCTCCTTGGGGAAAAAAGGCGTGAATGTATGTTATGTTATTTTATGGATATAATACACACACACACAGGCGTTCATAATGAAATATTTAGATAGTAATAATGAATAATACTCACTGCCGACTGACCCTGAGGCCATAGTAACTGCTGTGGACGATCCTGGTTGCTCCATTCTCCCGATATTAGTGGGCGTAGACATAATATCTGTAATTATATTAAATTGGATTTAATACACCCACACACTCACAGGCGTTCATAATGAAATATTTAGATAGTAATAATTAATACTCACTGCCGATTGACCCTGAGGCCATAGTAACTGCTGTGGACGATCCTGGTTGCTCCATTCTCCCAACATTAGTAGATGTGTACACAATCTCTGTGACAGTAATTGCAAGACTTTTATATTCATACCAGGGTATTTAAAAGAGTAGTAATACTTAAGTAAGTGCATCTACCCAACAAACTGAACAACTTGTGATCTATGAAATGCAAATATTTGTACCATTTTATATTTACTAAAGAGGTCTTATTAACTTGAAATACAATATGAATAAGGGAAGAGAGACGTCCCCACTTGTGTGTGAAGTTTTTTTCCCAAAGTCATATTGCAATATAAGATATTCCGAGAGATATTTTCAGAAGTCCGCATTGAAACTTTTGAAGTTAAGAGTTTTAATTAATTAGTCGTAGTAAATCCCGATGCCCTTCTGTTGCCATATATCTACACCTACTAATAACTACAGGGTTTTCAAAATCTAACTACAACAAACTATGATAAGACTAATTGATAATTTATCTACTTCCTATACAGTGAAATATAATATAATATGAATGACCGATTATATAATACATTTATACCTATAAATTTTATGTAAGTGGTTTAATGTACAATTTTGTGATGTTGATACTATAATATTTATGTATGACATATATTATTTAACTATCAATTTTATTTAAGTGGTTTAATGTATAATTTTATGATGTTGTTACTTCTTCATATTATGGACAAGTTGTGTATATTATATTATTAATAATTATCTTTCATATATAGAAAAATACCCAATATTTTTTTATAATATATACTTTATAAAATATATTATATGAATGCTATTTAAACTATACAAACTATTTTATCTACTTTTAACTACTTTAATCGTTTAATAATAAAATAATACCAATTTTTCTTTTTTTGACATAGCAGTGGTCATGGTTAATATTAATTAACCACTTAATTTGCTCCTCTGTAAGTTATAACAATAAAATATCATATAATAATACAATAAAGAAACCATCAATTGATTACTGTATTATGCTGTACTGGTGTAACTGATAAATGCAGTGCATAATTTAATATCATTTATGCAAAATTTTGTATTTTCACGCAATCGATTAGGCTGAAACGTGGTACTAGATAGCTTAGTGCATGTATTAAATAAACAAAGTTTCAACATGTGAAACAATTGGTCACAACTATTGAGATATAAAACTGCCATCATTTAAACTAACCCACTAAGCTGATTCAACAAAAAAATTGTATGTTGATAGCTGCTTAAGCTCAGGAATGCCATAACATGGTAACTTATGATGTCTTAAACCATGGAATAATCCTAATCATAATTTATACCACGAATAATAATTGACTGTCTTGGTAGCATAGTGTGTGCAAGCTCGACTGCAGAGCATCAGATCCCGGTTTCAATCCCCAGATAAGGCACTATTATAGGATTATTCCATTATGAATTATCTCTATGACAGCCTAAAGTCTGGAACTTTGCCCAGTCGGTGGCAATAGGCTCGCCCCCTATTACATAGGACCAATAACATACTGGCGAAATGTGGGTGTACTTACTATGGGACTGAGTCCTGGGTACATCCTTTTAGCCTACCTATTTGTGAAAAATATGTGATTGTATGTTATAATAATTATTCACTTACGTTTTGGTGGCGAATCTGAACGTCTTTTCAAAGTCCTATAGGATTCCAATGGGAGGGTATATTTATCATCAACCAATGCTGAAAAAGAATGCAATAAAAATAGTAATTCTTTTTAAATATTAATGTTTAAACATCACTATTATAAAGCAGCCAGCAATGATCTAATGCTAGTTTTTATTATTTAAGTAGGAAACTTACATAGTTTCATTGGGTTAATAGGTATTTTGTCTCTAATTTCCTTTATGGTAAAGAGAGTGGGACAAGAAAAGATTTTTCTTTTTCCATTCTTGAAATATTGAGGCTCGAAATGGTGGATGCATATCTTTTTATATTTCAAATTCTCAGCTTTCAAAGATTGACTATGAGGTGACACTAAGTCAAGCCAAATATTCCTCAAACTGATATTAGTTCGAGGAAATTCAGTAAGTATGCAATTCTGCTTATTGCATTTGCATGAAGAAATACAACAAACCGTTATTGGCATCTGAAAATAATGATACAAATATTAAAACCTATTTAATTTTTAATAGATGCATAAGAGTTCATGGCTTAAATCTGTTTATTAATGTAAATCTTACTTACTAATACTAAAATACTTACTTATTTAATTTAGATTTATTTCAGAACGCAAATGTATTTAAAATTAAGTTTTATTACGATTAATTTAGAGGTTAAAATAACCCATAAGTAGGTACTCAATTCACCGACTCAGATTATTTATAAGAGTTTTATGCAATCAGTAGTTAATTTTCCTTAAATCTTAATTATTTTTAATGGAAAAACTTACGTTGTTATCCTTCAATTGCAGATTATTGGTATGTTTGTTGTGTTGTGGTTATGTTGGTTTTTCAATCTCAGCGTTGCACGTACCCGGTGACCCTTAACTAGAAGATTCCGGAATCTGCAAACAGCTTTCCACCGATGTAACCTGAAACAGAACAAAACAAATATGTAATGTTTACCTTTTCGCAAATATTAGTAAATATTTCAAACCCAAAACTTTTTCTGTCGTAAACATTGAAAAATGACAACAGAAATGGCGCTAATCAGTGTTGCCACACCACTTTTACAAAATTTACCTAGGTAGCAGATAGATTAATAAAATAAGGAGTAACTTAAGGTACATTATTTTCGAATTTCATTCTTGATTCTTGAATCAAAATAACCGATAAATTAATAAGTAAAGATAGATAAATAGGACAAAATTGGTATTGTTGAATACAATTTAGTACGCAGATTCCAAATACATAAATTGCCATTATTAATTACACTTTACTATATCGGGTCCCAAAGCCTTAATAAGTGTGGTGTAATAAAAGTAGGGCAGTAAAAATTCCAACTCCGTTAATTAGAGGCCCTATATTAGGGGCCCTGATTCAGTTTAATAAAAATACTTATTTTTACTAGATACTAGATAAAGCAATTTAACTACGTCCGAGTACTTACTTTCCTACTCACGAATACAGAAACACGGTGTGAACCAGTTTGTTTAAAACCTATGTTTGCATTAGATGACTGCCTCAGTGGCGTAGTTAAGCTAGCTCAACTGCCAAACTTGATTCTGCCAATACAGAAATCTTGTTTTTGGCTCATCGTTTAATATTTTTACAATTCAGGTGGGTTTAATGATTTATTATTCATTAAATATTGTTGACTGCCTCGGTGGCGCAGTGGATGTAAGCTCGACTGTCGATTTTTCCATTTTGAATTATCACAATAACTGCCTGGAGTCTGGAACTGTGCCCGGTAGATGGGAATAGGCTCGCCCCTTATCACATGGGTCATGGGATAATTAACATACTGGAGAAATGTGAGTGTACCTACAATGGGACTGAATCATGGGTATACCTCTGTCAACCCCTTCGGGGAAAAGGCGTGATTGTATGTATGTAATATCATTATATGGTACCTGAAAATGAAAAGAATAACACCTAGGTAAAATGTGTTTAGGTGACAACACCAGTCACTACGCCGTATTCAGTCTTTCGGTCAAATATCATAGATTAAAAAATGAGTTGATTGAGCGATTACAGACCAACAAGAAATTCCCTCAGGAACGTCAGTAATGTCATGTTGCACAGTGACCTACTTTCTGAGGCTACAGATGTTTGTATGGAAGTGAACCAGGGCTGCACACTACCTTGTATATGTATTCTGTGCACACTACACACCAGAGAACCACAGATCACTATATTAGCAGAGAACGAAGTATAGTACTCTGTGGAACGATAACGAAGTACACGAGTTTTTGTTCTGTGTTTGTATTCGAAAACTCGAGCACAGAACCACAGAAGTGGTTCTGTGCTCGAGTTTTAGATTAAATAAATGTACTCTGTGTACACGAGCGCATAGAACCACAGATCACTATATTAGTACTACGCTCGACGCACACAGAATACAGAATAAGGAGGAACCACGAGCCAAGAAGCTTCCTTTACCTCCAAGCTTCTTGCCACGAGCGACAAGCACTAGGTGCTGCCAACAGTTTAATTTGCTTCCCACCAGATTTTACTTCTAAAACCACCAGAAACCTCTAACAAAAAACGGTCCTACACTGAAAATCACTAAATTTTCCACTAGACAACTTTTTTATTCATAATTTTAGCCGTAGGACGTCTACTGCTGGACATACTGACTCCCCATTGATTTCCATCTAGTCTAGTTGTAAGCGGCTTGCATCCAGCGTGTTCCTGCCGTCTTTATTAGGTCGTCTGTCCAACCTTGTGTGACCAACGTCCTACGCTACGCTTGCCGGCCCATGGTCTACATTCGAGAACCTTACTAGACCCATATCCAAATCACTTTCCTTTTAATGTATTAATCGGCGTATGTATGCATTACATTAAACTTACGCACGCGACCGCGGCAGTGTAATAGGTAGCTTCGTAATGTAAGTAGCGCTTTTGAATAAATTCATACTCCAGATTACCTCTTATGAACCTAGAAAAATGGTGGGTGGAGTCTTACTATAACAAAAAGTGACGCACCATAGTAAGCCAACTCGCTAATACAGACATGACCACACTCACATAATATTTGGAGCGTAATAGTGGGCTATCGGCGATCGCTCGGTGGGAATTAGCGCACTGGCTTACTATGGTGCTTCACATTTTGTTTTGTATAAGACTCAATTCGCCTGGTTTCTAGGTTCATGATACAATCCGTGATGACTTAGCTCTATTATCTATGGCAATAAAGTCATTGTTCTTTATCTGTTGAGGTCAAATATTTTTTTTAAAGTGACGTATCGTGTACAGGCTCGTACACACCTAAAGTATTAGCTAACACTATAATTATGCCTAGAATTATGCTGTTGACCCAGATCTGCATTAAGGCAAACCGGGGGGTAATGGCCCCGGCTGCATATAACACGGGGGCGGCCAAATCATGGGTAAAAACATATTTACCGATGCTCATCTATTTCAATTTACTATGTACCTTTGGTGGTACATAGTCTGGTACAAAAAGGTGTAACAAATTATTAATTATTCGAGAATGACTTTATGTACCAGCACCAAATCCAATCATACATGAACTAAACTTGGTTTAATCAAGCTTACCTCTTCGTCTCACACAGAAACTTAAATTTACTATATAATAAGTTTGGGTGAGAATACGATCAATATTATTAATCATGCCCCATTTAAATTCCTCGATCCGGTCCCTGTGTTTCGGCCATAAAAGTGTTCACATTGACTGACTTCCGGTGCTGCCATAGACAGTATGCCTGCTTTTTTCTTTCTTCTCAATTAAACTCGCATGTTAAATGTATTTGCCAGTGTCAAATTTAACTAATTTTCAAGTTTAGTAAAGTTCTATTAGTCAAAATTATGGCAGAAATAGTCTCTGCCTACCTCTACGAGAACAAGGCTACAGGGAACAAGGCTATAGCCTTGTTATCGTTTTTACACATAATAATACGGTTGTTTTACAGTGGGAGCGTCTCGGCCGGGGGCATAGCTGAATAACAAATTTTTCACTGTGGGTGTGTACCTGAACGGGTAGAAATTAATTGAGGGCTAATATAATTGAGGGCGCCACTTGCTCTATGTATGGCAATACATTACTGTGTTCGGGTCTGAAGGACAATGTTACCAGCGAAATTACTGGGCATGACGTAATTCAACAACTCATATCTCAGGGTGGCAGGCGCAGTTCAGTGCCGCGCAGAATTTAGAACTTTAAAACACTGGGTGGTACTGTGTCTGATATGGGCAATCATGATGCTTACCACCAGGCACCTGATTTGCTCGTCTTGTCACTCACTATCATAAAAAAAAAACTTTATTACTTATAAACGATTTTGATACTTTGCAATTTTAATTTATTTTCTATAGTTTTTACCTCTCTAGTAGTAGATATGGATACAAGTAACTACTACCCGACGAAAAAAGGGGTCTATATAACTCGTTCATCTAGAAATTATAGTCAATAAATAACAAATCGAACTTGGAATCCTATTTCATAAAAATTAGGATCAGGATAAGGATTGGTAATATCCTCAATAGTGAGCGCAAGCGCTACTGCTACGAATTTTCTCAGTCTGGATTTCTGCCTGGTTGATGGCAATAGTATCACCCCCTATTACATGAGAAAAAGACGTGATGTTATGTTTTATTACTCTAGTGGTTTTAGAGCACTTGGATTTCCTGTAGTTTCATATGTCGGCCTATGGATTTCCGAAGTTTTCTTTAGCATAGTGTATTTAGATAAGGTAGATAGATTGTAAGAAGGTAGCTGTATTGTTTAGTCTTTAATGAATAAAAGCCACTGCCCTTTTACCACTAATAATTAAAAAATATCAAAGAACTGTTCTTTCATAAAAGTATTTTTATTTTAACAAAGCATTTTGTAAGAACTTTTTTTGATTACTATTAAAGTTATAGAAAAAATACAAGTGTTACATTAAGTATGGTTCGCAAGCTATGTATCACCGGTATTGTGTTTTTTTACTTAATATCTTCTTAATTATATAATATTCATAATCTATTAAACTGTATACTAAAATAAAACGTTTTTAAATGAACTAGATTGTATAAAAAATAAAACATTATTAAGAGATTAATCCCAATTTCTCATAAAATATTTCGTAAATGCTCTCTGCTTCCACCGTAAAAAATATCGTTTCGTTATACACTCCATAATATAGAGAGTGTAAGGATTTCTTTCTTCACAGCATATAAATAATGATTTTTTTGCCGAATGGCGCACTTGTCAAAATCGTATAACTGTATTTTGGCCGGACTTTTCTGTGTTTTGCAGGAGATCCGAATTCTCCGTTATTTTTTACTCTCTCTATAGCGATTCTTCTATCAGAATGATTTTGATACACCTAAAACATAAAAATAATATACAAAATATTAAAGTTTTTAAGCTACATCTAGCACACGTGTGCCACGTACGCCGGTTCTGGGCACGTCGGAGCGCATACATTTTATTTGGCGACTAGCTGTTTAGAGCTACATTACGCACACGCATTAGGCGTGGATCTAATGTAGCTCTAAACAGCTAGTCGCCATACAAAATGTATGGGTTCCGACGCGGCCAGATCGGCGTACGTAGCACACGTGTGCCAGATGTAGTTCTAGCTTTACTTTAATAAGGTACACAATAAGATGGGATAATGTTTGAAATTTTTATTTATTTTTTGTTCAATTCCTAGTCTTAAAGTATTTTCAACTTTTAAAATGCAGTTGCCTTTTTAAAATAAATACTTATTAAATATACTCTTTGATTTTATTATATTTTCTCTTTCTTAAATTCATAGATAACATAAATTAATAACAGGCTCGTAGAAACTGTCCAAACGATGGGCTCTAAGTTCTATAAACTCCGCCGTACAAATAGACCTCAAAAATTGTCCGATCACACCCTGAGCCTCATGGCTGAGCGACGCTTGCTACGATTTCAGTCTCCCGATGATGCTAATAATTGGCGGATGAATAACTGGCAAAGGTGTGGTACTTCCCCAGGCGGCCTCCTGCAAAAGAGGCCTACCACTACAAGACATTATTCCGAAAGAATTTTCCACAATTATTCTACCTACTACTTCGTCATCTCATTAACATCTCAGCCATAGGACGTCCACTGCTAAACATAGGCCTCCCCCACAGATTTCCATTCAGTTTTGTTACGTATTAAGTGTAAGTCGCTTACTACAACTCGATTTCTGGACTAATGTAACTGGGCCCTTCTATAATCAACTTCCGGTCCATGTAGATAAAAAGGCGTTGTGCTGGCAACACTACACAAACACTGCTTGGTTTGTGTGAACACTAAATCGTCTATTCTCTATGATTAAAGTTTTAGACAACAGAATTCTTAAAGGCAATTTTCTGCTGATAATTATTGTGTTGATTAAAACTTTAGATGTGGACAAGGGGTACCAGAGACAAGATTTTATGAAACGTCTCGCTCGCTCTCGCTTTCTTCCATGTTTGTTCGTGGTCATTTTGCATTTCTGTGTTAGATTTTCCAGTTTAGCATTTAAAATTAAAAATTTTATTCATCCTAGTGTGTAATTAATGTTATTTTCGGCAACACGGCGACCTCGTGAGGATTTGTCGCCCGAGAAAAAGTGTAAAAAGGCGATATAATAACAGGGAGGGTACGTCTTTCAAATCCTTATTTTAATCGAGTAAATGCGTCATTTTGTAGAATAATGTGGAGAGTGATCGTGAAACAAGATAATTAGACGTAGCGAAGGACTCTGTAGGTGCGTAGGGGGTAGAGATTCTTTCGTAAAGTAGATAAACTTGTGATTTTATGACATCCAGCTGATTGCATCGAGGGCGTCAAACGGGTGAACCGAACGACGGAGAATATCAAGGCACTGCCAGATACGGTTAGTCATCATCACAACAGACACGTTTCGGTGTTTAACCGATAATATGATTGTTAATTTGTGTTTGTGGGTATCCGAAACTACGTCTGAATGCGCGATAAAGTAGTGATGGCAGTTTCTTTGTGATTGGCGACGATAGGGGCGACGGCGGCTGATAACATTGTACTTGTTTACTGTATTACTGAGCCTTGGGACTATAATGCAGACTTATTTAGTCATCTTGAGGACTAAGTTGATAGTAGTCTTAGTTTTGTGAACAGTTGGATTTTGTGATAAGCTCATGGTGTCAATTTGTGTATTTGTAAGCCTTCTATCTGGTAAGTACAATAGTGCAAATCACCGCCCCACTTTACACTGAGGAATTTTTTTTGTGTGCTTTTTGTTCTGCATGAGAGTTTTTTTTTTACAATAATTGGTTTTCTCATGACTTTCTACTATATGAATAGTTTTTGACCAAGGATAAAATAGTATTATGATAAGCTAACAGCAATAAGTATTTTTAACCAAATGCAAATGAATTTGTAAGTAAATATACACATACATAATATTTATTATTTCATTTCTTATTGGATTCAAATTGAAGTACTATTATTATTAAAACTAGGCCTGAAAGAATATCATATATTTTGTAGGTCTTCACATTCACATATCCTACTTATATTATAAATTCACATTTACCAGTTTGTGAGGTTGGATGGATGCATGGATGGATGTTTGTTACTCTTTCACGCCAAAACTACTGAACCGATTGGGTTAAAATTCTGTACATAGATAGTTTAGACCCTGGAATAACACAAAGGGTACTTATTCCTATATTCCAACAGAACGAAGACTATGTGAGTGAAACCGCAGGGCACAGCTAGTAATGTTATTAAAATGTGGCCAAAAATAAACGAATTTTCCATACCAACTGTCAAGACATCCTTGCATAGGCAGGATCAGAAAGGCATATTCTTAGCAGTGGGTGTATTAGGGCTGCATACATAGATTAGCATACAGCCACGCCATATTCCCGAAGGGGTAGGCAGAGGTGTACCCAGAACTGAGTCCCATAGTAGGTCCCATGTAATAGGTGGCAAGCCTTTAGCCATCTACCAGGCACAGTTCCAGACTCCAGAGGTTATTGGGGATTGTTCCTAATGGAAAAATGCAATTTACACTGCCTGACCTGAGGATTGAACCTGGGACCTTATGATCAGTTGAGCTTTCGCCCACTATGCCTCCGAGGCGAGGAGTGATTACAAAGTTATTTTAGAAATTCACAGCCCAAATAAACAAACAAATTTGCCAAAGTTATAATAAGTATAAGTAATAAGTAAGTTAACAAAATTATAATGTAATTTTACTAAAATATTAGCAAGGCCGCCGTGCCGTGGGGTTACCGGCTTTAGAATAGTACCTCACCCTCTCTCCCCGTGGTTGCCGTAAGAGCCGGCTAAGGGCTATAGGATCCAGAGGACGGGCAGCAGCGTCCTCTGCGTAAATCCATCAAACTGCGCTCGCCAACCCGCCTGCCAAGCGTGGCGAGTATTGGCAACAACCCCCCTTATGGGGGAGGCTTATGTTCAGCAGTGGACTTCTAACGGTTGGATGATGATTAGCAAGGAAACAATGAAGTCATTAATGGTATTGTATGATTCAAGGCTAATTCATAATAAATGGCTTCATCATATTAAGTGTACGACCAATACTGTACCTGTATGTATTGTGGATTGTCAAAATCGTTCTAGTGAGCCCTGCCCATCATTTCTCTACAACAATAGTAGATTGATACACAAGGGGCTAGAGACTAGAGGCCCATTGTATATACGAGGTAGTTTTACTCGCAAGCTTAGTGGGAGAGTAAATAGAAACCCAGTTATAATGGGTTTTAGCACCGTGGGTTACACTTTACTTTTCGCTACGATTGTGAGAAAATAAAATTATTAAATTAGATTAAATTCATTATCTTATATATCTATAAATCTTGTGTCACGATGTTTGTCCCGAATAAACTCCAAAACTACTGAACCGGTTTCAATCAAATTTCACATGTACCCGTATTTTGGTCTAACTTACTGGATAGGATAGTTATCATCTCAATTATTCGCTTATGTCGTGAATGTAAACGAATTAAATGTATCAATTAATTGTTTCTTAAGCAAGTGCTTATCTACTGTTTAGTTTTATGAAGTTCTCATAGATGGCGGTGTACGTTGACTCATCGATAAAATTCTTCAATTTTGTTTGACGTCTAGGTTGCAAATACACCCAATAGATGGCGCTGTGTTCTGTTTCTTAGAATATAAATTCTATTACTTTATTTCACGTAATATTTATTTATGCTCACGATATAACCGTATTATTTTTAATGGTTTGTGACTGATATTTATATAATTATACTGCGTATTATGTTACAATATTATTACCACAAAAAAAAATTGTACAATTTTTGTTAGAGAATTATTAAAGTCTTGGCGCCAAATTTTAATCAAAGTTTCAAGATCTGGCCATCAAATTCTATCGAGTCGCCATCTCTGGTTTGAATGTACAAAGCTTTGGTATCTCATTCGTTCTCGAGACCTCCTCTGAGCGTAAACAAAGCTCCCTCTCGAACCATCGAGACCCACTATTTCGAACAATCGATCAATCGATTCTTCTCGAAGCATGTGAACTAGAACGTTCGGGAAATTCAAGGTTCAGGTATAAATACTGGCGCCGAGTGTCACCGCAGTTCAGTTCCTTTTTAAACGAGTGAATTAATACTATCTCCCGGAAAGTGATAGTCCCAGTAAAATCTCCACGCATTTTGTACAACAATATGAATTTTTCAATTGAGTACTCCAGTTTTATTTTAAATTTAGGTAATTCGATTTTACCGGAAGGGTTTTGTTTCCTCAGTTGCGATTAGAGAAATAAAATATGGCGGTACGAAGTTCGCCGGGTCAGCTAGTTTCCTTATAACTCTGGACGTTTTGGCTAATATGAATTATTATCCTATATGTGAAAATACAAAACATATAGTTTTTTTTATTTTTATTATAGTGAGTGACAAGACGAGCAAATCAGCTGCCTGATGGTAAGCATCATGATTGCCCATATCAGACGCAGTGCCAGCCAGTGTTTTGAAATTCAAAATTCAGCTGGGCACTGCACTGCGCCTGTCACCTGAGATACTGCAAACATACTGCTGTTGAATCTCATCATGCCCAGTAATTTCGCTGGTAACATTGCCCTGCATACCGGAACACAGTAATGTTTGCACATTACTGCTTGGCGGATGAATAACTGGTAAAGGTGTGGTACTTCCCCAGGCGGCCACCTGCAAAAGAGGCCTACCACTACAACCAATAATCTCATTGGTAATAGACAAAAATTAAGCCTCGACAAGATGCCCTGACAATACTTTTATAAAGATTTTTATTTCGAGCCCCCATGGACCCATCGTCTCGAAGCCGACCGGGACAAATACGTACCCCCCTTGTAGATCCCGATATTTATGACATTTACACCCGCACACTCAGCAGTCGCGCGCATGTAGGTCGGGGCAAGAGGGCAAGAGTATCCACGCAGTCACATCCCAAGCGAGATTTACCCTCCTTCCACGCCACATGAGATACGCCGTCAGGTCTCTTGCCATCAGAGTGAATGACTCCATTTGGTTTGGGCAAAAAACTATACAATTTTTTATAAACACAAAAACATGTTAAATAATTTGAATTGCCCAATGAAAATTGAATTAGTCACAATATCTTATCATGGTTGATAATGGTAGAGATAATAAATACAGGGGAATTAAATAAGTACTTGTGTTATATTACATCATCATCATCTCAGCCATAGGACGTCTACACAATAAATATGGGAATAGGCCTCCCCCTTAAATTTCCATAGTTGCAAGCGGCCTGCATCCAGCGTGCTCCTGCCATCCTTATCAGATCCTCTATCTACCTTGTGGTTCAATCCAATGGCTTCTAGCTCGCAAATCTAAATTATCCCTCAACAACAAACTTCTGTTATACAAATCTCTTTTAATTAAAACCCATATGGTCGTATGGCTCTGAACTTTGGGGTACTGCGGCAAACTCAAATCTGGACATAATACAACGGTTTCAATCAAAAATGTTACGCATGATCACAAACGCACCATGGTATATCACCAACGACCAGTTACACCGTGACCTCTCTATAACAACTGTCAGAGAAGAAATAAAAGCCAAGCTTAAATCATACGCCAACCGCATGAACCGCCATCCAAACGAACTGACAACTGATCTAATGAATTCCAGCACAGTTACATTCTCAAGAATTAGGAGAAGAGCTCCGCAAGATATAATAAAGGATTAAGAAATATTAGTTGGATGGGCCACTGGGCACATACCACTCATGACATGCTCCGCAGACACCCAAACTCGCTCAATGCCTATTAGGCAGATTGCAAGAAGCATACAGTATAAAAAAAAAATTAAAAAAAATAACCTTGTGGTTGGACATCCTACACTGTAAAGTTCTCCAATGGGAGACCATGGACTGGCAAGCATAGCCTAGGTCATCGACCCACCAGGTGAACAGACAACCTAATAAATACAGCAGGAACACACTGGTTGCAAGATGAACAATGATAGAAAGAAGAGAGAACAATTGGACTAGAAGGAAATCTATGGGGGAGGCCTATTTCCATATTTAATTATTGATTAACAAAAATTAATATTGATATGTTTTTTTTATAATGGTAATTTGATGAATCTCTTATGTGCAAGATTCTAGACTCAATCCATTCTCTTAGTGCACAGATTAATTTATAATACATTTGAATTTTTTATTATTTGTTTATTCATTGTTTTGAGCTAGATTATATTTATCAGGTCATAAATCGCAGGCCATTCACACAAGACCTGAGTGCTCTGTATTTATCATATTGACCTAAATGCTGCAGACTTGATTTATTTTGAGGTCATATACTAATACTTACATACTAGATAGTATTCTGTGATTTCTCTTGTCTTGTTAAGGACTAAGTATTTCTTAGTCTTTTATTTTTTTTTATTTTAAATTCCATGAAGTGCTTACAGCAATGTCAAAGCGCACAACAAACTAATTGTGGCTAGAATTGGCAAAACCACCATATGAGGAGGCCTATATCTAGCAGGGACTTCCTGCGGCTGAGATGATGATGATGCAGTTTACTTACAAAGCCAATAATGATAGGTTTAGAGAGATTTTTTATGCTACGAAATTAATTTCCAAAAAGCTAAGCCAAATTAGGAAAATAAAAAATCCATATCAATGCAATTAAGTCCTTAACTACACAGCTTAGCACATCTCTGGTGAAAAGTTGCCTTTATCATTATGAATAGTAAATTCACATGTATGTAGGTAGGCTAATATTTTTTCTCAACAGGTCCAACCCATATTTTGCCAGTACATGTCACTTTGTCTGAACTAGGGATCGAACCCGGGTCCTCATTTTTCATGATCGGTAGTAAAGCTTGCGACAACTATGGCATCGAGGCAGTCATATATTCTTATTGAGGCCTATAAATAAGTATCAACTTCAACAAGCCCAGCATGGGGGTTTCGAGTATGATACATATTTCCTTCTGGGTTTTCCTTTTCGCACTAGAAATGCATCTGTTATCTCTGTCTCGCTTATTACTCAACTGGGTAATGGCCCCATGCCCCATGCTTATCCTGCGGGATTATTATTTATTCGTTTAAGTACAGTATTCCTTATCTCTCATGCTGAACGCCAGAATGTTGACTCATTCTTTCACATCCTAATTCCTAATATTGTATTATGAATATATAAATTTAAATGTATTATCAATGACTCATGTTTATCAATGAATTGCGGTAATTTGGCTCGATTTAAAACTGTTCTTTCAATCAAGTCAATTCATATCTATACTAATATTATAAAGAGAGAAACTTTGTTTTTTTGTTTTTTTGTTTGTAACGAATAGGCTCCGAAACTACTGGACCGATTTTAAAAATTCTTTCACTTATGGATAGCCTAATTCAGTGTGAGGGCCATAGGCTATATGAGATTTTGAAAAAAAATGGGGATCCGTAAGAAAACTGCAATATTGTGAACCAAGGTGTTACATAATATAATTACCATATTCATAAATTTGCGTGCGCTGTGAAATGCATTGATGGTAGAATAATATAATGTACTAGGGGTTTGTAGTACTTATCAATACCTACAAAACAGTATACATAGATTATATCCATCTTTTTTGGTTTAGTCACAATAATCGAAAAAGTGATTATTTTTCATGCGGTGTGAAAACTATTGGTGGTAGAGTAAAGTAATGTACTAGGGGTTTGTAGTACTTATCAATACCTACAAAACAATATACATAGATTCTATCCATCTTTTTTGGTTTAGTCACAATAATCGAAAAAGTGATTATTTTTCATGCGGTGTGAAAACTATTGGTGGTAGAGTAAAGTAATGTACTAGGGTTTGTAGTACTTATCAATACCTACAAAACAGTATACATAGATTCTATCCATCTTTTTTGGTTTAGTCACAATAATCGAAAAAGTGATTATTTTTCATGCGGTGTGAAAACTATTGGTGGTAGAGTAAAGTAATGTACTAGGGGTTTGTAGTACTTATCAATACCTACAAAACAGTATACATAGATTATATCCATCTATTTTGGTTTAGTCACAATAATCGAAAAAGTGATTATTTTTCATGCGGTGTGAAAACTATTGGTGGTAGAGTAAAGTAATGTACTAGGGGTTTGTAGTACTTATCAATACCTACAAAACAGTATACATAGATTATATCCATCTTTTTTGGTTTAGTCACAATAATCGAAAAAGTGATTATTTTTCATGCGGTGTGAAAACTATTGGTGGTAGAGTAAAGTAATGTACTAGGGGTTTGTAGTACTTATCAATACCTACAAAACAGTATACATAGATTATATCCATCTATTTTGGTTTAGTCACAATAATTGAAGCAGTGATTATTTTTCATGCGGTGTGAAAACTATTGGTGGTAGAGTAAAATAATGTACTAGGGGTTTGTAGTACTTATTAATACCTACAAAACAGTATACATAGATTATATCTATCTTTTTTGGTTTAGTCACAATAATCGAAGCAGTGATTATTTTTCATGCGGTGTGAAAACTATCGGTGGTAGATTAAAGTAATGTACTAGGGGATTGTATTAATTATCAATACCTACAAAACAGTATACATAGATTATATCCATCTTTTTTGGTTTAGTCACAATAATCGAAAAAGTGATTATTTTTCATGCGGTGTGAAAACTATTGGTGTTAGAGTAAAGTAATGTACTAGGGGTTTGTAGTACTTATCAATACCTACAAAACAGTATACATAGATTCTATCCATCTTTTTTGGTTTAGTCACAATAATCGAAAAAGTGATTATTTTTCATGCGGTGTGAAAACTATTGGTGGTAGAGTAAAGTAATGTACTAGGGTTTGTAGTACTTATCAATACCTACAAAACAGTATACATAGATTCTATCCATCTTTTTTGGTTTAGTCACAATAATCGAAAAAGTGATTATTTTTCATGCGGTGTGAAAACTATTGGTGGTAGAGTAAAGTAATGTACTAGGAGTTTGTAGTACTTATCAATACCTACAAAACAGTATACATAGATTCTATCCATCTTTTTTGGTTTAGTCACAATAATCGAAAAAGTGATTATTTTTCATGCGGTGTGAAAACTATTGGTGGTAGAGTAAAGTAATGTACTAGGGTTTGTAGTACTTATCAATACCTACAAAACAGTATACATAGATTATATCCATCTATTTTGGTTTAGTCACAATAATTGAAGCAGTGATTATTTTTCATGCGGTGTGAAAACTATTGGTGGTAGAGTAAAATAATGTACTAGGGGTTTGTAGTATTTATTTATACCTACAAAACAGTATACATAGATTATATCCATCTTTTTTGGTTTAGTCACAATAATCGAAGCAGTGATTATTTTTCATGCGGTGTGAAAACTATCGGTGGTAGATTAAAGTAATGTACTAGGGGATTGTATTAATTATCAATACCTACAAAACAGTATACATAGATTATATCCATCTTTTCTGGTTTAGTCACAATAATCGAAGCAGTGATTATTTTTCATGTGGTGTGAAAAGTATTGGTGGTAGAATAAAGTAATGTACTAGGGGTTTGTAGTACTCATCAATATCTCCAAAATAGCCCACGGTAAATTATAACATGTGTTAAGGTTTGGTCATTGTAACAGAAATAGTCATTAATTTGCGTGCGCTGCGTAAACCATTAGGGTTATATTTATTAAAATACAATGTATCACGAATTTACTCCTGATAAACGTCCACTATACCTACTTCTGCTACCCGTGCGAAGCCGGGGCGGGTCGCTAGTATTATATAGTATAGTTCGACACAAAAGAGTAGAAAATAATGGGGGCGCCACTGTCTTTTACAAGAGTGAAAACAATTTCATCAACACATACACTTTATATTAGTTCCGTTTCTACTCTTTTGTGTCGAACTATACATAGCTCTGCAGCATCCCGGGCCTAATGGGAACGTGTCCGGTTTTGAATCTAGAGCCCTGGGTTCGAATACCATATCATATCATACAATCCAAATTGTTTCCGAAGGGGTAGGCGGAGGTACTAAGACTAAGAGGTACTAATAGTGACTCCATAGTAGGCACACTCATATTTCGGCAGTAACATGCATTGTAAGTTTTAATAGCAATATGCTAGCCCCCTAATACGTGGGACCAATAACATACTGGCGAAATGTGCGAAAACAGCCTCGTTAGCCCAGATGGTAGTTACTCAGCTCTCTGTGCCGCAGGCTCCGGGTTCGATCCCCGGCCAAGTCAAACATTTGTGGGCATGAAATGTCTGTTTGATCTGTGTCTGGGTGTTATAAGCTTATATAAGTATGTAAAGGTATATCAGTCAGGCTTCTAGCTTAGTTTGGGACCAGATGACCATTTGTGGATGTTGTCCCATATTAAATAAATATTTTTCAAGTATATTTATTTCAAAATATATTTCAAGCGTATAGACAGACCTCTTAAGTCTATAAAATATAAAAATATGTGTTATTTTAGTTATTTATATGTAAACCTTGGTCCAGGCGATGGCAACAAACAGGAGCGGTGCGGCGCAGCGTCCGAACGGAGCGCCTCAGACGAAGGTATGCCAGTTCAAGCTGGTGCTGCTGGGCGAGTCAGCTGTGGGCAAGTCCTCGCTGGTGCTGCGGTTCGTCAAGGGACAGTTCCACGAGTACCAGGAGAGCACCATCGGCGCCGCCTTCCTCACGCAGACCGTCTGCCTCGATGATACCACGGTCAAGTTTGAAATATGGGACACTGCTGGACAGGAGAGGTGCGTTTGCTTTTACTGCATATAGTATGGCATTGAGGGACAAACTCAACTATGCCGCTATGCCATTGTTAAACTGATAACCCCATTCATTGAAATAGGTCGTGGTCAGTCTACCAAGCGCAAATAAGCTTTTTGGGATGTACTACTTAATACGAGTATATTACGGACCCCGGATTTCGAATATCGAAAAGATTTCTGACTCAAAAATTTTTGTGTATGTTGTTCCCTCTTCCTCTTCCGGCCAATACTTACTGAACTACAATTAGTTAATGATAAAAATAAATAAAAAATCCAATGATTTTTGACAGTGAGTGACAAGACGAGCAAATCAGGTGTCTGATGGTAAGCATCATGATTGCCCATATCAGACACAGTGCCACCCAGTGTTTTAATATTCAAAATTCTGCGTGGCACTGCGCCTGTCACCCTGAGATATGAGTTGTTGAATCTCATCATGCCAGTAATTTCGCTGGTAAGAATGAATAACTGGCAAAGGTGTGGTACTTCCCCAGGCGGCCCCCTGCAAAAGAGGCCTACCACTACAAAAAAAATACCCTGGAATAAAACTATAGGACGAAACAAAGGTCACAGCTAGTGTTTTTATAAATAGGAGTAGTCATGAATGAACCCGTACTCCAAGAATAAATAAGCCTATTAGTACACTGTAGGTAATCTCTGCGTCAGTACAATGTACTCACGGCACACAGGCACAGATTCATGCTACAATCAATAATAATGTCACAATCCGCATAACTTATTATGTTATTCATTGTATAATAATTATTTCAGTTCCACTATTGTTATGATCATTTTACCTGGTTTTTATTAATTTTTACCCGACTGTGAAGAAAGAGAGTTATGTTTTTTTTTATATTCTGCTTTTTGGGAATTCGATATTCGACTGGCCGGTTGACTCAGCCGGTAGTGCCCCTGCCTTCTGAGCCGCAGGTTCCGGGTTCGATCCCCGACAAGGACAAACATTAGTGTGCATGAGCATGTCCGTTTGATCTGTGTCTGGGTGTTACAAGCGTATATAAGTATGTATATCAGTCTTCTGGTTATCACAGTATAGACTCTGTCTAGTTTGGGATCAGATGAGCGTGTGTGGAATTTGTCTCATATCTATACTAATATTATAAAGAGAGAAACTTTGTTTTTTTGTTTTTTTGTTTTTTTGTTTGTAACGAATAGGCTCCGAAACTACTGGACCGATTTCAAAAATTCTTTCACTTATGGATAGCTTAATTCAGTGTGAGTGCCATAGGCTATATGAGATTTTGAAAAAAAATGGGGATCCGTAAGAAAACTGCAATATTGTGAACCAAGGTGTTACATAATATAATTACAATATTCATAAATTTGCGTGCGCTGTGAAATGCATTGATCGTAGAATAATATAATGTACTAGGGGTTTGTAGTACTTATCAATACCTACAAAACAGTATACATAGATTATATCCATCTTTTTTGGTTTAGTCACAATAATCGAAAAAGTGATTATTTTCATGCGGTGTGAAAACTATTGGAGGTAGAGTAAAGTAATGTACTAGAGGTTTGTAGTACTTATCAATACCTACAAAACAGTATACATAGATTATATCCATCTTTTTTGGTTTAGTCACAATAATCGAAAAAGTGATTATTTTTCATGCGGTATGAAAACTATTGGTGGTAGAGTAAAGTAATGTACTAGGGGTTTGTAGTACTTATCAATACCTACAAAACAGTATACATAGATTATATCCATCTTTTTTGGTTTAGTCACAATAATCGAAAAAGTGATTATTTTTCATGCGGTGTGAAAACTATTGGTGGTAGAGTAAAGTAATGTACTAGGGGTTTGTAGTACTTATCAATACCTACAAAACAGTATACATAGATTATATCCATCTATTTTGGTTTAGTCACATTAATCGAAAAAGTGATTATTTTTCATGCGGTGTGAAAACTATTGGTGGTAGAGTAAAGTAATGTACTAGGGGTTTGTAGTACTTATCAATACCTACAAAACAGTATACATAGATTATATCCATCTTTTTTGGTTTAGTCACAATAATCGAAAAAGTGATTATTTTTCATGCGGTGTGAAAACTATTGGTGGTAGAGTAAAGTAATGTACTTGGGGTTTGTAGTACTTATCAATACCTACAAAACAGTATACATAGATTCTATCCATCTTTTTTGGTTTAGTCACAATAATCGAAAAAGTGATTATTTTTCATGCGGTGTGAAAACTATTGGTGGTAGTAAAGTAATGTACTAGGGGTTTGTAGTACTTATCAATACCTACAAAACAGTATACATAGATTATATCCATCTATTTTGGTTTAGTCACAATAATTGAAGCAGTGATTATTTTTCATGCGGTGTGAAAACTATTGGTGGTAGAGTAAAATAATGTACTAGGGGTTTGTAGTACTTATTAATACCTACAAAACAGTATACATAGATTATATCCATCTTTTTTGGTTTAGTCACAATAATCGAAGCAGTGATTATTTTTCATGCGGTGTGAAAACTATCGGTGTTAGATTAAAGTAATGTACTAGGGGATTGTATTAATTATCAATACCTACAAAACAGTATACATAGATTATATCCATCTTTTTTGGTTTAGTCACAATAATCGAAAAAGTGATTATTTTTCATGCGGTGTGAAAACTATTGGTGGTAGAGTAAAGTAATGTACTAGGGGTTTGTAGTACTTATCAATACCTACAAAACAGTATACATAGATTATATCCATCTTTTTTGGTTTAGTCACAATAATCGAAAAAGTGATTATTTTTCATGCGGTGTGAAAACTATTGGTGGTAGAGTAAAGTAATGTACTTGGGGTTTGTAGTACTTATCAATACCTACAAAGCAGTATACATAGATTATATCCATCTTTTTTGGTTTAGTCACAATAATCGAAAAAGTGATTATTTTTCATGCGGTGTGAAAACTATTGGTGGTAGAGTAAAATAATGTACTAGGGGTTTGTAGTACTTATTAATACCTACAAAACAGTATACATAGATTATATCCATCTTTTTTGGTTTAGTCACAATAATCGAAGCAGTGATTATTTTTCATGCGGTGTGAAAACTATCGGTGGTAGATTAAAGTAATGTACTAGGGGATTGTATTAATTATCAATACCTACAAAACAGTATACATAGATTATATCCATCTTTTCTGGTTTAGTCACAATAATCGAAGCAGTGATTATTTTTCATGTGGTGTGAAAAGTATTGGTGGTAGAATAAAGTAATGTACTAGGGGTTTGTAGTACTCATCAATATCTTCAAAATAGCCCACGATAAATTATAACATGTGTTAAGGTTTGGTCATTGTAACAGAAATAGTCATTAATTTGCGTGCGCTGCGTAAACCATTAGGGTTATATTTATTAAAATACAATGTATCACGAATTTACTCCTGATAAACGTCCAATATACCTACTTCTGCTACCCGTGCGAAGCCGGGGCGGGTCGCTAGTTATTATTATAATTTCTTATTATCTTATAATTATCTTCTTTTATTACGGTCTGCCGCAACGTATTCCAGCCAACGGTCGACCGCCGTCTCGATTCTATTGAACATGAAGTTCAACCGTTGCGGCTAGCCGCAACCTCAGGCTGGGCGCAATTCAGTACGATCTTATGTCATGCGGGCAAAGGCTTCCCTGTCGTGCCGTGCGTATATTACTTATGCTGTGGGGCAATAGAATAGTAAAAGTTGTAATATTGTAGTGTAGTGTACTGTACAACTGCCTCCTTAGACATACATCCAGAGGACGCACAGAGCGAAGTGCTCTGCGTATAAACCATCAAACTGCCCTCGTCTACTCGCCTGTCAAGTGTGGTGAGTATTCGCAATATCCCCCCTAAGGAGGAAGGCCTATGTTCAGCAGAGGACTTCCTACAGCTGAGATGATGACGATGTTCAAGGCCTCCCTTTCTACCTGACACAATCTAGGCCCTAGGGCTTACTGACTGCCATTAGCATGCGAGTCAAGGTCGCCTCGCCATACTAATTAAGTTGTAATTTGATTCTCAGGTACCACAGTCTAGCGCCGATGTACTACAGAGGCGCGCAGGCAGCCATCGTTGTTTACGACATCACTAATCAGGTAAAGAAACATTATTTTGTACCTTATTGCAATTGACATAATATCCAGGCGAACAGTTGTAATTTGACTTGTTACATTTGTTTTATAATGCATCAGTTTCGCAAACTTTACAAGTCAGTCTGCCACCTTTACATGGACGATATTGCACGCACGTATTCTGAATGGTTCTTTAGGATTTTTTTTTAAAGTAAGTTTTTTAAATCAAAAATTCAATTTATTGTTGTATTTTGAGTATTTTTTTATTCAAAATATATTGAGATTCAATATACCGCAAAATCAAGCTTCTGCAAAGTTCACATTTTTGGATTCAACAAGTTGCAAATTCAACATGCTGCTAATTCAACTTTTTGCAAACCCAACATTTTAAGCTTCTATTGCGCCCCGGAACGCTCATTCAAGCTGCCTGAATGTTAACCCACTAGTGGGTAAATGCTATAATATAGAATAGGAAATAAAATAGAAGAAAAGCAACGCAATAGGATGATTATTAAAACCTATTTAATTTCTCTTTTGATAGAATATTTTTAAACACAATTCCAAGGTCGAATTCTTGAAGTTAAAGCATCTACAAAAAGTGAATTCGAATAACAAGTTATTCTACTACTTCCTTGAATTTTAAATGAGATAATGTATTTATCAACAGGTATTTTTATTTATCTATCACATTGTAAAGTAACCTATTAACCTTTATATGAGGCACTCAAACTCGTAACTAATAAATTGTATATATCTGAACGAACGAACGTTTTCTACAAGAAGAAAGCACAAGAAACTGAAGGTTTGAATTTTTTCCAACTCCTAAAATCAAGCCCACAAAATGAACCAAATTGTCCCATGTTTTCCTCTGGCACTACATCCCTTTGTTAGTTTTCGCATACTCCACAATTTTTTTCTTTTTTGAACTGTTAATTCTGTGCAGATCTTCCGTATTCTCACTCCATCTCTTCCCAAGTCGACCTATAGGTACCTTCTGCTGCGACCTCTATTGGGTTATAGATTTCCCGGCTTCATAGTTAGGCATCCTCTCCAAACTTTACCATAACTAACTCAAAACCTGCTACAGTCACGTGTGATTTGTGATGAAATGTAAACACCAACAGATTTTGGAATTCATGCCAACACATTGCACAATAAAAGAAACTACAACCCATGCGTCCAAATTTGACAAAATTTAAAGGTTAGATAATTTTGAAGCATGGGTTGTATAGTTTCTTTTGCTGTGCAATTGTGTTGACATGAATTCCAAAATCTGTTGGTGTTTAGATTTCATCCCACGTGACTGTACACTGTACATCATAGTACAAAACAAAGTCGCTATAGCGTCTCTCCATAAGGTGTCACAAAAAGGAGAAGTAATACTTTTTGCATGATTTTTCTTTTTTTTTATACCCTGCATTGTCCTCCTCTCCAACTCCTTTAACCACATTCTTTCACCATCAGTTTGATCATTTTTATTTTTGTTTAGCTTTTGCTTTTGTTTAGCCAACGCTGTCCCACTTCTGGGCCTTTGCCCAGCCCCAAGTCCTTCCATATAACACGATCCTGGGCCACCTCAAGCCAGTCCGCCTGATGTGCGTCTAAGTTGTCTCGCCATCTTCTATAAGGTTGTATTAATTAAGATAATTATACACAGTGAAAATTGAATAACACCGAAGCCGGGGCGGGTCACTAGTGTAAACTAAACGTCAATATAAGTATTCAACGTCATAGAGTAAAAGAAAAGTTGCCTACTAATCGAAGACACCGGGTGACTCGCGGTGACCTCGCGTCAAGGCTGCCCACTGGCCGGCGTTACTGCGTGCTCAGTGCTCCGTGGTCAATACTAAAGGTCGATACTATTTGGACGCTGTTTAGTACTCTACCCACTGCTCACGCTACTGGTGCCCATATTTGCCTACTTAGGCCTTAGAGACTTGTACGCTGTTATTTACTAAAATTTTGTGAAGGGTCAAACCAAATCTTATTTTCGATCCCCAAGTCAGGCAAGGTGTTAAATATTGGGTTATTCCATTATTATCTCAATAGCTGCCTGGAGTCTAGACTGTGCCCGGCAGATCGCAATAGGCTCGCCCCCTATTACATGGGACCAATAACATACTGGCGGTATTTGGGTGTACCTACTATGGGACTGAGTCCTGGGTACACCTCTGCCTATCCCTTCGGGAAAAAGGTGTGATTGTATGTTATGTTATACTACAAAAAGGTTTGTTAATACTTGCGGGAGTGCATCTACGCGTTAAACTAAAATAACGTTAAAAATAATGAATTGCGAAATTCGTGAACTTTCCATACAAAATATCGTCTGATCGGTTTTCTATGGGGGAATAGACTTTCGCATTTTGAAGAGTAGAAGCATACCCTTTATATAAGTATTAGTCAATTATTACAACAATTAGAGACACGTTGTAAAAACGAAGAAAGACGCATAAAACGACGACGTTAAAAACATTCATACAATAGTCAGTACTGCCAATTCATTCGTATGTAATTGTTTACTTTGATATTATCTGCTATTATCATTTTCATAAATACGTGATATGCGAGTGTTAAAACATATTATTATTGTATACATATAACTATTGAACATATAGAAATCTTTTGTTACAAATATTTTATTATGTTAAAATCCTATGTTCTCTTCAATAAAAGCAGACTAAGATCAACAGACAAAGATGTGTCACAATGAGTATGTTCAACTAGATTTACACCTGCGTTCTTGTTCCTTGTGTAATTAGCAATAAATTACTAGATAGACCACAATAAAACTATGTTAATAACACTACTAATAATGTATTTTATTTTAATTTATTTGAATCAACAAACAGTATAACAATGTGTGTTAACAAGGCAATTTACACAATAAAAATATATAATTGTTACACCAACATCGTTGATCACATATTACTGGATAAGTCTTATTTTCATAGTATCTCGTGATGATGGGCTCATAGTCAAATACATTTTAGCTCTTTAACCAAAAATGAACAAGGAAACATGTATGAACGTGCTTTCCCTGTTCATTTCTAGCCAACATAAATATAATAACAAAGTAAATCAACGGTTAGAACTAGTTATGTTTAAACTTATTATTATTAGAAATGAGTATACTACTATGTATCTTTATCAATGACAGCCATCTAGCTGTGGATGTTAATATACAACGTGTTGTGTTAAAAAAGAGTTTAGTAATACTTAAGGGGGAGCATACTAATAATACTTAAGGGTGTCCGTCATTCTAAAGAAGGTGCAAAAGAAATAATTTGACAGCCTCGTTGGCGCAGACGGTAGTAACTCTGCTTTCTGTGCCGCAGGCCCCGGGTTCGATCCCCGGCCAGGTCAAACATTTGTGTGCATGAACATGTCTCTTTGATCTGTGTCTGGGTGTTATAAGCGTATTTAAGTATGTATATCAGTCATTTGGTTACCATAGTACAGGCTTCTAGCCTAGTTTGGGACCAGGTGACCGTGTGTGTTAAAAAAAACAATTAAAAAAAAAAAAAATTGAAAATCACAGGAAAAAATTGGACTCATACAAATTTGCCGATCAGCTGATTGATCCATTGTACTCATGTCCAATTTTTTATAATTTTTTTTTGCATGTTAGCAACACACGGCTTGTGTATTTTGCCACTAGTATGTAGTAAAAAGGAGGAAACATTTATCGCGAAAAAATATATAAATCTAAGTTCGAATAAATTTGGAAAGGATTAAGGATCAGGAGAATAAGCATATTATAGTCATTAAATATAATTATATAAATATAATTATATTTTTTTTGCGAATTTCGCAATTCTTTCTTTTGAAAGTTGTTCAGTTTGATAGGTAGATGTAATTAATGCCTTAAGTATTACTACACTGTTTTTTAACACGTTGTATATTAATACTTATATTATGTTAGGAAGACAAATTCAAATATTGCTTTGCACACTACATCCGTGATCACGTATACAAATCTACAAAATACAAAAAAAATCTATGGCTACTTTATTTATTTCGATCATCCACATCATGTGCATCAGTTATTATTGTTTGGATACATTATATATCTTAATTCTAAATGTCATAATATTTACGGATGAAGACAGCATGCATAAAACAAAAATCATTGAACAACATTAATAATTAGTAGTTATAAAAAATATAATATCAGTTTTAAATTAATAAGAATTGAATTGAATTGAAAATGTTTGTAGATAATTTTCAAAAATTAAAAATTTAGATCAATACAGATAATTGAATTAAAATTAAAAAATATATGTCAATAAGTAATTGTTACAATAATTATAATTTTGAAACTAGACGTCTAACTTCATGCACGATGTTAGAGAATATGTCAATGTCTGTATTTTTTGAAATATTATTTTTTATTATTTATTGTAGTGTTGCCTATTATAATAGTTTAGTATCGTGCTGTAGAATAAATTATATGATTGTTGATTGTGTTCAAAATTCAAAAGCACTTATTGGTTTATTTCCATCGTTTGATGTCCAATCTCCCAACGTGATATTGGCAAAGTTGTGGTGTTAAAAACACTTTCACAAGCCACAAAATAAGAATTGAATTGAATTGAAATTACGGACAAGCCTGGCCACGGGAGCATTATGACCGAGATTAAAATTAGAGAAAGGGACGTAGAACAAATTGAACTACTTCGGTTCGTATTGGTATCGTATCCGTTTCAGAGACGTACGGATGACGGAGAGAAATCTGATGACTGAAATCTAGTGCGATAACAACCACACAAATTGTTCTTCGACTACTTCGGACCGTATTAACGAATTCGTTTCGGACGTAGTGCGTCTAACACTTAAATATCCATGCACGCCTATCGAAATACCGAACGATCGAAAAGAATCGTATAGCGCGTGCGTTCCAGCTATAAAGCAATAGATATGCAAAATGTTATGTCACAGTGATAGGCCTAAATATAGGCATAAATCATAAAACACATGTACATGATAATGTAATCTATACCGGCGCGACCGTCTGCCGCGCGCCCTTGAACCGAAGACCCTCTCGTGCAGTTCTGACGTAACGGTATGCTATGTTTAATGTACACCCCCGAATATTGCGAGTAACAAACATAGGCTGGGCATATTTATCAAGTAATTTTTTGGAAGGCACTTGGAATAGTTTGTTTTATTTGTTAGTAAGGCTACGCTTCGCACGCTGCTGGTACCCGTGATCATAGCTAAATAGATATTTTTTATAGAAATTAGCACTATACATTATAAAATCTTAAATGACTCACTGACTGACATGCAACGCAGAGCCCAATCCACTGATCCTAGATATTTGAAATTTGGAATGTAGGATCTTTTCGTTGTCTGGACGTGTGCTAAGAATAGATTTTTGAAAATTCACATTGTTGAAGGTCCAAAAAAGGGCGTCATGGTTTTGATATAAACCTCCCATATTTCATAATTGCGAACGGGCAAAACCGCTGAGCATACACTAGTTCTGTTATAATATTGTTACTATTGGCTTAGCGCACGCCGCAATAGACCAAGCGCTCTGTCTCACTCGCACTAGTTACTGTATACGCTCCTTGCTCTCCCAACTACTGCTCACTTTGAATGCGTCTGGCAAGATGATAGAACCGTCGAAACTGTCCGGCTATTTTGTAAACATAGATTAATAGGCCCCCAAAAAATTATATATAAAATTTAGATTTTATAATATAACGTAAGTATAATTATAAATTATAATAGTTTAAGGGTGTCCGGCAGAGGGTTGCAACCATACTAACTGTCTGGCAATGAGCAACGTGAGTTTTGATACTATTATGAATCAAATATAAAAAAAATAAGTTTTATTTTATGATAAATTTGAGATGGAATTTTATACACCTTTGTTACCTGCCAAAGCCACCGCTGCCTCAGCTTCGTGGGTGGGGATCATTCTTACCTGTACTAGGGACACACACAGAGAAACTTTCAGCTTTTATATAATAACGAAGGTCTGGCCGTCATGGGCTCTTGGGCTATAATGTAATGAAGCATACAGTTAAATTCTTTGTTTGAATTTCCAGGACACATTCGGTCGCGCGAAGAACTGGGTGAAGGAGCTACAGAGACAAGCCTCCCCGTCCATAGTGATCGCGCTGGCCGGCAACAAGAGCGACCTCGCAGCCAAGCGTATGGTGGAGTTCGAAGAGGCGCAGGCGTACGCCGACGAGAACGGACTGCTCTTCATGGAAACCAGCGCCAAGACCGCCATGAATGTTAACGATATATTCTTAGCTATTGGTCAGTGGAATTCGTATTTGTTATACGAAATCTAAGAAGTACCGTTTGACGTTTCATCTTTTCAAGCCAAGATATGATTGCCGCTTGTGTTCAAGATTCAAAAGCATCCTTATCAGTTAATTTCCTTCGTTTGATGGTTTATCCCCCTGCGGCAAAGTTGTGGTGTCTAAAAGCACTTTCATATGTCACAAAATAACAATTGAATTGAACTTTGCATAGGTGTAAGTCACACATTTTTAATAACCTTCGCCGTAAAACCATGGAATTATGAATTTTATTACAAGATGTACCATTCTTAATCACAAAATTTATAATCAAATCCTTCAAACGAGGCAAAATAAAATCTGTCTAACGGTACTTCTTAGATTCGATGGACTATAGTATGGTAAGCATCATGATTGTCCACATCAGACACAGTGCCACCCAGTGTTTTAATATTCAAAATTCTGCGCGGCACTGCACTGCGCCTGTCACCCCGAAATATAAGTTGTTGAAACTCTTCATGCCCAGTAATTTCGCCGGTGACATTGTCCTTCAGACCGGAACGCAGTAATGTTTGCACATTAGCTTGGCGGATGGATAACTGGCAAAGGTGTGGTACTCGTACTTCCCCAGGCGGCGGCCTGCAATAGAGGCCTACCACGACAAGATTAGAGCTATGGTTGTGTACGTTTCCAGCGAACAAGTTACCAAAGAGCGAAGGCACGGGCGCGGCGGGCGCGGGCGCGCGGAGACTGGCCGACGGCGAGCAGCCGCGCGCCTCCTCCTGCTGCAAGTGATCATCCTATATGGTAATACTAACACTGCATATCTACTGCTTAACATCATGTTACACTCTATACACTATCCTGGTTGGCCTGGTTGGCACAATCCGGGTTCAATCTTCGGCCAGGTCAAATGTTTGTGTGCACGAACATGTCTGTTTGATCTGTGTCTGGGTGTTATAAGGTCATATAAGTATGTATATCAGGAATTATCTCAATAACTGCCTGGAGTGCTATTACATGGGACCAATAACATACTGGCGAAATGCGGGTGTATCTACTATGGGACTGAGTCCTGGGTACACCTCTGCCTACCCCTTCGGGAAAAGGGCGTGAATGTATGTTATGTTTTTATATAAGTCATCTGGTTACCATGGTACAGGCTTCCAGCCTAGTTTGGGACCAGATGATCGTGTGTGGAAGATGTCCCATATTATTATTATTAATTAATTCCATAGTACATGTCTATTGTTTCTCTTAAACCAGACAAGTATCTGTTTGTTGAATGAGTTGTTGGGTAGTCCGTTTGAAATGCGCGAATGACGTCTATTCTTGTAATCAGTACATATTTGATTGTATTTTGCAAAAATAATGAGTTCTACGTCGAGTTATGAAAGCGACAGTGCATTAACTCCTGAAACAATAACTATAGAAACTAACAACGTCGCACAAAACTTATTACCCACGAAAACCCGGCGGAAATATTTAAGGGCCTATGACAATTTCATTCTATGGAAAAACAGAAAAAGAGCGAAAACGTTCTCGGAAAATGTGTTTACTTATATTCATTCATCTTTCATTTTTTTTTTCTTGACTGCCTCGGTGGCGTAGAGGGCGCATCGACTGCCAATCAAGAGGTCCCGGATTCAATCCCCAGGTCAGGCAGTGTTAAATATTGGATTTTTCCATTAGGAATTATTTCAATAACTGCCTGGAGTCTGGAACTGTGCCCGGTAGATGGCAAAATAACATACTGGCGAAATGTGGGTGTATCTACTATGGGACTGAGTCCTGGGTACACCTCTGCCTACCCCTTCGGGAAAAAGGCGTGAATGTTTATTATTTTATGTTTATGCTCCCTTGTCATACAATCTACTATTAATAATTAATACCTTTCTTTTCAGATGTAAGGGTGAAGTGCGGTGTCGCTGACACAAGACGAGTGGTCGCAGAAACGTGAGCATACATACATACATACAAACATACATACATACTTTATTTATAATACAAAATATATTCCGTATCAATGTAACACGACAACACAAATTATATCGAAAATGCAATAATATAATATAAGATCTGGGACTTGAAAAGATCCAGTTCCTAAGATATTTTTTTAAGTTGTCGATGTAACTTTGACCATTGAACAATAGTCTTTATGGAAATGGTATAAGGATTATTTTGGCGTTTCTCAGCCTTATTTAAATCTACTTAATAGAGTGTAACTCTTGTATTAAATCTATTTGAAGCAGATGAGGAATGTTGATGTTGATAAAATTGCTTGTAATTTGTCTGAAGTACAAGCAATTTTAGACCTTAATATTTTTATTTTAAGGATCAATTTCTAGACTTGTTCGTAAAAAGTGCATACTGCCAATGCCAGATGTAAAAAAGATGTTGTAGTACTCAAGTGAATGTATGAACTTGTTCAACTGAATGACTTGTAGAAAGACATTCAACATTCGATTTTTTTTCGAATTGAAATGATTTTTTCCTCGTTGTCCACTTTAATGGGATGATCGACTCGTTTGTTTATTCCTACACTTTTTTCTAAGGCGTCAATCATAACATTAGACGAGAGGTCAACCATCAATCCTGGCCATGACTGTGGCAACACTGATGGCAAAACCTAGCGTGTAGAGGACGTCTAACACTTACAAATACCATGTTTCGTTTTTAATGAATAATCGCAAATGTATTCTCGTTTCTTCGTCCACATCGTTCAAACATAATTATAAAAAAAGCTAATAATAAAATTGATAACTAGATATAAAACTTATCTGTAATTGTAATAAAATATGTAAAAGATTAATAAATAAAATATTGTAATTTGGTTCGTATCATGTTATAGGCACGTACCGTAGTTATGTTTATTGCGGGCTTGTTATATTATATTATATAATATATACCTATTATTATGAATAATGCGTTAGTTCAGGGGTTATGTATGAAAAAAATGTATATTGAAAATATGAAATTATAAATGAACTCAGATTTAATTCGCTGGAAGGTAGGAAAGTAAGTCGGCTTTTAAAAAAGGGCATACAAGTAAGACTATTTATTGCGCTTAGATCACGTTATGGTGCTCCCATACTGGCTTTACAAAATGTTTACAAACATTAGTTAACATAGAATATATACACAGTTGTCAATTGATGACAATGTTACATTTTTATGTTAGGTAATGTTAGTAAACATTTCTAAACAAATTTGTGATTTAATAAATTGTAAAAAAATAATACATTTGTTTATCATTTCACCTCGGAACATAAATTCAAACTGCGGCACATGTTTTCAAATTTTTGTGAACACTCGATCAGTGGGGGAGCACTTAAAACATATAACAATTCCCAACATTTGTTAGTAAATGTTCCACTGCTAAAAAACTGTTACAAAATTAATGTAATAGCAGTGTGGGAGCATCTTAATTATTACACATTACGCGCCACATTAAGCGCCTTATCCAATTTTGGATACAATTTTGAGTCTAAGTTTACATTGGGTTATTAGGCTCAATGTTAACTTTGGGCATGCCCAATGCGACGCTTAACTTATTTACCTACGTGTTATTCCAAAAACCCAAATTTCAGCTCAATCGGTTTAATATTGGAGGACGGCGTAAAGAGGTAACAAATACAATACAATTAGTATTTATATATGTGGCAATTTTAATTAATTCCATAATACATGTCTATTGTATCTCTTGGAGCAGACAAGTATCTGTTTGCAATGAGTTGTTGGGGAGTCCGTTTGAAATGCAGATAGAAAAATGGTCATTGACCCTATATCATGGTACAGGGTAGGATGAGACGCGTGTCAAGCTCTCTCGCTTTACTCTGTACGAAGTGCAATGGCCGTTTTTCTCTACATTTATTTGGTACAAGGTATAGTCGAAAACGTTTGGCTAGGACATTTATTATTGTGTTGACTTTTATAGTAAGTCCATATTTGAAATCTTTGAAATGGTTATAAATTCATATTTTCAATATAATATTGTATAAAAACTGTTTTATAATGCGCCAGTTCACACTAAGGTACATTTTTATCGTACAAATGTCTGCATAAAAGATAAGCACTTATTGAAATGGTTGAAGGGGATTGATACATACCTCATGAAATATAGCTTAATACGTGACAGCTGAACAGATAACACTATTTTGGCCATATTTCTGTAAATTAAGTTCTAAGAGGGTTGATTAATAATTGGAATTATGTACATAATTTAAGAAAATATGACCAAAAATATGATTTTTGTTTAGCTGTCACATATAAAGCTTTATTTTATTTATTTTGTAACTAGAATGGTGCAGTGTCAAAAACTCAATCTTGACAACTAAAGTTACTTTCTAAGACGCGGAAGAGCCAACTTTTAAAACTTTCATCATTTTCTGCCGGCATTTGTATTGGAAAAATAAATGCATAGAAATTGTTCCATAGTGTTGTAGCCCAGTGTGAATAGGGCTTTATTCATTAGTTTAACGAACGTCGCTTACGTATAAAGGGTGAAGGTGCATTTACACTATCATGTCATCGTATGTTTAGTTACTAAATAAAGGTGAGTGTTCACTACACGCGACACGGCGATAATCTACATGATAATAAATCATGTACTTTATCATTTTTATTTGATCACTAGCTGACCCAACAGACATGTTCTTCATTAGTATAAAAAAACTACATTGAAAATTAAGTTTCTTCAGGGTTGATTTAAATTTCATATTTTCCATGTACCTGTTTTTTTTTTTTTAAATACTTCACATTTCTTCGCATTTCTCCGTATAAGTTATTAATTAAAAAGACAGCGGTAGTGGACACATCAATACGGAGGTTCCCCAAATTGTTACGGACCGTTGTCAGGTCGAATCGAGGCCTTAATGTTTTAGCCATTTCATTCACTATTTAGCCTGTATTCGTGTTTTTTTACTGTCATCGTATGATACTAAAGGTTGAAGTTCGATCACCGCGACAATAGACGAACGGAAACTTATAAAAAGTCGGTTCTTATTTTCACGACAGTCGCGTCCTACTACTTTTATTATTAAGCTCGACGTACACTTTGCGAACGTTTTGCGGCTGGTTAGTAAATTCGCAAGTGTAGGTCGGCCTTTAACGTTAGTGTAGATCGGACTTCAACATTTTTCAATAACAATATAGATTATCACTCAAAATTGTCATATAACAACATAATATTATAGTAATTATTGAAATAAGTTCACATCTCATATAGAATACGGTAATAAGTCGATGATAACATAAACATTATGTATGTATATTGTATTATACGTTTTAGATGTCGACTGTATTCATATTTTGTTGAAATATCATTCCATGAGATACTAAATGAGATACTAAAACGTTGAAGGCCTTCGCACACGACGCGTGTTGTATGCGTAATCATAGAATAGATCGAAGGAAGAATTTCTCTGTTTATGAAAACTTTTTTGATTAATATACGATGGCGCTGTAGATGAAGGTGAATTTTAAAGAAAGCGCCAAAAAGTATTGATGAATTTTGTCTACTTATTGTACATTAAGTGTGGTCGGCAGAGCACATCTTGTCATTCCAGCACACCCCGGACACTACTCAATTCCCATATAAAAGCCGCACTATCACTACCTACTACACAGACAGCACACACATGGAGTTTTGTACACGTGCAAGAGTGTGCGTGAGGTGATTTTCCATAGGAAGGCCCGATTGGTGGGCGGATGACAGTGTCCATTCTATATGTAGTATATCTGTTCTGTGATTCCATCCTATCGTACGTCATCTCTGCATGGTTTCAATTACAAAATTATTGAAAAAAAAATTTAAAATAATATATAACTAAGCATAATATATACACAGATCATATATATACACTACATAATTTACACCTCTGTGAGAATATATAATTAAATACATTTATGCCTAAGGCTCTCTGCCAATGTTAGCACAATTTTGGCTGGATTTGGTTACCACCCCTTCAACCCATAATTTATACCCAGAATCCGTTTTTAAATTTTTGTATGACTTTTTTTTTCTATTAAATTTTGAACGGAACATTAGTCTCCATGAGCGTAATATATTGTTCCTATTTTGTGACAGACTCCTTTTTACTTATCAAGTATGACATTATCAGATTAACAGAATAGAAATAAATTAACATAAAATATACAAACATAGAAGGTAAGGACACGTCTATCGAGATTTTCCTTCTTAAAGCGCGTGCAAGCGTTTGTGAACCGTTGTAGCATTCGACCTTCTGTTTGTATGTATTTAATTTAAGCGATTACGCATCGTGTGCGAAGGCTCCTAATCTACAGGAAATGTAGTAAAAATTACTTGAAAGTGCAAAGTTACTGCAATAATATGCATGTTTATTCGTTTGTAAAGTAGAATTTGTCTATGAATCTTTGAAAATGCATTAGAATCTGCTTTTGCAGACCGTTATAAACCACAGTATGTAATGTACGTACATAAACGTGGTCCAATATGATTTAGTTATAATTTTAAAAGCTTGCGTCACTTTTAATTTTAGTATAATTTTATATATCGGAGCGCTATGTTAGGTGAAACATCTGTGAATGAGTCCTGACGCTTAATATATAAAGCATGACATGAATCTTTTGGCGCGTGGGAAAATATTGCAACTTATGCATGTCCTGAAACGTTACTTTTTACGTTAGAGTGCGTTTCATCAAATAGTTCCTATGCCGTCATGTTGGCAGTAATGCAAATAAGTGTTGCCATATAATCCTTTCTGTGCCACCCTAAAATTCAGGGAGATATAAATACTATCTTCGTACTTTCGTCTTAGCTGTTTTATTATTATTATTATTACACTTAATTATAAATGGTAAGTTAAGCCAAATTATAACATGTCTGCTTTCAATACTTTAGTATGAAAAACCTATGCTAAGACTCGCTTAAAGTCTTGGGAATAACTAGTTTATTAAACTTGAATAGTAAACGATTTGGATTTAGTAAGTATATAAAATGAACATATTATAGGATCATTGAGTAAAAATAAAACACAAAAAACTATATTATGTTATAGTTACAATATTTTTATTATGATTTTCGACAGTAATTGTGTTCATCTAAAATGTCTTCATCTGACATTACGTCATCCTCATCTTCACTGTCATCAGAAGTATCGCTATCATCGCCAATTTCGATTATGAACCTATCGATTTCATTGTCTATAGCAGGGCCATCGGCGTAGTACTTTTCTTCAATTTTTATTACATGTTGACATTCTTTCCTCCACTCCTCCTTGGTGATTGATGCAAATGCTTCTTCTGTAATTTGTTTTATTTTATTGGCTTCTTGACCCACGTTTTTTTCAGCAATTCGTCTTTTTAGTACACTCCATATGAGCTCAATAGGATTCAAATCGCAGTGATAAGGTGGAAGCCTTACCACTTTATGGCCATTCTCTTCAAACATCACATCTGCTTCATATACAGGTGGTTGTTTGTGTTCTTTAATAATTTCATACAGATGTGCTTTTAACATTGTCGGCAAATAAGAAAGACCTTTATTTGTGATCCACGATTGCATTTCAGACTTAGTGCTTGACATTGTAGGTGCCTTATCAATCTGCACGGTATGATAGGACGCATTATCCATGACAACAATTGACTGCGGAGGTAGATTTGGTATTAATTTTTCTTTTAGCCACTTATTAAAGTTTACTTTATTCATATCATCATGATAGTCAGTTGATTTAGACTGAGATCTAAAGATCAGCTGAGCATTTGGTATAAAGCCCATAGCACCGCCTGCGTGAACGATAATCCACCGTGGTCCTTTGGAATCTGAGGATAAGACACCTTCTTCAGTTTCACTTTGCCAACATTTTCCAGCACAATACGTAGCGTGTATGTATGTCTCATCTAAATACACAACTGGTCGCTGAGTTTCTTGGCGATTTTTTCGCAATTCATCCAGATATCTATGACGCCAGGCAACGATATCGTATCTCTCCATCAAAACCTTTCTTTTAGATTTACATTTTTTGAAAACAAATCCTATATCTTTTATAATTCTCCACAAAGTGGTGCGACTTCCTTTATAGTTTATCTCATTTCGCATTTCGTGCAATAACTTCGTCAATGTAGGTAATTCTTTTCTTACGGCATAAAATTCGTGTATTTTATGTCTTATAGCACACCGTTCGAAGTCATCCAGTTCGTGAGTTTTTCGTCGAGGACCACTTTTGCGCGGTGTTGTAACTTTTTTTGACGTTGAAGCTGCCACTTCTCCTTCTTTGGTGATCTTCGACACTGTTTTTTCAGAAATTCCTAAAACAACATTCAATATTATTAATTACCAATTCACCGATAACGTTGGTTTATGTAATATATTGATAGTTTCTCAGTAGTGTCGGACATTTTAAACAAACATACCAATCATTTTTATAATATAGGTAAATAGACCAGAAAACCACAATATATATTTAATTGATAATTTTTAGCGACTGTATGTCTAAATTGTATGGTATATCTGACTTTGACAGTGGTCAGTATGTTTTAACAAGTCAAGCAAAGTAAATACCTATATTATAACACAAAATATATATAGATAATTCACTAAATGGCCAAATCAGTTTGATTGCTGGCTACCCTTTTTTACTAACCTGTAATGGCGGCAACTCGAGCTTGTACACATCTTAATGGAATTAATGGGGCTTCGTTACGTTTTTCTCTTTCACAAAATGCTTTCACTTTTAACACCATCACTCTTTCACCACTTTTTAATGTTTTAGGCATGATTTTCCCAAGAAATTCCAATAAAACCTCGAAAAACCTGAAGATACGTCGTAACCACTTGACAGTTTTGACAACCAGGGGTGCCAACATGACGGCATAGGAACTATTTGATGAAACGCACTCTAACCGCTCCCTCTCACGCGCCGAAAGATCCGTGTCGCATTGTATGCGTAATTAAATTCTTAAAATATTTCCACACACCAAAAATCCTGGTTACGTTGGTCGAACAGTTTCTTGTAAAAATACAGTGATAATACAATGCGCGTTCTCAACTACTTTGGTACCTTGTGGAAGTGAAAACGACCTGTTTTTGTTTGGATTCCTTTATAAAATGTTATTTTCTTACTTCGACAAGGTACGAAAGATACGGTAAAATTGCAATAATTCAAATATGTAGTTCAGAATAGCGGAAGGACGCCGAACAAGGTTATATTGTATGTTTTTGTATTGTGTAAATATTTTGGATTTATTAAGATTATTATATTGAATAAAAAAATATTGTAAATGATTGTTGGGTGTTTTATTTCTGTGACCTTCTTCTACTAACCAATACGTTTGTTATATCTTGACGACTCTGAACATAGGCTCTGCGAACTTTAGCGCGTGTAAGCTCGTGAACAAAACTGTTATTTCCAGATTTACATATATTCAAACATAGTATTCGAACAAATGTATTGTAAATGTAATGTTCAGTTTAGTTTAATCATAATAATAACAGTTTTGTTCACGACTTTACATGCGCTAAAGTTCGCAGAGCCTATGTTCAGACTCGTCAAGATAGAACGACCGAACTATCTAGACTTTCAATAGTAATTGAATTCTATGTATTAAGGCTAGAAACAGTGCTCGACCGACGGTACGTCCTGATCGTACGTCCTGACCATCAGCGCTGATCGTCGGTTGCGAAAATGCATTCAGTGCTACGCTGACGGCGAACTGGACATCGTCGGTCGACCGATGTCCGCGCGACCGACGAGCCGGACCGACGGTTCGCCCGACCGTACGCGCGTACCAACCCACGCCCGTACCGTCAGCGTAGCTGTGTGCGCGTTCATAGACTTGCATAGATATAGCTACGCCGACCGTCGGTCGAGCACTGTTTCCAGCCTAAAGGTAAGACCGCACTAGGCGGAACTGCACTGCAGCGGAGCGACGCGACACTGCGCGACCTTTTTTGATATACCGCACTTGAACTGCAGCGGCGCGACAGCTCGCTGCAAATTTTGTCAGTCGGTTGGCAACTTCTGAACAAGATGGTTGAAATTGATATTATAATAGTATAATAGCTTCTTTGCTATGCGAGGAAGAAGAAAGGTTCGTGCTAGCACAAGCACAAAAAAAGCAAAGAATATGGATGCATAGTGCATATATGTAATTTTTTTAAATTAGTATATTAAAAAACGTATTCATTTGAATACCCATTGAAATAAGCTATATTTTAAAACCGACCACTCGCAAATTACGCGCCGTCGGCTTATTGACTAGGAAAAAATAAATTGTTTATGGTATTTTCCATAGAGTGCAGTATTTAACAGATTATAAATTAATAATAGGCGAGTAACGTGCAGTGTCGCGTCGCTTGCTATATCGCACTAAGCTGCAACGGAACTGCGCGACACGCCACGACGCGACACTTTTGGTGACTTGGTCAACTTTCCGCGGCCGTGTCGCGGCGCGCAGTTCCACTGCAGCGTAGTGCGTGTTATGTCATACAAGTTCATACAAAGAATATTTGGTCGCGTCGTGTCGCGTCGCTCCGCTGCAGTGCAGTTCCGCCTAGTGCGGTCTTACCTTAAGGTTCCTAGTCTTCGTATGAGAAAAATACAGAAAACGATTTATATTCGTTGGAGTCGATCGAACTTTGTGTCTTATTGTATCGTCATTAGAATTCAATTTACTATGAAATATCTACCGACGAATACCTTCTGACTCCGCTGGTGCAGGTTTAGCATAATTGGGTTTCAAAATGAAAAAAAAAATCTTTCAATAAATAGTTTATTTCAATAACACACACATAAATAGAAACTTAAAAGACTGTTGGTCTTGTAAGTACATTTATTATTAACACACCTAATACTTCGGATCTTATTGCTAAAGAAAAAGCTGAGATTTCGTGGTCACAAAATGTATAAAAAAAATATTCCAGAAAGTCACCCGTTTGCAACGTTTAGACGCACATCTATCCGTGCCGAACGAAACTTATTTAAGAATTATAAGAATCCTATGAAAGCTCGCACACCTGTCAGATTTGACGCGGACGGCGGACAGATTTAATTGGATTTCATATAATTTATAATCATTTAAATATTTTATTCTGTATAAAGTTTGGTCTCAATAAAGAGTATAATTAAGTAAAGGAGTAAAAGAGTAGTATTGTAACTTCGGCGTGTACGGCTCGGATAGATTTGGAGTTTTTATATATACTTTTATATAGGTATAAAAACTCCAAAGCGATTGCGAAACTCAACTCAAAACAAACATGTGTCGTAACAGAATTTATCATGGTCATTTTTAGATTAATAAAAGCTGTCGTCATAACGGCGCATCGTGAATAGTCTCTCTCTCTCTCTCTTTTTCTTATTGTCTATATTTCTTGTAAATTATCTAATATTCAGAGCGCTAAATGAGTTCGCATACTAATTCAGCATAGTTTAAAAGCATGCAGAGCACGCACTGCCAAATTGAATTTAGCGCTCTGAAAATTGGATATACATTATCCGCTTCACAATTAATTGAGAGTGCATTACATACAGCACATCAAATCTAAGCAGTATCGTTTGACAGTTATTATTTTGCCTTCTTTGAAGTATTTGAATTTAAATTTAGTGATTAAGAATTGTAAATCTTGTAATAAAATTCATAATTCCATGGTTTTACGGCGGAGGTTATTGAAATTGTGTGAGTTACGTCTATGCAAAGTTATTTCGGCATGAAAATATGTCGACAAACGGTACGTCTTAAATTAGATGGACTATGTGTGCGTACTGTGAGCGAGCCAGCTTTTGTTAACCGAATTGTAAATTAAAATTTATAAGGGACAGACTAAAGATAAAAATTTACTGTATTTTAATTTGTTAAGAATATGATTTTATTAATATCTATTTAGTACCAACACTGACTAGGGCTAACCTACCTACTAAGTATAAATGCGAAAATAAAATTAATGTTAGAGGAACGTTAAATGAAATACAGGACACTAAATACAAAATTACCTATATATTATATCATTAGACAATTATTTAAGATAATTTAAATGGCATTCGAGAATATTTGTTTAAGGCGCGGCGCTAAGCGAATTCGCCCTCTCGCTCACACGTGCCCACATTTTTGAAGATATAATAAAATACTACATGTAATTACGTTAAATAAAGACAACTAGGAACTGGAACATAACAATACAAAGATTCAGTAAAAAATCTAATTTAATCCAAACGAGTTGTCAAGTATAAAAAACTGTACAAAGAAAATCACAGAAATATAAAAAGGCACTGGAAACTCGTTCGGATTAAATTAGATTTTTTACTGAATCTTTGTATTGTTATTTTCTAGAACCTAGTTGTCTTTATTTTACGTAGTTACATTATTTAGTATTTTTTATATCATCAAAAATGTGGCTACGTGCGAGCGAGAGGGCGAATTTGCGTTGCACTGCGCCTTAAAGTAATTTGAATTTTACGTATAAAGCAATAATGTCTAAAATATTCAAGCATATTGTATATGTATCTACATGTTTGTATGAAGTACTGCAAATATAAGACGATATAATAAGATATTTAGATTATAATTGATATTCAAATCACAGTAGGCGAATATAAATATAATGCACATGTGTTTTGTTACCAGTTTCCTTAAAAGAAATTGACGTCTCGTAACCAAGTTACAAACTAAGACTTTTCCGTCTGTGTTCGTAACTTTTTGCTATTAACTTAGAATTATTTGTTACAACTCATAACAAAATAGTTACAAACGTGACTTTTCTGTCTGTTTTCGTAACCACCTTGGTTAGTTGAATTTTTTTATTCCTTATTGCTAACCTAATCAGTTCAGTTCAAATCAATCTAATGAGTAAACAATTTATGCTCAACTTTTTGTGCTTTTTTGAAAATAAAAAAATAAAAATACAATTAGTTTGTTGTAACTGCTCCTAGTAGATAACATCGTTTAGTGCGACAGTGACAGCGCTCTACGAAGCCGAACCTAGCCGATTATCTCATTCTTTTTTTGATGTGCATTATTTATATTTGCTTATTGTACGATTCTATTTAATCCATCATTATGAAAACTATCTGTTGAAAAAATTAAGCCCTACAAGTTTCTTGTGCGTTCTTCTTGTAGAGGTATCTTTCCGAACGCACGGTAGACTCAGTACTGTATCTTCATTGACGTACAAAAGTGTCAGATTATGACCTATTTGAATAAATCTGTTTGAGTTTGAGTTTGAATAAGTTTTTAACGAACAATTAAGTATTGATACAGTCCGTTTTATTAACTCATTAACACCCAAGCGTCATTCCCGAAATTCCCAATAGAATCTTTTTAATGAATTATAGAGAATTTTAATGAATTTAGGAATTATAGAGCCAGCATCGGCAATAAGTGCTCACACAAAAATAAATTTTAATTCATTTGTGTGCACTGTACGATTTCTTAATAATGGACCATTTTAGAACACATCAATATGTAACTTGTTTTTCTCTCATTTAACCCTCGACAAAAAGAGGAGTATTGTAAGTTTGAAATACGCATGAAATAAGCTACTTACTTGCACATCAACTTACTTGAACAAATCTAACGTGTAACTGGCCTTAGTTTGTTTTGTGTACAATAATATATAATCATGGCACTGAAAAGATGTAAAAGCCGAGTTACTGCAAACTCAGCCGATGGTCCTTATACAAGGGCCACACTGAATGTTTTTAGAATAGGCCAGTAAGAAAAGCGGCCGATGAAAAATGTATTTTAATTTCGAATTAAAAACTCTTTGGGAATCTGTAATGTGTATAAATTCCTGTCATTTGCTTTTACAAATTGCTAGCCATTCAAAAAGTGTAAGTCGGGCACTGTTATAAAGAAAAGGGGAGATGAGGTACTGGGTTCTCGAAAATGGTAAGCTCAAATTAGGTCCCATTAGCTCCACGTACGTCAGTAAGGTCGTACGAGCGAATAATATTGTTATCTCGATCGCACTTCGGTCTTAGGTCCGTCTTTCTATCTTTGTTATTCATTATATGTCACTGAGCAAACTGCACACTGAGCAAATTGCACGTGCCAGTTGTTGAGTAAGCGCTGGGAGAACGTACCCTACCTCCCCTTTTTTTTAAATCAATGCTGTCGAGCGTCAAAATGGATCCTTTTCTCAAGTCAAATGTATTTTGACGCTCGACAGGCACTTTTAATATTGCTGCCAATTTGTACAAAGAAATGACATATATGAATTTAATACACATTACAGGTTCCCAAAGAGTTCCTAATTCTAAATTAATAGTAGATTAGTAGCCAAGGGCTGTAAGGCATCAATTGCAGCCCGAGATATTTAGGCGCACGAGCGCAGCGAGGGCGCCTATACTTCGAGGGTGCAATTGATGCTTACACCCGAGCTAACTACTCTGCTTTACATCTCGATTGTGAGGTAAGTAGAAAAACACCGGCATTACAAGAATAAAACATTTTAAAGTAAAAGTTTTCTATTCCCGCCTTTTTTCATCTCTTTTTTAAATTATTTTTTTCAAGAACGAAATTGAGCTTCGTAGTTCGATATTTAAAATTGATGACTATTATACTCATACGAAGACAAGGAATAGCGAAGCGACCTCTTTTGTCATTGGCCTGAATGCATGATGTCTATTGCCAGTATGATGGTTAGATGTACGCAAACTTTTTGATAGAGTGATGTTTTTTTTAATTACTTACCGCCCTAGGGCTTTTCTAGCTACATTATTACCCTAGAGCGCTAATTGGTCACTTACAAGCCCCATTTGGGGGTAATAAGGACCTACTTACCGAATATGAGAGATGTAAAATACATTATTTCATCTGCCGCTTTTGTTACTGGCATATTCTAAAACATTCATTGTGACCTACGCAACAAGAGCATAGAGTTCAATTTAATATTCACAGTTGGAGTTTTGGCGGGAAGCCGAAGAGCAGTTTGGCTCCCGTATCTTTATCCATTATAAGTGCATTTTCGAATGTTTAACGTGTAATAATGGTGGAATATTAGGTGTTGAGTGTTTTTGAAGATACACAAGTCTCTTGGCAAGCCATGCGAGAGTTGAAATGTGATTTTTCGTGTTCCCACCAAAATTCCGGCAGCTTCTTGTAAAGACCACCACTTTACTAAAGCTGTGACTTGACTGGGCTTGCCCTGACTCTGAATTGACTAATTATTATAACTTGACACTGGCAATACATTCGTGTGGGTCCATAAAAGTAGGTAAAAAAATATTCACAGTTCGTCGTCGAAGTGTTCCCCCAAGAGATCGTTGCCGTGGTCTGTGGCCTCGGAGCCCACGAACATGTGGTGGTGCTCGAGGATCTCCTCGAACGACAACAGGTCGTCGTGGTCGTCGTCCGACGACGCGAACAGGTGATCCACTTCTTCTAACGCTATTTCTCTGTCAATTATATAAACATTGTATTACGACCACTACAGATCGCGTCACGGTTTAATAGCGCTGAACTTGAATGCGCTGAAATCGATTTTTAGGTATGTTTGGTGACAGGAATGAGGTGCGACGGGAGAGGCGCTGCATTGGTCGTTCGGTTGTCTTCACCCCGTCTTACCCCGTTCACGCGTCTCAAGTCCCCTGCGTACAGACACACGCATATTTCGTAGTGGTGTGTGAACGATGACAGCTCGGATAATGAAGACAGTCTAGATGAGGATGAAGACTCCGAAATTGTAATATTTAATTATAATTTTACATCTCAAGAAAAGACGTGTTATTCTGAGTCTATTACTCTCTCGGAATAAAGTACCACATAATTTGACGTGTCCTTTTGATTAAAAATTTAAAACATAAGTTCAATTTATTTAATTTGCGCGTGCTCGAACCGCTTGTTGCATCTTCTTTCATACTTTTACACTACTAACTTGACAAATTAGGTAGCTACTAAAAAAACTCTTAATAATTATATGCGCGACTGTACACTTGCGCAAATCACCCCTCCACTTTTGTTGAGCGCTATTAAACCTCGACTCAGACACAGACTCGACGCCAAACCAGTTTCGAGTCAGCAGAATTTGTGCGCTCGCATCACACAAAAAGGTTCAATTTTGTGTGCCAGCAGAATGAATACGGATATTCTATACAAATGGTGATTTTTTCGAGAATGAGTTTTCTGTACGTTAGTACTATTATTTATTCTGTAACGGAGTCGCGAGATTACTCTGGTTGTTTTAATACAACTTATTACATAAAAACATGTTAGTCAAGTCATAATCGCATTATACCGTGCATAGTTTACGAGCTATTAAGTTGTTAGCAACGCAGGTGCTAGTCACGACTCACGACTGCACAAACTAGTTTATAAAATATACCTATTATTGCTTTACCATTAGGTAATAAAGATTTTAGTTTTAAAAATATTATGCAACATAAAATACAAATAGCAAACAGCATAGGCAACAGCAGCCAAGCATCAAATGGGTATGTCAGGTTACAAAAAGTAGTAAATTTATAATATTATAGTCTAAGAATTCTAATATATCTATCCGTAGTCTTATTTAGATTCGAAAGGCTTCGGTCCTCTTTCTATGAGCCTTCGGCCACGAATGAAGAGACTTGTAAAGTATATGAATATTATTAATTCAATAAAATATAAAATAATACTTTTTAACAGGTAATATAATATAACAAAAGTAGCACCCGAAAAAATCCTGAAATTAAATGTAAAACGACATTAGAGTTACTATTCGAAAATGTACCGCCATTCCAACATACTTCAATTCAACCAAAAAGTTTTCATTCGTTTGTTAATTTTTAATTGAGTACTATTAATGACCAATCTTTTTTTCATCAAAATCCATAGGTCTATTAAGAAATGAAAACTGTCATGGTGGCTCATATTTTCGTAGTCAAAAGCGGAAATTACTAATAATGCTTTTTATTTTATCACTTTTTTATCTTTTGGCTGGCTACAAAAATATTCAATGAAAAATAGTTTAATGAAATGATAGATTTTTTTTATAATTGTCTTTTCACCAGTATACTGATCATTTGTGGCTGGAGGAGACTTTGAACCTTCATTCATTGTCACCCAATTCCCCACCAAGCTGGGGTATCATAAGACATATTGTACCTTCGTAAATCCAAAATCACTGCCTATTATCCCCATTCTATAGTCGGTACAGGTCGCGTCACGATTTAACAGCGCTGACCAAGAATGCGCAGAAATCGATTTTTAGATCTGTTAGGACTTTTTGACCAATACACCTGCGCAAAGCCCCCTACACTTTTGGCGAGCGCTATTAAACCGCGACGCGAGCTGTAACCACACCGCACATACAAGTGTACTCACTCGTTATCAGGTATGGCCCAGGCCTTGATCTCGTCGAGGTCGAGGACGCCGTCTCCGTTGAGGTCCCACTCGCGGTCGAACTTGTCCTTCTCCGCTATTATCCACGCTTTGTCTTGCTGTAATCCTATTAAACAATCATTATAGGGTAACCGGTAGTATTGTTAGCACCCCCCCAATCATTGGCACTTTCAACTTTTAATCGTAATATTATAACACAACACGACTGTAGCCATTTCTAATATTTTTTCCTAATAAATAGTATTTTTAATTTAGCGTCTGGCAAAATCAAATTGTAAGTGACATTGACAGTTAAATTGGCGGGATTTATTTTTTTCATAAATTTGCGCGCCATTGCTGCTGATGATTTGAAAAAAGTTTGAGAAATGGAAAAGAAAACTGCGTTAAAATAATTATATACCTACATGGTGATGCATCGACTTGTATGAAAAATGTCATGAAAGTGAACGAAGCGAAAGTTGTATGTCAGCATCGCAGCAAGTGGAGGGAAATAGTCTCTGCCTACCCCACCGGGAACGAGGCGTGACTGTATTTATGTATGTATGCATCAACTTTTCATCACAAATATTTTTAGGTTTGTATGCGTTCCTTATAATATGTATCACTATATATTATAAAAACCTAAATGACTCACTGCCTGTCATGCAACGCAGAGCCCAAACCACTGAACCTAACTCTCTATCTATCTCTGTCTGAGACTTGAAACTTGGAATGTAGATTTTTCGTTGTATTTACGTGTGCTAAGAAAGGATTTTTGAAAATTCACATTCTAAGGGGTCTAAAAAGGGCGTCAGTTTTGATATAAAACTCCCATATTTCATAATATGGGCTCTCACTAGTTATATTTTAGTAGTGGTAGGCCTCTTATGCAGGGGGCCGCCTGGGGAAGGACCACACCTTTGCCAGTTATTCATCCGCCAGGCAGTAATATGCAAACATTACTGTGTTCCGGACTGAAGGGCAAAGTTTACCAGCGAAATTACTGGGCATGACGAGGTTCAACAACTAATATCTCAGGGCGACAGGCGCAGTGCAGTGCCGCGCAGAATTTTGAATTATAAAACACTGGGTGGCACTGTGTCTGATATGGGCAATCATGATGCTTACCATCAGGCAACTGATTTGCTCCTCTTGTCACTCTATATCATAAAAAAAATATATATATATAATATAATTTATTGTCTGATGACAACTAAACGTGTTAGATGATGAGTGATCTACAATTGCTGCTCCATCATCAGACCCTGGGCGCCCATCTGAATTTGATGCTGCAGATTTAGATCCAGATTACAGTCATTACAATATTGATGAAGTCTACCCAAAAACAGGCTATCAAATTTCGAATCGACCGCTGGAAGTTGGGGCTTCGGCGCATATGGTCACATCCAAAAAACGTCATCTAGGCGGAAATGGTCATATTAGCAGAACGTCATTGCCCAACTTGTCACATTAGAAATAGATAATATTCCTTCAGCCGCTAAAAAAGAGCTGATAATCTTCAAACGGCTGAACAAGTTTTCATGAGACAGCTAAGTCAGTTATCAAACAATAAAAAACATATCCAAAACAGATCCATTCGTTTAGGAGCTACGATGCCAGAGACAGACACACAGATTCACAGCTAAGTCGAACTTATAACACCCCTTCTTTTTTCGGTCGGGGTCAATAAATCTGTTACAACTAGCAAAGCAAATTAACATAAAACCTTGGAAATATAAAATAATTTTAGCAGATTGTTTTTAGATTTTTTGCATCGTTGAGGATGACTCACACATATAAATACTTAGTTACCACAGGTGGATGTTATAGTTACACACACATATATTATATGTTATCTATCAATGTATGCGTGGTATTTATATATAAACATTGTATGTATACATATAAACATTGTATGTATAGATTTCAAGTTCGTGGGCGTTGGTACTCTTAACCTTTAAACTAGATAAAACAAATCCTACTTCAAACTAATATTGTATATATGTGAAAGTCTGTGACGATGGATGGATGGATTGATGATTGGATGAATGGATGTTTGTTACTCTTTGCCAAAACTACTGAACCGATTGGGCTGAAATTTGGTTGGACCTTGGAATAACACATAGGCTACGTTTTTATCCCGATATTAATCCCGAACTCCCTCGGTGCCGTGAGGGCGCATGCTCGACTGCCAATCAAGAGGTCCCAGGTTCGATCCCCAGGTCAGGCAGTGTTAAACATTGGATTTTTCCATTAGGAATTATCTCAATAACTGCCTGTAGTCTGGAACTGTGCCCGGTAGATGGCAATAGGCTCGCCCCCTATTACATGGGACCAATAACATACTGGCGAAATGTGGGTGTATCTACTATACTGAGTCCTGGGTACACCTCTGCCTACCCCTTCGGGAAAAAGGCGTGAATGTATATTAATCCCGAAACAAAGATGTAACAAACCGAAGATTCGCATAGTTAAACAAAGAGTTTGACGCAATAAATATATGTGTCAAGGTCCTACCTCTGTCTCCAATGAACTCGTTGAAGTCGATCTGGTTGTCCTTGTTAGAGTCCTTATCTCTCAGGGTTTGATTGATGAGGAACTGGTGCATGATGGGATGTTCTTCTGGATTTGTGAATATCTGTACAAATAGTAATAACTAGCTTTGCGACTGGATTTCACCCGCGTGGAAATCGTTCCCGTGGGAATATCGGGCTAAAAGTACCCTATGTTATATTCCAAAGTCAAAGTCGAAAAGATTTATTCAAATAGGTCACAATCTGACACCTTCGTACGTTAATGAAGGTAAACAGTAATGAGTCTACCGTGCGTTCGCTAAGATACCTTTACAAGAAGAACGCACAAGAAACTTGTAGGGTTTAATTTTTTCAACTGATTGTTTTACAATATTTGGTTTGGTTACATTCGTTTGTTTGTGTCGGTGCCGCGTGGTGGCTATGCAGCAGTTTCCAGGCATCTTTGTCCTCTATGTACTGATTGACTTTATAATAAGCCTTCTATAAAGTAGATTCCAGGGTCTAAGCTGGGTCGGAATGATAACTTAGCAAAATGACATTGTCATCATAACGTCTGAATATTAAAGTCATTGTTACTAAATAGACATGAACGCACAATGACCTCGTAGCGAAACCTCTGAATCTTAAAAGGTCTTCAAATTCAGAATACTCTTATGTCAAAAAACCAATTTCAGCACCATCGGTCACGCCAAAACTCTAATTCATCCATCCAATCCTCACAACTTTCGCTTTTATGATAGGATGTATTATGGAATTACAACTGGGAACATTTACATTATACATTTGTTCGTATTTGTTTATCTGAAAATTAAAGTTTTCTTCACAAGTTTACATGGTTCCGGCCGTTATGGTCCCATTCCGGTACGCTCCCGGCCGGGACGCTCCCACATTGAAAAATTTGTTATTCCGATACTTCGCTAAAGTTCGCAGAGCCTATGTTACGGCGGCCGTATTGTGCATAGTATCAGATAATAATAATAATATAGGACAACTTCCACACACGGTCATCCGGTCCCAAACTAGGCTAGAAGCCTGTACCATAGTAACCAGATGACTGATATACATACTTATATAAGCTTATAACACCCAGACACAGATCAAACAGACATGTTCATGCACACAAATGTTTGACCTGGCCGGGGATCCAACCCGGGCCCTGCGGCACAGAAAGCAGAGTTACTACCATCTGAGCCAACGTGGCTGTCAATGATGTGCTTACTTCGTATTCTATTAGATCCAGGCTTCCGTCGCGGTTGCTATCGGCTACTGTCCACATAGCCTTCTCTTCGCTCAGCAACTATAACAAGTATTATACAATTTTTTAATTGTTAATTTTAGGACTAAAGCGTATAGGTCGCGTCACGGTTTTATAGCGCTCGGGAAAAGTGGAGGGGTGCTTTGCGCAAGTACAGTCGCGCATATAATTATTAAGCGAGTTTTTTAGTTACTATCTAATTTGTCAAGTTAATTGTATAAAAGTATGAAAAAAGGTGCAATAAGCGGGTCGGGCATGAGCGAATTAAATAAATTGAACTTATGTTTTAAATTTTTAATCAAAAGGACACGTCAAATTATGTGGTACTTTATTCCGAGAGAGTAATAGACTCAGAATAACACGTCTTTTCATGAGATGTAAAATTAAAATTAAATAATGAAATTTCGGAGTCTTCAATCTCATCTAGACTGTCATCGCTTACACACCACTACTACATAATATGCGCGTGACTGTACGCAGGGGACTTGAGACGCGTGAATGGGGTAAGAATGGGTGAAGACTGAAGACGACTGAGCGACCGCAGCACCTCTCCCGTCGCACCTCATTCATAATTCATAAAAATCGATTTCTATGCATTCATGGTCAGCGCTATTAAACCGTGATGCGACCTGTACACAAAAGACCAAAGCGTGCGGGCGTTGCCCGTGGATTCAAATGTACAACATAGTGGATTTTCTCATGTGAATGAGATGTTATCGCGCGGTAAAAAGTAGCCTATGTCACTCCCCAGCCTCCAAACTAGCTCCAAACAACAAATCATGTCATGCCAATGCTCTGTTGTGACGCGAAAGGACGGACACTAACAAACTCTCGCGTTAATATTGTTATGTATGGATTATTATTGCATGAGCAACTTTATCACTTGAGAAATGTCGCAATAAGTAAATAAATAAGCCAGTGTTTACATTCTAATAGGATTAACTGTTTTATCGTGAGTGTTGTGGGAAGTAATTAAAAAATGTTTCTTTATTCTTATCCAACATTAAATACTGCACGATAATCACTATAGACTACTATTTAAATACTTAGGTTAATTTCACCCATAAAATATTAAATAAAACAGATATGAAGAAACAGGGAATTATTTTCCACTCAATTGTTTGTGGTTGGCTCTGGATCTGGCCTTTATTTGCGCGAAAACATATTTTGTTAAAGAAAACCTTACACCCGTATTCAGAGTCAAAATCGCAAAAATTCCTCGTCTTGACTCAACCTCACCTCAGCGATTTGATATTCATAGTTGTAATTTGACTCCTCACCTTAAGGAGTTTCCTCACTGAAGGTAAGGTGGAGTGGAGGAAACAACTGTCAAATATAAGGTACGTCGGGATCTACCTTGAACAGACCTCACAGTGATATATGGACGAAAACAAGCGTATTTCGTGAGATTATAGAATGTTGTTTCAAGAGTTTATTGAATATTTGAACGTAGCTTTGTTAACGAAATGCGGAAAATATATTATCTCACCAATATTATTATTAAATTTTAGGTGTGTTTTTTGTGTATGTTTTATATTTCTTTACGCCAAAATTACTGGAAACGATTGGGCTGAAATTTGGTATGTAGATAGTTTAAACCCTTGGAATGTGTATGGGTATACTTTTTATTCCCATGGGAACGGTTACTGCGCGAGTATAATCTAGTACTCTATCTATTATACTAGTACCTAATATTTTTTTAAATTAATTTAATTAATATCTGAAATCACAATATGTTATTGATTTTAAATAAAAGAAATTATAATAGCTTTTTGTTATACTCATATATTATGATTATTTAAATTTAAATAAACATTATTTAAAACAACATAATCACAGCCTACTAGTCCTACTTGCCGTGGAGTTACCGGCTTTAGAATAGTGCTCCACCCTCTCTACCCATGGTTGCCTTAAGAGCCAGCTAAGGGTTAACAGATCCAGGGGACGGGCAGCAGCGTCCTCTGCAAAAAACCATCGAACTGTGCTCAACAAACCGCACAACAAGCGGGTCGAGTATTGGCAAAACCTCCCTTTATGGGGGAGGCCTATGTTCCTAAGTAGTGGATTATCAACGGCTAAGATGATGATGATGATGACTAGGCCTACTTCCTACTAATATTATGAATAGGAAAGTTTGTGAGGAAGGATGGATGGATGTTTGTTACTCTTTTACACCAAATCTACTGAACCATTGGGCTGAAATTCGGTATGTAGATGGTTTAGACCCTGGAATAACACATAGGGTACTTTTATCCCGATATTCCCATGGGAACGAAGACTACGCGGGTGAAACCGCGAGCCACAGCTTGTCCTACTAATAATTATAAATAAATGCTAGTTTGTGAGGATGGATGGATGGATGTTTGTTACTCTTACACGCCAAAACTAGTGTACCGATTAGGCTGGAATTCAGTATGTAGATAGTTTAGACCCTGGAATAACACAAAGGGGAATTTTTATCTCCCTATTTTTATTTCTATCCACGGAAAAGATGACTACGCGAGTAAACCCGCGATTCACAGCCAGTTCAAAATAATAAAAACACATTTGATATTTTTATCTATTTATTTATAATCCTTTTTGGTTCTATTGCATCGAAGGAGTTCCTCGGCCGCATCCCTCTCAGCTTTAGCTTTAAAGTAAAGGGAGTTTAGCAGGACTTCTTCATTTATTTTGAGACAGTAATATTTCCTCTTGAATCACATTAGTCTTTACATTTCTAGATCCTGTAATGTAACAAATAATAACAAATTAAACAAATAATATATCTCTACATGATCAATTTATACTGATTATCAAAGTTTTTTTTTTATATAGGTAAACATATGCCGTGGGGTTACCGGCTTTAGAATAGTACTCCACCCTCTCTCCCCGTGGTTGCCGTAAGAGCCGACTAAGGGTTATGAGATCCAGAGGACGGGCAGCAGTGTCCTTTGCGTAAAACCATCAGTATTGGCAACAACCCTCCTTACGGGGGAGGCTTCGGATCAGAAGTGGATTTCCAACAGCTGGATGATGATGACGATGAAACATAATAAGCAAAATATTATATCAAGAATCTTCACCACAATCACTCTCAAGTAAGCTTTCATCATCATCATCTCAGCCGTAGGACGTCCACTGCTGGACATAAGCCTCCCATAGAATTCAATCTAGTCCGGTTGTAAGCGGTTGCAAGTTTGTTGCAAGTTGGTTGCGAGTATGTCTAAGGAGCTAAAATATTTTTATAGACCAACACAAACAACAAAAAGTTAAGTTTTAAATTTTCTACTAGGTAGTTAATTTTTTATTATGATATAATTTATTTACCTGCATAAAAAGGTATGTGTAATACCACTATCAATCAATTTAAACAATTCCATATCAGTTGCTCAGGCATCTTCCAAAATATTGGCTAGGCTTGGAATACTAGCTGATCTTCTTTTCTCTTTTCTCATAAGTCAATTCACTTTTTCATCGAGTTTTTAAGTTATCACAATTTTTTAACTGCTCTGAAAAATAATAATAAGTAAGTTAAGTTATTACCAAAACAAAAAGTGTAAGGTGGTACTTCTATAATAATTTGCAACCTTTATACAACAAACCTTAACTAAATAGTTAATTATAATATAAAGTTATCAATTAATATGATTGCACATATTCAAGTACTTACTTTTGAGTTTGTGGCGATAGTATTGTACTATTCATTATTATTTGTGAAGTGAGCTCAAGCTTTTAGCTGCCGTTCTCTTCTCCCCATTGTTGTTGCCATCGAGTTTATTTATTCATGTTTGTTATTAGTTATCAAATCTTTTTACTTTCAGTAAAAAACAGCCTTCCAACTTCCAGTCAACCAATCCAATGAATAAACACAACTCACAACACGCCACGGATAGTAATATTTTAATGATAAAGCAATACTCTAGTCTCGAACTACTTATCTACATCTCAAGTATCACCACATTTCTTGCCTAGCCCACGATTTATTTGATTCCAATAATGAATTTTAAAATAAAAGAACCAAACTTTGTAAAAACTTTAGTAAAAATGTGACGCTTGCACAGAACACATTGGACACTTGACACAACTTGAAGGTAAAAACCACAGATAATGCGCTCATTTTTCTAAACCGATGACGTAATTTATGACGTATTCCGCTCACACTCATTCGAGTGTCCTCCAATCATACTCATTGAAGGAACCTCATAATTTTGTCAGTCAAGTGATTATGAATACCGATTTCGAGGTTGGTTGGAGGAGCGACTTGAGGCTTCCTTGAATGAGTTATGAGTCGAGGAGCTTTTGACGTTATGTTTAAGAATACGGGTGTTATTAGTGTCTTCGTATTTATGAAAATTGTGAAACAGTAGTTTTTAAGTTATCTTAATGTTTGATTTAAATAGCAAAAAAACATAAGGTTCTCTTTAACAAAATATGTTTTCGCGCAAATAAAGGCCAGATCCAGAGCCAATCAAACAATTGAGTGAAAAATTATTCCCCATTACTTCATATCTGTGTATTTTCTTTTTCTATAGGTGACTTTTAACCTTGTAATCACGATTAACAAAGATAAATTCCCATGATCTATAGATACTTGCAAGGTTTTTACCTTGCAAGTAGCTTTAAGATAAAACTTGTACAGTGCAGCTTATTCCCGTTGGGGTAGTGGGTAGGCAGAGACTATATCTCTCCACTTGCAAGTTAGGATACGACATGAACGGTTCATGTGCCTCGGCAGAAGATGGCCGTAAACTTAAAAACTCCCGTTCCTAAATGCTGTAGGAGTAGTGTGAATGACTGTATAATGAAGGCATGAAGTCTTTGTATTATGAACGTGCGTTTGACATTGATTACAGGATCATGTTTTTCTTGTCTATACAGAAATAGCATCGGCTTAAAACATTGAGAGTGTAGTAGGTACAAATACCGGCGCAAGTAAGAGCGGTTACGCACTACGTCACTACTCACTACGTCCGAACCGAATTCGATTCGAATCCGTTATTCAGAAGACTTACCGAATTCGGATATTGCTTCGCACTACTTCCGATATAAATCCGTGATCACGGATTTAGATAGGACTCGGTCCGGACCGAGTGTTCATGCAAATAAAACTATGGCTTCTTCGGTCCGTCAATATCGTTGCTTAAATGGAGATTTACGGATGACGGAAATAGTATATAGAACAAAGTGTTCTACGACTACATCGGACCGTATTTAAAGAATTCGGATCGGATTCATTTCGTTTCGTAGTGCGTAACAGCTCTAACACTTTTAAAATATCTGAGGGCCCTCCTTAACAGCAGCAATGGAGGTAGATCTGAGTATTTGATTTTAGTTTCAACTTGAAACCTTTAGACATTACCGAGAAAAACGGTCTTGACACACGGACTGACAGACTGACAACGAAGTGCTCCTATAAAGGTTCCTTTTTCCTTTTCTGGTATGGAACCATAAGAATCCATTCTGAACAATCTTCAATAGTATTCAAGACACATGGCGTTAACTATACAAAAGTTATTTTCGTCTGTTCATTTAACCAGAATATTATGAACAAAAGACATTATTACCATTTTTATGGTTTCCCGCCGGTTTATTAGCGAAACTGGTTGAGATGTTTATTTATTGTTGTATGCCGGATATATGATACTATTCTAGTTTATAATGAGCTCTATCATTTCTTCTTCTAACGTCTTTATTTTAAATAATGATGCTTGTTACTTTTAAAAATACAATACAATAATGCTTTATTAAATACCGAAAAAGAAAAAGAAACAATGAAAATTACACGGTCAACAACCGGCGGTTATATCGCATTGAGCAATTACTTACAGGAAACCTGGGGATCAAGGCCATAGCCAGTAACTCATTTCGAGGACAGGAGTCGAGCTCTAGACCGGAAAAGACCCAGCCTAAGGCCGAGTCATTTTTCATACCTTTGGTAAAAACGTATCGATACATTTTTGACTTCTGACTATGCAAGAACTGGCTGCGAGGGCGATAATACATTTTATGATTATATAACAGAAGGTACGAGCGCGAAGAAAAAGTTTGTGGTTATAACAATAACATAGTAAGACACTGGCGTGACGTAAAATTATATGATTATAACAATGATGGCGCGAGAAGCTTGATGCGAGCGCGGTGAAAAATTATGGTTATAACTATAAATGTGGCAAATTTTTACAACGGTAGGTTTTAGGTAATTGGGTGAGAAACCCATAAAACATATGGGTTCAAACCACCCCAAAAATTATTAATTCACTTATGTATTCAATGACTGCTGTTTTGTGTCACTGATCTAATAGATGTAAGATAAGGGTAACAAATATAAGGGTCATACCATCCCTGAGTCCCCAGTGTCATCTGGTCCAATATCCTCATCCCTGTCTACTCCGAAAGCGTCCTGCAAATGCTCCGCCCATGTGACCACTCCGTCGCGGTTGTCATCAGACTCTTGCATGCGTTCTTCTGCTTCTTCACGGGATAACTTTCTGATAGTTAAAGTGAATGAGGTTTTAAAGTGTTTTTAGGGGTCCATACCTCAAATGGAAAAGGAACCCTTTAGGATGACTTCGTTGTCTATCTGTCAAGACCCTTTGTCTCGGAAACGCGTGGAGATACCAAGTTGAAACTCATATCAACAACTCAGTCCCTTGTTGCAAAATTAAAAGATTATAAGACACAATTAAAAGATACAGGCATTTTATAGCACATTTCCATACTTTGCACATCAGGCTAAAAACCTCTAAGGTTCATCCCATTGGCCCAGCATGATTAAATTTGTCAAGAAGCCAGATCTTATATCACAAGTAAAGGAATAATTACTGAAACCATAATAATTTTACAAAAAAAAAAAAGATTACTAACATGTTTGCGGTATGGAACCCTATACTGAGCATGCTTACAAAAATATTATTTATGCCTTAACAATTAATTTATTCACAAGAGCAGATATGAACATCCTATTTCCGAATGCATTAATATTATAGTCTAGTTTTGGATCTATGTGTAAGTCCATGTTTGTGTGCCTCTTTACATCTAAAAGTCAAAACTTCTAAACACATTGTTGTCTAAGAATCTAATCTAAGGCTCATAGATCCAAGAAAGTCAACACATAGGTACTATGGTAATTTTCTGTTCTGTGTTGTGTAACAACCACAGAATTAAAATTGTGGACAAATGAATTTGAACATTGCCATTTGCTCTCATAATTTGATCTGGGAACTAGATGGGAGCAATAGATAAACATTGCAAGAAATCTCAAATTACAGCAATATTTTGATTTATGATTGAAAAATTGGACATATTATTATATTAAGCAATGTCACTTCCTGCTGTCTAAACTCTTAGATCTTTTAAACCACACCGTTGTGTAGTGAAAACTGCCTTAAAACTCATTTCATTTTAATGTAGTTTCCTTCAATAGATAGTGACTCCAGGGGAAGGACACGGTTACACCCGCATATAATTTGTTTCCATGGGAACAAATTATATCAACTATCAATAACAACTATACTGTCATTGTCAAAGTCAACTGTCAACATGATGTTCCTAGCAATGATACCAGTGCAAGAAAAAATCTGCTAAATGGTAGAAATGCCGGAAGTGGGTACCCGAACCCCCGAAATGGAGCACGACTCTGGAGACATTTCCCAAAAGGGACAGAAAAAATTAACCCAACAAGTTTTTCACCCCAGTTTTTTTAACAAGCCAATACAAGAATCATCTTGTCTTGCTCCACAAACATCAAACACTGCTGAAAATGAAAATAACCCAGCATGGCAAAAGGTTCCAGTGCTAAGAGAGACCCAAACTAACAAACGAAAACGAGTCTCTGACTCACCACCCCAAACAACGACGACAACAAATAGATTTGATGCATTGCCATTGGATGAAGATAGTAGAACCACACCTGCTTCAAAACCTAACAAGCCACCTCCACTTCTATTATATGGTATACAAGATGTTAACAAGCTGATTGACACCATAGAAATAGTGTTGAAAAAAACTGATTATGTCATCAAAATTATCAATAGAAACCAATTACGCATAACATGTAACTCGCCAGAATCCTATAAATCTCTTATGTCCCATGTACGAGAAAAAGGCCTCATTGGGCATACTTTCACAAGAAAAGAAGATAGATGTTACAGAATAGTGATAAGAAATCTTCATTACACAACTCCACATGAAGCCATCATACAAGAAATTGAAAAAACGGGGAACAAAGTTAGAGGTGAAATAATAAACGCTAAGTATGGACCCCAACGCCAACCTACGACAACATTCTTTGTCAACTTGGAACCAAATGAACGTAACAAGGAAGCCAAGAGCATTCGGTGTATATTCAACACCTCAGTCATCATAGAGGACCCAATAAAAAGAAACACTATCGTTCAGTGTGAAAGGTGTCAACAATATGGTCACACAAAAAATAACTGCATGCGCCCTTATCGGTGTGTTAAATGTGCAGGAGCCCACAAAACCTCCGAATGTTCAAAAAAGGACCGCACTACCCCCGCCAAGTGCGCACTTTGTCTTGGCAATCACCCTGCCAACTACAAAGGTTGTGATGTTTATAAAGAAATCTTAGAACGAAAAACTAAAAATAAGCCGCAAAACATAACACATAATAAGTCACAACCTACACCCCAGGTACCATTGCTCGCCATCAAACCCGATACCAGAGTTGTTCCTCAATCAAAGCTACAAATGATACCACATAATATTGTACCACAAATCCGAAGACAGGTGGGATTAGAAACTAGACCTAGCCCCCAACTACAGGCCGAAAAAAATTACACTCACAACCCAGTAAACTTCAACACATCATATGCGGACAAAGCTAAGATCAATCTACCCACAGCCAATGAAATCACACAACCAACACTTACTATACAAGAAATCCTGCTCAAACAAAGCGAAAAAATAGATGTGCTCCTGCAACAGATAAGCACACTTATTGGGCTTATAACAATGCTTATGAACAAAAATAATGATTAGGTCGCTCCAGGTGGGAGCGTGGAACATAAATGGACTTTCTCCCAACAAACACGAATTAGAAACACTGATAAAGGCACACAACCTAGATATTGTTCTAATCTCCGAATCACATTTTACCACCAGAAGCTCTGTCAAAATTCCTGGCTTCAGTTTATACTCAACAAATCATCCTGATGGGAAAGCGCATGCTGGAGCAGCCATCCTTATCAAAGATAATATCAAACATCATGTTTTACCGGAGTTCCGGACCGAGCATATACAAGCGGCGACAGTAGCCATTAAAGATAGAGCGGGATATTTCAACATATCTGCTCTATATTGTCCGCCGAAACATAAGATAACTGAAACTATGTTCACTCAGTACTTCCTAGCGCTAGGCGGACGCTTTGTTGCCGGAGGAGACTGGAACGCGAAGCACACTCAATGGGGTTCCAGATTGGTAACAACACGTGGGAGAGAACTAAAAAAGTCCCTTGATAAGTCAAATCTCATAACACTATCTACAAAAGAACCAACACACTGGCCAACAGATCCTAATAAACGACCAGATATTATTGACTTCTTTGTTGTAGGAGGAATGTCGCGTAATTATTTTCAAACAGACTCTTGTTTGGATGGATCTTCGAATCATACTCCTGTTTTGCTGACTGTTAGCACCACAGTCATAAATATTGAAAGACCTTACGCGCTCTACAATAAGGACACAGATTGGGATGAATTTCGACAGTATCTGGGCACTAGTCTAAACCTTCAAATCAAACTCAAGACTCATGACGACGTTGACCGAGCTACTAAATACTTCACCAATTTAGTACAAGAAGCCTGTTGGACATGTACTCCAGACAAAAGCAAGAATACCAGAAACTTAAGTAATCTACCAAGACAATTGAAGACAAAACTACAAGAAAAAAGGCGGCTTCGAAGGGTATGGCATACAACCAGACATCCTGATGACAAAAAAGTGTTCAATAAAGCAGCACGAGAACTTAAGAAACTGCTCAAAGAATCTGAAGACTTGACTCTCCAAACGCAACTAGAAAGCCTAACTGCTACATCCGCCACAAATTATTCCCTGTGGAAATTCACTAAAAAATATAATCAACCCCAAAACACAAAACCACCTATCAGACTAGAAGGGAACCGATGGGCAAGAACAAGTACTGATAAGGCAGAAGCCTTCGCTAAGCACCTCTCTGGAGTATTTGTTCCCAATAAACCAAGAGTACCAGACAGTGAGCAAACTGATATTGACGAAATTCTCGCACAAGACTTCCAGATGGAACTGCCTCTCAAACCTGTGAACCCACAAGAAGTAATGCAACAGATACGACAGATGAAAGACAAAAAGGCTCCTGGTTTTGACCAAATTACAAAGAAAGTTCTCGTGGAGTTGCCAAGAAAAGCAATTGTGTTTCTAACGATTTTATTCAATGCCGTTCTAAGGTTATCATACTTTCCTATGCTATGGAAGATATCACACATAACGATGATTTACAAGCAAGGAAAACCGGAGTATGATTTAAGCTCATACAGACCCATAAGTTTACTACCTATTATCTCCAAACTAATGGAGAAAATAATACTGCATCGGCTAAAACCGTTACTCCATGAGCGTAACATAATACCTCTACACCAGTTTGGATTTCGTGAGAGACACTCCACAATAGAGCAAGTGCACAGGGTTTGCAACAAGATACGACAGACATTTGAGACAAGAGAATATTGTGCCTCAGCCTTTCTAGACATCCAACAGGCCTTTGATCGCGTATGGCACAAAGGTCTTCTATGCAAGATCAAAACATACCTACCTCATAGTTTTTACTTACTCCTGGAATCTTACCTCTCAAATCGCTTATTCCAAGTACGGGAGGTTGATAGCTATTCTAAATTTTACGAAATAAGTGCAGGAGTTCCACAAGGCTCGGTGCTGGGTCCAACTCTGTATACAATTTACACTGCAGACATACCCCAATCTCCGGATGTAATAGTGGCAACATTTGCTGACGATTCAGCTATTCTCACCAGCAGCAAAGATCCTACAGTGGCATCCAAAAACCTGCAAACCGCCTTGGACCATATAGACAACTGGCTGGAAAAGTGGAGAATAACTGCTAGCGCATCAAAATCAACACAAGTGACGTTCACACTGAGAAAAGGCAATTGCCCACCCGTCCATTTGGGAACGCATGATTTACCACACAAGGATGTAGTCAGATATCTCGGCATGCACTTAGACCGGAGGCTGACATGGAACACGCACATCAAATGTAAACGAGACGAAGCAAATCTCCGATCGAGAAGCTTGTGTTGGCTACTAGGAAGAAGATCAAAACTCACTGTGGAAAACAAACTCCTTATCTACAAAGCTGTTATAAAACCCATATGGACATATGGACTGCAACTATGGGGTAGTGCTGCAAATTCCAGCATAAACATTATTCAAAGAATGCAAAATTCAACTTTGAAACTCCTATCAAATGCACCCTGGTTTATCACCACTGCTGAACTACACGAACACCTGGGAGTCAAAACTGTCAAAGAGGAAATTAAGAACATCGAAGAAACATATAGGATGCGACTAGCTAACCATCCCAATCAGCTTGCGGTGCAACTACTGCAGCCAAATCCCAACAAGCGCCTCAAGAGGCATAATATCCTGGAGCGAAATTTATAAAATTGGCCATAAATACTAAAGTGACTCATGCTCACTGGAGCATGGCATATCAAAACATAGTCCTGACAACAAATTTGATTATAGCCGGAAGGCTGATTGCAAATAAAAATAGAACACAAAAAAAAAAAAAAAAAAATGTAGTTTCCTTCAATAGATAGTGACTCCAGGGGAAGGACACGGTTACACCCGCATATAATTTGTTTCCATGGGAACATCGGCATAAAAAGTACCCCATGGGATATTCCAGAGTCTAAACTATCTACATATCTAATTTCAGCCCAATTGGTTCAGTAGTTTTGGCGAGAAAGAGTAACAAACATACATCCATCCTCACAAACTTTCACATTTATAATATGATTAGCTTGGATCGCTTGTGCACCTCCCCCTCCTTGAGTCGTATTCCCCATTACTGGGGGGTCGTGACCCCCTTCCTAAGATGCAATCCTTCACAATGGAGCGCCATCTCGATTGGTTGGAAGTGATTTTTAGAGCCATGTGGATGAGAGTTTCTAGAGTGGTGTGGATCTGGTCAGACCAACACATCAAACTACAGCCTCGGGACCTCTTTCCTCCTTTTTTCGCTTGTGCACAATAAGTTAGAATTAAACATATATAATATGAGGTTTGTTATCAGTAGGTTGCAGATTATCAAAGTCATCAACTTTTGATTAAATTATGAGCTTGTTATTGACGTGTTTATGTCCTGGATTGATATAAAAGTGTGTTGAACTTTCTAAGTAATATGATAAGACATTTTAGAAAGGGAAATAGGAAGGGGATACCTTTGCCCGGCAGTAGGACACAAAAGGTTAGTTAAAAAAAATCATATAGCAATAAATTGATTTGATATTTTTACTTTGTAGCTATATATTATATACATAGTATATATATAATCATCTATGGGAAACAAAATCCCATTCACGGATGAGATTTTTCTTTTTATATTTATTTATATTGTAATAAATTGATTGGTCATACTTCATTCTTTCTCTCTCATATTAGTGCCACACTAATTTTTTTTTTCCTTTAGTGATAATGCATGGAGTATGAAATGAGATCCTTTGTGTTAATATCTTCAGTATGTTTATCTTGTTTGTATAAATTGTAGATAATGTTAATCTTATCTAAGCTCTTGGGAACACAAAGCTCAATGATTTGCCATTGAAAACATTTTTCCTAGTTCATTCACACTACCTTTTTTTATGTCAAATAGGTCTTAATTAAAAATAAATTAAGATGAATAGAAACTTGAAACTCACGTTATGAGATTTTATTTTAGTCTAAATATTTTATACAAAAAAATTGTCTAGGACTTACGCAAAAGAATTCAAAATCCACATCTTGAGTTCCATCCGGTCAACATGCAGGTCTCCATTGAGGTCCATCTTAGGCAGCAGCAGCGCTAGACGCCGCTTGGACTCCTCTGGACTCAACTTATCATACTCTTCTGCTTCCCTTACACTGCCTATAGAGAAGTAATATGTTATCGCCAATATTGCTGGAGCGACCAGCAATAAAGCGTACTTCACAGACATCGCGCACCGAGGCGACTATCGCGCTTCTTATCGCAAACATTGCTAAATTGTGTGACGTCGTAAAACAAGGTATAAAACACCGGTCACCTAAAATGGCTTCGTGGTCGAACTCAGTGTTATGCCCGGCGCCGTCGTAGTGCTCAGCATCTCGTGAGCGGAAGCTCCCGTCAGCCTCGCGCTCCGGGTGATCCACGCTGTGCCCGTGCACCGCCGCCGAAGCACAGTACACCAACAAATTATGAGTTAAGAACACAGAGAGAAGGAATTTCATGGCCATTTTAAAACTCGTCCCAATAATAATTCGAAACCGACCTAAAACCTTATTGGCTTTATTAGGCGAATCTCAATTAATTTCCTGTTTATTCTGCTTTAAGGAAACAAAATTTACAATTTTTAATTTGTGAATGACAAATTGACATATTTGACTATATTTGACAGATAAATAAATAGAAAATTAGGATAAATGGAGTTTTGGCGGGAGACCGAAAAATACAGTTAGGCTCCCGTATCTTTATCAATTATCGGTGCATTTTCGGGTGTTTAACGTGTAATAATGGTGGAATATTACGTGTTGAGTGTTTTTGAAGATACACAAGTCTATTGGCAGGTGATGCGGGAATTGAAATGTGATTTTTCGTGTTCCCGCCAAAATTCCGGCAGCTTCTTGTAAAAACCACCACTTTACTGGAGCTGTGACTTGACTGGGCTTGCCCTGACTGAATTGACTAATTGACCATATTAACTTGAAAATTTATGTAACTTGACACTGGCTATACATGCGTGTGGGTCCATAAAAGAAGAAAAAAAAAAATAGAAAATTGAATTCGAAATTGAGTCTTGACAGCTGGGCGGATCATAGGGGCGGATGCGATGCATGTGGCAATAATTTGAACTACATGTTTGCGCTTGCATAATTCACCTTTAAAAATGCCCTCGTCTACTTGCACTTAATAACTAGCGATCTCACTCACTTTTAACAAAAAGATTATGGTCGGAAACGCGGCAAGAGTTGTCATTGATCCAATCTAACAAAAATGATCTGTCACTGAACAGCTGATAAGGCCAAGGTGAAGTTATTAAAATTTGTTGGCTTTGTGTATAGATTGTAATTTGTTGTTTATACTTAGTAAATAGTTTATCAAAGGAGATGAGTTGAATTTTAATATATATTGTAGTTGTGCTTATTAATATAGTTTATGAGGTGGGGTGCACTCATATAAAAATAAACAGGAGAGATCTTATCAGGTGTTTAATAATTTCTTCACAATTTAAATTAAAAAGAATTCACAGTCGTGAAATTCGGGCACACGCGAGTTACGCCATTTTCCTACCACAGACAATCTAATCTAAAAGACGAGCGGGAGGACGGCCGCGAGTGGTGCGCGGTGGCAACACCGAACGGTTTACTATAAGTTTAGATATTTAAGCTGTAGGATATTATTGCTGTTTGTATTCAAAATTCAAAAGCACTTATTGGTTAATTTCCTTCGTTTGATGTTCTATCTCCGTACGTGTCATTAGCAAAGTTGTGGTGCTCTAAGTACAGAATTTAAGGAACGTTAAAAGGCATAAAACGTTCCTTTTATTTCCGTTTCGTAGCTTAAAATTTAAGCTACGAAACGGAAACGGGCTGTTTGTGGCTACGAAAGCGTCTTTCTTCTATGGCTACGAAAATAAATCACATTCACCTTTTATTTATTTAATCAAAAAAGTAAATAAAATCAACAAACAGTTTTATTTTAACAAGTTATCAGCTGCCATTATAATCAAAGCCACTCTCCTGCTGGCAGCATGACTCGGGTAACAAGAACGGAACTTCGTGAGATGCTTGCGCACCTCCCCAACGACCAACGGCAGATGCGCGCGTGTGAGTGCATTGGATGGGTCCAAGTTGATGATTGCGTCCTCCAAATATCTGAAAGGAAATAAACAAATAAGTCTCTTATACTACGAATAGTAATAAGTCCTCTTATAGTATAATCCTCTACCTATACGTCCGGAATGATTGATTGACTGAAACTCACTTATCAACGCACAGCCCTAACTCTAGGGCCTAGAAAGCTAAAAATATTTATGCATTATTTAGGTACCTCATGAGGTAGACAAGGTATAAGAAAGAAATTCCCGAAGTTCTTTTTATGCCAATGGTGGCAATCAAGTAGACGGTGTACCCCATCCTGATGGTGAGCGATTATCACCGCCTATGGATACGTGCAACACCTGGCGTATTGACTATTGACAACATACTGGCAATACCCGTGGTGATGCAGGTGGTAAGACCCTAGCAGGAGATTATTCCACAAACACACAACACCACAATCACCCAATACCCAAGAACAAACGTTTGAACTCATCGCACAAATACTTGCTCCGGTTGGGAATCGAACTTGACTTGCTTCGCAAATCAAATCAAATTAAATACTTTATTTGCCAAAATACACGTATGTAATACATTACGGGATTATAATACAACGTGTTACAAAAGGGTGTTGTACCTAAGGGGGTGTATCCACCCGTCAAATAACTTTCAAAAGAAACATAACATACACTCACGCCTTTTTCCCGAAGGGGAAGGCGGGGTGTACCCAGGAGTCAGACTCAGTGGGTAATGGTCCCATGTCGTAGGGGGCGAGCCTATTGCCATCTACCGGGTACAATTCCAGACTCCAGGCAGTTATTGAGATAATTATTTCTAATGGAAAAATCCAATATGTAACACTTTGGCTGATCGAACCCAGGACCTCATGTTAAATGATTAGTCGTCATAATAACAGTTTTCGTCATGACTTTGCATGCGCAAGTTCGCAGAGCCTATGTTCAGCTCAGAGTCGCCAAGTAACGCCGGCAGTGTACTGTGGTGTAAGTGTAAGTTACCTGCATTTGAGCATAGTGTCCTGCAGCATGTCAGTGCTGAGCTGCTGTATGAGCGCGAGCAGTATGTGTTGGTGGAGGCTCTCACGAGAGGGCGCGCGGTCCGCGGCGCGGCACGCCGCCATCACTAGCGAGAGGTCGGCGGCACTCAGCGCGCGCTCGAATGCTGTATTTATGTCGCCATCTTGGATCTGCTTCGTTATTTCTGCTGTCATCATCTAGAGCAGGCGACGAACATAGACAGAAGGTGAGCAAAGAACTTTGCATTGCCTTGATTGGAATGCGGAATGCTGCTGGTAGAATTGGTTCTATATCTGTTAGGTTACATTTTGAGCTTTCTAGATCTTGGTATTATAATAGTTACGAATAGTATCAACTTGAATTAAAAATTGTTAGCTGGCACTTATTAATAATTGGCAAATAGACTAGCGTTGGTGCAAGTCAGAAGGTACTATTATAGTGATCTGTGGTCAGAAGTCTACATAAATTTTATAGAATTTTAAATACTCTATATTGTAATGGGGGGCGGGAATTTAATATGAGATGTGCTATTTTAGAAATATAAATATTCCAAATTAGGTTTCAGAACTGTATATACGTTTTTGAACTTTGGCCACAGCTTTGGCCTTCCCAATAATACCTATATACTTACATACCTACTTAATTTGTAGTCAAGATGAAAAAATGTTATTTTTTCACAAAATTAAGTACCTAACTTAAGTAGGTACTGCTTTCAATAAATTAGAATAAACTATAAAATAATAGTTTACCAATTGGTCAATGATAGAAACGTCAGGATTGGTCTGGAGGGGGGTGGGCAAGTACTCCAGCGGAGGCACCGGCTCGGGCTCCACTACCGGCTCCGGTGCAGACGTTAATACTTCCACTAACTTCTGACGCCATTGTTTCATTTCCTTGTGGAGCAGCCTGAGTTGAATGGGAAATTACAATATTATGTTATGTGTATGCTTATGGATATTGTCCAACTGTACAAAAAATATGAGTCTTGAGCAAAGAGGTGGTAGTTGTAACGAGACGCAAAGATCTTGAGGATGTCCTGTGCCTAGGCTGAAGATGGCAAATAATTATAGTGATCTGTGATGGCAAAGCATACATCTCGATATCAAGCAGTGAAACTTTTTAACCTGAAATTAATTGATGAGCCTCAGGTATTTAAATCTAGACTTTGAAAGTTTTGTTAAAGGGGTGTTTTTATGCAATTCATGAATTTATGACTTGCAAAGATTTGAAATGTCACTTTGTACTTTGTACACTGTCTCCTATATACTGCTAGATTATAATGACTTGAGGTAACGACTATATCTTACTCCTCGACAGTATATTTGAGCGTGGTGAGCAGATGTTGTTGCGGGTCAGTAGCTGCTGCCAGCAGGTGCTGGTGGCGGTCGATGGAGCGGCGGAGAGACCGCGTCACCTTGTGAACTGACTTTGATAGACTACTCGAGTTCTCGTCCACTGGAATAATATAAATATTACCTACTTAAGATCAGACGAATATTGATCACAGGAACACGCTGGATGCAAGTCGCTTGCAAAACCAACTCGATGGAAATCTATGGGGAGGTCTATGTTTAGCAGTGGATGTCCAAGGGTTAAAATGACGATGATGATGATAATACGGATAAAATAGTGATGACGAGGCTGATGGAAGCGACTAATGAATATTTTGAAATCATACATAAGTACACATCCTCTTATATTTTTATTTTACAAAAGTCCTGGTTTTATCTTAATACACCAAACCTATTTGAAAACCTCAGCCTGTATGTAGGAACTGAGTGACCACATAGTTAATGTATCCAGTGCTGGACATAACATGGCCTTCCCCATTGGGGGGGTTATGCCAATCCTCCCCACTCCCCACGCTTGGTAAGCGGGTTAGCGACCGCAGTTTGATTGTTTTAACGCAGAGGAAGCCGCTGCCCGTCCTCTCAATCTCATAATCCTTGGCCGGCTTTTACGGCAACCACGGGTACAGGGTGGGGTATTATTCTATGCCGGCACCCCACGGAAATGTATGTAAGTATACTCACATTCAATAAAAGCGTTCTCAACAGTCTTAGTAACAGTCCTGACCAGCCTGCGATGAGAGTGCTCCAGTATCGGGAGGTAGAGATTGGAGACATCGCGCGACACACAATCCCCTATCATGTCCTTTACTGACTGGGCTGTAGCCGCCACCATGTGCTCTTTCAACGCCTGTATGAAGAATATACCATGTATACCAACAAACTATGTTGTATGGAGTCCGTTACTATGGGATGGGTCTTGAGTACAACCTACGCTTAGTGTACTGTGGTACAACTCTGCCTTCCCCTTCGGGAAAAAGCCTGATGCTATCATTATATATTATAAAATCCTAAATGACTCACTGACTGACATGCAACGCAGAGCCCAAACCACTGATCCTAGAGACTTGAAACTAGGAATGTAGGTTCTTTTCGTTGTCTGGACGTGTGTCAAGAATTTTTGAAAATTCACATTCTAAGAGGTCCAAAAAGAACGTCTAAGTTTTGGTATAAAACTGCCATGTTCGTAATTGCAAGCTGGAAAAGCCGCTTTGTTTATACTAGTGTTAATATAAGTAGAATAATCGAAACTCACGTCACTTTGCAAGAAGCAAGCCAGAGCGTCCCTGATCTCCTTGTCGACGGAGAACCCTTGCCTGAGCTCAATAGCATCGAGCAGACTTCTGGCGCGACTGTTGGTGTCCGTGGAGGAGGGTTCGAAGCTGGACAGGTTCTTAAAACCACTACAAAGATGAAACACTATTTTGAAAGATCTAAAGGACTCCAAGCCAAGATAACATTGACTTCGAAATTTAATTGGCCGATTGGCTCAGCTTGTTGAGCCGCAGATGCCAAGTTCGATTCACAGCCTGGTCAAATATTTGTGCGCATGAGCATGACTGTAACTTATTTAAATGCATAAGTTTAACACTTAAGTTTATCAGCCTTCTGCTAACCTCAACACAGACTTTTCTAGCCTAATTTGGAACCAGAAGACCGTGTTGTGTTAAAGTTGTCCTACAGAGCAGACAGACACTCTAGAGCAGACAGGAATGAAAAAGGAACTTAATCAAATTATTTTTTAGTAAACCTCCTCCTTGTATTATTAGCTCTGAAGTAAGTCCAAGGATTGGGGCTGGGCTTCGATCTATGACATATTGGCCCGACAGAACACAGTCTACAAAGAACTAGATAGAATTGCAAAGAATATTATAAACTAAACTAAGTTATTGCCAAGAGAAATCTGGTACCTAGCTACTTGGAGAAAAACCTAATCAAATGAACAAACCTCTGAGCGACAGCTTTTTTAACAAGATCGCTGAGAGCGTCTTGCTGCGCGGCCTCGGCCTTCTCCATCGCACTCCTGGAGTTGCGTATCTCTTCCTTCAGGGTAGACAGCAAACGGCACTGCTCTTGAAACATATCTGGGGAGAAATTTGCACCGTTCGTACTCTAAGGCCCGGATTCCTCTGTCGCTGACGTCGGTCGCGTACCGTCAGTCGCGTAGCGCGCTGACCATCAGCGCCAATGAAAACATCCGTAGTGCGATACTGACCGCTCCACGGTACAGGCGTCTCCAAGTGGATTTGTTGTGGATTTGTGAAGCGGAGTTTGAATTTGGGATATTATTATGAACCCGTTTATAAATTGTTGATTTGAAATTAATTGAAATTATTTGAAAATTGACGCTCATAGCGTTCTATAGCGCGTCAGTCGACCGACGAACGCGGCGCTGACGAGCGAGACCGACGCGCGTCGTCAGCGGCGCGTAGCAACTCGCGCGCCGCTGATGTCAGCGTCACAGTGTGGTGCTTCATAGAACACAACGTATATTCGTACGCGCGACCGACATCAGCGACAGAGGAATTCGGGCCTAACTACATGCTTTATTATGAACCAATGCAGTCTGCAACACTATGTGGGCATTTTTAGGGTTCCGTATCTCAAAAGAAACAAAGGAACCCTTTACAAGATCACGTCCTCTGTCCGTATTTGTAGTTAGATACCTAGTACATGCTAAAAATACAAACTTATTTGCAGTTGGTAAATTGACCACTATATAGGTACTTTAATGTTCCTACTTATTTATTATATGGACCGTAGTTTTCCAACATTCTTGTTTGTCCTTCAATGTATGGAACCCATCATTAGGCATAGCTACCTGACACCACCTGACGATTTATTCACTTTTAGGTACTACCCTGGCTAGGTCATCTGCATTGCATCACTCCTCTCAGCAAACTGCAGCTGTATTACTATGAGCTACGGTTAGTCAATTTGAGAGCCGGCGAGGACCCTGCACCCTCCAGGGACATATGTGGTATGCGTAGTGCATTTTTGCCCAGAAAACAAAAATTGCTTGATCGAATAGCATTTCCACTATCTGTCTATGTTCGAAGAGCCTTAAGCCTTTACCTACATTTATAAGGAAGTATACTACCATTGAGACGGTCCATCTTCTGCTCGAGCACCTGCAGCATCTCCCCGTCGAAGGTGGTCCGGTCGGCGATGCCGCTGTCTCCGAGCTGCCTCTTCTCTTCATCTGACTCCGAGTCGATCACCACGCAGATATCAACAGAGGAGTCGCTTATGGTGCGGCTTTGGGCCCTTCTGCATAAAAAATATCCTATGATATGCCAATTTCAAATCGTTAACCCTCCCCCCTTTTCGGGGAGGCATAGGTCCAGCAGTGGACTTACAACGGTAGAGATGATTATGTTGATATTGACCAACAATTTGAGTATATAAGCCAGTCCTTGAAATAAAAAAATATATTCAGTATAAAATTATGTTGTAGAGGATAATTACTAAGTACCTACCTACTTAAAATGGATATCATCAGAACTTATCCCAGATAAAATGCGAAGGAAGTTTGGTTACGACCATTTTCTTTTAGGTTGTAAAAACTTTGTCAGCATTTTTTTACTATTCAAGCATATGTTAGCTATGTAATCGTAATTTATGTTCCTTAATGGGGAATTAAAAAAAAAACAATACAAGGAGATAAAATTAATGGTTACTAACCTATAGCTGTTCGAGTTATCTCTCCGATAAACTGTCCCTTCATTAGACGCTTCATCTAGGGAACACATAGATTTAGATTTCTTTATTCCAAAGTTTTTGTCCATTTTAATAATGGTTTTACAAAATTTTGTGCAGAAGTTAACGTGTCCGATCGACTATAACGACTGATATTTTTGAGGGTAAAAAATTATCTCGTCTTCTTTAATTGTTTGTATCAATTAAATATTTTATCGGAATAATGCGGGTAGACATGTACCTCGCAAAATGTAGCTTGATATATAAATGGTATAATATCACGTAATTTATTACTCAAATTATTAATCAAATACACTAACTTAATTTACGGAAATATGGCCAATAATTGATATTCGTTCAGCTTTCACGTATCAAGCTATTTTTTACAAGGTATAGGTATTTAGCGCTTATTAGAATTATTCCCACTTGCTCAAATTGGTGACAACTGTTTTTTTTAATTTGTACCCAGGAAAGAGCCTTAAAATACAAATTCTAGAGATTGTCCGATAGTAAAACACATTCTAATGTAGGTACACATTCGTTTATTATTCATATAATCTTCATACAATATTCATTGTAATTTTTTTATGGGGGATCAACAAACCATTTCTTTAGCCAACAAATGATAGCTAAAATTCAATAAAAAAAAAAATTACAGGAGCGGTAAAAAGTTCAGAACAACGAACATTAACAAATCAAATATTATAGCTATTAAGATTTAAGATGCCTTAGATAAGCCCTAAGACTAAACCATTTATGAAGAAGACACACTACTTCAGATTTATTGAGATTCGGCAAACATCGGCAAACATCGTATTGAAAAAAAAAAAAAAAACTGCGAGCGGCGCAACAAATAAGTTGGTACGGATGAGAACATAATAGCAGATACAATTGTATTTCAAGCGAATAGACCACTTACGTCTATAAAAATAAAATAAAAAAATTGTGATAGCAGATGTCCAACTTATTCTGAAGTAATGTACCTATAATGTATTGAAATTAATATGTAAAAAACGAGGACTTGCAAGACTGAGTCATGCTTACTTTACTAAGGAATTACCATTATCTAGCAATTATATTGTTAACTTTGAGAACATGCAAGAGTGGCGATGACGTAGGCAAGAGTCAGCCACTTTGTCTCGGAGAGCCATACCTGGCGAACTATTTTTACTGTAATTTAAAATCAAATGTTAAAATCAAATAAAGTAGTGTAGACTAGGTTTAGGTCCCTAAACGTCTTTTCATTAAATGTTGTCAAAATAATCAAAGGATAAAATAAAACATTTAATTATATTTACACACTCCAATACTCAATATCGACAATAAATGTATAAAGGTAGGAACACACCGATTCCACGTACGCAGCGTATGCCACGCATTATGACGTCTGAACTCTGGAAGACTAAGATCAGAGCACACAGAACGCGGGCGGACGGAGTGCTGTCATATCTTACATACAACTAGAATGAGTTTGTTTTAAAGTCTTATATTTTTATTATTTTCATACAAATTCCAGAGTTCTGACGTCATAATAGGATCCGTGTGTCCTGCCCTAACTGAAATTATTGTTCTTTTAAAGATCAATGCAGTCAGTCTTATTTGTCCCTTCATTTTTGGATGCGAGTGCAATATCTAAATATTTATAAAGAGACATAATATGAATATTATTCATAATAATTATGATATTGCATACATAATATCACATTCTGTGTATTATTCATTAATCTCCAAATACAAACATCGTCATACATTATGAATATTTCAATCCGAAAACCCTTCAAAACTTTAATCATACTTTCTCGCACTTTTTTTATACACAGCATCTTTGAATATAATATAGCAGTAACGAAATAGCCTTACGCTTCTTCCAATATTTATTTTTAGGGGTCCGTACCCAAAGGGTGCAGAAGGAACCCTATTACTAAGCCTCCACTGTCCGTCCGTCCCAGGACTCTATCTCATAAACCGTAATAGATACACTTGTAATTTTCACAATATAATGTATTCCTATTGCCGCTAAAACAAATAATAAAAATAAAATAACGTTCATAATTATCCTTACAACCAACACATGTTCTATAAATCATCATATTATGAGACTTTTACTACAATAAGAATAAATTCTTATACCAATTAGAATACCAGTAATAAGAATTTTATTTGGTAGGTGAGGATAGGTGACACCTATAAATAGGTCTATTATAGTAAAAGTCTCATAATATGATAATTTATAGAACATGTTGGTTGTAAGGATAATTATGAACGTTATATTATTTTTATTATTTGTTTTAGCGGCAATAGGAATACATTATATTGTGAAAATTACAAAAATACTAATTAAAATCAATTAAATAATATTCGCGTAGATACATGGTGTGGGTAGGAAACCTTTAGAAATTTTAATTCGCATTTGACCAGTTTATTTTCTGTCATTATTGCAGAGGGTGGGACACAGCACACATTGTCATTATCACACACAGAAATGCCATAAACCTTGTCAGCAGAGTTGCTCGTGATATAGTTTTGATTATGTACCTATACATATTTCTGCGCATTATATTATGGCCTTGCAATGACATTTCCATAATGCTATTTCATATTCAAAGCTTAGCACTCGTACAATCAGCATCAGTACCAAATAGCTCTGCCTAAATTCCTAGTTGCAGCCTATGCAATATCATGTCTACTTTCTTATATCTATGACTATGCTATGAGGTTTCCTTTGTACAAATTGACACTCCACATAGGCTAATATTGTATCAAAGGTGAAACGCACATCTATCCGAGCGAAACAAAACGAATTTTAGAATTATTAATATAAAATCCTATGAAACCTCACGTGTCCGCGTCGAATCGTCCAAATCGGTTTGCGATGTTTGGATTTCATAAACAATTCTAAAATTCGTTTCGTTCGGCGCTTTTGGCTCAGCTAGATGTGCGTTCACCTTCAAAGTCTTAATTACTTGACACTGGCTAATATAACATGTATGAGTCCATACTTATATTATCTCTTGCATAATCAGAGTAACAAGGTATGTAATCAGGCAGCATATTACTATTTGGTTACAATTTATTGTTATTAAGTTATAATATTAGCCAATATACATGCAACGTGTTTCAAAACACTTAAGGGAGTGCATCTTTTCGTTTACCTGAACAACTTACAAAAGAAAATATTGCGAAATTCCCAGTCAAAATTATTTTTTATATTTCAAATGTAACGAGTAAGAATTATTAAATCTTATAATAAGCCTTTAACTATATTTTCCTCATAATTCACTCCATTTTCCATCATCACTACTTTGCCGCCATATTTCTGCTAGTGGTGTGCGTTGAATGAACGAACTAGTTAAATCAACCGTCCACGTATGCGCGACGCATGGACGGTTCACCGTCCATTGATGGACTAGTTGAATTCGTAGACTGCTACGGTTCGTAGAATTCTACGGCGAGACGTTCATCGACGAAGGACGAACAGTAACGTGTCTAAACTTAGACGCATGATAACGTTCGTTTCGGTTATCTATTGAATAACATCATAGACGGATCGACGGTCATAAATGAATTTGAACTCTAAAATGTCTGTAAGAAAGTTGATTTTTTAATGCACATCTCAGAGAATATACGCCATGATAAGCATTCGGATAAACTTCAATGTGAAAAAAAGGGATGCCGATAGTATAACTTCCAAAAAAGAAAGAGACAAACGTGTCGTTCGTTGGACTGTCGCGTCGTTCTTTAGACTGTCCGTCTAGGGGTCTACGCGTTAAACTAGAGTCGTGCAGTCGACTCGTCGACAAATTCAACGCGTTGATCGTCTCGTCGATAAACGAAAATGGACGGTCTAGTTTCGTCTACGAGAAATGCGTCGACGACCAATCGCTAATTTCTGCTCCTCTCTCCTCTTCAAACCAGTAACCTTGTGACTGTCAATATGCTTGTCGACAGCGACAAAGCCACAGACTAGTTCCACAGAACCTTACATTTGCCAAAAATACTTATAACACAAATTTTCTTCTGAAAGTTGGCAGGTAGATGCACGGCCTTAAGTATTACTACACCTTTTTGTGACACGTTATATGATATACAGGGTGAATATTTAAAAAAGATCTTTAGGGCCATCCCCGAACAGTGATTTTAGAAAAATGCTGAATGGAGCCATGTTAATTTCCGGGAAGTAAAATTATGCGGAAAACTAAAGGATATTGAAAATGAGTCGTTTCCATTGATTTTGCACATAATGTGATTGTTACTTCCCATAATTTGATCCTTGTTAATGATCAGATCAGATCAGATGGTGCTATAATACAAGTTTTTTTTTTTCAATATCAACTCATTCAAATCCTGGCGCTAGTTATTATTTTTTCACATATCTAATGCCGTTGCAGTTTCTGTTAACATCAGTCACATGACTTCTTTTAGAATTTTTTTAAAATTTTCCATAATTTTAATTTTCCAGTTTTGGAGATGGCCCTGAAGACCCTGTTAAAATATTCACTCTGGACCTATACGTGATGGGCTCTATTTTAAACTTTATTGTATTATTTATGAATAATATGTAATATCGTCAGATTTTATAGCACTAACCAGTTTCCATAAGCATTATATTTATATATTTGTTTATAATAACATGGATATTGTCTTGACTTGGCCAGTGTATATAGTATTTTAGCAATCACAATTAACAGGTAAATTTATCAAATATTGGAACTATTTATTAATCACAATAAAGAATAGGAATATGTCATCATAGAAGTAAAATGAACATGTAGGTAAACAGTCGAATGAGTAATTAGAGGCAGAGTTTAAAGAAAACATTGCTTGCAGTGACTCAATGAACTCAAGTCAGTCAGATGCCGAGGTGTTAGCAAACACTTAGAATGTCAGAAACAGTAATTTCGTGCTAGAAATCGGGATCAGTATGGATCTGTTACAGTGCATTTATGTGAATGTGCATACCTGGTTTTTGTGTGTTATCAAAATCGGCAGGCCCAGACAGAGATGGAGGGATGAACTGGACACATATTGCGATAGTTGGACTACCATAGCACTAAATCGGGATGAATGGAGAGAAGGAAGGACAAACCAGGCTGATAATAATAATATCAAAATTGCACTTTGAAATTTGCAGAATGTTTCAATATTTTAAGATATTTAATTGCAAGCAAAACATGTTTTGCTTTGCACAAATATGGTGCCATTAACACTTGGCTCATAGGGAGAATATAGCATTTGCGACGCTTCCATACCACAACTCCACCATTGTCACATAATATGTCTAGACTATAGTCTGTTTGTTGTGGGTTGGTGGCTGTGACAGTGCAGATATATGAAACAGTGACTTTCTTGATAGGAACAATTATTTGTGAAAAACAGTTTGCCAAACGTCACATGCACCATTTTATGATAAACAGAGTATAAAAAAAATTGGAAGAAACTGATAGTTTAGTTTACGGGAAACACCCTCTCTTAGAAATTTGACACTATAATTTTCCAAATCAATGTATCATACCATGCCAGTGCTCCCTCTGAATATATTCAAACCATTGAATAATATTACATCCTGACATTATAAACATGAAGAATGACATTTTGTTTTCTTATATAAACTCTATGAGGGCCTTGCCACACTACGTGGAAAATCCGTCACGAAACCTCCATTGCAGAATGCCAATACATTTGATTGCACATAAATGACTGATAGCAGGTACACTATGCGGAAAATCAGTCATGCAATAAGCCTCATGGAATTTACCGCAACGGAAGTTCGGCGACGGATTGTCCGTGTGGCGAGGCCCTAACACAACACAAGTTTTTAAAAGAAAATATATAAGGGCTATTAATTTATCGAGTGTCAAATATATTCAGAGGAAATATTGATTTGGTAAAATTTTTATAAGATTGTGCCAAATTTCTTGTGCCTCCACTCCAAACAAATTGTGGAGGAGTAACAAACTTACCTCACAGTTTAATAACGAAACAACTAACATAATATTTAACTTTGTTTACAAACACTTTAAAAGTTACATATCCTTTGAAACACAAACTCCTCTCTGTCGAGGTCACGCAGCCCCCATGACCAAGGGGTGTGGCCATGAGGAGCGTCGGGACGCGTGGGAACGTTGGGTGTTGAGGAACGCTACTATTTGCTTCTGTAGCTCTCAGACCATGATGGGCAGGCAGAAATACAACGTACACAATGATTGTTTTTGACAGGTACAATCATTTCTGAAAAGAAACAGTGCCAAATGTGACAGACACCATCTTACAGCAGACAGAGCATAACAAATTCGAAGAAACGTACAGTTCACAGTATTTCGGACGAATAAAACACTTAACTCACAGTTTACTCTGACCGACGCAACTATTTAGTACACATTTCACTTTGTTAACAGGTCACATTTCCTAAACACAAACTCCTCTCCGACGAGGTCACGCGGCCCCCTTGACCAGGGAGTCGGTGGCCATGAGCAGCATCCGGAACTGTCTGCCGAGCGCGTGGGAGGGCTGCGAGTTGAGGAATGCTACTATTTGCTTCTGCAGTTCTCGGACAACTATGGGCAGGTGCTCGCGGGTCACAGGGTTGCTCGTGTCAAGGTTCATAACTGCTTCTTCTAGGTATCTGTGGGATAATATGTTTGTGGTTTTAGTGAGGATGCGAATCAAACTAAGGCGCTAAACGGTCGACGGAGCAGTGGTTAAATATTTTGACCAATGGATCATTATTTGACTATTGGTCGAGCTAACTAGGGTTTCTTGACCAATAGTCAAAAAATTTAACAATCAGTTGACTTAACCAGCGATCAAATAACCGGCCCTTAGTGTAGAGAAGAGAAATTGTGTCTAACAGTGGGTTTTTTTAGAGGGCTCCTGCTTAATAAAGCAGGAACCCTGTAAAAAAACCCGATATCTAGAAATCCCTGCACATTGACAGACTTCCAGATAGTTGAGGGATTCTGACCAATTTTTTTATGTACATTCTAAACTTTAGAAAGGTTTGTTTGGAACTTTGATCAAGCCTTTCCCTTCTTTCTGGTATTTGCAAGGTGTACTTAGTGGACTATAAAAATGTGAAACGCACCTATGTTTAACATGCGTGTCGGTGTGTAGATCGGCAGCCAACTGTTGCACGAGAGAGAGCAGCACATGCTGCCTCAGGGTGCACGGGGGACCGAACACGGCGGTCGGCTCGGCGGAGCGGCAGGCGCACATGACCAGGGCCAGGTCGCTGGCGGAGAGGGCCAGCTGGAAGGCACCGTTCACGTCGCCTGTCGACATCAGCTGCTGGATCTGGGCCACTTGCAACTGTAGAATTAATGAGAGTGAATTGATGCCTGACGCTTTAAGAATTGACCCGTCGTATGCCGGAACGCGGATCCACGCGTACCAAAGGTTTTAAGTGTGTGACTATGAAACGCGTGCTTCGCGCGAACTGACTTCACTGGCGATACGTTTTACTATTTCTAATTAATAAGCTGGAAAAACAATATAAAAATGGGAAAAAAAATTCACACATAAAATATAAAATCCGAAATTTATAATGCAGCTTCATTTTAAATTTCAGAATGCCAAATGTAAGTACAATTTAGTATAACATGAAATGATATAAATGTTTTATTCTGGCGTAATAGCGTTCTCTTAGGACAAAGCTAAGGAATCGTACCTGATAGATTTATAGATAAATCGAATTTTACTCATACGAATCTGCGATAAATCACACTGATGTCGAATTGGTGGTCAAATTGCATTCGCGCGACACAGTCGCCGTCTAAATTGATGCGATGCGATCAAAACTCACTATCACACGACATGTACGGTCTACTCAATGAGCTTATCTAGACATCTAATAGTTGGGTGATCGCACTAGAATAATCTCACTAGATCACACTAGAATAAATCAATACACAAAATATTGTTTCAAACATCTTTGACAACGCATACTAATGCAAAATGAATTTATGTCAGTCAATTCTTCATACAGCGAACATTACATTCTCCAATATTTAGAGCGCTAAATGAGTTATCATGCTAATTAGCTAATTACATAGTGTCAAGGCAGTAAGACAGTATGTATGGTGATAACAATCGAGGTGCGAGCAGCTAGCTGCGAGTGCGACGAAATATTTTGTTCGTAACAATGAATGCGGGGAAATGATTTTGAATTTTACACAGCTCCTAGATCGGTGGGGGTTTGAGTTTAGATATTATATTGAATTTGTTTTACTGTGCAACCTTATAGCGTACCCCTTCAGTAATTTTATTTATATATGACTTTCGTGGAGCCCCAACAGACACTTTGCGGAACCCTAGGGTCCCGTGGAGTACACTTTAGCTTATAGCTGGCCTAAATTAATAATTAATATTTTTAGCGAAAATTGAATAATGTAATGAGCGCTTTAACACTTCCAAAACTAACAAAATGTTATACACATTTACAATGGGAACTAAGAATGATATGTACACTCGTGATTGGAGACAAAATAATAAAAATGGACCAAAATTAGCTATCATTTCTATCATTATAAAAATCAAGTACTTGTACGAGAAAAGGTAAGGATTCTTGGAAGCGATTCCGAGCGCTACGATGTGGCCTAATCTGTAAGGGAATTATTATAGGGATAGAGAATGTTGGCACTAAAGATAAACACACTTCTGAAAGATCTGAAGGTATCTGAAGATGTGGTAGTTTTGCGTCTTTGCGAGTAACTAGAAGAAATGAACAGACAGGAATGTCTCCTTGTACTTATCGAACATTGAAAATTACTGTGCATTGCGTTTTTGTAATCGCAAACAACGCGCAGATGCTGTTTTTTGAAAATTTTGCGTTTATAACATTCTTAAGAAGGATAGTCCCTCTCAATAATGTTAATTTTTCATATTTTGTACCTATATCACATAATACAAAATTTTCAGTGGAATTCCATACTACATTTTGCCATACTAATATTATAAACGCGGAAGTGTGTCTCTCTGTCACCTCTTCACCGATTGGGCTGAAATTTGGTATGTAGAGAGCTTCGACCTTGGAATAACACATAGGGTACACACAGGAGACATCTGCAGCGCCGTCTGCTCGCGCCACCAGGACATCTTCTGCCCTAGGACACTGGCGACACTGTACCTGTCTGTCGGCCGCGCTCGGCGTGGCGGGCGAGTGCGCGCGAGACATCTGCAGCGCCGTCTGCTCGCGCCACCAGGACATCTCCTGCCCTAGGACACTGGCGACACTGTACCTGTCTGTCGGCCGCGCTCGGCGTGGCGGGCGAGTGCGCGCGAGACATCTGCAGCGCCGTCTGCTCGCGCCACCAGGACATCTCCTGCCCTAGGACACTGGCGACACTGTACCTGTCTGTCGGCCGCGCTCGGCGTGGCGGGCGAGTGCGCGCGAGACATCTGCAGCGCCGTCTGCTCGCGCCACCAGGACATCTCCTGCCCTAGGACACTGGCGACACTGTACCTGTCTGTCGGCCGCGCTCGGCGTGGCGGGCGAGTGCGCGCGAGACATCTGCAGCGCCGTCTGCTCGCGCCACCAGGACATCTCCTGCCCTAGGACACTGGCGACACTGTACCTGTCTGTCGGCCGCGCTCGGCGTGGCGGGCGAGTGCGCGCGAGACATCTGCAGCGCCGTCTGCTCGCGCCACCAGGACATCTCCTGCCCTAGGACACTGGCGACACTGTACCTGTCTGTCGGCCGCGCTCGGCGTGGCGGGCGAGTGCGCGCGAGACATCTGCAGCGCCGTCTGCTCGCGCCACCAGGACATCTCCTTCTCTAGGACACTGGCGACAAACAATATACATTCAATTATACATGTGGGACCACTTCAATTATTATATTGATATATATTATTAATCAAAATTCTGCAGTTTACTAGTTAAACATTATTTTAGTTCAAACTTCACAGTTTGAAAAAATTACTGTTTCAGTGCTCAGCCGAATTTGAACGCTCGTGTCACTTTATAAGGTTCAATTTCGTGTGCCAGCAGTATATGTAGGTATATTCTCATACCTTAATGTTTGATTTCTTCGAGAGTGATGTTCCTGTACGTTAGTACTATTATATAGTCTCTGATCATAGGATTCAACGTTTTGATATATTATTAAACAATTTAGCACTTTACCGTATGTTAGTACATTAATATTACCTATGTGCAGCATCTTGTACGGCAGCAGTGATCTGATTCAGCGGCGCGGGCGCGGCGGCCGCGTGTCGCTGCAGCGCTTCAGTGTGTCGCTCGAGCGCTGCACGCAGCGCTGCCGTCGCTGTGGCGCCTCCTCTCTCGGCCGCCGCTCGCGCCGCCGCCTCCGTGTTGGCCGCGACTGTACGTTACAACACCTCTGCTTCATTTATGATCTCCTGGTACCTCATGACCATAGAAATCTAAATTACAAGGTAACTAACTACCCGGACGAGTTAACTGGACACACAGCTTTCTCTTGTCATCCTTGTCCTTCCAGCAATCGGTCATACTACGGAACATATTTATGTCTCGCTCGTCAAGTTAATTCGTCCGGGTGTCGCTGACGAGACCCCCCTCAGTCGCTACTCGAGCTGCGGCCTCCGTGTTGTCCGCGACTGTACGTTACGATAACTCTGCTTCATTTATGATCTCCTGGTACTTCATCTCATCTCAGCCTTAGGAAGTCCACTGTTGGACATAAGTCTCCCTGGTTTTTACGCAGAGGACGCTGCTGCCTCCTCTGGATCTGATAACCCCTAGTCGGTCGCCACGGCAACCACGGGTAGAAAGGGGTGGGGTTATTCAATAGCCGGTAACCCCACGGCAACAACCGTAGAAATCTAAATAACAAGTCTTTGACGATTGCCGGGACCAACGACTTTTCTAGCGTAGCGTCCAGATGTAACATGTCACCACATTATTTGTAACATTAGAACCAGGGGCTTAAAATTCAAAGCGGAATTTTATATAGAAGTCACTACCCGCGTTATGGAGATAAACTTTATAGCTTATATTGTAGATACTATAAAGTCACGTCTTGTTCCCATTGGGGTAGGCGGAGACTATATCTCAGTATCTCTCCACTTGCTACGATTCTGACGGCTTTCGTTTCGTCCACTTTCATGACATTCTTCATACACGCTCGTCGGTCGTAGGTCCTTTTGGCGTGACCATTCCTTAGAACATCATTTTGTCCATGAAAAGTACACCTAGGTCGACTCGACTATTCACACTCGCCTCGTCTCTTTTGTTAATCTCCTTTCGTCCATCCTCTCCACATGTCCGAACCACCTGAGCAATCTTTTGTTTGTCACTATATCTTCTAACATGCGTCAGCGTTCCCTTACCACAGCGAATAGTGTATGCAGTGTCAATACTCACACTCCTTAGTGCCAGCTTGGAAGGCATGGTTGATCTGCCTGAATATCTGCGCGTGCGCCTTCTCCATGACGGGCAGCACGCTGTCGAACAAGGCGGCGCGGAACGCTTCCCTCACCGAGTCCGACACCGCGCCCGCCACCGCTCCGCTCAACCGATCCGTCACCGTCTGGATGTAGAGGGTAACATGTTCAGGCGCTTTAGGGAGGCGACACCGAAACGTATCACAGTAATGCAGCGCTCGCTACAGTACATACCTTGCTGTTGGCCAGTTTCTCTATGTTGTCCCTGAGCAGATGGTCGGTGGCGGTGAGCTTGGCGGCCAGCTCGTGTTGCAGCGCTGCAGCGAGCGGCTCCAGCGCTCGCGCAGCGCCGGCGCCCGCTGCAGCGGCTGCGCGAGCTGCCGCCGCTTCACTCGCCACAGACAGACGCTCCCATCTACGGAAATACATCCATACTTTAACATAACAATGCTGCTCGTTTCCTCGAAAGTTTAGTAGGTAAACTTGTACGACCTCCGAGACTCGTAGATCGTCATAGATCTATAATCAAGTGTGACGTAGATCGTCATAGATCTATAATCAAGTGTGAACAGTCAATACGGTAGGGGTCGAACCGGGCGTACCTTCCATAAACAAATTGATGTCGTTCCAAGGTCAGGTCAGAAGTTCTCACAATCGAAGAGCATGTATTATTTTTATACACGGTCATCTGCTGTCAATGTCAAAAATGAAATGAAAACGTAAGAAGCGAAAGTCATTAATGTCTGTCAGGATACGTATTCTGTATGCGTGCTCACCCCCTGGTCAAGGCGTCGTCGACGGCGCGCGCGGTCCGCTGCGCGTGCGCGTCGAGCGCGGCGTCCAGGCGCGGCGGCGAGCTGTCCCGCAGCAGGCGCAGCTCCCGCGCCTGCGCGCCCACCAGCTCCAGCAGCTTGTCCAGCTTGTGCTCGAGCGCGTCCAGCTTGTGTCTGTCCAGCTCCGGTTGGGCGGCGCGTTGGTTCGCCGATGTTATTTGCGCTAGCGATATTTGGGGCCATGATGTTTCGGTGCCTACAAAAAAGATTAACACTAACGACACTGTTATATGGGTAATTTTTTCATGGATGCCTAATGCCTACCGAAACGGCAATCTATCAACAAGTTATTGTAATTTAAGAAATTAAAAAAACCCTCCTCTTCTGTCTGCATCATCAGACCCTGGTCTGGTCCATCTATCTGTAACATATTGATCGGGACGATTAGAATGAGCCCAAACACCCCATCTGAATTTGATGCTGCAGCATCAGATCAAGGTTATCAAATTGTTGAAATATTGTTGATGCACAATACCAAATTTCAACTTCATCGGACTGAATTCATGAAGAACATAGCTAAGAAAAGAAAAAACCGCTTCAAAATCTGTCCATTCGTTTAGAAGCTACGATGCCACAGACAAACACACAGACACGTCAAACTTATAACATCCCTTCCGTTTCTTGGTCGGGAGTTCAAAATAATAAGAATATCGCATTATGCTGAAAGGACTGGGATCAAAAATTTTGATAATTAACAGATATTTATTTTCAACTTACCAGCATGTGCGCCTTGCTCGTTACTTTCCACTGTAAACACGTCATCGATGACGTCATTGGGCACTTCCGGGAACATATCATCATCGAACATCTGCTCAGTTCCATTGGGGATCGTTTCCTGCGGCTCTTCCGGTGGCTCGACATCCTCTACAACTTCCAGATCATCCTTGAAGAATTTCTCGTCATTGTGCGACATGATCTCTTGCACTTCTCTGCTTGGGCTCGACCCTCCAGAGGTTAGCTTTCCTGCAGACATAGGTTCTTCTGCTATTCCTGAGGTGGAGTTACGAGGTTTGCTCGAGTCTAGACAATCTTCTTCGTCTTCTCGTTTGCCCGGAGAGCTAAAAGCGTCTGGCGTCATTAGATTGAGTTGAGGTGCGCTAGGAGGCGATTCCGCTCTTTGAATGAGGCTGTTTGCTTGCGGCTGAGCTCGTAGTAACAAGTTCTTGAGTTGTTGGCTTTGTTGCTGAAGAATGCTAGACGCGATAGTAGAAGATTCATCCGACGACTTGTCTTCTAAAGCTAGCTCCGACATCCCATGCATTAGAGTGGAATGTGACACGGGTGGTGTATATTCGAGCCTTCCTTCCTGCAATCCCTTAGGTTGGACGATATAAAGTCGAACGCAGACTCGTTGGCCGGCTTCGGAAGTCACCTCTTCCTCGTCGTGTATTTCGAAGTTTGACGGCGAGGCGACATCCCCAGCAGAGCCGTTTCTATGTGGTAAAAAGGGGTCGTCGCAACTGGACTCGCTTTTCACTTGCTGTTCTTCCGCCCCGATAATGCAGAAGCTTAGGACTGGGTACGGCAACAAAAACTCAGATATACTCTTGCAGTATGCTATAGTATCATCCCTGTCTCGAGCCATGTTCATCACGTACAAGCTACGCGATTTGAAGTCTGATAGTATTAAGTATGAAGCGCTTCGGTCGAGCATTGCCTTCAATCCGAGGGTTTCCCCCGGGGACGGAGTGAAGGTGATAGTTTGCATGCAGTTCCAAGATTTGCACGACCATACTTTCAGGATGGTGTTGTTTTCGGCTCCAGTTACGGCGAACTTCCAGAACTGAACTTCGGCATTGTAATCAGTATGATTGTCAAGGAAGAATAGACAGGAGAGTGGTTTGCCTCCATGTGGCTGCCATTTGTGCAGACAACGTGGGCTGCTGTCGTTGTGCATGTATACCTGACGATGCAACATGTTAATGTTACTTCTACATAATAAAACTACTAAACTGATAGGTATATAATTTTTTATTCAAATCACTTGCGTGAGCAGAGTCCGGTGTAAGCAGCTGAGTTAGGTTTTTTTTATGATAGTGAGCGACGAGACGAGCAAATCAGCCTGATGGTAAGCAACGAATGTAACCAAACCAAATAATGTGAAACCATCTTTTGAAAAAATTAAGCCCTACAAGTTTCTTGTGCTTTCTTCTTATAGTGGTACCTTTCCGAACGCACGGTAGACTCAATACTGTTTATCTTCATTGACGTGCAAAAGGGTCAGAGTATGACCTATTTGAATAAATCTGTTTGAGTATGAAGCATCATGATTATATCCCATATCAGACACAGTGGCATTCAGTGTTTTAAATTTCAAAATTCTGCACTGCTCTGCACTGCGCCTGTCACCCTGAGATATTAGTTGTAGGAACTCGTCACGCCCAGTAATTTCGCTGGTAACATTGCCCTTCAGACTGGGACACAGTAATGGTGAATTAGGTAAGGTTGAAAGAACGGATTTTATCCCTACCTAGTTGTTTTATATTTTTATGTATGTTGTTAGTCTGTAAGGTATTTATTAATATGGGCATCTATTTATTTGGGTATAATAAATTATACGCACTATTGCCTGAAATATTTGTTTTATTTTTATTATTATTTGTTCAGTGTATGTAACAGTATATATACCTGGAAGAACATAACGTATCCGTCAGCAGCGGCAGTGGCGAGCGCGGTCCCATCCGGTGAGAAGGCGGCGGCGACCACCCGCGCCGCGTGCTCGGCGGCCGCGCGCACCCCCCCGCCCACGCCCCCGCCCCCGCACAGCGCCCCGCACCACCCCACGCGGTCCGACCCCACCATCGATGATATTATACGCATGTTCCATATGCGACCTGGTGTAACGTAAAGCGTTACATATAAATATAATATAATATAGGGTAACCTATACAATCATTGGCACCTAATCGTGACAGATGTCATTCAATATGGAATATTTTCAATAATGCGTTATTAGTGTTAAATACACTCATGTCATTTGATTTGTTGATTATTGGTGATAAATTAAATAAATAATTCCAGTTCGAATATTATTAATATGTATTCAAAATCGACATTTTTAGCAGCAGTGGTCAAAAAGTACAATCATTGGCACTCAAGTACAATCATTGGCACTCAAAAAAAGTACAATCATTGGCACTAAAAAAAATTTTTTTTTGCTTTATTCTGATTATTTCCTCGTCTCTGATTGGATTTATGTCTGCAGATTTAAGAATTTGTCAATTATTATGGTATTCAGGATGATTTTTTTAAATGGGTATTTAGGGCGTTCTCCGAGACTACCGGGAATTTCGAAAAAACAACTTACGTGACCGATTTCAATAGTAACTAAAACATCATAATCAAAATTTTAAACGGTTTTAATAAACTTGATCTGTTTGTTGTGGCTTTTTTGTTTGTTTCTTAATAATTCAATTTTACCTCTATTTACTGTTGACTTATTTATCTGATATTAAGTACACATATTTAGTTCTAATTAGAATACAATTGAATATATTTGGTATCATTACATATTCAAGATGGCGGCCGCCACAAAATGGCGGATTACGTATTTCAAAGTCCCCAAAATACGGGTATTAAATGAAAGGCATTGACTAGAAAAGCACTGAGTTAATTCACGAAATAAAAATAAACACTTCATTGCAGATTTCAATACAATCATCTAGTCAAAAAATATTTTTTTAACTAGGTAGATAGGTGAATAATGGCTAGAGGTAGAAGTGTAATAGGAAACACTACCCAGAAGTAATAATTTACTAATCCGTATCCAAAACAAAAGCTTTTTTTACGATAAGCTTGCAATTGATAAACTGACCACGACCTATTTCATTGTATGGGGTCAACCGTTTTCGAACGGTATAATTAAAATTTGACCGTAAGGCTTCGCTTAGCTTGAACCGTGTTGACCCTTTTAAACATCACCTTAGATCCTGGCTCCTTTTCATTTTATTACCTAACATAACATACATTCACGCCTTTTTCCCGAAGGGGTAGGCAGAGGTGTACCCAGGACTCAGTCCCATAGTAGATACACCCACATTTCGCCAGTATGTTATTGGTCCCATGTAATAGGGGGCGAGCCTATTGCCATATACCGGGAACAGTTCCAGACTCCAGGCAGCTATTGAGATAATTCCTAATGGAAAAATCCAATATTTAACACTATGCCTGACCTGGGGATCGAACCCGGGACCTCTTGATTGGCAGTCGAGCATGCGCCCACTACGCCACCGAGGCAGTTTTATTACCTATAAGGTTCCATACCTCAAAGCAAAAAGGGGTATGGGTATGGGGTATGGTAAAGGGTATGAAGTGTCAATTAATATCTAATACCTAGGTTGTCTGCAATTGCTGCCGTGTCTGCCCTTGAGCTAAGCAAGAATAAAATTTTGATATGTACGCAAACAAAGGTATGGCAATTAAATATAAAGTAGGATGTGGGTTCTTCGACCCTTAGCTAAATTTAATCATAACTTATTATTTCAGCTCGGTATTGAACCCTACATTAATCAGAAATAGGTAGGCATGCCACCCAGATAATTATTAATTTATTATTTACGTATGCATTTGCGGTTTTTTTTACCTAAAATACTTTACATTGGATATCAGTTAATCCTATTCCAACGAAAGAAATACACAAAAATGGCCAATATTATGCCAAGGTACAATCATTGGCACATGCCACGGTATAATCCTTGGCACTGCCAATGATTGGATTTGATCGATAATATATGTTAAATCCGTGCGATATAAATTCCATTACAATGTAAATGAATTTCAACACAAAATAAGTCTAATTTTAAAAAACATTTAAAAAGTACAATGATTGGCATTGGTGCCAATGACTACACCGTCATAGAGTTCATAGTGCAATTATTGGCATATCAAAAACTGGCAAAGTAATCATTGAATTGCAAATCTTACACAAATATCCCAAATTATGCACCTTCTCTTACGTGAAAATTACAAACATTAAACAAAACTTACATAAATATAATTGTTTTAACGCAGTTTTCTTTTCTACATCTCTAACTTTTTTCAAATCATCAGCAGCAATGGCGCGCAAATTTATGAAAAAAATAAATCCCGCCAATTTAACTGTCAATGTCACTTACAATTTGATTATGCTAGACGCTAAATTTAAAATACTATTTAGGAAAAAATATTAGAAATGGCTACAGTCGTGTTGTGTTATAATATTACGATTAAAAGATGAAAGTGCCAATGATTGGGGGGGTGCTAACAATACTACCGGTTACCCTAATTGTTTTTCCAGGGATCAAGTTACAGCTTAGAGCACATAAGAAGACGCACTACGGAGTCTCCGCACTTCCTTCGCGTCGCCGCACGCTCCTCAAGTGACGGATAGAGAGTCAGGGGAGTGCCGTCACCACCCAAGTGAAAGCGTCGATGATTGACCGGCATTTGAACCTTTTCTTAATAGTAACCGGTAGTATTGTTAGCACCCCCCCAATCATTGGCACTTTCAACTTTTAATCGTAATATTATAACACAACACGACTGTAGCTATTTCTAATATTTTTTCCTAAATAGTATTTTAAATTTAGCGTCTGGCAAAATCAAATTGTAAGTGACTTTGACAGTTAAATTGGCGGGATTTATTTTTTTCATAAATTTGCGCGCCATTGCTGCTGATGATTTAAAAAAAGTTAGAGAAAAGAAAACTGCGTTAAAATAATTATATTTATGTAAGTTTTGTTTAATGTTTGTAATTTTCACGTAAGAGAAAGTGCATAATTTGGGATATTTGTGTAAGATTTGCAATTCAATGATTACTTTGCCAGTTTTTGATATGCCAATAATTGCACTATGAACTCTATGACGGTGTAGTCATTGGCACCAATGCCAATCATTGTACTTTTTAAATGTTTTTTAAAATGCGACTTATTTTGTGTTGAAATTCATTTACATTGTAATGGAATTTATATCGCACGGATTTAACATATATTATCGATCAAATCCAATCATTGGCAGTGCCAATGATTATACCGTGGCATGTGCCAATGATTGTACCTTGGCATAATGTTGGCCATTTTTGTGTATTTCTTTCGTTGAAATAGGATTTATTGATAACTAATGTAAAGTATTTCAGGGTAAAAAAACCGCAAATGCATACGTAAATAATAAATTAATAAAATATTAATTGTCAGGGTGGCATGCCTACCTATTTATGATTAATGTAGGGTTCAATACCGAGCTGAAATAATAAGTTATGATTAAATTTAGCTAAGGATCGAAGAACCCACATCCTACTTTATATTTAATTGCCATACCTTTGTTTGCGTACACATAAATTTTTTATTTTTGCTTAGCTTAAAGGCAGACACGGCAGCAATTGCAGACAACCTAGGTATTAGATATTTATTGACACTTCATACCCTTTACCATACCCCATACCCATACCCCGTTTTGCTTTGAGGTATGGAACCTTATAGGTAATAAAATGAAAAGGAGCCAGGATCTAAGGTGATTTTTAAAAGGGTCAACACGGTCGAAGCTAAGCGAAGCCTTACGGTCAAATTTTAATTATACCGTTCGAAAACGGTTGACCCCATACAATGAAATAGGTCGTGGTCAGTTTATCAACTGCAAGCTTACCGTAAAAAAAGTTTTTGTTTTGGATACGGTGTTTTTCTAGTCAATGCCTTTCATTTAATACCCGTATTTTGGGGACTTTAAAATACGTAAGTAATCCGCCATTTTGTGGCGGCCGCCATCTTGAATATGTAATGATACCAAATATATTCAATTGTATTCTAATTAGAACTAAATATGTGTACTTAATATCAGATAAATAAGTCAACAGTAAAAAGAGGTAAAATTGAATTATTAAGAAACAAACAAAAAAGCCACAACAAACAGATCAAGTTTATTAAAACCGTTTAAAATTTTGATTATGATGTTTTAGTTACTATTGAAATCGGTCACGTAAGTTGTTTTTTCGAAATTACCGGTAGTTTCGAAGAACGCCCTAAATACCCATTTAAAAAAATCATCCTGAATACCATAATAATTGACAAATTCTTAAATCTGCAGACATAAATCCAATCAGAGACGAGGAAATAATCAGAATAAAGCAAAAAAAAATTTTTTTTTAGTGCCAATGATTGTACTTTTTTTGAGTGCCAATGATTGTACTTGAGTGCCAATGATTGTACTTTTTGACCACTGCTGCTAAAAATGTCGATTTTGAATACATATTAATAATATTCGAACTGGAATTATTTATTTAATTTATCACCAATAATCAACAAATCAAATGACATGAGTGTATTTAACACTAATAACGCATTATTGAAAATATTCCATTTTGAATGACATCTGTCACGATTAGGTGCCAATGATTGTATAGGTTATATATATAATTTTGTACGCCTACATTTGCTTTTATTCTTCTTATCGTAGAATTACTGAATAGGCAAGTAGGATGTTACACTGGATACATACACACGATTGTAGCGTCCGTGCTCCAGCGGGAATACGCCCGCCCGGCTTTAAATCCGGAGGCCCTAGTAAATCGGTTATTTTATGCGAATCGTATTAGGCGTATTTATAACTAGTGACCCGCTCTGGCTTCGCTTGGGTAGCAGAAGTAGGTATAGTGAACGTTTTAACGGAGGTAAATTCGTGATACATTTTATTTCATTACATTAAAAACCTCTAAAATTATCAGTGTTTCTCTACTATATTATGTATGTATTATACATATACCTCGATGCCTCGACTGTGACTGCCTCGATGGCGTAGTGGGCGCATGCTCGACTGCCGATCATGAGGTCCCGGGTTCGATCCACAGGTCAGGCAAAGTGTTCAATAATGGATTTTTCCATTAGGAATTATCTCAATAACTGTCTGGAGTCTGGAACTGTGCCCGGTAGATGGCAATAGGCTCGCCCCCTATTACATGGGACCAATAACATACTGGCGAAATGTGGGTGTGCCTACTATGGGACACTTAGTCCTGGGTACACCTCTGCCTACCCCTTCGGGAAAAAGGCGTGAATATATGTTATGTTGTACATATAAACCTTTCTCTTGAATCAGTCAATCTATAAAAAACACCGCATCAACATCCGTTGCATAGTTTTAAAGATCTAAGCATACATAGGGACAGACAGCGGGAAGCGACTTTGTTTTATACTATGTAGTGATGTGTTTCAGCAGTGTGCACTGACCAATATTCCCATGCGTGGTGAGCAGCAGCTTGGCAACATCCTCGTCTGGAGCTTCATCGTCATCATCCGGGATGTAGGGACACCACACCACCCGGTGGCCCAGCGTGGGCGCCGCGCCCGTGTCCTCGCGGATCTCCGCTACCAGGGTACATCTGCCAACAATATCACTTTAACACACTGGGTGGCACTGCGTCCGATATGGGCCATCATGATGGTTACCTTCAGGCACCTGATTTGCTCGTGATGTCACCCACTATAATAAAAAAAGAAATATAGCAGTACTATGCCATGTCACAATACCACTACATCTTGATCACACACATACGTAAAACGAACACTAGTGACACCACTCACATTGGTGACTACCTATATATCAGTCATCAGTCAGACATCCAGACCAAGAAAGTGAGCATACCTCAGTCCACTGTCAGTGAGTTCAATCTCATGCACATAGAAGTTGCCCTGTTCATCTATACACGCTAGGATCACTTGGTTCTGCATGTGGGCGAAGGATAGGTCTTGTAGCTGGAAAGAAAATAACAAACATGGGTTACCTATTGTTTTATTTAATTAGTTCTTTGTTATTGATTGTTGAAAGAATTGAAAGTTGATAACTTTCAATTCTAATTTCAATTTCAAATACACAATAGTATTTTTTTAATGAATGAATGAAAGCTTTATTCATGCAAAGGTTTAACTGAATGACATTATAAATTTTTATTATATTTATTATTTATAGCATTGTTATGCAAATAAGTAGGTTAGCCAGAGCTTTTGAGAACAGTCTTTATTCTAAAGCTCTGTAAAGCTTCGTCAAAATATCAAGTTTCACAATAGACCTTATACACGAAAGCCATCTCAGATAACATATTGGTGCTGGCAATACCAAAGCTAGCCTACAACGAATGGGACCATGTCGACTGTACCATAATATGATGTGTAGCATTTCTCACGAAAGCTTGAGTGCCTAAAGGCAACTAAGCATGTACATATTTTATATGCCGATGTCATTATGTACACTCCATGACGCCACATGCCAGCATGAGATTTTTTTATAAGGGTTTATAGGTAACAATACGGTCTAATTGCAGTTGGCATGCAGGCAACTGCAGGGTTGGTTTGCAGTTGCACTAACCGCATCCAAACTGCAAATTTGCAGTTGGATTGCAGTTTACATGCAGTCTGTCTGTCTAGAGTCTAGACCCTATATGTCACCAAGATGACAGACAGCTTTAGTGTAGAGTCCTGGAGACTGACCTCTCCCTTCATTCCTTTTATTAGTGCCCTCCTGTCGGAGCTTGTTTCAGGGTTGTACACTACTCGCACCATGCCATTCCAAGTTCCAGGGTTCACTGCATTTGGAGCTGCAAAAATATTCAAGTTATGTTATATATACAGAATTTTGATTATAATCAGACATGTGGAAGCAAAGTAATACATACAATACTTTATCAATTTGACTGATTTTCTTAAAATTTTGCTATACCACATCCTGAACACTCGACTCAATTCCATACAAAAGCCGCGCTATAACTACCTATTACACAGATACTGCATATATGAAGCTTTGTACATGTGCAAGATTGTGTGTGAGGTGATTTCCCATAGAAGCGGGGCTCGTGGAGAGCTCAATCTCACGGGCGGGGTGAGGCAGGCCCGATTGGTGGGCGGATGACAGTGTCCATTCTGTATGTAGTATTATTATTTGTTCTGTGACTATACTCTTGGCCAACTCGTCTTCTGAGCAAAAAGTTGTTCAATATCAGTAATTAAACCAACACATGTCTGTCTATGGCATGCTACAATGCCATAGACAGACATACACACATTAAACTTATAACACCTCTGCTATTTGATCAGTGATATCACTATATGACTGTGAAACCAATATTATGTAATATCCCTAAGAAAGGCCCAGGTTTCTCATAGCATCTCAAAGCATGCATGATGTGTTTGGCAGCATCAATAAATAGTTTATTATCCTACTAATATTATAAATGTGAAAGTTTGTGAGGATGGATGGATGTTTGTTACTCTTTCACGCCACAACTACTGAACTGATTTTGCTAAAATTTGGTATGTAGGTAGCTAAGACCCTGGAATAACACATGTGGTACTTTTTACCCGATATTCCCATGGGAACAATGACAATGCGAGTGAAACCGCAGGGCAACATATTTTAATATACATATGTTCTGTTATGTTTTCCATAATAAATAGTAGCATGGGATTCAAAAATAAATGCTATGTTATATAAAAGAGCTACAAACATTTTGTACCTTTAATGCAATAAGCCAGATACTTCCCACTCAGATGTATGGCAAGCAACTGTCCGGAGTAAAACTTGGGCTCCCAGTTGTAATCCACCAGGTTCTTCAGTTTCACCTTGGAGCTGCCGTGGTCATGGTTACCGGCATTGGTTGTCACCACCACATCTGTTGCGTAAACGTCCGCGCTACACACGCCGTCGCCCTCAGAGAATGATCTGATATCATCAAAAGTAATGCTATTTTAAAAACTACTGTCTGTGTTACTCATATTTATTATGTTATAATTAAATGGCCAGTTGACTCAGCCGGTAGTGCACCTGCCTTCTGAGACGCAGGTCAAAACACACATGGGTGGTTGTGTGACAGTTGTCAGGTGCAAGGAATACAAGGAAATGCACCCGTCCTGCGCCCGCTATAGTGTATTGACCTCCATATATATATATATATATATACAAGGAATGCAATGTCATCTGGCCCAATAACCTGCACCCCTGGTCATGTGTGTATTGGGTTTAAGTCTTTTTATTACATAATAATATATATGTAGTTGTACCTCAACCTCATTCATGTATATTAGTATGAAAACAAAATCACCAATATGAAGCAAGGCGCATGGGAGGTCAGCTAGTTTTTATTGGATTATTTATGACTTCATACATGTTATTAATATGTCATGTCTCACACAATAATAAAATTGAATGAAAAATGTAAAGGGATATCTTCCCCCCACTTTATCTGTTCAGTTGATATGTTTATAAAAATTCTAGCATACATTCCCTTATGAATTTTTTGTTACTATGACAGGTTAATACATATATAACCCTTTTTCATAATTCTTTATTAGCCTCTCTTACTTTTTTTTAAATTCGGATTTGTGAAACTACAGTTATGTGTCAAATATGTACATAAGTAACTAGTAACAGGATCCACTAATCAAGTAGGTAGGTACAGGAAGTTACAATCATTACAACTGGCTTCATGTTAGTAATTAATTTATTTATTTTGAGGATTATTCAGTGACAAATGAGTTACAGGTTGAAGGTACTGAGCATTATATAAAAACAAAGATTTTGATAGAAAATCAACATGAAGTCATCCAAGTGACAGTCATACCGCAACAGGTTAATTAATTAAATAGTTAGATCTTGTTAGTTAAAGATTAATTAATAGCTAACCAATAGTGTTTTTACTTGCAATATCCAAAGCAAATATATAATTAAGATTTTCAAGAGAAAAAACGGATCAGCGACGAAAATAAAGATTCTTGTCACTTACATTGTTTGAGTAACATCCGTCAGTTTCGGAAGCATCGTCGTTGTTTGCAATAAAGCCCTCGGCTTTAAATTGTCCTCATGAATTTCAGAAACTGTGTATTACTCACTAAAATTGCAAAATAATTTAGGTATTGCAAAAAATTACAAACGCGGCTCGCCGATGCCGACCGACATTAGTAATGCGTCTCGTTTTTGCATTTTGCAGTCACAAGTCGCATGAACAAGTGTTTGGTAGCATGTTGCTGTAAATTTAATTTGGACAATGTTTTTCTAAGAAAGTTAAGTACTAACCTAGTAAAATTATATTTTTTTATATTCCTTATATTGCTTTCATGTGATAAAAAACTTCCAATTTATGTAAAAAAAATAAAATGAAATTTATATGTATAATATGAGATATAATGTAAAATGCCAGAACAAAACGCACTTAACATTTAAGTTTGTTTTCATTTGTAATTATGTAACTAGCCTGTATTTTATTCAAAGAGAACAAACATACTTACCTCAGTGATACTTACAAAGTTTTGACAGTGACACTTTTAAATTTAATCTGGAAGATGTTAACTGTCAATGAGAAAATGACAATCTACGTCCAATGACAATCTGAAATAGCAGTCAGTGAATTTTGTGATTTGTGGATTGTGAATTGATTTTTACGAAATATGGTGAGAATAATAAAATTACTTTAGTTTTATTCAGTTTATTTAGCAAGTGTAGTTGGTAATAATGTGTATATTTGTTGTAGTCGTTCACAGACAAGTTTGCTATGCTTATGGCGCGGCCGGGCGGCGACAATGCCCAGAAGGATGACGTCCCGTGGTGGATGCGCTACGCTGGTCGAGGGCTGGGAACAGTTGGCAGCTTTAGTAAGTATTTATATGCTTGTATATACGACTCAGACAAAGACTATTCATATTACAAATTGGTAGGTATGTGTTCTTCCATAATTATTTTATTCATAGGTATATCATTTAAAAGGGCTTCATAAATAATCTTACATTCTAATCCATGGTCTGAAAGAATAAGATAAAAGACCTCCATTTATACTAGTCTGAGAGGAACTGTCTTACCTTGATATCGTTTACCTACACATGCATGCAATGTATTGATAAAAGCACCATTCATAAAATTAATTATCACTATCTTTATCTTAGAACTTCTCTCTCTCACTCCCTCCCTCTCTCCCTATTTTCCTGGCTATGTCTCACGTGGCGGTGAGGTCAGTCATCATGTTTTATTATCCTCTCTCTTTAAAAATGTCTATCTACTTGTTGGAAGTTACAAATTAGTCCCTTCTAGTGTGAATATTATTATGAGTTGGCTGCATAATCCATAATGACATTGACTAAATTGTTGATATTGAAAAAATGTTCAGCTAGTTGAGTCAAAATTCCAACTATGGAAATATGTTAAAGGAAAAGAATGAATGTAACATTACTGTTTTTCAGTCAGTTGGAACTAGATTGCCTATAAAGGCTTAATTTACATTAATTAACTTCATTATAATGCTCAGCAAAATATACACATTCATCATATCCAACAATATTAACTAATATTACTAAAGCGAAAATTTGCAAGGATGGATGGATGGATATTTGTTACTCTTACAAGCAAAAACTAATGAACTGATTGGGCTGAATTTTGGTATGTAGGTCTTATGTACTTTAGACCCTGGAATAACAACACAGGGTACTTTTTATCTCAATATTCCCACGAGAACTATGACTATGCAGCTGTAACCGCATATAGCTACTTATCGATCTGTGAGGTATAAATGTAAACATACAATCATGCCTTTTCCCAAAGGGGTAGGCAGAGGTGTACCCAGGACTCAGTCCCATAGTAGGCACACCCACATTAGGCCAGTATGTTATTGGTTCCGTGTAATAGGGGGCGAGACTATTGCTATCTACCAGGCGTTGGGCAGTTCCATACTCCAGGCATAACTGCCTGATGATTCTTATTGAGATTGAGAGAATTGAGATAATTCTTAATGGAAAAATCAAAAATTTACTGACTACCTGACCTGGCGATAGAACCCGGAATCTCATGATCGTCAGTGTTATTCTGTTATTCAGTCTGTGGAATTTCTACACTTATTTGTAACACCTATAGGCCAGTGATGGGATGGGATAGGCTACGGATGGTGATGATGATGATGACATTGACAAAACTGTAAGAAAAAAATAAAAATTTATCTAGAAAACAGGTACCTAACCTATAAACACAAAAATCCCTCCCTTGCAAAACAATACTAAAATTATCATGCAATATCACAAAACATGTACTTCAATTAATTTGTTAGCATTAGTCATGTGATAAGGAATGATAACATTGAGTTTTCTTGTGATAGATAAAAGCTATACAAAAGTATTCGTTCTGTCTTCCTGTCCTTGCTCTCTGGTTATTGAAACTACAATGAACTTGTTAAATGGGGCGGATAGAAGTCATAATAATTCAATGATGGCTAAGGCTGGATTCCGCCAGCTAAATTTAACTTTAACTAATGCTTAACAGACCCTCACATCTCTGTTAATTAGCTATAACTAGTTTTAGATTCTCTAAAACAAATAAAAAGTCTTTCTTAGCATGTTTCTACTAACCTTGTATGTTTCTATAATAATATCCCAAAAGATAATAATGGGGCTCTCAGAGGGTAAATTCAATACCTGTATGAAATCGACTTTATTAGGAAAGGCATATCATAAAGTTAACCAATACATAGAGGACAAAGATGCCTGAAAGCTTCTGCATGGCTATCCCCTGGCACCTTACAAGCAAACGAATGTAACCAAACCAAATACTTTAAAACTTGCAGTTGAAAAAGTGAAGCCCTACAAATCTCTTCTGTGTTCTTCTTGTAGAGGTGTATTTCTGTGTTTCTTTCCGAACGCACGGTAGATTCAATACTAGTTATTGACGTTTAAAAATGTCTTTTTAAGACTTATTTAAATAAATTTTCTTTGAGCTTGAATTTGGAGTCTGGTTAGACCAATATAACGCGTTGCGCCATTTCAGCAACGGTTAAAATGGCTTTGATAATAATGTTTACATCAAAGTGCAACACGTAACATTGGTCTAACCGTATAATATAATGGTTGGTTAAGTTAAAATTAACGTTAGCTGGTGCAACTGATCCTAACTCTACTATTTACGTATGAGTCGTATTCATATTTTACTACTAGTTGTGGCCCGCGGTTTAACCCGAAATTACCGTGCCAGCGTCTAAGCTATCTACATACCTTTTAGTTTTATTTGGCGTGAAGAAGTAACAAACATCCACATACAAATATACCGACAAACTTGCGCATTTACAGGATTTTTAGTAACATAACTAGGTTTTTTATACCACTACTATGGAAACATCTACAATTTTTATGTAATCATTTCTAAGTACGAATAATTCCAATAACTATTTTAAATGAAATATTTGTACACCGGTAACGGTAGGGTATTTGACACTTTTTTATTATTCCAAGTTCTAAGAAATAAAGCTATTTGTATTTGTAAACTGAAGATTTAATGACTATTTTTTATATTGTAATTTTGTTAACATAGATTTCTCATTAAAATAACATACTTAGTAGGTAATCAGTGATATGATATTACTGATATTTTACAAGCGGTTGAGTTAACCGCTCGGCCACAGTGACTTAAATCAATGATATCACAAAAACTAAATAAAACTTATATAATAAAAACTGTAAGTAAGGTATTAGATAATAATTTATGTAATAATAAAACTGACCGGTAATCTTTTCAATTTAAATAAATTATAAAACGTGTAATCAAGCAGATCAAGTGGCCAGTGACAAATCTGGTTGCTACTCAAATTACGTTATTATATTGTAGTCATCTATTTAAGGCGTATTTTGTGAATTGGTCCAATGTGTATGTGGGTGTTAGTCGTTAGTTGCTCAGTTTGGACATGTTTGAAGCTCTGCTATTTTGGTTCTAGCGATATTGATCCATTCAACCCAATTATTGTATTAGGTACTGTGCAAGCAACCACAAGCAGATATAAAATGATTTTCTAAAATGCTTTCTGGGGACGTTTTAGTGAATTATTAGATGGTAGTACATAATCATGATACCCGTTTGGGCGTAGCAAGTAGTAAACGAATATTTTATGAAGTACTTACTTGTTTTTAATTACTTGTTTTTAATAAAATTATAATAATAATAACAATTTCTTTGGCTTTTAATTTATAAACGTGAAGCAGGTCACTTTACTCTATCCTCTCCTTACTTATTGCCTCTTGCTTATGTTATGAAAAACCTTACGACAACCTCGATGGCGCAAAGGTGGTAGTGGTCACAAGCAACCGATCAGTGGTGTTCAATCGCGCGCTTCAATCGTACCCAAGGTTCATGGTTCGATTCCTAGGTCAGGCAAAAACTGTTATTGGATTTTCCATTAGGTTTTGCGTTTGACTGGAACAATTGTGCCCGGTTGATGGCAATATCAAAGAATACTAACTGTTACCAGGCAGTAAACGAACCAGTTACACCCGTACTTACGCACACATTTGACGCGTGTACACACGTTATGTTCTCTACGTGTAGTAGTAGTAGGCTATTGTATGGATTGTCTGGAGTGACGGGGGTCTGGCAATATGCTCACCCCCCATTATATGGGACTTAAAAAAATAATTTGCCAAGTCGTGTAGTTGCACTTATATGATAGGTTCACCTTTACCCAACTCTATAAATGCGAAAACTGCTTGCATGAAAGAGAAACATAATTTTGAAAAGACTGATAGCGTCAGAGAAATCAGTAACTAAAATCCAGTCCATTTTTAAGTTAGTGTCAATAGATGAAGCCCTTTATGTTTCAGATGTAGTACCTAATATTTATACTCAATAAAGACACTATGTTATAAGTTCAGCGGCCTTTCAATATAATTACCCTTTGTTACAAAATAATCTTACTTATATTTTTTTTAATGATAGTGAGTACAAGACGAGCAAATCAGGTCCCTGATGGTAAGCATCATGATTGCCCATATCAGACACAGTGCCACCCAAATAACAAAACTGAAGTTCTAGATGAGTGTTTATAATTTTTAATTGATGCTCTAGATTTAAAACGGAACGAAGCCGTAATTTCAATCGTCCATGTCTGATCGATGCACGCGATGCGCGTTTTTCATCTTATCGCTTTATACGCCAAAACAATACTATATTACAATATGTCTACAACTAGCTGTGACCCGCGGTTTCACCCGCGTAGTCTTCGTTCCCGTGGGAATATCGGGATAAAAAGTACCCTATGTGTTATTCCAGGGTCTAAGCTACTTACGTACCAAATTTCAGCCCAATCGGTTCAGTAGTTTTGGCGTGAAAGAGTAACAAACATCCATACATACATCCATACTTACAAACTTTCGCCTTTATAATAGTATTAGGAAGGATTAGGATTAGGATTAGGATTAGGATTAGGATTAGGATATTGTGGAATGTCTTGCTTAGTCTCATTTTATAATACAATAATAATTATTATATGGGACAAGTTCCACACACGGTCAACTGGCAAACTAGGCAAAGTCTGTACTATCGTAACCAGAAAACGGATATACATAATTATACACGCTTATAATGCTCAGACACAGATGAAACAGACATGCTCATGCGTACAAATGTTTGACCTGGCCGGGCAATCGAACCCGGGACCTGCGGCTCAGAAGACAGTGGCACTACCGGCTAAGCCAACCGGCCATTTTCGTGGCCACATTCATATTAATTATTTTGTAATACATAGATAGCATAATATATAGGTATAAATAGACTCGCCGTGGATGCAGACAGAGAGGCGTTCTACGAAGGAGGCCTATGTTCAACAGTGGACGTCTTCCGGCTGACGTTGATGAAGATGTCTTGAAAGGCTGATTTCCACTGGCTGTGTTCAACCGGGCACGTCCCGCGCACGCTGTAGTGTGTTGTCCTTCATACAAATACAAGAAATGCAACGTGACCGGCCCGCTCTCGCGATTATGTGTGCTTTGGGCTTAAAATATTATGCTAACTGTAACAGTCATTTATTATCCATTCCAGTCGCAATAATCCTGGGTCTATTCAACGTCCTTGGTATAATAACGTTGAACGTGTCATGCCTGATCGCGGGCATATGGCAGATGCTGTCCGGGTTCATAGTGATCGTGTGCGAGGCGCCCTGCTGCTGCTTCTGCATAGATTACGTGCAGGTGCTCAGCGACAAGATGGAGACAAGGCCTTATTGGAACAAGGCGGCTGTTTATTGCGGGTAACATGACTTTATATTATTTGTGCTTTTATATGCGGCAGCTGTAGCTCAACAGAACAGATTAGAAACGAATTTAGTTAAAGTGTATGTACTGATTCAAGTGTATTTGTTGTTCATAAATACAGTGGCGCCACCATTATTTTCTACACTTTTCTGTCAAGCTATAACACTTTTAACTGCAAAATATACGTCTTGTTTTTTAACCCCGACCGAGAAACGGAATTTGACGTGTATGTATGTGTATGTCGGTAGCTTATTTATAGCTCCTAAACGAATGGACCGATTTTGATGTGGTTTCTTTTCTTTTGAAAGCTGACGTGATCGAGTGTTCTTAACTATGTCTCATGAAATACGTTTCAGCCGTTTGAACATTATCAGCTCCTTTCTAGCGACTCAAGGGATACTATCACTTTTTACCTTTCGACGTTACTAAAAATAAAAAACGAGACTAAAAAAAGAGGGTAGATCGATAGAGGGTAGAAGATTTATCTGCCAATAAAAATCAACTCGCCGATGCCTGTCAGTTCTTCTGTGGTCATGGCGCATGCAACTGCGTCGAAATATCGAGAAATTCGCAAAACGTCAAATCATATGGTAAATATACCATAAAAAGTGATCCAAATGTGTAAACCATGATAGTTTCAAATCATATATTGAAGTGATACTATTATGAGCAACCAGTGGTCTGCTCGACACGAAATATGGTATCTTGTTGACCTACTTCATCAATATTGCAAAGACTTGGGATCTTGACCGGTCGCTGCAGCATCGAGTTCAGATGAGCTAGTCATCATCATCATCATCTCAGCCATGGGACGTCCACTGCTGAACATAGGCCTCCCCCGTAGATTTCCATCTAGTCCGGTTGTAAACGGCCTGCATCCATCGTGATCCTGATAGGCTAGCAATAGTCAAAAATGTCGTGTTTGGACGTGTTGGAATTGTCTCAATGAATATGAACGTAGACTACGCGTGTGAAACCGCGGGGCACAGCTAGTCTTTCATATATTTAAAAGGCCAATGATGACCTCAGTATTCCACCAATCCAGTCCCACTTGGTGGATATCTTAATCCTAAATGACTCACTGACTGACATGCAACGCAGAGCCCAAACCACTGATCCTGGAGACTTGAAATCTGGAATGTAGGTTCTTTTGGTTGTCTGGACGTGTGCTAAGAAAGGATTTTTGAAAATTCACATTCGTAAGGGGTCCAAAAAGAGTGTCAAAGTTTTGGTATAAAACTGCCATGTTCCGTGATCGCGAGCGAGCAAAGCCGCTTTGCTTACATTAGTATACCTATATTTGATGAAAGTGATTATAATTTCCAGATTGGCTCTCCCCCCATTCTTCCTGTGCTTCCTGAGTCTGAGCACCTGGTTCGGTAGCGGGATGATCTTCGCGACCGGCGTCATCTATGGAATGATGGCGCTTGGAAAGAAGTGAGTACATTCATTATGACCATTTTACGAATTTTCGCGTGTTTCTTTATTTGTAAAACTTTATTTTTCATTGTTACTGACTGACTTCTCTATCTCTAGAGCTAGAAAGAGATAGAGTGAATTCTACACATTAAAGTCATAACATCTTGGGATGATTTCGTTGATGATTTCGGGATGACTCTCTTTAAACTGTGAAAGAGGAGAAAGTTGTCGCAGTAGTGACATAGTCGACATAGTGTATGTCGACGTATTTATATAATAATATAGATATATTTTATAAAATAAACCATCGCGAACTGTAACTGAGATTAATTAACTACCTTCTAGCTTCAAGGTTGTGGTTCAATAATCGCATTTTAATTAATAACACCAATAAAAATGTAATTAAGATAAGGGTAGCTTGGTGCTGTGTCTAACAGATAATAGAAATTGTTTTTAAGCCTGCGTTTTACATCCACACTCTTAGAAAATATTATCAAACTTTGTGTGAAGAAATAAATATCATAAAGACAATGTAACTAATTAAAATTACGTAAATTCGGAACGCCCAGGGCCCACAGATTATATAGCCGTAACTCAGAATCTAAATACGGAGTCTTGAGGTAGCCCTGGTTGCTTTTTGACATCACCCACCTGTTCTTCGTTCCCGCGAAAATTTCGGGATAAAAGTACCCTATAATAATAATAATAATATAGGACAACTTCCACACACGGTCATTTGGTCCCAAACTAGGCTAGAAGCCTGTACTATGGTAACCAGATGACTGATATACATACTTATATACGCTTATAACACCCAGACACAGATCAAAACAGACATGTTCATGCACACAAATGTTTGACCTGGCCGGCGATCAAACCCGGGGCCTGCGGCCCAGAAAGCAGAGTTACTACCATCTGAGCCAACGAGGTTGTCAATGTGTTATTCCAGTGAATTAACTATTTACATTAAATACCGAATTTCAGCCCAATTGGTTCAGTAGTTTTGGCGTGAAAGAGTAACAAACATCCATCCATCCCCACAAACTTTCGCATTTGGAAGAGGATACTAACTATAATTTGAGCAAAACATTATGTGCCTTCGGAAATTTATCGTTTTGTCTGCGCTGTACGTTACACATTATATATTAATGTGTTAAGAAAGATATAGTTAATACTTAAGGGGTCCGTCAAGCTGAACAACTTTCAAAAGGAAGAATTTCCTAATTTGCATAAATAAATTTCGACTTCCCATAAAAAACCAGCTGGACCAGCATTTTGTATGGGAAGTCAATGACTTTTTGGTTTGGGCGAATTTCGTTTGTTCGATGTTTAGATGCACTTCTTTAAGTATGACTATACCTTTTTGTTACACATAAGTCTGAAATAAGAATTTGGATGTAAAATGTAATAACAAGACATTAACGCGTGTGTGTGTTTGTGTAATGGTGTAACATAACATAATAACACACGCGGTCAGGGGTTCACGCGACGACATGGCCGCGATGGCTGGCGGCGGGCAGACGCCGACGGGGGTCGCTCCCATTCCCTCGCAGGACCACCACGTCACCCTCATGGAGGACCCTGACGTCTGGCGTCCCAACTAAACGAGGCAATTGTACTTATAGGGCTCATACTGGTCTACTCGCACCGATTCTTTTACTATTATGTAGATAGAGGTCTTAAAACGAGCAACTCTGATTTTTTATTACAATTAAATTCAAATTTAATAAATCAAATAATAATCGGTTATAAATTTTATGCAACTAAACAATAACAATAAAACCGCAACTTGCTGCGACCGCGGCGAAAAATGTTATGGTTATAACAATGAATACGGGAGCAGTTAGCGCAAAGTTTTAGAATATTGACACAATAGGTCATTGATTTGCTAAAATTCAAAGAGGCCTTCGCACGCCTAGCTACGCTACTGAATCTATAACCGAGCGTTCAGAATATTTGTATATATTATATCCTAAACAAATGAACGGATAAGAAACTTGCAGTAGAGCTTATTTTTCTACTGCAAATATTACAATTTTTGATTTCATTTAATCTTTGCCTAGATTGAGAAAAGAGTTTGAGAGAACTCAAACTCTGTAGAATAATGTAGAAACATTAATTCCATGTATTTGACTATATGGTATTTTAGTCAAGGATCACTTAAGTATACCGCGCAAAGAACCAAAAACGCAAAGACTTAAAATCACCAAAAGTAGATAAATAGGAAGACAATGCAGATAGCAAATTGCAGAGTTGGTCGTTTACGTAGACACAGTCCGATCCAAGTATGTCAGGAAGCTAGTGTATCTATATTCGACTTGACGAAGCCCTAGGATGGGGTGGTATTATTTTTGTCCACGTTAATTATTGAGTTAATTATAATGCTGGTCGGACTGTAAATGGAATCGTGTGAGCAAGCCATGTTTCAATCGGATTGCATGTCGAAGTCGTTCCATGTCGCTTGCCAGATGTTTTTTTTTGCGGTTGGTGAGCGCATGACAGTTTGGCACTTTTTTTTGAGCAATTTTTGTTTCAGAATATTATCTTTTACTCTCTGGCTGCTTATCTGAGGTTTTAATTTATTTTATGCTAGTTTTTGGCAGTCACCACACCCCACTTCATCGACATTTAATATGATACCTACACATTACACCCGCGTTACAAAAAGCTATGTTAAATATTAATTAACCACACTTAACATAATTTTATTACTATAATATAATTTATTAATCACTTAGCTTGTTTACTTTAGCGGCCAAAGCAATAACTTTTTCAAATTCAAATACAAAAACGGCCATACAATTTTTTTATGATAGTGAGTGACAAGGCGAGCAAATCAGGTGCCTTGTAAGTATCATGATTGCCCATATTCAGACACAGTGTTAACCCAGTGTTTTATAATTCAAAATTCTGCGCGGTACTGCACTGCGCCTGTCACCCTGAGATATTAGTTGTTGAAATTCGTCATGCCCAGTAATTTCGCTGGCAACATTGCCCTTCAGACCGGAACACAGTAATGTTTGCACATTACTGCTTGGCGGACAATTTCAATTACAATTTCGTATATGGTAGAGTGACAGTGATTGATACGCTTCTCACACTGTACTCTATACCATGAAATGCTGTACACGAGTAGACGCCAAATAAACGATCTGTAAAAGTAGCGGAAGCGATACTATCATAAAATTTTCGTGCTTAGAAACTTTTTCATGGCCGTTTTTCTCTGTGAATTTGGAATGGATTATTTATTACATGTTCGTCCTTATAATATGTAGCTATGTATTCTGGGACACTGCATTATTGTCATGAAGCAACAAGTAGCCGGGGCGTCCGTCTTGACGGTACAATTTCTGTGCGCTAGACAGAGAGAACACAGCTAGAGAGATACGCTGTAGAAAGAGGGGGAACTTGTAAGCTTGTATCGATAGTTAGATAGGCGCTGTATGACCTGAATTGCACTCAATGGCGTCGGAGCTAGAGTCGATATTTATTTGAATGAGGAGTGTCTCTTCTGTCCCTTTAGCATTCTGTGCCATAACTTTACCCCACTTCACCTCCCCTCACGTATCTATTAACGTCGTATTATGACGACAGGGCATCAGCCGAGGAGATGCGGACATCGGCCGCTACTCTCGAGGCAGGGCTCGGTCCGAGCTCGGCGCCGCGAGCTAACCTCGTCTCCAACGAACAACCCATCAGCTTCACAGGCACGCCCGTCAGACACTGACAATACATTATAAATTTACTCTACACACACATAGGGACTAGTTTCCTTTGCGCATTTACTATTAAAGACAACTTTGGGTTTCTAGAAAAATCTTCAACACAATATAAATTACATAGACGTTGTCTGTTACTGGTAATCAGTTGCTTCCTTTTACAGAGTTATTGTACTCATTGGAACAGATGTTAAAACTCTGAAAAAGGAAAAAAAAAAGTCCGTTCCATACATTTATGTCAAAGGGCCATTGCGGGATTTCAGATTTTGCTCCATACTGAACGTTGATTCAAATGATAGGTACAATAACCCTTTATGAGGATGCTAACCGATTATGAGTAACCCTGTATTATATTACATAAGGAATAATACCTTGTCAAATATAGCTTGATTAATGACAGCTAAACAAAAATAAATTTTTTAATCATATTATTTCTTTAAATCAGGTAGGTAATATAAATAAAAGGTAATTTTGAATAATAATAATAATGAAGACAAAATGTATGCAATTTGTACGGACATTGTCAAATAAAATTAATTGAATTGAATAAATCGTATCTTAAGGGTAATGTATTAAATTTATTAAATAGAATTTAATTTACGAAAACATGGTAAAAAATTGAGTTTTGCTCAGCTGTCATTGATCAAGCTATTTTTGACATAATCTTTAAGATTTATCCAAACTAAATCTTGATCTCTGGCGAGATTGAATCCCGCAGATTAGCTGAAATTTTCCAATCATTTTCTAATGTCCAATCAAATTAAAAAATGAACCTTATCGTTATTGAAATAAAGGTGAAGTTAATAATTATTGTCCCACAATTTAAAACGAATCCAGAAATTCTATCGGTACTTGTATGTACTAAAAAGTGTCCCATTGAATAAAAGGGCTTGTTTTGTAAAATTACGTGTGTATAATATTTGCTAGATTTGTGTTTTGTGAGGAATCTTGAGAGTATGTAAAAAAGATTCTAAAAATTTCGTTATTTGTCTAAATAATATGAGGTAAAGTCAAATGAAGTAGTAGTCCAACTTTATGCCAACAGTTTTTGTAGCATTTTTTGGATTTATTGTACCAGTGTCCTCCATAATCGTAGATATTCCTATTTTTTACTAAGAATAATTTTTATTATTGTCATCCATTTTCTTTTATGTAACATGTCAAATAATATATCAATAGATTAATCATTAATTAAGCATGTAAGTAATGGTCGTCAAGTCTTAAAATGCACTCCCCTCTATGTAGCAAGGACACTAATGTTGCCTGTGGTCTTAACATTGGAATTAGTGGAGTAGTGTGTTTTTAGACTGAATAATATCTACAAAATTATAAAATAGAAAATAGATCACTATTAGTTTCACAGGGGATAGATATGAGAAAGTGTAGTGTGTTTTGACCTTTATAACTATTGTGGTGTATTTACACGACGCGAGTAACTTGCTCAAGTTGTTGTTGAGTGAGTTACTAACATTGTGTAAAAAGACCATGATCACATTTCAATTCTGCAATAGTCTATTTTCAAACACATGAGAAATGGGCAAAAAACTATCATAATTGGACCAAAAAAATTCAAGAATATTGTTCAAAATTAAAACTTATAAAAGTTGATGATATGCCTTGTTAAAGTTGCCGGATTTTAAAATACTCTGAATAAGAACTTCGAAGAATATGTTTACAGTACCAATATGTTAGATACATAATATTCCAGAAAGTTATTCAGGTAATGCGCTCTTTTGATAGTATTCATTAGAGAGAGAAAAAAGATACAATCCGAGAGAGACAATACGAAGCTAGTGCAATTCACTGTTGCATATGCGTTCCAGTAACTTGGTAATGACTAAACAGAGCATAAATATTGCGGCTAATGTAGTGTCTGCGAGCTTATGAATATAGACGAGGAAGCATATATCCATACAATATATACAAACAGAAAGAAGTGCATTTATCGGTTGAAAAATGGAGGCACGCATTTTACAAGGCGAGTAAGAGATACTCAAGGGACATGTCCTTTTTCTAACGCATCTCGCACGACAAGTTACTCGCCTTTTTGGAAGTTTACATTATAATGGCATTTTAGAAGCGCGACCTCATCACGCATGCGTTTTTTAACCGTTGTATATATCACCGTGAAATTGTATATGAACCGTTAGTTACTAACTTTTAGGTAAGGTTTATAAACTAACTTAGCGAAATTATCCTCGGTGGCGTAGTGGGCGTAAGCTCGGCTGCCGGTCGTGAGGTACCGGGATCGATCCCCGGGTCAAGCAAAATTTTAAATATTGGATTTTTCCATTGGAAATTATCTCAAGTACTGACTGGAGTCTAGGCTCGCCTCCTATTACATGGGACCAATAACATACTGGGCGAAATGTGGGTGTACCCACTATGGGACTGAGTCCTGGGTACACCTCTGGCCACCCCTTTGGGAAAAAAAGGCGTGATGTTACTACGTAAGCGAAATTATAAACGAATGATTCTTACAATTTTACTGTGACATATACAAATTTCTTTCTGTTTCTATTTTTCTGGTATAACTGCTTTAGTTTATGGCAAAACGTTGGTTCTACTATTAGCCATGTTCATTGTTGTCGCAGACAGATTGTAGATATAATTTTAAGAGTTATGAGCAACATTTAAGAGGGCTGTTATAGTTTTAATTTAGACTGTCTGAGCAGGGGTTTTTATTAGTTTAATATGCAGGGTTTTACCGAGTTTTACGTACAGTGTGCAGTTACAAGATTTAAGGATGTTTTCTATAGACCAATTTAAACTTAATGTTGGATGTGAAGTGTGCTCAAGCCCTTAAGCTCGACTCCCATGCGCATCTAAATCTACTACAAAGCGTTTTGCGCTTAACTTCATAGTCATTAAGTTTAAATTGGTCTGTTAACTTGACTGCTGTACAAAATATTTGAACTCCCCTGCAATATATCTATGTATTTAGACTTAGAAACCAAAATATTAGGAATTATAATACAACTTCAGTAATATAGTAGTTAGCAAAATTTCCTTGACATTGATTAAGACATTTTGTATTCATACAAAATCAATGTTTCTATTTATTGCACCAATAAGGGGCTTTTTATGTGTGTGTGTGTTTTGCTCAACTATAGCAAGGCCGAGATGGAAGAATTTTTAGTATGTTTGCATTTTGCGTCTAATTTTACAGTAGCTCCAAACTACTCATTTTATGATGATTAAGTTCATCATCATTCAAATCATCATAGGTGGGTGTTAGTGTTTTCATTATTTCCACCTCATATTTTACAATGTTGCCTAAAACTTCCTTCAATGAAATCCTTAAATCAATCTAGGCAGTATGTTTATATATTTTGTTGTGATATTTTAATACATAATACATATTTTAATAAGTGATACAGCCGATACATTCCAAATTGTACTGAGATGGGTCTTTCAAAACATTTACCCACACATTATTACAGCAATGTCAATTTGTAAACTGTATATATACGAGTATATATATATACTTAGGTACTATTTACCTATATTATATTATGCTCAGTGGTACCTACTTCAAGTATTTTTTTTAACTATAACTTAGAAATCGTTTCTAGTATGAATCCTACGAAATTTTGTTTAAATCAAATATCAATTTTATTAAGAAAAATTCATGATTCACAGTCTTAAGCATTATTAATGGTAGAAGTAATAAGTAGATACACATAATATGTTACTGTTATAATGTGTAAAATGATTAATCATTATATAATTAATAAAGTTAGTGTAGATAATGGTCCTGAGAACATTTTAATCAAAATCATACAAAGTTTGGTTCTCGATTCTACGACATAGCTTGTGTTAGGACCATTGTCTTCTACAATAAATCTACTAGGTTGAATTGTTCACAAATGTTTATAGATCACTGTTACAGCAATATTTTTATTGAATATACATATTAATCATCAACTACATATATTTGGACCACAGAAAAGTATTGATGGGTCATATTATTATTGTTGCAACTTTATTTTGTCTTTGGTAAATAATGCGCTTTTTTGCGAGACCACAGCATTTGCTGCGAAGACAAAGATAGCTCAAAGGCTTTTTAAACACAGAAGAAGCAAATCTTTTCCAAGTGTCAACTTTGACAAAGTTGGTGAAAGTCGCCTGTGAACATAGGTCTCCCTTGGATGGATGTTGCAAAGTATTATTTTTTATAAAATTAAGAAAGACCCTAGTCCTAGGTAATTTAGGTTTAAAGATTTTGCTCACACACCGCCAACATTTAGGTATCGGTATTAATTTTACGTATTGAATATTTTTAGATGGCAAGATTTTTTAAATAAATTATTTTGAATGGTTTTGTGTGCTTCCTTTTACATTTTTATTTATTCATATTTGAATTATGATTGTAAATTAATTTGAAAATGTTTTAGAAGTTGAATATTAAAACTTAATGTTATGGAGTATACCTATACCATGTATTTTATATTTAAAATTATTATTATTATTACTAGGAACAGTAATTATGAATTTTGGAATAATCAAAATGAAATAAATCTTATTTAACTTTGACTAATAAAGTTAACATTATCAAAAAATAAATAATTTTTAATGTTCCATTGTTAATTGTAAATGGGCAATAAGGGGCCATCTCCATGAGCAAGTCTCATATTGGCAATAATATCATCATTGTCCTTAATTATCATGATAAAAACAAGCATAGTCAGTCTCCACATTAATGCTGCAATGCTAAAGGAACTCTACACAATACTGCTCATGTAGATGGCCCCTAAAGTTAATTATAATTTGTAATCACTAGTTAAGGTATATGTACGTATAAATAGTTGTATAAATAGCTGTTGCAGTTCTCGTGAGTTATTGTCTAATGTTACAGTTTAGGAATGCATATCTGTAATAAATGTGTGTATATTGAGCTTGACATTGTTTATTTTTATCTCCTCTGTGTGTGCATTAGAAAATGCTCCTGCCATATCAAAAAAAATTAAGTCCTGAATTATTGACACTCATCAACGCACAGGCTAATTCTTGGTGCGGAAAAGATGGAATTTTTGGCAAGAAAAAAGTACTGGAATTCGCATTGGAATTATGTTGGCAGAAGACTTTATATAGATTGTGTAAGAGAATTAACTTCTGGTAGTAGTGGAATTTGATAGGATCTAAAATATAATCTAACTAGTGGCCCGCCCCGGCTTCGCACGGGAGAAGTAGAAGTGAACAGGAGTAAATTCGTGATACATTGTATTTTTATAGGTATAACCCTAATGGTTTACGCAGCGCACGCAAATTAATGACTATTTCTGTTACAGTGACCAAACCTTAACAGATGGAAACAATTTCCGAGGCCTATTTTGATGATATATAAGTACAACAAACCCCTAGTACATTATTTCTACCACCATTAATTTTCATACCGCATAAAAATAATGACTTCTTCGATTATTGTGACTAAACCAAAACAGACTGCTATAATGTCCGTGGACTATTTTTTGTAGATAGTGATAATTACTACAAACCCCTAGCCCTAGAACATTACTTTATTCTACCATGAATAGTTTTCACCGCATGCATATAATGACTGTTCGATAATTGTGACTAAATCAAAATAGATGAATATGTCCGTTCACTATTTTGTAGATATTGATAAATACTACAAACCCCTAGTACATTACTTTATTCTACCACAAATAGATTTCCCAGCGCATGAAAGTTAATGACTGCTTCGATTATTGTGACTAAACCAAAATAGATGGATATAATTTCCGTAGACTATTTTGTAGATAATGATAAGTCCTACAAACCCCTAGAACATTACTTTAATCTACCACCAATAATTTTCACACTGCATGAAAAATAATGACTGCTTCGATTATTGTGACTAAACCAAAATAGATGGATATAATGTCCGTTCACTATTTTGTACATATTGGTAAGTACTGCAAACCCCTAGTACATTACTTTATTCTACCACCAATACTTTTCACAGCGCATGCATATAATGACTGTTTCGATTATTGTGACTAAACCAAAATAGATGGATATAATGTCCGTGGACTATTTTGTAAATATTAGTAAGTACTACAAACCCCTAATACATTATATTATTATACCATTAATAGATTTCACAGCGCACGCAAGTTAATGAATATATTTGGTAATTATGTGACACCTTAGTTCACAATAATGCAGATTTCTTGCGGATCCCTAATATTTTTCAAAACTTCGTAATATAGCCTATGTCACTCACACTGAATTAAGCTCTCCATAAGTAAAAGATTTTTTAAATCGGTCCTGTAGTTTCGGAACATATTCGTTGCAAATAAAAAACAAAGTTTCTCACTTTTACTATGATATTGGTATAGGTAATAGATTGAATAATCTGGAGACATATACGGATTACGGAAACAGTGAAAACAGTAAGAAAAGCATTCATAATTCGATGTTGTTGCAACCCAGTTTAATAGAGCTATGATAAAGAGAAGCGAAATCATAAGCGACTGCCTCTATGGTGTAGAGGGCGCAAGCTCGATTGCCAATCAAGAGGTCCCGGGTTCGAAACCCAGGTCAGGCAAAGTGATAAATATTGAATTTTTCCATTAGGAATTATCTCAATAACTGCCTGGAGTCTGGAACTGTGCCCGATAGATAGCAATAGGCTCTTCCCCTATTACATGGGACCAATAACATACTGGCGAAATGTGGGTGTATCTACTGTGGGACTGAGTCCTGGGTACACCTCTGCTTACCCCTTCGGGAAAAAGGGCGTGAATGTATGTCTTTGTTATATTTTTTTTAAGTCATAAGCGCGTTTTTATTATTTACAGAACGCCATCTATTATGCAATGTTGGAACTAAATTACCTAAAAATGTTGCTTTAAACTTTAAGGTAGTTATGTCTTGCAAGAAAATATTGAAATTTTTCTGTAGCGCCATCTAGTAAGCATTGTAGGAACTAAAAAATTTATAAAACTTTATAACTGTATTTTTCCACAAAAGGGCTGAAATTTTTGAAAACGCTGAAACACGTGTTTAATTATTTTCATTTTAGAATGTTTACAAAATTTGAAATTAATCGGCTGAAAAATGAAGTCTACTCCATACAAACTTTCAACCCCTATTTAATACACTTAGGGGTAAAATTTTGAAAAATCCTTTCTTATTACTTGTCTAGACTGTAAAAATAATCTGTTGTCAAAATTTCATCATCATCGGTCCAGTAGTTTTGGCTCTGGGTTGATGAGTCAGTCAGTGAATCACTTTCTCTCTTTATATAATAGTATAGATAAATAATAAGAGCCAGCTAAGAGTTAACAGACCCAGAAGATGGGCAGCAACATCCTCTGTAAAAAACCATCCAACTGGGCTTGACAACCCACCTGCCAAGTGTATTGAGTATTGACAAAACCCCCTTTTATGGGGGAGGTCTATATTCAGTAGTGGATTACCAAAGGCTGAGATGATGAAATAGATTTTGTGGAATACTGCTTACTGACCCCCATAAGATCATTTGAATAAATAAATGATAGTCTACACTGCAAATAAAATATATATTTACAATCTTATCATTATTTTACATAATATTGTATTATTACCATCTCTCTTAAATAAAATTAAAGAATATGAGCTCACATAAACATATTTCTTCAGTTGGTATTAGGCATTCAGTCAAGTCTATATAATAACTGGGCTGTGGCATCCTTTATCTGAAATACGGATTAAATAGGGTTTATTGTTTTACTAATACACTACATAATTACAAATGGGTTATGCTAAGTGAACTGCAATCCGACTGGAAATTTGCAATAAAGACTCTGTCTGGACCCTTAGAACCATGTAGTGAAGTATGGTTTAAAGGGGTTGGGTTTGTTATTGAACTATAACAGTGTAAAGTTTCATCAAAGGTAAAGTTTTAAGAAATCCACTTACATAGCCTTTTGTTTGATTATAGCTCCAGTGATCGTCCCGTGCCTTTGTATCAAGCATTGTTTTGTGTCAGTTTCTAGACAAACCGTTGGGGGCTTCAAATTAGGCTGTATCTTGCAAGCTTGCTCCGAAATAGCGACGATAATGCCAGCAGAGTCTACGTGTGCACTCCCACTAGAGGCCAAACACAAACCCTGGTGGTCGGCTACTAGACAGCCGTTCACGTTTTCTGAAGACATTATCTCCTCAATTACTTTGTCTAGTTCCTTTTCCATAGCTGTAGCTATTTCTGTTTGAACAGTTTTATATTTTTGGAAAAAGCAAAATGAATCGACCAAAACAAAAATTGTTTTGATTTTGAATTTTGACGTCAAACATATGACTTAATGACATTTGACCGACACTGACGTTGATATTTGCTACAAAACTGACATTGACAATAATGATTTTGGAGAACTATCAAGTCATATTCTTTTAATTATATTTTAGCGCTGCACTAAATGTGCATTTGCCTGTTTAGATATAATGAAGTATATTATTTATAATTATTTATCGAATAACCGAATTGAGGATATACTCTCTAGGAACCTTGATTATTTACTGAAAAACTTACCAGATATGCGTCACTGCGTAGGCCTCTTTTGCAGGGGGCTGCCTGGGGAAGTATCACACCTTTGCCAGTTATTCATCCGCCAAGCAGTAACGTGCAAACATTATTGTGTTCCGGTATGGAGGGCAATGAAACCAGCGAAATTACTGGGCATGATGAGATTCAACAACTCATATCTCAGGGTGACAGGCGCAGAGCAGTGCCGCGCAGAATTTTGAATTTTAAAACACGGTGGCACTGTGTCTGATATGGGCAAATATGATGTTTACTATCAGGCACCTGATTTGCTTGTCTTGTACTGACTAGGGCCTCATATTTAGATAACTCATTTATTTACCCGGAAGATGCTGCGTCGGTTACGCGAAGCAGCCTGACATGGGCATGACGCGACGCGGCGTCCGGAGACGCATAAAAACGGCCAAGACCTTTGCCGTCGCGGTACAAAGATAGTTTCATAACGTCACTCCTTGCCTCAACTCATCATAACAAAATACAAGGCATTGACACTAATTCTAAATTACCAGGCATTTAACTGTGGGCACAAACTTAATTTTACAAGTTTTTAAATATTTCACACTTTGCTGAAAACAAAGTTTTATATACTGCAACTTGTAATTATTTTAAGTTAAAACGGACAGTTATTTTAAGTTACTGGACTTAACCTATGTGTTAAGTCTATTAGTTCCAAGCTCTGAGTTATTTACTCAGAGCTTACATTTATTTTTGGGTTCATAAATTTACCATAGAGCATACTTATTGCTCTTAGGTAGTACTCGTAATATTATTTTAATGTGTTGTCTCATCAGGCAGAGTTCACATTATGTTACAATGTTTAATGTTTAGTGCACACTTTGTTAACTACATTTTCTTTTTTACTTAATTTACTCTCCATTTGTTTATAGTAATAATTTTTCTTTGTTTATCTAACAATTTTCTTAAATAGTTTTATCTATTTTTTATATATATTTTCTCTATCCCTTTTGTTCATAATAGTATAATCTCGAGACTTGTTTGTGTTGGTAAGCTTGAGTCCATTCATATATCTATATTGTACACATGTTTTGAGTTGCAATCCAGGTCAGATCAATATCATTTTGTGATCCTGTTGGATCACTTACGTATGTAATCCTCCAAGATTGTAATTTGTTTGTGTATTTAATAAATAAATAAAAACGGATACTTTGCTTGGGAGTTACGAGTATAAGGTAGACGATATCGTGAATCCAAGCCCTACCTACATGTCCGTAGCTTACACAGACGCCCTCGACATATCGCCAGCATGCAGCATTGTACGAACGGTCCTTGGATGAGTGATCATTTTGTTTTGTAGATGTTACATCTAAAAGTAAACGCACATATACATATACCTACTTACCTATCTAAAATACGTTTAGTTCGGCTCGGAGCGGTTTGTGCTCTGAAGCTGTATATGGATGAGCATTGGTCCCAGTTGTTGCCATTTGTCATAGATATAGCCAGTCACTCTTCGGGAGAGCTCAAAACTCTGACACGGTTATTCGCCAGACACCGACTGACACCGACAACAAGAAGTACGAGTAGGGACCTCTATTAATAGCACACTCGAGGATGATTTTAAAAAGGCGTTATAAAAAGTATACCTACCCTACTTACCATAATAGGTAGGTACTTATTTTTAATATCGCTATGATAATTTGATTCGTCGCGTGCTCGAAGCTCATTGTTTATTCAGACCTAGTTTATTCACTTAGCTCTTGAAGGTCAGACATCTAAACGTTTATGATCAACCCGTCTTGAGTCTGGAAATTAGTTCGACGCTATAGTTGGTGTTCCAATAATGATAAATAGGTTAATAGGTACAAACATATTACTTAACTGTCTAAAACGTAATAATAGTTGTTATTCTTTGGTGTGGGTGTCTATCAATACACGTTTTAAAGTAGATAGGTACTTAAAAGAGAGACTTAAAAATATAAAAATAATTGTACTTCTTACAAAATTGTAAATATTTATGACTAGTACATTAGCTGGGCCCCGCGGTTTCACCCGCGTAGTCATCGTTCCCGTGGGAATATCGGTATAAAAAGTACCCTATGTGTTATGCCAGGGTCAAAGATAATTAATTTCATAGTTTTAAACACATAGAATTTGGTGACTGTATCACAGTTTAATTACTAGCGCGGTCACCAATTTATAGTCCTTCCATCATTACATTTGTTCACCTACAGATCCTTTTTTGAGTTTTTTCATACAATCATAATCTTATGTGAATCTAATAATTTAACATTAATACTTATATCTTAGCTATTATTATTAATCAAATAAAACTTAAAATAAGTTCAATATTGTTATATTATGTTAGATTTAATTTACATTTGCATGGCAAACATCTTTGTAATGTGTCTATTTTGAAAGGTCAATAATGATTTTTATTTTATTATTTTTATTATTTTAAAACACTGGGTGGAACTGTGTCTGATATGCGCAATCAGGATGCTTACCGTCAGGCACCTGACGATTTGCTCGGCTTGTCACTCACTATCATAAAAAAAAGACTCGTCTTTTTTTTAGATATTAGAATAGAATAGATTATTTTATAGATTTACCATTAGGAATTATCTCAATAACTTCCCGGGTAGTTATTCTTATCACATTATTTTTGTATAATGATATTAATAAAGACTTATCACTATCACTAAATGACTCACTGACTGACATGCAACGCAGAGCCCAAACCACTGATCCTAGAGACTTGAAACTTGGAATGTAGGATCTTTACGTGGTCTGGACGTGTGCTCAGAAAGGATATTTATTTGAAAATTCACTTTCTAAAGGGCTTTCATAGTTTTGGTATAAATATCCCATAATTTATAATTGCTAGCGGGCAAAGCCCCTGGGCTTACACTACTTGTCTATCTATATATTATCCATTTACCAATACATCGTTTTAAAACATCTTGTATCAACCACATTTTTCTAGACTTAATTAGTATTATTTGTGTGAATGTTAAGTTTGTACGTGTGCCCAAGTAGTCTGAGCGAAGCAGTGATCGCGACAACTTGTGTGTTATAACAATGTTACAGCTGATCGTGTATAGCTTGCTTATTTTCCTCACCTTACTAGCTATATGTGACATTATCGGCTCCTGCGTCAGGACTAGTGACGAACCCAAGAGAAGATATGTTATATTTACAGGTATGGATTTTACTTTGTTCACGTGTTACTTTAAATGACCATAATTTAACTACTTACCATGTACTTAACCGTGGAACCTATCCTCCCATATGAAAAGACACAATTTCTGTCTGTTCTAAGCAGTTGCTATAATGAAAACCCTTTGGAGAGTCAGCTTTAAGAGTCGTTGATCGTTGAAAGTGGTTTTCATCTTTCACTCGTGCTCTATCTTAATATTAATAAGACCTAAGTGCTAAATCTTACTACAGCCGTGTCTCAAACTGGAAATATTTTTGTATATTTATCTCTGTCACCGGCGTAGATTCCACTACTATTATTTCAACGAAATTTTAACCGATTGGGCTGAAACTTGTTGTGAGGCATCTATTTAATGTACGCAGCCCATATAGGCTAGATATATACTATTTAGCAGATGAACCTGCAGAGCATTGTTACTACATCCCATCAAATCTTAGAAGTACCGTTTGACGTTTTATCTTTTCAAGCCGAAATAACTTTGCATAGACGTAACTCACAAAATTATCAGATCAGCAGCTTAGGCGCCACTGATATCGAAATTCACACGCGTGGTTAAGAACAATCACAGAGGAGATGAATTCATCCTGATCTGTGAGAACAATTATGTATTGTGCGAAGTAAGAGAACTTCTGACCGCGTTCGTCACAGCAGGCAATTGTTTCCAATGAGATTTACCGGCCCTATGCGTTCGGGTCATCATAGCATTGTTCTTGAATACGTCTGTGGACTTTAAGACTAATATTAAGACTTAAAGACTTATATAATGTTTGTTTGTTCTTCATTCATGTCGCAACCACGATAAAGTATCATTACCGTGTCTCAGATGAGGAGTTGAACTTAGGTGAAGTTATCGAGCCGCCGTTCTTCTGATATCCAACTCATTAAAAAAGGCCTTAAAATATGATCATCCTACTCAAACGTAGAACTTGAGGCGCGTAGGCTCAATGCCGACGATATAGACCTTTTGATACGGATCCCTGATCCCTGAGCCCACTGCTCGTTGGTATGAATCGCTTTCCGAGCGTTTCTATGAAGTCGCAATACTGTAGATATCTTTACTACCGTGTCGCAACGGAGCGATGTTGTGGTATCATTTATGTGTACTTTTTACCGCGGCAAAACATCTCATTCGCATGGGAAGATCCATTATGTTGCGTATTACAATCACTCCATACTACAAGCAACAATGTGTTGGTCCACGTGGGCAAAGCCGCGGATTAACAGTTAAATATTATACTTATGATTATAATTTATACAATTAAATACGCGAACATCTTGCTACGAGCGCAGCATCCACAGGCAGCATCGCCGCGAGCAGTTTAGCTGCTCGCGAGGATGTTAGGTGCTCTTTGTTATTTTGTGCATGTAATTGCATGGACGTTACTCACACAATTTGAATGACCTTCGCCGTAAAACCACGGAATGATGATTTTTTTGATGTAATTTTGAAGATGTACAATTTATAATCACTAAATTTAAATTCAAATCCGTGAAACAAGGCTAGATATAAAAACTGTCATACGGTAATTATCTGTGGTAATTATTAGATGGTAAGTGTTTAGGCGGGATATTTTATGTTGCTCTACCATTGTCACAGAATACAGAATTAAAATAATAACCAGTATAACTAAAGGATTAAAAAATACTTGAACTTAAATATATCTCTATTTAAATTTCTAATTATATTTATATTATATGTGTATTCGATTATATTATAGATATATATTTATCTATGTATGTAAGTATGTGTGATTATAAGTATGTACGTTTATATGTATATATAGTATATTATTATAGTAAGTACATTTTTTTTTTTTTTATTCTCCTGTAAGTACACCGCCGACGTAGAAATACTCATGAGTATAGTTTTCCTTTCCTTCCGGTTGTCTGGAAGAAATCGCTTTAAGCGATAAGACCGCCACTTGTACTAGCCTAAGTTTAATATAATTATTATTCCTTTATGTTGTGTCCTATGTATGGTGTACAATAAAGTGTTTATCTATCTATCTATCTATCTATCTCTACATTATACTTTATACACCTCCACTTACATTAAATGATGTAGCTTTAATACCAACCTTATCATCGACCGGTTTCAAAACACCGCTATTTTTAGCAAGAGTTATAGCCCGGTGACTCTCGTAACATTTTCCAAAACAATAATATGCAAATGAAATAACTTTTTATTTACCTCGACATATTTATATACGATCGATATTCGAACGGACGGATCATTAGGTACCATTATGATCCCTCATATTCTATTCGAGTAAGTATGATAATAATATTAATAATTATTTGAATTTATACTCTAACAGAACGGGTTACACCAATTACACTGCTCGAATCAATTTATATAGGTTATGTGGACAACCCATATTTTCAGAGTTTCAGGTCGCCAAGATTCCTACGCAGCCTCCGACATGACCTATCGACTGCCCCCTTCATATCTTATAGGAAACTATAGGGACCTACAGTTTAACGTGCCATCTGAAACACGGTAGCGCTCCGGCGAAAAGTCCACATGGTGAGATTCGATCCAGGGACTCCGGATTTAAAGATAATATAATCAGTATAATATTAATATATCTAAGTATATTTTATTGTAGTAGTTTATTGTAGTGGTAGGCCTCTTTAGCAGGGGGCCGCCTGGGGAAGTACCACACCTTTGCCAGTTATTCATCCGCCAAGCAGTAATGTGCAAACATTACTGTGTTCCGGTATGAAGGGCAATGTTACCAGCGTAATTACTGGGCATGATGAGATTCAACAACTCATATCTCAGGGTGACAGGCGCAGTGCAGTGCCGCGCAGAATTTTGAATTTTAAAACACTGGGTAGCACTGTGTCTGATATGGGCAATCATGATGCTTACCATCAGGCACCTGATTTGCTCGTCTTGTCATTCACAATCATAAAAAAAAAAAATTTACTTACCTTATTTATATACATGTGAGATATGCACAGTGCTAAGTAAATTCGCCGTCTCGCTCACACGCACCCATATTTATGAAGATATAAAAAATACTTCATTTAATTAAGAATAAAAAATAAAGACAACAAGGATCTAGAAAATAACAATACAAAGATTCAGTAAAAATCCAATTTAATCCAAACAAGTTTTCAGTGCCTTTTTATTTTTCTAAGATTTTTTTCCTTTGTGCAGGTTTTTATACATGAAAACTCGTAAAAAGGGCTATTATGCCTAAAGGGCTTTTATGTTTTTTTAAGTCCCATGTGGTGGCGAGGCTCCAGGCTCCAGACTGTCTTGGTAATTAAAAAAAAAAAACTATTTAAAATTCCAAAAAACCTTTTTGCCAGACTCATAGGCAGTAGCGCATTCGACCACTTCGTTAGGTCAGCTGACGATACTTTTATTATTAAACTAGCTGAGCCCTGCGGTTTCACCCGCATAGTCTTCTTTCTCATGTAAATATCGGAATAAAAGTACCCCAGGTATAATTCCTTTAGATATACTATCTACATACTGAAATTCAGCCCAATCGGTTCAGTAGTTTTGGCGTGAAAGAGAAGCAAACATCCATCCATCCTCACAAACTTTCCCATTTATAATATTAGTAGCGAGTTTTGGCGGGAGACCGAAGAATACAGTTTAATAATGGTGGAATATTACGTGTTGAGTGTTTTCGAAGATACACAAGTCTCTTGGCAAGTTGAAATGTGATTATTCGTGTTCCCGCCAAAATTCCGCCAGCTTCTTGTAAAGACCACCACTTTACTAGAGCTGTGACTTGACTGGGCTTGCCCTGACTCTGAATTGACTAATTGACCATATTAACTTGAAAATTTATATAACTTGACACTGGCAATACATTCGTGTGGGTCCATAAAAGAAGAAATATATATATATATATATATATATATATATATAGCTATAGTAGCAAAAGTAGGATAGTAGGATTAATCGAAATCCTGGCACCCGGGTCTGTGGCTCTAAGATACGAACCCGATGACCCCAGCATGTGTGAAAGCGCTCTACAAGTAATGATAAGTTCGACCTTGAATATTGATTGCTGAGAGTCGAGACCTAGGCACCGGTCGCGCCGGTGCTTGCGAAACTATAAAACAGTATGCATTAATTTTATTTAGCAATACTTGTACGATGGCCGGTGACCTTTCTTTTTCGGTTACTCAACATACATATACATACATTCACGCCTTTTTCCCGAAGGGGTAGGCAGAGGTGTACCCAGGACTCAGTCCCATAGTAGATACACCCACATTTCGCCAGTATGTTATTGGTCCCATGTAATAGGGGGCAAGCCTATTGCCATCTACCGGGCACAGTTCCAGACTCCAGGCAGTTATTGAGATAATTCCTAATGGAAAAATCCAATATTTAACACTGCCTGACCTGGGGATCGAACCCGGGACCTCTTGATTGGCAGCCGAGCATACTCCCTCTACGCCACCGAGGCAGTCGGTTACTCAAGCCTATGTAATATAGTATATACCTAATTGCCATGACCTTGTGTTTGTATTTGTATTTTCCTTGATCGAGAATGGCATTCGCAACAAAACTCATGCAACTATGGAGCAACCGTCAGCCGGTAGGATCAAAAATACTTATATAATAAATTGATAGGTACCTAAACAACATCAGGTTCTGCAGTCAAGACATTTTTTCAAGCGCGACTGAAGTCAATTAGGTAGGTAACTGAAAATGTTTTGTAAATGTTACGCCCGACCATTGATTTAAAGAAAAGGGAAGATAGGGTACATTATTCCAGCGCTTACTCAACTCAACTGGCACGTGCAATTTGCTCAGTGTGAAGTTTGCACAGTGCAATATAATGAACAACAAAGATAGAAAGACGCACCTAAAACCGAAGTGCGACCGAGAAAACAATATTAGTCGCTCGCACGACCTTACTTTCCGGGCGTATGTGGACCTCATGGGACCTAATTTGAGTTTTCCATTTTTGAGAAGCCAGTACCTCATCTCCCCTTTTCTTTAAATCAATGCGCCCCTACATTAACACGTCTAAATTTACGAATGCAGGTAGGTATATATAGAATAATATACGAGTAAGATGCTAGTTAGGTTCAAATCTAATAATAGAACGCGGACGTTTGACAAGGACAAGAGCGTACATGGCCTTCTAGGAATTTGACACAATCCTATAAAAATTTACCAAATAGATGTTTTGTATTCCCCTGTTTCCTCCGAATATAATTGACCCATTCTATTAATTTATATCCCGATATTTTTATAGTAAAGTAACCTATGTCCCTGCCATTTTAATTTTTCTTAAACACTTAGTTTTTTCATAGTGAACTTTCAAAAATCGCAACTTTACACTACAAAAAAATGTAGAGTTTATAAACAAAAATAAAATGATAGGAACATACTTTACTTCATCTTTAAAATATCAGGATATAAATATATCAAATAGTTTTTCTGTATTCGGAGGAAACAGGGGAATACAAAACATCGATTTAGTAAATTTTTCCATAGGATTGTGTCAAACTGCTAAGAGGTCCTGTATCCTGTTAATATTTGATGTAGATAAATAAATAATAATATCGTCATAGTCGATGCAATGCTAACCAATCAGCTAATAACTAATACTAAGAACTAGTTAGTGGTAAACATCACAGAACTGATCAAATATTTATCTGTTCTGTTCTGTGGTAAACATAACGTACTAATATTATTAAATTTATTCTGTGACATAAATAAGCATGGCAACTCTAATTACCATGTTAAGTATACCCAGTCTTATATGAAGTACTTCCTTATAACAAAATATAGGTACTCAAAATAAACATACATACATACATTCACGCCTTTTTCCCTAAGGGGTAGGCAGAGGTGTACCCAGGACTCAGTCCCATAGTAGATACACCCACGTTTCGCCAGTATGTTATTGGTCCCATGTAATAGGGGGCGAGCCTATTGCCATCTACCGGGCACAGTTCCAGACTCCAGGCAGTTATTGAGATAATTCCTCATTAGGAAAAATCCAATATTTTACATTTTGCCTGACCTGGGGATCGAACCCGGGACCTCTTGATTGGCAGTCGAGCATGCGCCCTCTACGCCACCGAGGCAGTCGAGGAGTTTACTCAAAATAAAGGTGGTGGTCAACTCGACTGCATGGTCGAGTTCATTGCGGTCGACTCAAGACTAACACCCGTATTCGAGAACAATACTATGAGGTTCACAGCAAACAATCTGTTATTGAATGCGAAAAAGACTAAATGTTTGAAATTTTCGTTGCCTAACGTCAGAAGTATAGAACCAATCATAGTTCTTGACGGTGAAAGACTCAATATTGACAATGCAACTTTGTTCCTTGGCATAAATATAGACTCTAAACTGCAATGGAGCACTCATATCACCGAGCTCTCAGGGAAACTAAGCTCTGCAGCTTACGCGGTTTATAAAATTAGGCAACTAACAGATATAGCCACGGCGAGATTAGTGTACTTTGCATATTTCCATAGCTTGATGTCTTATGGGATTCTGTTGTGGGGGTCAGCTGCAGATATAGAAACTATCTTTATACTACAAAAACGTGCGATTCGTGCCATCTATGAGATGCGTCCACGCGAATCCCTGAGGGAATTATTTAAAGAAATAAACATACTGACCCTACCATCCTTATACATTTATGAGAACATCATGTATGTGCGTAAAAATTTACATAAATTAAAATTAAATAGTGACCTTCATAATTTTAATACTAGGAATAAAGACAAAATAGCTGTACCTAGCTTTAGATTATCTAAAACAAATAAAAAGACATTCTTAGGAAATAGTGTACGTTTCTATAATAAAATCCCAAAAGAGATAACTGGGCTCTCAGAGGGTAAATTCAAAACCTATATAAAATCTACTTTACTAAAGAAGGCATACTATAAAGTCAACCAGTACATAGAGGACAAAGATGCCTGGAAACTTCTGCATAGTCGCCTCGCGGCACCTTCAAAGAAAATGAATGTAAGCAAACCAAATATTGTGAAACTATCTGTTGAAAAAATTAAGCCCTACAAGTTTCTTGTGCGTTCTTCTTGTAGAGGTATCTTTCCGAACGCACGGTAGACTCAGTACTGTATCTTCATTGACGTACAAAAGTGTCAGATTATGACGACCTATTTGAATAAATCTGTTTGAGTTTGAGTTTTGAGTTTGAGGTCTCACAGTATGCATTTTTTTGCCATTTCGATTTTTTTCTTTTACAAGTTGTTCAGTTTATCGGATATAATATTTTTTGAAAATCCACAGTCATGTAACGAGATTTGCTATAAAGAGACGTTTTACCGTGTATCCTTTTTTTGCTAACACTATCTCGAGGCAATTTGCCACACGTCGACTTCGTAACTTTTTGTTGTACTGAGTAATAGACACGTATCACGTAAATATCTTTTATATTTCAAATTTCCCCATTTAAATTATTAATTTCAATGACTTACTCATAATGTTCTCTTTTTTTTCAGCTCCATACTACCTGGTGAAAAATAAATTGAAAGGTATGAGAAAGCTCCAAGAAGATGTAGATTTACCAGATGAGAAATCTTCGCCGCCCACCGTCAGCGAAACAGTTTGACTGACCATTGTAATAGCGCATTGGATTTAACTTTAGATTACGCTTAGTCTGTAGGCTCATTTTCATTGGTCGGTTGTTATACCGCATGCGGAGACTCCCCAAATACGGGCTATCGACCAATGAAAGTAGGCTATCTAAAAGACAGTATTTATAGCTCGGTCGATATACGGGGAGAACACGCAAGCGTTCCCTATGGCATGCGCAAACAGAAATCTCCCGCACCCGGCGTACGGGCTCTAACGACCAATGAAAATGAGCCTTAACGGATGTGGATATTTAAGATTTTTTTATTTTATCTGTAAGGAACAATGTACTTATAAGTAGTTCTGTGATAATGTTCGTTTAGATAAAAGCTTTTGACAAATTAATAAAAACTTATAAAGTATATTTTATGAGATCTCTATGAAATATGGGTATTTTTGAATTAAATTGTTGAATTGAATATTATGATTCCTATTATATATCTAATATATCCTATTTCGTATAATACCTTAAATTACCAAGGAATATTTATATTTATTGTTGTAACAAAATAAAATGGCATATTATATACCTATATTTTAAATTATATGGATAAGTCACGGGATGATATTTTTGCAAGACTATAATATAATAATATACACGTTTTAATGCACACTTACTTGACAGCTAAAAGGTCATATGATGTACGACAAGCGATAATAAACTAACAATTATTTAATTTTGCAATAGTGTTAGATTATGGCACTAAACACACCTGCGCCGCCAAAATTTCACGTGATTCTCGTCGGCGACAAGTCGTGCCCGTGCATACAAATTCACTTCGCAGAAAAAAAGCCGCCGGGTTGTGTCGGCGGGCCGGCGGCTTGGGTGTGGCGAGTTCTTTACATGACATGTCTGTATACTTATTTAAAATACCATTGATAATAGGTCCAATATAATACAATCTCAGATCCTGTGAATACAATACTTGATTAAACGGTATCAGCATACTTTAGCAATATTATATAACATACACATACACACATTCACGCCTTTTTCCCGAAGGGGTAGGCAGAGGTGTACCCTGGACTCAGTCCCATAGTAGATACACCCACATTTCGCCAGTATGTTATTGGTCCCATGTAATAGGGGGCGAGCCTATTGCCATCTACCGGGCACAGTTCCAGACTCCAGGCAGTTATTGCGATAATTCCTAATGGAAAAATTCAATATTTAACACTGCCTGACCTGGGGATCGAACCCGGGACCTGTTGATTGGTAGTCGAGCATGCGCCTTCTACGCCACCGAGGCAGTCATTATATAATTTGTTACAATATTTAGAAAATACAACATGTAACAAAAAGGTGTAATATCCTACACCTGTTACACCCGTTAACAGGAAAGAAGACCTCTTAACAGTTTGACACAATCCTATACAAAATTTACTAAATCGATGTTTTGTATTCCTCTGTTTCCTCCGAATACAGTAAACCTATCTATACTTCTATACTAATATTATAAAGAGAGAAACTTTGTTTTTTTGTTTTTTTGTTTTTTTGTTTTTTTGTTTGTAACGAATAGGCTCCGAAACTACTGGACCGATTTTAAAAATTCTTTCACTTATGGATAGCTTAATTCAGTGTGAGTGCCATAGGCTATATGAGATTTTGAAAAAAAATGGGGATCCGTAAGAAAACTGCAATATTGTGAACCAAGGTGTTACATAATATAATTACCATATTCATAAATTTGCGTGCGCTGTGAAGTGCATTGATGGTAGAATAATATAATGTACTAGGGGTTTGTAGTACTTATCAATACCTACAAAACAGTATACATAGATTATATCCATCTTTTTTGGTTTAGTCACAATAATCGAAAAAGTGATTATTTTCATGCGGTGTGAAAACTATTGGTGGTAGAGTAAAGTAATGTACTAGGGGTTTGTAGTACTTATCAATACCTACAAAACAGTATACATAGATTATATCCATCTTTTTTGGTTTAGTCACAATAATCGAAAAAGTGATTATTTTTCATGCGGTATGAAAACTATTGGTGGTAGAGTAAAGTAATGTACTAGGGGTTTGTAGTACTTATCAATACCTACAAAACAGTATACATAGATTATATCCATCTTTTTTGGTTTAGTCACAATAATCGAAAAAGTGATTATTTTTCATGCGGTGTGAAAACTATTGGTGGTAGAGTAAAGTAATGTACTAGGGGTTTGTAGTACTTATCAATACCTATAAAACAGTATACATAGATTATATCCATCTTTTTTGGTTTAGTCACAATAATCGAAAAAGTGATTATTTTTCATGCGGTATGAAAACTATTGGTGGTAGAGTAAAGTAATGTACTAGGGGTTTGTAGTACTTATCAATACCTACAAAACAGTATACATAGATTATATCCATCTTTTTTGGTTTAGTCACAATAATCGAAAAAGTGATTATTTTTCATGCGGTGTGAAAACTATTGGTGGTAGAGTAAAGTAATGTACTAGGGGTTTGTAGTACTTATCAATGCCTACAAAACAGTATACATAGATTATATCCATCTTTTTTGGTTTAGTCACAATAATCGAAAAAGTGATTATTTTTCATGCGGTGTGAAAACTATTGGTGGTAGAGTAAAGTAATGTACTTGGGGTTTGTAGTACTTATCAATACCTACAAAACAGTATACATAGATTATATCCATCTTTTTTGGTTTAGTCACAATAATCGAAAAAGTGATTATTTTTCATGCGGTGTGAAAACTATTGGTGGTAGAGTAAAGTAATGTACTAGGGGTTTGTAGTACTTATCAATACCTACAAAACAGTATACATAGATTATATCCATCTTTTTTGGTTTAGTCACAATAATCGAAAAAATGATTATTTTTCATGCGGTGTGAAAACTATTGGTGGTAGAGTAAAGTAATGTACTAGGGGTTTGTAGTACTTATCAATACCTACAAAACAGTATACATAGATTCTATCCATCTTTTTTGGTTTAGTCACAATAATCGAAAAAGTGATTATTTTTCATGCGGTGTGAAAACTATTGGTGGTAGAGTAAAGTAATGTACTAGGGGTTTGTAGTACTTATCAATACCTACAAAACAGTATACATAGATTATATCCATCTTTTTTGGTTTAGTCACAATAATCGAAAAAGTGATTATTTTTCATGCGGTGTGAAAACTATTGGTGGTAGAGTAAAGTAATGTACTAGGGGTTTGTAGTACTTATCAATACCTACAAAACAGTATACATAGATTCTATCCATCTTTTTTGGTTTAGTCACAATAATCGAAAAAGTGATTATTTTTCATGCGGTGTGAAAACTATCGGTGGTAGATTAAAGTAATGTACTAGGGGTTTGTAGTACTCATCAATATCTTCAAAATAGCCCACGATAAATTATAACATGTGTTAAGGTTTGGTCATTGTAACAGAAATAGTCATTAATTTGCGTGCGCTGCGTAAACCATTAGGGTTATATCTATTAAAATACAATGTATCACGAATTTACTCCTGATAAACGTCCACTATACCTACTTCTGCTACCCGTGCGAAGCCGGGGCGGGTCGCTAGTTTGATATATTTATATCCTGATATTTTAAAGATGAAGTAAAGTATGTCCCTATCATTTTAAATTTGATTATTAACTCAAAACTTTTTTAACCTGCCTGCCAAGCGTGGCGAGTATTGGCAACAACCCCCCTTATGGTCACCCATTTATGCCTCACGGCCTATGTTCAGCCGCTGGAAGTCCCCTTCTGAACTTCCAGCGGCTGGATGATGATGATGATGATACGGCTTACCTAACTGTTGTGTGTAAGGAAATTGTAAATATATTTTTGTTTGACTGAAATTAAAGAAAATATTCCAGAAAACATTATTTTATTTTTATTAGTCCTAAATAATTTACTACCTTTTTAATTACATTTTTAAATACATTTTTTTCTTATAACCTGAGATCTGAGTCGCAGAAATAAAATACGAGGATATCGGCAAAAGAATTCGATTGCTATAATATTTTTGTTGGCGATTATAAAAAAATTGTAATAGGTTTTACTAAACTTAAATAGTCGACAGTTTTTATTTGCACTATCTTGTTAATTACGGCTGGTTCACACTTCACATGACAACAAAATATAGATTTTTTAGAACGGATTTATAGGTTTATAGAGTGGATTTTTTTTTATTTATTCTGGATTTGGGTGTAATGGCGTCCAGCGTCCACACGAGCATCCAGCTGGAGCCTGACCATCTGGATGGAAGAATTCATAAGATGACCGAGCTAAGGATTCTACTCGTAAAATTTGAATCCGAGCATTAGCGAAGGAATCAAGAGAGCCCTGGTGAAAAATCTTTGCACTCGAACTTTTTATCCCACCATGCAACACGTAGGTAACTTTTCATCCCACCTCAACGAGGAAATGACTAAATGGAAAAAAATCATTTACAATCACAAGATACTTTTATTTCAGTTTAGGTATCAACTATATAATATTACATGAAGAATGTGATGAAAGTGGAAGAAGCGAAAGTTTTCTGTCAGGATCGTAGCAAGTGGAAAGAAATTATAGTCTCTGCCTACCCCAACGGGAACAAGGCGTGACTGTATATATATATATATGTATCAACTACTACATTATGATAGGTAAGTATTACAAATAATCTTTAAACAAATACATATACTATTTAGGTATAATTTTTTTTTTCTTTTGCATGTTAGCAACACACGGCTTGTGTATTTTGCCACTAGTATGTAGTAAAAAGGAGGAAACATTTATCGCGAAAAAATAAATAAATCTAAGTTCGAATAAATTTGGAAAGGATTAAGGACTTAGGTATAATTAATGAAAATGAAAGTAAAGCAAATTAAAAAAAAAAAAAAAAAGTACACCAAGAAGGTTCCGAGTCTGAGTTTTTAACAAATTAAAAATTGGTTGTATGATCAATTTGGCACCATGGAGGTAGAAGAAAATAGGTTTAATGATGTTTTGAATTCACAAACTTAGTGCACACGATGTTCTAAATTCAATTTACTTTATCCTCTAGCGGATAAAAACGGCTTTTGCACTCAGATATCGAAGGGCAAAAATACTCTTTCCGATGGGGGGATTAAAAATTCTTTATTTCTTCAAGTAATGTAGATCTAAGAACGTAGAGCCAGGTAACTATACCTAGGTGTACGAGAGTTACGAGTATGTTTAGTTTTGAAAGTTCTAAAGGCTCACCAAGGCACACCCCGGATACTCTTTTTGTAGTGGTAGGTCTCTTTTGCAGGGGGCCGCCTGGGAAAGTACCACACCTTTGCCAGTTATTCATCCGCCAAGCAGTAATGTGCAAACATTATTGTGTTCCGGTATGAAGGGCAATGTTACCAGCGAAATTACTGGGCATGATGAGATTCGACAACTCATATCTCAGGGTGACAGGCGCAGTGCAGTGCCGCGCAGAATTTTGAATTTTAAAACTCTGGTTGGCACTGTGTCTGATATGGGCAATCATGATGCTTACCATCAGGCACCTGATTAGCTCGTCTTGTCACCCACTATCATAAAAAAAAAAACTCGATTCAATCCCATACAAAAGTCGCTGTGTAACTACCTCCTACACAGACACTGCACTCATGGAGTTTTGTACACGTGCAAGAGTGTGCGTGAGGTGATTTCCCATAGAAGCGGGGCTCGTGGAGAGCTCAATCTCGCTTGCGGGGTGAGGAAGAAAATGGTGGGCGGATAACTGTGTCCATTCTATACATACGAATAGTATTACTGTTCAGTGACCAAGCTGTCATGCTTGACAAGTGGTAAATTACTGTGTAGAGTTGGTGTAGAGTAAACAAGAACAATCTCCTTGTATCCAATTCATAATGATCCATCCACAGGATCCATCCTAGTAAGTGGTATAGTGGTATTTAGGAAATGACCTTCCACGATGCCTATTTGTGTTCCTTTCTTACGTACCTTAATCCCAAGTACTGGGAGATTTCTAAGGCGCTTGTGGCAGGCGCCTAGATGAAATAGTAGGTGTGTCTTAACGAGCGACCTACTCGGTGTTCGTAATAATGACGTCGATTACCACAACCACAATGTCAGTTCTCGGCACGCCGCCATAACAGTGCGACGCCCGTCGCTGATCTTACCAAAAAGTTTATATTCATCGTAACTATTTCAATTACTATTTGGTAAACATGCTTGGTGCGTCAGTAGTGTTTGCCTTAGCAGTGGTGGGTGTTATAGCTATAATTCTAGCGTTGTTAGATTCATTATGGAGTGTCCTGGAGCTGGTGTCTTCTTACCTGATGCCGTACTTCCTCCCGGCGGAGGACCAACCGCTGGCTACCAAGTTTGGACCTTGGGCTGGTGAGTGGAATATAAAAATATATATTATAGTATAGTTTTGAGCGTATCCTAGCTACAAGAAGTTTGACACAATTTTATGACAAAAGTACCAAATTGATGTTTTGTATTCCCCTGTTTCCTCCGAAACAATTACATAACCTATTCTATAAATTTATATCCTAATATTTATATAGTGAAGTGAACATTGACCCCAATGATATTAATGTCGTAAGAATATAGTATGTCGATGCTTGTCCCTGTCATTTAAGTTCTCTTATAAACGCTCCGAATATTTATAGTAAACTTCTAAAAATCTCAGTTTTTTTACGCATGATTAGACGTTCACTACAAAAAAATGAAGAGTTTATTAACAAAAATAAAATGATAGAGACATAGTTTACTTCATCATCAAAATGTCAGGATTTCAATATATCAAATATGTTTACTACATTCGGAGGAAACAACGGAATACAAAACATCGATTTAGTAAATTTCTATAATACTTAGATTGCGTCAAACTGATAAAATCTATTTATATGATAAAGGTAAGGGACCTTTTCCTGTTAATAGGTATTCTAACAATAATTATATATAAATTATTAATGGTTACCTATCTTCTTCTTCGATAATTATTATAATTCGGTATTAGTCGTATCGTTGGTCATTTTATTTTTATAGTAGGGGCTTAGCTTAGGTCTGATGTATTGAAAACTAAAGGTGCTAAAAGCTGACTGTCAAAGATAGTTAAAACTAATTGGTTAGCATAATATATACCTACTTACCTACCACCAAATGAAAGAACAATAACAATTTCATTGCGTAAACTACTAACTTATTTAAATGTATAAATTAGGGACCTACTTACCAATAAGCATTAAATATTATGTTATTAACATACCTTACACGGAATGCGGAACAGGGAACGTGGGAACTCCTAAGCCTTAAGGTAGTATTAATAGTAGATTAGTAGCCAAGGGCTGTAAGGCATCAATTGCAGCCCGAGATATTTAGGCGCACGAGCGCAGCGAGGGCGCCTATACTTCGAGGGTGCAATTGATGCTTACACCCGAGCTAACTACTCTGCTTTACATCTCGATTGTGAGGTAAGTAGAAAAACACCGGCATTACAAGAATAAAACATTTTATAGTAAAAGTTTTCTATTCCCGCCTTTTTTCATCTCTTTTTTAAATTATTTTTTTCAAGAACGAAATTGAGATTCGTAGTTCGATATTTAAAATTGATGACTATTATACTCATACGAAGACAAGGAATAGCGAAGCGACCTCTTTTGTCATTGGCCTGAATGCATGATGTCTATTGCCAGTATGATGGTTAGATGTACGCGAACTTTTTGAAAGAGTGAAGTTTTTTTTTAATTACTTACCGCCCTAGGGCTTTTCTAGCTACATTATTACCCTAGAGCGCTAATTGGTCACTTACAAGCCCCATTTGGGGGTAATAAGGACCTACTTACCGAATATGAGAGATGTAAAATATTATTAGTATATCTAGGTATTGTACCTATCTGTTATTTTATTATGATAACCATGGATGTTACAAAGAGGTGTGCAATGAAGTGTGTAATACTTAAGATGGTGTATAAATATACCCGTCAAACTGAACGACTTTTAAAAGAATCAATTGCATTTTATTCCTCTCTTTCTTTAAAAAGCGGTTTAGTTTAATGGGTAGATAGTAGATTCACTTCCTTAAGTATAACTAAACCTTTTTATATCACCTGTACCTACATGAATTCATAACTTGCTGTTCGTTAGTCTCGCTAAACTCGAGAACGTCTGAATCGATTTGGCTAACTTTGGTTTTAAATATTGTTAACGTTCAGGGAAGATTTATTATGGTGAGACGCGGTTCACCTGGCCATCTAGTTCAAAATAGAAGATTAATCGATTAAGGTCTATATTTTATCTTTCTCTATGTACCCACAAGGTGGACAGACGATCTAATAACGCCATAGGAACCCGCTGGATGCAGGCCGCTTACAACCGGACTAGATGGAAATGTGCTGAACATAGGCCTGTTCAGCAGTGGACGTCCTATGGCCGAGACGATGATTATGATGATGATGTACTTATATAGTTTAATGTTGATAACCACATTTATTTATTTATTTATTTAATCAAAACGGTTTAGTTACACCAATTACAATGATTAAAATAAAATTAAGAAAGAAAAAAAAGAAGAAAAGTAATCATAAAAGAAATTACTCAGCAAATTATTATAAAAATATAAGGATAAAAAAAAAAAAAATATATAAATACCAGTCATACATCACGCTCGCAGTACCTCAGACACTCAATTAATATCTTCGACCATTCATCCGTAAACAAGTCAAAGTCGGGATTGTGGTCCAAGAGAGCGTTGAATGCACATAAAAATTATGAACTAATTTATATCGGCATTAACCCTTACCACGTTTTTATCGGTAGTAACTCTTGAAGGAAGGTCAAACAACACATAATATACTACTAATACATATATGAATACGACATAATGTATAGGCATAATGTTTTGAACTTACTTATGCATAAGTTAATGTTTTTATATAGGTTTTAAGATCAAGACTCGATTGTAAACGACATTGATTTTGTTAGAGTTAAGCAATATGCGCATATTATATGAACTGACTCAGCATTATTATATCAAATTGCGTAAATACGATTACCTATAGGTTGGCGAGTTTTATTTTATCAGTACATTCATGAAATATTAACGCTTTATCCATACGAAATAACTTTAAAAAAATCGTATTAAACAGTTTCAAGAAACTTTTTGTTCGTGTTTTTTCATGGCGAAAGTTGTTCAAAATTATTTAAGTAAAGTAATGATCAACCCTCTATGAACTGACTCTAAAAACTTTAAAAGGACGCTTGATAACTGACCCTGTATACCTATATCCCAATATTGGGGTCTAAGGTTACCACAATAATCTTCAGGACCCAAAGCGAACCTCACCTGCACGTGGTGCACCCCGCTAGCATTCAAGCGAGCTCTGGCAAACCACCGTATACAACATCTAGGTGGAAATGGTCCATTTACTTTTTAGACCTGCAACCGACTCGGCACCACACGTAATGGCTCGTCCTCAGATCATTCGGGCTCGTCATTCCTATGGATCCTGCCGGTTAGGTCGAGAGAGTGGTGTAGGTCTGCACCACCTTATTTGCGTCCCAGGCGATGCAGCGTCCGTGGAGAGGACACTTCCCCACTTCAGCGCAGCTAAGTGGAATCGGCCTTACTTATAGTCATGTACGTTAGCACCGATCGTCGAACATGGACGCTGCTTGAATCATCTTCTATTGATCTTAAAGGGTTGACGGGTATATGGACCCTCATAACCAGGGCCGTCTTTACCAGGGGGTGCAAGGGGTGCGGTGCACCCGGGCGCGGAGCGCCCGGGGGCGCCTGTCGAGCGCTGAATTTTAGGATATTTCATTGAACTTAATGCTATTCCACAGTTTTATATACTTGTTACTTACGACAAATATGTATGCGCAAGCAAAAAAAAATAGTCATCAACAATAATTATTTTTTTTACTTTTATTACGCTTTCGGCGCTTGTCATACCGCATTACTACACTACACAAATAACAATTTTATTTAATACAACACGCGCGCAGCAAAATCTCTAATCCAAAGAGAGTGTATGTATGTACGTTTGACACGTTGCCGCCCGGTCGCCCGCACTTGAAGCAAAATGATCTATATGTCAATAGAGTGTATGTTCATTTGAAATGGGCGCGCGGCGCGGCACCCGTGCGTCTGTCATAGGCGAGTAATTGCGCCCTTTGACATTGCTGCCCGGTCGCCCGCACTTGAAGCAAAATGATCTCTAAGTCAATAAAGTGTAAGTTCATTCATTAGAAATGGGAAAAAAAATTACGTGTATTGTGTTTTCTTGGTTGACTAGGACCCCTTTCATACTGCAGTGTGTCGTCGGTCGCGTGCCACGCTGCAGTGTAAACAAAACGAGGGCGCAGGCTGAGTCCCGCACCCCGGCGCAGAATAGACTTAAGACGGCCCTGCTCATAACTATTACTACAACTTTTCGTAGTAGTAGACCTCTGTGCAGGGGGCCTCCTAGGGAAGTACCACATCTTTGCCAGTTATTCATCCGCCAAGCAGTAACGTTCAAACATTGCTGTGTTTTGAAGGGCAATGTTACCAGCGATATTACTGGGCACGACGAATTTTAACGACTTATATCTCAGGGTGACAGGCGCAGTGCAGTGCCGCGCAGAAATTTGAATTTTAAAACGCTGGGTGTCATTGTGTCTGATATGGGCAATCATGATGCTTACCATCTGATCTGACCTGATTTGCTAGTCTTGTTTATAGTCACTATCATAAAAAAAAACTATACTTACGAGTAAACAGCCAGTCGCAGGTTCTATTACTTAAACTGCTTAGATAAAAATTGCTACAGTAATGAAGACGAGAATATAATAATGACTTAGGCAGGTAATTAAAAATCTACTAATATCATTGCATTGTAATAATAGATTTCCGCGGTATACATTTAATAATTACTAATTATATATTATGCCATTAAAGATTACATGAGTCAGAATAAACTTTAATTTTGTGGAATATCTAAGTAGATACAAAATTATTATGTTACGACAACAAAAGACCGATTGTATAAGTACCATGTCTTTTGTATCGTGTATTTTGTAAACTTGTTTTTTTTTTTTGGTATGCAATTCTTTTTATTGACTGCCTCGGTAGAGTAAAGGGCGCATGCTCGACTGCCAATCAAGAGGTCCCGGGTTCGATTCCCAGATCAGGCAGTGTTAAATATTGGATTTTTCCATTAGGAATTATCTCAATAACTGCCTGGAGTCTGGAACTGTGCCCGGTAGATGGCAATAGGCTCGCCCCCTATTACATGGGACCAATAACATACTGGCGAAATGTGGGTGTATCTACTATAGGACTGAGTCCTGGGTACACCTCTGCCTACCCCTCGGGAAAAAGGCGTAAATGTATGTTATGTTATGTTTATTATTCTTTTCTATTCTAAAAGGCTTACATAGGTTCATGTTTTATAATTTTTCAGGCCTTGTTAATGTTTTCAATCAATAGATAGCCTATATTAATACCTGCTATACTGCACTATTCGTGACTAATATCATTATATTCTGGGCCAATATAAGTATCTACGCATAGCTAAATTCTAAAATTTTGACTAAGCAACATTGGGTAATATATTCTACTAGCTGTGCCCGCGTAAGCAACGATGGATATTATATCCTACTGGCTGTACCCCCTCGGTTTCACCCGCGTAGTCTTCGTTCCCGTGGGAATATCGAGATAAAAAATATTTTTTATGTTATCATCATCATCCAGCCTTTGGAAGTCCACTGCTGAACATAAGCCTCCCCCATGAGGGGGGTTGTTGCCGATACTCGCCACGCTTGGCAGGCGGGTTGGCGAGCGCAGTTTGATGGTTTTACACCGAGGACGCTGCTGCCCGTCCTCTGGATCTGTTAACCCTTAGCCGGCTCTTACGGCAACCTCGGGTAGAGAGGGTGAGGTACAATTCTTAAGCCGGTAACCCCACGGCATATGTTTATGTTATACTAGGGTCTAAACCATACCAAATTTCACCCCAATCGGTTCAGTAGTTTTGGCGTGAAAAAGTAACAAACATTCGTCTATCCATCCTCACAAACTTTCGCATTTATAACATTAGTACCTGGATGACCGAGCTTTGCTCGGTATTTTTTTTTTAAAATGAAATGACATTTTCTAAAAATGATTCCTAGCTAGATCGATTTATCGCCCCCGAAACCCCCTATATACTAAATTTTATGAAAATCGTTGGAGCCGATTCCGAGATTCCAATTATATATATATATATATACAAGAATTGCTCATTTAAAGATATAAGATAATAGCATAGTAGGATATAGACAGTAGACTTATCTTTAAGTATTATGTAGGAAGGTATAATACAAATGATCTGAGGTTTAATATAACCACTGTATACCGCCACAAAATATACCTCCCATCCGCACTAGAATCTGGTTATCAGTTCTGTGACTCAAATCGAATACCTTTTACGCACTAGGTCACTAGAGGTTAACAGCGAGGGCAACTAACCGTGCCTTTGGTGGCGTTATATGCGTAGTGCGTCTGCGTACGGTCACAGGCGCGGTGCTAAGCTTATTCGCCCAAAAAATACTACATGTAATTACGTAAAATAAAGACAACTAGAAACTAGAAAATAACAATACAAACTTTCAGTAAAAATACAATTTATCCAAACAAATTTTAGTGCCATTTTATTTTTCTGATATTTTTTTCTGTGTGCAGGTTTTTATACATGAAAACTAGTTTGGATTAAATTGAATTTTTTACTAAATCATTTTTTGACAGATGGACAACAAAGTGATCCTATAAAGATTCCTTTTTTCCTTTTGAGGTACGGAACCCTAAAACGGACCAAAGGTCGAGACAAAACATTGTACCTCACGTCAGTAAAGTAAACAAAGTCAGATATTAAAAAGCATTGGCAAAGTGCAAAGTCATAAAATTATGACGGGCTCATAAATGCATTGAAAGATGATTGTGACAGCCAATTTCAAATACAGACATAAATGTTTATAGCCCATTCACAATCATAATTCACACATATTATATTCATACACACTACCACAAAAGGCGCACTGCAACTAGCTGTTATTACATACATAAAGAAACTGCGCAGACATAGTAACTTTAGTTGCTAGTTTTGGTGATCGACAACAGTTTTTAGTTGCTGCAAGCGACGATTGAAATTAATTTCAAGTCGCCGCAACTAATAACTGTCAAATATGTACCAGAGTTGATTAAGATTTAAAAAGTTTATTTTAAATCGCGGCAATCGTAAACTGGGAATTTTGTTGGGGCGGCATCTCAATGGTACCTATTGCCGTCCATATATACCATATAGTCCAGAAAATCTAAGAAGTACCGTCTTATTTTGCCTTGTTTAAAGCATTTGAATTTAAATTTATTGATTGAGAATTGTACATCTTGTGATTAAAATCATAATTCCATGGTTTTACGGCAAAGGTTATTGAAATTGTGTCAGTTGCTATGCAAAGTTATTTTTTCTCTCTCAAAACTTGAAAAGATGAAACGTCAAACGGTACTTCGTAGATTTGATGGCTAAATTTAACTTTTAACGATAACTTTCAAAAGTTGAAAGTTTTTCAAATAAGAAAGAAAGAAAGAAAGAAAATTTTATTTATTACCCAACCTTAATACGATATTACGATCTGCTAGAACATATATTTTACAGTGGTTGTGGTAATTGGCTTGTGCTCAGCATGTGCTGCGCTCGGCTAACCGTGCACAACGCTGTTTTTCAGCACGTACCGTCTTATTTAGATTTTACATCCTTGTGGCATATGCATACCATGCCAAGCGACTTAATATATTGTCTACATAATATATTAATACACATAATATATAAGTTGATGTTATCTTGAAGTGAAGTTGATTTGTGTGCGGAGCGCCTAAAGTACCCACCACAATTGGTACACCGAAGTGCTTACATAACAAAATCATCTTCAGACGTGACACAGTAAAGTAACTCTGCGAAATTGCGCTTGCGTAACCGTTGAGGCATGGGAAGTTTGAAGTTAGTTGGTAACCTACAAATTATTTATATAAATAAGAAATAATTAACTAGATCAGATAAATTACGCAACTGAGTTATCTAATTAATGCTTTAGTATTTTTTTTGGGCATGCAGGATGCAGGCCGCTTACAACCAGACTAGATGGAAATCTTTGGGGGACGTCTATATTCAGCAGTGAACGTCTTACTATAGTTATACCTACAATATTCAATATTTATTATTCGTACTACGAAGGCGCGGTGCATTTTTGAAGATATAAAAATACTACAGTCCATTGAAAAGTTACATTTGGGGTTGCGTTTTTTAGAGGACGCAATATTATTTTTTTGATGTGTAGGGGGGGTCAGTGTAAAGCTAAAACCAAGTTTGTGGGGTCGCCACCCTTGTCCCACGGCCGCCATCTTGAAAATAGGGGTTGAAATGGTTTTTACGGTATATCTCTTAAACTATTTATTTGATAAAAAAAATGTATTAACATTTTTTGTTGAAAATTAAATTCTCTACAACTTTGGTCGTCGTTTGGTCAGTAACTTTTTGTCGTAGAACTATAAATAAAAAAGTTATAAGCGAAAATCTTCAGAAATTCGAGAAAAAAAATTATATTTTTCGATGTAACTTTTTTTTATCATTTTACGAAAAAATGATATCTGACCATTTTTGTAGATCGTTTTTTGAGGAACAACTTTTATTTGCATCATTTTTTCATTAAGTCAATAGCTAAGGTTTTACAGCGCTCCGAAGTGAGTACTATTTTTTAGTACTCTTAACTATATCTATATTATACGTGTGTACTAATAATATGTCATCAGTTTTTTTTTTATTTTTTTTTAGTTTTGTTATTATTACTTTTTTAATTACAAATTTTGCAATATTATTAATAATTAATTATTGACTCTTTTTCCCCACCACCCACGAGGTAGAGTCTAGAGGCGCGTTTTTTTTTACGTGGTAACCCCAATAGGCATAATCCACGGTGATTTTCTAAATTAGAACTACTCCGTCCTCAGTCGTTTCGATGGACCAGTCTGCGGCTCAGCATCTGATCGGCTTTCTGAATTAAATACCAGTGGGAGAACTGGCGAAGGAAGGGGTGTTAATGTTGGCGGTTCATCATCAACAGAGGTTAGGAATAATAATAACAATAGCAGGCAGCTGTTCTTTTATCCCTCATGCTCACTTGGGTATTTTCTACCTGAACAGTATTCTCGGTAACGGCTATCAGATTTAAAATTATTTTAAAAATCAATAATTGTTAAATTCTGTTATGGAGTGAAAAAGAGTCAATAATTAATTTTTAATAATATTGCAAAATTTATAATTAAAAAAATAATAATAAAGTAAAAAAAATAATAATAAAAAACACAATAACTGATGACATATTATTAGTACACACGTATAATATAGGTATAGTTAAGAGTACTGAAAAATAGTACTCACTTCGGAGCGCTGTAAAACCTTAACTATTGACTTAATTAAAAAATTATGCGAATAAAAGTTGTTCCTCAAAAAACGATCTACAAAAATGATCAGATATAATTATTTCGTAATATGATAAAAAAAAAGTTACATCGAAAAATATAAATTTTTTCTCGAATTTCTGAAGATTTTCGCTTATAACTTTTTTATTTATAGTTCTACGACAAAAAATTACTGGACCAAAGTTGTAGAAAATTTAATTTGCAACAAAAAATGTTAAAACATTTTTTTTATCAAATAAATAGTTTAAGAGATATACCGTAAAAACCATTTCAACCCCTATTTTCAAGATGGCGGCCGTGGGACAAGGGTTGTGACCCCAAAAACTTGTTTTTAGCTTTACACTGATCCCCCCTACACATCAAAAAAATAAAATTGCGTCCTCTAAAAAACGCAAGGTAAGGCCTAAAAAATGTAACATTTCAATGGACTACATTAAATTGCGTAAAATAAAGTCAACAAGGATTTAGAAAATAACAATAAGGTACAAAGATTCAGTAAAAAATCCAATTTAATCCAAACAAGTTTTCAGTGCCTTTTTATTTTTCTTAGATTTTTTTCCTTCGTGCATTTTTGTTTTTATACATGAAAACTAGTTTGGATAAATTAGATTTTCTTACTGAATCTTTGTATTGTTATTCTCTAGAACATAGTCGTCTTTATTTTACGTAATTACATTTAGTATTTTTTATAACTTAAAAAATTTGGGTACGCGAATTTGCTTTGCATCGCACTTTAAGTACCCTTAGAACTCTAGAACCTTAGAACCCTAAGGGATATTAGCAGCCAGTGAAAGGGCAGCCGGCAGCCTTTGATCACAGATCTATCTATCCACAGCAATTTGAATCATAATCGCAACACTGTTCACCGCAGCCATGCCGAAACATAATATCCGCGTACACTTGCACAACACTAAAGATCATCGCGATGTTAAGATACTTATACACTACAGAAATCACCACTAGGTACTTTGAATGTATGGAAAAATTGGTGCGAGATAACTTTGTGACGAAATACCCACTATACATGATTTAACTTTATTTACCTTATTGGTTAACTTATTTATAAAGTTTACCAATACATAGAGGACAATGACGCCTGGAAACTTTTATACCTGACTGTACTTAATACTTTTTTTATGACATTGATTTGTTTACAAAATTTTATCACCGGTCTTTTGGAACGTAGTCGATTTTCCCAGCCACCACGCGGCACCTTACAAACATACATATTATATAGTACAACTTACACTCACAAATGAAAAAAATAACCTTGCAAGTTTCTTGTGCGTTCTTCTTGTAGAGGTTTATTTCCGAACGCGCGGTAGATTCATCAGCTTGTTAGCTTTAATTAATCACGAAGTAGGTACAAAAAATGTCTTCTTGAGACTTAATTAAAAGATTTTTGAGTTTGAGTTTGATTCCTGAAGTGCACCCAAATCTCCCGACATCTTCTCTTTATGATCAACTTTATGATTTGTCCCGCCTTGGCCACCAGCCCTCCAGTGTGTTAGCGCCATTACAGCTTGCAACAAAATTACTGGCAACAATGTTGTCGATTGAGAATCTAAGATTATTTATAATACTTCAATAACCGTTATAAAGTTATATGAGCTATCTAACGATTAGATTGTTACTTTGTGCTTAAAATAAGTACGTATTTACTCCACAGAACACAAAAGAACGATTTACTCATAATAACCCAGCACTATTAATGAGCTAAACTTATCGACTTCCCTGACTGACTGTATACCACTATTCGATTTTGGTTCGCGTGGGAAAGAAAATAATACATAAAAATTAATTTTGCATGTCGTGGGCACAAATTTTCGAAAATTACATAAACACATACATTCACGCCTTTTTCCCGAAGGGGTAGGCAGAGGTGTACCCAGGACTCAGTCCCATAGTAGATACACCCACATTTCGCCAGTATGTTATTGGTCCCATGTAATAGGGGGCGAGCCTATTGCCATCTACTGGGCACAGTTCCAGACTCCAGGCAGTTATTGAGAAAATTCCTAATGGAAAAATCCAATATTTAACACTGCCTGACCTGGGGACCTCTTGATTGGCAGTCGAGCATGCGCCCTCCACGCCACCGAGGCAGTGGAGTTCGAGTCGAGGCGAAAATTATTTATTCGAAAACGATGGACTTTCGCTTTGGATCGAAGAACGAGAGATTTAACGAGGCGGCGACCGGAGAATTCCCCATACAAACGTTATAGTTTAATCATTTGAAATCAGAGCATATTTCCAACATTTAATGACGTTATTCGGAATAAGACACTAATTAAGTATCTTCCTTCATAGTAGTAAGTATTAGTAAGTTCCTTCATCAGAAACATCCAGGAGCATCCAGGTCTTTAAATGAGTATAGGTATTCTATCTTTTGAACCCTGTACTTTGACAATATCAGACTGATGTTATTCTAATAGATTTCCAAATAATTGCAGTGGTGACAGGCGGCACGGACGGGATCGGCAAGCAGTACGCCAGGGAGCTGGCCCAGCGCGGGCTCAATGTGGTCATCATTGGCAGGAACCCGGAGAAGCTGAGGGCCGTCGCTAGTCAAATAGGTAGGTAATAGTTGTATTTTTATTATTTTTTTTTTTACGATAGTGACAAGACGAGCAAATCAAGTGCCTGATGGTAAGCATCATGATTGCCCATAAATAACAGACACAGTGCCACCCAGTGTTTAAAAATTCAAAATTCTGCGCCGCACTGCACTGCGCCTGTCACCCTGAGATATGACTTGTTGAATCTCATCATGCCCAGTGATTTCGCTGGTAATATTGCCCTTCATACCGGAACACAGTAATGTTTGCACATTATTGCTTGGCGGATGAATAACTGGCAAAGGTGTGGTACTTCCCCAGCCATTCTGTATATGTGATTATAAGCGTTATTTTATTTTAATAGTATATTAATATTATAATATTTTCTCAGAGCGGTGTGACAATCCTGTTGCACCCACTGTTACAATAAGCTAAAATATAATCATAATTTTGTTAACTTAAAAAATGGCATGTAGCAGTGTCCATGGTGTGTAATAAATAAAAAAAAATGTGACGAGTGAGTACAAAGTAGCCGGATGATAGACGAGAAAGGAAGTAAACATGTTCACCTAGAGTCAATGACGTTGAATCGCTTCCTTCTACAGACGAACAATCCCTGAACAAGCTTCACAAAAAGGTGTCCATCACTGACAATGGGGAGGAAAACTAACTTTTTATCAAGATTGATGGCGTATGATCGACTGTACCTTGCCTTGACATTACAACTGTCAAATCATATAGAATTTTTAAAAAGTTAAATGTTGTTTTGAGTTTTATAGATCTAAATGCCGCAGTGTTCCGCTATTAATTGTAATAATAAGGGCGTACATTTGTTCCCTAAGGATCCCAAACGCAAAAAACAATGGGAGTCTGCTTTACGGATTCAAAACTTCAAATCAAGTGCTTCTGCACGATTGTCAGTGCATTTCAAAGAAGATTATTTGATAAAAGTGCTTATAATTTGATAGAGAAATAAATTAATTGACTATAAAATTGTTGATAAACATTCTATTTAAAGATTTAATGATGTAATGTAGAATGATTGTAGATTTTAGAAAATTTGTGATGAATTTGGTGAATTGATGTTACTATTGCTGATTTTTATAATTGAGTTATTTAGATAATATATACAGGTAAATCAGTACAGCTAGTAGTGCTCATACTATAGATAGTAATACAGTTATTGTCATCTTAATAGGACAAAGTATAGGTATAGACAAAAGGGAGGTTATTAATAACATAACCTCTCTCCTTGAAATAAATTGTTTTAAGATTATGCTGTGTGCCTTACCATATTGTTCATTGTTAACTTCAACTCAAAATAAACACACACATATGATAAACAATTTATTTCATAATCTGACATCTCGTCATAGTGACAAATTATTGTTTTTTGACATGAATAAGTTTATTAAAAACTTTCAACTGACCCCGGACAATATTATGTACTGTTCGAAGAAATGCATTTCGATGCTTGCTACATTGGTAGCTTATAATATTAATTCAGTTATAGGTAATATAACAGTGTTAAATAATGACTCCACAGTGATTAGTATATGTACTAAAAATAACACTGTGGAAAATAATTTAAACTAATTTCTAAGACAACAGAGAGTGGTACTTGTACATTATCTTTATTCTATCAAAATATAAACCGCTTCTCTGGCAAAATTAACGACATTGAATTACTTGTAGATAAATATAATTATGATATTTTATGTTTCTGTGAAACTTGGTTAAAAAATGATAAAATGTCATTTAATGTTAATAATTTTCAGGTGGCCAGTAAGTTCAACAGAACATCTGCTGAAGGTGGGGGCTCGATTATACTTTTAAGAAAATCAATTAAATATAAAGAGCGAAATGATATTGTCAGCTGTTCTGTGGAACGAACTTGCGAGGTGGCTTGTGTAGAAGTGAAAAGGCACATAATCTTATGTGTATATAGGCCGCCGAACTCGAATCTCACTTCTTTTATGTCCTCTATGGAAATAATTCTAAACAAAATTTGTAAAAGTAATAAACATGTACTTGTATGCGGTGACTTTAACATTGATATTTTGTCAGATTCTCCAGATAAAACTAATTTGACTAGTTTATTTAAGTCCTTCGGTTTGAGTTACCTATTCTCTGAGCCCACAAGAGTTACAGTTACCTCATCGACCTGTATTGATAATATCTTTACCAATTTCGAAAGTAGGAAGTTATCAATAACGGGTGGAGTTAGGTCTGACCACAAGGGTCTCTCACTAGAATTTATAAGTGACAATTCAAAAGAAAAACCAACAATTGAACATAGGCCCCTAACAACATATAAACTCGAAAAGCTTAGGAATAATATAGAATCAAAACTGGAAAATGTCGCTGTCTCTGAGGAAGACCCTAATTTCAATTATGAAAACATATTTTCTGTAATAAGTAAAGAGTTCAATGAGATATGTCCCAAAAAGAAATTACAATCGAATGGGAAACTAGAATTTAGTGATTGGGCTACCAAGGGTATCAGGAAAAGTAGAGATAATATGTATGAGTTATATAGGGATAAAGCCCATTCCAATTCAGAATCATTTCATGAGTATGTTAAATGTTATTCAAAAATTTTTAAAGCTGTGTGCATCCAAGCAAAAGCCATAAATATTAGAGACAAAATTCGCAAATCAAGTAATAAAATTAAGACGGTTTGGAAAACAATAAACGTAGAAACAGGTAAAGATAAATGTAGAGATTCTGAATATAGATTATTAATTAATAATGAACACATTACAAATGTTGAGGAAGTCGCTAATATTTTTGTCGATTTCTTCTCTAACATAGCCCTGAACGCGACCAAGTCACTTGATTCATCCCCTGACTTGGCGGAGGCTTTTCTTAAAGAAAACTTCCAACGCACCATACCTGAATTTTCGTTTGAACACATCTCATTAATTGATATCAAAAAGACGTACAAGAGTTTAAATGTTAAAGCTACTGAAGATCTATGGGGTCTATCTGTAAAAATGCTAGATTCTATAATAAACACAATTGCTCCTTACTTAGCAGACTTATTTAACCTATGCATAGATAAAGGCACGTTTCCAGAACTAATGAAAATAAGTAAAATCACTCCTATCTTTAAATCGGGAAGTAAGACAGATCCCTCAAACTATAGGCCAATCTCTGTTTTGCCAGTATTAAGTAAAATCTTTGAGAAATTGATGCTAAACCAACTGCTGTCACATTTCAATAGAAATAGAATATTGCATTCAAACCAGTATGGTTTCACCAAATGCAGATCAACAACCGATGCAGGCTGTCATCTCATGACTCTTGTCTTGGAGGCTTGGGAGAGTTCACAGGATGCCATTGGAGTGTTTTGTGACCTTTCCAAAGCATTCGACTGTGTAGAACACTGCACGTTACTGCGCAAGTTAGAAGTATATGGAATTCATGGGAATGCCCTGAACCTGGTGGAATCATACTTGTCTAGTAGGCAGCAGAAGGTTAGCGTCAATGGTATCACATCTGCTAGTTCTCCTGTCAAGATGGGAGTCCCACAGGGATCAATTTTGGGTCCTTTCCTGTTTTTGGCATATATTAACGATTTGCCTTACATGGTCCACGGTCTAGCAGATATAGTTCTATTTGCCGATGATACGTCATTGATTTTTAAAGTTGATAGGAAGGATACTTCACTAGTACATGTTAATAATACTTTAGCAAGTATATCCAGATGGTTCACAGCAAACAATCTGTTATTGAACGCGAAAAAGACTAAATGTTTGAAATTTTCGTTGCCTAACGTCAGAAGTATAGAACCAATCATAGTTCTTGACGGTGAAAGACTCAATATTGACAATGCAACTTTGTTCCTTGGCATAAATATAGACTCTAAACTGCAATGGAGCACTCATATCACCGAGCTCTCAGGGAAACTAAGCTCTGCAGCTTACGCGGTTTATAAAATTAGGCAACTAACAGATGTAGCCACGGCGAGATTAGTGTACTTTGCATATTTCCATAGCTTGATGTCTTATGGGATTCTGTTGTGGGGGTCAGCTGCAGATATAGAAACTATCTTTATACTACAAAAACGTGCGATTCGTGCCATCTATGAGATGCGTCCACGCGAATCCCTGAGGGAATTATTTAAAGAAATAAACATACTGACCCTACCATCCTTATACATTTATGAGAACATCATGTATGTGCGTAAAAATTTACATAAATTAAAATTAAATAGTGACCTTCATAATTTTAATACTAGGAATAAAGACAAAATAGCTGTACCTAGCTTTAGATTATCTAAAACAAATAAAAAGACATTCTTAGGAAATAGTGTACGTTTCTATAATAAAATCCCAAAAGAGATAACTGGGCTCTCAGAGGGTAAATTCAAAACCTATATAAAATCTACTTTACTTAAGAAGGCTTATTATAAAGTCAACCAGTACATAGAGGACAAAGATGCCTGGAAACTTCTGCATAGCCGCCTCGCGGCACCTTCAAAGAAAACGAATGTAACCAAACCAAATATTGTGAAACTATCTGTTGAAAAAATTAAGCCCTACAAGTTTCTTGTGCGTTCTTCTTGTAGAGGTATCTTTCCGAACGCACGGTAGACTCAGTACTGTATCTTCATTGACGTACAAAAGTGTCAGATTATGACCTATTTGAATAAATCTGTTTGAGTTTTGAGTTTGAGTATGCCTATTCTCCACTTTCTTAGTCATTCTTGGCGCTCATAACATCCTTATCTATTATTTATTTCAGGTAATGAACCACTTGCAAATTTTCTCAGAAAGACAGCTGTACCATCGATATTCTCTTTTACTAAGGTAAAACCTGAAACTCCGGCTGCTCTAGAACGACAACATCGTTTTGAGAAAAGAAGTCAGAGGAAATTATATATAAAAATAAAAATAACCTTGAATATTTGATATCGTCACCTTTCTATCAAATCGGCCTTTTTTCCAGCAACTGATGCATTCCTTCCTCGAAGCGTTCGTTCTTAACTTGAGTCACAGTCATAAGTGAATAGATAATTTATATTATCATAGAATATCGCAGAAAATCGCAAACGCTCTACTAACACCCAAATGTAAACAAAGTACAGTCGATTAGAGCGCCATCTGCAAACAGCTTTGCGTGTGGCTCCCCATTACGCGCTTTGACATCTGCTGACATCTACTGAATTTCTATTATTTGAATTTAAACTCTATTTACCTGATTGTTTTAAAGCCTAATTTGGATTGAACGATTTTTCACCCTATGAAGTTCAATGTTAAATTTGACACTAAGCGACGCGGGCGAACATAGGAGCATTGGAGTAGACTTACCTACACAAAAAGATTTTGTGATTTAAATATTTAATTTGTTTTTAATAATTTAATAACACTAATACATTTTAACTTTTATAAATAAATATTCTTAAATTAAAATTGAAATGAGTCAAAAAGTTTTAAAATTAAAACGTATTTATGTTTGTAAAGATAATTAAGTTACATGATAGAATCTCGGTTTAATAGTGAGTACAGGTTCGTGGGCCTGATTCTAGCACGTAGAAAGGCCCTTTGACGATATTATTCTAAATTGTTACGTGATATGATTACTTTTATACTCTTAATAAATAGTCGAAAGTCACAAAAATATTAAAATGTTATCATAAATTGTAAAATTAACAAGGACTATGCAATGTAAACCACTTTAAGTTTAAACAAAACCAGTTTAAACAAAAAGTATAATATTATAATGCACAGTGCGTTATTGAGATAAAATAAACAAATATTTAATTCAATGTTTAAAATGTTTTCAATCCACTAGGTAATTAATGCCAAACCTTAATTTATGTAAAAAAAATATATCTATGCTCGGATAATATTTTCCAAAAATATTTAAAATGTAATCGACTTCATAGTTTTTCGATCGAACAAAGTGCTACCATAGAAATCTAAATAATGATTTTATACTAGAAACTTTAAAAGTTACTAATAGTAGACTCAGTACTGTTTATCTTTATTGACGTGCAAAAGTGTCAGATTATGACCTATTTGAATAAATCTGTTTGAGTTTGAGTTTGAGTTTGAATAGGGTACTCTTGTTAGATAAATACATATTAATAATAATCATCATTATCATCATCATCAGCCGGATGACGTCCACTGCTAAACATAGGCCTCCTCCATAGAACGTCATAAACTATTTATTTATAATAATAATATCAATGAATAATCTGCTCTATCGGCAGTCTTAAATTTTAAGTAGTATATTTATTAACCTTAATAAGATCAAAGCTGTGAACCAAAAGAGTGAGAGTATTTTTTTTCAACACTTGCCACCCTCGCCGTCATAAAATTTAATTTATTCTACATATTTTTGGCACTACTTCATAAGCTTAAATTTAAATATAGAGCTGAACACATATAATATTTAATAAACAGCGTCACACGAAGGATTTGGCATCATAATTACTTTTATTTATTTATTTATAATTCAGCACAACGCTAGGACTAACTTAATGCTAGTGTAGCATTTTCTACCAGTTATCCTAAAATAGAGAAAATGTTACAGAAATTTTACAAGCACATGAACTCTTGTCTGTCAACTTATCAGTGGCTGTATGAAAAAAATTAAATCTTATTTTACATTTATTTACCAAAACTAAGAAAGATAACAATAATTTTCTATAAAAGTTAATTAAAGTTATTTACTATAAAAGTCGGGAGATTTTGATAAGAATAAACCTGCATAAATGAATTTTTGAAAAATATATTTCGAAAAAACTAATCTAACCACTCCCGCCTGTCTTTCATCACACCTGCCGTAATTAATCTGTGTACATTATGATGCGGTCATGTAGGTTGTCACAGTGATGATTGGTACTGGTATGCCAAATTACAAGTCCGAGTCCTCTAAATATATATCATGTGTACTTTTGGACGTAGGGATGCACGGAACTGTGAACGGGAATAGCCAATCAGGCTTGTGGAGGATTAACGACGATGTTAGTTATCAATTTTTTTATTATTAGATAAATTATTAATTAGCACTTTTGACATGAAAAAAATAACATATTATCTATACATAATATAATTTAATAATTATGTTTACAAAATTTAACAAATAATCGGAGTTGTGAGAAAAATGAAATTTTAATATTGGCAATACCAACAAAATGGACGAATTATTGTGTATGACGGTCACAAATTGGATAATTAGGTCAATAATTAATTATAACAAGTGTAATTACGGAAAAATCTCCTCATTTTCTCTTCTTTGTGCTCCATTTCCCGGTCACCATTTTTGAGTCATCTGAACCGATATTAATAAAACATAGCTAAGAATCGCATCAGCTTTCAAACAAAAGAAACAGCACCAAAATAGGTCCATTCGTTAAGGAGATACCGCAGGTGGATGCACATACACGTCAAACTCCCTTTCCTTCTTTAGCTGGGAGTTAAAAATATGCACGTACTAATAATACGTGAAATGTGATCTTATCTTGTTTCTTTATCATTTCAAAATCATTTTTAAAAGTGAGAACCACGCAAGACGGCATATTTTAATAAAATTTGAAACATAAAAAACTGTCCCCTCGTAACAAACTAGCTACTAATTACGTATGAACTAAAAATTAGTACTCATATTATGAGTAGGCAAATTGTAATCGTGTCATACGCGTTCTAGTACTTAATATTTAGATTTCTATGGACGCTGTTGTCCATTTTATTGTGTTAAAAAAATTAAAATAAAATAGAAAAACGCAATATGGATATATAAATTCCTAAAATTATTGTAAATACATGCCTAAATTATGAAAAGCTATCGCTTTCACGCACGTATCTGTTGTTATTCGGTTAGCTTTTTACCTAACACTGGCATCACGCGGTCGGCCTACGGTTGCCATGCAACTAACCACATAGTACCAGACTAACTTGCGGCGGTACCAGACTCGCGGCTTGGAACAGATTTTTGCATGACTGTTTCTCTTTGGTATCCTTACTCTGAGCCTAGAGTGAGATAAGAAGCAGAAACACACACACATAGATACACAGATACATAGTCACAGACGTCTTATACACCCCATCTTTTTTCGGTCGGAGATAATAACAGTGTTACTCGATGGGAACTTATTTTGAAAAAAAAAAATGTTGCGGCGGGTAAAAATGTAACTCGATGGGAAAAAAATTCTCAACGTGTCACAGCGTGACTCGTTTACTGTGACCCGTCGAGAACCTACCGAAATACACAAAACTATAAGTACTCGTATTATTTTCTGTATAACTTTGTCATTTGTAATAAATTGTATAATTTCAAAAAAACCTTCACGTGAATTAGACTGTAAAATGTTGAATGACCCTATAATAAGTATTAGCACGGAGTACGTAACGTGTCTTCGTCTCAAACAGCGTTACATGTTGCATTCACCATTATTACGTAACATTTATGTGTCAAGTTTGTGTTGAGAAAGAGGCCCTTGGCATCTCTATAGGTATAAATTACGATTTATTATAAATTGCTAACACCTTGTTTCTTAATTATGCTAATTAGAATTTAGAATCCAGAGGTAATATGTGTAAGCAAATCAACGTCATTGAGTAAAATCTTCGAGTAACGCGGTCTCACTGAGCAAGTAATCAATCACTACGCGCGGTCTTCCGCCTCTGCCATGCCGGGCACGGCAATTAGATTATTACCGTGACGGCTGAGGCGGATGACCGCAATTCTCGAAGAGTAAATAGACACAATCTGTGACAATGGTCAATATTGGTTTTGACGTTACAACTTGCAAAATAGAAAAATGCAAATATTATCTGCTCATACAATGTTTGCGGGAACGATAGCCGATGACAAAGTGTGATCACTGATCAGATAAAAGTGTGAATTAAGACCAGGTTAACATGACGGACATTACCGCGCGTTTTGGTTACGCAAGTAGACAACTTCACGTAGGTAGTATCTTGTTCGAAGTGTTTACATGACAACGCCTGAATTGTATAATCCCTCAATCGGGCGCTTGATCAGCATACTTTTAGCTTATTCACAATATCGGTACTCTATAATAATATTATAAGGTTTAATATGTGAACGCCACTGAATAAACAAAAACCTACTTGTACTTAGTAGTAAAGGTAAACGTACATTAACGAAACGCGCGCTCAACACCTGTCATGGGAACCTGGCCTAACTTTAGGTAATAACAAACACGTTTACTTACTTACCTACTAAACTACTCGGTAGTGTTAGCTTTTGTAACTTGTACCGAACCCCAACTTAAATAAACAAATATGAACACACACTTAGTAATTACAACCTCAGCAATCGGAAAATTACACAATGAGCATCATACAATTATGATGCTCATTGTGTAATTTTACGAATTACAGATAGTTAGATACATTTCTATCATCATCATCATCATCATCTCAGCCGTAGGATGGCCACTGCTGAACATAGGCCTCCCCCATAGATTTCCACAACAATTAATAATAATTTGAATTTATACTCTAACAGAACGGGTTACCCCATTCTGTTAGAGTAATTAAACTGCTCGAGTCAATTCATGTGGGTTATGTGGACAACCCATATTGCCAGAGTTTCAGGTCGCCAAGATTCCTACGCGGCCTCCGACATGACCTAACGACTGCCCCCTATACATATCTTATAGGAAACAGCCGGTGATACCATTTAACGTGCCATCCGAAACACGAGGACTTTACAGCCCCATCGGCCATCAGTTCTACGTACTGTATGTGTCCTGCCCATTGCCATTTCAACTTGTTAATCCGCTGAGCTATAGCGGTAACTTTGGTTTGTCTAAGGATCTCCTCATTCCTCATACCTACATAAACACTGGTAGGTAATTAAAAAAATACAGAGCCCTCTACAGTTGAGATGAGTTTGCTTCAATACTTATCTATGAACAACGAAGCAAACTTACCAAAAACTCAATGACAAAACGTGCTGGTTCAGAAATCGCATGCGTTCGCCGATTGCGCACATATTCTAGAATTTTGCAAATGTTTCACAATAACACAATAACATAGATACCTATGAGATATGAGAATAGATTGGTGCGTAGTAATTACACTTGAGTTTCAATGTTCAATCTGGTGTTGTGAAATAGGTGAAATTTTGAAACAGCCTCGGGTCAAATAGTTCAATTCTCGGCTGCGTAAATAGATGCGCGAATCTATAGCACATTGGTTGATGTTGTAAAAGCGACTGTTCAATCGTGTTGGAAGCTCACTGCGTAGATACGGTGTTTCCTCGCAATCTCATATATTGTCCCTTACAATCGTACAGTAAAAGCCCCAAGTAAGCCTTTATTAGGTAATTTTTTTTAAACAATTTTCTTCCAGAAAAGGAGCATAGTGTCAAAACGAAGACTGTGATAGCAGACTTCAGCAACGGTGCCGAGGTGTATTCGCACATAGAAAATGAGCTCAAGGACATTCCTGTTGGGATATTAGGTATAGTATATGATTAATGAAACAGAGTTTACGTTCTATGTGTTTTATGATCTAAGTCTATGTGGATAGGAGAATGCTCTTGGCAAAAATGGGTAAAATCTAAATCCCAATCTCAATACTAAAATCATTAATGTTTCTACGGATCCACTTCAGGTTGTCTCAAGGAGGTTAACAAACTGTTTATTACTGAACTAGAAAAATGAACACAATTTCCTTAGATCTAAACATCCAAGCTGAACAGATGATTGCCAATAACAGACAAGAATGTCTTGTAGGTTAGTTACTTAAGGAACGTCGGTGCGCCATTCAAACAAATTAAAAATTTATACATCCTTTCCATGCTCAAATTTATTTTATGTTTCCAGTAAACAATGTCGGTGTCCAATACGACTGCCCCACGATCCTAACAGAAATCCCTCTAGCGAAAGCTTGGGAGATTATCAATGTGAACGTGGGAGCAGTGACAGCTATGAGTAGAATGGTGCTAGGAGGAATGGTGGCGCGCGGTCGCGGGGCTCTGGTCAACGTTTCTTCAGGATCAGAGCTGCAGCCTCTGCCACTCATGGCTGTATACGCTGCTAGTAAGGTTTGTAATAGCTCTACAGTTGTCAATGAGAACGTGGGTGCAGTAATAGCGATAATCAGGCTTATGCTGCTGCAATCTTCCATGGCAATATGATGCTCATTTATTTATTTATTGTAATAATATGAACGCAGTATAGCAATTATACATATTATTATCAATTAAGTTATAATTTAAACAATACAATCATAATGTTAATAAAATGGTACAATTTTAGCTTTAGGGTTATAAGACTCAAAAAATATCAACAGTAAAGTTAAAATAGCACGCCATTTGTCACATAAAATATTTCATTTAGGATAAGAACAAGGAACGCCTTGAGGTCAGACATGATACGGCATATCGAAGTGTTCCTACTCATGACTGTATACGCTGCTTTATAGATCTGTCACTGCTCTATATAGGTGCCAATTAAAACATAAGAGCAGTAACCAATTTAAGCAGGCTGATGCGTTATCTTTGATGGCAATATGGGAAAAAGATGTTATGTTAAGTCTGTCCATTTTCCAGGCTTATGTGAACAGCTTCACACTAGCCATCCGTGAGGAGTACGCCTCCAAGAACATCTACGTGCAGCACCTGGCTCCACTCTTCATCTCGACGAAGATGAACACATTCTCCGACCGCCTCATAAAGGGGAACCTGCTGGTGCCTGATGCGGAGACTTATGCTCGACATGCTGTCATCACCCTGGGCAGGGTGACCAATACTACCGGGTATTGGCTTCATGGGATACAGGTAAATTTAACCTTATCATAGCGTAACCGTATTAAAACTTTTTTCTAAATATTATTTTGTTACTTGAAAAGACATATGCATATCTGCATTCGGAATGGACTAAAAGCGAAAAGTAAACATAACATAACATACAATCACGCCTATTTCTCGAAGGGGTAGGCAGAGGTGTACCCAGGACTCTCAGTCCCATAGTAGGTACACCCACATTTCGCCAGTATGTTATTGATCCCATGTACACACACAGTAACTTACAGACTTACAATCCAATCTATTGCATCATCATCTATTGCCATCTATTGAGCACAGTTCCAGACCCCATGCAGTTATTGAGATAATTTGCCTAATGGAAAAATCCAATATTTAACACTTGGCCTGACCTGGGGATCGAACCGGGGACCTAATGATCAGCAGTCTAGCTTGCGCCCACTAGGCCACCAAGGCAGTCGAGGAGTTGAGGACTAAGTGACAATGGAAAATGACCTCTACAATATGTATGCAGGATAAAACCAGTATTTACCTCCATCTCGGACATGACCTAGCTAATATTGTCTATGACGACATCCGAGGCCAAAGGCTTACCTTTCCTTTGAACTTCTTCTGAATTTTCTACATTACGAAGAACGGTAGCGTATTGGTGTAATTTCACGTGTTAAGATTGGAACCTAAGGCTAAGGCTTGGAATCGGACCCTACAATGGAAGTTATTATTGACAGCCGTTGGCTCAGATGGTGGTAGTAACTGTGCCGCAGGTCCCGGGTTCGATCCCCAGCCAAGTCAAACATTTCTGTGCATGAACATCGTCTGTTTGATCTGTGTCTGGGTGTTATAGGCATATTTATGTGTATATCAGTCATCTGGTTACCATAGTACAGGCTTCTAGCCTAGTTTGGGACCAGATGACCGTGAGTGGAAGATGTCCCATATTATTATTAAAATATTTTCTCGTTTCAGACGTTTTTTGTAAAGCTGGCACCAGTTTGGATCAGGACAAAGATCGGTGCTCAGATCAACGAGGACTTCCGCAAGGAATGTATACAGAGCCATAAGGTCAAAAGCCAATGATTTGAGTTTTTGATTGAGTGCCGATAGGGTTTCGGTGGAATTACACATAGAATGTTAACGGAATGTTTAGTCAATGATAGAAATTGGTTCAATTTTGAATAGAAATGTTTTTATTGCTTCCTATAACCGTTGACGTTCCGTTACGATGTTTCATCATTTACTGTCCACTCCCTGCATGGTCTGGAAGAGATCGCTTTTAGCGACCAGGCCCCTAATTGTTACACTAGGTACCATTTGTTACTTTTTAGTGCTAAAATTTTCTATTATTTGGTGTAATAATAAAGAGTTTACCCTATCTATCTATGTTCCACCGATATCTATGACCGACACCTTACAGAGATCATGCATAAGATATTTATGTTAGCTGTGTTTAGAATATTGTTATACAAAAAGCTATTGAGGCGCATAGTTTTCAAGTGATCTATTTTACATTATTATATTATGTGGTAGGATAATCGGTCCGAATCATTCGAAAAACCTAAAACTTTAGTATTATGCTAGATATTTCTAGCTCTCGCTAAGTGAGTCCAATTTCTGAAAGCGATTTTCGTCAATCAGTGCATCCGTCAAGTTCATTTTTAACTCCAATTTTTTAATTCTCATGTAATTTCTCTTTTAATTCAATAATGATGATAATTTCAATCTCAATTCCTATATTTCGACATAATTATTGCATTTCTCATGAATTTTGTTACGCCTTTCTGGCAGACAATATTCATAAGTACTGGCAAAACATACTATCCTGTATATTGAAGATTTCAACGTGTTCTATATACTTCCTATGTTTTACGCAATTAAATCATTTCATTTCATTCATTCATCAGCCAATCAATGATGAAATAGTGATAATCATTCGCGATTTTCCTAAGGACCACGAGATTTTTTCAAAAATCCAAAAAATATTATTACATTGATAGTGAAAAAATTTCTTAGTTTTCAATCATCCTATTTTTTACAATCATCATATGATTTTTGCAATGATTTGGTTTCCCGATTATCCTGTAACGTATATACGGTATTAAAGGTTAAGATTATGAGAATAAGAATAGCATTTAAGAGACATTCCTTATGGTAACTAGAGATTTTTATCTCCTAACTATTTTTTTGTATCAGTATCTTACTTATCTATATTATGTTCTTTTAAGTCATCTAGTTATTCTTAGCAAAAGTTTCAAGGGTTATAGTTTAAGTCTATTATATAATTACCGTTAATATATTTCAAGACCAGTTCAATGTGATGATATTGTACATAGTAATAAATGATTTTTTATTAATTACTGTTTTATTGATTAATTTTAAGAAAAAGAAGAATATAACAAGGAAAAACGATAGATTACTACTACTGTATTTATTAAATAGACAGTAGGTATAATAACTAGCTTATCTAAGACTTCCTAGACTACTAAGCACTACAAATAAATAGACTTATTATTTATTCGTAGACTGAGCACTAAAACCTTAAAATCCAGCATCCAGTTACACACGAGTCATTCATTGGTGTCAAAATATTTCTAATCATAAAACTGGATAGAAATATTTTTGAGAAAATAAACCCAATCTGGACGCACTGTAACTACTTTGAGATGTGAATCATTAGGAATCCCCCAATAGATCGAAAATAATGGTGAAAACTATAGAAAAATTTTGAGAAGCCTACCCTAATATAGTGATCTGTGACCCTACCTTAGATATACTCTTTTTATACCTTTATTAAATCCTCTCTATGGTAGGCCGATACAAAATGACATAACACCAAAGAGTAGAATAACTTTACCAAAACAAACTAATAATCATATTAAATATGAGTCTGCTATATAACTTTTCCATAGCTTTTCTACTGTTTAGTGTTGTGGTTATATTGTCGTGTATGAAATGTACGGGCGGGAGGCGAGTCGAGGCGGAAGGAAGAAGGGACGCGTGCCACAGGGTCGGCAGAGCATGAGCGGGAATTTACCGCAGGGACGGCAAAGCATGAGCGGCAACTTAGCGCAGGGACGGCAAAGCATGAGCGGCAACTTAGCGCAGGGACGGCAAAGTATGAGCGGGAGGTTTCCGCAAGGACGGCAGAGCCTTGCGCCCGGGCAGGGGACCAGAGATGTGGAATTCGATATTGTTATTAGACAGCATGAGGTTAGTATCCCTAACAGTCTATTTTAATTAGCCATGCTTTGGATAATGACTAATATAGCCAAACTTATTATAATCATTACCATGAAGATAACATGCCCTTTACTCGTGTTTATCATCTGAGATTAGAGAGCATTTTAAACAAAATATCCGAAGCGAAATTAAGTTCTTGAAAGGTCCTGAAAGACTTAAAAAAATAGAAGTTGTTACTATGTGTCCAATCCAAAACAACAAATGGAACAAACTGACTACGAGCCATTTTATTTGACAGGAACAATACCCCATGTGGTGGACAAGCGACCGCCTTTTGAACTACTTCTGCAACCTACCAGAGAACACGTGCTGGAACTCCTATATCTGCGTGATGGCGCTGCTGGGTATTATCTGGGTGGTTATAGATCTCACACAGACGTGGATACAAGTCCTGGACATCGTTTACAATGTCAGCTATGCTGCGCATGTTTTCGGGCTCTGCTACTCCATGTTCAGTCAGTTTGAGACGCAGGGGATCAACTGTTGCATGTCTTGTTAGTATACGGTTATGAAGATTAGGGTATTAAGAGAAAAGCGGGTATGAGAGAAAGACCAGGAGTATCGTTGGATAAATCCAACGACTTTTCTTGGCCTTACCTAAACAAGTGTATGTGAAAGTGATTGATGATTTAAGCTCTTTGATTTTTTGTAGGCGTTTTAATTAAATTCTTTTCAACCTGACACTGGCGTTACGGTTCTATCATCCGCACGTAATCGATAAGTGGACGTCGCACACTGTGCGATTTTCCCGTTCCTTTCTGCCGCGTACGTGCAAACTGTGGAATGTTCTCCCTGCTGCGGTCTTCTTTAGCTACAACATGGGGCTCTTCAAAAGGAGAGTGAATAGAATGTGGAATTGTCGGCAACTTATTGACAATACCTCTGGAGTTGCAGGTATTCATGAGCGGCGGTAACCGCTCACCATCAGGCACACCATCTGCTTGTTTGCCACATATAACTTAAATAAACTCTTAAAATAATTAAAGCAACTAATTCCAGTTGGATTCCTGATAGACATGTTCACGTTTTCCCACTACGTGAGCATCCACTCGCATTACAAGCTGGCCTGTTACTATCTGCGACTGCATAGACCTTTCACATACCTTTGTAAGTCAATACCTAGTATAAATAGATAGTAATGTAAACGGTAGAACAATAATAGCGCATGTAGCGTTGCTTTTCCAGTCGTTCTTGAATGCTCACTACGTTAGCAATTCGCAATTCCGACTTGAGTGGAGGACTTTTCAGTGTCTGTGGTACCTATATAACATAAACCTTGTTGATACCGTATACCGTGATACCATGCTTAGGCGCATCGTGTGTTGCGTTGGTCCCGATAGTCGTAATTGACAATAAGTCTTGTTGGGCATGTCAGAGGTATCGTGCGTTCCAAACAATCTGATGATTAGCCACAAACTTCCTCGACAAGAAGGATGTTATATCCAGCGACTCATACGATGTCTGCAGACGTCACGCTCAGCTCACTCTTGGCCTCAAATTGACCTCACAAAGGGCCGACGCTGCGTTTTAGGCTGGTTTCGCCTGTCTCGATGCCTACACCTCAGAGACTCATCACTTTGGTCCTAGCATCGGACAGTTGCCGCCGCATTTAGATTTGATATAAGTTAGATAAAGCAATTATCGAAATGTCAATTTTATTAAATACCTAGTATATAGGAGAGGTTATTGGATTTACAGCAACCTCCGGCCCAAGCATATAAAATGTAATGAGGATAATAACTGCCAACGTTAAATATAAGTTTAACTCTGGCTACCTAACTGTGACCAACGTGAATTACAAAACAAATATCATTTTATAGGTCTTGATTTTCCATGGTTTCCATGTAAGGTACTTTTCTATATACAGGGGACGATTCCAATTTGAAAGGCAGCGTGTTCGGCACCGCTTTGAAGTTTTGCTACATATTTATGGTGCTCAGAGTTACTTGGGCTCTCGTTTGGCTTAACCTTGATAAGGTTTGTTGCATAATTTAAAAATCATATACAAGGTGTTACATATTAAATTTGTCCGGATATTTATTTCATCATCGTCAGCCCATGATCGCCCACGGCTGGACACAGGCCTCTCATATGGCACGCCACTCAACTCGATCCTGTTCTCCTTCTCCAAGAAGAGGTTGAAGAGGGAAAAAAACAGAGCTGAGTGACGGTCTATACCAAGTAAAGCTAACTATCAGTAGCATATGCTACTGATGATTTTAATATTATGTAGGTAAGTCTAAAAAGGCTTCCTTGATTACCAAGTATCTAAAACGTGTCACCAATTTTGAAACAGAAATGTAACGTAATGAAACAGAAATGATAGAAAAATGTGTTTTTTTGTTTCTTACCATCATCATTAGGTATTATCATTATCATCTCACTCTTCCATTTGAGCTACTGTGGAGGTACTTTTGTGAGTTGTTCAGTTTGATGGTTAGATCTGCTCCTTTTTGTGACACGTGCGTATATAACCTGCAGCCACACGGTCAAAGAAAGATCATAAATCTGTAACTTGTATGTAGCTGGAGCGACGTCACCCCTTGGGCCCAAGTGAATTATACGAGCATCGTGCGTTGAAACATCTAAACGACCACCACCACTACATGCGCGCCATTAAAATGGATGACAAAGACGCCATTACTATAGAGTTCCTCGCTTCCATATACTTGGTCAACAAAATGTTTGTGCCCATCGGGTAAGAATTACTTTTGGCTATTTAGTACTTTTTACCGACCCAATATAATGGCAAACAGAAGGCGATTTAGGTAGCTTGTTTGATAAAAAGAGATTTAGGCACTTTAAAATTCTACATTAAAATTTGAAAAATCTCCTTGTACGCTTCATAATGATGATGATCTCTGCCTACCCCTTTGGGAAAAAGGCGTGATTGTATGTTGTGTTTTGTTATAATAGTAGTAGGGTTCTGTGGTAAGAGTACCAACAAGTTACCCAATAGAACTGTTTCAATTCATCCAGTCCGTCAGTACCAGCAGCGAATGACATAGAGCGCCTGACGTGCCTGGTCATCATGCTGTCAGGATGCCTGGCGGTGACAGCATCTGCTGTTGCTTCCCTATGTATGGTCATCAGTCTGTACATGCGCCCCGAGGAAACATTTCGAGAAAGATATCGACTCATGATTAAAGAAATGGTAATGTTAGACCTTCCTTCTTAAACAGCTAAAACTAAATTCTACTAATTGTATAACTAGTGTATAACAGCGGCTTTGCCTGCTCGCAATTATGAAGTATGGGAGTTTTATACCAAAACTTTGACGCTCTTTTTGGACCCCTTAGAATATAAATTTTCAAATATAAATCCTTTCTTAGTATACCTCCAGACAACAAAAAAGACTTAAATTCCATGTTTCAAGTCTTTAGGATCAGTGGTTTGGACTCTACGTAGCATGTCAGTCAGTGAGTCATTTAGGATTTTGTAATATATAATGATATTACGCTTTCAGAATTACTTCATTTGCATTTTACCTTTAAAATCTGAAAATAGTCATGGTTTATCTCGATTAACTACAGCATTTAATGCTTAGGGCAAGGATTGTCCTGTTTGGTCGAACTCGGTCTCTTTTTGGCAATTGACTGTATCAACATTATTTTTTCCAAATCAAAGTTCTCAAACTCAAACTCAAAACAGCTTTATTCAAATAGGTCATAATCTGACACTTTTGTACGTCAATGAAGATAAACAGTACTGAGTCTACCGTGCGTTCGGAAAGATACCTCTACAAGAAGAACGCACAAGAAACTTGTAGGGCTTAATTTTTTCAACAGATAGTTTCACAATATTTGGTTTGCTTACATTCGTTTTCTTTGAAGGTGCCGCGAGGCGGCTATGCAGAAGTTTCCAAGCATCTTTGTCCTCTATGTACTGGTTGACTTTATAATAAGCCTTCTTTAGTAAAGTAGATTTTATACAGGTTTTGAATTTACCCTCTGAGAGCCCAGTTATCTCTTTGGGGATTTTATTATAGAAACGTACACTATTTCCTAAGAATGTCTTTTTATTTGTTTTAGATAATCTAAAGCTAGGTACAGCTATTTTGTCTTTATTCCTAGTATTAAAATTATGAAGGTCACTATTTAATTTGAATTTATGTAAATTTTTACGCACATACATGATGTTCTCATAAATATTTAAGGATGGTAGGGTCAGTATGTTTATTTCTTTAAATAATTCCCTCAGGGATTCGCGTGGACGCATCTCATAGATGGCACGAATCGCACGTTTTTGTAGACGCACGTAGTTCTAGAGGTATGATCATCTTAATAAAATGTCGAAACCATTTGGCTGGCAGTCAGATCCTTTTGGTTTGAGTTGGATACTCATATTTTATGATGGATTAGACTGGAATGGTGGAATAAGACGCGTTGTACTGACTCTACCTAGTTTGTAATGAGGGCATGATGATGATGGTTCTTTGTGACTTTGCAGAAAGAGTCTCGCATACCGCCAAGCCAACGAGCCAAGGTGGAGACGTTCTACAAGATGTACTGGCATAAGCAGCGAGCGGTGTCATGCACACAACTATTACCGCTGTTCCCTCCTACTCTCCCTGCTACTGTTTACGCTGATATCTATTTTGAAGCCACACAAAAGGTTATCGAAGAATTACCTACAATTTTACAATGGAACGTGTATTATAAAATTGAACATATGAAATCCACCAAGTGTAGGGTTCTTTGGATTCGAATCTGAAGCTGCTGGCTTCAAATCTAATAATAATATGTGATATTACTTCTGGATTCTACCGTGCTTTAGAAGGCACGACGACCGTTGATCTCGGCTGTTGTCATTTTAAACGTAGGTCTTTAGATATGACAGAGACCTTGGGGCAACCTGAAATCACGGTGGATCACTGACCGACTTGAGAAAAAGAAGACTCCATCAACACCTTATCGATCGCCCAATCGACAACAACCATCTCGGTTAAAATTTCGAAATTGAGCCCGTGGTAAATTTGGAATTATATGTGGATCTTGGCATTTTAAAGTCCGTTTTTATGGTTGTTATTGTTATATGTATTCCAGTGCCTGATACTTTGTGAGTTGCCGTACCAATTTCTGTCGGAGCTGGCGAAGAGAATGGAGACCATCCACTACATACCTGGTGATGCTATCATCAAGCGCTCCTCGATGAAGTCCGATGTCATTTTCATCACTTATGGTGATATTGAAGTATGTTGGCCTGTAAAGTAAACACATACCTGATACCTTATAATAACAACAAAGCAATGCAACTAAAATGCTCATACATAATTTAATAATAATATGTTTAAACCGTTTTTTATCAGTGCTAAAAAGCCTTGGTTTTTCAGTGATTGAGAAAACTCTCTGGAGCAAATATGAATGTACATTGAAAGGTACCTTAGAATACGGTTATTGATACTAGTCCGAAAATGTGTCGCAAAAACCAAAGCGAATCAATATAATCTTATCATGGACTTCTTCACCACATCCCCGTACGCGTTAAGAATACATGTAGCAGAGATGCGAATGCTGAGGTGGATGTGTGGAGTGACAAGAATGGAAAAAATTAGAAATGAGAATGTAAGGGGAAGTCTGAAAGTTGGATCAGTGAGTGAGAAATTAAAGAGTGGAAGACTAGCCTGGCATGTCATGTGGAGGGATGAAAGTAATGTGTCCAAAAGGACGATGAGGATGAATGTAAGTGGTTATGTGGGAAGGGTACGTCCAAAAAGAGACAGATGAACTGTGTGAATGAGGAAAGAGAAGTGAATATGGAGATGACGGTTAATAGGCTGGAGTTGCGGAAGAGGACTGCTGTGGCGGCCCCACCTAGTATGGGATAAGAAGAAGAAGATCGCCGTACGCGTAAAAAGGTGAGAAATTCACACGATGATAAAATATATTTGCTTTAGATGGTGACGGCAGAAGACGATTCCACAGCAATTCTTCGCATGACACGCGGCACAATCCTCACGCAGTGCGGTCCGTGCGCGCCCGCCGGCTTCGGCCGCGCTCACCTGGAGGTCAGGGCCGCTACCTTCTGTACTGCACACGTGCTGAGAGCGGTAGATCTGTGGCGGGTCGCACTGAAGTACGGAAATGATGAGACTGACGAGATCTTGGGGTCGTACAATGTTAGTGGCAAACACCAACACATTTTGCAAATATTATGTAACTATAGAATAGACAAAAACAACATATAATCATGCCTTTTTCTCGAAAAGAGGTGTAGCCAGGGCCCAAAACTCAGTCTCTTACGTAGAGGTACACCCACATTTCGCCAGTATGTTATTAGTCCCATGTAATGAAGGCGAATGTTTTACGAGTTTCGGGAAATATTCCAATCATGGTAAATATTCCTTAAAAAGTGATCCTAATGATATTGAATTTTCTAGGATCACATGGAAAAAGTAAAAAACCACCACAAAACTAAAGTTGTCGAAGACGTCAAGTAAGTCTTTTAATCTCTAAAGATACCAGAAACAATATTACTCCCACTCCTTAAAAAGTATAAACTAACTTCTCTAACAGATACAAGAGCAGCGTCCTACATTTCAAGAGGTGTCTGATGGCTCTGAAAGAAGCTAGGGATGCCAACGGGAACCTGCTGCTGGCTCGTAACGACTACCTTCTAGATATTGCTGGGTGTTACTTTATGAGAAATGTTAGTCACTTTAAGATTTCTGAACCACATAACATCACGCCTTTTTCTCAAAGCAGTGGTATACACCCACATTTCGCCGGTTAGCTGTTTAGATCACGTGTTATAGGGAGCGAGCCTATTGCTATCTACCAGGCACAGTTTCAGACTCCAGGCTGTCAAATTTCTAATGGAAAAATACACTTACCAAATACAAATACACTAGACGCCTCCACCAAGCGCTTAGCCAGTTCTTACAGCTTCAGAGCAGCTGGCTCTCATGGACCAACTATTCAAATTGGTAACATGAATATGTTTTTATCATGGACAGCGTGTAGATGCCAATTTGTCTGACGAAGCAGACGCCATTTGTCTCCGACCGACGTTCCCTTGCATCCTTCAACCAGCCTCCTCGCTGCTAAATGCTTGGAACTCCTTCGTGGCCACTCTGATTGTTATTGTCGTCTTTGTAAGTTATTTAAAGATTATAACGCAAACTTCGATAGAGAACTGAACCAGAAATCCATTGTCTCTCGTTCGAGTATCCATAATATAATGACAATGTTAATGGATATTGACCAATAAATATGAATAAGCTCCAAGTAGCCCAACAAGATATACTTATATTGAGAGGGGCTATGTTCGGAATTTCTCTACGAGATTACTACTGTCCCATAGGTATGCGAGAACCTTAAGTTTCCCCCTCTGTCTGTCTTCCAATTTTTTAGTCCCTTTAGAACTCGGAACCTCTTAGAATTACCGAAATTTTAAGGTAGCCTGGATTATTTATTAAGTGGGTGAGGAATGAGGAGTGGCCATTATTTTTCTTAATATTAGTATTATTCTATTTATTGTAGACCCATCCGTACTATCTGGTGTTCACAAAGACAATCCCGGCCGAGTTCCGTTTCTTCGACTACCTCGTGACGGGTATCTTCGTATTGGATCTGATGGCTTATATTTCCACTGGAGCACATGTGGAAGAAGGTGAGGGATTTCATGCCTACTATTTTTATCATCATCTCAGCCGTAGGAAGTCCACTGCTAGTCACAGGCCTCTCCTATTGGCCCACGCCAAATACTCGCCATACTTGGCAGGCGCAGATGGCGAGTTCAGTTTGATGGTGTTACGCAAAGGACGCTGCTGCCCGTCCTCTGGATCTGATAACCCTTAGCCGACTCTTACGGTAACCACGGGTAGAGGGTGAGGAACTATTTTAAAGCCAGTAACCCCACGGCCTACCATCTGAATCAACCAAAAAAGATCAAGAAACAAAGATATGTCTCGTCCTCCTCGTAACCTTTGTGTCATGACAGTGCTCAAGTTGCTCTCTGACAGGAGTAACAATAACGCTGTCTCAGACGTCATCCCAGCAGATTAGGAGCCACTGGTTCGTATTCGACGTGCTGGGAACCTTACCGTTGTTCGAATTCATCGGCTCCGGACATTTCGCTGGCTTGAACAAGATACTAAGGTTGCCGAAGGTATGATTGAGTCAATAATTATTAAACATTTTTATGAAAATAGTAACATAAAAATAGGCCTGCCGTTACATAAAATGTCTTAAAAAAGGTGTAGAAATACTTAAAGGGGTGAATCTACCCATCAAACTGAACAAATTTTATTTCGACTGCATATACAAAATGAATAAACTGATAAGCAAATTTATAAGGAAACCCGATTTTGTTACGAATTTCGCAATTCTTGTTGTTTTTAGATTGCTGTGTAGATTCAAGATGCTCTCCCTTAAGTTTATTAATACACTTTTTTGTAAGAGGTTGTTTATGAGATGGTGTACAGTGTACAGGTGTTCCGCGTGCTGAAGGGTCTGGAGGAGCAGTGTGTGTACCGCGGCCACGTGGTCCGCTTCCTCTCGTACACGCTGCTGCTGCTCATCGCTTGCTACCTCATCGCCGCGCTGCAGCAGGGCTTCATGTGCTTTCAGTTAGTTTACATTCTACATCATATATAGTATTCTTCTTTTTGCGTTAAATTTTAAAGGTCACATACCTTTATATTTGTAGTATTGTACATATTTGTAGATTGAAAATGTATATGTTTGTTACATCTTTTAAAACTACTGACTCGATTGTGCTGAAATTCACTATATTAGAGTAAGATAGCTTGAACCGTGAAATAGCACATAAAACATAGGGTAGGTTCTGCAGGTGGCGGGTAGAACTGTGGAGGTATAAAGCTGTGAATATAAAGATTTTTTTAATTTATTAACATTATCAATAAAATCGTGACTGCTCTTTTAACGTTTTTTTTATTCCAATCCTCAAGCTTGAGTGATGCCTACTTGAGAGTGGATTTATAAACAAGGTTTCTGATTTCAAGGTCATCGTGGATCCAAAGATACTTAATAAAAAAAGTAACAGTTTCACTGTTTTTCACCACACATTGCAAAACCAGAGTTAATGCATTTTCTATGTTTATTACTTAGATTCGAATACTGCGTGGTGACAAATCTAACCCATTCTCCGTTCTGGGAGAATGCACCCTTGGACGAAGAGACGGTCGACAACCGGATATTTTTCGCATTGTATTGGGCCATTTCTATGATGACGTTTACTAGTAAGTCCCTCCAAGATATTTTAGAACAAAGCATAGAAAACATCTTCATATTATCAACACAAACATGATCATTAATCGCAATATCACAATATCTTTACTGTGGACCTCTTTCATATACGATACCAGTTGTGCTAAGTTAGACCCCTTTTTATACCTTATCTATTTAGTCCATATCCACACACTGCTAGCTACTGGCCTTCTCTTTGACGTCAGTCTTTCCAGTTCTGTGCAAGCGTCATCCAATGGTTTCCGACAAATTAAACAATTTCATCAAGCTTTCTATTCTCAAATAAAAAGCAATCTTCAGAATTTTATCACTTACCCAGGCCACAAGGAGACCTGGGGCACGGAGAATTGGAACAACATCTTGTACACCTTATTCGTCCTGGAGATCTGTATTGTGCTGCGTATATTCATGGAGGCTGTTTACTCCGCCACTATAGTGGTCACTACTGCTTTGAGGTTATTGTTGGAATGTTATTAATCTGTTATAACTTTTGTATACTTGTTTTGTTATCGCTATTTAAACATAACCAACAATGGTCATAACAAGCCTCTTCCTTTATCTGCCATTTTAGTCTGTTTTTTAACCCTGGCTAATTTGTAAGACTTACACGGTTATATCTGTTTGATCCTTCCGATTTGAGTTGATTTTTGTTTACGTTTTGGTTTAAATATTATAACATAACATACAATCACCCCTTTTTTCGAAGGGGTAGGCGGAGGTGTACCCAGGACTCTGTCCCATAGTAGGCACACCCAATAGCCAATCGCCAGTATATGTTATTGTAATAGGGGGTGAGGCTATTGCCATCTACCGGGCACAGTTTCAGACTCCAGTTATTGAGATAATTCCTAACGGATTTTTTTGGATAACAACAATTCTCTTTGCTTAAGTTCACTATATAGAACTCAACATTATTACACTACTAATTCTTTTGCTAATAATTTACTTCACTTGCTTCGGTAGCGTAATGGACGCAAGCTCGACTGTCGATCATGAGGTCCCGGGCTCGATCCCAAGGTCAGACAAAGTGTTATTGGATTTTTCCATTAGGAATTTTCTCAATGACAGCCTGGAGTCTGGAACTGTGTCCGGTAGATAGCAATAGGATCGCCCCCTATTACATGGGACCAATAACATACTGGGCGTACCTACTATCGGACTGTTGTAAACCTCGGCCTGCCCTTCAGGAAAAAGGGGTGATGCTATGTTATGTTACGTTACTTCTACTTCTTTCTTTTCGTTCCTTTTATTTTATTTCCTTTTCTTATATCCATGTTTTAAACCCTCAGAGAGGACTACGACGCATGCATAACAATGGTGAAGAACTTTTTGATTAAAAATCAAGTGGATCCTATATTGAGACAACGTTTCATTAATTACTTACAACTCTGCTGGTACACCGATAAGGTTATTTTGAAACTATGATAAATTATAAACAAAATTTGCAAATTTTAATCACCATCACGGTATGTTATGACTTTTTTTTAACAAAGAATGCATGACCAGCACTAGGCAGACATATTTATATACCTTATAGTGAACTACCCTAGTAGGCATCAGATATATCGATTTCACAAGAACTTTGCTGTACTATTGCACACTGTGTAGAGTTCCTGACTTACTTCTAATCCCTTTGCTTTAAAATTTCAATTAAGTATTTTGATTTCAAAGACTTCCAAATTAGCACTTTGTTTTAGGCATACGCTATGACCAACAAAAGGAGTATATTCTACGACCTGCCTGCGCACGTGTATCAGGACATTGTGGCCAAACAGCGAAGCAAATACATGCTTTGCATACCTTTCATGAAGGTATGTTTAATTTTTTCTTAACTTGCTTAATAAATGTTGTTTGCCTGAGGTCTAATCCAATTTCTGTAATTTTCGAGCAGAATTTTGAATTTTAAAACTTTGGGTGGCACTGTGTCTTGATATGGGCAAACATGATGCTTACCATCAGGCACTTGATTTGCTCATCTTGTCACTCACTATCATAAAAAAAGTCAGTGAATGGTCTAAGGCCAATATTTCCAATTTCACGGACCATTCCATTGACACTCCACCGCTTTATCGGCACTCAGATGAGGAGTTGGAGTTGAACTTAAGTAAAGTTATTCAATCGAGCCCCTGTTCTTTAGATATTCCTCAAACTCATAAAATAGGCCTTAGAAACACATTGATCAGCCTATCATCTTACATTATGTTCAGTTAATGATCACTATATGATATATACCTATAATATATAGTCTATATAGCTGGCCATCCCTTTCTCATCTGGTGGGAGCCATGAGACCCGATAGAGGGACATATTAGGAGAGTGGGCAGCAACGCTCTCCGGCACCAAGTACTCCGACTGCTGCGAACACCAAGCCGCACAATTAGCGTCAGCATCTACGCTAAATGTCCTCATATGAATAGTTTATAGCATTCTATGGGGGAGGCCTATGTTCAGAAGTGGACGTCTTCTGATGAATGATCGCTAGTGATGATGAAATGGTCAGAATAGTGGCTGACATGCAGAAGTTCCTATTTTGCCCACTTGAACAGCTGTTGATGGCACCATAGACGTTAATGAAGCTAGTAACAAGGTATACTTACTGAATCTGAACTTCCTAGTACGTGAACAAGGAAGACCTGAAAGAGATATCATCCCAAGCGCGTCCGTTCTACACGTCTCCGAACGAGATCCTCGTCAACACGGGGGACATCTGCAACGAGGTGTACGTCATCAAGCAAGGCATCTGCGAGATACTCTCACCTGATACTAAGAAATGCGTCGGGTATTTGCAAAATAGGTGCCATTTTGGCGTGCTTGTGTGTTTGCTGCGTAAGTGATATTTTTTTATGCAATGTGGACGAGATTAGACGATGCCTATGAGTTAGATAGATAATTGTTAACGGATTGTCTGCCTTACAGAGAACAAAATATTTAGATATGTTAATAAGATATTCATCGGTATACTACTATATGTATATTGGGTAAAGTCGTGACAACCAGATTGATTCGGATAACCCGGCAATGAAAAACCCTTCCATAAATTCCATAAACAGTTAAATTTCTGTCATAAAGTTTCAGCAAATTCAACTAAGTTACCCCATCATCCAATAGTCCCACCATCTATTCAGTTGACAATGGCCGTGGTGAAGAATTTGATAACATGAGATTTCACAAAATGGCGGCTACCGGGCCATAGTTTTTTATTTTTGCCATCCTGAAAGTTGGTGGCACTACAAAAAGTTGTAGTTTTTAGAGACAGCGCAACTTTTTGTCGTATTATGAATTATATATGTATCTTTCTCTAATATAAGGATTGCCAGCATTCTACACAGTCCGAGCTGTGACAACGGTGCAAGTGTTCTCGATCTCGAGGAAGCATCTGCTGCGCGCGATTCAAGTCCCACATATCAAAGACGCTTTAGACTATATGAAGACATTGCCTGTTAGTAAATTCCATTTGATCTACTAATATAGTACCTTATTAGCCCAAACACAATGAGGATAACATTTGCACCTAGTTTTGCTTCCATCATCAGAACATCCCTATGATATCATGTTATTATAGCCATGAGGTTGACCAACGATCTGGTCTAAGCTGGGCTCATAATATTAATATTAAGGTGTTTAATAATTGCCAGTTACCCAATGGCAAATGGTAATGATTTAACAGCGTTGGCTTGAAACTTATCCGAACGACGAGCACAACAACTCTAAGATAATGATTGAATAATTAGTGTAATTGGCTATGATGCCGTTCTAGTTAATAACAAATAAATAAATAAATGCTACCATAAACCTACCCTAAAAATTCCCATGCTTTTTCTCAGGAATACCAACAGTTACAAACTCGTCACGAGCCGTTCACCCGGTACGAACCTCCGGAACCCATACCGAACATGGAACGGTTCCGTCTGCCGAGGAAATACGAGCCAGACGCCGAGTTCTTGAACCCCTTCTATCGGCTGGGCTTCTTGTCTATATTACGGTCGGTAGCTTTAAATAAATCATGCGGTACATACATAGGTACATAACTTTGGGTTACATCAACCGATCTTGTACCCAACGAAATAAAAACACGAATGTTTTTACGATAAGGTTCGTTCTTGGGAGATTTCGTAATAAGCCACATTGATTTTTAGCAGCCGCTAACTGTGTTCATTTGCCAAAATAGTATCTTGAAATAGGTACATAAAGACGTGTTTATTTATTTTATTAAAAAAACCTTTCTGTCAACACATAGCATGGCTTTGGAAATAATATTATGACAATCAAATATTGTACCTATTATATCGTTTAACTTTTTTATTCATATTTGATGATGCGATTTACAAAAGACCTTTCTTTGTTACACCTCTAGATATGCTTATTGAAAGAAGCATAATATTATTTCACTCTTTAAATACGGAGAACGCCCGACCACCGACAAGTACCGCGACGACACATTGCAGGTGGTTTATAGTGGATTCCGCTGACCACCCAGGATGGCCAGCTGCGGCAGCTGTGTCAATCAAATAGAGGGAAACTTATTAATTTTTGCATTCTTGGAATTCAGTTTAAACTCCTTCTGACAAGTTGAAGTCACGCCCAATTTTAAGTCTCTTAACTGTAACTATTAATTAAAAAGTCAAAATAATTTCATATTTTTAAAGTTGGCTCGCGGGGGGCACATTCACTCCATCAAGCTGTGTGAATACTATCACGCCTTTTGCCCGAAGGGGTCGGACTCAAGACTCAGACCTATAGTTGGTACCTGGTACACCCACATTTCGCCAGTATGTTATTGCTCCCATGTAATAGAGGGCGAGCCTATTGCCATTTCTAGACTCCAGGCTGGCATTGAGATAATTCCTAATGGAAAATCTAATAACACTTTGTCTGACTTGGGTATCGAACCCATGACCTCATGATGGGCATTCTGTTGAGCTTGCGACCACTGTGACACCGAGCAGTTTGATTTATTTCCAACAGTTACATATTCCCTCGGTTCACGATCCGTCCTGACAGCGATTACCTGATGCGTTATGAATGGTTCCGAGTGACGTGCGCCTTCACCTCCGCGATGGTGTTCCCGAGCTACTCCTACCTCGTGCTGCAGTGGCCCTGGCTCTATTACCTGGCTTTGTTTCTTGACTTCTCCGCGTATTTTGATATGTTAGTCTACTCTTATGTTTGTGCGTTGTCGTCCATATAAATTTAAATAATTAAACCTAACGCCTACTCCTGAACGGGCGCCGATTTCACGTTAGCCTTCTTTCTGTACTGACCTTCAAATCTAATACTACTGGACTGATTTAAAATTAATTCTGCTATAGAAAAGCAAATTGTTCATCATCATCATCAGCCGGAAGACGTCCACTGCTGAGCATAGTCCTCCCCGATAGAACGCCATAATCTATTAGTATGAGGGATTTTGCCGTAATCACGTACCACGCTTGGTAGGCGGCTTGGTGATCGCAGTAGTTGGAATACTTGGAAACGGAGAGCGTTGCTGCCCACTATCTGAATATGTCCCTCTGCCGGTTCTCACGGCTCCCATGGAATGAGAAAGCGGGGTGTTCCTATTATACAGCCGTAAACCACACAGCCTAAATAGCAAATTATCACCATATGCCACAAGTTTTTTTATACAAAAAAGCTCAATAAATGGAGTTTACTACCCGCTTCCTTAGGTATTTTTGTCAACTTCCTTTTTATGTATACTTCTATCCGAATGAACGGTAGACGTAGAAGTTTAAGACAATTTACATTAGCAATTTTAATAAAGCCTTAATAACTTATGAAAACAACATGTTGTCAGAGTACAGCGTATGCTGGTGGGCTACTACAACGAGATAGGCATCCTGGTGTACCACCCGGTGAGCACTGCCGTTCACTACATCAAGGGAGCTTTCTGGGTGGACCTATTCGGATGTATCGCCTTGGAATCCCTGGAGAACCCTCTCACTGATAAAGGTATACGCAAAAGCAAAAACAGGCTTATGGCGACGATACCAGCTATCGCGAACTTTAAGGGCCTAAACTCAAACTCAAACAGATTTATTCAAATAGGTCATAATCTGACACTTTTGCACGTCAATAAAGATAAACAGTACTGAGTCTACCGTGCGTTCGGAAAGATACCTCTACAAGAAGAACGCACAAGAAACTTGTAGGGCTTAATTTTTTCAACAGATAGTTTTACAATATTTGGTTTGGTTACATTCGTTTTCTTTAAAGGTGCCGCGAGGCGGCTATGCAGAAGTTTCCAGGCATCTTTGTCCTCTATGTACTGGTTGACTTTATAATAAGCCTTCTTTAGTAAAGTAGATTTTATATAGGTTTTGAATTTACCCTCTGAGAGCCCAGTTATCTCTTTTGGGATTTTATTATAGAAACGTACACTATTTCCTAAGAATGTCTTTTTATTTGTTTTAGATAATCTAAAGCTAGGTGCAGCTATTTTGTATTTATTTCTAGTATTAAAACTATGAAGGTCACTATTTAATTTGAATTTATGTAAATTTTTACGCACATACATGATGTTCTCATCAATGTATAAGGATGGTAGGGTCAATTTATTAATCCACTGACTATTAATAATTTCTGGAATCTAAACTAGCGTTTTTTTCTGCTGCATATACGTGCAAATTGTGAAATGATCTCCCTGCTGCGGTCTTACTGTTGAGCTACAACATGGGGTTCCACCATGTGCATACATAGTTCGTCCTTCAGGAAGACCTGCTTCGACAAGATTCCTGCAAGTTCGACCTAACTACTGCATCCATCATATCTAATATAGGGGATAACGAAGGCAGGGTAACGCCCAGCCGAAAACTCCCAAGTATATTTATTTTCTAGATAATAGATATAGAATAACCCAGACGGAACAGATCCTGATGCTGAACCGTCTGATTCAGCTGTACCGGCTGCCGAGCTCCATGCTGGCGCTGCAGAATTTGATCGAACGGAGGGACATTATCATTGTGTATGGTTTATATTTATTATTTCTTTTTCTCTATATTTTGGCTACGAGCTACGCGTGTTACGCCGTAGCCATTGGCTCATTGTGGGTCTGCCAATCGGTGCTGGTATAACGAACTTGCAATCGCGTAGCAACGGCAATAAAATTACGTATGACAGCAATCATTACGTAATTTTACTGCAATTTCCGTAATACCCGGGCCGTCTTCATAAATTAAAATACTGACAGCGCAGTCTTGTTCCTGTTGAGAAAGGCAGATACTATTTCTTTCCTCACACTTTCATCACATTATTCATACATGCTCGTCGGTTGTAGGTACAGGTTTTGGCCTGGCCTTTCCTTAAAACAACATCAATTTGTTCATGAAAAGTACGCCTAGGTCGACCTTCACCGACTTCACTATTTACACTCGTCTTATTAAATAAATCTCATTTCATACATCCTCTCCACATGTCCAAACCATCTAAGTATTCATTTCTCTATCTTTGTCACTGTATATCTATTATTAGTACTTCGCGTTTTCGAATTTTCCCTCATTCCCATAGATTTCAAGCCGTCCCCTTATTCCTGGTGCAACTCAACGTGTTCGCGTGCCTCATCACGCTTTACTCGGCTCATATCTACAGCTTCCCAGACAACGACACCTGGCTTATAGTACCGTTTCCTGACGAGGGCGGCTCCTGGATCGATCTCTTCAGGGATCAGTGTGAGGATCTTTGTAATTTTTAGCCGATGTAGAAATTATCAGCGGATTAGCAAGTTGAAGTGGCAATAGGCAGGGCACATAGCGCGTAGAACTGATGGCCGATGGAACTGTTTAGTTCTCGAATGGAGACCACGGACACACGGATCTTATAAAGACAGCAGGAACACGCTGGATGCAAGCCGCTGACAACCGGACTCGATAGAAATCTTTGAGGGAGCCCTATGTCCATCAGTAGACGTCCTACGGCTGAGATGATTATGGAGAAATAAACGTTAGAAGTGGATGTATGGAGTATAGGAAGCTGAATTAAAAAGATTGTAACGCCATAGTTGATAAAGCAGAATTTATGGGTTAGGTAACTAGGTGTGTCCCGCGGCTTTAGTAATTGAACACAACCCTATATCAGGGTCTAAAGTCTAAGCTATCTACATACCAAATAGTCCAATCGGTTTAGTAGTTTAACGAGTGAAGAATAATTAACAAACATACACACGCCCACAAGCTTTTTCATTTGTTGCCACTCATTTATTGAGTGCTCCGCGATTTCCCGTTGAAAAGAACCTATTGTTCTAGGGTCTAAGCTAAATGTCAGCTCAATCGCTTTAGCACTTTTGGCGTAAAAAGTTAACAAACACACACACACACCCACACGTACCGACTCTACCGACTAACTATCGAATTTATGATATTAACCTAGTAGTAAGATTAGTGGGATTTTCATTCAAAGTCCTATATTCAATAATCTTGCGGGTAGTTTTATAATGACGAAGTAGGATATTTAATTCATTTTCCTTTCACATCCGCTATAATATAATGTTGAATTAATGTTTATAAGGTACCATGTAATTTAGCTTTAATTAAGAGTATCTATCTATCGCCATCAAAAGCTATGTATTATCCTACTTCCTCCTAATATTATAATGTGAAAGTTTTTCGAGGATGGTTGGTTTGTTACTCTTTCACGCCAAAACTTTTAAACCGATTGGGCTGAAATTCTGTATGTCTTGATCCTGATATTCGCACGTTAACGAACACTACGCGGATGAAACCGCGTAGCACTTAGTGCTCAATAAATAAACAAATAAGTATGATCGCCAGTTCGTTTCAACATGACCGAGTCTCCGTGGAACCTCCACCTGGGCACGTACTTCTGGACCGTGTATGAGCTCTCCACCACCGGGTACAACTGCTTCAACCCCAGCAACGTTACCTTGATACAGATCCTCTTCGTGGGGATGGTCCTTGGTAATTATGTTATCTACATACATTATTTTAGATATTTTATTGGATTTTTCATTTGGAATTATTACAATGACTGCCTGGAGTATGAAACTTGAACGATGTGAACGCAGGTGCAACCGCGGGGCACAGTTAGTCGTGCAAAATACATAACATCACGCATTTTTCCCGAAGGGGAAGACAGAGCTGTTCCTAAGACCTAGTCCCATAGTACTTGTAGGTCTCTAGTGATGTATAATTTGTATCTCATGTAAATACAATACGAATACGGAAAGAAAAAATTCACCCACGCGCAGGATTTGAACCGCGCACCCTCCGCACCATTTCGTTGTGGGCACTCTACCACTTGAGCTACCGTGGAGGTACTAGTCGTGGGCGAAATTTTTCTATGCCTTCTACCTAACGCCTATAGGGGCGTGTGTATTTCGCAATCTACCCACCGACAAGTCTAATGAATTCATATTCATATTCTACGATTAGATTTCATATCGAAATTGATAAACACTAAATATAAAAATATTATAATCTGCTGTACTTATAGAATGTCCGTAACGTCACCATGCGGTTCCAACGGAAGACCAGCGCAGGCTGCTTACAGCCAGCACCATGCTGAGTTGGGACACCGTTGGGAACCGTGTTGGGACATACTTTATGAATGTATAATTAAGTGTTTCTCAATAAATGTTTTTCTTTCTTTCTTTGCCAAAGAGCCATGGAGCGCAGTATCTTGAGCATAAAAAGAGCAGACAGAGTGCGTAACACAACGCTGCGCTCAAAAACGGGCATAACCGACGTAGGCTTGAAGGCTGCTAGGCTGATGTGGGGATGGGCGGGTCATGTCATCCGTATGCACCCCGACCGCTGGGCAAAGGTCACAACAGAGTGGATACCCGAAGATGGATGTCGCCGCCGAGGCCGATCCAAAAAGTGATGGCGTGACGATTTGGACTCATACCAAGCGGGCTGGCAATGGGCGGCACTGGACCGAGAACATTGGAAAGACTTGGGGGAGGCCTTTGCCCAGCAGTGGGACACAATAAGCTAACAACAACAACTTTCTTTCTTTCTAAATATTTATTTAATCATGATATTATACAGGTGCGATGATATTCACATATTTCTCGGTGCGTATAATCAGCGTGCGAGCGAATGTAAACAAATCTCTGGCGGAGTTTCAAGAGCACCTCAAGGATATTATACTCTATATGAAAAGAGAGAAACTCGCCTCCCCGTTACAGAGGTCAGGTTTATTGTTTCATTTATTTTTCCCCTAAAAAGTTGTGTATTTTTTCCAGTATTTCTATACTAACCCAATATGTAGGTACGTAGTTTTGTCTGGAAAAATTTCCGGGTGTTTGAAAATTGGTGATTTTATAGATCTCGATGTGCTCTTTCCGAATGCCCAATTTCCACCTCGTATTTTTATCGTCCGCGTCGTTATATTAAAAAAATTATGCAGCTGTATAGCTTGATACTCGTACGTGACAACTTAGAAAAAAAAAATTATTTCCTTAAATTCCTTAAATCCCTTAATTCCTTAAATTAGGTACATTTATTATATAATTTATAGATTATATATATAATTTAGAAAAAAATATAATTCAGAATGAATTATAATTCAGAATTCAAATGATTAATCAAAAAACCTTTTAGAACATAATAAATTAATTTACCGAAATATGGCCAAAAAATTGATTTTTGTTCAGCTGTTGGATAAGGCTGGCCATTATCTGCTTATACCTAATTTTAATTTATTATGTACTGTTGTATTGTGTAAAATAGTCGAAATAATGAGTACCTAAACTGTTCTATTCTAATCTTATCTATCAGTAAGCAAAAAGCCCTACAAGTTTCTTGCGCGTTCTTCTTGTAAGGTTGTAGAGGTATCTATTCGAACATACCTATGACCTATAAATAGATACGATATAATATTATGTATGATATATTATGTAGGTCATCATCATCATCATCATCTTTCTGTCCTTGTCCCATACTAAGTGTGGTCGGCACAGCATGTCTTCATCCGCCTCCACTCTATCATCCGTCATCTCCGCACTCATTCCGAGCACACGCATATCCTCATTCACACAGTTCATCAGCTCTTTTTAAGACGCCCCCTCCTCACATAGCCACTTACATCCATCCTCATAGCACTTATCCACATGACTTTCATTCCGGTTTTCGGTGAAATACAAGGAGACGTTTCTGGATCCACCATTTTGGCCTGAAGGCATCGTTTACCGTCGCTTCAGGGAGGCGGAACCGAACAATAATATCCCTAAGCCATAATAATGCTTAAGTGTTTTTATTTTATGTATATTTGTAAGGTTTTGTTAACATAAGCCTCTGATGCGCATAATTTATTATACGCACTATTGCCTGAAACAAATGATTTTATTATTATTACTTCGCATAACATGTCCATACCAAGTTACACTCCCACTCTTCCACTCTCTAATTTCTGTCACTGATGATACTTTCATTTATATTATGTAGATATATTGTATATAGTTTAGAAATAAGTTTTTTTTTTAAATAACTATAATTTTTTGTCCCAGACTAGTGTTAGAGTACTACGAGTACAACTGGGACAAGATGGGCGGAGTCGATTACAGCAATGTATTTAAACTGTGCGATCAAATCACATTGCGAACTGACGCTATCCTGCATATCTATGGGCCTACGTTTGCTAAAGTAATTACTTAATTTTAATTTTTCTATTGAATTTCCATGTTGCGCCTACCCCAGTATCGGTTAGAAACTTTGTTTTAGAAGTTCTGGACTTATACGTCTACAAGCAGACCAACTCAGTAGGTCGAACTATTAGAATTATATCAGTCCTTGAATCCAATTAGGCTGCAGCGTACTGCCACAGTGCACTAAAAACAGTAGTTCATCTTCATAGAAATTGGCCGCAAGAGGTTATTAAGTCGCCGACCGGCTTTAGATGAACTGTTCTTAGTGTACTGTACTATGGTACTATGCTAAGTAAGGAATTCCTCGCCGCTTTCGTCACAGCAGGCAATTGTTTCCTAATGAATTTACCTGCCCTATGCGTTCGGGCCATCATAGTATTGTTCTTGGATACGGGCTACGTGTGCGAGGCTGTGGGATAACATATAAAAACTCTCAAGACGCATCTACTTTTTCAGTTTTTGTAGTTGCAGCTAGTTTGCATGACGAGTTTCAACAACTAATATCTTAGGATGACAGGCGCGGCACTGCACTGCGTGCCGCGCAAAATTTAGAATTTGAAAACACTGTGTGACACTGTCTGATATGGACAATCATGATGCTTACCAGCAGGCACCTGATTTGATCGTCTTGTTACTCACTATCATAAATAGTTTAAAAATAAAGGCTCAATTCACAGTGCTTATTCTGAGTAGTATATTTCATCCATTGTATTACTTCAGTGTCCGATCCTGTCCCGTGGCGACGTATCGCTACTCCGCATCATAGGTCGCGCAGTACATAGCGCCTACTTCCTCCGCGGTATGAGCATCGTGGAGACCAGTGACGTTATTTCCGACATGTACTTCGTCGACTACGGCGGAGTCGACATGAGGGAAACGAATGGAGACCGCTGTAGGACTGTCAAGCTGCCTAGAGGAAGGTACTTTAGAATAACACTTGTTTGATAAACATTCCTTTGTAACTACTCTAGTGCCTCTCCAATACTGAATTCTTTCAACCTTTAAAACCTCTTTTTGTCCAGGGCAAGCCTAAATAATGGTTCCACATTCTTAACTCCGGGCTATTGCCAGATGTTACGAAGCTAAGACAGTTTCCGCCTTTTCGACACACCATAGCGCCACCACACCACAGACTTACAATATAACGACAGAAATCTAAATAATAATATAAATTAATAGGGGCCTGAAAATGCGGCGAAATGGTTCCAGTAAAGGATGGTACGGCAGTGTTTGCTTCGCGTTCGACTTGGCGGGGGCACTGCTGTGCCCCCCGATACACTAAACGCTCGCCACCTTTTCTTTCACTGCTTTATACACATATTACATACATACATTCAAATGCAGAACCAAACAGCGCCACACAGAGACTTCTTGCACCAATATTTATTCTTAGACATAAAAGGTGACTAATCAGTAATGAATCACCTGTTTTATATCGATCGCTCAACGTACAAACTGTGGAGTGATCTCCTTGCTGTGGTCTTCCCGTTGAGCTACATAACGAGAGTGAATAGAGTCTTGCAGGGTCGTAACATACTGGCAATACCCCTGGTATTGTAGGTGTCCATTAGCCAGCCCGTCTGCTTCTTTGCCACCTATGGCTTAAAAAAAGTGCTGCCAGACGCATGACACTGGATTTGCCTGTCATTGGCCACTAAATTATGAAAAGAAAAAGAAATTGAAAGCCTAACGATTATCATTTCACTATGACAGCGGTGAACTGGGCCGCCCAAATGGCGCAGTCAGCAATGCAAAGAGAATCTTGAGCAGAACACTAGGAGATTCGATTCTTGTCTGTTTTATTGTGGTTTTACCTATTTTACGCAATTACTTGCCTACACTCAGCACGTGAGACTACTGAGATCTTTAAAAACTTTCGTATTGTAAACTTTGTTTTTTGTTTCCCCAGTGTGTTTGGTAATTTAGATGGAGCACAAACTATCAGATGTCCAGCGACGTATGTCGCCACCAGTCGGGTGCATCTCCTCATGATCAACTCTAAAATCTTCCACGAAATAATCAGCGACTTTCCTACTGTTCAACAACTCATGAAGAAGCTGCGCCCTGATGATGCCATGGTATTTTTGCTTTTTTAACTATCCTCTTCTTTAATAATCTGGACTTTTCGCCTGGGTGCCACAGTGATTCGGATGTTTTTTTTAACTGAAGGTTCAGGTTGTCTCCCTATATTATAATATCCAAAGCCCTAAGGAATGGCTTTACGTTACTTCCCTTACGCAATTTTCTCCGTCTATGATCGCGTGGAGTGTGGTAAACAGTTATAGCACACATTTACATAATCACGTAAACAAATAAAGTAGGTGCACCTTGTCCTTGTCATGTCATGTTAGCGGTTGCACGTGAAACAGTTTGACTGGTTTTTGATAAAGTTTATGGCCTACTGCTCAAAATATGGCCAACAGAGAGGAAATCTTCATGATGACATTGCCATAGTGCTACCAGTAATTTAATTTAATTTAATTAAAGTAATTATATTCAAAGCTTATAAAGATATTATGTAGGGCAGTACACAAGTAATCTTGGAGACCTTGTAGAAATCTTTGCGACCTGGAACCCCCAGCATTACGGCTAAAGCTTGTCTGAAGCTCGTCTCCCTTTTTTCAATGGTAAATCAATGGTTTCCCTAATGTTTTCAGAGCTACATAATGGGTGATGCTGGACAAACCGTGCAATCTCAAATTTATCTCAGCTCTGCCACCATGGTTACCAAGCGTCAGATCCTGATCAAGTATTTATATTTCGAAGATCGTATCTTCCACGTATACTTGATCACCGTCTCCCTTCTGTGCGTCTACTTGGATGTATATAATGCCGGTTTTCAAATCAACTGGATGCCTTTGATAATGGTCCTATATGCACTGGACTTGTGCTTCTTTGTGAAGATTATTGTACAAATTATTTTGCCTATTATTATACGAAACACTGATATTAAACAGATTCTGCTGCCTGGAAGAACAGCGTAAGTTTTTATTGAACTAGCAATGTTTGTGTCATCATCATCATCACAGCCATAGGACGTCCACTGCTGACCATCTTGTCCATCTAGTCCGGTTGTGCTGTCTGAACGGAAGCTACTGACATAGCCCAAAGGATTAGCAAGTTGAAGTGGCAATATAAGGCCGGGCAAATAGCACGTAGATCTGATGGCCGATGGGGCTGTAAAGTTCTCAACTGGAGAGCACGGACGGGCAAGTGCTATAGCGTAGGACGTCTACCGATCGGATAATGTTTCTATTTAAGGTGTTAACAAAGTTGTAGTAATACTTAAGGGGATGTATCTACCCGTCAACCTAAACGACTTGCAAAAGATTGCGGAATACGAATACGAAAAAAAAAACATTTTTGACTTCCTACATAAATTTGCCGATCAGCTCTACGATCCATTTGTATAATATTTTTTTGCGAATTTCGCAATTTTTTCTTTTGAAAGTTATTTAGATCAGTCAATCTAAATATACGCAAGTAGACGCACCCCCTTAATTATTACTACACCATTTTGTAACACGATGTATTTTTTGTAGTTAATTGGCTACGGAAAATCAGCGTTGTTTAAAACTTCGACAATGGTGATGACTATGAAATTTGTTTCAGATATTTCAAAGGAGAATTCAAGTGGGATCTTTTATCATTACTGCCTATGGAGGTGTTTTTCTTACTCAGTGATGATACATTCAAATGGATGACATTCTCATGTTTGCGACTTAATAGGATGCTACGAATTGTGAGTTACACCCTATAGTTTTCGGATTTTACCACTTTTCGGATGTCGGGCCTGACAAAAGCGAATCCACTTTTTTGTTTCTTTTGTTGACTTTGGGGACGACAAATGTGAACAGCTTCATATAAAACATTCAGCCACTAGAGGGTTCCCAACCTATGTCACACTGTGAAGAATGGGGGGGTAATGGTACAGAAAGGAGAACAATGAGGTTTCCTTAAAAAGAAATATACCGTACCACCTTGTCACGTCAGAGTTCTACATACTGTATTTCGGAAGATTAGGTATTTAGGGAGCCGACATCAGGTTATGTCAGGGAGCATCTACGCGTGTGACTTGACTTCTCTGACATAGTATTTATGTGTACCTATTGGCAATAGAACTGGTGACTCTTCTGTTATTGGGAAACTTTTCTTTTGGGGTAGTTAGTAGGTAACGTCTCACTGCAGGACAAGAGCCTCTTCTCTTTCTATTCTTCTAGACAGCTGTCTATATCTGTCCACTCATCTTTCAGTCTCTCCATCGCATTTTAAGCCTGCTACGACGTTTTTGTGCGGTTTGATTTGTTGGAATATAAACAACAAAATTATGATTAACCAGGTGACAGTTTACAAAAGCCTGATGAGTAGCCACGAGCAGATGAGCAACTTGATACTGACCACAGGCTTCTCGGTGTTCATCTGGTTCACAACGTTTGTACACATCACATCTTGTGCCTGGAACTTCATTGGCGCCGTGCAAGATCAGATGCAGCCAAAAAGCTCTTGGATGTGGAAGAGTAAAAACTACTTATAATGTTAACAAGTAGACGAGATGACTCATGAGTACGACTTTTGCCAGCACGTTTTCGGACTGAAAACATAATAAACTCCTGTTTTAAAGAACACATTGATCATAACATAATATTAGGATTTTCTACTATATTGTGCACGTAAATGTTTGGATGGGTAGATAGATGCATATACTGAGTGTTTGTGACTCCTTTGAACCAAAACTACGAAACCGCTTGTAAGGAGGAAAGTTGCCATGCTTTAACTTAGATCCTAGATTGGCACATTGGGGTAGATACTTTTCAGCTAACTGACATTTCAGAGGCAATTAATAATTTATATAAAATTATTTTTTGTTCAGATGATGGAACCTCTTGGTGTGAAGGCTTATACATTTGTTCAGTGTACTTTGTTCTGACGACATTTACTCAAAATGGTGTGGGAGACATCTTACCCAAGAATAAGACTGAGGTAAGCCTTCATCAGTTTACTCGTTTACTGCTGGTCACAGATCATAGACCTCTGTTGACAATAATTGCACATTCCACAAATGTGATTTAATTGTAGATGTTTGTCACTCTTTCATGACAAAGCTATTAAGCCAATTGTGCTATTGATTTCTAAGGTGATGAAAACTCAGAAGAGGCGAAAAATCTGACATCGCAAAACTTTATTTGCACATTTGGTCTAAACAGAAGTCGTTACCATCTTTAAGCAAAAAAATCAGATATGAGAATTTTGTTTGTGTTCTCCCCATTTGCTCTTTTTATCAGCCATTTCGCCGCTGCCAGATTTTCCATATTTTGCAGGTGATTTTCGTATGCGTCCTTCAGATAGTGTCAGCTATGATTTACATGGTGTATGTCGGTGAAGTGTCCAACATCATCCAATATCAATCGTTCAGATCGCTCAGCTTTTACACCAAGTATCTGGAGCTGCAAGTAAGTGGTGTTTGGTATTACCTATATTTATAAATATTATGGAAATTATGACTTGAAAGATATTCGCTCGTTAATCACGCCTGGTTTCGAAGCGAACTTCTACCTAATATTTCAATACGCTAAACTGCCTCGGTGGTGAGGTCCCGGGCTCGATCCCCAGGTCAGGCGAAGAGTACTATGCTGACTATTTTGTTCCAGTTACATTACATAACATGATTTCTTCTTCCCGAAAGTATAGCCAGAGATGTACCCAGGACCCGGGCTCATAGTAGATACACCCAGACTTCACCAGTTATGTTATTGATCCTATGTAATAAGGGGTGATCCTATTGCCATATACCGGGCACAGTTCCAGGCTGCCATCGAGATAATTCCTAATGGAAAAATCCACAACACTTGGCCTGACTTACGAGCGACGCAGTTCGAAGGTTATGTTCTGCTGGTCACAAATCAGTTTCCAATAAGCATTAAATGTCGATCGTCAGGAGTTCCTAAGGAACAACCGAGTCTCAAAGAACCTAGTGGATATTGTGAACAAGTACTCGCTCCACCTGTGGCGAGAGTCCCGCGGCACGCAGGAGCCGCACTTCTTGCGCTCCGCACCACATGCGCTGCGGCTCACTGTCATGTCCGCTGCTTACCTGCATCATCTTAACAGGGTATGTATCTTTAGGCGTCCATTAAGTGGGTGACAGACTGGCGAACTTACTCGTGTACTAACAGCTCGGCGAGCTTTATCTCTAGTCTGTCACCTTAAGTACGCGTACTTAAAAACCGCCGAGTAAGTTTGTCGGCGATCCAACATGTTTGAAATTTTACTCGTAGCCCGCCATGGCTCGTACATCTGTCATCGCTGCAAGCCGCCGTAATCTTATGAGATTTGATAGTTTGTAGTTGCAAACGCTTGTCGATTTTGACATTATATTTAATTTTAGTTTATTTAGGTTACGAAGAATTTAATTTAGATTAATCTTATTTATATTAGTGACTTTAAAAAACATTCACGTCAACAGAACTTATTGAAGCTTTGTTTCTACATAAAAATTTTGCCTTAGATGTGTTATTTGATTTGACCAGTAGGTACCTACGCTATAAAATAACAATACAAAGATTAAGTAAAAAATCTAATTTAATCCAAACGAGTTTTCATGTATAAAAACCTACACAAAGAAAAAAAATCTTAGAAAAATAAAAAGGCACTGAAAACTTGTTCGAAATAAATTAGATCTTTTACTGAATCTTTGTATTGTTATTTTCTAGAACCTAATTGTCTTAATTTTACGGAATTACATGTAGTATTTTATATCTTCAAAAATGTGGATACGTGTGAGCGAGAGGGTGTATTTGCTTAGGATTTTTCAGTTTGGGTGCGTCCCGGCCGGGGGCGTACCGGGGAATGGGACCATAACGGCCGGACCCAAAAATTGAATGCAGAGTATTATTCCTTTATTGTTTTGGTTTAGTAATAATCTAACTGAGGACTAAATAAATCTAATGTCGACCTCATGCTCAGCAGTATAGCGCTTACGACAAGAAAGCAGTCGACTTTGATTATAGCGTTATAAATAACTAGCTGTGCCTCGCCGTTTCACCAGCGTAGTCTTCGTTCCCGTGGGAAAATCGAGATAAAATGTACCCTATATGTTATTCCAGGGTCTAAACGTGAAAGAATAACAAAGTTAGTAGGATAGGATTTTCCTTCCCTGAATTGTCGTTCCAATATAGACGGGGACAGAAAGTTTGAAGACAGTTCTGATAGATCTTAATTTTCCCTTTGCGTATTTATTTACTATGAGTATACTTATTACTTATTGTCTGTTGTTGCAGCATCATGTCTTTGAGAATTGTGAACCGGAGTTTCTGCGGCAGCTGGCTGGATGCTTACAGCTGCTGACATATAATGAAAGTGAGCTCTTTACCTAAATTTTATGATTTTTGCTTATATACTAGAGGAGTAACTCCTGGACAAAGACCTTCTTCAAATTCTGTTTTTCAGACATGTACGTGGTGAAATCTAATGAGATCACGGATTCCATGTATCTTATCCACACAGGGAAGATTGAAGAGATTCCTAACAATCCTCATAAGGTTCCCAGGACCTATCCAGCCGGTTCTTACTTTGGCGTGGTTAGTGTTTAGTTATAAATTGTTAAGAAGGCGGCGACCAGAGAATTCCCCATATAGACGGAACAGTTAAATCATTTGAAATCAGAGCATATTTCCAACATTTAATGACTATTCGGAATGAGATACTAGTTATCAAGGTTCCTAATTATATTTCAATCCAAAATAGAAGTACTTTGGACTAAAATATGATAAAAATCCGAAATATAGATATTTTGACAAAATATAGGTATATAACATATAATAAGGAACTTAGATGACTAGTGTCTCATTCCGAATAACGTCATTAAATGTAGGAAATATGCCCTGATTTCCAATGATTTAACTATAACGTTTGTATGGGGATTCTCCGGTCGCCGCCCCGTTTAATTTAGTAATTTCCCACGATTCTGCTCTTTTAAGCATACACTTGTCACGTAAGTTTTACATTATGGTACTTTTCTGTAGGTGCAAGGGCTTACACACGACACGCCCTTCGAGCACTCTTACCGAACCTTCCTCAATTCACAAGTACTGACCCTCCACCTCGACGACTGGTTGTATCTCCTCGCTCATTTCCCCGCGAGTAGAGACGCTATCGGCAAACATCTCAAACCCAATGACGGCTACGGCAGTGACAGTGACTTCAGTCCTCAACCCAAACCACCACACCACATGGATGAGAACACCTCACCGACCCCTCCACGAGACCATGATAGAAAACAATCTATACTGAAGTCATCCCAGGGCTCGACAATCCCACACCCAAACCTATTGGGCACCAGTAATAAAAGGGAAGACAGCGATCCCGAAATAGAGTTAGCCAGTATAGGTCCGCAATCTTCTTACACTCATTCCAGCCAAACTACAGAGGCGAGTGTCGAACCAGAAACAGCATACGTCAAAGAAACTTCACCTGTTACACCTTTAATAACAAAGTTCAGCCGAACTGCCAAAAATAAAATAGATATATCAACGAAGAAAGATGAAGTGATTTCCAACGAAGGACAAGAAGCAGCTACCGTAGCTCTCATGGAGAAGATCACTGAATCTAATAAACAAGTCGAAATAAAGGAGATCAATGATGAAAAATATGTGATTGATGTAGTTCTCGATAAAGAGCACGAAGAGAAACTCATGCTCACTGTCGATTTTAATAATGAAAAGATACCTCAGGTAGATGATGCGGTACCTAGCGGGTCTCGTGAGATAAACAATCTGGAACCACCACCGAAGAAACATGATGAAATGATAGACGAGGCGACATCTACCTCAAAGCTTCGTCGCTCGATACGAGTGAGGTACGAGGACGATGGTCACGCTGAAAGACAGCGCACTTCTGAAGAGACGAAGCGCAACCTTAGTACGTTCGACAGTGATATGACCGATGAAGAAAAAGATGACAAGAAACGGCCCCCATAGTACAAACGTCCCAAGCAACCAAGTCGCTCAATGACGAGCCTCACACATGCGCAATTATAGACAGTAATTTTATTATATTATATTGATAGTTTATGCTTAGAAATAAACATTGCGGGTTTGCTATCCGAATTTTATTTAATAAAACAGCCGATAACGGGAAATTTACGACTAAGGTTATTTGTTTTTATATATGTAGGTATATGAATTTATGAGACGAAATAAAGGTGCGTGGGATATTCAAAATTTTTGCTGTTATATTGTAAAGTATGTAAGCACAGTATACATTATAATCTATGTTACATAGTCGTACTTATATTATTATTATTATTATTGGCCCATTCATTCATAACAGTGATAAATCGGAACTGGCAGTCCGCCGAACTATTTAGGAATAACTATAGTTAACCTATCATTGACAGATACGAAAGTAACATCGTGCTATTTTCGTAAGTTTACTATTAAAACGTTTCGTTTCATTACTTTTCCAACGAGCCCTTGTTTATAAAAATATTGCGTATTGGGTGCCAACTTACCAACATTCCATCTTCTAGCTACTCTTATTGATATAATATCCTTGTCAATTTTTTACGCATCTGGCATTTCAAGCTTTTTGTGTCAGACATATTTCATATTTCTAATGGAATGCTTTTAAGATATTTGTAATGTTTACGTTTTTAAAATAAAATTCAAGCGTAGATATAATAAAAAAACTTTATTACAAAATCCTCTCAGCTCCTAACAACAAAAATATTTTTTATACATGATGTTGACCGCCGAACGTGTATGAGTTACAGCATGGATTGAGCTCGGCGTTGTTGGTATTTGTCTTTCACTTAACATTTTTACTTTAGACTTTACTTATATTGGAATGCCCAGCACTGTTTATTCTCGTCTTAGTGATGTCTGCGATATATTTCGTCTTGAACGGTGTCCGTTGCATTGCAGATTTCCAACGCTTTATTCTCCTTACGACATTTAAATGCTTGGGTGTTAACGACATTGTTTAACTTACGTATAACTTAATCACTAATGTTACGGTTTCTTATATTAATGTATTTTTTAATTTTCACCTATCCGCCATCTTTGATTGGTCTCAAACTGGAGTTGTCTTCTAGATAGCATCTGTAACAAGAAATAACAGTAATGACATACACACTCGTGCTAGGTGTTACGGTCGTGGTGGCAGTCTCAGTGGGTAGGGTGTCATCAATTTTACGAGCACCGCTGATATTCCGAGAGTCTATTTCGAGATACACAGTGACAATAAAAATCTGAGAAACATCATCACTTTGACGTCAGCATGCAATTTATAAATAAAATATATTTAATTTCAATGTTAACTAAAACATTGTCGGATGAAAAATAAGGTATCGTTAAAACGTCGCAATAATCGGTTATTTATGTTTGAGAACCAGTTGGACTGAAACTGTTTATTTATGAAAATATCTGCCAAACTTTATGAAATTATAACGTGTTTTCAGAATCATCGCTGCCTCGAATCGTCGTCTCGACCGTTCGAGAGTAGGTGTTACAGTAGCTTTTGATGATTACAACAATTTATAGTTCACGTGGTCGGATACAACATTTAATTTTGAATATTTCTATGCACACATTCATGCTTTGACTAATCTTTATTTTAGCTTTCGGGGTGAAGTTAAATTGTCGATAATATTCGATTTAACAATGTCTACCTACTATCACTAAACAATGAGCAAAATGTTTATTTCTTTAAATAATAAGTACATAGGTACTAAGACGACTTGAAATAACTAGCAAAATAACTGGCAAAGAGAAACTTATTAGAAATTTATTAGAGATTAACAGTAGCTAATGTATAAAGGTGTCATCGATCGGTGATAGAAAGTCTCGGTCTATCGATACCATCTCTCTTATAGAGGTTATAATGATTGACAATACGTCTGAATAAACTTCAGGAACATTTCACAGAAATAATTTAAAAATGTAACCATCATCAGCCGGAAGACGTCCACTGCTGAACACAGGCCTCCCCCATAGAATGCCATAAACTATTCATATAGGGAAATTTTGCCGTAATCACCACGCTTAGCAGGCGGCTTGGTGATCATAGTAGTTGGAATACTTGGAAACGGAGAGCGCTGCTGCTCACTTTCCGTATACATATATCCATCCCTCAAATGTGACTTATTTAAATAGTCTAATATCTAAATAAATAAATCACATTAAATTAGATTAATGAATAAAGTAAATTTGATGCAATATAACATATAATATTTTTTTTGTACAAATAAATATTTTATTGCATCTTAATAACCGAAAAGAAATTAGCTATATGCATCCTACACGACACGAGAATTAAAAAGCTTAGAAGTTATTGTAATATAAGGGGGATCAACGGTTCTGTGGAATCTGTTTTGCTGTTCTGCAGAGTTGTCAAAATTATAATGCCTCACTTATTTCTATTTTTGTTTATTTCCTCTAGTTAATTTCAGCCAGCTGTGAAGTGTCGATGTCGCGGCGTCACACTGATGATTTATAGGCCTCGTTATAACAACTGTCACTACGTTTTTCTAGTTTGTCACTACGTCCAAATTATCTTCACGCTGATGAATACTTTTATTATCTTTAGCTTTTTCGTAACGTTAAAAACAATCATTTAAAACTGATGGGAGATTTGGAATACCACTGCCACATCTCTTTTACTGTGTTGGTAATTCTGTGACAGATCGCTAGATTTCACATTCTTTTTCTACGTTTATTGTTATTCATGTAACGTTTCACAATTAGATATATCACAAGCTGCCTCTTCCCTCTTTATATTATCAATCGGACTAATTGCTAGTTGGTAGTTAGTTTAGTTAGTTAATAGTTTTTATTTAGTCAATGTGTTATTGGAACAATAATTATCTATATCTACACTTACATTTGTTTGGTTTATTGAACACTGGTAATTTCTTCTGCATTTATATGCGCTAGTTAGTTAGTTTAGTTCTTTTTCCAAATTTTTTGTTTAGTCTGGATCAGTCGTAATTAGAATATAAGTCATCGTCCATTCTTTGTTTTTATGAGACATTTTTGAATTCAAAAGATTACGTGATTCGTCCGAGCGCTTTGTTTTTTCTAAAAATAATAAAACGTTTTTAGACGTTGCTATGATGAACAGCTGGCGTTGATGGATTTATTTTGATAGCTCTCATACGGATCACATCATATCTGTGAGTGTAATACATTAATCATCAATAGTTGTTTGGTCTCAACACTACATCATCTATGAAAATCTAGACTTTGAACTATGCTGTTTTCTGCAAAGCTACCGTAAAGTAGGTCTCGTCATTTCACTGACATGTTTACCTATCGTTCCAGTTTTACTCTCAGGAACGCAATTGGCAGTTGTACAATTTTCTCGTGAATAAGAAACGAAAGTATTTCGACTTTGGACAGTTATGGCGCGGTGTAACGAACGATTATTCAGAATCTCAATTATGTATGTAATTTTAGACGGCAAGAATGTTATGATTTCTGTGGAGAGGCGCAAGCGCCAGTGCGTACAATTATAGAATCTCACAGGCCTCCAGAATCCAGCGCAATCGTTACACCATCATCCTACAGATCCAATGTTCTTACATCTGGAATGCGTTTTATGTTTATTGCTACTATTTCACAATCCGAATGATTCAACAGCCAGAGCTTTGAATCTATTGCGGTGATGTGACGAAAGGTATATCAATTCGTTCAATTTTATTATAGAAATTGTATACCTAACTGACTTAATTAATAACCAAATGTTAACATACAATTACGTATCGCACCATTTATGCCCAACGCTGCATAAAACACACAATTATACCTATATTATCACTTTACACAATGTATCACGAGCAGTCCAAAAACCCTTAAGAGGCGCGATATTAAATTCTTGGCAAATCATCGACGATCTGGAGTAATGAGACATCACTTTTACACACAATTCCCACGAAAAGAAAATAATTAAAGCTTGAGAACATCGCGGAAGGCACCTTAGAACATCCCCGAGTAGAGCAACCATAGACTGGCGAGCAGCAGCACCAAGATGAGGTAGGTGGCGATGAGGCTGGTGGTCTCGTGGTTGGGCATGATGGCGGCGACAGGACACCTTCACTGGACAAGCGGCTCCTAGGAACTGGCCGGACAGGCTAACTGTCGCGCGTCGGTCGCTCGCCTACGCCCGCCGCGCCTCTACCCAAATTTATATATATGAATACTATGTCCAGCGATCCCGGTGGTCGACTCTGACAGGTGTCCATCTATTTAACGCGTAATTAATAAAGCGATCGATCGACTTACTGCAGTGTTATTAGAAGACGGTGGAGTAAAGAAGCCATAGGAAGAAGAGCAGGATCACGAGGATCATGTAGGTAGCCGCGAGGTTAACCGTCTCCGCGTTGATAGGCATGGTTGCAGACGCGGTAAAGGCTGGACTGATCGTTGGAGGACCCTCGACCCGCTCCACAGAATCTAATGTACGTCAGCGGACAGGGACAGACTAGGACCGTGCAAGGATATTACACATCTTTTTATGTAGGATTTCAAAGGATTTACTGTTTTTTATATGATGCTGTAAGATAGGGGGTAGCTTTTATACATAATCTAATCCAAGGACAAAATGTTAAAGGAAGCCAATCTTCTCAAGGCTTATTTGTATAGAGGATCCCAGGCAATCATATAGTTAGTATTTTGCCTCTGAAGACAGGACCATTCATTTTCATTTTAGTTTGATATCAGGAACAATCATCATCATCAGCCGGAAGACGTCCACTGCTGAACAAAGGCCTCCCCCATAGAACGCCATAAACTATACATATGGGGGGATTTTGCCGTATCCACCACGCTTGGCAGGCGGCTTGGTGATCGCAGTAGTTGAATACTTTGAAATGGAGAGCGCTGCTGCCCACTCTCCGAATATGTAGTTAGTGGTAGGCCTTTTTTGCAGGGGGCCGCCTGGGGAAGTACCACACTTTTTTCAGTTATTCATCCGCTAAGCAGTAATGTGCTAACATTACTTTTTTCCGGTTTGGAGGGCAATGCTACCAGCGAAATTACTAGGTTTGACGAGTTTCAACAAGTAATATCTCAGGGTGACAGGCGCAGTACAGTGCCGCGCAGAATTTTGAATTTTAAAACACTGGGTGGCATTGTGTCCGATATGGGCAATCATGGTGCTTACCACCAGGCGCCTAATTGCTCGTCTTGTCACTCACCATCATAAAAAATGTCCCTCTGTCCGGTGTCACGGCTCCCACAGGATGAGAAAGGGGTGGCCCTATTATATAGCCGGGAATCACACATAGTAAGTAGGTAAATTCAGCAAAGTAGGTAATGGTAACTGGCCCCTAAAAAATTACTAATCCTACGGAGGATTGATGAAATTACGATGTTTTCTTGAGAACTGTCATAGCTAATGACTCGTGGTAGACGTCCAGAACAGGTGGCAATAGACGTGTGCACACAAAAAATCTACGATACAAAACAATCTATTTTTACAAGAGATTCAGTTGACGAGGTAACCAATAAGAATAAACATTGTTAATTTAGAAATATGAGAATTATTTTTAGGCAAATGTAAATAGATTTCTAATAACGTCCAAGGGTGTGAATGGCAGATAGGTACGATGAACAACAATAAAAATAACAAACACGAATTTTTACACTTTTCATCATTGCAAAAATATCTAAACACAGTATTTTATTCTAGATTCGAGAAGCTTTGTAATTTGTTCCGCGGAGCACGGACTGTGACGATATTAATAAAAATATGACCAACGGCGTACAGAGAAAAGTTTGAAATACCCTCAAACCCAAACTTTGATACAAATATTAAATAATACTCACGATTTTTTAGAAGACAGATGCATAAAGCAGCCACAGAGCGACCAGGAGCATCAACAAGATGCAGTAAGTGGCGACTAGATTGGTTCCCTCGGACATGTTTGATAATACAATATCTTCAGATGCTCTCACCAATGCGACCTATTCGCAACTGAGTAGAGAGTGTAACAACTCTCTGTTAAATAATTATTTTCACGAGTAAATTCTGTTTTTTTGGTTTCTCGTAATAGACGGTGATTAATTTGGATGTCATTCACGAAATTCTCGAGATCTGGTTAATTGTTTTGTTGTGGATTTACCGATCCACGTGTCATGCCCTTCAAGTTTAGGTATTGTGTACTTTAGTCAAAACAAACAACCCGAGTCTTTTGTTCTTTCTACTGTTCCTAAAATAGCAATGACTTTTATGGACCAAATTCCATATTAAAAAATATGGAATTTCCTGGAGAATTCCAGCGGATTCTGAGTGCGGCCCTGTGCATAACACTCGTTTCTGGAGTATGATATACAGCTCTGGATGTGCCGCGCTATTTCCACACTTTATCGACGTCGGCTCATACAACTATCAGATATGATACGCATTCAAAAGTCATCATAATAATTATTTTATAGCAGTTCAAAACTAGCAAGTTTAACTGTGTTCAGGTTGTCTATTTTAAAAAAATATGTAGGGAGCAGTTACAGGGTACCCATAATACTTAAATTAAAAATAGGATAGTAAGCGTTTTGGTGTTAATACTAAGCTTTCTATTTGAATAAATAAATGTATATGTATAATTTGGATCTATGACCTGGGAGTTCTGGGACCCTTGCTTTTTCTTATTATGGTGAACGATTTGGTGAAGGTCATAGAGAAGTCTAGGTGCTTGCTGTACGCTGATGACCTCAAGCTCGCGCTTGAAGTTAACTCACATGCTGAATGCATTCACTTGCAAAGTGATATTGATGCCATTTTTCGTTGGAGCCTTATCAATAAAATGTTATTTAACCCGGAGAAGTGCTATGTGATGTCATTTGGGCGCAGGCGTGTTCCTATCCAGCATAATTATTTTATTGACAGTTTCCCCATGAAGCGAGTGTCGACTATGAAAGATCTCGGAGTGACTTTCGATCGTGGCCTCACTTTTAATGGTCACGTCGAAAACACCGCCAAAGAGTCTTTCTTACCAACGTCTCGGTTTTGTTTTACGCAACGCGAAGGACTTTCGCGATCCCCATGTTTTGCGATTGCTTTTTACAACTTTAGTTAGGAGTAAACTGGAGTCGAGCGCGTGCGTCTGGAGCCCTCATTGTGAAAAGTATATTTTGTCCCTGGAGAAAATACAGAAATCCTTTTTGAGGAACCTTTATAAACGAGAATACGGAGTTTATCCCTTTTTATATCCCACTGCGTTTCTTCTAAATCAATTTTTTAATTCATTGGAACAAAGGCTTTAATTCATTGGAAACTAGAAGGCTGCTCGACCAGCTTAGGACCGGCTGCAAGATACTGAGAGGAGGGATAGATTCTCCGGCCTTGCACAATCGCATTTGCTCCATATTTGTGCCCAACAGCTATATCCAGAATAGATCCAACCGGATACACAGATTCCTTGAAGTTCCTTACTGTCGCACCGTACATCGTAGGAACACGCCGATATGCCGCATCATGTCTGACCTCAACGCATTCCTTGCCATCAATCCTAGATGTGATATTTTTTGCGACAAATGGCGTGCTATTTTCATTTTATTGCTGACATTTTGTGAAACTTATGATCCTAAGGATAACATTAACTATAAGATTTGACATTAACACATATTACTAGATTTTATTTAATTAATTAACATAGACTTCATAACATATACCTAATTAATATTTAATATTATTATATTATTGTATTGTTATAATTATTAGAAAATTAAGTTGATAATATGTATAATAGCTAATGCGTTCATATTATTACAATAAAATAAAAAAAATAAAAAAAATATGATGGAGCTGTCAAGTATCATTGCCAAGAGATCGTTTAGTTGGCATCATAATAAAAAAAACAAGGACTTTCACTCAGGGCTGGCTCTTGCTTGCTTACCTTACAAATTGCTATAGTCCGCGTGTCCATTCGTATCTCACAATGCCATAACAGGCGAAGTATATTATTATTATTTTTTTATTTGTACATTTGACATATCCAAACAAGAGCGTTTGGACCTATTTTGACATAATTAATTGCATTATTAGGCGTATTGGACTAACTTAGTTTAAGTTAGTCCAATACGCCTAATCTTGTGGGAGTCCATAGTGTAATATTTTTTATTTTATTTAAATATATGAATACATAAATATATAATTATTATACTGATACATGTATACATATAGATCTATTACACCATAGAACACCTGGCACAGACCAACCCCCGCTCGCAGCACCCGTTCACGAGTTGACGCACGTACCAGCGCCGTCCTCCTCAACCATATTAGAGGGAGGAGGGCGGCCGACCACGCGACGCCGCCGCGAGCGACAGCAGTTTAGTGAGCATGACTGTACCAAATGTAGTATATTATTGTGCCTTAGTGTGTTTATGCCGTGGAAGTACCGGCTATAGAATAGTACTCCACCCTCTCTACCCGTGGTTGCCGTAAGAGTCGGCTAAGGGTTAACAGATCCAGAGGAGGTAGCAGCGTCTTCTACGTGAAAACATCGAACTGTGCTCGCGAGCCCGCATACCTAGCGTGGCGTGTATTAGCAAAGCTCCCCCAAAGGGGAGGCCTATGTCCTGCCGTAGACATCCTACGGCTGAGATGATGATGACGATGATTGTGCCATGACTGGAACACGCTCAGGGTAGACTCAAAATAGGTAGACATACATTTTTGTGTGGGTGTAGGTCGTTGACCAAATTCCCAAGAATTCTTTATTTTTATTCAGTACTTTGCCTCCTATTACAGTTCATTCACCAGGACGTACCTATTATAAATATGACATTAGATATACAACGTTTACAAAAAGGTAAATTAATACTGAAGGGGTTGCATCTACACGTTCCACTGAGAATATCCTACCATAGAGAAAGAGGAAAGTAATACTACATCTTGCCAAAGCAATAATTGCAAAATTCACAAAAAATTACTTTCCATACAATATGGATAATGGATAACCTGAACCCGGTAAAGTATGGGATGTTGAATTTTTATTAAAGGAAACGGGCTTGAAATCCAAGGAAGCTGGGCCCAGAAAACTTTACACTGTATTTCCTATATTACCAGGAAGTTAATGTTATCCGCAATAATATTCTCTTAGATCTTTCTTACATAGTAAGCCCTTTTATTATCGCCAATTAATTTATAATTTTATTTGAATAAAGTGTTTCACCCGCGTAGTCTTCGTTCCCGTGGGAATATCAGGATAAAAAGTACCCTATGTGTTATTCCAGGGGCTTAGCTATATACCAATATCTTTAAACCAAATTTCAGCCCAATCTGTTCAGTAATTTTGGCGTATTAACAAACATCCATCCATCCATCAATCTAACCAAAACCGCGTTAGATGGCGCTGGAGGTGAGTTAGAACTCGCAAGCGTTTTGTTCACCTGTTAAAAACGTAAGTATTAGCGTTATGTTTTAGACATTGTACTGAAATTTGAGATTTATAATATTAACTAGCTGACCCGGCGAACTTCGTACCGCCATATTTTATTTCTCTAATCGCAACTGAGGAAATAAAACCCTTCCGGTAAAATCGAATTACCTAAATTTAAAATAAAACTGGAGTACTCAATTGAAAAATTCATATTGTTTTACAAAATGCGTGGAGATTTTACTGAGACTATCACTTTCCAGGAGATAGTATTAATTCACTCGTTTAAAAAGGAACTGAACTGCGGTGACACTCGGCGCCAGTATTTATACCTGAACCTTGAATTTCCCGAACGTTCTAGTTCGCATGCTTCGAGAAGAATTGATTGATCGATTGTTCGAAATAGTGGGTCTCGATGGTTCGAGAGGGAGCTTTGTTTACGCTCAGAGGAGGTCTCGAGAACGAATGAGATACCATAGCTTTGAACATTTAAACCAGAGATGGCGACTCGATAGAATTTGATGGCCTCGATAAAATTTGGCGCCAAGACTTTAATAATTCTCTAACAAAAATAGTACAATTTTTTTTGTTATTAATGGTAATAATATTGTAACATACCTACGCAGTATAATTATAAAAATATCAGTCACAAACCATTAAAATAATACGGTTATATCGTGAGCATAAATAAATATAACGTGAAATAAAGTAATAGAATTTATATTCTAAGAAACAGAACACAGCGCCATCTATTGGGTGTATTTGCAACCTAGATGTCAAACAATATTGAAGAATTTTATCGATGAATCAACGTACACCGCCATCTATGAGAACTTCATAAAACTAAACAGTATATAAACACTTTTAAGAAACAATTAATTGATACATTTTATTCGTTTACATTCACGACATAAGCGAATAATTGAGATGATAACTATCCTATCCAGTAAGTTAGACCAAAATACGAGTACATGTGAAATTTGATTGAAATCGGTTCAGTAGTTTTGGAGTTTATTCGGGACAAACATCGTGACACAAGATTTTTATATATATAAGATTTTATTTAATTAGGAAAAGCTTACATTATATAACTTAATATTATTTATATTACTAAATTACGATAGAACATTTGTTTAATAATGGCGATGCTAAAAAATGTGATTTTATGTATACATTTGAAAATCTTATTACAAGGCCTAATAAAACCAAAATTATAAGTTTGCCAAGGCCCTAAAACCAACAACTCCTTTTACAACTCTTTCTTTTACAATTGGTTCAGTTTGATGGTCACTTTACGCCTTGCGTTCCACACCTTTTTGTACCACATTATACTCGTATAATATACGATATATAAAGCAGTATATGAAAACATACATACATTCACGCCTTTTTCCCGAAGGGGTAGGCAGAGGTGTACCCAGGACTCAGTTCCATAGTAGATACACCCACATTTCGCCAGTATGTTATTGGACCCATGTAATAGGGGGCGAGCCTATTGCCATCTACCGGGCACAGTTCCAGACTCCAGGCAGTTATTGAGATAATTCCTAATGGAAAAATCCAATATTTGACACTTTGCCTGACCTGGGGATCGAACCCGGGACCTCTTGATTGGCAGTCGAGCATGCGCCCTCTACGCCACCGAGGCACCGAGCAGTATATGAACTTGAACTAATTCCGTGTTGTCTCTCCCGATTCTCGCGCCGCTTCGTGACACTTTCAGGTCACTCCTGAAATAGAACGCGTTGAAAACTTGTCTCCAACAAACTTATTACCCTTCATCAGTTTGATTTTATATTAACTTTGCGTATTTTTAACATACATACTACACTAAATATACGTGCCGTGAGGTTATCGGCTTTAGAATAGTGCTCCACTCTCTCTACCCGCGGATGCCGTAAGAGCCGGCTAAGATAAGCAGATCCAGAGGACAGGCAGCAGCGTCCTCTGCAAAAAACCATCGAACTGCGCTCGATAACCCGCCTGCCAAGCGTGTCGAGTATTGGCAAAACCCCCCTTTATGGCGGCGGCCTATGTTCAGTAGTGGATTACCAACGGCTGAGATGATGATGATGATGAACGGGCAAAGCCGCTGTTCTTACCCTAGTATAAAAATAAAGTCCTAACTGCCTGACTGACACTTGCTCATCAATGCTCAGCTCAAACCCTTGGACCTCTTTAGGTCCAATAATAACTGAAATATTGCAGATATGTTTCCATTATGACATAGACTAAGAAATTCGTAGAATAAGAAAGGAACGCCCGAAATTCCCACGGGAATTAAGTAGCGGGAATTACGCTAGTACTAACTAAAATGTATAGACTATAATTATTTGGGTATTATTGTTTGGTAAGGTCTACATAGCGCTACGGCGTAGCACCACGTAGCACCGTAGCTCAATGTTTTGATCTCCTTTATGCAATTAATTATAATATTAAAGAGCATATCCTGGCTACGAGAAATTTAACATAATCTTATGATAATTGATTGAATTTGGCGCTACTTTTCGGAACTCCTTTGTAGACTTCTGGAACAAGAATCTTTAGATTTTAATTCCGAAGTTTATAGAAGAAGAAAATTATAATGTTAAGAAAAATTTATCAAAGCGATGTTTTGTATTTCTGTTTCCTGGGAATATAATAAACCCATTGTATAAATTTATATCCTGATATTATTATAGTGCAGTAAGCTATTTCCCTGTCATTTTAATAGTATATATTAAATACTAATGTAATATATTAAATAGGTTTACTATTATCGGAGGAAACAGGTGAAATACAGAACATCGATGTGGTAAATTTTCCATAAGATTGTGTCAAGCTTCTAAGAGGTCCCCTTTACTGTTTAAGTCATGTTATTTAATTTTTTTGGTTATTTACCAGCTTCAGATTTATTTTATATGTTGCGCTTCATAAACATAACATACATACATTCACGCCTTTCTCCCGAAGGGGTAGGCAGAGGTGTACCCAGGACTCAGTCCCATAGTAGACCCACATTTCGCCAGTATGTTATTGGTCCCATGTAATAGCTTCATGATTGCATTCAAACCACATTACACAGAGCAATATAGTTCTTGAAAGCGATTTCAAGTGGTTTTGTGATTATTGCCTCAGATTCGAAGGTATATTAATGCATTTATATTATATAGAATGTGCAAGCGGTAGAAAATTTGTACATTCCTAATTAAAACTCTTTTTTCAACGACGAGCAAATCAGGTGCCTGATGGTAAGCATCATGATCGCCCATATCAGGCACAGTGCCACCCAGTGTTTTAAAATTCAAAATTCTGCGCGGCACTGCACTGCGCTTAGAATTTTGGCAATCATGATGTTTACAATCAGGCACCTGATCTGCTCATCTTGTTACTTATTATCGTAAAAAAAAAGGTGGCCTAAGTAGGTTAAATTTTTAGTAACAAGTAGGTATCATTAAACGAACTCCATTGCTGGACATAGCCCTTACCCATACGTTACTATCTAGTCGGGTTGTAAGCGGAACTTTTTTGTAGTGGTAGGCCTCTTTTGCAGGGGGCCGCCTGGGGAAGAACCACACCTTTGCCAGTTATTCATCCGCCAAGCAGTAATGTACAAATATTACTGTGTTCCGGTCTGAAGGGCAATGTTACTAGCGAAATTACTGGGCTCGACGAGTTTCAACAACTAATATCTCAGGGTGACAGGCGCAGTGCAGTGCCGCGCAGAATTTTGAATTTTAAAGACAGAGATACAGATAGTGACCTATTTGAATAAATCTTCTTTGACTTTGACTTTGTATAGATAGGTAATATATTAAATATTAAAGTATGATATGCTTGTGTAAACTGTACTAAAATTAATATCTATAGAACGAAAATGCCGTCGTAAATTGAAGATGTTGTTTACGAGCGAGTTACCGAGTTACTCGTTATATCACCGGATGCAATCTATCGATTAAAATTATTTAACGGCCACTCGCGATATTAATGATGATCTTATTCTGACTGCGGACCCATCTGTTCACTATTGGGTGATGCCTGTGACAGATGTGTAGGTATTTTACATATTACGTGTAACTTATTACAGAAGTTACACCTATTACGTTATGTTGTTGTCGACATATTAGAGGATTATTGTTTTTGATATGAACAATAATTTATTGCGAAAATTAATTTTTTTTTAAGGATAAAAGTTGCGTTGTTCCGTATTCATCCTATGACGTCTAATCCCATTAGATATAATTTTATTAACTCATCCCAAACAGTATATTCCTAGCTCATCCCATTGCAATATTTCTTATTTCGTCCTAAGTAAATGTATTCATTTGGCCTCCCGTATATCCTGGGTTGACCACGAACCCGATGGGTCGACATTTGCGAGTGAACGATGGCGTGCCACACCCGATCGAATGCCTTCTCGATGTCGAGGAAGACACCGACGGTGCGGCGACCCCTGTTCGTTCAGGTGAGCTGGAGCGTCCTTGAGTGTCCTGCACGGAACCCAAACTGCTCTTCCCTGGGGCACAGGTGCCAGTTTTCGGAAGAGCAGGCGCTCGAATAGATTGGCGATTCGATGCTCACTTGACTTCCGGAGAGAAGGACTGTCTAACAAATAATAGGTACTAAGTTCTGACTTATAGTTTTACCTAAACGAAAGTACATGTAATAGGATATAGATAGATAATTAAGTAGGTAGGTAGGTAGGAACTCAAACTCAAACTCAAACTCAAACAGATTTATTCAAATAGGTCATAATCTGACACTTTTGCACGTCAATAAAGATAAACAGTACTGAGTCTACCGTGCGTTCGGAAAGATACCTTACCTTAGAGAACATATCGCCGCTTTGTACCTACACAATTATTTTAATTTAATTTTAGTGTGAGCTATCATTTTTGTCGGCCGACGCCGCGCCGCAGCCGCTGGAATAATTCCAAAGAATTTCGTCGAGTTCAAAACACTATTTTGAAAACTCGTGCGGTTGAGTAAATAAGGCGGATGCATTGACCGCGGCATAGCAATAAATATTTAAATATCCGGTTTTAAATGCACTGATTTAAAGAAAAGGGGAGATAGGGTATACGTTCTCCCAGCGCTTACTCAACAACTGGCACGTGCTATTTGCTCAGTGTGAAATTTGCACAGTACAATATAATGAACAACAAAGATAGAAAGACGTACCTAAGACCGAAGTGCGACCGAGAATATAATATTATTCGCTAGAATGACCTTACATTATTAACGTACGTGGAGCTAATGGGACCTAATTTGAGCTTGCCATTTTCGAGAAGCCAGTACCTCATCTCCCCTTTTCTTTATATCAATGTTTAAATGTCTAATATTAATATTGAAAATTGAAAGTGGGCCGTGAAGTTGGGCGAGAAATACCTATCGCCCTATAGTTGAGTTTTTTACTCCCACTTGTTTCTTCGATTGCCATATGCTGATGTATCTTCAGCGAGTAAAATCTTAAGATCCTACTAAGAAAGTCCTTGCCCTGAGGTTAATGGCTTTAGAATAGTAAGTGGGTATACCTTCTATACCCGTGGGGTACCGTAAAAGCCAGCTGAGCGTTATAAGTATCAGATCCTGCCCATCTCACGGGCAGCAACGTCCTCTGTGTGAAACTATCGAACTGCGCTTGCCAACCCGCATGCCAAGTATGGTGAATATTGGTAACCCCAAGCTTATAGGGGACCCCTATATCCAGCAGACTATTTCAAAGGCTGAAATGATGAAGAAGGCCCTACTCAATCTTTTTAATGAAGCTTGAGTGGGTATTTTTTACCGTAAGTAGGTACCTTCCTTTACTTTACACACTATTTTAAGGATGAGTCACGAATAATTCTTTATTCGTTCTCCACAAACAAGAATCATTAAAATTAAAATACATTAAAACAAATATTGTAACAATTGGCGGTCTTATCGCTAAACACGAATCTTAGCAGGAGAGCCTTTAATTATGACATCTATGTGAGAAGGTATAAATTATTGTTTAAAAAATCATAATAGGTAAATCTTGATAAAGAAACTGCGTAGGTGAGTGCTTCGGCGTGTCCTCCCCATAGTATGTCTGTCATCATCTCAGTCACAGGACGTCCACTGCTGAACGTAGGCCTCCCCCATAGATTTCCATTCAGTCAGGTTGTAAGCGGCCCGCCTCCATCGTGTTCCTGCCATCTTTATCAGATCGTCTGTCCACCTTGTGGGTGGACGGGTGGACCTACGCTGCGCTTGCCGGTCCGTGGTCTCCATTCGAGAACTTTGCAGCCCCATCGGCCATCAGTTCTACGTGCTATGTGCCCTGCCCATTGCCACTTCAACTTACTAATCCGCTGTGCTATGTCGATAACTTTCGTTTGTCAACGGATCTCCTCATTTCTGATTCGATCTCGTAGAGAAATTATGTCTGTGCTTTTTATATAAACAAATTATCAATATCAGGAAATTTAAGGTCAAAATCCACAACTGACGAGTATAACATATTTAAAGTATCACTGATTTAAATTGTATAATTATGAAGAATATGATTTATAGTGGAAGAAGCAAAGTCGTAAGTCAGGATCGTACCAGTTGGAGAGAGAGTCTCATAGAGAGATGCATAAGAAATCCACAGTATCAGAGTGTAAGCAACATATTTCATTTATGCTTCACCATAATTTGCAAAAATGAAAAATGAATTTATTCTTGTCTTTGGCAAATGCTAGAGCCATGTAGCATGCCAGTAGCACAATAAAAAAAGATATCAAATCTGTTAAAGTCGCCGAATTTATGAATGTCAGTGTCAAATAATTGACATTGACAGTCTCACTTTGGATTGTTTGAATTGAAAAAATAAAAACTTGAGAAAAAGCGAAAAAATCTTGCCGATTGCGGACTGCGCACTGATTTTGTCACGAGTCACAAATGTAAAAACATATCGCATGTGATACTCTGATTCTTTATTTGATGGGAGAGCGTCAACGAGTAGTGCGACCCGAAGACATGGCGACCACCAGCACCGCCGTTGCGACGGTGCCCCCGCAACCACAAGAGGTAAAATTATCAGTCTCGTGTTTTTTCTGTTATCTTTTGTATTTGATGTTACTGCTATAAAATATTTACAAGTGAAACAGATAGCACGACAAAAACTCGTTTACTATCATTTGCATTTATTAGTAAAGCAAGATGGTAGTAAAGAATTTAGGTTTGCGTTTTCGCACGCCGTTGAAGATTTTCGCATCGCAATATTCGTCAAGTCATGGCCTCTTGAGTGATATAAACGTGTTAGACCTGACTCGGGTTGTAGCGGGCCCGTTTTGTACTATGACCCTTGGAGATCTGGGTGCTAATGTCATCAAGGTTGAAAGTCTAGATGGAGATGAGGCACGCAAGTGGGGCCCGCCTTTTATAGGAGATAACAAGGATTCCTATTACTTCCTCTCAGTGAACAGGAATAAGAAGAGCATTTGTATTGATTTTAAAGCTGATGAAGGTAAGTCTATTTTGAATAATTTTCTAATATCTGCACCACCCCTTGTTTCATATTGAGCTAAAAATTTTCCACCTATTCTTTGTAGTATAACTGTGATATCCATATGAGTAAATTTAATTTATAATGTAATGAAGCTAGTTTGCGCCTTGTTACTAAATTAATTTACATGTGAGTGTTACTTAAGACATTGTACCTGTCTTTTATCAATTCATGTAAATAAAGCACAAATGACTGTACTTTGTACCCACAATGAAGATAGCCTTTTATAAAATTAATTCAACAGTAGTTCATGTTTTCAGGAAAGAGGTTAATGTATGATTTGGCGAGAAAAAGTGATGTATTAGTTGAGAACTTTTTGCCTGGGAAACTGGACAAGTTGGAACTAGGATATGAAAAGCTGAAGAAATTTAATCCGAAACTTATTTACTGTGCTATCACTGGGTTCGGGGCAACTGGACCTTATTCTAAGAAACCAGGGTAAGAAAGTACGAAGTCATATTATCCTAAAAAAAAATTACCATGTTCAAAACCAGACTATATTGTGGTAGTATGACATACTGGAGCCAGTAATGAGAACTAACAAGGAAGGAGTAGTCACCCGAATTGAGTGATGAAAAATCCAAAGGCTACAAACTGAACTGGCACTTGCCAAGACTCAGTTAAGACTGCCTAGACGTGACTGGAATGATATTTCATTATATTGGTCAAGATTGTTTTTTTTATACCTGCACTAGTTATCTCTGTATCACTTTGAATCTGAAATGAAAAATCAAGAATGGTCCTTAAATCGGAAATTGTGCGACTGGGTATTTTGCCTGTCCTGATGCAGCGGAAACACAACTGTGTGTTTCTTTAGCAAAAGTATTAATATACAATAATCATAATATAATAATTACATACTATTATTTTTTCTTGTTCTAGATATGACGTTATAGCATCAGCAATGGGTGGGTTACTCAACACAACAGGTGAAAGCGATGGACGTCCTTGCAAGCCGGGCGTTGCGATTACTGACTTAACTACCGGTTTGCATGCATTCGGAGCGATTACTACAGCTCTATATTACCGACAGAAGACTGGCAAGGGGCAGAGAATAGACTGCAACCTTCTATCAACACAAATAAGCAGTATGATCAATATAGCATCAAATTACTTAAACTGTGGTGTTGAAGGCAAAAGATGGGGTACGGCTCATGCCAATTTGGTACCATACCAAGCTTTCAAAACAAAAGATGGCGAAATGGTACTAGGAACAGGTTCGAATGCACAATTTGCAGATTTCTGCAAGTTGATTGGCAAAGAGGAGCTAATAAAAGATGAACGGTTTAAAGATAATTCCAGTAGAGTAGAGAATCGAAAAGAAATAATTGACATTATAAGTGAGGTTATAAAAACAAAAACAAGTGTGGAATGGCAGGGTATATTCAAGAATGCAACATTTCCTAATGGACCAATTAATACAATGAAGGATGTTTTTGAAGATGAACATGTTAAGGAGATTCAGTTGGTAAAAGAACTGCCCCACCCCGATGCAGGGATGGTCAAGCTCGTTGGGCCTCCAACAGTGTTCAGTCAAGGGGGAAACGAAGCCAGATTCGCCCCGCCTACTCTGGGCCAGCATACTAGAGACATTCTATCAAACTTTCTTGGTTATCAAGATAGCAAAATAGAAGGGCTTTATAAGAACAAAGTCATAAGATAAAAGATAACAGTGTTGAGTAGATTGTGTGGGTAAATGTTTATTTTTATTGTGAGTGTATATTATTCTATTGTGAGTTGTTATCTTGAAATGTTATTAACTCTTAAGATTTGTGTAAGAATTATAATGTAATTAAAGTGAATCAAATTAAATATATTTTACAGTATGTAATTAGAATTTTTTAATTTAAAGGCATAATCATATACTGGACTAGCGTAATTCCTTGTCAACGTCATGATGAAAACCTATGCCGGCTCTCTAGGTCCAAGGGTAGGGCTGCGGGCTGAGTGTTGATGGGTGAGTGTGTCAGTCAGGACTTTGTTTTTATTTATTTATTCAATATATACATAAATAGAAAGGCATGAAGGAGTAACAAACATCCATCCATGTTTGTTAGTTACTCTTTCACATTAAAACTACTGAACCGATTGGGCTGAAATTCGGTATGTAGATAATTTAGACCCTGGAATGACACATAGGGTACTTTTTATCTCGATATTCCCACGGGAACGAAGACTACGCGGGTGGAGCCGCGGGGCACAGCTAGTATTAATATATTGGGATATTTGGTGAATACATTTTAAAATGATGTTGATATTTTCAGGAGGCAGTAGAGCGCGTGGCAGTGATCACCCTCCGGCCGACGTCCACGCGAGCAGCCGCCAGGAAGAAGGTTGTGTGGACAGACGATACCGTCGACAATGAACACATGAACAAGAAGAAATCTAAATGTAAGTCACCTGGCGCCTGGCATTTCATTACTCTGCTGTTGTATTTTGAAATTGTGGAACCAAATATTCGATTCCTGTTGGCTTGTATGAAAAACATTTGTCATTGAAATAGGTAACGCAACGGCAAAAACTTCAAATAGGTCTCAGAAACTGGCTAAGTGGTGTAGGATCCTCAGGTCAGGCGAAGTTTAATTGGGGTTTTCCATTAAGAATAATAATTATCTCAATGACAGCCTGGAGTCAGTTCCACTGGGCCCCATAGATAGCAATAGGCTCACCCTCTATTACATAGGACCTTTAACGTGCACACCTCTAACACTTTGGAGAAAAAACGTGATGTTATGTATATAGGTGGAAGTTGACATGGTGTTCTTGCCGTAAGATTCTGCTAAGGGTTAGCAAATCCAGAAAACGGGCAGCAGCGTCCTCTACGTGAAACCACCGAAATGCGCTCGCCAACACGCCTGCCAAGCGTGGCGAGTGTAGACAAAACCCCCCCTATGGGGGAGGCCTATGTCCAGCAGTGGACTTCCTACGGCTGGAGATGATGATAATGTGTTGTTTCCAGGTTGTTGCATATACGAGAAGCCGCGCAAGTTCGACGAGTCAGACTCGGAGTCGAGTGACGACGAGTGCGAACATTGCTTCGGTCACGTCGAGAAGAAGAAAGACAAACGAGCGCGTAGGGACGGGACTCTTACTATTCATGATACAGAGGTAGGGATAGATAATACGTTTACACGCCAACCACTTTTTCCCACGACCATTCTCTGAAAAAATATTAATAGAGCCAATGCATAGATAACAGATTTTCTTCGTCTTTTACTTCCACACACTGTGTCCTGGTTCCAAATTAAGTCTATCTAAAAATCCTACTTTAATTATAAATGTGAAAGTATGTGGAGATGGATGGATGGATTTTTGTTACTCTTTCACGCAAAAACTACTGAACCAATTGGGCTGAAATTCGGTATGTTCGGTGGTTTAGACCCTGGAATAGCATATAGGGTACTTTTTATTCCGATATTCCGATATACGCGGGTGAAACCGCGGAGCACAGCTAATATGTAGTTAAACTTTTGAAAAAATTAACTGTTTTTATTTTCTAGGAGACGGTGACCCCAGAGCCAACCGCAACAATTTCTCTCCAGCCCCCCGAACCGACGCCTTCGCCCCCCGACAAGCCCCTTAGCTAAGCTAAATTGTTATACTTATATGCAAATATATTCAATCCAGTTACTAGGCTAGGTTAGACAACATTCTATACTATAAATACGACAGTTTGTTTAGCCAATGTTGGTGCAAACTTTCCAATGTTTTATGTAATAATAAAATTATTCTTGTTATGTAATATTGTAATTCCAAACGATTTGGTTGTCTAGGAAATAGGTTGTGTGGGTGCTTGAAAAGTTGAAAATACAAGTTAAAAAAGGTGTAGTGATTCTTAAGGGGCTGCATCTACCCGTCAATATGAACAACTTGAAAAAAAAATCGACAGGATCCGGAGTAGTTCCAACACCATCTTAGAAGTATTCACAGATAGGTTTGATTGTCAGTATATTAACCATTGCTACATGGTTATACATTAACTGACAAACAAACAAATGTCTCGGAGACAGGCGAACTTTTAATGTCTTATTTATTTGATTTTATTTGGATTATTTATTTTATTATCGATTTGTTTTAGTTATTTATTTTATTTTGATTTTTGTAATTGTAATTTGTTCTAAAATGATAATTTACTCTATGATCTATTTAAGTTGTACGAAATAAATGGTTTTTAAATTTGAATATACAAAATAAATCGGCTGATCGTCAAAATTTGGGATGTCCAATTTTTTTTGTGAATTTCTCAATACTTTCTTTTGAAAGTTGTTTAGATTGACGGGTACATGCCCCATGCACCCCGTTAAGTACCACTACACCTGTTTGTAACACGTTCCGTATGTTCAATCCAGTTCCTACGCTAGATTAGCCACCATTCTATTGACGTATCGTGTTTGACCAACATTTGTATAAAAAATAGCCAATGAAATTGGAAACCATGGAACTGTAACTTTACATAAAAATCATTTATAGGCTCAACAATTATTAATAGGCGACGTGAAGATATGAATGCATAGTTCCATGCGTAGCAGTTTTGACATAAATGCGTCTGGCACAGAGTTATTAAGCCCTTGGCTAGTTACATTTCCATTTGTGTCCAATCTAATACAATTGTTTGTATCTAGCCAATATTGGTGCAAACTTTCCAATGTTACGTCTTATAATTAAATTACAAAATTATTCTTGTTAATATTGTAATGTTAGATGATTTGGTTGTCTAGGAAATGAACTTGAACATTTAAAAACATAATATATCGTGTAATATATTCGCGCGTGCGAAGCCTTAATTTGAAACAACAAAAACAATGCAATTGACCTTGAAGGTCAAAGGTGAAAAGTGACAAGAAATATGTTAAAACTATATTCATGTGCCTAAGAAAATAATTTGAAAAAAAAAAAATGAACCGCATTTTACTTATATTAGGATAATTTATTTAGATATTAACTTATTTTATTAAGTCTATGTTAGTCATAATGTTAATAAAACTCTGACTAAAATGTATTTATTTTATTTTATTTATAAAAAATATCTAAAACAATAGCAAGTATGAGATAGTTCTATATTGAGATAAAGATAACAATAAATTAATCCATGGGCATCTTTTCTAACCTACCTTATTGTATACAGAATACAGTCTATTTAAAATCTAAAACCTGTTAACATAGAAGTCGATGACTAAATGGATTTCTTTTTATTGTCTTGGGCTAGTGAAGTAAAAATCTTTCTACGCATTGGCAATTGGTGAGATTAGCCTCGCTTCATTCGGTTAAGGCAACGTTTTAGAATCTATGTCGTAATAATATTATAGCAATAACATTCAAAGTATTATTAAAGAATTTCATGAATTTAATTTATGAATAAAAATCCAGTTACGTCGCGGGGTGTGGGGGAGGTCGCTAGTTGTTATTGGAATGTATAACATGTAATAGTAAAACGGAGCCTTTTAAAACCATAGGTGAAGCACCATAGTAAGCCAGCTCTGGCTTCGCCGATCGCCCGCAATTACGCTCCAAATTTGTGCGTGCCGTCATGTTTGTATTAGCGAGCTGGCTTACTATGGTACTTCACTTTTTGTTTTAAAGACTCCGCCTTTTATTCTAGGTTCATGCTCATTTTATAGACCTACACCCGTATTCAAGAACAATACTATGATGGCCCCGACGCATAGGGCCGGTAAATCTTGGAAAAAATTGCCTGCCGTGACGTACGCGGTGAAAAATTCATAACTTAGCACGGTACCTTACATAGGTATTGTTCTTGAATACGGGTGTTATACCTTGACAAATATAGTTTGATCAATAAAAGCTGAACAAAAAAGAATTTGGCCATATTTCCGTAAATTAAGTTCTAAGGGTTATTCTCTGCCTACCCCTTCGGGAAAATGGCGTGATTCTATGTTATGTTTTTTTATCATATTCAAATGATGCCTCTCAATGTCATTTTGTTTTAATTCATTGAATAATTATAAAAAAAAGATAATTAATTTGTATTTCATTTTAAACGAGACAAACTAACAGGTACAACAAATACTATAGTTCCAATAGAGTATTATCAATTCTATAACTTGCATATAGTCTAGGATCCGAAGACAATATATATACCCTCATCTGTTAGTACTTGAATATAACTTTTGGAAAATTAATCACAGCATTAAACCCAAATCATCAATCAATTACTATCTACCAAATTATAAAGTGGTCATTCGAATAAGGGTCATAGATGAAGGTATACATTTCTTTTACGCATCTAGTACTAATATTACTTAATACTCATAAATAAAAATTAAAACTGTATTAAAGCGTCCATCATCTTCTCAATTTCCTGTGAAATAAAAAACCTCATTAGACAATGTTTGAAGTTTGTAGCTTTTTTTATGCCATGGACACACCCCGGACACTCGTTTCAATCCCATACAAAAGTCGCTGTATAACGTAATACACAGACACTGCACACATGGAGTTTTGTACACCTGCAAGAGTGTGCGTGAGGTGATTTCCCAGAAGTGGGGCTCGTGGAGAGCTCATGCTCGCTGGCGGAGTGAGGAAGGCCCGATTGGTGGGCGGATGACAGTGTCCATTCTATACGTGGTATTATTGCTATTTTAGTGCCCGACTGGCTCAGTTGTGGCGGAGGTGTAAGGAAAAGTCACTATTGTGTAGAAATAAAACAATATAATATAATAAAATGCGCAAAAACTAATAATAAACAAAAACACTGGCCGTTAGTCGCGGTAGCGGGCGGGACGACTGCGTCACAATTTTTATTTTGAAAAATTTTATGATTTTGGGATTTATTCCTTTACTTGTGATATAAGTTATAAGATATAAGTTTTTTTTGTAGTGGTAGGCCTCTTTTGCAAGGGGGCGCCTGGGGAAGTACCACACCTTTGCCAGATAATCCGCCAAGCAGTAATGTGCAAACATTACTGTGTTCTGGTATGAAGGGCAATGTTACCAGCGAAATTACTGGGCATGATGAGATTCAACAACTAATATCTCAGGGTGACAGGCGCAGTGCAGTGCCGCGCAGAATTTTGAATTTTAAAACACTGGGTGGCACTGTGTCTGATATGGGCAATCATGATGCTTACCATCAGGCACCTGATTTGCTCGTCTTGTCATTCATTATCATATAAAAAAAAAAAACAAATTTCATGATGCTAGGCCAACGGGAAGTAACCTATAGGTTGGCAGCCCGTTGCGCAAACTATGGAAATGTGCGAAGAAATGGCCGTATATTTTGATTGCGTTGACTTCCTCTGAATATCATTCACCCATTCTATAAATTGATATCCTGATATTTTTATAGTGAAGTAAACCATGTGCCTGTCATTTTAGTTTCTCTTGTAAACTCACGGTTTATTTATAATTAATTTCTTAAAATCCCAGTTTTACTCGCTTGATTGGATGTTCAGTACTAAAAACAGAAGAGTTTATTAACCGAAATAAAATGATAGAGACATACTTTACTTCATCTTCAAAATATCTGGATATAAATATGTATATCAAATAGGTTTTCTATATTAGGAGGAAACGGGAATACAAAACATCGATTTGGTAAATTTTCTATAAGATTGTGTAAAACTGCTAACAGGTCCGCTTTCCTGTTAACAGACGGACGATAAAGTGATTTTACAAAGGGTTTGTTTTGAGGTATGGAACCTTAAAAAGCAGTAGTATAGTGTATACAATAAGTTGCCAAAGTCTATCCGCTCAACACCAAATATAGACAAATTTAAAATGGAGCTAAACAATTTTTTATCAGAGAAATGTTATAATATAGACGAATTTTTTTGTGACAAATTTTAATCTATTAAGAACTATTTTTGACATTTTATTACTATCAACTGAATAGGGCCGGTTTATTGATTTATTTTATTTTTAATTTGTTTTTAACTTTTATCGCTTTTCTGTATGCCGACAAGGCGGGACATAGAGATCTCAATTTTTCTATAACATCTATGTAACAGTGTGTAGTGTGTACATATGTTCACAGAATAATAAATAGTATAATAGTATAGTGACTGCCTCGGTGGCGTACAGGGCGCATGCTCGACTGCCAATCAAGAGGTCCCGGGTTCGATCCCCAGGTCAGGCAAGTGTTAAATATTGGATTTTTCCATTAGGAATTATCTCAGTAACTGCCTGGAGTCTGGAACTGTGCCCGGTAGATGGCAATAGGCTCGCCCCCTATTACATGGGACCAATAACATACTGGCGAAATGTGGGTGTATCTACTATAGGACTGAGTCCTGGGTACACCTCTGCCTACCCCTTCGGGAAAAAGGCGTGAATGTTTGTAATAGTATAGTACGTACCTATTGAGAGGTTTCTCCTTGTAAGTGACGATCTTCCGTGGACGTCGCGTGCGTCCCGTGCGGCCCCCGGGGCGCTCCGCCCCCGAGCCGCTGTCGCTGTCGGAGCTGCAGCCGCGGGACATGTCCGCTCTAACATTACAACACTGGTGCTGTATTGACTACTAGTGGCCCAGGACTAGGTATAGTGAACGTTTTAACAGGAGTCAATTCGTGATATATAGGGTAACCGGTAGTATTGTTAGCACCCCCCCAATCATTGGCACTTTCAACTTTTAATCGTAATATTATAACACAACACGACTGTAGCCATTTCTAATATTTTTTCAATAGTATTTTAAATTTAGCGTCTGGCAAAATCAAATTGTAAGTGACATTGACAGTTAAATTGGCGGGATTTATTTTTTTCATAAATTTGCGCGCCATTGCTGCTGATGATTTGAAAAAAGTTAGAGAAGTAGAAAAGAAAACTGTGTTAAAATAATTATATTTATGTAAGTATTGTTTAATGTTTATAATTTTCACGTAAGAGAAGGTGCATAATCTGGGATATTTGTGTAAGATTTGCAATTCAATGATTACTTTGGCAGTTTTTGATATGCCAATAATTGCACTATGAACTCTGTGACGGTGTAGTCATTGGCACCAATGCCAATCATTGTACTTTTTAAATGTTTTTTAAAATGCTACTTATTTTGTGTTGAAATTCATTTAGGGTAACCTATACAATCATTGGCACCTAATGGTGACAGATGTCATTCAATATGGAATATTTTCAATAATGCGTTAATAGTGTTAAATATACTCATGTCATTTGATTGGTTGATTATTGGTGATAAATAAATAAAAATTTCCAGTTTGAATATTATTAATATGTATTCAAAATCGACATTTTTAGCAGCAGTGGTCAAAAAGAACAATCATTGGCACTCAAGTACAATCATTGGCACTAAAAAAATGTACAATCATTGGCACTAAAAAAAAAATTTTTTTTGCTTTATTCTGATTATTTCCTCGTCTCTGATTGGATTTATGTCTGCAGATTTAAGAATTTGTCAATTATTATGGTATACAGGATGATTTTTTTAAATGGGTATTTCGGGCGTTCTCCGAAACTACCGAGAATTACGAAAAAACAACATACGTGACTGATTTCAATAGTAACTAAGACATCATAATCAAAATTTTAAACGGTTTTATTAAACTTGATCTGTTTGTTGTGGCTTTTTTATTTGTTTCTTAATAATTCAATTTACCTCTTTTTACTGTTGACTGATTTATCTGATATTAAGTACACATTTTTAGTTCTAATTAGAATACAATTGAATATATTTGGTATCATTACATATTCAAGATGGCGGCCGCCACAAAATGGCGGATTACTTACGTATTTCAAAGTCCCCGAAATTCAGGTATTAAATGAAAGGCATTGACTAGAAAAACACTGAGTTAATCCACGAAATAAAAATAAACACTTCATTGCAAATTTGAATGCAATCATCTAGTCAAAAAATATTTTTTTTAACTAGGTAGATAGGTCAATAATGGCTAGAGGTAGAAGTGTAATGGGAAACACTACCCAGACGTAATAATTTACTAATCCGTATCCAAAACAAAAGCTTTTTTTTACGGTAAGCTTGCAGTAGATAAACTGACCACGACCTATTTCATTGTATGGGGTCAACAGTTTTCGAACGGTATAATTAAAATTTGACCGTAAGGCTTCGCTTAGCTTCGACCGTGTTCCTTTAAAAAAATCACATTAGATCCTGGCCCCGTTTCATTTTATTACATATAAGGTTCCATACCTCTAAGGAAAAGGGGTATGGGTATGGGGTATGGTAAAGGGTATGAAGTGTCAATTAATATCTAATACCTAGGTTATCTGCAATTGCTGCCGTGTCTGCCTTGGAGCTAAGCAAAAATATAATTTTGATATGTACGCAAAGGTACGGCGATAAAATATAAAGTAGGATATGGGTTCTTCGATACTGAGCTTTATTTACTCATAACTTATTATTTCAGCTCGGTATTGAACCCTACATCCTAATATCCTAATCCTAATGTGTACTTAATATCAGATAAATCAGTCAAGAGTAAAAAGAGGTAAAATTGAATTATTAAGAAACAAACAAAAAAGCCACAATAAACAGATCAAGTTTGAATAAACCGTTTAAAATTTTGATTATTATGTTTTAGTTACTACTGAAATCGGTCACGTAAGTTGTGTTTTCGAAATTCCCGGTAGTTTCGGAGAACGCCCAAATACCCATTTAAAAAAATCAACCTGTATACCATAATAATTGACAAATTCTTAAATCTGCAGACATAAATCCAATCAGAGACGAGAAAATAATCAGAATAAAGCAAAAAAAAAATTTTTTTAGTGCCAATGATTGTACATTTTTTGAGTGCCAATGATTGTACTTTTTGACCATTGCTGCTAAAAATGTCGATTTTTAAACACATATTAATAATTTCGAACTGGAATTATTTATTTAATTTATCACCAATAATCAACAAATCAAATGACCTGAGTATATTTAACACTATTAACGCATTATTGAAAATATTCCATATTGAATGACATCTGTCACCATTAGGTGCCAATGATTGTATAGGTTACCCTATAACCCTAATGGTTTACGCGGCGCACGCAAATTAATGACTATTTCTGTTACAGTGACCAAACCTTAACAGATGTATAAATTTACCGCGGGCTATTAGGGACATAGAAGTACTACAAACCCCTAGTACATTATTTCTACCACAAATAGTTTTCATACCGCATAAAAATAATTACTACTTGGATTATTGTGACTAAACCAAAATAGATGGATATAATGCACAATTTTGTACATATTGATAAGTACTACAAACCCCTAGTACATTATTTTATTCTACCATCGATAGATTTCACAGCGCACGCAAATTAATGAATATATTTGGCAACTTGGTTCACAATATTGCAGTTTTTTACGGATCCCTAATTTTTATTAAAATCTCATATAGCCTATGTCACTCACACTGAATTAAGCTTTCTATAAGTGAAAGAATTTTTTAAATCGGTCCAGTAGTTTCGGAGCCTATTCGTTACAAACAAAAAAACAAAGTTTCTCTCTTTATAATTTTAGTATAGATTATGTTTGTATAGGGAACGCCGTTGCATACTTGCTACGCTAACAATGCGCCCACGGCAAAAGCAGTGGTGCTCATCAATAGGTTTTTGCAGACAGTTCAGAATGCTGACATACTTGCTGATACCATTAGCAGCCTGTATAAATGTTTTTGTTTGTATCGTGTGTGTATTTTGTAATGTTGTTTGTATTGTATTATGTTTGTGTTTTGTTTTGTCTAGCTGTATGAGTGCTTCGGTGTAATCTGTAAACTCATATTGTTTTTGTTGAATAAATTGAAATAAATTGAAATTCGTGCGGCGCCACCTCGTTAAAGCTTCGGACACATGTGAGGCTAGTTGACACAGACCTGGTATCATCGTGTCCCGGCGTGGTCCTGTCGTGGCTGGCCCGTTCGGTCTTGACAGTCCGCTCCATGGCCTGGCTCACCTGCACCGGCTCCATAACAACCCTCGACTGAACATCCTCGCTGCAAACATTACTGTCATTCGTTAATTAACAACGTGTTACATTAACAACGTGGTGTTTTGTAGTGGTAGGCCTCTTTTGCAGGGGGCCGCCTGGGGAAGTACCACACCTTTGCCAGTTATTCATCCGCCAAGCAGTAATGTGCAAACATTACTGTGCTCCGGTCTGAAGGGCCATGTTACCAGCGAAGTTACTGGGCATGATGAGATTCAACAACTAATATCTCAGGGTGACAGGCGCAGTGCAGTGTCGTGCAGAATTTGAATTTTAAAACACTGGGTGGCACTGTGTCTGATATGGGCAATCATGATGCTTACCATCAGGCACCTGATTTGCTCATCTTGCAGTCCCATGTAATAGGGTAAGAGCCTATTGCTATCAACCGAGCACAACTTCAGACCGGTTTAGAGGTGAAAGCGTAAAAGAGACAAAGTTACATTCGCAATTATAATATCAGCTTGATACGAGTATGTGCATAAAAATTAATTAAATATAGCTTGACAGAAAAGAGCACAAACGGAACTAATTTAAAGTGTAGGTATTGACTCAATTTATTTTATTGTTGATAAATACAGTGGCGCACCCGTTATTTTTTAATCTTTTCTGTCAAACTATAATACCGCCAGCATCTTGGGCCCCATTTGATATGTATCCCAATATTACTACACTTTTGTGTAACACATTGTATAGGCAGACCACCGTCACTTCATACAATCGCCCGCGTGGAAAAGTCTACTACTAAGTAAACATAACGTGTGTACGTACACGCGTGCGCATGTGTGCGGTAATAGTTTTCTTTGGTACCTATTTACTATATCAAACACTACTATATTAAGAGTATAGAATAACCCGGACGAATTAACTTGACCCCTAGAGATAGAGCGAGAGATAAATATATTCCGCTCGCCGGAAGGACAAAGATGACAAGGGAAAGCTGACAACGTTTTATAACCTACCCTCACTTTTTGTACTTATTGTTTTATTTATCTTTTGCTAATAACATTATCATCATCATCATCATCATCATCAGCCCATGATCGTCCACTGCTGGACATATGCCTCTCCTATGGCACGCCACTCAACTTGATCCTGTGTTCTCCTTCTCCAACAACTCGATCCTGTGTTCTCCTTCTCCAACCAATTCTCCTCCGATAACATTATATCTAATATTATTGTTAATATTTTTGTAAGACTAAGTTAATTACTTATTCTAAGCTAATGTTTCTCATGGTTTTTAGATCGTTAGTTACAGTTCAATTTCGTAATTATAAACAACATCAAATACTACTTGAAATCACCTATAGAGGCCATCCAGTAAAAACGGTAACAGAAGCTAACTTTTTAGGCATTTCCATAGATTCAAATCTTAATTGGAAATCCCACATTAACAAAATCAACAATAAACTGTCTCAATACTGCTATGTACTATCAATACTTACAAATATATCAACAAAACAAATTGCATTAAACGCCTATTACGGTTATGTTTACCCTCAGTTAAGTTATGGAATAATATTTTGGGGAAATTCAGTCGAAATTCAATCAACATTTATTTTACAAAAGAGATGTTTAAGGATAATCTTTAAACTCAAAAATACAGACACTCTTCGCAATATATTTAAAAACTATAAAATCCTTACTCTCACTAGTATTTATATATATGAAATCTGTCTATTTGTGAAATCCAATAAAAGTTACTTTTTTGAATCACAGTCAAGTCGCATTGAAATCTTACGAAATAAGTATAAATATAATATTTTAATACCACAAATCCACAATAGTATGTATCAAAATAGTCCTTATGTTATGGCGCTTAAAATTTATAATAAGTTACCTTTAGAACTAAAAATGTTAAATAATCAAAAATTCAGATCTCAATTAAAATTATGGCTGATCCCTAAAGCTTATTACACCATGAAGGAGTATTTTAACGAGTAAATACCTTGCATAGACATTTAAATATAAGTTATATAAAGTTACGAATAAGAGCACTATTATATTATATTATATAAGAATAATATTATAACATACTACTAAACCAAAAATGTTAGCAATAATAGATTTAAGTTAAATTTTACTTTTACTTATTAGTCTCTTTATTCATGTACAATCATAAAACTAAATTTTTATAACATTCTTAAAACAATAATTATGTAGGTATATATACCTATATTATTATATAAAAACATTGTAAACTTATTAGATATTAACTATACTATAGTTTATAAGTTTTAAAAATAATATTGTATGCTCGCAAAGGGCAAACTGTTGGAACACACTAAACATAATGTTATGTAACACCACCACAATGTACACAGTTTATCAATAAACGATTTCTATTCTATTCTATAGTTAAGTTAACCATTTGTCAAACTAACTATAGTTAAATTTATAATGGTTAAATCGTGTGGAAAAAAATTGTCAACCGGGGATGAAAAAACTAATTTTGTCGAATTTTAACTATTTGTCAAAAAATTTAACCATCGGTCGACTTAACCAGTGACCAAAAAACCCAGCCTAAGAACGGCGGATCTCGTTATCAATTACTTATTCTGAGCCAACGTTTCTCATGTAAGTGACCTATGTCTTAATCTTAATGAGGAATAAATGTGTTTAAACCGAAGCGGGGGTCAAGTAAACTTGTGTAGGCGTGCCTTTTCCATTAAATAATACTTGAACATTTCAGCATATTTTACATGATTTATTCCAAGCCCACCATCATCAATCTCCCTCTACAATCATCTGTCGCGCTGGCATCCCCCTCCCCGTGTTGCCATCGCGCCCTCGCACATGCCATAGATCTCCGTGAAATCACACGTTGCCATTAATACTTTCCATAAAACCACCAAAACGTTCACAGAATCCGTGGCATGCGCGTCACAAAATAACATCAACCCTACACTCGGCCAACCTGACAACGTGTATGCCCCCATACACGCATTATATAATAACCCTACACTTGTGTGAGTAGTAACATACGATACTATGACGCCAGACACGGTGGCTCCGTTGGGGCTGGGCGCGTCGAACCTCGTGTCGGCGGAGGCGGGGAGCGCTCGCTTGCTGGGGGGCGACAACATGCTGCTGTCCAGCTGCATCTTGGCCACCAGCACCTTCAGCACGCGGGTCGATGTGCTGCCATACACAATATACATTCTACAGACTGCCTCGGTGGCGTAGAGGGCGCATGCTCGACTGCCAATCGAGAGATCCCGGGTTCGATCCCCAGGTCGGGCAGTGTTAAATATTGGAGTTTTCCATTAGGAATTATCTCAATAACTGCCTGGAGTCTGGAACTGTGCCCGGTAGACGGCAATAGGCTCGCCCCCTATTACATGGGACCGATAACATACTGGCGGAATGTGGGTGTATCTACTAAGGGACTGAGTCCTGGGTACAACTCTGCCTACCCCTTTGGGAAAAAAGGCGTGAATGTATATATTTATAATATGGTATGTAGTGGTAGGCCTCTTTTGCAGGGGGCCACCTGGGGAAGTACCACACCTTTGCCAGTTATTCATCCGCCAAGCAGTTATGTGCAAACATTACTGTGTTCCGGTATGAAGGGCAATGTTACCAGCGAAATTACTGGGCATGATGAGATTCAACGACTAATATCTCAGGGTGACAGGCGCAGTGCAGTGCCGCGCCGTATTTTGAATTTTAAAACACTGGGTGGCACTGTGTCTGATATGGGCAATCATGATGCTTACCACCAGGCACCTGATTTGCTCGTCTTGTTACATACTATCATAAAAAAAAAATGTAGATGTGATGGTGAGACCTGTTCCTCCTGGCGGCGGGGCGCGGCGAGGGCTCGTGCGGCGGCGAGGCGGCTCGCTTGCGGCGCCGCACCGTCGGGGTGAACTCGGCGCCCGACACCGACGGATGCAACGTGCTCTGTTCATACATATCTCATACACATCACTAGCTGAGACACGCGGTGTCACCCGCGCAGACATCGTTCCCGTGGGAATATTAGGAAAAAAGTCCCCTTTATACCCCGGTTCGGACGTGTGGAGAGGATGGATGAAAGGATATTAACAAAAGAGATTTATAAGGCATGTTCAAGTCGGTAGCGGTCGATCTAGGCGTACCTTTCATGAACAAGTTGACGTTGTTCTTAGGAAAGGCAGAGTCGAAAGTACCTACAACCGACGAGCATGTATGAATAATGCCATGAGAATGAACGAAGCGAAAGTTGTCAGGATCGCAGCAAGTGGAGAGAAATAGTCTCTGGCTACCCCACCGGGAACAAGGCGTGACTGTATGTATGTATGTAAGTACCTTATATGTTACTCGTATTCTACTAGGGTCTAAGCTACCTACATACCGAATTTCAACCCAATCGGTTCAGTAGTTTCGGCGTGAAGGAGTAACAAACATCCGAGTTTTGTGAGTGAATCAAACTTTTGACTCCCAACTGCACCTAGTTCGCTAAAGTTGCGTACCAATTACCTGAATATTGTGAGCAACAGTTCTCTTGTTTCCAATAATGGGTGAAGCCGTGCAGCCCTCCTCCAGTTCAGTCGTTGAATCCGGCTCCAAATTCAGCGATTTTGTTGTTTTGGTCTACAAACATTAACAAGACACATTTTTTTTATGTTATTTACAAGACGAGCTAATCGGGTGCCTGATGGTAAGCATCATGATTGCCCATATCAGACACAGTGCCACCCAGTGTTTTAAAATTCAAAATTTTGCGCGGTACTGCACTGCGCCTGTCACCCTGAGATAAGAGTTGTTGAATCTCATCATGCCCAGTAATTTCGCTGGTAACATTGCCCTTCATACCGGAACACAGTAATGTTTGCACATTACTGTTTGACGGATGAATAACTGGCAAAGGTGTGGTACTTCCCCAGGCGGTCCCATGCAAAAGAGGCCTACCACTACAGTACATGACACATGACTGGCTTGAAAGTTATTTAACTAATAGATACCAATGTGTGGAAACAAGTAGGATAATTGGTTCTACAAAACAAGCCTTTCACTCGCAATAACTTCTTAATAAATTCGGTGTGCCTCAAGGCAGCGTCTTGGGTCCGTTACTGTTCCTCCTGTTTGCTATTTGCTTAATTTTTATTGTAAGGCTTAATTTTTTCAACTGAATGTTTTACAATATTTGGTTTGGTGACATTCATTTGTTAGTGTCGGTGCCGAGTGGTGGGTATGCAGCAGTTTCCAGGCATCTTTGTCCTCTATGTACTGATTGACTTTATAATAAGCCTTCTTTAGTAAAGGAAATTTTATATAGGTTTTGAATTTACCTTCTGTGAGCCCCGTTATCTCTTTTGAGATTATAGAAACGTACACTATTTCCTAAGAATTATTTTTTATTTGTTTAAGATAATCTAAAGCTAGGAATGTGGCGTGTTAGAAGATGTAGTGACAAAGATAGAGAAAGGATTGCTTAGATGGTTCGGACATGTGGAGAGGATGGACGAAAGGAGATTGACAAAGGACATTTATAAGGCCAGTGTGAATGGTCAAGTCGGTAGAGGTCGACCTAGGCGTACCTTTCATGAACAAGTTGACGTTGTCTTAAGGAAAGGCCAGGTCAAAAGTACCAACAACCGACGAGCATACATGAAGAATGTGTGAAAGTGGAAGAAGCGAAAGTTGTATGTCAGGATCGTAGCAAGTGGAAAGAAATAGTCTCTGCCTACCCCAACGGGAACAAGGCGTGACTGTATGTATGTATGTAAAGCTAGGAATAGCTATTTTGCCTTTATTCCTAGTATAATATAATATATATTAGTAAGCTAAAGCAAAAGGTAGAGAACCCAACATTTGTGTAAACTGTGTTTTTTTTCCAATAAATAATTTTTGTATTTTTTTTTTGTATTACAATTATGGAGGAATACTGTTATTATTATGATTTAACAGAACTGAACATTACATTTACAATATACATTTGTTCGTTTATTTGTTTATATGTTCTCACAAACTTAGCCATTAATAAATTTTCACTAGGTATTTAGTTCACTGTCAAAATGTACGCGTTTCTGTAATACATAATTTCTGTATTAATAGAAAATGTCACCTGCTTTTAGCATTTAATACCGACATAATGTGTTATAATTATTCTTGAATCGTTGGCATCTACAATAATATAGTATACTCATTTCTAATAATAATAAGTTTAAACATAACTAGTTCTAACCGTTGATTTACTTTGTTATTATATTTATGTTGGCTAGAATTTTTTTTTTTTTTTTATAAATAATAATATAATAATAATATGGGACAACTTCCACACACGGTCATCTGGTCCCAAACTAGGCTAGAAGCCTGTACTATGGTAACCAGATGACTGATATACATACTTATATAAGCTTATAACACCCAGACACAGATCAAACAGAAATGAACAGGGAAAGCACGTTCATACATGTATCCTTGTTCATTTTTGGTTAAAGAGCTAAAATGTATTTGACTATGAGCCCATCAACACGAGATACTATGAAAATAAGACTTATCCAGTAATATGTGATCAACGATGTTGGTGTAACAAATATATATCTTTATTGTGTAAATTGCCTTATTAACACACATTGTTATACTGTTTGTTGATTCTAATAAAAAAAAAAATTACAGAGCCTATGTTCAGTCGAGGTAAACATTAGCATTATTAATTTTAATATTTACCTGATTTTCAGTAGTTGTAGAATCCAACATCCAACTAGGGCCTTCCAAAGGGTTCTCTGACCTATTTCTGTAAAAAAACATCATTAATTTGGTTGTTTAATTTTAATTGTACCTATATAATAATTATGTAGTCAAACGATAGCTTCACCATGTTCGGTAATAATTACCTCTGGGGGGTTGTCTCTTCGTCTTCAGGATCTTCTGTGACTACATTTAATATTCTTCTGAAAAAATAAAATACTATTTATTATAAATATTACGGAAATGTGCTTATAAAGTTACTCGCTGTTTTAAAAACATTCCGAAACAGAAATACTGAAGCTTTATTACTTACGATGCATTATAATCATTGGTGTCTTGCATTATTTGTGAATCTTCCATCTCTCTCTCTTCACTATCTAGAACAAACATTACATCAATGATTATTTACAGAAGAATTGGTCTCCTAATCAGTTTTATTACTTTAGATTTAATTATATCTATTTCACCCCCCTTTCATTTTATTTTCGTTACTTTTTTTTTATGATAGTGCACTGATAAGACAAGGAAATCAGGTGCCTCATGGTAAGCATCATGATTGCCCATATCAGACACAGTGCCACCCAGTGTGTTAAAAATTCAAAATTCTGCCCGGCACTGCACTGCGCCTGTAACCCTGAGATATGAATTGTTGAAACTCATTATGCCCAGTAATTTCGCTGGTATCATTGCCCTTAAGTCCGGAACACAGTAATGTTTGCACATTACTGCTTAGTGGATGAATAACTGGCAAAAAAATGTAGCCTATTTACTATGAGTATCTCCGTACCAAAATATGTTTAGCAGTTATGGCGCTGTCCAAAGCAAATTCGCCCTCTCGCTCACACGTACCCACATTTTAATGCACATAATGTATATACTTTAAGAGGACTAATTAAGAATACGTTATCGAAATACTAAAATTTATCGTTACGCTTGCAAGCTTAGCTCTCGCATTCATTATCAACATTTTTTGCTCCAATGCTTCTCATAGATATGTATGTTCCTTCTGAAGCAGTGGTAGTTTATCTTAACAGGGGAATACAAAACATAGATTTGGTAAATTTTTCATAGGATTGTCTGTTTATCGCAGACGCATTAACAGACAGAGAGGGGGACCTTATAAATAATGTTATCATCTCACCATCTAATCCTAATTCGTCAGCACTGTCGTCGTCATTATTCTCTTCAGTCTCCATGGCTTGTTGCTGTTGATCTGCGTCTACTCTGGTCAACGGTATGTACACATCTGGAAACAGACATTCATTTAATATCATCCGTGGCCCAGCGGAATCATGCCCAGCTTAAAATCCAGAGTCCCTGGATCGAATCTCATCATGATGTGGACTTTTTTCACCTGGACGCTACCCTGGTTTTAAAGCATTATATAATCTAATTACCTTGTAACATATGCATAGGGACAGCCCTAGCTGTGATATTTCTATTCTGATTGGGACTCGCTGCAGATCCTGAAATAAAAACAGCAATTTTATTTAAGATCATCCACATTGCGTACATCAATTATTATTATTATGTACATTACTTACGTTATTTGTCTTAAATCTAAGGGCCTCTTTCACCATCCTCGAGTAAAGTGCCGAGTAAGCTACTCGTCTATTAAAAGCGTACACGGCCTTCTAGGAACACAATCCTATGAAAAATTTACCAAATCCCGTATTCCCGTGTTTCCTCCGAATATAATTAACCCATTCTATAAATTTATATCCTGATATTTTTATAGTGAAGTAACCTATGTCAGTGTCATTTTAAATTTTCTTATAAACCCTTTCTGTTTTCATAATGAACTTCCAAAAATCGTAGTTTTACTCGCGTGATTGGACGTTCACTACAAAAAAATTTTGAGTTTATAAACAAAAATAAAATGATAGTTACATACTTTACATCAACTTTAAAATATCAGGATATAAATATATCAAATAGGTTTACTGTATTCGGAGGAAACAGGGGAACACAAAACATCGATTTAGTAAATTTTCCATAGGATTGTGTCAAACTGCTTAGCGGTCCTATATCCTGATAAGTGGTGAGTAAGGCGCAGTGCTAATTTTATAATATCCGAGTTATGCTAATCGGCACATAAACTGGTGTTTTTTTGTGAAACTGTCAAAAGCTACTTGGGACTTCTTCTTGCCCAGTAGCACTAATCGGCGAGTAGTTAATCAATACTTTACTCGAGGATGGTGAAAGAGGCTCTAAATGACACAACATTTACGAATGTAGCATGCTTAAAATATTAATATAACAACATGAAAGTTAAATTGATAAAAACAATAATTTCAGCTTAAAAAAGATCTATTAGGTAACTGTCAAAATTAAAAATAAACAAAGATAAAACTACATACATATTTAATGTAAAATACAGAATAATGATAATACTCTCTGGCTGACATGCAACATATGTTGGTACTTTCGACCTGGCCTTTCCTTAAGATAACATCAACTTGTTCATGAAAGGTACGCCTAGGTCGACCCCTACCGACGACCATTCACACTAGCCTTATAAATCTCCTTTTACAATCTCCTTTCGTCCATCCTCTCCACATGTCTGAACCATCTAAGAAATCCTTTCTCTATCTTTGTCACTACATCTTCTAACACGCCACAGTGTTCCCTTATTTATTTATTTTTATTTATTAGCTCACACAACAGAATGCAATCAATATTAAGTATAATATTAATACAGCTAATGATTTCTGCGGAATAACATTCCAAAGTAAAGTGCATGCCTAGAAGCATCATATCATAATTAAACTGCTAGCTTACATAAGCAAATTCTTAATAATTTGTAATTTGTTTATTTTAATGAGCCAGTCATGTTGATTACACTTACTTTGACTAGCATTAAGTACAGTCCTGCTCAGTGCCACAACAGGTTGTATGGACTGGCCACCCATCATCAACGGAGGCACCCTGTGTACATTGCCTTTCTTTTCCGATGGTGTGCCACTGATTGAACTCCACCTGTAAACAATCGTATTAGACACTGGACGAAACAGAATTTTTTCTTCAGGAAGTTGTTCAGGTTGACGGATGTGATGAGATGATGATGTTATAATATTATTATTGTTATGTACTGAAGTGAGGGTAGTTCGAGAAACCGTTAGTCTGGAATTCTGGATCAAGCTGTGAGTGTTAATTAAGTAGGTAATTCGGCATGAATATAATAATTACCTAGGTGAAGATGCCTCCAAGGCTTGTCTATCCCTCATATATGTCTTGGCTATGTCCATAGTTCGTGCTATTTCACTAGAGGCCCTGACTAAGTGAGCCAGGGCCTTCTCACTGGCTGACTGGAGGGCTGTCTCGAGACTCTGTGCTTGATTGTTGGTCGTCCTTCTGAGCCTCTGCAAGGTTTGTTAAACATTTCTTTTTTAAATTATATATAACAATATACCTACTAATATTATAAAAGTGATCGTTTGTGAGGATGGATAGATGTTACTCTTTCACGCCAAAACTACGGAACCAATTGGGCTGAAATTTGGTATGTAGATACACCCACATTTCTCTATGTTATTAGTCCCATGTAATAGGGGGCAAGCCTATTGCCATCTACCGGGCACAGTTCCAAACTCCAAGATAATTCCTTAAAGAAAAATTACACTTTGCCTGAGCCTGACCGAACCTCTGACCTCATGGTCAGCAGTCGAGCATGCGCCTTGAATTGGTTGCCAATGCGGACCCTCCACAAATTAAAATAGCTTGGTGGATATATGGAATGCACTCCTCCAAATTATGCAGGCTAATGAAAGTGGGCTTTCTATAGCTTAACAGAAACTTCTCATACTCCGCATGCAGCCTCTAACGCCAATGAAAATGAGATTTTAGTTATATTTGATTGATTATCAAATCCCTTCTTTGTGATATGATTTAGAGAAGTTTGAAAATAGGCGCATTGTCGTCCAGTTGCGGAGAATCGCCTGCGTATTTGACTTGAGTTTGAAAATGGAACAAAGTTACTGAACTCAATAGCAACACAAAAGTTGTATGGGCCGCCACCTCTATGGCATATTACCTAACTGTAATAAAATGTTTTTTTTTTTGTTTCAAGAGCTGAAAAGCATATGTATGTTATTTCTAAGTCTAATCTATCTACAAACCAAATTTCGGCATAATTGGTTCATTAGTTTTAGCGTAAAGAGGTTACACAAAATGTTAATTAATAAGTATCCTAATAATATTATTAGTGGGACTTTGTCAAAACTTATTCACTTAGGAGAAAGTAAGCTGTGGAAAACACTATTTCTTTTTTCACTATAGGCACAGGTCACTTAACAGTCAGTGAAAAATTGTATTAGGAAAATGCTAATCTCATGTAAATTACTTTATCTAGTACATTGTTTTGCCTTGTTAAAAATCAATTGTGTGTGTGTAAGTTGCCCTTCTTCTCATAAAATGTCAGATCTCTAGATGATAGATAAACACTTTATTGGTACACCAGATCTCAAAACTAAAAACAATACATAATAACTACTGTAACAATGGGCGGTCTTATCTCTAAGAGCAATCTCTTCCAAACAACAGTGAAAGTAGCAGGTAAGAAAGAAGTAGTCTGTGTTAGACTGACTTTGTATGTTATTATTTTATTAGTAGCACTGTATCGTGAAGAGTATGGAAACCTTTATTCAATATTTATACATTTTGTCTTAAATGTCATTGGATACATACGCTCAGTTTGAGGCGCAGGTCATTGATCTCCTTCATAAGATTAAGTTTCTCGTTCTCACGCTGCGCCGCCGTCATCTTCCAGTATTGAACCTTCTGTGCAAGTTCATTGTTCGCCTCCTTCAAGACCTTGTTTTCTTCTTCTTGAGTAGCCATCACAGCTCCACCACAGCTGCAAACTTGAACTTGTAAACCTTTGTGAGGGAACACTTTCTAAGTTTTTTTTTTCTTGGTCATATAGGCCAAAATCACGTCTTCACCAGAAAAATCAATAAGGATGGTTTTGTATCATGCAAAAAACTCAAGAGAATCAGAAAATTCCTCTCTGTTCTGTGATACACACTGCACAAATTCTGAATCAAAAAATTTGAAATTTTGAAAGATAATAGAAGGGATTTATTTGACATTTGACTGACAGTCACTATAAAAAAATAAGACAGTGACTGCGCGATGGTATTGTCAAAATCAAATGATTTTTTTCCTGTTATATGAACCCACACCATTTTAAAGCCAGTATCAATTTCTATAATTTTCGAGATTTTTATGGGCTACACGTAAGTGTATTTGCCAGTGTCATGTATTTTGCATTTTCAAACCTTTATAGCCATCAATAATATTATGTTAAATCCAAGGTAAATATTCAGGGGGGCTATTGGCGTTCTTCATAATCTCCAGTCGCTATCAGGCTTGAGTCTTTTTGTTCTGTGGCTTGAATTAGTAACAAAGATTAGTAGTAAAGTTTAACCCTTCTAACAAGACTGTGCACTATCAAATTTGAAGGAGAGAAAAGCAAAAGAATAGACACTGCGAGTGGTTCTCACTCGGGATCGACACAGTGCACAGTCTACTTAGTAAGTTTATCATAATGTCTTTGGTTAGAAACCAGACTTTGACATTTGTAGTTAATGTCAAATCAAGTTATTAGTCACTAAAGTGATAGTCACCAAGAACGCCAATAGCCCCACTGCGGGGCTATTGTGGAACTCGGTGACGATCATTTTAGTGACTATTAACTCGATTTGACAGTTCTAGTTACTAACTACAAATGTCAAACAGCTGATTTCGTATTGGCGCTCTCCAGTTAGCAACTGAGATGACGTCAAAATCACTAGGCATGTATAATAGTCACTTAAACATAATTTTACAGCTGTTTTCGTATCGATACTTTTAAAACTGGCATTGGGGAAGTCTTAATTGTTCACCGTGACGTCACTTGTGATGATCACTGAAGGTTTAGGATGGGAATTACACTAGTCTACTTTATTACTTTACTTATATTTAGTATGTACTGTTAAAATAAAATAAAAAGCTTTTTATTAATCATATCATTTTATTTATCAGGCCTTGAGTTGCATTTCGTATAGCATCATGGGCGAATTATATAACTTTGTACCTATATCATCTCTAGTTTGCTCTATTATTGCAATGATGGCCTCCATTGCAATGGCTTGTCACTCATATACAGAAATGCTCTTCATCCCCTTTTTATCCATGTACCAGAATGTTTGCTTACTGAAATAATATTATAATAACTAATATATTACGCGGGTAAAACCGCGGGGCACAGCTAGTACCTACTTTTATAAATCTAGCATCCATGGTCCAGCAGAAATATGCTCAGCATCAAATCAGCAGTTTCTTGGTTGGATTTCACAGGTAGGATAGCACATTAAACTGTAGGTTTTGGCTGTTACCATAAAATATGTAAGGGGTAGTCGTTTACTCATGTCGGAGGCCTTGGTGACCCGAAACTATGACAATATGGCTTGTTCACGTAACCCATATGAGTTAAGGTTGCCTCTTTCTCATCGTCTTCTGCCATGGAGGCCACCGACCCTATCGTTGAAGACATTCATAACACACTGTCTTCCAACTATTCCACAGCCATTTTAGGTGGCGATAAAGCAAGAATAGGATCTGGCACTGGACACTAAGTACTTCTAGTACTTTTTTATTCATTATATTATACTCTGATTTTGAAGAATATTTAAAATTAATTGAAAAAACATTGTTGATGTAAACATACAAATGTCAAATATGTAAAATAACCCGACTAAAAAATCGGTCACTTGATTTCACTATATTGCAACGAAAAAAGTGTACCTAAACATGGACGTATAATATTCCGTGCAAATTAGTGATGTGAAAAGGCGCTACGATAAGCACTTAGCAGCACAGATAATCACTTTAAATTATTGGACACCGAATGAGATCCACAATACCAAATTTTTCAAAATTCGGTTAGTAACCGAAGCTCGGTTACTAACTCAAGCCTGATAGCGACTGGTGATTATGAAGAACGCCAATAGCCCCGCTGGTCATAGTTAGTGATAGAAAAATATTACAATTTTGACGAGATTTGGCGGGAAAACCAAAGGTCATATCATTTTAACCAATATCTCCCGCTTTCACCTGTGTATGTTCAAGAACTTTATGAAATATTCCACCACTATTTAACACACTTAAATTAACACAAGTTAGCAGGGAAATTTAATACAAGTTGAAAATAAGTCTATGATTTTCCCGCCAATAAATTCGGTAAAGTTATGGGTCTATAGAACCTCACACGGGACCTTCACGACGCTACGCTTGGAACTTGGAAGGTCGCCCCTTAATATTTAATACCCGTATATATAAGTATAATGTACTCTGTGGGTCACCCTCCGCGCCTCCGCGCCGCTGGATTCGGTGTTTTAATTCGGTTTTGTAGATTATTTTTAATTTGTACTGATTGAATACGCATGCCACGATCACGTACGAATCATTACGAATGTAGTACAACTTTTCTTGACTTTGACTCTACGAACTTTGACTCTTTTAAAAACTTTAAAAGTCCATTATAATATGAGACTAGCAAATAAAGGAAAACACTTACAAGATAAATAAATAATCTAAACAAAAAAAAATCGAACCAAAATTAATAATGAATGTCATTGTCAATGTCAAAAAAGCGTGGTCGATTTCTGGTTTATGGTTGTGGTTTATTTTGAGGTTATATTGAACCTGCATTACTATTTGTACATGTAATATTTCTGAGTTTTCGTTATAAAATGTCATTCCGCGGTAGAGGAGGCGGTGGCGGTGGTTTCGGTGGCCGTGGTGGCGGAGGAGGAGGGCGCGGCCGCGGTGGTTTCGGTGGAGGACGCGGGAGAGGAGGCGGCGGTGGCGGTGGCTACAGATTCCAAGAGCAAGGCCCTCCGGAATCAGTCGTACCTTTCGGCCACTACGGCTGGGTGGTACAAGACGACCTCGTCTGCAAAGTAGACATTGAAGACGTGCCTTATTTCAACGCGCCGCTCTTCCTCGAGAACAAGGAACAAATTGGGAAAGTGGACGAGATTTTCGGCAACCTGCGGGACTATTTTGTGTCAGTGAAGTTAGGGGATAATATTAAGGCGAAGAGTTTTAAAGATGGGCAGCAGTTTTTCATTGATCCGGCGAAGTTGTTACCTTTGAAGCGGTTTCTTCCGCAGCCTCCTGGAGCACGTGGTGGTCGTGGCGGACGAGGAGGGGGTGGTAGGGGAGGGGGTGGGCGAGGCGGCGGAAGAGGTTTCAACCAAGGAGGTGGTGGAAGAGGTTTTAACCAAGGAGGCGGTGGAAGAGGTTTCAACCGAGGAGGTGGTGGTGGTAGAGGAGGTGGAAACTTCAACCGCGGAGGTGGAGGCTTCGGCCGTGGGGGCGGAGGACGAGGTGGCGGCTTCAGGGGAGGACGCAGATAGTTCCCAGTTTAAGTTCAGACCACAGCAGTGCTTGACTGTGCAATTATTAACTAGTGTCAGGCCCCCATGCTGGGGCTTAAATCTAACATCATTGAATATTTTTATGAGTGAAAATTGTTATATATTATTATATTCACATACTGCATGCTGGCTCATAAATATTAGAATGGAACAGCAAATGGATTTTATCACAGTAAGAGTAAAAGGCCTTATTACACTACACTTAATCAGTGTCCCTAAGCCTAAGTCGTGTAATGTAACAGTAAGGCAGTAAAAATCCCAATGCTGATAATTAGGGGCCTTGATTCAGTGTAGTTAGCTGGTTTAGCAGTAAGTGAATAATAATATTAATTATTCTACTTTAGATCATTATATGCAATGTGCTATTTTATGCCAATATCAGCTATTTTCAGACACATTTCCCAAGTTAGTTTATAAGATCTAGACTTAATTCCTAGATAAGATTTTACATTATAAGACAAATAAAAAATTAAGTTTTCAAGCTTGTTTCCTTTGTGGTGAGGGCTGTAAATAACCAGCAGAAAATGACGAGGATTGGGTTTTAAAAAATATTCTTCTAAAGCTGATTTTTATTGTATAGAGTAGGTATATATTTTATCATAATATATTTATGCTCATTGTGAGAAGTGTCTATTCTGAGACCTTATTAATAACACAAATTATAGCAAATCTTTAGATGATTTTGATTGTTATACTATATTCTGTTTGCTGTTGCATGGCGTCTGTGACTTAATATAGCTAAATTATTATTTTTAAAAATATTAATATTTTTAAAAAAGAGTTAAATAAGTTTTTAATACAAAAATGTTATTATAATATCAATGAGTTTTTATGTGACAAATTATAATTTGAAATTACATATATATATACTCTGACATATTTAACTCTTTTTATTTAATTTGTATTATTTTAGTGTTCTCTTTTTTTATATTTTCTTGCATTTTCTCAAATATTTCTGTATGCCGGTAAGGTGGGACATATATGGGAAAATACTGCTTATAAAACACCTGTAATATTATGTACCTATGTTCACAGAACTAATAAATAAATCAATCAATCAATCAATCAAATTAAAACAGGTGATCAGTGGTAATTTTTATCATACACATTATGTTGGAGCAGATATATTACAGTGATTGTTTTGATAGGAAAAATCTTATATTGTGTAAAGAAACAGTTTGTCAAATGAATGTCACGGCACCATCTTACAGCAAATAAGATTATAATAGGTCATTTTTGTCTTGCATAGTGAAATTAATACAATTTTTGGACTTGCACATAACTTATTTATTATTCTACTTATCCATGTTAAAATAAACACATTACGTTATTCACTTCATTCCACCTGACCCTTAACAGTAATCAATAAACAATTCATACTTTTACTGCATTTTCTTAATAATAAACTAACTTATTCTAGATTCTCCAAATCAGATTTCCCTGAAGTAGGTATATAATTATAAGCAAGTGCCCTCCCTCTGTGATTGAAGATGTAGAAAGAAGGAAGGTTCTTCTGTGTATCCCATTTGACTAAGTTTAGTTCAGCAGCGGCTGGGATCTCACGGAGGTTGCCAGCTACATTAAGAACTCCCCACATTACGGCAAATAAGCTTGCCACTGCCTGCACTACGATCTGGAAAAATAATGGTGTTTATTTAATGTTTTCTAACTGACCACAATGCAGTGGAAAATGTTAGAGGAGGCCTATGCCAGGAGGCATTCTGTACTTCGAGACATTTTATAATGATACCAAAACAAATTTGTATTTAACACAGTTCAGAATAAAGGGCTTTATTATAATTAAACGCCACAATCTAAATATATCTGTGTACAATGTTGGGATACATTTTAAGAACTTATTATATTAAAATAGGACATGGTAAATTATATAATTCGAATAATATTGTAATTGTTAGTTTGTGTGGGTTATTACTCCTTATTAAAACTACCCATGAAGTTGAAATGTGGTAGGTATATAGGTAGTTTTGGCCCTGGAATAACACATTAAGTACTTTTTATCCCAAAGTTACCAAGGGAACGATGACTATGCAGATAAAACTGTTCCAATTTTTTGCCATATTTTAGATTGGTTTTAATATAGATGATCTCCTATTCCAACTTACATCTAAAGGTAGTGTGGTGAACTCTTGCGAAGTGATACGAAGATACGATCGATCTGAAAGATATTAAATAGAATAATTATTGAATTTATAGTTTGTGGCTTCTGTAGGTCTGCTATCACCACATGAATGATTATTGCTTTTAATTCTCCTCGCTTTACTCGCACCTTAGTAGGATTATAATAAAATTTTATTAGATACTTACGTTGGGCTGCAGAAAATGCTGAATGGAACAGGGACATAAACCCTACAATAACAATGATTTTATGTAACGAGAATGTCATTTTATTGGCAATAATTGTGAATGACCTCTGAAATGCAAAATTTTAATCTAAAATTAATAAGTAAAGGCTTTATTTTTGTTCTGACTAATCCAATCCTCTTAAAAATTTGGATATTTCTTTTAGTTTTTGACAATGACAATTTATGTAAAAGACTGACAATTGACATCAGCGATTAGCGAAGCAGTTTTTTTTTGTTCTCGTTTAGACTCATTGCTTCGTACTTTGGTATAGTGCGACACAAAAGTTTACACCTTATAAATTATTTGTCGAACACCGCCACGGATTGTTCTGTTCATTTTCCACTAAATCACTAAAAATTGTATGTATCCTGTTCGAAATTATATTCGAAAACATTAAAAACCGAGAACAATAATAATAAAATAGTTTTGACACTAACTTGACAGTTGCCTGACAGTAATGGGATGTTGCCATTATTACATTTTTTGTAGTTCCAATATAATTAATTTCTAAACTTTTGTACATACATACATTCACGCCTTTTTCCCGAAGGGGTAGGCAGAGGTGTACCCAGGACTCAGTCCCATAGTAGATACACCCACATTTCGCCAGTATGTTATTGGTCCCATGTAATAGGGGGCGAGCCTATTGCCATCTACCGGGCACAGTTCCAGACTCCAGGCAGTTATTGAGATAATTCCTAATGGAAAAATCCAATAATTAACACTTTGCCTGACCTGGGGATCGAACCCGGGACCTCTTGATTGGTAGTCGAGCATGCGCCCTCTACGCCACCGAGGCAGTCACCAATCCATACATAATGTACTTGTTTTTTCTATAATGTTTATAGTAATAAAAAAAGTTCTTTCAAAATGCTTTGTTGAAATAAAAAATTCATATATGGAAAAAATTCTTTGATTTTTTAATTATTAGTAGTATAAATCTGGGCAAACTGGCTTTTATTAAATAAAGACTAAACAATACAGCTATTTTCTTAAAATCTACCTTAACTAAATACACTATGCTATAGAACACTTCGAAAATCCATTGGCCGACATGTGAGCCTATTGGAAATCCAAGTGCTCTAAAACCACTTAGATAATAAAACATAACATCACGTCTTTTTCTCATGTAATAGGGGGTGATACTATTGCCATCAACCAGGCACAAATCCAGACAGAAAATGTGTAATGGAATAATCCAATTATGTAAAATATTTAATCAAATTTATTATTATATAAAAACTAAATCGAACCCAGCAGTAGCGCTTGCGCTCACTATTGAGGCAGTGAGGCAGTATCAAGTTTACCAATCCTTATCCTAATCCTTACTCTTGTGAAATAGGATTCCAAGATCGATTTGTTATTTATTGACTAGAATTTCTAGGTGAACGAGTTACATAGACCCTTTTTTTCTCTATCTTCCATTAGAGAGGTAATAATATAGAAAATAAATATAAATCGCAAAGTATCAAAATTGTTTATAGGTAACTTTAAGTATTGCCATACATAGGACAAGTGGCGCCCTCAATTAATTTCTAAACTTTTGTGTCGCACTATATTTCACTTTTCAAATTCTCAACTCTCATATCAAAAATTATTTGTCGATTACAAACCGTACAAACCGTCGATTTGGTTTTGTACAAACCGTAAAACTCCATCCAGTATCCAGCTAATGTTGCCATTTTAAAGCTTTCGGCGATATATCTATCGCTTGTTTACCGGGTAATTAATAATATAAATTCAGCGCTTATAGATAATAATTAGCATTAAAAATCCCTTCAGTTAGGTATTGTAGCATTTAAGTTTTCTGTGTCCTGTAATGTTATTGCATTGTGTGTGGTGCACAATATAGTATTATCTATCTATATTCTATATACATATCTATATTCTCTCGAATCTGAACGAACGGTTAGGTTAAATTTTTCAACGTAGATTTTTTGACTAATAGGCATGATGACACTATAACAGATTAAAAAAATAAATGGTTTTAGTGAAAAATATATATCGAAAGGATTCTAAAAAACGACCCAGTATTATTGAAAACATTGAGATTAATAATATTTTTAATAAAATAAAAGTACAAAAAATTGCAATCGGCCATCTTAACTGAAACGCCAAGCAGAGCGAATGACGTCACGCCTCAGTAAATACTGTTACTGAGAGTATAAACACTTGAAGTAAATATTTACCATATCGCATTAACTTTTGTTGTGTTGTGATCAGTCACTTAATTTGTTATATATTCGTGGCAATCCAGGAATCATCGAAGATGGAACAAGGTTTTATTAAGGCAAAAATAAAATATTTACTTTGCGTGACGTCAGGACCCGACGCCATGACACATACGAGCGTTTTCGCGCTCATTTTAAATTAGAAAGTTAAAAATGCATTAATTTGCGGTAAAATGTAATTTTATTCTGAAAAAAATGTTTTTTTCGGTAATATTAGACGTGTACCTACATTAAGAAACGGGATTTCAAAATCTGTCACCATGCCTTATACAAGTCTGGTGGTTCACTAAGGCTTATGCACATTAATTAAAGTTAATTTAAAACAAAAGAATACATGAAAAAGTTTTTTAAAATGAACAATCGTTTCTTGAATTACGCCCATTTTAACATTTGATTTTAGTTTGAATTTTAGCGCTATTTTGAAAGTAACCGCACTTTCGCGATTTGTGGATTGGAAAAATAGGAATTTTTATATGGCAAGACTGGCGGCCGGCGGCAGCGGTCGCAGCCGCAGCAGTCAGCATGTCAGTTAGAGGTGGTCATTAACGGTTTTTAAATTAATTTAACGTAACTGATTTTAGTTAATGGTCAACAGGTTAAAAAAGCTGTGAAATCGTCAACGGGGTTTCAATAATCGGATTATGCATGAATAGGTTCCTTCCTATTTGGTGAAACTATTGCTCTAATATTATGTCAACGTTTTCGATTGCAACTTCGGAAGTCATTTTGAACTGACTTAGTTCAAAATGATTGACATTCATACTTTTTCCAGGCTTAAACTGGCTTGGTCTTAATAAATAGTATACATCCAGGCTTGCAAGCCGTTTTGAACTAAGTCTTCCATTCGTACTTTTTCCAGGCTTAGAACTAGCTTGGTCTTAATAAAATAAAAGACATCCAGGCGCACTTAGAAGTTCATTTCTTATTAAGTCTATGAGTAATAAATTTCGTCAATTTTAAGCATTTATATTCATGGTTTTTCCTTCGTTTTTTTATGGTTAGCAAATTTATTTATGGTTTTCGCGAGGCATTCAATCTTCAATTTACCATCTTAAATTTATTAATATATTATTAGCTTAATTTTTCGATGCATTGCAAGATGCTTAAACGTTGACGGAATTAACCAGGTATATATTTTCAACAGGTTTTTGGTTTTAGAAAAACAGTTAATTCGTTGACGAACATAAAGCTGTTTATAAAAACAGTTTATTAATTTAACGACCACCTCTACATGTCAGCGGTAGGCGTAGGCGGTAGAGGTGTGTCATTTACGGTTTTTAAATTAATTTAATGTACCTATTTTTCGTCAATGGTCAACAGGTTAATAAAGCTGTTAATTCATCAACGGGTTTCGATGCATTGCAAGTTGCATTAACGTTGACGGAATTTATTAGGTTTATATATTCAACAGGTTTATATTTCGTTGCATTGCAAGTTACGTTAACGTTGACGGAATTTATTAAGTTTATATTTTCAACAGGAAATATTTTTGTTGCATTGCAAGTTACGTTAACGTTGACGGAATTAGGTTTATATTTTCAACATGTTTTTTCGTTGAAGATAAACAGTTAATTCTTTGACGAACATAAATAAAGCTGTTTATAAAAACAGTTTATTGATTTAACGACCACCTCTAGTAGGCGGCGGCGGTAGCCAGCAAGCGGTCCGTGGCATCTTTTAGTATATAATTTAAAATACTCTGTGGTGGCATCGGCAGCGGGTGGCGAGTGGCGAGTGGCGGGTGGTTGATTTTGTGGGTTCAGTGTTTTGGCTTGCATCAATTTGATAAAAAGATTTTAAATATTGCATTTTCTCAAATAAAAGTGGCTGGAAAAGTCAAGATGATGAGAAATCCACGGCTAGAAGAATTTGAAACAGAAAGAAAGGCGTCCCGGAGAACTTATAAGCGAACTTTTTGGGATTTTCTTTACAATGAAGAGGAAGGGGCAATATTGGGGCGAACGCCAGAAAGTTGGGGTGAGTGAACTTTTCTCTGGTTTCTGTTCCTATTTATATTATTATTTGATAAAATAATACTTTACTTTCTTTAACTGTAACATCGTCGCCTTAGTCAGAACAAAGGGTTAGCGTTAGCATAGTGAGGGCGTGGCTTGTCGTTAGAGTTTTCAAAACTATGTAAACTGTAGGGTTTTTTTAATGTCACAAGGTTAACATTATCATTAACTTGATTTTTAAGTTTCATTCATCAAGATATACCTACTATAACAGCCCTAAACAGTAATATGGGTGGGCCACAGCTCAATAGATTGACTTGAGAGCAGTTGAAATTGGGAGGGAAACCCTATTATGTTTCATACAAATAGAGACGTTATACACATATAAAACAACCCTCAATTCAATTTCCTTCCACAGTTTTGGTACATGGTTTGGCAAGAAGTGTTTTCTTGGGTTACTCGCGCTTGGAAGCTTGATGAGTTGGTGTGAGTGTCCTCTCAGGTGTGTGGTTGTATTCCTCAGGTGTGCTGTATACACTGTACACTGCTGATATACCCATTAATAAGACCTCAGTAGTGGCCACATATGCAGATGACACTGCTATTCTTACATCACATATGGATCCCATCGTCGCGTCGCAATTGCTACAGACTGATTTAAACTCAGTGGAAAACTGGCTAAAAATATGGCGCATCAAAGTTAATGAATCTAAGTCAGCCCATGTCACATTCACGCTGCGACGCGATACATGTCCACCTGTGCAGATGAATGGAAATCCAATACCCCAGTGTGACGACACAAAGTACCTTGGACTACACCTTGATAGAAGACTAACATGGCAGAAGCACATATTCTCAAAAAGAAAACAACTTAGTCTAAAGCTACGCCAGTATGAATGGTTGATTGGAAACCGGTCAAAACTAAGTTTAGAAAATAAGCTCCTCATCTACAAAGCTATTCTTAAACCAGTATGGACTTATGGTATACAACTCTGGGGAACAGCAGCAAAAACAAATCTAAGTATTCTGCAGCGTTTCCAATCAAAAGTACTACGAATGATCGCCAATGCTCCTTGGTATATAAAAAATGAGACACTGCACAAGGACCTTAAAATACCCACTGTGGAGGAAGAAATAAAACAAAACGCTATCAAATACCAAAATAGACTACAGCGTCATCCAAACGATCTGGCAAAAACTTTGATGACAAGAGAACCATTTAGAAGGCTTAAAAGAAAAATACCCCAAGACCTAACAAAATAGTAGTATAGGAAGAAGGATGTATCATTGGACACATTCCTTGCATGACATGCCATGAAGCAAATACCAAAAATAAAGCTCATTGTCTACAAGAGACAGATCGCTTTAAACAGGGGGATAAAAAAAAAAAAAAAAAAAAAAAAATTAATTCCTCAGGAACAGGTATTCAATGCCCTTCACATCATAGTGTCCATTTAGTATTTTGTATGTTTCAATGAGAACACCCCTCTGTCTACGTTCTTCAAGTGCTGTCAACTTCAACTCAATCAGTTTTGTTCCTCACATGTTTTGTGTTTTAGGGAATTTACCTCAGTTTATATAATTAAAAAAAGATTATTGGAGAAACTGTGAATGTATAGATACATACATACATACATACAGTCACGCCTTGTTACCGTTGGGGTAGGCAGATACTATTTACAGTGACCATATAATACCAAATAATATAATTTATGTTGTCCTCAGGTAAAATCATCATATTCTATGTAATATTCTACACCATTCTGATAGCACTGTTTGCGGTGTGCATGTCAACATTTCTACAACATTTCATCAACCCGCGAGTGCCATACTTGCAACAAGACTATGGCCTTATAGGGACAAGCCCGGGGCTGGGGTTCAGGCCTCTGCCCCCAGATGTGAGAAGCACTCTCATCTGGTATAAGGGAACTGGGTACGAGAGCTATCGCTATTGGGAGGATGAGCTTATCAAGTTTTTGTCAGGTATGGTTAAAAATGCTTAATTAATTGTAATTTGCACGCCTCAAGAAGGCAGAATGTATTGGGCTAATTAAAATTAAGTTAAGACCTATTTGTACATATGTTCCTGCAAATAAAATGATAATGAATAAAATGAATTATGATTATGAATGCTTTCTTAGGATTATTTTCAGTGTGATTACAGGGCTTCAATTCTGTAATTTTACAAAGGTTAAAATTTTACAAAGGTCATAAAGGTCAAAGGTCAAATTTTACAAATTACCTATTTAAAGCATTGCCTATTTGTTATGGGCCATTATTTTTTTATAAGGCCAATTTCTTTTGACACCCAATCAAGACTTAAATCTGAGAATGCAGTGGACCTGACAATATTTTGGCTTAATTCTAATACCTCGGTGGCGTAGTGGGCGCATGCTCGACTGCCAATCAAGAGGTCCCGGGTTCGATCCCCAGGTCAGGCATATAGTGTTAAATATTGGATTTTTCCATTAGGAATTATCTCAATAGCTGCCTGGGGTTTGGAACTGTGCCCGGTATATGGCAATAGGCTCGCCCCCTATTACATGGGACCAATAACATACTGGCGAAATGTGGGTGTATCTACTATGGGACTGAGTCCTGGGTACACCTCTACCTACCCCTTCGGGAAAAAGGCGTGAATGTATGTTATGTTATGTAATTCTAATAGCATCATTTTAATCCTATCCTACTAATATAATAAATGTGAAAGTTTTTGAGAATGAACATGGATGGATGTTTGTTACTCTGTCAATAATATACTGGCTAAATGTGGGTCTAACTACTATAGGACTAAGTCCTGGACACAGAATAAATAATATTACTAATGTACAGAAACCTCACTCTCAAAGAAATCATCCTCCTAGGTATAAAAATATGCCTAGGTACTCATTCTGCTGGCACACGAAATTGAACCATATTGTATGATGTGAGCATTCAAATTCCGCTGAGCACTGCTGACTCAAAACCGGTCTGGCGTCAAACCTGAGGGTTTGACATCTGTAAGCACTACAGTATGTGTAATACGCATTATAGATAATTTAAAAGTGAATAATAATTGCAAAAATCACAGAACTTTATAACGCCCGACACGGCTAGCGCTTGAGCTGAGCAGCAACCATTTTTCTGAACCTCTTACAGAGGTTCGACACCGCCTGTCCTGGGTACTCTTCTACCTACCTCTTCCGGGAAAAGGCGGAATTGACAAATTAGATATAGGAAATAATGGATCAGGTAAAGAATTCATCGGTGTCTAATATATTCCAGTATACAAACTGAAGGGTCAAACAGCGGGCGCGGGTCAGAACATATACAACTGTGGTTTCGGCAAGCCGCCGCCACCGCCTGGTAAGGTCTGCGACGTGGACATCCGCAGCTGGGCGCCCTGCATTGAAGAGGATCACTTTTCTTTCCATAAGTCTTCACCATGCATCTTCTTGAAGCTTAATAGGTAGGTTCTTTGAAGGACCCACATACACATAAGTGTATATAGCCAGTGTCAAGTTAGAGTTTACTAAAAGTTCTATAGTTTATTTATGTCTCATCATCCCTTTATTATTTCTGTAAGTGTTCTCACCTATTCTTATATTATGTCTTCCTCCTACCCACCTACCTCATCACTGTTTCCTCTTCACCCTATTACAATATGCTTATGTGTTTTATTTATTTATGGTATGTTTTTGCATGTTTATCAAGATTATTTATTAAAATAATGAAATTATTTTTAAAATAATGGGTACTTACCACTTATTATGTATCAAAATATCTTAGTATCAAAATACGAATTATTTTTTATCTTAAATATTATTTAGTACTTATCTCATAAGTTATTATTAATTTAGAAGATAGACAAGTAGTTTCTGCTGTGATCATAGTCCGGGCATCACCCAAGGTACATGCCGAACACCAGCGTCACAGTTCTACTGTGACTTATGCTGAGCATGTACCATATTCAGGTTATTATACTCGTACATAATTTGAAGTTTTATTATTATTATTTAGCTTAAGTTCAAAAACTGTAACTGCCTCTATTTATTTATTTATTTACCTGAATAAAAACGTTTTCTTTTCTATTCTAATAAAAGTCAAATACATAGACAGCTTCCTTGGATCAGACAGTAGTAACTCTGCTTTCTGTGCCGCACGCCCCGGATTCGATCCCAGGCCAGGTCAAACATTTGTGAGCATGAACATATCGGTTTGGTCTGCGGTTGGGTGTTATAAGCATATATAATCAGGTATATCAGTACAGGCTCCTAGCCCAGTTTGGGACCAGATGACCGTGTGTGGAAGTTGTCCCATATTATTATTATTATTTCCTGTATTGCGGTATCAATAAAGTGTTATTTATTATTATAAAGAATTCTTAATTTCTTAAATTAGTTTCATTGGACGCATTTGGCTCGGATTAATGTGCGTTCTCCTTTAAAGTCCCGCCTATGTGGACAGAGTTTTAGTTCGCTAAATTAGTGACTTTATCGTCATAAAATGTTAGTGTTAAAGAAAGGAGATAATTGGAGAAGATCAGGATTGTCAAGGATTCAGTTCTCTCAACCAAAGTTCTCTCAACATAACTAAGTCCCTTCCTATTTCAGGATATACGGTTGGCGGCCAGAGTTCTACGACACGTCGTACCTCCCGCCGGAGATGCCGAGAGACTTGCAGGACCACATCAGGAACATTACTGCTTTCAATAGAGACTATGTGAGTTCTATAACAGACTTCTTAAGCGTCCATTACACGTCAGACTTTGCTGTCAGTTTTTTTGCAGTCACAGCCATGTCTATGATTGATGGTTCACCTATCGTCTAATCAGTAAGGGCTTCCTAAGTAGACTTCTGTTGTAATTTTGCCTTGTTTGAAGGATTTGAATTTATATTTATTAAGAATTGTACACATTGTGATAAAATTTATAATTCCATAGTTTTATGGCGAAGGTTATTGAAATTGTGTGAGTTACGCTTATGGAAAGTTATTTCTTCTCTCTCAAAGTTTGAAAATATGAAACCTCAAACGGTATTTATTAGCTAGCAAGCAGCCAGATTCCTAGACATTCAGAATGAGAGGCGACTCACTGGAGAAATCTAAAAAAAAAGGACTGCCTCGTGGCGTAGTGGTCGCAAGCTCGATTACCGATCACGAGCCTTCGGCTTCGATCGGCTTCGGTCAGGCTAAGTGTTATTAGAAATTTTTTTCAATGATAGCCTGGAGTCTGCAGTTGTGCCCGATACATGGCAATAGGCTCGTCCCCTATTACATGGGACCAATAACGAAAAGTGGGTGTACCTACTATGGGACTGAAAAAGGCATAATATTATTATGTGTTACATTATGCATCAATCTTCTAATATTATCAATTTAAAAGTGGGTTGAAATTTAATATGTAGACAGTTTAGCCTCCGGAATATGACATAGGGTACTTTTTGTCTCGATATTCCCACGGGAACGAAGACTACGCGCGTGAAACCGCTGGGCACAGCTAGTAACTTAAATAATGAAAGCCTAGAAATTTAAATACTTATAAGATCTTATTCGCACCTGTATTTACGCAAATAAACTTTTCATTCATTCATTCATCCAATGTATATATTAAAACCCTATAATATGATAAAAATATTTCCAGGCTAACATGGTATGGGTATCGTGCCACGGTGAAACCCCCGCGGACAAGGAGAACATCGGCCCCATCAAGTACATCCCCCACCGCGGGTTCCCGGGGTACTACTACCCCTTCGAGAATGCTGAGGGGTATCTCAGCCCCCTCATCGCTATACATCTGCAGAAACCTAAGAGTGAGTTAAAGTTTGTTTTTTTCTCTTTGATGGTATCGCACGCTTGTGCATTTTACTCATTCGATAACAAAGTCTATTATATAAATTGAACTTTTGTTATATTGCTACGACGAACAATAACTATTGTACTTTAAAATGTTATCACGTAAGTGGCAAATTGCCTTTGTTCATAATAAAGATCTTTAAACTGGAAGTCGACCGCCGAAATTATGATCGTTTTGGAATTCGCACAACTTAACTTCCATGTGGGTGTATCTACTATGGGACTGAGTCCTGGGTACACCTCTGCTGGAAAAAAGGCTTTAATGTATGTTTTTATGTTTTTTAACTTCCATGTAAGGTTGAAGAATGAAGACCACGAAGCGGCAAGCACAGCGTTTTCACCAATAAATCCACATATTAAACATAACATTATGTTTTCCAGCGGGTATATTAATCAACGTGGAATGCAGAGCGTGGGCTCTTAACATCAATTACAACCGCAGAGAACGACTAGGGGTCGTGCACTTCGAAATTATGATCGAATAACACTAAACATATCAATAATAAATCAAAGAAAACATGTCAAACCTAGGGTAAGTGTATGTGAACATATTTTAAAGATGAAATATATTTTAGGTATTTGGCACAATCCTATGAAAAATTTACCAAATCGATTTTTTGTATTACTCTTTTTTCCTAGTCCTAGAAAAAAATGAAGTTTATCAAATAAAATGATACGGTTCGGTAAATCTTCATTTTTTTTAAATTCTATGTATTTTATTTGATAGGGTAAATGAAGTTTCGTAGGAAACAAGGGAATACGAACATTGATTTGGTTTTTTGTATCAAATTTCTAAAATGTCCTATCCTCATAAACAAACATTTCAAGTGTCTACGCATTACGGTAGAAAAGATAAAGATCTGTGACAGGCAGATAGTTAGACAGCTATAGTAATAAGGATGGGGTATGGAGCCCCTAAATTGTATAACTTATGGTGATTCGTCTTCTAGATATAGAGAACCATTTACCACTCGATTGTTTGTGGTTGGCTCTGGATCTGGCCTTTATTTGCGCGAAAACATATTCTGTTAAAGAAAACCTGATGATATTAAAAAAAAAACATTAACACAACCTAAAAACTACATTTTTACAATTTTCGAAGAAACTGTAAGATTTTCATTAACCATTGTTTTGGCGCAAAAAAAGGCCACATTAAGAGCCGACAAACAATTGAGTGGAAAATTATTGCCTATTCATATTTGCGTATTTTCATTTTGTATGGAAGACGAATCACCTTAATACGAGTACCTATTATCTTTAAAGTGTGCCACAGGTTGTTAGTCGCCATCTTGGATTTTTATATATTTGTATAAAAGCCGGTTCAATACAGAACGAAATCTAAAATGGTCTCTAAAATCATGTCATCTCGCTTGCACAGTGGTTGGAGCACTAGTGTGCAAGCGAGAGGACATGATTAGCGCCGCCATTTTAGATTCGTTTCTCTATTGATTTTTTGTTTTTATATAAATAATTTTTATAAATATAAATTTTTATATTTATAAATATAAATTTTTATATTTATAAAAATATAAATTTTTATTAGTTTGGTAAGAGCATTTCAAATGACATGCATTTATGATTTTATAATCTCAGGTTTTAACCAGTGTTCATATTATTATCGTGAATCTCTAAATCAATTTTATTATATTTTTTATTACAAAGACATAGAATAATAATGATTTTATCAAATATTATACAATTTTTGCTATTGCTTATTATTAATAGTTAATAATGTAAGAAAGAATGAAAGACACAATCCGTCCATGTATGAAACTTACATAACTTAAATACTTACTTAAAATAGTAATAATTGTAGTATTAAAGTGCCTATAGTTTGATCCAAATGCGAGAGAAAAACGGCCATTGACCCCTTATTTCATTTGTTAAAAACTTCAGCTTTCTGAAGTTAATCGTTTTGGTTGCGCAGTACTAATTATTAAGCCAGCCATTCATGCTAAGTTATGTATCAGGCAAAACCGAGCTTTCTTACACACGCTAGGTTATGCATGAGCGATTTGCCTGTTCATGCAAAACCTAGTGTGTATGGCTGGCTTTATCAGCCAAAACGGCTAACTTCAGAGAGCGCATACAGTTTTGCGCGATCTATATTATTATGTTCTTTAGTACAGCCTCGGCGGCGAAGTGTTTCGCAATCGCTACTGCAGATTATGAGATCCCGGGTTCGATTCCCAGGTCAGGCAGTGTTGTTGGGTTTTTGTGCATGTTAGATAGACTTTTTAATATGTAAGTAATGCATATTTTTAAAAAAACATTAATAATTTATTATTATGGTGTAGTAATCGTTAATAACCCACCGTTGGCGGAATTTTATCTCAATTTTATAGTTTAAAACTAACTGATGTTTTTTATGCATTTAGGTCTACTTTTTATTGTCTATATAGTTTTTTTAAGTACAGTCGATCTTGTAATTGCATTGAAGAACCCTTAAGTGGTAGCTCACCAAATAGTTACAAAAGTGATCATGTGGACTTCATACCTACATAATGCCATTTTGTAAAATTGGAATAATAACTCTTGTGTAGTAGCTTAAAATATTTTATTGCTGAAATAATATTTTATTTAGAGTTCTTTATTAGAAACTCGCTGTGCCCCGCGGTTTCACCCGCTTCTTCTTCGTTCCCGTGGGAATATCGGTATATAAAGTACCCTATGTGCTATTCCAGGATCTAAACTATCTAAATACCGAAATTCAACCCAATCGGTTTAGTTGTTGGCGTGATAGAGTAACAAACATCCATCCATCCATTCATCCATCCATCCATCCATCCATCCATCCATCCATCCATCCTTACAAAGTTTCGCATTTAAAATATTAGTAGGAAGGTTAGGATAATTATCAAAAAGTAAATTTTTAACAGTTGAAACTGGATTGAGCGTCAAAACTTCGGTCTGGTCGTCAGTTTCATCCAGCCACGCCTGAATCTGTGCAGCTTTACAAAATATCCGTTAGATTCATTACTATTTACCTTAATTGACTTGTAAAAGTGTCATAATGTGACTAACTTGAATAAAAGAAACTGACACTTTTGGGTTCAATAAACATGGATTTTTTTTTCAAACTGCCTCCAATTTCAAAGTCGACTGTACTATCGATTATAATTAGATGCACTTTTAACAACCTAAGAATCTCTTATAATTTCATGTAAGACTGACGTAGTACAGTATGAAATGAGTTTTGTATTGTTTTCCAAGTGCCTTTGAATTTTCCCATTTTTTGTATTCGTGTTTTGTATATTAGCTATTAATTAGTACTTAGAATAATTATTTCCGTCCAAAATACATGGGTAATATTATAAGATGTGTTTTATAACTATTTTCGCTGTTGAAAATGTAGCATCGCGTCTCCCAACGAGCGATATATAACTTGATACTGGCAATACATTCGTGTGGGTCCATAAAAGAAGCAAAGAAAAAAAAAGTGAGTCACCGAGTTTCACAATAGCCCCGCTGGCCTCCGTCACTCCATAAAAACGCTCGCGCTTAAAAGCCTACTACTACTACAAAGAACACGACGTAACGTGTTTACACGCGTCAAATGTGTGCGTGAACTATGTAGGGCGTAGGGCCGTCGCGTCGCCGTCTAGTGGTACGGATTATATCTACTAGAAATTCATCTTCAAGTATATTTCTATAAATAGGAAACCTACTTATTGTGTAATAAAACAATAATATTGATACTAGACTTTTCCTCGCGTTACATGATTAAAAAAGTATATAAACCCAATGATATCTACATCATTTTTTAGTATCAATCACCAAATATGTGGAGACTGTACCAAACTGTATGATTTTTGGGATTTCAATACCGATGTACTCAAATTTGCAAATGATGTGCGAATGAGATAGCTGTGGTCCGGTTAGTAGGCCCTTATAAGCCTATTACACTACACTAAAGCAGGGTCCCTAATACATAACTAAAGGCGCCCTAACTAACGAATGGGATTTTTCTGCCTTACTCATTAAGTACACCACACATAAGAAGGCGTTAGGGGCCTTAATTTAGTGTAATGTAACAGGCATTTTACTTGTTTCTTTAGGGCATTATTTAAGTATGAAGCAAAACAAGACTATATTATTATTTAATAATTGAAGAATTATGTGTAAAGTGCGTATTTTTGTATGTATACTTATTTAGTGTGCCTTGAAATAAACTTTTAGAAAAAAATGATTGTTTTTACTTATCCTGTTAACAAGAGCATGTATTAAAGAAATGAATATTGTTGGGATAAGTATTTAATTGGTATAGTCTCACCAGTTTTATCTGTTTAGCTAAGAGGGGCCACCTGGGGGGCTATTGGCGTTCTTTATAGTCACCAGTCGCTATCAGGCTTGAGTCTTTATGTTCTGTGGCTTGAGTTAGTTACAAAGACGTTTTACCCTTCTAACAAGTCTGTGCACTATCAAATTTGGAAGAGAGAAAAGGAAAAGGATAGACACTGCGAGTGGTTCTCACTCGGGACCGACACAGTGCATAGTCTACTTAGTAAGTTTATCATAATGTCTTTGGTTAGTAACCGGACTTTGACATTTGTAGTTAATGTCAAATCAAGTTAATAGTCAATAAAAGTGATAGTCACCAAGAACGCCAATAGCCCCACTGATATAATATACCTGTTTTTTAGGGTTACGTACCTCAAAAGAAAAAAGGAACCATTACAGGATCACTTTGTTGTCGGTCTGTCTGTCTGACCGTCTGTCAAGACACTAACGGAAACGCCTGGAGGTATCAAGTTGAAATTGATATCAACTACTCAGATCAGCGGTCCCAGTCCCTGTAAAAAAATCATACTTCTAAGATAACGCAATCAAACGTTATGACCATGTTACCTACGCATACATACGTATGCCTTAACAATTTATATATAATCAGAGCATATTTCTAACTTATAATAATGCAATGATAATGGGATAATGTAATGTGTGGTACTTTGGACTAAACTTAATAAAAAACCATAATCTTATATTATAACATAACATACATTCACGCCTTTTTACCGAAGGGTTAGGCAGAGGTGTACCCAGGACTCAGTCCCATAGTAGATACACCCACATTTCGCCAGTATGTTATTGGTCCCATGTAATAGGGGGCGAGCCTATTACCATCTACCGGGCACAGTTCCAGACTCCAGGCAGTGCTCCAGTAAATATTTAACACTGCCTGACCTGGGGATCGAACCCGGGACCTCTTGATTGGCAGTCGAGCATGCGCCCTCTACGCCACCGAGGCACCGAGTATCTTATATTATTTATAAATATAACTCCAAAATATAAGTATTTTGGACTAACATATAATTAGGAATCTATATAACCAGTGCCTCATTCCGAATGGCATCATTGTTGGAAGAAACATTAAATTTTATAATAAGCACTAAGAAATAATTAGTTCAAGTGTAACCAAGTAGTGGTCCCTTTAGTCTCGGCCCTCAGCCGGTTCACATAAAGTATGGCAACGATTCGACGTGCGTTTTACAAACACACGTGCCTTTTATGATGTTATGCATCGGCCATCTGTCATGTCGCCAACATACTATTGGAATTCGGAAATATTGATAAAAACCTGGTTTTGTAAATTTCAACATCAATTATTATTTTACACATGAATCTAGAAAAAAAGGCGGGCGGAGTCTTTCATAATATAGTGAAGCACCATAGTAAGCCCAAAAAATTAAGTACCATAGTAAGCCAGCTCGCTATAGAAATATGACGGCACGTATACCTAACCTACATCCCTTGGCTTTTTTTACATCAACTAGTAGGTAGGTACCTAAGTACCTATTGTTTCTTTGGTGTGAATACGTGCTGTCATGTTTGTAATACCGTGGTGGCTTACAAAATTTTGGGCTTACTATGGTGCTTCACTTTTTGTTATAAAATATTCCGCCCGCCTTTTTTTCAAGTTTCACGCCCACCCACTCGGTGCACTGGACAGACGAACTAATAAAGACAGCAGGAACACGCGGGATGCAGGCCGCTGAGTCTAGATCGAAATCTATGGAGGAGTCTTATGTCCAGCAGTGGACGTCCTAAGTCCTATGGCTGAGATGATAATGATGATGAAATAAGTATTGACGAAACGATTGAGCCACTATTATTGTAGGTACCTAGCTAGGTGATTATGAATATTATGATGGGTTAGTACTCGTAATAATTTCTGAAAATGTACGTGTGTTATCTATAAGTATAATATTATATTGATTTAATATGAAATATCGAGGTAATAATATCTATAAAGCAAAAATGTAATAAAAGTTGTGAGTGGCTGACTGACACACCTACAGTCACCTACACATATAAACATTCTACTCATGAACGCCCTTTTTTTTTTTTGTTGCCCGGGGAAAAATGCATGACGCATACCACCCGCACCCGGGGGAGCGCAGGGTGGTTATGTGGGACTCCCCGCCGGCACAGCACCGTACGTCGGTACGTTGCTGTGCCGGCGGGTATACCCACTAAAAAACCCCGGAGTGTTCCTTCGCGACGCCATGTGTCGGGGCTGCGGGCACGCCGAAGCACTCATCCGCGGCCCAGACGGCGTTTGGTCCTCCATGGAGGACCCCGCCACGATGGGGTGAGGGTAATCCTTCACCCCAACCCTCCCAAGGGGCGCGCGGAAACACGCGCGCGCCTCCTACTCATGAACGCCCTAACTCAAGCCTAAAAAGCTGACTTTGCAAATTGTTTTTCATTATTTTAATAGTAATTAAAATTTAAAATCCTACTAATATTATAAAACATAAATTTCAGTACATTGTAAAAAGCTTACGTTTTTAACAGGTGACCAAAACGCTTGCGAGTTCTAACTCACCTCCAGCGCCAACTAGCGCGTTTTTGGTTAGATTGATGGATGGATGGATGTTTGTTACTCTTTCACGCCAAAACTACTGAACAGATTGGGCTGAAATGTGGTATGCAGGTAGCTTAGATCCTGGAATAACACATGGGATACTTTTTTCGCGATTTTCTCACGGGAACGATGTCTACGCGGGTGAAACCGCGGGGCACAGCTAGTAAATGATAAGCAAGGTCTTCTTCCTGTAAAGGTATATTTCCGAACGCACAGTAGACTCATTACTGTTTATTTTCATTGACGTACAAAAGTGTCAGATTGTGACCTATTTGAATAAATCTTTTTGACTTTGACTTTGAAGGAAAATCAACGGTCCAAGACCTCATATCTACTGGCCACAGGCTTAGGTTGAGCGGCTGCCTCAAGTGTAGATAGAGTTTATGTCGAACATTGAGCAACGAGAATATTTATTATAGCAACTATTGATTTTAAATTAGCATCGTAATATATAAACCATAAACATTATTCTTCCAATTATCCACTCATGATAAAACAATACGTATACAAATATCATTCATAAATATGCACAATTCACAATGCATCAACCAGAGATACCTAGTTTCAGTTACTAGGGCTTTTGAGTTGCCCCTATTTTAACGCAGCGCCTGCGACAATGCGCGAGCGCAGTCGCTAGCTAAACTCGATCTCGGTCGCACGTTCATATAATTAAAAATAAAAATCTCGTATAGGTTTTGATTTCAAATAAAAAAATTATATTTGCATATTTAAATGGCAGGCAAATCGAACGGTTCTCACATAGAAAATGATTGGGCGCGGGCGCCGCCGGTTGAGCGTTCATTTTGGGTTCGCTTCGGTAAAGTTTTCTATAATCCAGAGGAAAACAGCTGCTTCGGTAGAACTCCTAAGCGGTGGGGTGAGTAGAATTAGAACACATAACAAAATATTACGCATTTTTCACTTTTTCTGTGGCATAGGTGTACCCAGGACCCAGTTCAGTGTGGGTGGAATTAGGATTATTAAAAAATAATCAATAAATACGTAATAATGGTACTTAGTACTAACTAAAGAAATTTCATTAATATCCATCCATCCTCAAACTTTCGCATTTATTATATTAGTAGGAAGTAGGATTTAACGTTTTACAAAAAAGTGTAATAGGTGCTTGACTTAGGTGTATATTGTTAGTTGTGTAACAACTTTCAAAAGAAAAAAACTAATGTTAGCAATAACATTTTTCGATTTTCATGGGATGGGTCAGTTGATCCATTTTGTATGGAAAATCGACATTTTATTTTACGATTTTCGCAATTCATTCTTTTGCACGTTGTATAAGTTGACTGGTGCATACATCCCCTTATGTATTACAACAAAGTCTAAACTAATCTACATACCGAATTTTAGCCCGATCGGTTCATTAGTTTTGGCGTGAAAAAGTAACAAACATCCATCCGTCCTCGCACACTGTTGTATTCATAATATTAGTCGATAGGATTCTGCTAGATTTCTAAGAAATCTGACTGCAACTACAATAATATCAAGTAACCAGTAGGTGCACCTATCAGTTTCAAGTTACGTTAGATATACGAGTAGGTAGCACTTAGGTACGTATATCTACCCACCTAGATATGTCCTGCCTAAAAACCTAAGTTATACTTTATACTTAGGTGCCTTTACCTGTGATCATCATCATCATCATCATCTCAGCCGATGGTAACCCACAACTAAACATAGGCCTCTCCCATAAAGGGGGGTTTTGCCAAATCCCGACAGTCTTGGCAGGCGGGTTGTCGAGCGCAGTTCGATGATTTTTTGCAGAGGACGTTGCTGCCCGTCCTCTGGATCTGTTAACCCTTAGCCGGCTCTTACAGCAACCACTGGTAGAGAGAGTGGAGCACTATTCTAAAACCGGTAACTCCACCTGTGGTTTACCTGTGATGAATGTCACGAATTGTCACGAAGGTCAGTTCCTAGATAACGATGCTAATATCTACCGATATGTATACGAGACAAGTCTATTGTAATAATCTGAGGAAATAGGTTCTGTTGCAAATCATAAAACTGGCGCCCAACGTAAAACAAGATTGGATGATACGACAAACGACATGATGTCGTTTTAATTTTAGGTAATTTACCCAATTTCAGAATAGGTATAGAGTCGCCTACATGATTTCTCGAATCGAGGGAATTTATTGATCGGGTCGGTCATGCAGTCATTCACCATTCATTAGGTCCCGGGTCAAAGTACTACCTACTTCTAAAGTTTAGATGTAATAATATGTCACCGCAAAATTGTATGAACCGTTAGGTATTAGGTACTTACCTAGTTTAAAGGTGATTAATCTAATGAGATCATGGAAGTAATAAGTACTACCGTAGTACTTATTACTTCCATGAATGAGATAATAAATTGACGTTTAGGTTAGGTTAGGATATTACTTTTATACTAACGATTCTAACAATTTTACGGTGACAGATATTATATCGGGAGCTTGTTGCCGAAATGTGATAATTCTCAAAATAAAAATACATTCGGAAATATTTATTGATATACATATAAAAAAAAATAAACAGCTAAATCCCGTGCCACTCAAAAATAATCTTGAACTTTGAATGAAAGTGTTTTCTAGCCGTAGACACTTCTAATAATGAAAATGTAATATGGAAGTTGTAGGCGGAAATAACTCGTCCGCAGGTGACGTCAGAATCCATGCTGAAGTCCAGTTACAGTGGATGCCAATGTTTGACAATTTTCGTCAACTTAAAAGATTCCTACGCAACCTCAGAGTAAGGATACCAAAGAGAAACAGTCGTGCAAAAATCTGTTCCAAGCCGCGAGTCTGGTACCGCCACAATATAGTCGGGTACTATGTGGTTAGTTGCATGGCAACCGTAGGCCGACCGCGTGATGCCAGTGTTAGGTAAAAAGCTAACCGAATAACAACAGATACGTGCGTGAAAGCGATAGCTTTTCATAATTTAGGCATGTATTTACAATAATTTTAGGAATTTATATATCTATATTGCGTTTTTCTATTTTATTTTAATTTTTTTAACACAATAAAATGGACAACAGCGCCCATAGAAATCTAAAAATTAAGCACTAGAACGCGTATGATACGATTACAATTTGCCTACTCATAATATGAGTACTAATTTTTAGTGCATACGTAACTAGTAGCTAGTTTGTTACGAGGGGACAGTTTTTTATGTTTCAAATTTTATTAAAATATGCCGTCTTGCGTGGTTCTCACTTTTAAAAATGTTTTTGGAATGATAAAGAAACAAGATAAGATCACATTTCACGTATTATTAGTACGTGCATATTTTTAACTCCCAGCTAAAGAAGGAAAGGGAGTTGTAAGTTTGACGTGTATGTGCATCCACCTGCGGTATCTCCTTAACGAATGGACCTATTTTGGTGCTGTTTCTTTTGTTTGAAAGCTGATGCGATTCTTAGCTATGTTTTATTAATATCGGTTCAGCAGTTAGAAGATTTTCAGCTCGACTCATAGATGATGACTCAAAAATGGTGACCGGGAAATGGAGCACAAAGAAGAGAAAATGAGGAGATTTTTTCTTAAATTACACTTGTTATAATTAATTATTGACATTATCCAATTTGTGACCGTCATACACAATAATTAGTCCATTTTGTTGGTATTGCCAATATTAAAATTTCATTTTTCCCACAACTCCGATTGGGAGGATCTGTATTTGTTAAATTTTGTAAACATAATTAATTATTAATTTATATTATGTATACATAATGTTATTTTTATCATGTCAAAAGTGCTAATTAATAATTTTTCTAATAATAAAAAAATTGATTACCTACTAACATCGTCGTTAATCCTCAACAAGCCTGATTGGCTATTCCCGTTCACAGTTCCGTGCATCCCTACGTCCAAAAGTACACATGATATATTTTTAGAGGACTCGGACTTGTAATTTGGCATACCAGTACCAATCATCACTGTGATAACCTAAATGACCGCATCATAATGTACACAGATTAATTACGGCAGGTGTGATTTAAGACAGACGGGAGTGGTTAGATTAGTTTTTCAAAATATATTTTTCAAAACTTCATTTATGCAGGTTTTATTCTTATCGAAATCTCCCGACTTTTATAGTAAATAACTTTAATTAACTTTTATAGAAAATTATTGTTATCTTTCTTAATTTTGGTAAATAAATGTAAAATAAGATTTAATATTTTTTCATACAGCCACTGATAAGTTGACAGACAAGAGTTCATGTGCTTGTAAAATTTCTGTAACATTTTCTCTATTTTAGGATAACTGGTAGAAAATGCTACACTAGCATTAAGTTAGTCCTAGCGTTGTGCTGAATTATAAATAAATAAATAAAAGTAATTATGATGCCAAATCCTTCGTGTGACGCTGTTTATTAAATATTATATGTGTTCAGCTCTATATTTAAATATAAGCTTATGTAGTAGTGCCAAAAATATGTAGAATAAATTAAATTTTATGACGGCGAGGGTGGCAAGCGTTGAAAAAGAATACTCTTACTTTTTTAGTTCACAGCTTTGATCTTATGGTTAATAAATATACTACTTAAAATTTAAGACTGCCGATAGAGCAGATTATTAATTGATATTATTATTATAAATAAATAGTTTATGGCGATCTATGGAGGAGGCCTATGTTCAGCAGTGGACGTTATCCGGCTGATGATGATGAAAATGATGATTATTATTAATATTTATCTAACAAGATTATTAGTAACTTTTAAAATTTCTAGTATAAAATCATTATTTAGATTTCTATGGTAGCACTTTGTTCGATCGAAAAACTATGAAGTCGATTACATTTTAAATATTTTTGGATAATATTATCCGAACATAAATATATATTTTTTACATAAATTAAGGTTTGGCATTAATTACCTAATGGATTGAAAACATTTTAAACATTGAATTAAATATTTATTTATTTTATCTCAATAACGCACTGTGTATTATAATATTATACTTTTCGTTTCTAATTGGTTTACATTGCATAGTCCTCGTTAATGTTACAATTTATGATAACATTTTAATATTTTTATGACTTTCGACTATTTATTAAGAGTATAAAAGTAATCATATCACGTAAAAATTTAGAATAATATCGTCAAAGACCCTTTCTACGTGCTAGAATCAGGCCCACGAACCTGTACTCACTATTAAACCGAGATTCTATCATGTAACTTATTTTTTTTATGAAAATGAGTGACAAGACGAGCAAATCAGGTGCCTGATGGTAAACATCGTGATTGCCCATATTAGATACAGTGCCACCCAGTGCTTTAAAATTCATAATTCTGCGCGGCACTGCACTGCGCCTGTCACCCTGAGATATGAGTTGTTGAATCTCATCATGCCCAGTAATTTCGCTGGTAACATTGCCCTTCAGACCGGAACACAGTAATGTTTGCACATTACTGCTTGGCGGATGAATAATTGGCAAAGGTGTGTACTTCCCCAGGCGGCCCCCTGCTAAAGAGGCCTACCACTACAAAAAAATAATTTATTTGAAAAATTTCAATATTTAAATCACTAAATATTTTAGTGCATATAAGTCTACTCCAATGCTCCTATGTTCGCCCGCGTCGCTTAGTGTCAAATTTAACATTGAACTTCATAGGGTGAAAAATAGTTCAATCCAAATTAGGCTTTAAAACAATCAAGTAAATAGAGTTAAAATTCAAATAATAGAAATTTAGTAGATGTCAGTAGATGTCAAAGCGCGTAATTGTCAGTGATGGACACCTTTTTGTGAAGCTTGTTCAGGGATTGTTTGTCTGTAGAAGGAAGCGATTCAACGTCATTGTACGCAACAAACATCATGTTCATAATAATGTTGAATGTGAATGTAAAAAAATAGGTTTTGAACAACATAATTCCTGAAAACTTAATATCACTCAATTTTTTTTCAATTCTATTCATATTGGCAACAAATATATTTAAGATATTTGAAAAAAAATTATAATCTTCTTGATTTTTTTTTGTGTTATATTGTCAAGAGAAGAACTTTTCCTTTAGAAGAACTTTTGCAAATCATCGATGTAAAAAACTATCGTCCATGCGGAAAGATAGCACCCACCTGAGAAGCTCCTACTCTAAGCCAGCCTATGTTTTTTTAAATAGACCCGAGGATGATATAGGTTTACCTTTAAATTTAGATATTAATGAAACATTTTTTAAATATTCGTATTAGTTTACACAAAAGAAGCGAAAGTTGCGGTTATACTTTTTTTTGGGACGTTTAAAGTTCCGTGGTTTTATCTATTCCGTGTCCAGATGTGACCCATTTTAAACCCTTCCTCTGCTATTCAAAACCAACAGAAATCACGGCTATTGATAACTCGAACCCTTGAACCAGTCTGCCCTTGAATTAACAAAGGCGAGTTTTCATAAGGTATGGGAACGGAATATGTTTGTGAGGAATCTATTCGTGTAGTAACGAGCACATTCAGACATACATTGAATGAACATTGATTGCAAGAGCCGATAAAGAGCACACCCATATCATTTACAAATAATATGAAGATTCGAGGATATCTAATTTTTTAGTTGTCTAATTTAAATTGAGGCAAAAACTGTTATTGGATTTTTCCAATAAGATTTTTTTCAATGGCACTATGCTCGCCCTGTAGTTGGTACATGGAACTTAAAAAACAACTGGCGAAATGTGGCTGACCTATGAGACTGAGTCCTGGGTACACCTCTGCCTACCTCTTCGGAGAAAAGAAGTGATGTAATTTTATGTTATTGAGATATCCTGGTCCTTATAAACCTATGTACGGTGACGATTAGATAGGTTACCCTCTAAATAAAAATATTATTTTATCTCCGAACCCTTACAAAAGCATTGGTACCAATAAAGTATAAGTACTTACGTACATAATACTAATTAACTTTGCTTTCAAAATAAACAGTTCATTATAAACCAACTCATGCACTCTCTCGCATTTTATCAATGACCTTCGATTTTAATTAGGTACGATTTGTGTCGTTTACCTCATTGCCAATACATATTTTTATAAATAATATTTTTTGATAAAGTCTTAAAACTTTCACCTCTATAAACCTCTTGGCAAATGGTAATAGCTTCTTCTGTGGGGCCTAGTATTATCATTATCAGCCGGAAGACGTCGACTGCTGAATATATAGGCCTCCCTCATAGGACGCCATAACCTATTCATATGGGGGGATTTTGCCATAATCACCACGCTTGGCAGGCGGCTTGGTGATCGCAGTAGTTGGAATACTTGGAAACGGAGAGCGCTGCTGCCTACTCTCTGAATATATATATATATATATATGTCTACGAGACCGTTATTGGCCTCTCTTGACATCATCATCATCATCATCTCAGCTGTTGGAAGTTCACTGCTGGACATAGGACTCCCAGGGGGGTTTTGCCAATTCTCGCCACGCTTGGTCGGCGGGTTGGCGAGCTCAGTTCGATGTTTTATTTATCTTGTCATCAAAAACTTTAAAAATATTCCTGTTACCAAGGGGCAGTAAATCTGAAGAATCACGAAGAAATATAACTAAGGTGCTTCCACACAAACAAGACAGGTAATAAAACATAAATCACAGGAATGTTTAACGACCAAGGAAGCACTGAGGTTTACGGCCAACGGATGGATCTTATTTAGCAGCCATTTGCCAAGATTGCTGGAAGTAATAGATTTAGGTACCCTTAAGACCTTGAAAAGGTTAAACATTTGGGCATTTGAGAAAGCTTCAATGATTTTCGAGTGGATTGACTGGTCTTGACATCCAAACGGCTTCTTTACCTAATCATTACTTAACATTGTTTGATCAACATTATATCTATGTTCTGATTTTCTAATAAATGGCGCCATAAAGTAGTGACAAGTTTGAGCATTTATACTCGATCAGAACATAGAGCATTCGCAAGAACGTTACATTACATGGAAATGCTCTTGGACTTAGATTTTTCCTGTATTTTACCATCCGCAAGAATGCTACATTACTAGTAGATAAATGCTCATGTTTGTCACTTCTTTTAACAGGCGTAAAGGTGTAAAGACCCCAAGATAACAGTGTTTATTATAAAAAAATCGAATCGAATCGAAATCGGCTGCATGTCAAACCCGACGTGAGTTTGGCTATGAAAAGCACTAAACGAGGGATTCGGAAGTTAGGCAGTGGTCCATTGACAGTAAAGACAGTAGGTAACTTTGTAAAATGGTCTCTTATCACTAAAGGGTGCACTGAAGCACCACTATACAATTAATAAGCAGTAGTTAGGTCTGATGATGAATAGTCTCCAAAACGATTAAATCTAATGTTTCAATTGTAGAAACAAGTGGTAACAAGATTGTTGTCGGACGAAACTCAAAGGCAATTCGCGATGGTTCGTCGCCTGCAATGATATGCACTTGTGCGGTTTTTAATAAAACTGAACGGTTTTATCTTGATACAACGAGTTGATTGCGGTTTTGCAAAAAGGCCATATTATAAGAAGCCTCAAAGAAACCATTAGGTACATAATAGTTTAGAGACTTGAAATAATCAAATATATGGTTATATACAACAGTCCTAAAATTATTGTCAATATCAGCATCAGTACTTGAGAATTTTATAAAACCAGCTAAAACTAAATATTAATAATTACCTAGCAGAATTACTTACTCTATAAAGTATTTTTGAGTAGGTATGTTAGTATGTTAGCATTGGGCCTAAGGAAACGACGGCCTTGTATCGTATCCATAGTAGAACAAATAGGTATAACAAGTCAGAACTCTAAATGGCGGAAGTCTAAGAGGTCCCCTCTAAGATCACGCCACCCCAGGAAGTTTCCTGTTTCCGAGGTTCCTGTCCCCTCTGGCCTCGGAATGTCGCAAAGAAATATGATCATTCAGTGTCCATTCATCAGACTCGGGCCGTTCTATATTAATTAATGTCACTATTCATGACCAAGGCAACAATATAATACGAGTGGAATCTGAGATATTCTTCTACGTCCTTATATAAATATACCTATGATTTAAGTCTTTCTTTTCAAGAAAAAAAAAACTAAAGACTTCAGTCTTCAGTTATTTATTGAAAGAATTTTCTCGCAGCTTAAAAAATAATGTCATAAAAAATTTACTTCTGGCTGTACCTCTATTAATGTTTATTTTTATGCATCTGTCCATTTACGTGCCCAGACCGCGACAAATAAACATTATTTTCAGCAACAGCAATGCGTCTGAATTCTATTTCAGTACAACTGACTTTCGTCATAAGCGGTTGTTGCCATTAAACATTTATTTGGCTATCAATAACCTGAATCCAATCTTATATCGAAGATATTAGAGTTGATTTCAAATCGCTACATATGTAGGTTAAGATTCAAGGATGTTTGAGATACACCTACCAATGATAAAGTTCTAGTAAATACACTGTTTTGTTTTATAACAGTACTGTGTTTAACATTGGTAAGGTAATTGATAAAAATTATTAATAATAAAAAAATATACAATCAACCTTCGTTGCAATCAACATTATAATTATTTCAGTATACAGCAGTGCAGTGCACGCAGTGCAGTGCCGCGCAGAATTTTGAATTTTAAAACTGGGTGGCACTGCGCCTGATGTGAGTAATCGTGATGCTTACCATAAGGCACTTGATTTGCTCGTCTTGTCACGTGCAATATCATAATAAAAAAAAATTTTAGTCATTTTTAGTACGTATTGCACAAACATTTTTTGATAAAAAATGTTTAATAAAAAATAAAATAAAATAATAAAAAATACAGAACTTAAGCGTTGTTTTAAGATCTACACTAAATATTACTATTTTTTGATTAAAGCATGTTTTTGTTTCATGGATACAATAAAATCTTTCTCCCCAAAACATATTCGTAAGAAGCATTATAACCCTCATCATTATTTTCCTGCTAATTATACAACATGACTGATTTATTCTAACCTTCATTATAATAATATTACTACTACTGACTATTTTCTTCATTTTTTATTCTATTTAATGATAGTGAGTAACAAGAAGAGCAAGTCAAGTGCCTGATGGTAAGCATCATGATTGCCCATATCAGACACAGTGTCACCCAGTGTTTTAAAATTCAAAATTCTGCGCGGCACTGCACTACGCCTGTCATCCCGAGATATTAGTTGTTGAAAGTCGTTATGCCCAGTAATTTCGCTGGTAACATTGCCCGTAGTAATGTTTGCACATAATGTTTGCTTGGCGGATGAATAACTGGCAAAGGTGTGGTTCTTCCCCAGTACTTACTTTCTTAGTTACATAAAATAATATTATATCTACGATCTATTTATTGAACTAGCCTATTTATTATTTATTCAATCAATAAACAAAGAACGTAACATACAAGTATACTTATGTAAATAGATACGCTAGGTATACTCATAATTATTCTGAAGTAACTGAAATAGACAGTAATAATTATTATTACAATCACGACTTTATGTTTACATAATATATATTATGTCCACATCTGACTTGATCTGACATCTGTTATAGTTTCTTATGATTGGGGCTGATCGGTGATACGGGTCGTAATGCAACACTATGTCAAATACAAAAAGTTACAAGTCTGTAGGTTGAATAGATTTTAAGCGTTAGTGGGGGTCAAAAGTAGGCCAACATAGTTCGTGTAATATAACCCGCGGCCGGTGTTTTGCGAACTTGTCGGTCACACTGCCGTGTGCCTAGATCTCACTGACAGTAAACCAATGAACCAATTAGCTCTTAACCGGATCTTACGGCAACCACTTTGGTACCTAGTGGTAGGCCTCTTTTGCAGGGGACCGCCTAGGGAAGTACCACACCTTTGCCAGTTATTCATCCGCCCAGCAGTAATGTGCAAACATTACTGTGAAGGGCAATGTTACCAGCGAAATTACAGGGCATTACGAGTTCCAACAACTAATATCTCGGGGTGACAGGCGCAGTGCAGTGCCACGCAGAATTATGAATATTAAAACACTGGGTGGCACTGTGCCTGATATGGGCAATCCTGATGCTTATTATCAGGCTCCTGATTTGCTCGTTTAATTACACACTACCATAAAAAAAAACGACGGGAAGAGAGAAAGAGAAATTGAGTAGTACTTACAATAATTAGGTTACCACCTTAATACTTAATAAAATTTTTGTAAAAGTGTGTTAGTAACAAGTTCTCCTTTGTTTTCAGGTATTGTGTTAGTGTTCTATGCTGTTTTCTACGCCGTGCTAGCAGCGCTGTTCGCAGTGTGCATGGCCGCACTCATACACACATTGGATGAGAAGAAACCTACTTATATGCTGGCCAGCTCGCTCATAGGTACATAATATTTTAAAAATAATCCTTTTTTTACATTGTAGTCAATATAATATGGATGGCCTGTATAGGCTAATAAAATTAAATTTTGAAATAGAAATAATTCTGAACCGTTTGAAATAAATACTGATATGTTCAGAAAAATATACTGATCATTGGGTCAACTTTTGCTTTCCTGTAAAATGGGGTATTTTACAATGATCAGTATATTTTTCTGAATATATCAGTATTTATTTCAAACGGTTCAGAATTATTTCTATTTCAGATCAATTTTTCCCGCAATCTGATGCCACTAGTAATACTTATTTCATTTGGCATCTGAAGCTTTATATATGGTGTCCATATATAAGACGTTTAATCAGTAATTATTATAGAAACAACTATTATTTTTCACTACTTAACTATTAGTTTTCTAATACATCATAGCAGGTGCTTCTTTGTTTTGATAGCTATTAAGAAAATTACGCAAAAATGAGATATTTTCAGAAAACCTATTGAATATTGACTGTTTGCGCGTCGCATCTATCGCCGTACGAAATAGGTTCCTACGCTGGGTCAGCTACCGGGGGATGATAGTTGGAACTGCGAGCCCACAGGGACCTTAAAATTATAATTATTATGTAAAATTCACCTCTAAGTACTTATTGTTATAAGTACGCATAAAATCGAATACAGATTATTTGAAAATTTTTGTTTTCTGAGATGACAGGTTTTTGCAATAAGTTAGCGAATTCTGAAAGACTTCTTTGTCTGTTTATAGACAGCAGATCGTAATCATTATCATAACAATTATTTATGTAGATTATATCTAACGATTCATAAAAGCTACAACATGCGTGTGTAGTGTGGGCGGAAGCTGAATATTACTTAGCTAAGTAATTAAACCATATGCCCTATCTATCTATTACTTTACGTGACACGAACGTAGTTAACAATGGTTAATTATTGTTATAGATACCTATAGGTACATCGTGTACTACGTGTCATAATACTCGTATCCTAATGTACTTATCCTGTTTTTAATGAATATGCTCATCAAACAATAACGTTTTATACCGCGTCAGTGTTGCATGGTTTTAATGTAATAACCTACAAGTTACATTAGATAAAAGAAAGTAGTAAAACCATGAATTTAGAAAAAAAGGCGCTCAAAAAATATTTTATAATACAAAAAGTGAAGCACCATGGTAAGCCAGCTCGTTAATACAAACATGACTGCACGCACAGACATTCACATCATAGAAACAATACACACAATACAGTTCAAGTAAAAAAAGCCACGGATGTGTGCGTAGCCAAATTACACGTCGGTTTTGGCATCAAACAGATTTTGATTGCATGGTTTTATGTCTGTAGATTTTTGCTTAACTGCTTTCAAGGACCACTAGTTTCAAGGACATCTTTAAAATATCAGGATATAAATATATCAAATAGGCTTACTGCATTCGGAGGAAACAGGGGAATACAAAACATCGATTTAGTAAATATTCCATAGGAGTGTGTCAAACTGCTAAGAGGTCCCTATTTCCTGTTTAACAAAACGACTTGCAAAAGTAATAATTAAAAATTGCAAACAAATTTACCGATCAGCTGATTAATTTCATCACGCTCACACAATGTAGATAGGTATGTCAATTAATTGTCAAGTATTATATTAAAATTTAAAAATATATAGAAAAGCTAGGTGATTTTACACTCAAAGTCATGAATCATATTGTTCGTATTGGTCTTTATCCTATTTATCTCCATATGAACCGATATCTAATGTCTAAACATGGAATGATCAGCTTTTACAATCGCGTTACGTGATGCATTGACATGATTCCAGAAGGAAGCCACACAATATCATAATATTGCGAAGAAGTCAGGTATTCTTACGTGAGATAACATAAACATCAACGGTTCTTAGCATTAACGCATAATATTCTACGATACAAGAACATTCTTAAAAATAGTCAAATTCTGTTACTTAGTTCATAAAAATTACGTTTATTTACCTATATTAAGGTCAAATACGTTACCTAACAATAGTTTGTAATCAAATCAAAAATAAATACTTACTAGATTTATCCCGTAATATTAGCACAGCTCCGTACGCGTTCACACTGCATGGATGTCGAAGCTACACTACAGTTAGGTGTATGGATTACAGTACAGTTTAGTCGAGCAAAGTGAGTGTTCGGATTCGGAACGCGAAATCTGGTACGTAGTACATTACATATCATTGGTTCTCAGTAACACAGAAGTCAGAAGTACATAAAATGTAATAAAAATATTATTATAGGTAGCCTTATAGTTTACTATTAAATAGTTGTTAATACGAGTATTTAGGTACCTAGTACCTAGTTATATTTCATAATGATTAATGAGCCAGAAGATCAAATTTCCTGCCTTAATCAAGATCTACATTCTTAATCAAAAATTGGACGTAGCTGTTTAGCGAAATACTACCTATATAGGTAGGTAACTATATATGGGTACTCATTAAAGTACCAGGAGCATTTTTTAGTATTCGCAGCTAGTTTTTGATAATATTCTGCGTTGGACCCTTTTGGCTTTACTACGTCAAAATCATTAAATGAAATTTTCTGAAATGAATTCTGAATATACCTATATACCAGAGATATATACCTACCACAGTTTCGTATACTTTCATAGCGTTGTTTCATATCTACTCGTACATAGAACCACAGAATAAATAAAAGTAATCATTGTTAAGTTAGGTAGGTACTAGTTGAACGTAACAGATAAATCACTCTTTGTAAAATTATCAATACCTGCCTAACAAGAGAACGCTAAGAACGAAAATGCACCTAGGTAGATAAGTAAGTACTTAATGTAGGTATATAAAAATAACTATTTAGTAATCTGTACCGCAAACAAAAGAGATACAGACAAAAGATCAGTAAATAGGTCACTAAGGAATGGTCCGCTAATCCTCCCCCATACAGGGGGTTTTGCCAATACTCGCCAAGTTTGGCAGTGGGTCAACGAGCGCAGTTCGATGGTTTTTACGCAGAGAACGCTGCTGCCCGTCCTCTGGATCTGATATCCCTTAGCCGGCTCTTACATCAACCGCGGGTTTAGATGGTATAGTGATATTCTAAAACCAGGCACCCCACAGCCTATAATCAACTCAAAGCAGGTAAAGGTGAAAGAAGCCCGATTCCAATAATTATAGTCTTCTATAATCTAAAGTAACTTGTCAATGGTTCCAGGAGACAGCCCCGGCGTGTCGTACCGGCCGATACCGGACGATGGCTATGGCTTCGTGTTGCGCTACCACTCCGGCAACACCAGCCACACGCAGCCGCTCATCGACCAGATGGACAACTTCATTCAACGTAAGCTTTGCCACTAAACATAAGAACACATCACACCACGCCTTCTTCCCGATGGGGTAAGCAGTGGTGCCACAACGCCCCTGAGGCAGTCCAGTGAGTTTAATATGGATTGCCAGTAACCCTGTATTCGCTAGTTTCTAAGTTATAGGCGTACTTGGTACCCTTTTAGAGATTCACACACTGCCTCGCTCCGCACACGGTCGCGTGATTTGCGTAACAAACAAGCGGAAGAAACAGAGTAGAAATCGCTTTTGAAATGTCAACCTTCATATTAAATTATATTCTTCGTATATTTTATGCAAATTTCATGAATAACGCCTGATCAAATCAATATAGCTAACAGGTACGCCAATCGATACAATAGGTCATTACACTGTGGTATCATTACAATGAGATATTATAGTCTAAGATCCGATTAGAAAATACCTTCAGCCATTTGTTTAATTGATAAAAACAGTTTCATATAATATAAAGTATGTTAAAATGTATAATATTATGGCAATAAGTGAGATGAATAAGAAAATACTGGCCAAACTATGATAAGGTGAGTTAAAAATTATATATTTAAAAATATTTGTGCAATAGGTACTAGGTATCAGGAATAAATTTAACTCCAACCGAAAGTATAAAGCGTATATATACAATACGTACAGACATTATGCTACCTTTTTTATATTTATATAATATATTAGAATAGAGTTAACTAATCATAGTTTGGTCAGGAATTTTGTTTTGCCAAAGCGACTCTAGAATAATCGATACAAAATACTTTTCATCAATTAGACAGATGGGTGAAGGTCATGTTTAATCGTATCCCCTACTATTATGTTTGTATATCTACCACCCACGATGCCATCACATCTAGTATGTATTAGGTACCACCACACCCGTGGAATGTTCAATATAGGCTTGGTCCTGCGTCAATGATCTATGGATAGATTTATAGTTCAAGGTGACACGGTAATAACGACGGTAATTAGGTTATCTATAGAGCTTATGGTTCTACTTTGGGAGAAAACCATTAGCGAAGGGCTTAGCCTTATTCTTTCAGAAGTTTTTAAAGAAAAAGTATTCGAGGGACTTGGGACCAGCCCTGTAACTTAGGGAGAGTGCCCAGTGCGAAAGAGGGGCCTGCTGTGGCGATGCATGTCAAATGACTCTTTAGCCAAAGAATACTAAGTATCACTTCTACACGACACTCACCTCCCCCCCGCCATTAGCCCCCCGACCGCACACATTTAACGCGTGTACAGACGTTATGTTTTCTATGAGGTATTAGTAGGCTATTAAGCGCGAGCGATTGCATGGGGTGACGGAGGTCTGCTTCAGCTCCGAGCGTAAATATCTACCGTGTTAACGCTGCTTGAATACTCTTTCAGAGATACAAGGCCTACAAAGTCACAATGATATTTCGGACTATACCATATACTATATGGTATAGTCCGCTCGGCTCGGGAGTTACGCTCGGAGCTGAAGCAGACCTCCGTCACCCCAGTATATAGGCACAGAATACAAATAAGATACAGGCACCTAATGACTGATGTTGATTTCAGCCTACAAGAAAGAAGCATGGATGTCAAGCAAAGAAGGATGCTCGGCTGAGGACAACTTTGGCTATCCAGACTCTCCATGCTTCTTCATAAAAGTTAACAAGGTAAATAAATAAACATACCGTTAGAGCCAAGACTTAAACGCAGACGGGCATCGTTGGACGATTTTTTTTATCCGATTACCTTTAGTTTTTTATTCATTATTCATCTGAAGACGAATAAGGTTTTATCATCATCATCATCATCATCCTCCAGCCGTTGGAAGTCCACTGCTGAACGTAGGCCTCCCCCATAAGGGGGGTTGTTGCCAATACTCACCACGCTTGGCAGGCGGGTTGTCGAGCGCAGTTTATGGTTTACGCAGAGGACGTTGCTGCCCGTCCTCTGGCTCTGTTAACCCTTAGCTGGCTCTTACGGCAACCACGGGTAGAGGGTGGAGCACTATTAAAAATTCGGTAACCCCACTCTCTGATTCAAGAGCTATAATTCCATTTAAAACAATCTATGTTAGAAATTTGATTCAATCTTCATGACAAGTGACCCTTCTTTTAAAGATCTGAAAGTTCTAAAATATGAGTCTTAATTTGTCTTGAAATTGATGTTTGCTTTGCTACATTTCAGATCTACGGGTGGGTACCAGAATTGTACGAGGCGTCGGACCTGCCCGCTGACATGTCCGAAGATCTGCAGGAGCACATCAAGGCTTTGCCTGCTGAAGAGGTAAGAATATAAAAGTACTGCCTGGATTCCGGTCTCACTTTTTTATGATTATGACTTGGCAACTAGACGGAGCTTCTATGGAATCTTCGCGACGGTTCTTAGGAATACTGGTAGGTTTATAGGTTCAATTGAGTATTTTTTTTGTTGCATAAATGGGAAGATCATATTGAACGATTCGTAAAACTACTTTTTTTTTTTTATTCGCTATAATTACGAAGTTACATCAAATAAAATTTAATTTTTAATTCAGTACCGAAAACACGCCGATATTACCCGAACGAGCTCGTGACCTGTATTAGTGACGTCACAATGATAAAGTATTATAGGTACATAACTATAACATTACTTCGTCACAAAAATGGCGATCAATCGCGGCGCGTTCGTAATAAAGTGACTCATAAGGGAATTATATAAATTTTTAATGAATTATAATTAATTAAAAAATATTTTAAAACTGATTTTTGAATCAGATGATACATAATTTTTATTATACTTTCAGAATAAATTAATAAATACGATTTTTTTTTATCAAATACTCAGTTATCCTAGCAAAGAGCAAAGTGTTACCGGATTTTTGGGACTAGTTACGTTTCTTTTCCAGCAAAAACAAGTATGGGTGTCATGCTGGGAAGAGCACCGGGAGAACAGTAACGAGACAGAGTTCTCATATCCGTGGGGCCGCGGGCTGCCTGCCGCCGCCTTCCCCTTCACTAACGCGCCCGGATACAGGAACCCACTCGTCGCTGTTAAGATCACTCCGCCTGGTAAGCTGGTAGTATCACGCTGGGGGTACTAGGCGCTCAGAAATGTCATCTAGTGTATGGTTGATCAGCGTTCCGTCCATTATAGGTGTCACGACCCAATCGTTTGCTTTCCTTCTTTGGCCTAAAATATTAGAATTTAATAATGATCTAAAAGTTTAATATCTGCTTGTTTAAATATGGTTCTGTACTATCGGTATCAAAACACAATTTTCTATGTGAAATTAAGTAAATTTTATATTTTATAATGTTTATCTTTCAGTGGGCAGGCTAGTGGTGATCAGATGTCGCGCGTGGGCCAAGAACATAATCTACAACAAGAGCATCAAGGAAGGCGCGGGGTACGCTCGCATACAGATACACATTGAAGCTGATAACGCGACGGTCGTTAATGGACAGGACATGTAGAACATTTTCGAAAAAAAAAAAATTTTTTTTCGGCTTATCTTTTTCGGCGCAAATTCATTTGAAATATAATATAATAATTAAAATTAAATAATAACAAAAATATTAAAATTCTGTAAATTATGGATCAAAAATGTCATTTAATTTTATAATAAAATGGTATTGTTATAAAGGGTGTAATTGGTATATATATTTGCTTTTTTTTTTTTTTGTAGGGCAGAGTGCCTTTATTGAAAAAAGACTAAACAATAGAGCTACCCACTTACTATCTACCCTAACTAAATACACTATACCATAGAACACTTCGAAAATCCACATGCCGACATGTCAGCCTATAAAAAATCCAAGTGTCCCTAAACCACTGTCAGATGGCAGCGTACGCAAATATTACCTGATAATGTAATAGTGGTAATGAATGTTTAATTTTATGAATCTAATTTAAGAAAATAAGACCAAAAATTTATTTTTGTTCAGCTGTCACGTATCAAGCTGTATTTATAAGTTCTGATCGACGTTGAAAAATCCATTCTATCATCGCTTGACGATAAACTGATGGTTTGGTAACAACCTTACCTACAATCTCTTCTTCTTGTAGAGGTATCTTTCCGAACGCACGGTAGACTCAGTACTGTATCTTCATTGACGTACAAAAGTGTCAGATTATGACCTATTTGAATAAATCTGTTTGAGTTTGAGTTTGAGTTTACAATAGTTTACTCCAATGTTTTTTGAGTGTAATAAGTACAATATCTTTTGACTCTATAATCAACTTGAAGGACCAAATTTCATATAAGTAGGTACTTATAATCGTACAAATAAATAATATGTTTTTTATAAGAAACATATTCAATAGCATACCTATTATTAGATATTAGATAATAAAAATATTACCCGCCTCCGTAGGTAGATAAACTTTAATTTGTAAAAAATGTGTGTTATTGTCGTAATATTATTATGAGTAGCTAATCTATTTATTATATTATTATAGTTTAACTTATAACTTGAACACTATAACTTTCTAACTTTCACCAAAATTCGGGGATTTTCTTATAAAATTTAAATTTTTTATAAAATTATAATCTCTTATGATTTTTTCAGCTTAGGAATGTTGAAATAAGGCCTTTTTCACTGGTCGTTAACTAAGTCCATATACGCCTCTTGGATAACGCTAGTGGCTCGGCGTAGTGGCAAATTCAGGCAAAACACGGGCGTTTGAGTGCGATCAGCTGTACGGTTTACGTTATTTAATCAGCAGTTAAAAACGTTAAAAAGTGCTTAAAAAAAATGGGTGGTACGAGGTACTGTTGTGTTGTACCAAAACCAGCACAAAAAAATATCGAATCCAACATGCAGGATGTTAGTCGTGTTTAATTATAAATCTAGCATGAACATTTTTATAGTGTCACGTGCAAGTTATTTTTTATTTCATTGATTTATTATCTATACTATATTGTAGATAAAAACGATGAAATAATAAATAATTAAATGAAGAAACAGAACATATACTTATTCCTTCGATAAAGAAATATATATTTAATTTCCATTACTATTTTGGATGTGTGGTTGAAAAGTTGCTGAAAATATATTTGTTTAGGTTATTATTCAATTATTAATTCATTTTATAATTAACATACCTCCACTTTCACGTCGTACGGTCCATTACTTACTCTCGTCTGTGGTATAACTTTTCCGCGGATAATTCGTTCTCCACCATTATGAATTTCGACAACCTCCTGAACATGATGGCTTCGGAATAGTTTATGCCCTATAATTTTTAATTAATTGAACATCCTGTTTTTAGTAGTGCGATTATCTTATCATAAATGAATAAATACGTAAAAATTTCATACTATCAATCTGAAAGAATGTACATGGTTCATGTATTTACTTACTTTTCGACAGAGATTTTCCGCTGAAAAGAGATTTTCCGAGAAAGTCTGCATAAATTTCTTGAAATCCACACTTAATAATAGTTTGGCTCATAGTATTAATTGAACACGTTTTACTGGATTAAATTAAACAATGCTCTAAAACGTGAAGTGACCTTTATGCAAATCATATTATGTTCCCTCGTATTGAAAAAACGACCTCGTTTGCCGCCGCTTACCGACCGATGGCGCTGCCGTAGCTCCGCCACGATATCCAAGAGGCCTATACCGAATGCGGTGAGTCCCCGGGTTATCGACCGATGAAAAAAGGCTATAGCTTGGGTCGATATACCGCATGCGGGTGCTCTCTGAATACGGGCTATTGTGACCAATGAAAGAAGGCTATCTATAGCTTAAACATAAATCTCCCGCACCCCGAATGCGGGCCCTATCAATAAAAATGAGCCCTAAAAATGGCTGAAAAAAAGCTACTTGAAGCATTTACAAAAAATATGAATAATATATTATAACACTTTATTGATACCACAATATACAAAATACAATATTAACCATTATTAAAAACTAGTGTAACAATTCTTATGGCTCAGAGCGATATCTTCCGCACAATTATTTAGAGGGAGGAAAAAATTGTTATAAGGTTTCTTAGATATTACTTTCAGCATGAGATGAATTAAATTCTAAGTTAGGCATTAGGAGAAAAATTAAATTGTTGATTGGTTTATGTTCGAGACTGTATAGCTCGACAGAAAAGAGTAGAAACGGAACTAATTTAAAGTGTATGTGTTGATGAAATTGTTTGTACTCTTGTAAAAGACAGAGGCGCCCCCTTTATTTTCTACTCTTTTGTGTCGAACTATACCTTATGGTACCGTCTCGAACCTTTATGTATGATTTTTTATGTGTTATTTTAATATTCCTTGTGGTTGATCTGATTCCTATGTGCATTGAAGTTACATAAAAAATTTAAAACATTACCTGTGTCTTTTATTATTCTCTCATATTTTGTCACAGAACAAATTAATTTAATATATGGTTTTAAGATGAAACACAGTTATGAAAATGGACCAAAGGAAAAAGGTACATACTTAAAGTACCTACTATACTTACCTACTTAGTTTTTATTTGTTTGTTGAAATTTTCGACTTCTCATTCAAAGCTGAGCCATGTGGGAAGTCTAAAATTTTATCGCGAATTTAGCAAATAATTATTTTGCAGTGTCTGGTTTGACGAGCAGATGCACCCTCTTAAGTATAACTATACCTTTTCGATACACTATTAGGGCTCAACAATAAGTTACGTCACACGTTAAGGGGGAGGGAGGGGTCGACGAAGTGTGACATTGTGTGACAAGGGGCGGGGAGGGGTCCCAAATTTTGTGACATCAAATTTTTTCAATATATAATATTTTATATCTAAGTATTACAACACTAAATTAAACTATTTATACTACGAATAAAGATATTCGTAGTATTTATAGAACACCAGTAAAGTACCTATAGCCCAGCAAATCTAAGATTGCTTACCGTTTGACGCAGGGCCGTCTTTACCAGGGGGTGCAAGGGGTGCGGTGCACCCGGGCGCGGAGCGCCCGGGGGCGCCTGTCGAGCGCTGAATTTTTGGATATATCATTGAACTTAACACTATTGCACAGTTTTATATACTTGTTACTTACGACAAATATATAAGCGTAAGCAAAAAAAAATAGTCATCAATAATAATATTTTTTTTACTTTTATTTCGCTTTCGGCGCTTATCATACCGCATCAACAATTTTATTTAATACAACACGCGCGCAGCAAAATCTCTAATCCAAAGAGAGTGTATGTATGTACTTTGACACGTTGCCGCCCGGTCGCCCGCACTTGAAGCAAAATGATCTCTAAGTCAATAGAGTGTAAGTTCATTTGAAATGGGCGCGCGGCGCGGCACCTGTGCGTCTGTCATAGGCGAGTAATTGCGCCCTTTGACATTGCCGCCCGGTCGCCCGCACTTGAAGCAAAATGATCTCTAAGTCAATAAAGTGTAAGTTCATTTATTTGAAATGGGAAAAAAAAAATACGTGTATTGTGTTTTCTTGGTTGACTAGGACCCCTTTCATACTGCAGTGTGTCGTCGGTCGCGTGCCACGCTGCAGTGTAAACAAAACGAGGGCGCAGGCTGAGTCCCGCACCCCGGCGCAGAATAGACTTAAGACGGCCCTGGTTTGACGTTTTATCTTTTCAAGCTTTGAGGGAGAATAAATAACTTTTCATAGGCGTCACTCACACAATTTCAATAACCTTCGCCTTAAAACCATGGAGTTATGATTTTTATCACCAAATGACAATTTTTAATCAATTAATTTATATTAAAATCTTTCATAGAAGGCAAAATAAGGACTGTCAAACGGTACATCTTAGATTTGCCTTGTTCCCGTAGTGGCAGGCAGATTATAGGTATTCTCTCCACTTGCTACAATGCTGCCTCGGTGGCGAAGTGGTTGTAAGCGCTACTGCCAATCATGAGGTCTCGGGTTCGATTCCCAGGTCAGGCAAAAAGTGGACTTTTCATTATGAATTTCCTAAATGACAGCCTGAAATGGAACTATGCCCGGTAGATGACAATAGGTTCGTCCCCCTACGAACCTCTCTACGACGAAGTGAGGGTGTACTTTCTATGGGGCTGGATATTGAGCACACCTGTGCCCACCCGTTAGATATAAGAAAGAGAGTTATAATATAATTCCAAAAAAGATAACTCGGCTCTCAGAGGGTAAATTAAAAACCTATATAGAATCGACTTTGTTACGAAAGGCTTATTATAGTATTAACTGCGGTATTAACCAATACATAGAGCACAAAGGTGCCTGGAAACTGCATAGCCACCACCCGGCACCTTACAAGCCAACAAATGTAACCAAACCAAATATTGTGAAACTCGCAGTTGAAATAATTAGACCTAATAAGTTTTTTACGCGTTCTTCTTGTAAAGATAAATTTCCGAACGCATGGTAGTATTTTTACTAGTTTGATATCATCTTAAATAAATTTTCTTTGAGTTTGAGAGCTTTACCCTTCAGGAAATAGGCTATGCTACAATTTGACCAACGACTAACGTTTCTTCCACTTCTAACGCGTTTAATTTACCAAGTAGGTAGTCCTTGTCATCCTTAATGTAAAAATTATGGTGGTGAAGTAGGGCTGGATAAGGCGGAGGTCACTCCATATTCAATGGTGCTGGGCGGCGCGGTCTGGGGCGGGCGGCGAGCGGTTACTGCCAGATTCCACCGGATATGTAGCTGCAGGCAAAGATTATAAACACGTAAATAGGTCATCACTTAGAAAATATCTCACATGGTCATGGTAGGTATCTAACGTTTGGTTTCAGGTACTTACTCTGCATTATGTTTCATTTTCATTTAAGATACCTACTTATTCTAGTGGTATTATGAAAAAAACTTTAATGTCTGTTCATAAAACTACTAACTTAATAAAGAACTGAAATATCAGGAGTATCACAAATTAAATTTAAGTATACCTAGCAGTTATATAATATTAAAACCATTTATTTTATTCGTAACTACCAGAAGTAGATATATCGAAACCATTTACTTGCCTGATGGTAAGCATCATGATTGCCCATATCAGACACAGTGTTTTAAAATTCAAAATTCTGCCCGGCACTGTACTTCGCCTGTCACCCTGAGATATTAGTTGTTGAAACTCGTAATGCCCTGTAATTTCGCTGGTAACATTGCCCTTCACAGTAATGTTTGCACATTAGTGCTTGGCGGATGAATAACTGGCAAAAGTATGGTACTTCCCCAGGCGGCCCCCTGCTTAAGAGGCCTACCATACCATTACAAAACAATCCAACATTATCTCCATTCAATATAAATCGTAAAAATAGATATATATAAAAAACACATAAAAACGTTCACATATTTTTAGAAACTGGATAAATCTAGGCACTTATATAGGGAATATAATATATACTGCGCAAGGCGAATTTCCTCACTGAAGCGCTCGTAGTTTAGGCAGTATTGCATCACAGTTCGCAGTCGGATTTGTACGTCTATTTAATCTATAATTCGGATCACAGCACGACTTCTCGCGCTAGCTAGTGACCAGTCCATCAGAGGAGCTCCAAGAGAGACAAACCCTCGGTAACTTTCCTTCAGTCCTTTTAAAAGTGTGCTTTTAAGTAGAACTGTTGAACATTAAACCAAAGGGTTTGTTAGGTGTAGTCATAGTGTGTATTCGTGGGCTAGAAATAGGGGTTGTTGTATAGGATGGAAAACGTCTTGGGTAAACTTTTGATTTCAGTTTTCGGTTTTTTTAAGAAAACGTCTTTGGAAGATGCAAAATTAAATTTTATATTTCTAAGAGATAACATAAATTTCACTGACACCAAAAAAAGGACCTGTGAATAAGTATCTACATTTTGCGTAATTCCCGTGAGTTAGTTACAGTGGGAAATTTGGAAAATCTTTTTAATGAACAAGAAAAGGAGCAAGGGAAAGAATACCGCATGTCTACTGTCTACATCTCTGCATCATAATTTTAACTTGATGCAAAACTTGTCTGGCCGTTGTACACTCACTCAGAGTGTGTCACTCAGTCGGGACTTTGTTTTTCATTTAAAGAAACAATAATATTATATATTAATGATATCCCAATTCAATCTTTAAATCATCTTCCTGTCCTTATCTCACTCAAGGCACTGTACGTCTTCTTTCATTCTTCATTCTTGTATCACCCTATCAAATTCAATCTTTACCAACAATCACTAAAACCACATATTTCCCCATTAGGTACATATTTGACATGGGTGCAGACAAAGCCAATGGCGTGGTGAACTACTGCCGTCGACCGCCACAGCGGCCCTTCCTGCAGCGTCTCCAGTATTCCATATGGGACCCTGAAGAACGCAAGTTCCTCGGTAGGACTCCGCATAGATGGGGTGAGTACTTCTTTTTACTTCTCGAACATATTTTATATGTTGGTACCTATTTGAAAATGTATAAAGTTAGGAATCATACAAACTGCAAGCTTGCAAAGGATTTAATAATAAACGAGGATATTCCACGTTTTACTTACCCGTTTCGTCATCAAGTTGTGTAGACTTTCTGATCGAAAATGAGGCAACTGGTACCATTCCATAACTCGGGAGTCCTTTTCAATAATAAAAACGTTGGTCTACGATAGATTCAATTATATTGGATTTCAGCCGACAGTTAGTTCTTGTTTAAAATGATTTAATTTTGAAGCTGTCCCTCAAAATGTTCTAGAAAACCAGAAATCATAAATATTATCTTATTATTTGTATAATACCTAACTAAATTCCTACATTATCTTACAAAGTAATGGACTGAAGTCGAGCAAACTAAAAACTACGTTCTTTGAAAATCAAAGCAAATATTTTACATTCTAACTATATTCCAAACATTGTCTGGCCGTAAAAAATTACATACGTGTTAAATCTATAATAATTTACATGGTTTATTCTTTTTACGTCTTTAGAGCTACATTTTATGGGATACTTATAACGTATACATCTTGAGGAACGTACTTACTCCATCCATCCATCAAATCAATCTAATAATCCATCAAGTGCTGGGAAGGTTGCCCTACCCAGAAAAGAACCACGCATGTAGGTCTACTAACATAAGCGCCTGATCGTATTGACCTATCACTGTACAACCTAAAGAATTCAGACTTAAAAGCGTGTGAGTTGTGTGAATCAACAAGTCACATTCAACTCAGCAGTTCATTTTGGTATTAAACATCTCAATTTGATTTATTATATTATGATGTATAAAAGTCCCTACAGTTTCAGCTTTACAGCCGTAAATATAATTCTGTGCCTTCAGTCGACCTTATAGATATTTCAAGAAATCTTCCACCGTACATATTATAGCAACATTGTCTATACTATGATCGCAATGAATCACAGGCACAGAACGGGATATTTTAAACCCCGGTCAATCATAACTGTTTCAATTCCGGGAATTCATCGTACAAGTTGCATAGGTATACCTACCAGTAATGTTGTGCCAACATTCTCTATTCCTAAATAAGCTACAATTCAAACTCAAACTCAAACAGGTTTATTCAAATAGGTCATAATCTGACACTTTTGTACGTCAATGAAGATACAGTACTGAGTCTACCGTGCGTTCGGAAAGATACCTCTACAAGAAGAACGCACAAGAAACTTGTAGGGCTTAATTTTTTCAACAGATAGTTTCACAATATTTGGTTTGCTTACATTCGTTTTCTTTGAAGGTGCCGCGAGGCGACTATGCAGAAGTTTCCAGGCATCTTTGTCCTCTATGTACTGGTTGACTTTATAATATGCCTTCTTTAGTAAAGTAGATTTTATATAGGTTTTGAATTTACCCTCTGAGAGCCCATTAAAATTATATTAATATATTTTATAATATGTATTATTTTATTATACATCATATTTATTATGTATATTATATATATTTATTATATTTTATAATATTATTATGAATATATACCTATGTAATAAGTATTTATGTATTTTATAGTATTATATAAGTATTAATTAAAATAATTATTAATACCATTGTATTATTATACTCTATAAATATAGTAAAATACCAAATCCCAAATTATCTAGATATTCCCTATTGCACACCACCTACGTTTATTGTTTTTAACTCTCTGTTTCCATCCCCAGGTTGTCTGTAAGAAATTGCTTAACGCGATAAGACCGCCGGTTGTTTACAGTATTACCTGTAAATTGTTTTGTAACATTGTTTTTTGTTTTATTTTAATATGCAATAAAGTATTATTCTATTCTATATAAGCTAGGAAAATAAGAAGTAGATACGATCCATCTTCATCTTCATGAGATCCATATCTCATCTTGAGAAAGGTGCAGCGTTATTATACTGCGTTATTATTCTTTATCCGAGTTATAGATTCTATACTAAAAATTCTCAACGTGTGGTCTCAACTTGCCTGTCTTGTCTCATTGATTTCTTTACTTTTTAGATATTTATATATACTAAAAGTAAAAACTTGTAATTGGCTTTTTGTACATGTGTCTCTTCCTATTTGTATATAAGTACAAGCTGTAAGTTTTCCTAAAATAAAATAATTCACAAACAGCACACGGAATTTAAAATTAGGTACTTCTAAAATACTTAAATGAAATGGTTATCGGACACAAAACGGTATATATATAATTCTCATAATATGAAGCATTATGAGAATTATGCTCATAATGTTTCATAGCTGGTCTGGAGTTCGACATAATATGATATTGTAAAAGTCCTAACTGTTCGGATCAGAAAAATGCCATGACCAAGAGAAAGCCTACTCTCCAGTAGGGATATAGGAGATACATATTATATAGAAAAATTTAAGCGTTCAACGTTGCAACAATACACTTTTCATTCCTATCCAGTAGTTTAAGTTAAAAAGTTTGTATGAAACGTTGTATGACTGCTTTTTTATTGTAAGGTTTCCCAGCCACCAGAGTGTCGATCGTAATCGTAATGCTGTAATATCGGGGAATGGGCTCCATGAAACGGCCATAAAACTCTAATGCCTCCATCATCATTCACCTCAATCTCTATTGATAGATTTATCAAAAAAGCATAGCTCGTAGTAAGTACTCCAGCTACATTAGAAAGGCTATATATATACATTAGTAGGCTGTATTTCCGATGGTATATTTTCGAACGCACGGTGGATTGACAGTCATAATCACAGATAAAGAATAAGAGTCATAATAATTTTATACATACATACATATAGTCACGCCTTCGCCTTGGTTCACGCCCGGTGGGGTAGACAATTTCCAGACATTTTTCATACATGCTCGTCGGTTGTAGGTACTTTTGACTTGGCCTTTCCTAAGAACAACGTCAATTTGTTCATGAAAAGTACGCCTACGCATAATATTTTAATAATCCTAAAAAGATCTGGACAAACTGCGTGAATGAAGATATGCCTGGTTTTGTAGTGGTAGGCCTCTTTTGCAGGGGGCCGCCTGGAGAAGTACCACACCTTTGCCAGTTATTCATCCGCCAAGCAGTAAGGTGCCAACATTACTGTGTTCCGGTCTGAAGGGCAATTTTACCAGCGAAATTACTGAGCATGACGAGGTTCAACAGCTAATAATTCAAGGTGACAGGCACAGTGCAGTGCCGCGCAGAATTTTGAATTTTAAAATACTGGGTGGCACTGTGTCTGATATGGGCAATCATGATGCTTACCATCAGGCATCTGATGAGCTCGTCTTGTCACTCACTAACATAAAAAAAAAAAAAAAAAAAAAAAAAAAAAACTTAGTGGCACTGTGTCTTATATGGGCAATCATGATGCTTACCATCAGGCACTTGATTTGCTTGTCTTGTTACTCATTATCATAAAAAAAGAGAAGTGTGTGCAGAGATGACGGATGATAAACTGGAATGGCGGAAGAGGAGAAGCTGTGCCGATCTCGCCTAATGTGAGATAAGGACAAGAAGATGATGATGTGACAACTGTCTTATGACTACCAGAAGACTGATATACATAGGAATACATAATAATCAGACATGTTTATGCAAAAAAAATGTTTGACCAGGCTCGGAATCGAACCTGCGACATGCGGCTTAGAAGATAGGCTAGTCAGTAGCATCATTAACGTCCTTACCGCAAAAGCATCTTCATAACGCCTATATCTGAATAGTTTGACTTACTTTCACGCATTCTTCAATTTGCCATTAGTTTGCAAATCGATTCCTTTCAATGCCTAGCTCCAGTATGTGTGGATAAGTCTGAAATAGCTTGCAAACCGGTCAGGGACTGTTTATTCTGTGGTGACGTCAGCATCACGTTGTTACCAACCACTATCCATAATAGAAAGTGCTATACGAGTACCTACAGAGGTACCTATATCTCTTGTAGGAAGGGCGTTAAGGGGAATGGAAAATACCACTGATGGTTTATTAGACATGATACACACTCGCTCAATTGACCCACTCCCCACTTTATAAGGGTAGTTCCTTTTATTCTATAACGTCTCAACTCTCAAACCCTAACATTATTTTTACTTTTCACTCGACCATTATCGGTTGATGGTTTTCCTTACTCATTTGCAGCTTATTTTTTGATATTGAATTCTACATTGAGTATTCCGTTTCACACGTAAGTACTGCTTATTTGTTGATTTATGATTTAGGATGACAAAGGAATGGGTACATTTTTGAGTTGACGTCATAACGAAATTGTTTATTGCTTTATTCAATGAGTTGAGTAAGGAATACGTATGTTGGATTATGCTTGGGATGAGTTAAAAGTTTAATGGGCTTCATCTGTTTGGCATAAATTTTTTAGGCATAAAATCGTATTGTATAGCGTTTTTGCATAACTTATATAAGCATAATAATAATGTAGCATAATAGAAACTTTAGCATAAGTAATAATTGGCCTAACATGTTTATGCATAATTGGTTTTCCCAAAAATTTAAACGCATATTAATAATTCATATAATAATCATGTGCCATAAAAATATATTGCAAAATCCGAATAAGTTGGTTGAAGCCGTTGGGTGAACGAGCGAATCGAGCGTGCCTTAGCAGCGGCCGGCGAAGCGCCAGAATCGACTTGAAATTAATAATATAACCTTACCAAACAACGAGAAGACTAATTTAATTGTATGCCAATGTAAAATAAGACTTAACGTTTATGCGAGCCAATATTTATGGACTTTTTGACAAAGAAGATTATGTGTGAATATCATTATGCGTTTATAATCTTATATCTTATAAAATTATGCTTCATTACTATTATGCTAAAAGTATTTATGACAATAAACTTTATGGCAAAATATTTGTGCCTAATATTATAATGCGTAGGTAGTGATCATTATGCTGAATGTTGTTATGCCAAAGTATATTATGACAACATATATTATGCGTTTCATTAGTAAACCGAGTTAATTATATGATACCCAATAGGATGAAAAGTCATAGGATTGTGGTCTGAAAAATATTATGTAGGCAGTATATGATATCCTGATTTGCCGTAGTAGTACCGGCTATATAATAGTACTTCACCCTCTCTACCCGTGGTTGTCATAAGAGCCGGCTATGGGTTCTCAGATCCAGAGGACGGGAGCAGCGTCTTTTGCGTGAAAACAACGAACTGCGCTCACCTATCAGCCTGCCAAGCGTGGCGAGTATTGAGAATCACCGACACGTCTTCAAACATGCGTTGTACCGAGAACTCTCCACTTCTTTCTCCCTCTCATTGTGACCATGAGTCCGACATGGTGAGCTCACCCTTCCTTATCTTGCTCCTCCACTTCTCTCTATCATAGACATAGTCTTTGGAAACGTCACACTCTCTCATGTCCCTTTTACACTGAGATGAAAAGTTGTAAGGCCCAGTTTTTACTCTACAACTTTATTATGTCGTTTTTTTTATGATAGTGAGTAACAAGACGAGCAACTCAGGTGCCTGAAGGTAAGCATCATGATTGCCCATATCAGACACAGTGCCTCCCAGTGTTTTAAAATTCAAAATTCTGCGCGGCACTGCACTGCGCCTGTCACCCTGAGATATTAGTTGAAACTCGTCATGCCCAGTAATTTCGCCGGTAACATTGCCCTTCAGACAGGAACACAGTAATGTTTGCACATTACTGTTTGGCGGATGAATAACTGGCCAACTGGTTTACAACTTTATGTCTTATATTTCAGCATACTTAATACCTTTAATAGGCGCGCGTACATAACCCCTTTTATATAATATAGTACGTTGCCGCGGCCATCAACTATTTCTGATATACGTAAACGATTGCATGACGTATCGAAATAATTTTTGCTCTCTGAATGTTTGGTTAAAAGTTTATTCAGTTACCGTTCCAGATATGAAAGAGTAGACATTGAACTTTGGTCAGTCGTAAAATACGCGGACGAGCGTGACGATAGACGTTGAAAGCTCTTTATATATAAACAATAATATACAACATGTTCAATGTTCATATAGTAAAATTGCAATAAACTTGTTCATGAAACGAACTCTACTCATTCTACACAGGGTGTGGTGTAAAGAAATTTTCAAATAAAAGCAACAGATACCTACGTTAATTATAATGCTGTGGGCTGCTGACTAGTGCATGCTCGACTGCCAATCAAGAGGTCCCGGGTTCGATCCCCAGGTCAGGCAGTGTTAAATATTGGATTTTTCCATGAGGAATTATCTCAATAACTGCCTGGAGTCTGGAACTGTGCCCGGTAGATGGCAATAGTCTCGCCCCCTATTACATGGGGCCAATAACATACTGGCGAAATGTGGGTGTCTCTACTATGGGACTGAATCCTGGGTACACCTCTGCCTACCCCTTCGGGAAAAAGGCGTGAATGTATGTATGCTGACTAGTATAAGGTTTTGTTAAACTAATAACCTTGAATTGCTTTAATCTCGTGGACTACTTTTTTTTAGGGGCAGAGTGCCTTTATTGATAAATTATTTTCATAATAATATTATACACGTGCCCTGCGGTTTCACCCGTTTAAACATCGTTCCCGTGGGAATATCTGGAAAAAGTACCCCATGTGTTATTTCAGGGTCTATGCTACCTACATACCAAATTTCAACCTAATCCGTTTAGTACTTATTGAGTGAAAGATAATTAGCCTCGTATTTTTATGTTTTGTATATTCTTTGACATCAAATATTTCATAAATTGTTTGTAATAGAGATACTTATAACAATCTAGATATCGTATAATATACTTTACAAAATAGACCATAGGTAGGTACATAGATAGATAGATAAACACTTTATTGTACACCATACATAGGACACAACATAAAGGAATAATAATTATATTAAACTTAGGCTAGTACAAGTGGCGGTCTTATCGCTTAAAGCGATTTCTTCCAGACAACCGGAAGGAAAGGAAAACTATACTCATGAGTATTTCTACGTCGGCGGTGTACTTACAGGAGAATAAAAAAAAAATGTACTTACTATAATAATATACTATATTATATACATATAAACGTACATACTTATAATCACACATACTTACATACATAGATAGATATATATCTATAATATAATCGAATACACATATAATATAAATATAATTAGAAATTTAAATACATAACATACATACATACTTAGTTACCTATTGTTAAACTACTTTATCTAAAGGCTATTCCACTACTATTTGCTTAAACACTTCTCACATATTCAAGTCTAATTTTCATGGTCTCACTAATAATGTAATGTGTGTAGTAATAATGTTCTTTTAGCAATTTACATCTGTCACGAGATTCATACTCTCTGACTCACGGTACAAATGAATGGAGGTGGCGCTAGTGTCTTTATGCTAAGACATTTTTTTCTAAGTTTGAACATGGTAGGACGTGTAGTTCTTGTTGTTGCCACGATGATTTAGAAGATGGCGTATTATGTTTACGTGCTTATTGGTCTGTTTCGATATTTACTAGGTAAGGTTTATTTTATATTGTACTAGCTGTGCCCCGTGGTTTCACCCGCGTTGTCATCGTTCCCGTGGGAATATCAGGAAAAAAGTACCCTAGGGTCTAAGCTACCTACATACCAAATTTCAGCCCAATCAGTTTAGTAGTTTTGTCGTGAAAGAGTAACAAATATCCATCCATCCATCCATCCTCAAAAATTTTCACATTTATGATATTAGTAGGATATTATGTTTCACTAAAAACACAGGTGCATTGTTTAATTAAAATAAATTGTTAAGGCATACCTACGTATGTATGCATAGTGTAGGGTTCCATACCTAATTACCAAGGACATACAGCGTTATCTAGTCCCTTGCGCAAAGTATGGAAATATGCAGTAAAATAGCCATAACTTTTGATTGCTTTAACTTAGAAGTATGATTTTTTTACAGCCACAAGGGACCGCTGATATAAGTAGTTGATATCAATTTCAACTTGATACCTTCAAGCGTTCTCGTTAAAGTGTCTTGACAGACGGTCAGACAGACAGACGGACAACAAAGTGATCCTATGAGGGTTCATCTTTTCCTTTTGAAGTACGGAACCCTATAAATGAATGGAGTTGAATAAAACAGCTTTGATAGTATAAAAAGGTTATAATTTACGCGATGTAGAGTAGGCGCTCTACATCACGGTTTCCGGGGTGGTATTACGAACATGTAATCGCGTAACAACAGCAGTAAATTTTGCTGTCAAACGTCTTTTTTTGTATGCCGTTTGACAGAAAACATTTAGCAATTTCCACACTTCTGTTGCGTCCGTAATAAGGGGGCCGATGTATTGCCCTAATCGTGACCGTGGTAGCCAGATCGTAGTAACCAGAAGACTGATATACATACTTATATAAGCTTAAGCCCACGATGGCGATATATCTCTCCCGGTTTGATAAAACCACATCCGGTGAGGAGATCGCTCGCTACATCGACGAAAAGCGCACAGAACGAGCTCCGGGAAAGGACTTCTCCAAGATTTCGCTGTCGAGGCTGGAGGCTACGCGGACGCAGACTTTCAAGTCATACGTGCTCCAGTTTCCGGCGAAATACAAGGAGACGTTCCTGGACCCACAATTTTGGCCCGAAGGCATCGTTTTCCGTCGCTTCAGGGAGGCGAAACCGAACAATAATATCCCTAAGCCATAATTAAATTAAGTGTTTTATATTTTTTATGTATGTTAGTCTGTAAGGTATTTATTAATATGGGCCTCTGGTGCGTATAATTTATTATACGCACTATTGCCTGAAATAAATGAATTATTATTATTATTATTATTATTATAACATCCAGACACAGATCAAACAGACATGTTCATGCACACAAATGTTTGACCTGACCGGGGATCGAACCCGGACCCTGCGGCACAGAAAGCAGAGTTACTATTATCTGATCTAACTTAGTAATCCACTTTATAGATAGGTATAATCTAGAAAGTTATAATCTACCAGTCCTAAATCAATGATTTCATTTATTAAAAGATAATATTATTATATTATCAAAGAAACTTGTAATCACTTCCATCATTTATCTCAGCAATAAACCAAAATTCTCTGAAATCTGTATGTAAAGTAAATAAATGATCAAACGAGCGTCGCAGTTTAATCGCTTCACGACTACTTCAATACGGTTCAAACAGATACTCACAAAAGTGAAAATGGCAAATAACTGCTGTGTGCTAAGATTAAACTCATCAAATCAAGCCATTTTGAAAGTAAAAGTAAAATCCAATTAGTTAGGAACTGACGCGTGGTCTTCGTTCCCGTGGGAATATCGAGATAAAAGGTACTTTTTATGTTATTCCAAGGTCTAAACTATCTATTTAACGGATTTTAACCCAATCGGTTCGGTAATTTTGGCGTGAAAGAGTATTCTAGAGTATTCTAAGAGTATTCTAAGAGTATTCAGAGTAGAAACATCCGTCCATCTATCCTCACAAACTTTCGCATTTATAATATAAGCGGGATTTATAGCAACATGATGAAATAGGCAAAAATATTGCCTGATTTCGAAACTTTCCCCACATGAGATGTTAAAGATTTTGATGACGCAAATTCTGACGTCACAATTTAAATTACCGATGAATGTGAGTGGGCGGTTCCTTAATATAATTTTCAATGTAATTCAAATGTTATCCCATAAAATATTATGTATTAAGTTTTTTTCGAGAAACTATTTGGTTTCATAAATCTCTCTCTCTTCGCTTGACAAATTAAAAAGGAATAAATTAAAAGCAAAAAACTTTTTTAAAAAAGCTTTTCTTTAAACGCTCTAAAAAGAACAAAGATGATCCGCCATATTGGATTTAGAATGACGTCACATTATTTTTTGAGTTACTCTCAACCATTCCTTTCATTTGATACCCATATTGTAGAAGTGCATTAAAAATAACTACTCCGCCATCTTGGATGGTCCGCCATATTGGATTTAGAATAATGTCACACACCATATCGTGCATTGTCATACAAACTAAACGTGTATACAAAATTTCAGCTCAATCGGTTGAAGATATCCACTTCAAAATTGAGTTCAAAGATTTCACCCGAACAAACATACTTACATACATTGCAAGTTAAATAAAAGCTTTTAAAATTGCTTTGTCCGTAAGCGTAAGTGTAAACTTTCCAGAGCCTATTCTAGTTTTGAATGAGAACATCAAATGGTTCTTAACGGTTGGTAAAAGGTAAAAAATTGGAAAAGTAGCTGAGAGAAAAGGTAAGAAATTAAGAAAATCTAACGAAAAACATCTAAGTCATCATGTACCAGAACTTATGAGTTCTACATCGAGTTATGAAAGTGACAATGCATTAACTCCTGAAACAATAACTATAGAAGCTAATAACGTCGTACAAAACTTACGATAACCCGGCAGAAATACTAAGTGCCTATGAAAATTTCATCCTATGAAAAAACAGAAAAGGAGCGAAAACGTTTTCGGAAAATGTGTTTACTTATATTCACATGTCTTTTTTTAAATTAAATATATTCATTAATTACATAACACCGTCTCTTATTTATTTTCCCATAGAAAGGTGATGAAAAGTGGAGTATATAACTCGAAAGCAAGTTATTATTCCATCGGGCGATGTACTTTGAATCCCTCGCTGCGCTCAGGATTCTATTCTAGAATCCTTCGCTTCGCTCGTGGTTTAAAGCAGCGCTCTCGCCGTAAAAATTATATTTTGCTCCCTTGTCATACAATCTACTATTATTTAATGATCCTCTTTATTCCAGGCGTGATCGGTCTGATCTACCTGGTGATGTACATCTGCATCATCATCTTCTTCTCCATCTGCATGTGCGGGTTGCTCGCCACCATGGACGACCGGATACCGTACTTCACGCTCGCTGACTCTATCATTGGTATGTTTGAATATACATTAATTTGCATAATCTTTCTTCAATTCTTATAAAGAGGTGCTGTATACCAAATTTCAGCCTAATCGGACGGGACTATAAACCTCTAGTTGTTTGCTGTAGTTAGCCACTAGATTAATTTTTTTTATGATAGTGAGTGACAAGACGAGCTAATCAGGTGCCTGATGGTAAGCATCATGATTGCCCATATCAGACACAGTGCCACCCAGTGTTTTAAAATCCAAAATTCTGCGCGGCACTGCACTGCACCTGTCACCTTGAGATATAAGTTGTTGAATCTCATCATGCCCAGTAATTTCGCTGGTAATAGATGGCGCTGTATGTTCTTAGTGAATGAAGCGGTAGCATGTTGTTCAGGTATCTAGGATGTATGGAACCCTACACTATGCATTGCATACATACGTCTGCCACACAATACAATTAAATTATATATTATTATTAATTTAATTGTCATATTAGATAACAATTTAAGTTTTTGCAAATATTACAAATACAATTATTTCCTTTGAAAGTTGTTCAGTTTTATGTACTTTTTAGTAAAATGTTGTATTGCAAAATAAGCAGAACTAGGTCAATCCTGAACTTCTTATCTTTGCGTATACGTTAGTATGAAATGCAACTTAACCCCTGATTAAAAAGCAAACTTCGGAAGCGTAGCGGGCGCTAGCTCGACTGCCGATCATGAGTTCCCGGGTTCGATCCCCAGGGAAATTATTAAATTTTTCCATTAGGAATTATCTAAATAACTGCTTGGAGTCTGGAAGTATACCCGGTAGATGACAATAGACTTGCCTCCTATTACATGAGACCAATAACATAGTGGCAAAATGTAGGTGTACCTACTATGGGACTGAGTCCTGGGTACACCTCTGCCTACCCCTTTGGAGAAAAGGCGTGATTGTATGTTATTATTCAAGTCATAACCGTGTCATGTAATGTGCTTTGCCTGAAATAGTTTAAGGGAGCGGTTATTCACGGTTTTCAGTTTACGAGTATGACCGGACCTATATCGGTTCCATTCGACTCACTTCACCTACGACTGAAATAACAATGCTACTTACAATAACCTTCACTCTACAAACTTACAGAGTTTTATATTTAGGTACTAGTCTAGATCGTAGAGTTTTACCTGTTCGAGAAATGATTTATAATTCAATATTTTTGGTGGAAACTCTGACATTGTTGGTGGCTGTAAACTTAGGTTTGATGTGACAGAGGAAATGTAATATTGTTTATGTTTACAACCCCTATTTAAAGATATTAATAATATCGACAAAACCTTTTCGCACGTGAAACGTGTCGATAAATATGGGACAACTTCCACTCACGGTCATCTGGTCCCAAATTAGGCTAGAAGCCAGGTATTAAGCTAGGTAGGGTTAAGCTAGGTATTATGGTAACCAGATGACTGATATACATACTTATATACGTTTCTAACACCCAGCCACAGATCAAACAGACATATTCATACACACAAATTTTTGACCTGGTACCGAACCCGACCCGTGAGATCGAACCCGCGGGGCCTGCAGCACAGAAAGCAGAGTTACTATCATCTAAGCCAACGAGGCTGTCGATAAATGGTCGTTAAATCCAAACTAGAAGAGAGCACCTGGACGCTTTGCACGCTCGGTCAATGCTTTATCTTGTATATTTAATACCTCCAGGGAACAATCCAGGCATGGGTCACAGACCTCTGATCTTCGAGGAAGGAGCTCTTATCGTGTATCAAGCTCACAACGTGACCCAGTACCAGAAATATGTCGACAACATAGACAAATTTCTTGCACGTAAGTTCTACTGTTCTATACTGTTTATATACTGTGTACTACACGGGCTGATACACCTGAAGTAGGTACATACTATTAATATATTATAACTATTTATCGCATAGGCCAGCGAATGAAAAGGACAGAAATTATCCATTTAAAATAAGTAATAATAATATTAGTTTATTACGGGTGTTGATAGACCTAAACATTTCGTAGTAATGTACCATTCGTGCGAATGGCACAATACCGAGAAATTCTCAGTGTCGCAGAGCATTCCCTTGTGTATCATTATTTTCAATGCTCGACGTTCAGGTCCCGGAAATACTCAGGTTTTTCACTACCTTTAAGTTACGTCTGGCTCAGACAAGAACAGTTTTCACGGACCAGATTTCTCTTAATCTGGGCATAGTGGCGTACGGGCGTACATACTTGTGACTTGTAAGCATACTACACCGGAACCACAAAAAATCGGAATGTTGTCGTGTGAAGTTATTAAAGTTGCAATAGCCGAGCCCCAGCTAAGTCAGCCGTATATATTACGTAGGGTAATGCCTTCAGGTCTTTTTCCTTGCTATGACTATATGTCATTTTAAGGATTCTAGATGGCAATGTAGGTATGAAAATTTGGAAAAATTAAAGGAGTTGTTTTTTTTATCGATTGCGATAATATATGGGTTATATAGCGAAGTTAAAATCTCCACCCCCCTTCCCGGGTGAGCGTCACCCCCCCGCCGAAAGTGTTCCTAAACGTGGCTTTTACGTAAGTTTTTATTAAACTAGCAATGTATATGTATGTTCAGTAAAAATCTTGCAACTGAGTTGAAGCAGTTAGCCTCAACCGATCAAGCTGATTAAGTTGCTAACACTCGTCCTAATTATCTCTTGTTAATCTCCTTCCATCTATTATTATCTCCAAATGTCAGAACCACCTCAGCATTCCTTTCTCTATCTCTGTCACTACATCTTCAAACACGCCACAGCGTTCTTTTATATCACACTATTCCTCATTTTGTCCATCAAGGTCACTTCAGTCATACTTCTCAGGCTGCACATAATTAAATTTTACTTTTGTGCTTCTTCTGCCAGACCCAATATTTACTACCATACATTTAATAATTTAAGGCGTGAATGTATGTTATGTTATACATTTAATAAGTGTGGGAATCAGGACTCATTTATTTATGCCAAATTTTTGACAATAGCTACTCAACTAATTAAGGTATCGAAATGACATTCCTTTCACTTGTCCCATTCCAGCTTACAACAATAAGTCTCTCCTAATCAACCATGGTGAGAACCAACACGAGTGTGGCGACGTGAAGCCTCCACGCAATGAGGTGTGCTCCTTCAACACCAGCCAGCTTGGACCTTGTTCCAATGAGAACAGTTACGGATATGCAAATAACACGCCTTGCATTATCGTCAAACTGAATAGGGTGAGTAGAAATTAGAAATTCTGTTAATATGGAAAATTGGAGAAAAAACCTGGGTAGATTTCAGATTTGGAAACAATAAATGGGCTGTGGGATGCCTGGAATAGAATAGCACCTCGCCCTCTTTACCCATGGTTGCCGTAAGAGTGGGCTAAGGGTTGTCAGATCCAGAGGATGGCCAGCAGCGTCCTCTGCGTAAAATTCACCAGACTGCGCTCGCCAACCCGCCTATCAAGCGTGGCGAGTATTGGCAAACCCGCACTTTATATTCAAAGTGGAGTGGACACCTTAATACTTTACATCATCATTATCATCATCATCTATGCTGTAGCAAGTCCACTACTGTACATAGGCCTCCCCTAAAAAGGGGGTTTTTGCCAATACTCGACACGCTTGGCAGGCGGGTTGTCGAGCGGGTGTTCGATGGTTTTTGAGGACACTGTTGCCTCCTCTGGATCTGTTAACCCTTAGCCGTCACATTAACCACGGGTAGAGAGAGTGGAGCACTATTCTAATACTTTACATAGTATTACGATTTTATTTATTTTTCAGTTATATGACTGGAACCCAGACTTCTACGACGATCCTGATGACTTACCGCCGGACATGCCTCCTGACATACGAGACTACATCCTCAAGGCCACACCTGAAGAAGTACGTACCGTTATTACCTATCTGACCTTGCATGATCTGTAATCTGTACTTATCATTAAAATAATTTTACTGGTAGGCCTCTTTTGCAGGGGGCCGCTTGGGGAAGTACCACACCTTTGCCAGTTATTCATCCGCCAAGCAATATGTGCAAACATTACTGTGTTCCGGTCTGAAGGGCAATGTTACCAGCGAAATTACTGGGAATGACGAGTTTCAACAACTAATATCTCGGGGTGACAGGCGCAGTGCAGTGCCGCGCAGAATTTTGAATTTTAAAACACTGGGTGGCACTGTGTCTGATATGGGCAATCATGATCCTTACCATCAACTGGTCCTTACCATCACTACAAAAATAATTAATCATCAAATAATATAATTAATGAATTAAATAATTTTAATCATCGTTTTAGGACAGTTATTTCGACTCCTTCATGGAGTCGAAATAACTGTCCTAAAACTTTTTGCTTAAGTTTACCTACATTATCATCATCTCAGCCGTAGAAGTCCACTGCTGGACATATGCCTCCACCCATAGGAGGGCTTTGCCAATATTCGCCACGCTTGACAGGCGGGTTGGCGAGCGCAGTTAAATAGTTTTTACGCAGAGGACGCTGCAAGCCGTCTTCTTGTGTACCTACATATTTAATTCTTATTCATTTCTTTGAGTACTGTCACTGTAGTCCATTGGTCGCAAGATGTAACTGCATCGCATAAAGTCCTGGCATCGAGGTTCAGGTCGGGCAGTGTTATTGAAATTTCTCAATAGCAGCCTGGATACGATTGTACTAATATTTATTCTGTGTTTGGAGTCTGGATTTGTGCCCATTTGAGGACTTGGGTCTTGGGATTTGGGACTTCCAACATACCTGGCGAAAAGCTGGTGTATATCTAAATATGCGACTGGGTCTATAGTCCGTACACTTCTGCCTAAACCTTTGGGGAAACAAGGAGTGATAGGATATGTTCCATCTTCCAGCGTCGTAAAGTGTGGGTATCGTGCATGGGCGAGCGTCCAGCAGACAGGGAAGCCATCGGCCCGCTCAAGTACTATCCCTACCCCGGCCTGAAGCACACGTACTTCCCTTACGACAACACTCCGGGCTATCTCAGCCCTATTGTTGCAGTACAACTGGTTCAACCAAGATGTAAGTTTGTTTATTGGAAACTAGCGTAGTCTTCGTTCCCGTTGCAACATTGGGATAAAAAGTACCCTGTGTGTTATTCCTGGGTTTAAACTATCTACATACCGAATTTCAGCCCAATCTGTTCAGTAGTTTTTGCGTGAAAGAGTAACAAACCTCCATCCATCCATCCTCACAAACATTCGCATTTATAATATTAGTAGGATGAGACGAGTAATTTTTGTGACCAAATTGATGTTGTCTTAGGAAAGTCATGTCAGTTCCCACAACCGACATGCATGGGTACTTACTTACCTATGAAAATGCGATGAAATGGAAGGACCAAAATTTGAGAGTCGTGATACTTGCAAGTGGAGAGAAATTGTCTATGTCTACTGCAACGGGAACATGCGTGACTGTAACCTACAAGCAAGAGGTGAACTCTTCATATTCTCCCTAGCATGTTTCCACGATGTCAAGCCAGTGTTGCTTTGGCCTACTGTGAGGTCTCGCTCTTGTGACAGACAATAAGGTCTACGCAAGACATGGTCTTACCATCTCAAGCGAATCTCCTGAAACTTATCCGCTAAGTCACGTACATAAAGGCTGCCACGGATGTATTCGCTACGCATCGGGAAACTCTTAATAAAAGAAATTGAATTCCTTCTCAGGGCTCCTAACCTTGAACTTTTTTGAATTAGTGCCATAGTCCTAGTCCTTCCAAATAATGAGTCCAGTTAACTGATTATCAGTAAAACTGTAGAATATTGTTATTTGAATGCCGTTTCCTCTAAGATTTACATATCTTTAGCAGGGGGCAGTCATAAGGTCATGTCGGAGACCCTGTAATAGGAATTTTGGCGACTTAAAACTCTGACTATATGGGTTGTCCACATAATCTCATTTGAACCGACACGCGAGCAGAGTAAACATACATTCACGCCTTTTTTTCCCAAAGGGGTAGGCAGAGGTGTACCCAGGATCAGTCCCATAGTAGATACACCCACATTTCGCCAGTATGTTATTGGTCCCATGTAATAGGGGGCGAGCCTATTGCCATCTATCGGGCACAGTTCCAGATTTAGAGTATAAATTGAAATTATTATTATAATTTATCTATAAAATGACCCTTGTTCCAGTGCACCAGTTAATAAACATCCGTTGTCGTGCGTGGGCGCGTAACGTCGTCTACACCGAGAGCTTGAAGGAGCGGCTCGGCTCCACCCACCTCGAGATCATGATCGACTGAATATCTACCATATCACACCACTCACCACGTCTACTGGAACAGCGTATCCCCAGTTACAAGAAATTTGACACAATCCTATGAAAATTTTTACAAATCGATGTTTTGTATTCCCCTGTTTCTCCTGCGAATATAATTAACCCATTCTATACATATATAACCTGATACTATAACTATGTCTTGTCATTTTAGTTTATCTTATAAACTTTCGGTTTTTAATAGTCAACTTCTAAAAATCCTAGTTTTACTTGCGTGATTAAACATTCACTACAAAAAATGAGGAGTTCATAGGATTTAATAAAATGATAGGGACATAGTTTACTTCATCATTTAAATATCAAGATTTGAATATAATATCGAATAGATTAACAACATTCGGAGGAAACAGGGGAATACAAAACATCGATTTGGTAAATTCTCCATAGGATTGTGTCAAACTGCTAAGAGGTCGCCTTTCCTGTTATGCTTGACCGGTCGCCATATCTCTGGTTAGACCAATATAACGTGGTGTTTCTTCATTCACTCATACATGTGTAAGATTTAATAGATGTTTGTAAATGTGTGCCTTAAGTGTTTATGAATGTACTAAGCGATAAGAAACAGTGCCTTTGAATGAAATTATTTTAAAATCATATTTTTTTACCCTACTGGAACTTTTTAAAGGACTTAAACCGTTCTTTTGTGGCATCTTTTGAAGTGTTGTAAGTAAATTCAAATACATTTATTAAAATAGACTTTAAAAATAAGTACACTTTTAAACATTAATGAATCTAACTGCGAATGAACCTCTTTATGAGTTGTTTTAGTAAGTATATTATAATTATAATTTGATATTGATATTGTACTTAAATAAAGATACGTAGAGAGAAACAGAAAGATTTTTCAATCGGTCTTATTAAATACTGTGATGAATGTTCATTAATCACTCTTTAATTTCTTTTTCTGTCTTAGCAAAATGCCATCGTAATGATAAAATAACAAAAACGCGTATATTGAAAATCTACATTTATTCAAATAAATTAAATGAAAATCTCACTCAAGCATGCATACCAACAATGCACAATAAGTTTTCAATTATAGTTACCAATAATACAAATCGATGTAAGCTTTGGCAGTTTTACCATCTGGAAACGAAGGAATGGACCACAGATAATAAAACATAAACTACACCTTTGTAAAATGGAAACACATGGTAGGTAAGAAAGTTAAACTCAAAATAATCTCACTTGTTATTTCTTCAATGGGTAACGTGAAGATTTTTAGTATAAAAAGGGTGATGTATTTCCAACGTAAGTTAACGTAACGTACGTTTTATCACTGGCAAACTGTAGATTTAGAAACCTACTTTAGAAAAAAATATACGGTCACAAAGAAAAAGCATCAAAGCATCACATGAAATCATAAGGTCACAAATATTTTTTATCACAATAGCTTAGTTGTTTTGTTTTATTTTTGGTGCATTTTCGTTTGGGGAAGCATAGTAAGAAAGTGTAGGGAAGGGACGCCCTAAATTACTCACCCAAGTAATAAGTAACTTATTGAAAGTGGACCAACTCCACTTTACTATGAGATTGGAACCCAAGGACTTCAGATTTGCTCTGACAGATAGACTAGAATGGAGGAAAAAGACTTGCTACGTGCTGGCCATCATCATCTTCCTGTCCTTATCCCTTAGTTGGAGTCAGCACAGCTCATCTTTCTATATTCCAGTCTGTCATACGTTATCTCTGAACTCACTCCTTTTTCACGCATATCCTCATCCAGACAGCTAATACAGGTATTTTTAGTACGTGTTGTGCCGACCACACTCATAACATAAAGAATATAATGATGGTTACCCATTAATGTTGTGTCTAAGTCCTCCAATTTTACAACTACACGATTATCTGAAGGCTTATAGCCTATTCTATCATAATCTCGATGTGAACACTGCCCATGCCCTCGTGGCGGTCGTACATTATGTTATTAGCCCAGGCGCGACACTCTATGTTGATCAGCATGCCCGCTGAAAATAATAATGGCCTTTTTAATTATTAGGCTTACTTATCCATAAACAAGTGTTTAAATAGGGTTGGTTCCAAAGCAACTCGACAAGAAGAGAAATTTAATCAAATACGTTATGAAGATCGGGGTTTGCATGCCTTGCTAAAAGCAGACAAAGGTCGTCTTTTTCTTGTCTAGTCAGTGTATGGCCAACATTGGTATCAGAATTTTAAGACCTCAGTCACACGATCGGCCGTATCGTTTAATAAAGCTAGGGCTTCCAAAATGCCGAAATCTAGAGTCTTTAACTCCCATTTGCCATAAATTTATTTTAACACTGGCTGTTCACCCGCCTAAAAATACGGTATATACCTATGTAATATGTCTGTGTGTGTGTTGTTCTGTGTTCAAGGGTCTAAGCTATTTACAAAACAAACGCCCACACATACCGACAAACTCGCATTTATAATGGTAGTACCGTAGGTACCATACGTACTTAGGTAAACCATAGAAATGTATTATAAAGAGAATAACATGCAAAAAACTTGAAACAAGCTGATTTCGAATGATACAGAAGACCAAAGGAACTTCAATATTCAAGAATCTTCAACTTACTCTTAGGCCTCTGCAGATGCACAGCAACCAGCGGACTGAGGTACCCCTCCTGGTTGGTATAAGGGAAATAGTATCCCGGGAACCCTCTGTATGGAAGGTATTGAATGGGACCGATGTTCTCAGCGTCAGCTGGGTTCTCCCCTTGGCAGGATACCCAAACCATGTTCAACTGAAACATTATCCTTATCTTTAGTTACTTGCTACGTTTAATCTAGTATTGCTTGACTGAAAAGAGCAGAGGCGCCACTGTCAAGCTATACCCTATTTGTTATTCCAAGATTTAAGCTACTTTTATATTGATATTATGCCCAATCATAACGTAAAAGGTCGATGCCGATCTCACCTAGAGTGAGACAAGAATAGAAAAAAGAAAATGAACTCAAACTTACATAATTCTTATCATAGGCCGTCATATTCCTGATATGCTCCTTCAAATCTTCAGGCATAGCTTTCGGTAGACTATCCGAGCTATTGTAGAAGTTAGGCTTCCACCCGAATATCTTGTTCAGCTTCAGAAAGAGGCAAGGCGTGGACTTGTGGTAACCGAAGTGGTTCTCTTCGACGCAAGGGCCCCACGCACTGATGTCCACGTCGCAGACTTTACCAGCTGGTGGGGGGAGCTTGAAGTCACAGTTATGGATGTTCTGGCCGGCTCCGGATTTCTTGCCGTCTCGTTTGTAGGCTGTGAATTTTTTACATGATTTAGGATATCAGATACATCAGCATTGTTCCCTTATTTATTTTTAAAGATGGGAAGAAAGTATTGTCAGGGCAGTGTGTGAATCGCCATAGTGTCTAATCATTATAGGTTATCGACAAACGCAGGATAGTCTCATACAAAACGTGGCATTATACAATGTTTTACAAAAAGATGTAATAATACCATCCATACAACTCTTTATTTTTTTTATATAATATGATACGTTTTCTTTATTTATTATGTGTGCTCATGTACCTTTCAAAAACTTTGACAATTCCTTAACCCAGAACTGGTAGTTGCCAGGGTCGTTGCCTTTGTACCAGACGACGCTGCTGGCGACCTCTGGAGGCATCGGTCGGAAGCCGAGCCCAGGGTTGGTTCCAATGATGCTGCTCTCCAGTTGCCACTTCGGCTGCCGCGCGTCCAGTAGCTGGAGGAAGGTCCACATGCAGATCGCTACCAGGATGGCCAGCGCCAAGTAGAACACGAAGTAGAATAGTAATATTTTGGCTGAAAAAAATTTGAGATTTCAACCTAAAGCAACATTCATAATTAAAAATCATATCTCGTAATTTCTTTGTATTTCTTTTTGTTACCACTGAGATCCAGATTCGTCTTTAACCTAATGGGAATTGGGGGGTCTTAGACACGGGGCACATTGGGATAATAGAAGACGAACAAACTCATTTGTAGAGCCACCTGAAGAATGGATGACATAATCTATACTAATATTATAAAGAGAGAATCTTTGTTTTTTTGTTTTTTTGTTTGTAACGAATAGGCTCCGAAACTACTGGACCGATTTTAAAAATTCTTTCACTTATGGATAGCTTAATTCAGTGTGAGTGACATAGGCTATATTAGAGATTTTGAAAAATATTAGGGATCCGTGGGTTAAACGTCCAAACCTTTACTCTCATTACCACAAGTGGATTGAGGGTAGAGAGGCCTTTGCCCAGCAGTGGGACAGATCAGGCTTATAATAATAATAATTAGGGATCCGTAAGAAAACTACAATATTGTGAACCAAGGTGTCACATATATTCATTAATTTGCGTGCGCTGTGAAATCTATTGATGTTAGAATAAAATAATGTACTAGGGGTTTGTAGTACTTACTAATATCTACAAAATAGTCCACGGATATTTCATCCATCTATTTTGGTTTAGTCACAATAATCGAAACAGACATAATATGAATATGCTGTAATAAGTATTGGAGGTAGAATAAAGTAATGTACTAGAGGTTTGTATCAGTACTTATCAATACCTACAAAACAGTATACATAGATTATATCCATCTATTTTGGTTTAGTCACAATAATGTAAAAAGTGTTTATTTTTCATGCGGTGTGAAAACTATTGGTGGTAGAGTAAAGTAATGTACTAGGGGTTTGTAGTACTTATCAATACCTACAAAACAGTATACATAGATTATATCCATCTTTTTTGGTTTAGTCACAATAATCGAAGCAGTGATTATTTTTCATGCGGTGTGAAAACTATTGGTGGTAGAGTAAAGTAATGTACTAGGGGTTTGTAGTACTTATTAATACCTACAAAACAGTATACATAGATTATATCCATCTTTTTTGGTTTAGTCACAATAATCGAAGCAGTGATTATTTTTCATGCGGTGTGAAAACTATTGGTGGTAGAGTAAAGTAATGTACTAGGGGTTTGTAGTACTTATTAATACCTACAAAACAGTATACATAGATTATATCCATCTTTTTTGGTGTAGTCACAATAATCGAGGCAGTGATTATTTTTCATGCGGTGTGAAAACTATTGGTGGTAGAGTAAAGTAATGTACTAGGGGTTTGTAGTACTTATTAATACCTACAAAACAGTATACATAGATTATATCCATCTTTTTAATAGTCACAATAATGGAAGCAGTGATTATTTTTCATGCGGTGTGAAAACTATTGGTGGTAGAGTAAAGTAATGTACTAGGGGTTTGTAGTATTTACCAATATCTACAAAATAGTCTACGGACATTATATCCGTCTATTTTGGTTTAGTCACAATAATCGAAAGTCATTATATGCATATGTGATAAGTATTGCTGGTAGAATAAAGGAATGTACTAGGGGTTTGTAGTACTTATCAATATCTTTAAAATAGCCCACGATAAATTTATACATTTGTTAAGGTTTGGTCATTGTAACAGAAATAGTCATTAATTTGCGTGCGCTGCGAAAATCATTAGAGTTATATCTATTAAAATACAATGTATCACGAATTTACTCCTGTTAAACGTTCACTATACCAACTTCTGCTACCCGTGCGAAGCCGGGGCGGGTCGCTAGTAAACAATAAATAGGTATTTACAGTCCGGTAACTAAGTGGGCTCGGGTAGGTGGTATGACGATTTATAAGATAATGTAAAGTTAAATTATTATATATGAAAAGAGGAAATATGAATGATACATAGGTATATTGGTTCATTTTCGCGGCATTAGGCGTAACATAATACTATCAAAGCCAGAACATAAGTTTATCTGAGCAAAAAAGGATTTGGAACCTAAATCCATATAAAATACTTAACAATAAGTTTACAAAACAACATTGCTTTAACGGTAAATTTACCAAATTGATGTTTAGTATACCCCTGATTCCTTTGAAAATGATTAATTAACCTGTTTGATACAGAATATGAGAAATATTATAAATTTAAAGTAAACTATGTCCCTTTCATTTTACTTAATTTATATTATTTTGTAGTGAAAGTAAAATCACGCGAGTAAACCTGTGATTTTAGACGTTTACTAGAATGAAACTGAGTTAAACTAAGTGATAAAATAAACTAAAACAACATTTAAAGTAACTAGATTAATTATATTCGGAGGAAACAGGGTAAAACAATACATAGATTTGGTAACTTTTTATAGGATTGTGTCAAATCATTAATCATTCATAAAGTACAATCAAGTGGAAAACGCCTAAACTCAACAAATCCACGTCCAGTGTTAACTAGAGACGGCCGGCGTACGCGCAGGATGTCGCCCATGATCTCATTGTGACAATTGAGTGTAGCGACTTCCGCTCGCGACTGTACTTGTGCCTTATCTGATTGGAAGAGTGAAGGTTAGACGATAATGAACAAAGTAATGTTAAAAAATAGGTAGGAATGGCTGGGGGTTATTGCGGGAGTCACCTTATTGCTATTTTCGCGTGAAAAACCCTTTAGATCCAGAATGTTGAATGCTTTGGCGTAATAGTCGCAAGCTGTACTTAATCATGAGGTACTCAGGTCATGCAAAGTGTTATTGGATTTCTCCATTAGGAATTATCACAATGACAGCCTGGAGTCTGGAACTGTGTCCGATAGATGGCAATAGGCTCGGCTCCTATTACATGGAACCAATAACATGGCTGGCGAAGTATGGGTGTACATACTATGGAACTGGGCCCTGGGTACACCTCTTCTGGAAATAGGCTGGGTAAGTTTCGCTATGGGGTTACGCTATGGGGCTCTGGGGTTACAGTGTCAGGTATCATGATCATTGTACTGCTATATCTATGATCTATGTTTCAAGCAGCGCAACGCAGAACACGACATTGGCGCTCGTGGGTGAAGAGTCAAGTGACCATTAGGTATATACCTGAGATATATAGCTACAAGTAAGATAGGGTCTATACTTAATAGTAAATATTAAGTAAATAGGTTAGGTTACTCACACCAGCTAGAAGCCGTCCTGCCGCAGAACTGCCTAGTCTTAGGATTCCATAAGAACCTCTTGGCCTTCTGCGCGCCAGACAAACTCGGCTCCTTCTCCTTGTAGTACAAGTTGAACCGCTCCAGGCTGGTCAGGTCTGAGGGACGCTTCTTCACCGTCATCTTTGTTTATTTCTGGAAGGCAGTTAAAAGTGATGATCAGTCTGCGCCACCATTCAAGTCCTGCTGAGATAGTTGGACCTAAGTTTATAGACGAATCTACGTCTACAAACTTTCACTTCTGTAAGCGTAGATCAGTAAGCGTACACGCTTCTATAATTAAATCCCAAAAGAGCTAACTGGGCTCTCAGAGGGTAAATTCAAAACCTGCATAAAATCGACTATATTAGGAAAGGCTTATTATAAAGTTTACTAATACATAGAGGACACAGATGGCTGGAAACTTCTGCATAGCCACCACTTGACACCTTACAAGTAAACGAATTTAACCTAACCAAATATTTAAAAACTAGCAGTTGAAAAAGTTAAACCCTATAAGTTTCTCGTGCGTTCTACTTGTAGAGTTATATTTCCAAATGAACGGTATATTCATTACTATTGATTTATTACATTAGTTAGTTACATTACGTTAGCTATTGATATTATTTGTTGACGACAAAAAATGTCTTTTTAAGTCTTATTTCAATAAATTTTCTTTGTGTTTGAGTTTGCGTAAAAACTATATTAGTCCCTATGTAGCAGTTGACCATTACAGAGTCTAAATGACTTAATTCTAGGGACTACGAGTATAATATTATTAGTGTCTATATAGGGTTCCTGATAATGAAATTAGCATCCTCTTAATTATAAGTATCCAGGTAATCCACGAACATTAAAAAAGTGCCTCATTTAAAAAAGTTGTAAAATAATAAGAAAATAAGTAGCTCACCTGTCCCGACTTTGATTAGATCAGTCTGGAGTCGGCCAACACGCGACTGCGGCCCTGCGCCCGCGCACTACGGGACTCACACAGGCACAGGATAATAGGACGGGGTTATACTGTAGGTAACCAACTGTGTAAAACTAAAGACTGACCAAGTAAATGTAGGTGTGTAGGATCACGAGTGTTCGATCAAGGCAACAGTTTAAGGAAGGGTGGCGACGCAGTATGAAACGGATCACAGCCGTGACCAAGTCAATAGTGACGATAAAAACAAAGAACGAACTGTACATAAATACCTCGGTATATACATTCATATATCCAGATAAGTACTATTTAATTGTGTTGGCATTTCGCTTCAAAATACGAATAACTCCATTAATAAAAAGTAAAATAAAATTGATGAGTACTGTTCTCTCCTAAACAGAACTAAGAACAACAATCAATAATGGGACTTTATTTAAAGAGGAGGAATTAACTAGATGGGGATAATAGTAGTTGTTACACAAGGTGCTTAAGAGGTCCATTGTAAACGAGTTTTTTTTTATGATAGTAAGTGACAAGACGAGCAAATCAGGTGCCTGATGGTAAGCATCATGATTGCCCATATCAGACACAGTGCCACCCAGTGTTAAAATACAAAATCCTGCGCAGCACTGCACTGCGACTGTCACCCCTGAGATGTAAGTTGTTGAACCTCGTCATGCCCAGTAATTTCGCTGGTAACATTGCCCTTCAGACCGGAACACAGTAATGTTTGCACATTACTGCTTGGCGGATGAATAACTGGCAAGGTAGTTTTACTTCCGAGCTATTTAGAAACCGAGCTATAATGGGTTTTAACGCCGTGTGTTACACTTCTTTTTATTGTGATTGCGAGATAATAAAATTATTAATTTTATCAAAATATTTTGGCGAATATCTTACACGCGCGACACCAAAAAAATATAATCTTGTTGGTAACAGACATAATAAATTTAAAAAAAAACTTCGATTAAAAATTATTTTAGACCCGCTCTGTTACGTAACAATGACGGAATTTTTGTGCAAGCGGTGTTTAAAATAATATTATGAGTATTTTTATATAACTGGTGTGCTGTGGCATGATATCGTCCAGTCGCCCCCACAGATTAGTGCAGCAATCCCGGCGTCATGTAATATAACATAATCAGAATCATGCCTTCACCTTGCATAACAATAAATAGGTACCTCTATTGGTTAAATATTGATTGTCATAATCTTAGTTAACACTAATCGAAAATCATTACTAATGTTTATGTTCTCTACATAGGGCTATTCATGCTGTAACCTGTCATTTTAAAACGCCTCTCCTTTCCTCTTAATATTTGCCTCACAATGAAAATTTTTATGTGAAAATAAGTTGTCGACGCATAGATCACGGATGGATAGTTAATATAACCCCTTATTTTTACCAAAAGGTATATAGTATATAGAAACACTGGTAATACAGCGGTCCGCGGCAGGTAACGTTTTTCTTAAATTAAAAAAGTCCGCACGAAAGTCGCATAGATTTGAAAGATTTTTGTGTCGCTGAGTCATCGGTCACGTAGAAACGATGGCCAATGGGACTGTAAAGTTCTTGAATGGAGACCACGGACCGGCAAGCACAGCGTAGGACGTCCACTCACAAGGTAGACAGACGATTTGATTAAGACGGCAGGAACAAGTTGGATGCAGGCCGCTTACAACCGGACTGGATGGAAGTCTATGGGGGAGGCCTATGTTCAGCAGTGGACGTCCTTTGGTTGAGAATCATCTCAACCGATGTCGATGATAATGAGCCATCCTTTGTCTATAGGTAGTAATAGTGACTCGTACTTAGGTATATGATACGGCTTGTTAATAATAGAATAGAATAGAATATTTTTTATTGTTTTAACTGTGTATAAAGATGGTAGGTTACATTAAAGTATAATATTAGGGTTTCAACAGTTTGCCCTATTGCGGACGTACAATAATATTAAGTAATATGTGGCAACAATAAGCTTATTTCTAATAAATGTTGCGTACAAGAATCTGTTAGAACAATGACTATTTAATAGTAGGTAAATAATAGTATTTATACTTATACTAGCCCCTTTACAAATTAATACTAAATTAAGATAACTTATATAAATAAATTATATAATAAATATGAATTCAAGTAGTATCTAATCCTTAAAGAATTCCTTCAAATTGTAAAATGCCTTGGATATGAGCCATGACTTCAATTTAAAATGAAATTTACTTTTGCATAATATTTTTATTTCTGTAGGTAGTTTATTGAAGATTTTGATAGCCATAACATAGGTGTTGTTTTGGTACATGCTATTGTTTATTTGTGGAATTTTTATATTATTTTTGTATCTCGTTCGAAGTATATCTATACGGCTGGACTTTATTTCAAAAAAGTCACTTTCATTTGATTTTACAAATGATTAATTATGACATTCTTACTTTACCTAATATCCCAAATTGCAATGCAGCCAGAGTGCAGGATGTCGATTATTGTTATGTTTACGGATCACTAGATAAGGAATTTTATGTAAATAAGTTGAAGTTTAAGTGTTTCCGATGGGACTGACATAGCCGAATGTCGGCTGAAAGCCCCAAAAAAAAAATTATTTGTGTTCAACTTTTGTATCGACATAGGTATTTGATAAGGTAAGTTTATCAGGTTTGGAGTACTTAGGGAGGTACTAGAAGGTAATTACAGATGGACCTTCGACGATACTCGCCAACTTGCAAAATAAAGTTGCTGCAAAATAAATAAAACAAATAAACATACATACGAGTACAAGAAGAATTATCGCTAGATAGTTTTCAATTCTTTATTTTGCAAGATATTTAGTTCATTGGATGGATGTCGTCGATAAATACAACTCCACCTTTTTGTAAAACCTTGTACCCATAAGCTGGTTCATCCTTAGCTCTATTCAATCTCCAGCTACCGGCTAACCTTCGCAGGTCGTCACTCCACCAGGTCGCAGAGCGTCGTACGCTACGTTTGCCTTATACTCGCGGTCTCCACTCCAGAACTCTTCTCCCCCAGCGGTTATCAGATCTGCGCACGATGTGACCAGCCCAGTGCCACTTCAGCTTGCTTATTCGTTGAGCTATGTCGGTGACTCTAGTTTTCTGTCGGAGAACCTCGTCGTTACGAGCTGCTACAATGGTACATGGAAATATGAAACAATTTATAATTTGGTTGATGAGTCAGTGTCAGACGGATGCCACGCCGTCTAACGTCGGTCTGGTATCCGGACTACTTCGTAGCTTTTTAACATAAGTAGAACTAGCACGAATTTTGTGACATTCGCAATTTGAAAGTTAAGGCGCTGTCCAAAGCAAATGCGCCCTCTCGCTTACACGTACGCACATTTTGGAAGATCTTAAAAATACTACATGTAATTACGTAAAATAAAGACAACTAGATTCTAGAAAATATCAATACATATTCAGTAAAAATCAAATTTAATCCAAACAAGTTTTCAGTGCCTTTTTATTTTCTAAGATTTCTTATCTTTGTGCAAGTTTTTATAGATGTAAACTCGTTTGGATTAAATTAGATTTTTTAACTGAATTGTATAATTGTATTGTTATTTTCTATAACCTAGTTGTCTTTAATTTACGCAATTACGACATGTTGTATTTTTTATATCTTCAATAATGTGGGTACGCGTGAGCGAGAGGGTGAATTTGCTTTGGATAGCGCCTTAATTGTCAAGATGTGTAATGAGATTTGATTGGGATTGTCAACATTTTCGTGGTAGGCCTACAGTTAATATTTTTATCAACATTGAAAGCTATTACGTTGGAAACTAACTCTATTTTTATACTTATTCTCAGTTAGAACATTTGATTCACATTCATACGGAAGCTCTGTAGGTAAATTATAATCAACGTGTTGGTTACAAAAAAGCCTACTTATAATAATATATTGTTTAAACTGAACTTGCACTTAATAAATGTACCCGTCAACCTAAATAACTAAAAATCGCAAAAACAGTTCGAGTTTCTATACAAATTAACCGATCAGCTGATCTAATGTTTAAGGGAAGTTCGCGAATTTCGCAATTCTTTATTTTGAAAGTTTTACAGATTGACGAGTAAAATACACCCTCAACAGCCTTTTATAAACACATAACATAACATACATTCACGCCTTTTTTCTCGAAGGGGTAGGCAGAGGTTTACCCAGGACTCAGTCCCATAGTAGATACACCCACATTTCGACAGTATGTTATTGGTCCCCTGTAATAGGGGGCGAGCCTATTGCCATCTACTGAGCACAGTTCCAGACTCCAGGCAGTTATTGAGATAATTCCTAATGGAATAAAATCCAATATTTAACACTTTGCCTGACCTGGGGATTGAACCCGGGACCTCTTGATTGGCAGTCGAGCATGCGCCCTCTACGCCACCGAGGCAGTCGCAGTTTTATAAACACATTGTGCCTATATTGAATAAGTATTCAAAGAGTGAAGTAGAGAGCTCCTTGTGAAGTAAACTGACAATAATAACAAGTAGCGAACATTTTGCGAGGCAATCAGATTGTAATCGCTAACACTTTAAACTTCGAATCTTCGTTCATGTTCACGTTTCCGCGAAGACGTTGCGAAGGAGGTCAGCATTATAAATCTCCGATCGGCAGTGATTTGGCTCGTTGACCGATGGCCGAGTCGATAATTTGTCGAAAAACGACAAAAAAACGCAACTCGATGTGCGAGCGCAGCGTCAATCATTATGATCAAACAGGAGCAGAGATTGGGCAGATTGTTTTATCGATATCGATAAACTTTATGTTATTATATATATTAAGTATTTGATGTGTAGAAATAAATTATGGTATTAAACAATAATTAAGGACATAACATAACATCCTTTTAACGGCCTTTTTCTTGGTGTAACAGTAAAATAGTAGGTAGATACACCCACAGCTTGCCAGTAAATAAAGAATATTGATATTAATATCACTCGAAGTAGAGCAATAATAAACAAATCAGAATGAATATAATATTTATTAAAAAAAGCCAAATATAGGCTTTCTTTTAATAAATATTATATTCATTCTGATTTCTGTTCAAATATCATATTTGTTTATTATATATACTACAGATTTTTTTAAGTTAGTTTAGTTAAATATACTATGTGTTTACTATGTGTATCATTCACCTATCCATCAAATGGCTGGTTGCCTGGAAGAGATCGCTTAAAGCGATAAGGCCGCCCATTTTCGACAAATAATAATTTAGTATGTTCTGTTCATTGTATATTTTCTGTTTATTGTGGTCTCAATAAAGAGTATTGTATTGTATTTTATGTGTTAAAAATGTGTAAGGGGGTGCATCAACCCATAAAACTGTCAAAAGAAGGGATTAATTTTTGTGAACTTCGCAATTATTTATTTTTCAAGCGGTTGACAGGTCGATGCATCCTCATAAGTATTTGAATTACTTGAGAGGGTGCAAGGTGTAGTTTTGTTACACGTTGTTAAATAAACCGTTAAAAGTCGTAGTGAAAGAAGCGAAAGTTGTATATCAGGGTCGTAGCAAGTGGAAAGAAATAGTCTCTGCCGCTCTGCCTACCCCAACAGGAACAAAGCGTGACTATGTATGTATGTAAAAACCGTAGGTATATTAAAATTGTGGCTACAATATTCAATATCACAGAATAGATGCGATTTTATGTGATATTATATCGATATCGATAGAGCTTTATCGATACAATGGCCGTCTCTACAATCAATATTATAGCGGTACTTCAACAAGGGGTGAGATAACTCAAGCACCTTCTTCGATCACATGCGATTTGTAATGCGTGTTTTTAGGGTTGCCACTAATGAATAACAAACACATGATTAATATGAAATACGGAAATAATAAACAATAAGAGAGTCAGACTAGATACCATTAGATCCATTAGGTACCTCAGTATTAGTGTTTTTGTTTAACAACTTATAGGAATTCTAACTAAAAAATATATAAAATTAGCTGTGCCCCGCGGTTCCACCCGCCTAGACATCGTTCCCGTGGGAATATCGGGAAAAAAATTACCTCAGGTGTTATTCCACGCTCTAAGTTGCCTACATACCAAATTTCAGCCCAATCGGTTTAGTAGTTTTGGCGTGAAAGAGTAACAAACATCTATCCATCTATCCATCCATCCTCACAAACTTTCACCGTTATATTTGTAGAAAAAATAGTAGCCTCATTATATCTGGAGGGGGGCGTTGGTGTTTGCCACACAGTCTCACGACTATTGCAGGCACCATCGTTTCTTTCGCCTTTGTGTACATTTGCAATTATCTCCAAAATAAATGATTTGATTTGATTTGATTTGAGTAGGATCAGTAGGATTCTGTACCTACAGGACAGAATAAATATTAGTCGTAAGTAGTTTTTGTTTTCTATCTATAGTCTACATACCAAATTTTTACCCAAGTAATTTTTATTTATTTAAGGTCTCAATAAAGAAAATATCATGTTTATATTTCACCTTTTGTGTAAATAATAGTGATTTGATATTAAAACACATGTTTAATTGAGTATTTGAATTTTATTTTCTTTTGGCATAAATGGAAAGATCATAATATATAAGATTCGTAGGTACCAAAACTATTTTTAGTTTTCTTTTATTCGATATAATTACAAAGTTGTATCAAATTAAAAAATCATTTTTAATCCAGTACCGAAAACAACCCGATAGTACCCGAACGAGCTCGTGACCTGTAGTGACGTCAAAATGTTATAAAGTACCATACATAACTATAACATAATGACGTCACAATCATAGCGACCACTCGTACCGCGTTCGTGAACAAGTGACTCCTATTGGATTTTTATCAATTTTGAATTGGTTGTAATTAATAAAAAAAAAAATTTAAAGTGAGTTTTGAATCGGATAATACATAATTTTCATTAAACTTACAAAATAACTTGATAAATACGACATTTTTTTTTTTCAAATACTCAATTGCAAAAATAAATGATGTAATTTATTTTGGAAACAAAAATAAAATACGTAGTGTCAACCCTGTCCAGGTGGCGATATCGGTGTCCAGTGGCTGTGTGGTCTGCACGGTATATAAACATGTCCTTGAGGGTCTTTCCATCATTCGCGAACCCTCACTCTTCACTACGCCATGGAAACACTTCGGAGGACCTCCGTACTTGTGAGTTACGATCTTTTTATTACTACATCCCATCAAATTTAAGAAGTACCATTTGACGTTTCATCTTTTCAAGCAGAAATAACTTTTCACTGGCGCAACTGACAAAATTTCAATACCCTTCGCCGAAAAACCAAAGAATAATAACTATGTAAAACTATGGAATTATGAATTTTATCACATGACTAGCTGAATCCCGCGTGGCTTAGAACGCGTAAATTTTTCTTGAAATAGGTACGAGAAACTGTTTAAAAAGTTCTACTGAAACCTACTAGTAGACATTTTCAAAAAGTCAAACCAAGTCAAATCTTTCAAACAAGGCAAAATAAAGGCTGGGCTATAGTTACCAATTTATTTTTTATTTAAAACGGAACTTTGGGATTACGAAGGAAAAATCTTTCGTCCCAAAAGTGGAAGATACGAGTACCTCTACCATTTCCATATTCCATTTCACATAATTTGGTAGACCAATAAATCATGGAAAATTTGATATAAGTACCTTAATTTGATCGGCACCTCTTCACAGAAAACCAGCCTTAGAAATCAAAAAGTTAATAGAATGTTATTGTTTACAGCTGGTCATCATAGCGCTTCATTATGCGCCAACTAATGCGATCGATGCTCACAAGATGCTGCATATCCCAGAGAAAATCATCGGTGGGGTCATTGACATTGTGCAGAGTCATAAGAACAAGCCATCCACGCAGTCTAGCTTCCAGCAGAACGTGCAAACTCAGAGTACTTTCAGCCAGCAAGGGAATCCTCAGGTGAACCCACAGGGGGGTATACAAGGGTCTTTACAAGGCGGTATACAAGGAAGTCTGCAAGGTAGCCTTCAAGGGAGCGTTTCCCCGCAGCAATCCTGGACAACTCCGACCCAAGGTACGAGCATCCAAGGCCAAACTGAGCTCCAAGCTCAAGGCCAGTACGCGAATAACTACGCCAATTATGGAACAGGGGGTAGTTACCAAACTGCTACCCCAGCACCTATTTACCCAGTCAATCCAGCTCCAGTAACTTATCCAGTGAATCCGGCACCTTACCCTCAGCAAACCTTCTCACAGTCGCAGAACCAAGGGCAGTACCAATACCCTCAAAATCAAGGACAATATCAAAATCAAAATCAGCAGAATGGCTTTCAGAATCAACAACAATCTCAAAGTCAAAACCAAAATGGGCTGTCGGGACAATATGGTTCGGGAAATTATCAGTATGGGCAAAACGGTGGCAATTACCAAGGTGGGCAAACTAGTGGTGGAAATTATCTAGGTGGGCAAACTAGTGGTGGAAGCTTTCAACAAGGATCAGTGAACGGTGGCAACTACCAGAATGGTCAAACTAGTGGAGGGAATTATCAAACTGGTCAATCTAGTGGTGGTAATTATCAAAACGGTCAAACTAGCGGGGGTAATTTCCAAAGCACTCAAACCAGCGGTGGAAATTACCAAACTGGTCAAAATAATGGTGGGAACTACCAAGGAGGAACAGGGAGTGGTGGAAACTATCAAGGTGGTCAAGTAAGTACTGGAAATTACCAAACGGGGCAAACGAGTGGAGGAAACTACCAAAACGGTCAAACTAGTGGCGGAAATTACCAAAATGGGCAAACCAGTGGCGGAAATTACCAGACTGGGCAAGCCAGTGGCGGAAATTACCAGACTGGGCAAGCCAGTGGAGGAAATTACCAAAACGGTCAAACTGGGCAATACCAAGGTACGAACAATGGACAGTACAATCAGAACCAAGGAGGTCAGTTTTCATCCCAAACAGGAAACCAGCAATCTGGGTCTTGGCAAACAGGTCAATATGGTGGGTCACAAGGGAATTATGGTGGGACGAACGGAGGTTTCCAGGGTCAGCCAGGGGGTGGACCAACTTGCGTATGCCAAGCCTGGACTAAGCCCATTTCTCCAGTCCCACTACCGGTACCGAATCAGGCACAAAATGAGGAACCACCAAAATTAGAGAAGAGTGAAAAGACAAGCAATGATTCTAAACCAGTATTATAAAAATCTTAGTGTTGCTTCTGTGTGACAAGGATTTTAAGACACGTAGCAAAAATTAGAACTTACTTCTCCACCTTTGTGAAGTGTAACTTCCTTTGTATGCTGCGAAGTTAAGCGCGTACATGGCCTTCTAGGAATTTGACACAATCAATTCTACAAATTTATATCCTAATATTTTTATAGTGAAGTAAGCTATGTCTCCGTGTCATTATAATTGTATTTATAAACCCTTGGTTTTTTCATAGTGAACTTCCAAAATTCGCAGTTTTTTTGCGTGATTGGCTGTTCACTACAAAAAAATGTAGTTTATAAAAAAAAAAAATGATAGGGACATACTTTATTTCAACTTTAAAATCTAAAGATATAAATATATCAAATAGTTTTTCTGTATTCGGAGGAAACAGGGGAATACAAAACATTGATTTAGTAAATTTTCCATAGGATTGTGTCAAACTGCTAAGAGGTCCTGTATCTTATTAACGCCCGTTTCTCACTGCTACAGCCACGTATTAAAATATCTTTGACAACGATTCCGAAAGAAACAGAAGCCTGACGCATAAATGTTAGCAATAAGGACAAGTTATTTGTTAGGAGAGATTTGTCAGGTGTTTGGTTATTATTACGATCTCTATGCTATATTTATAAGTAGATCAATAATATTCCTATTTAATTATTGTACATTAAGATAAAACTTTATTAAATTTTAATAAGAAATTGCTTTATTAATTTTATAGTTTTCCCTACTTTTCTCTTTTAAGAGCTCATATAAGGCGGCGCTCAACGCATTGCAATTTATAGCATTTTAGTGGTTGTAATTACGTTTCTTAAAAGTTGTTTTTTTATTTTATTTATTTTTTATGATAGTGAGTGACAAGACGAGCAAATCTGGTGCCTGATGGTTAGCATCATGATTACCCATATCAGACAGTGCCTCCCAGTGCTTTAAAATTCAAAATTTTGCACCGCACTGCACTGCGCCTGTCAGCCTGAGATATTAGTTGTTGAAACTCGTCATGCCCAGTAATTTCGCTGGTAACATTGCCCTTCAGACCGGAACACAGTAATGTTTGCACATTACTGCTTGGCGGATGAATAACTGGCAAAGGTGTGGTACGTCCCCTGCAAAAGAGATTGCTTATTTTCCATAAGAAATAAAAAAATCGATTTCTTTATGAACTGACGTAACTTTTGGTATAACATTTTTGTAAAAATAATAATAATGTAGTAAGGAGATATTCACAACTATTTTGGAGTATTTTTAGTAGTTTTACGCTTTTGAATATGATTTTTATTCCTAGGTATCCATACATATTATATCAAAATTTTGAGGCCGCTATGGATTAGATCACTTCGCATATTATGAGATATATATATATATTTTTTTTCATTTCATCTACTTTGTACCATAGTTAAAACTAAAAGCTCAAAACAGTGCCACACTAGCTTCGGAATTTTGACTTTTTATAAATAGTTAAGAAAAAGTTAAGAAAAGCGCAATGGTCAAAACATTTTTTTTTAAAATATAAAATAGGCTTACGGTTGACCTCAATCTCGCTTGATGGAAGGCGAAGATGAGGCCTAAGATGGTACACGTTTGCCTAGAAGGTGTCTGTTCACTTTGGCCTTTAAGATGTCCAGATTATAGCGTTCCGTCTCCTTATACATACTCCTACTCCTCCTACTCCTCCTACTCCTTATACATATAAGCATTCTCCATTTTTCAAAGAATAAAATAATCGTAGTCTTTTAGTTTCTTAGATTAAGAACGCCAAAGTTGACCAAAAACAATACAAAAATTACGTTTGAAACGTCAAAGGGCTCTTTAGTAAAAGAGATTTAGAAAAGATCGTAGCTCTGGCTACGATCATGAATAAGGACGAAGCGAACATTATTACACAGTCATATAGAATTTGTTTTTACATTCTGTACTTAGATATTAAAACAAAAAAACTCGTATACCTACGTAATACTGCGTAATATACTCAGATACCTGTTTAAGTAATTATATGTATATTTATAGTTTGTATTATTTATATTATCTTCAAAATGATTTTGTAATCACAATAGAAAATAAAAGATAATAAAGAGAGTTATTATCCCTTTATCCACCGATATATCCTAGAGATTGTGAAGACAGCAGTTGCCTAGGTTATAATATATAAGAAGTAGGTATGAAATCAATTTTCATGAGTCCAACAACCTGCTTTATAATCACTCAGGAATATAAATTTAAACTCTATCTTAAATATATAGAGCTCCATTTCGCTTAACATAAAATATTTTTGCAACCCCTATTACTAACCAAAAGAGCTTGACTCCTCAAATATCACAACGTATTTAGAACTTCTTACAAAATGGGGGGTCGGGGTATACTGGACATGGAAATTAGTTCGGAAGTGCGCGCGCACCATTGCCATTTGCCACAGTGTCGTTGCGTAATCGTTACGTAAGGGAGGTTTGAGGGGTTGCAGGGGTACGAGGGGCCGAGAGAGGGGGGAAAAGGGGCAAAGCGGCTTCGAATCGATTCCTCGCCGCAGTCCGGATCGGCGCTCGACAATGGCGGACAAGACTAAGGTAGCTGAGCAGTACTACGCCCCGCCTCCGGACCTAGGGGCCTGGGAAGGCTTCAGGATCTTCTTATGGAACTCTGAGACCGGCCAGTTCTTAGGCCGCACGGGTTCCAGTTGGGGTAAGTCATCTCAAAAAGTCAGTTTTGGAGGGAAAATCGATGTGGGTTTTCCAATGAGGAGCGGGAGGGGTGATTTCCTTTTTCATTCATTTTTAATATAAATTGAAATGTTTTTCTGTTGCGAGTAGGTTTTTAAAAAAATATTTTCAGTCATGAAACTCGATGGGTTACGCAACTAAATTTTAGAATAAAGCCGTTTAATACGGCAATAATCATAGAGTAGAATTTTCGCATCACATTAAAAAAGAAATGTAGAGATTGGTACATTTTTGTGTGTCTACTTCTGCTTTATGTAAAAAACAATTTATATCTTTGAACCCTACAACCGACAATTCACTGCTATTTATCGTATTCGCAAACCAGTGTTATCTCGTCAAATTATCCCGTTTAATTGCAACAATAAAATAACAACGGAATTGAGATAGCGCAGATAGAATTCGCATTAAAATCTGTGGGTCATTAAAGTTCATTTAACTCAAGATACTGGTATAAAATAATTTAGAAGATAAGAAAACTGAGCATTGGTACTGGCACATATTAATTAACCCATACAAAATAAGTAAGAAATCTTATATTACTTGTACTGGCATATTATAATTCCTACCTAATAAAAAAGAAAGGTATTATTAAATCAAAGAGGATTTGAACAAGGAGATCTCGCGCCGCCGCAATGCCGGTGGGCAGCGCCGCGCTGGCTGCGCGCGTCCCGTCCTTCGAGACATCGATCCAAGGACAGATCAGGAAATGAAGCTTCTTCAAATCTAATTTGGAACAAATCTGTACCTATTTATCTTATATCTTTAAATGAGCAATTCTTGTATATATATATCTATATAATTGGAATCTCGGAATCGGCTCCAACGATTTTCATAAAATTTAGTATATAGGGGGTTTCGGGGGCGATAAATCGATCTAGCTAGGAATAGTTTTTAGAAAATGTCATTTTATAAAAAAAAAAAAATACCGAGCAAAGCTCGGTCATCCAGGTACTTAGGACTAAAGCGACGATTACACAATAAGTTAGGCTTGAATCAGTACCATGAATCATGAATTATGGAATACTGTTTTCTTTTTTGTATGACGTCAATTATCACATTACGCGATACGTTAACCATTAAACAGAGCCGTAACTGTGGCAAAACTGTCAGCAAAATCTAACGTGAAATGGCCGCCAAGGGTGGATACTGGCCCGTGTTGCTAGGCGTAATGTAACATAGCTGTATAACCGATACCATGCCAATAAGATGAGTTTTGAGCCTTGTAACATAACAACATAACATATAATCACGCCTTTTTCCGGAAGGGGTAAGCAGAGGTGTACCTAGGACTCATAGTAGGTCCTATAGTAGGTGTACAGCAACATTTCGCCAGTATGTTACAGAGTTACAGGTCCCATGTTATAGGGGGCGAGCCTATTGCCATATATCGGGCACAATTCCAGACTCCAGGCTGTCATTGAGATAATTCTTAATGGAAAAATCCAATAATACTTTGCCAGACCTGGGGATCGAACCCGGGACCTCATGATCGGCAGTGGAGCTTAAGTCCACTACGCTACCGAGGCAGTCCTTGTAACCTTGAGTTGGGCGAGCCTTGTAACACCGATCAGTTAATTTGTACCCACCTTTACAGGTTAATTTTCACCACCATATTGACATATTTTGCTTTACAAATTATATCGGGTTAGATAGCGATGACAAGAGTATCATTATTAAATTAATTAATAACGCTACAGTGTCATAGAACGTACAAAATAAAAATATGAAAGCCGGCTCTGTCGTTGCGAGAAAAATTCTATCTATATATAATATGATGTAGTTTGATGTGGTATGTTTGTTGTCTACAAATAAATTGGCTTTATTAGCAACTGCTGCGATTTCAATAAAGCATTCTGTTTATTGAATGGTCTGAAATAGCTATGTACCTATACATAATATGCCGAACACAGCATTGTAGTTAAATATAATACTATATGTATAGGACATAGTTTATAATATCTCTAGTAAGATCTCTAGGTTAACTAGGTTTGACATTTTGTTTCCAATTTAATTCCTTTTCAACCTTAGAAAACCGAAGACCGTATTACAAACTTTAAAGTTGTAAAGTCACACATTATTCTTTTTAATGGCATTTTATTATTAATTATGAATTTGCTGCTTAAGTATAAAAAGCTTTTTAATGATCTACAAGGTTGAATAGAAATAGGTACGTATAGGTACCTAAACAAAAAAAATTAGCACATTAAACTAAAATACATTAATTATGGTGCTTCCAAATATCAACTACAAAACTATTCCCAATACGAACCTTATCAAAAAAAAAATGTAACAGAAACTTTATTGCGCATGACGTGTTGGATAGGCTACCACAGCGCAGTCTCCAAGACCTAGGTTACCTACGGTTAGGGTGTTAATTATGCAACAGTGCACCCTAACGGCGCCGCGCCGGTGGGCTATTGACCTAATGGGAAACTCATGGTGTTGTTAGTTCAGAGCTTCTGGGGGAAATAAGTAGTTACATAATTTGCATTAAAAACCTGCGAAGTTATTCAGTTTCTTTGTGGAAATAAAATATTTATAGAAGGGCACGTGAACAATACTCAACAATCATTCAACAATAGAATCAATGAGATGAAAATGTAATTATAAAAATTGACATATTGTAATCTGTATAATATAATTTATCATTTTAATGTATGTAAATTTAATGTATGTAATGTATATGTCATTCAGTTAGACATTTTCACAACAATTTGTTCGACTACAGCGATCTACCTATTGTTATAACTTCTATATTTTATCTGTTTTCATGCAAATAAATCGATCGAATCGACCTGATGCTGCTAATACGATAAACATTTATTTAATCGTCACTCGTTTTTGTCGTTTTTGTAGTGGTAGGCCTCTTTTGCAGGGGGCCGCCTGGGGAAATACCACATCTTTGACAGTTATTCATCCGCCAAGCAGTAATGTGCAAACTGTGTCTGTTATGGGCAATCATGATGCTTACCATCAGGCACCTGATTTGCTCGTCTTGTCACTCACTATCATAAAAAAAAAAACTCAAATTCCTTCTAGTATCTATATTATGCTTCTTCACCATGAATAATAGAAAATATCGCTCTGGGCGATAAAACCGCCAGGTTTACGTTTTCTATAGATTTATCTTAAGTATAATGTTTCATTTGTGGTCTCAGCATCAGAATAAACTCGTGCTGATATATCCTTTTTTTTTTACGTCTTTTTTTCTCGTCTTTTCAAAACACCTAAGACATTCTGCGTGTGTTTAATGGTCATGGTTCTTTAAATCCTGCCAGGGTTGCCATGACAAGGTCTCCATGACCTAAATCTCAATAGCAGAGCGATGATAAGTGTCTCAGTTCTCGCAGCGGCACTAATTGCCGCGCCAATTGTTACGTGACATCCTCATGAAGACGCCATAATTACTCTAGATCTTCATTAGCGGGATACAATGTCTATACCTAAATTGGTATGTTATATGGAATGATATGGAGACCAAGGACCGGCAAGCGCAGCGTAGGACGTCCACCCACAAGGTGGACAGACGATCTCATAAAGACGGCAGGAACACGATGGAGGCGGGCCGCTTACAACCGGACTGAATGGAAATCTATGGGGGAGGCCTATGTTCAGCAGTTGACGTCCTATGGCTGAGATGATGATGATGATGATGATGATGGAATGAACTGTACCTAATCTAAAGACTACCAAATCTTGAATTTAAAAAGTAACCAGTATCCCAACTTTAAATGTAGGGCGTTCGATTCCATACAACATGAAATTACTAATATGAAGAAAAAGAGCACAAATTTTCACTCAATTGTCTGCGGTTGGCTCTTGATCTTGCCTTTGTGTCCAGTAAAACATATTTAGATATAGAAACCGTATGATTTTTTTTAAATCATTTAATTAACCGAAAAACAATTACAATTTTCATAAATATGAAAATAAATCTTAAACTAAATAAGTTTTGGCTAAAATGAAGCCCAGATCCAGAGCCCACTAAATTATTCCTTATTTCTTGATATTTGTATAATTTATTTTGTACGGAAATCGAACTCCCAGCTTTATTCGGGTTCAGCAAAGTTGAAGAAAATGGGTTTTAAGCTATGTCACTTCAAGAAGTCGCTCTGTTTGAGGATCAGATGATAAAACATAACATACATTCACGCCTTTTTCCCGAAGGGGTAGGCAGAGGTGTACCCAGGACTCAGTCCCATAGTAGGTACACCCACATTTCGCCAGTATGTTATTGGTCCCATGTAATAGGGGGTGAGCCTATTGCCATCTACCGGGCACAGTTCCAGAATCCAGGCAGTTATTGAGATCCAATCTGATCCAATTTGAGATCCAAAGAAAAATCCAATATTTAACACTGCCTGACCTGGGGATCGAACCCGGGACCTCATGATTGGCAGTCGAGCATACGCCCTCTACGCCACCGAGGTAGTTATAGACAGATAGATAGATAGATAGATAGGTAGTCGAGGTAGATCAGATGATATAATATTATAATTTAAATGTTGTCTTCAGATTTTAGCTTTTCAGCTAGGAACAAAGTACAAACCTATATTAAAGGGTATAATAATAATGCTCTATTTCTAGCTATTGAGCTGCATCGATCACTAATTGATAGCAAGTGGCAGCAATAAGAGCATCCTTCCAAATTGCAAGGACACTAACCTCACGACCCTAAACGAAGACTTTATGATATATTTCTGAAACACTCATGAAATACGATAATATTTTTAATTAATTATGAGCTGGAAAACATCCATGGCTGAATATAGGCCTCCCCCTTAGAATGCCAATGCGCGGTGTTGCTCGCGATTTGCGTCGTTCCACCTGGTGGCATACCTACTTTGTATTTATAAAGATTTTACGGTAGTGGCATCCCACCTTCAGTCTGATAAATTAAACCAATAAATAAAGCTAGTTTTCAAATGAGCTAGTTTTCAAATATTAAATATTTTATTCACAGCCAAGATCCTCCTGTTCTACGTGATCTTCTATGCAGTCCTGGTGGGTTTCTTCGCTGCCTTGTTGGCGATATTCTACCAGACCCTGGACTCTAAGACGCCCAAATGGCAGTTGGATGCATCTCTCATTGGGAACAATCCAGGTAAACATTTCGTACGAAGTAATATTTTCTTTAGCCAATAAGCACAATAGCACTTAGGAATTGCTCTACACTACTTACTCGTACAACCACATATTATTTTGACAATTTTAAGGGGGGTGAGGTGAACATCACGCAAACAAAGGCAGTAAACCTTATGTTATAACGGTTGCGCGTGAAATAGTTTTTGATAAGGTCTATTGCGCATCATTTGGCCGGCAGAGACATTTCCATACGGCAGAGGGGAAATCTTCCCGCAGACATTTCCATAATGGTAACTGCTATTATTATATTCAAAAGACGATATGAACTTTCCAATGAGTTTGGTCTTCTATTCTACTGCAAACATTGGAACCTTCTTTTTGTTTGATTATATCTTATATATCTAGTTAAACAGGAATCCCAAAATCAAAGCTGACGAATTTTCATAGTAACAACATCATCCTCACGCTATTTGTTAGAAAAACCAATTTTTCGTTTGTTTCCAGGGTTGGGCTTCCGGCCGACGCCCGAATCTGCAAATGTGGAAAGTACTTTGATTTACTACAAGGCCAATGACAAAGGGTCCGTGCTCAAGTGGGCTTCAATCATCGATGAATTCTTGGAGCGTACGTATTTGTTCATCACTCACTGCGCATCGAATCTTAGCCAAAGCTCAAGCTAGTCGTCCCAATCCATTTGCCAAACTATTAAATATTACTACTAAAATGATTAATTTTCAGTGAAATTTTATGATATTTCTAGCTGTCCCAGCAAACGCTGTTCTGCCATAAATTTTGACAATTTGTTTTTATTGACACCTTAGCGGTATGAAACTTTACGACCTATTTCTTCTATCAAATATACACAAAAAATTTCATAAAAATCGGTCAAGCCGTTTCGGAGGAGTTTAAACACTGTAACACGAGAAATTTATATTGTACTAGCTGTGGCCCGTCGGTTTCACCCGCGTAGACATCGTTCCCGTGGGAATATCGGGATAACAAGTACCCTATTTACTATTTGTTATTCCAGGGTCTAAGCTACCTACATACCAAATTTCAGCCCAATCTATTCAGTAGTTTGGGTGTGAAAGAGTAAAAAACATCCATCCATCCATCAATCTAACCAAAACCGCGCTACATAGTGCTGGAGGTGAGTTAGAACTAGCAAGCGTTTTGTTCACCTGTTATAAAAAACGTATGTTTTTTACATTATACTTTGAAATTTGAGATTATATTAGTAGGATTAGATTATGGAGTGGGACTTTCGAGCAACACAGTTTTCCACCGACGCCGTGGCACGGCGGAAGGTGTTGCTCAAAGGGTGGGACTCTCTATAATACAATACAATAGCTACTTATCTTTTAAAAAATGGAAGCCAAAACTGCTTTACAACAAACAGACCGCCTGTAATTTTACAACTGCTTTCTATGATAAAATACATCTGCTCTCCTTTCAGAATACCGCAAGAAAGGCAGCGGCAGCGGTGAAGCTGCCGGCGCCGAGAACCGCGTGCCCTGCACTGCCACCTCCCACGCGCTCGGAGAGAAGCAAGTCTGCGACGTGCCGGTCGATGACTTCAACCCTTGTACTCCAGCCAAGCAGTACAACTACGAAGAAGCTGGCCCTTGCGTCTTCCTCAAGCTCAATAAGGTAAGGATAGATATCTGGAAGAAAGTTAACCTGGGAATTTAAGCCAATAATATGAAAGATGAGGAGTGGTATTAGAGGGGTAATAATATCTTATAACCTCCAAACCCCCTAATTTTTAAGGTAGAAGAATCTTTGGAATCTACAGTACTTGTTTTCTAATATATTGACTTCCTTGGCGTAGTGGTCCCGGGATTCGCTTTTCTAAGTCTGGACTTATTGATGAACATAGGCGCGCCCCCATCACATGCAACGTAAATAAACATAACTGGCGAAGTATGGGTGGCACCTAATTGGTGGGTCTACCTCTGCCTAACTCTTCGGGTAGAAATGTATGATGTTATTATATATTTATTTTTATAAATTATAACTTATAGAAATGTTATATTTTCAGATCTTCAACTGGCGCCCACAACCATACAATACCACCGAAGACCTTCCCGAAACTATGAGCGAGGATCTCAAGCAGCACATCAAATTGGTTGTAAGTGTGATGTCCTACATTATACTCAATCTTAATAAATGGAGTTAGACTAGACACGTGGTAACGGTGATGATAAGGGAAGCAAAATGTTCAATGAGTGGTGGTCGGTGGCCAAAGACAGATAAATGCAGAGTCAGTCGTACGGTACGTGTGGTGGACGATATAACAAAATTTGCATGTTGCATTTTAAATATTTGCCACATGGCAGGGTCAAGTATGACATGATAATATTAAGGAGGCATAATATGCTGAGGAGTGGTATGTGTAAATATTATGAAGATGATGATGCTCACACAAAGCCTAAAGAGCCCAGATTGCTGGCAGCAAAGAGAGCTATTGATATAGATTCCTGGTTCTGGGCTAGCTATTCTTTGACCTATCTTACAGTCTCATCTCAGTCTTACAACTCTCCTGGTATTAGAGATACAAAGTTGTACCATCAACGTTACAACTCACGCAGAAGTTTTACAACACTTAATAAAAATAACTCTTCATTTTATTTCAGTCCGGCAAGCCAGAAGCGAACACAGTGTGGGTGTCCTGCGAGGGTGAGAATCCAGCGGACAAGGAGAACATCGGCCCCGTGCAGTACATACCTCGTCGAGGCTTCCCTTCGTTCTACTACCCATTCACCAACAAGGAGGGATACTTGAGCCCGCTCGTCGCTGTGCTGTTTGAGAGGCCTAGGAGTAAGTGGAAACATTAACATAAAATATTAAAAGATAATGGAAATTATATATTTGACCAACGTCTTCTCTTGAACCCTGCATCTACCTACTTATTTCTTTTCTTATCAAAGTTTTCTAACGTCTTGAACACACTGAATCCAGTCTTGAACTTGCACCTCTTACGTATTTCTTACTGTTCGCACCAACGGCAACGTCTAGTTTTTTTTATCAGATCCAGTTTTCTTTGAAACTGTATATACGCTACTAAACTGTATCCAGCAAAAAACTAGATGTTGCAGTAGGAAAACGGTGTTAGCCAGAAGTTAACTCCAATACTTTACTTACAAAGGTAAAAAAAAAGCCAAAGAAGATCTGAAGCAACCGAAATTATATCTGATCCTGCGTTTTAAGAGGATTACTGCCATTCCTATTTGTTCTTGCAAAGTAAACATTCAAAAATCTAATGTACATTACTAAATCTTATATCCCGGATAAACGAGGTTTAGTTACTAAGGAGTAACATTTTGAGGTGAAATCCACTTAAACAAACTTTGACACATGATCTTTTTAGGATGATAATGTGTAGTCAGGTTGTGGCCATAAATTTTATATTCCTTTTATTTTTACAGCGGGTGTACTGATCAACATCGAATGCAAAGCGTGGGCGAAGAACATCTTCTACGACCGCTACGAGCGACGTGGCTCGGTCCATTTCGAGCTGATGGTGGACCGCAACTAAACACTGCCGGTGGCAAGGGCCACTACCAGCTGGTCATTGTCAACCATCATTGACGTAGGATTATTGCGACTTCAGAATAGTGATATAGGAAGAAGAACCAATATTCGAAGGCGTGTTAAATCATGGTATTGGATGATAATATAATAGTCAAGTCAAAGGTCTTTAGACAACCTAAAATCTCTGACAAAAATATAAAATTAGCACAGCGCTAGTTATAAACGATCATTCGTGGAAAGGCAGGTATATAACCCTAACGTCAATGATCGGTTGGCTCCCATCTGGTTCCAGGTCACAATTGACCACCAATTGGCCGATATCGCCATCTTACTGCCAACACGTTAAATTATCAAGTTGATTGGTGGTCATCAAAGGCGTCATACTTCGCTTAATTAATATGGAGTGAGTCTATGTGAGAGTGTTGTGTGAATGAGTTATCCTGTGCTGTAAGTCTATAAGTGAGAATGTATGACGTTTCGGGTAGGTAAGTATTAATCGTTCTATTTGAGGTTGGCAGCAGTTTTGGAATAATGTCAGCAGTTTTGTGGATATGTCAGCAGTTTTGTGAAAATGTCAGCAGTTGTAAGGCGTTGTCAGCTAGCCAATTGTTCGTCAAAGTCGACGAGGCCGCGCCGGCTGCCAGTATAGCAGTTTAGTAATAGCCACATAGTCGGCATTTCTTTGTATTCGTTTTAGAATAAGCCCTCGGGCATAAGTTTAAGTTCAGTTTCACGCTTCGAAGTTGAAATTTTAAATTATTATTATAATTATGTAATGTTTTCTGGACGGAGTGTCAATAAACACGCAATAGTTGGTTCGACTTTAGAATTTCTGGTGTTTTATTTTAAATCTACCTGTTTTTTTAAAACCTTGATTAATAGAGTAATTAATAGAGTAAGAAGTCCACTGCTAGACGCTGCGGCCCTTTCTCTCAAACTCAAACTCAAACAGATTTATTCAAATAGGTCATTATCTGACACTTTTGTACGTCAATAAAGATAAACAGTACTGAGTCTACCGTGCGTTCGGAAAGATACCTCTACAAGAAGAACGCACAAGAAACTTGTAGGGCTTAATTTTTTCAACGGATAGTTTTACAATATTTGGTTTGGTTACATTCGTTTTCTTTGAAGGTGCCGCGAGGCGGCTATGCAGAAGTTTCCAGGCATCTTTGTCCTCTATGTACTGGTTGACTTTATAATAAGCTTTATAATAAGCTCTCTGGATCTGATAACTCTTAGCCGGCTCTTACTGCAACCACGGATAGGGAGGGTGGGGTACTATTCTATAGCAGGTCCCGCCACGGCGCTTTCTTTTCTAGTGAACGGTGTTATCACGCAAGAAAAACTGAGATATTTTTAAAGTTTTTCGAGGGTTGCCTTAAAAAACTTATATTATAAAGCATGAACTTAAGCCTCGGTCGCGTAGTGGGCGCATGCTCGACTGCCAATCAGGAGGTCCCGGGTTCGATCCCCAGGTCAGGCAAAGTGTGCAATATTGGATTTTTCCATTAGGAATTATCTCAATAGCTGCCTGGAGGACCCTCTATTACATGGGACCAATAACATACTGGCGAAATGTGGGTGTATCTACTGTGGGACTGAGTACTGGGTACACCTCTGCCTACCCCTTCGGGAAAAAGGCGTGAATGTATGCTATGTTATGTTATGTTTATGAACTTAAGGCGCTGTCCAAAGCAAATTCGCCCTCTCGCTCACACGTACCCACATTTTGGAAGATCGAAAAATACTTATTACATGTAATTACGTAAAATAAAGACAACTAGGTTCTAGAAAATAATAGTACAAAGATTCAATAAAAAATCCAATTTAATCCAATCGAGTTTTTACTCAGCAAATTGCACGTGCCATTTGTAATAAAATTTGTAAATTTGTAATATTCAGTATATAAATAAAGTGTCTGTTTGTGTTTATTATAATTAAAGGTTTTTTTTTCACCAAATGAATATGAAATTACAAACGACAGTAACAATATTATATTAAAATAACATCATAATACGAGTACTTGTGTAATCATATCTACCTATGTGTCTGAATAAATAATTTAATAATAATAATTATAATATAATGTTGAGGGAGGCGAGAACAAAAATAATATCTCATATACAATAAAATTATTTTCGGTCTCGCCTCCAAAAGAGCGCTAAAAACGGTACCATGTACTAAACCGGCGAAAATCTCCCTGAAGCGAGGGAACACAATTCCTGCGGGCCAAACGGGTGACAGGAACATCTCCTTAAACCTAAATTTCACCCGGAGCTGGAGCACGTAGAACTTGAACAAAGTTCTGCTTCCTCGTTGAAGCCAGCCTCGACTGTGAGATCTGGGAGAATTCCTGCCTGGGACTCGTTCTTGGCTCTTCTCCTTGTTATAGCGGACTAACTCCTCACCGGGTGTGCTCTTCTGAAACCGGGAGATATAGATCGCTTAATAATATATATCTCTGTGACTGTGTGTTATAAGCATGCATATAGGTGTGTATATAAGACTTCTGGTTACCATAGTACAGGCTTCTAGCCTAGTTTGGGACCAGATGATCATGTGTGGAAGTTGTCCCATAATAATATTATAGAAGCCAATAGGAAAATTACAAATCTACCATGTCAAAATTACTTATTATAGCGCCATCAGTAGACATAATTAAAAACAATAGGGCGACTCGAAGAAGTAATAATTCTAATCAGTAATAGTAATTTCTAAGTAATAATGTAAGTCGATAGGGGTCACCTCAGGTCCGTATTCGACAAATATATTATTAAAAAAAATATATAGGAACAGATCCAGATCCAGACAAATCCAGATTCCAGGCTTTATTACTATCAGCCTTTATTGCTATCAATAGGCTCTCCAACCTATTACGTTGTACTTAACACAACTGGCCCAGTGTGGGTGTACCTACAGATGGGACCTTGTCCTGGGTACAGCTCTGCCTACCCCTCCGATGTAAAGGTCGTGATGTTATGTTAAATTATTAAAGGGTAGTAAGTAACCCTTATTCTTATAGATTTAACGTATTAATAAATAAGTGAATGGTTTAAAGTCAAAGTAAGCTACATCCAAATTATTTTTCTATTTTTTTTGTTTAATAAACATTTAATAAACGTTTTTGGAAGAGAGTGTTTTAAATAGTATGCTTAGTTTTTGAAATCCATAAATTATAATATAATATAAATATAAGGTCTTTGAATTTAGCTATATTTGATTTAACCTCTAAGTTCAAGACAGGCACATTTAATAAAACAACGTCATCAGGCTTTGAACAAACAAACTCTGCTCTGCTCGCTGGTTGTTTTGATCCCTTCACCCCTGCGGGTGACACGGGTTGATATTTCGCAAACACCCTCCCCGCGGCGCCAGCGCGGCGCCCTATGCTACACTGACCTACTTGCAGTTCTTTGTCCTAGCTACTATTCCAGTATATAAGTACTTAATACGTTGTATTATATTATTTAGTTGGATAAAATATGATAGTTTTTTTAATGGACACACAAATGATAACATAGTGGGAATACAAATTCTATATTCTGCAACCTCTACACTCTTCACTCTACGACTGCCCGGCTTTCATTGTTACTCACTTCTCCTTTGTCTAAAGTTGTACTATTTTATCTTTGTACTATTTCGTCGAAAGATCCCCTTTCCGTTTTATCGTTGCATGCCATAATATTTTAAAACCATTATCCCTTAAAACTGTAAAACTTTAAGTAAGTAGCCTGTCTCAGTGGCGTAGTGGACGCAAGCTCGACTGCCGATCATAAGGTCACAGGTTCGATCCCCAGGTCAGGCAAAGTGTTAAATATTGGATTATTGTATTAGGAATTATCTCAATAACTGCCTGGAGTCTCTGGAACTGTGCCCAGTGCTGTGTGAACTGTACATGCGACCAATAAGATTCTGGCGAAATGTGGATGACCTACTATGGGATTGAGTTCTGGGCACACCTCTGCCTACCACTTCGGGAAAAAGGCGTGATTTTATGTTATGTTATTTAAATAAGTATATTATTGTCTATAATATTCAACAAGCGCACTCTTCCAAATTTGTTATTCAGTATAAGCTCAGCTCTCGAGCAGTCAACATGAAAGGTCCTGACTCACAACTATGTTTAACGTCGAACCTCCGGTCTTCCTACAATATGCATACTAAGGCGCAGCTAGCCTCACTTAGCTCCCCTACACACACAGCCAAAACATCTTAACTTCTTAATAACATCTTAATAAATAAATATAAAAATAATAACAATATAATAATGGACAACTTCCACACACGGTCATCTGGTCCCAAACTAGGCTAGTAGCCTGTACTATGGTAACCAGATGACTGATATACATACTTATATACGCTTATAACACCCAGACACAGATCAAACACACATGTTCATGCACACAAATGTTTGACCTGGCCGGGGATCGAACGAAATAAATAAATAAATAAACACTAACAACTTATCAGTCGACAATATGCGGCCTTATGGCTTCAGGGTACCTATACTACGTATACCTATTTATTGAGTTATTTATACTTTACCTGCACGCGGTTTTACCAGTTTCTACCTCTTACTAATAATTATATTATAATTGCGAAATTAAGTGTGTGTCTAACTACTAAACTTTAACTGATATTTTAACAAAATAACAGAAACTGCGAGTTTAGAATATTCATTTTCGTCCAAAGGGCAAAGCGGTGATCTCGTAGCTCGTAGAGTTTGTCTACGCGCGTAAACCTCGTAGACCTTACTACGCAGTCGTAGCCCTAGCAGTACATAGCTACGACGTTAGAGCTGACATCATAGAGGGGGCTGACGTTACGTAACCAGTCTTTTATGACACATAAACATTGTCCGTAATAGATTTCCTCTACTTTGTAAGAGTTAAGGAGACTATTGGGCGCGCTGATTTGTTTTGCGACGTAGAGAGTATTTTTTTCTGGGAACAAAATTAATTTATATTATTGCTTTGACACGATTTTCTTTTTAACGTAGTGAGGTTGGTTTATAATTACTAAGTCACTTAAATTTTTTAAGCAATTTAAATTACGTGTTTAGTTTGAGCATTTTAGTTAATTTTTATGTAAGCAGTATGTTTCGAAACGACAAAGTTAACTAGAAAAAAATTTTGCATTGATTCTCCTAAATTCCTATAAAATTTCCGCGGGAACGTAATCGCCAGTAGGCTATAGTAATTATAACGTCCGTAGCATTTTTATAATTTAGTATAGTAATGTATTTAATTAAAGTAAACATTAATTAAGTAGCTGTAGTATTGTTATTTCTCTTAATGAAGGCATTTGCCCTCCCAGAAATAAATAGTAAATGTAATTAAGAGTTTCTTCTACCTTCGAGTGTAGGGCAGTAAACTACATCATCCGGTACGGTTCCAAGTGTGCCAGAGAGTAAGGCTTCGTCATAATAGAACGGGATTATACGAATGCATAAGTACGAGAATCGAATAAAGCTAGAACTACATCTGGCACACATGTGCCACGTACGCCGATCTGGGCGCGTCGGAGCCCATACATTTTGTATGGCGACTAGCTGTTTAGAGCTACATTAGAAACACGCCTAATGCGCGTGTGCCAGATGTACCTAGCTCTAAACAGCTAGTCGCCATACAAAATGTATGGGCTCCGACGCGCCCAGATCCGGCGAACGTGGCAAACGTGCGCTAGATGTAGTTTTAGCTTAATTTTACAAGTTCAACTTCTCGATCAAACACCATAATACCGACATAATTTCAGTCGCGCAAAGGCATCGCACGTATTCTAATTAGGACAACTATTAGGCATCAGTATGTTTAAAATCGCAGATTCAGGCTGGAGTCATTTTATAGCTCATTTTAATTGGTAGTTAAAACCCGCATTCGGGTGTGGGAGATTTGGTTCACGCATGCCGCATGCTATAATCGTTTTCACTAGTCTATAGGGCCCGCATGCGGGGTGCTGGAGATTTCTGTTTAAGCTATAGAAAGCCTTCATTCATTGGTCGATAGCCCGTATTCCGAGACTCCCCGTATGTGGTGTAACGACCGAGTTAACGACCAATGCAAATGAGCTTCTATTACTGTATAGTGGTAGTGTATTATTGTAGTGGTAAGTAGGCCTCTTTTGCAGGGGCCGCCTGGGGAAGTATGTACCACACCTTTGCCAGTTATATATATCCGCCAAGCAGTAATGTGCAAACATTTCTGTGTTCCGGTCTGAAGGGCAGCGAAATTACTAGGTATGACGAGTTTCAAGTAATATCTCAGGATGACAGGCGCAGTGCAGTGCCGCGCAGAATTTTGAATTTTAAAACACTGGGTGGCACTGTGTCTGATATGGGCAATCACGATGCTTACCATCAGGTACCTGATTGCTAGTCTTGTCACTCATTATCATAAAAAAAAATTGTATTACACGAACGAGATTGATAGATATTACATGCTGCCTCTACTGATTAGTGTGCATTGTGCAGTCATTGAGACGCGGCTTTCTATAGACAATAATATATTCACTACCATTCTTATTCCCGTTTACTTATCATATAATTCGCGCGAATTTTCAGCCTAAAATTCGCAATCTCGCAGTTACGATCTACTATAGGAAGATGCCTTAAGGTAGTTGTAGCGGCGTCAGCGCGGCGCCATCCCGCGGCGCCAGGATACGCGTCGCCGTCTCCAGGGAGGAGTGAGGGTCCACGCTGGTGCGAGTACATTGCTGGCCGGCGAGGCGACGCACTGTCTGGGACACATTGCTCTATTGAGTATTAATTTATGGACAAATTAAATTCAGTAGATATTTTTATCGAATCTTGAATAAAAAAGTGGGCAAACATTTGAATTATTTATTTTGTTTATCATAACAAAAAAGTACATCCGTGGCAGCCTTAATTTATGTGATGCAGCATATAAGCTGAAAAAAGCTGGAAAGTCGCCAAAGATGGTATGGCCATGTCTTACGCAGATCAGCAAAGTATGTAGGGAACAGGTGCCTAAACCTGATTGTCACAGTAGCAAGATCTGGCTGTAGGATCAAGGGGCGCTGCCCTGACGTCGTCAGAGACGACATGAGAGCCAATGAGCTTTACAAAGAGGATGCCCAAGATTGAGCGAAGTAGGGGAAGAAAAGTCGAAGAGCAGACTCTGGCTGTAGCCGGAATAATCGTTAAAAAGAAGAAAGAAGCTCCCCTACAGAAAAAAAGTTTTTAAGAATTTCAGTTCAACTCTTTAAAAACATATAAGAAACAAAAAATTCATCTAAATACAACACTTAAAAACAACATATAAATCGGACAAGCTGCTTTCGACCATTGGTATAATACTATTTTATAAAAATTGATATTGAAACATATAGACATGATAGGAAAGTCGCAACTTATGAAGGAACCAGGTATTTATAATCTAGATATTATCTTGTATAATTTCTAGGGAATTTATAAGTATATAATATTACTTACTGTGCGCCGCGGTTTTACCCACGTAGTCTTCAATACCTTGGGAATATCGGGGTAAACACTACCTTATGTGGTATTCCAGGGTCCAAACTATCTACATACCAATTTTCACCCAAATCGGTTCAGTAGTTTTGGCGTGAAAGGGTAACAAACATCCATCCATCCATCCTTCACACCACCTCTTTCACATTTATAATATTAGTAGGATATTCTAGGCAAAAAAAAAACTTTTATTTTATTACATTCTCATCTATAGGCAGACCGCTTAATTGAGTCTTCGCCTGCGGGGTAAAGGTGCCTGTAGGACCAGAGAGGTGCGAGCGGCAGGCACCGCTCGCCCGCACCTCTTCTGGCCCCCGTTCACGTCTCCCTCCGCGCGCCCCGCCGTCCCTGTACCCCGCAGGCGAGAACTCAATTAAGCGGTCTAGCTATAGAATACCACCGACATCCAAACAAAAGTGAAAGCGCAAAACCAGCGATGTATTCCATCCCATTATTTAGTGGGACACCATCCGCATCCCGCTTCTCCGACCCCCTTACATTCAGTTCTAACTTGGCTCAACCGACGGACCGACCGGTGTCTTGTGACGTTAAAAATAAATAAAAATATAAACATGGGTATGGAAAAAAAGACTATTAAAATTATAGTGATAGTTGCTGTCGTCGTTTTAATTATAGGTAAGTGAATTAAAATTTGACGTGATTAAGAAGCTGATAATTAACATGAAGGAATCAATTAGTAGAATGTTGAAAAGCTTAGTATTTTTAACTGAAATACAAACTAAAAATAACATACCTCAACAATTATATTACCTACTAGCGGCCCGCCCGGCTTCGCACAGGTAGCAGAAGTTATAGTGAACGTTTTAACAGGAGTAAATTCGTGATACATTGTATTTTTATAGAAATAATCCTCATGGTTTACGCAGCGCACGCAAATATTATGTGTCTGATGTGCATCTTGATGCACACTAGACATCATTGACTTTCACATTATTTGGCACTTTTCCAATCGAACCATTTGTACGCAAATAAATGATTATTTCCGTTACAGTGACCAAACCTTTACAAATGTGTAAATTTTCCGCGGGCTAATTTGAATATATAAGTACTACAAACCCCATAAACTTCACCACCAATAGTTTTCATACCGCATAAATATAATGACTAAACCAAAACAGAATATAATGCGGATGCGGCAAAACGGATATAATGCGGGGTTAGGCAGGGGGGCTTAACATCTCCTAGCCTTTTCAATTTATATATTAACGGCCTGCTCGTAGCTCTCAGCAGTCAGTATGTTGGCTGCCATATTAATGGAGTTTGTGTTAATAATTTGAGATATGCAGACGACATGGTGTTGCTGAGTGCGTCGGTATGTGATTTGAGAAAACTAATGTAGGTATGCGAGGACTATAATGCGTGTGGCCACGGACTATATAATATAAAAAAGAGTCAATGGTCTTTGAGGGTGACGACGCGAAGTGTGCGATATATATACCACCTGTCCGGCTTTATGGCGTCATATTAAAATACTTATTTAGGACATATTCCGACTGTAGACCTCGAGGACCATATGACGCGCTGTCGGTCAGAGCGAATATGATCACTGAAAACTACGTTCTTCAGAGCATATTGTTGTACATCGCTCTACACGTGCAGCCTGTGTATACCAAACGGAACTACAGCGTCATCCTCGTTCAGTACAATAAGTTCAGAGCTGTGATGGGGCTGCCCCGTGTTTGCAGCGCCTCGGGTATGTTTGCAGAGGCGCACACGAATTGTTTTTACGCGTGCATGCGCAAGCGAGCCGCTTCTCTTGTGCGGAGAGTTCGGGCCAGCTCCAACACAGCCCTAGCAATGATTGCGGGAAGGATGGACTGCCCATTTATGCAACATTACTGCGATAGCGAGGCAGATATCTGTGCCCATGCCAGTGAGACGCTATTAATTGTTACTATTGTATTGTGTCTATGACATTTTATTATATTAAACTTTTGTGTAATAATTCAAATTCAAATTCAAAAAGTTTTTATTTCGGACAGAGTCCATAATGTTAGTATACAATCACAGCTTAACCTATGTTAGCACTTATTCTAATTGAAAAAATTAACTAATAAAATGCCTAACTTAAAAGAACAAAACCCATCACTTAGCACTGGACCAGCAAGCATTGTGCATGCCTAGCCGCTAGCCAGTGCCTCATGATGGGTCCGTCAAATCGGTCTACAAAAATGGTAATGTATTTTTGTGTATTAATTGTAATAAGTTGATGTGATTAATTCGATGGTTTTTTTTAATTGTTTAAGCAGGGTTTCCTTTATACATACATACATTCACGCCTTTTTCCCGAAGGGGTAGGCAGAGGTGTACCCAGGACTCAGTCCCATAGTAGATACACCCACATTTCGCCAGTATGTTATTGGTCCCATGTAATAGGGGGCGAGCCTATTGCCATCTAACGGGCACAGTTTCCTTTAGGACCACTTATTACGGGACGTTAACCTTGATTCGAAGTTACTTACAACCATGATTTAAATCATAATATAGGGTTTCTTTTTCCGTTCTTTACTAAATTTTTTTTAAGAATTATATGAATACTATTCTTTAAACTCAGTGCTGGCATTTTTAAGGCTTCCTAGGATTCAGGATTAGTTCAGAATGCAGTTAGCAGGCCGATGCACCTGATCGGTTTACATAGGTACATAACATATATCTACCTATTTATTTATACTTATGAGTATATTCTACTTATGAATTTATAATATACATTATTTATCCTCATATTAATAAGAGGTAGCGCCACATTTGAGTGATTTGACATTATCAGTATATATTATTAATATTTTATTAGTTTTTGTAGTGGTAGGCCTCTTTTGCAGGGGGCCGTCTGAGGAAGTACCTCACCTTTGCCAGTTATTCATCCGCCAAGCAGTAATGTGCAAACATTACTGTGTTCCGGTATGAAGGGCAATGTTACCAGCGAAATTACTGGGCATGATGAGATTTAACAACATATATATATCTCAGGGTGACAAACGCAGTGTAGTGCCGCGCATAATTTTGAAGTTTAAAACACTGGGTGGCACTGTGTCTGATATGGGCAATCATGGTGCTTACCATCAGGCACCTGATTTGCTCGTCTTGTCACTCAATATCATAAAAAAAAATCCTAGTAAAAATTTTACCACATCAAAAATACCACCCGCGGTAGTCTTTCTAAAATAAAAGAGTTTTTTTTTATTTAGAGAGTTTTAATAAAAGAACATCTAACGATTGTGACCTAGCTTAATCCCACCATCCTATCCTATTCTTCTTCCTACTATCCTACTAATATTATACATGTGAAAGTTTGTGAGGATGGATGGATGGAGGTTTGTTACTCTTTCACGCCAAAACTTCCGAACTATCTGAACCGATCGGGCTGGAATTCGGTACGTAGATAGTTGAGACCCAGGAATAACACAAAGGATACTTTATATCCCATTATTCCCACGGGAACGAAGACTACGCTGGTGAAACCGGGCTGGTGAAGCTGGGACACAGCTAGTATTATAATAAACTAGTGACCCGCGCTCGTTTTGCTCCGGATTTACATTACATATATAAACCTTCCTCTTGTATCACTGTCTATTGATGAAAACCGCATTAAAATCTATCGCTTTAAAGATCTGAGCATTAGATTGCTACAAAACACATTAGCAAAATATTATCTATATTATATAGATTTATTACATAACATAACATACATTCACGCCTTTTTCCCGAAGGGGTAGGCAGAGGTGTACCCAGGGCTCAGTCCCATAGTAGATACACCCACATTTCGCCAGTATGTTATTGGTCCCATGTAATAGGGGGCGAGCCTATTGCCATATACCGGGCACAGTTCCAGACTCCAGGCAGCTATTGAGATAATTCCTAATGGAAAAATCCAATATTTAGCACTATGCCTGACCTGGGGATCGAACCCGGGACCTCTTGATTGGCAGTCGAGCATCCGCCCACTACGCCACCGAGGCAGTCCATTATACATAGATTTATTATGCTAGTGTAAACCGATATTATGCTTCTACATTCTCATATCATACCCTAAATTATCACTTCATTATCATGATAAAATTCTAAATGATTCACCGACTGACATGCAACGCCGAGCCCAAACCGCTGATTCTTGAAACTTGAAATTTGAAATATAGTTTTGTTTCGGAATTTGGACGTGTAGCTAAGAACGCTATGAAAAGATTTCTGAAAATTCCTATTCTAAGAGGGCCAAACAAAGGAATTTCAGTTTTTCACTAAATATGCCCCTAATTCTGAAACCCTACACGTGAGCCCGTTTAAATTTGAATGTAAATACCTCAGATATAATAATCGAACACGTGTTTCAGGTTTTTCAAAATTCACATTTAAGGGGTCCAAAATAGGCGTCGGAATATTGGAAAATCTTTTCGGTATAACTATGCACTGCGTGATTAAGTATTTTTCTTGAAAGGTTACACGATCAGGAATGTTTTAAGGCATGTTTCATGAAAATCGGTTCGGTTATTCAAATATTATCAGCTTTTTTCAAGCGGCAGAACCAATAAGAGCAACTTCCTGTGGTCATATTGTCTCGAGATTAAAATATTTCCATGGCATACTAACCTTAGCCTGTTGGCCATTGTGGAACTCGATGACTATCACTTTAGTGACCATTAAATTGATTTGACATTTGTAGTTCATAACATTCCGCCATCTGTAGGTTAAGTTTGACTTGTGATCACAATACGCGAGCCAACAAGCGAAGCGGGCGTGCTGCGGCAGCGGCCGGCGAAGCGCCAGCGCTTCGCCGACTTTCGCGTTTTTGCGTTTGGACGCAACCCTGTTCTAAAGTTTATAACACTCCGTCGTAAGTACTCGTATGTAGGTGAAGTTTAAGCTGCGGAGCAAAGCGACAGACGGGACTCTGCCGTGATATAGATTCCAGAATGTTTTTATTCTAGAGGTTAGAGAAATTTTAACTTTAGTATGTAATTTAATAATTGAATCATTTTTCAAATCAAGATTATATCAACTAAGTGATATATCAATAGTTTGTATATCGAATGAATGTTGTGTCAAATAAAAATTATATCAAGTGAGATTATATCAAACGTCATGTTAAATCAATGGTTTATAATAGTTGAAATTATATCAAATAACGTTATGTCAAAAATATTTATATCAAACATTACACATCCAATATCCCCCTATATTATTGAAATATTTTATCCCTAAGGGAGGAAGGTATATATCCGTTTTAAATAAGTAGAAATCAGTAATAAGGGATTGTGTCTCATGAAAACAACAAAGATATAGGGGGTCGAAAATGGCGTGAACTGCTTCGAGAAAAGATGGTACGACCGTGCCGCTCTTTTGCTCGATTTGGCGGGTGCACTGCCGTGTTAATATACTTAGTCAGATTGTTTAGTTTTTGTTTTACCTTAGTTTTACTTAATAAGTTATTACTTTGGAATACAACTATTGTTCCGGAGGGGGCGTTGGTGTTTGCGACACAGTCTCACGACATATCATATCATATAATTCAGAAGAAAATGTTTGTTTACAATGCAGGTGCTACACTCGGCCTTATTCTGGGTTTGCTGCTTCCTTGGCGTTACGTAGGTATGTCATTGACTATTTATTACGCGTTCATTCATTCATTCATCTCAAGCGTAGAAAGTTCCCCATTGGGGCAGTTTTTTGGATTTATACGCAAAGGACGCTGCTGCCTCCTCTCCTTATCCACTGGATCTCCTAATGTTTGATCTGTCCGGGAATCGAAACCGGCTAAAGGGTTATCTCTTACGGCAATCACGGGTAGAGAGGGTGGAGTACTATTCTATTCTATTCCGCGTACTATAAATAATAGCGTTCTACGCCGCTTATCGAGTCAAATGTATGTTCTTTGATTAATGCCACAGGCCGATTGGTTCAGTGATAGTGACTCTCACCTGAGCGGCAGGTCCCGGGTTCGATTCCCGGACAGATCAAACATTAGTGAGTGTGAGCATGTCTGTTTGATCTGTGTCTGGGTGTTATGTGAATAGAATAGAAAATATTTATTCATCACCACAACTTAGTAGTTCTAGCCTAGTTTAGAACTAGTAGATAGATGGATGAGATGGCGGTGTGTGGAAGTTGTCCCATAACTTATTTATAATTATTATTCTCGTAAAATATACTATAGAGTTGGAAGTGTGGCCGCGCTCGGACGAGTACAACTGGGAACAGCCCGTGATCCAGTTCAAGCCACACGATGCTGGCAACTGGAACAAGTGGTACACCCGCATCAACGACTTCCTCAAAGGTATGGACACTTACCTGTTAGGTAAACCTTGAAGAACAAAAAATAAATACAAATATTAATTACTTGCACATAAATATATTTTTATGGATCATCATCATCAGTGATGTATATTATATACTTACTGCTGAATATAACATAACATACATTCACGCCTTTTTCCCGAAGGGGTAGGCAGAGGTGTACCCAGGACTCAGTCCCATAGTAGATACACCCACATTTTACCAGTATGTTATTGATCCCTTGTAATAGGGGGCGAGCCTATTGCCATGTACCGGGCACAGTTCCAGACTTCAGGCAGCTATTGAGATAATTTCTAATGGAAAAATCCAATATTTAACACTATGCCTGACCTGGGGATCGAACCCGGGACCTCTTGATTGGCAGTCGAGCATGCGCCCACTACGCCACCGAGGCAGTCTGCTGAGTATAGGTTCTCTTAAACGACAAAACGTGAGATTGCATTACTTTTTAGGGTTACGTAACTCAAAAAAAAAACGGATTATAGAATTTAACTTCTCAGTCAACGCAATCCAACGGCCATTTTCCATACATTGCGCAATGTACTGTAAACCTCTAGGTTACTTCCCGTTGGCCTAGCATCATGAAATTTGGCAAGAATCTTAAATCACAAGGAATAAACCCCAAATCCGTAAAATTTTACAAAACAAATAAATTGTAATTGTTAACATGTCAGCAGTATAGAATTGAACTCGATGACGATGTTCTTCAACGCGGTAGCGGCGTTGTGTTCAGTTATCTAGTATGGAACCCTGCACTTAGCATACGTACCAAGGCATGCCTTAACAATTTATTTATCCAATGGATACCTGTCTTTTGGACAGGTTGTCGATCCAGGATCCAGAAGAAAACCTCTTCCTTAACCTATTATAATTTTTAATTCAGCGCTCGACTATTCGCGTCATGTGATCGTCGTAAGCTTAACGGTGATCTTACATTTTCTTAATGATTAATATTTGTCCAGAAATTTCATAAGGTGTCGTCAGTGATAAATCAATCAAAAGTGATCCGTATCCCCATCAGCATACGAGACCTCAGTCCCGGAAGACCCGGCCCGAGCACCGTGCTCCATCCACAACGCTCGCGAGCCGCAGTACCGCTCCGACACGTGTGTTATTGCCATGAGGATGTGGGCGCCGTGCACCGCTGACCATTACTATGGATACGACATGGGCAGGCCTTGTGTCTTTCTCAGGTTGAACAATGTAGGTACTCGTATATTGGTAAGCGTATTCACTTGAGGCAGACTCGGGCCGAACGGATAGAAATCTCGACTCGAAATGCTAAGTAGAAACCGAGTCTCGCCCCAGATCCCTTGATCCGAGGCTGCATTACATACGCGAAATAAGAAGTCGTGAAGCTTTGATTATCTAGGCTGCGCCGCGGTGTCTGGGTAGATACCCAGCAGGTGTGTGAGTAGCCGGCTTTTTACTTCTGAGCGATTTGGTAGGTTTGGTTGGCGGTGTCTGGGTAGACACTGCACACTGCACTGACCTAGACACTGCAACGCCACCGAGATAGCCCTCTGATGTGAATTACACTATCATTTTAATTAAATAAAAGCCCTGCTCTAGAAACGTACACATACTACACCTTACAAATATGGTCATCCAAATAGGATCCCAGCAGACGTTGCTAAGTAGACTTAGCGACCAATAAAGAACAGATGGGTTAGGTTACGCTTTTGTGGGTGCTACGAAATGTATGAGGCTTATTGTCTAGCTATTGTATTAATCTATGTAAATACCTATATTATGATTGTTAAAATATGGGTGTTCTTTTGTATACAGATCCATTATTGGGTTCCGCAACCATACAACTCTACGTCATCGCTGCCGATACCGAATGAGATGCCGAGCAACTTGAGACAATTTATGGTAAAACACCTACGAATAATAATGTCAGGAAATATAACTACGAACAAATGTCACTCTAAAAATGGTTCTCCGTGAAATAAATGACGTATATTTTAAACACTAATCAATAAGAAGGTTTTTAGTATACATGACTTGTGATTGGTTAAAATACAGAACAAAGGCAGCGATTGGTTCGCGAGCGTATTGCAATGTCAGCTGTTATCAGTTGCGTCAAGCGGCGTGGACGATGTTATGCAATAAGTGAAAAGGACCAAGTAAATAATAAAACAATATTTTTTGAACTATAAACATAAACATCTCTTGTAATGTGTTATTCATAATCATTTGTTGTTTATGACATACGAATGAATACTAAATTGGTATTTAAATGCAATAGAACCTATATTGCATTTGCTTTTTGCAATCGTACTACGATAGCGAATATACAACCAAAACAATAAAAACCACCTCCGTAACATCCCTGATATAAGTATAGGGGGTGATAGGATATATATTACGATACTAATATATAAAAATATCTTTGGTAATGTTATTGTTTTTATTCTTAATTGTTTTTTTAATCTTAATATTTTACCAACAAAAAAACCTGCTTAATTAAGACAATTGAGTATTTTAAAAAACAAAAAATATAATATATATATATATATATATTTTTTTTATTTATTATGAAGTTCTGAGTTTAATGAAAAGTATGATCAGATTCAAAAAAATATATTTTTAATTAATCATAAGCAATTCAAAATTGATAAACTTCCAATAAGAATCACTTGTATATTTGTAGTGGTACTTAGGCCTCTTTAGCAGGGGGCCGCCTGGGGAAGTACCACACCTTTGCCAGTTATTCATCCGCCAAGCAGTAATGTGCAAACATTGCTGAGTTCCGGTCTGAAGGGCAATATTACCAGCGAAATTACTGGGCATAACGAGTTTCGTCAACTAATAACTCAGGGTGACAGGCGCAGTACAGTGCCGCGCAGAATTTAGAGTTTTAAAACACTGGGTGGCACTGTGTCTGATATGGGCAATCATGATGCTTACCATCAGGCACCTGATTTGCTCGGCTTGTCACTCACTATCATAAAAAAAAAAAACTTGATCACGACCGTTCTGCAAGTGGTCGCCATGATTGTGACTTCATTATGTCAGTTATAATTTTATGTATGGTACTTTATAACATTGTGACGTCATTACAGGTCACGATCTCGTTCGGGTACTATCGGCTTCTTTTCAGAACTGAATGAGAATAGAATTTTTAATTAGATATAACTTTGTAATTAATTATATTTGCAAAAAAAAAAGGTAAAAATAGTTTTGTTACGAATCTTATATAATATGTATGAATCTTTCGATTTATGCAAAAATACTCAATTATTGAACTGACTTCATTTTGCATAATATTGACCATCTTGATTTAATGGCGTATTTAAATATTTTTGTTTAAAATTATAATTTAGCGACTAGGAGAAACCTGTGAAATGTTCCTTAGACCTTTCAATCTTGTATGGCTCCTGCACCACGCCACAACACATCCTGGCATGATTTTATTCTTGCTGCTCAGTTATAAAAACGAAAACGTACGCGAAGATTTAACGTGTGCTCACTTGCAATGTAAATGGCCGACTCAGTCCCGCGTGTACATAGTTTTTAAGCACCACCCACTTGTACCTAGTTTTCGTTGTGTTATTTTTTGGGGGCAATTACATTTCCTGACTTATTATTATTCGTAGTAAAACACAAAGTAATGTTCTGTAGGCCAAGTCAAAAGTCAAAAGGCCAAGAAAAAGCCTACAACTGACTAGCTACATTAAGAATGTGATGAAAGTAGAAGAAGTAGAAGAAGCGAAAGTCAGAATCGTCGCAAGTGGAGAGGGTTGAGACGAGCGCGGAGAGGGCTAAGTCGACAACAGGAACAAGGTGTGTCTCGGGATTGTATAATTATCGGGAATAAAAATGTCCGCTAGTTTCGAATTAGATATTAAAACATCCTTTATGGTCCATAAATAATCCATATTGGATTCAGACAGGTAGGTTAGTATGTACCTAGTTTTACGAGTAGTTCGTTATCTAGTTCGTTTTGGTGCCCGTTCCATTTAATTATTCTCACTATAGGTATAATATCAAATTTTAATATTATAGTAGGTTGGTATGCATGACGAGGTATCAGGACGAAAGGTACTCGAGCGAAGACTACAGACTAGAAGACGAAGACCTGCTACGAGGCGGACCGAAGAGTTGATGAAATTCGTGGGGCTCCAAGAATTATCCCGCGCTGTGGTGCTCTAATGGGAAGGCTTATGTTCAGCAGTGGATATCATCTGACTTAAGATGATGATAATACAAAATTAATCTAGATTTTGCTGCGGTTAATGGTTCTATTTGCAATGTCGCAGATGGATCGTCCAGCCCACCAGTACGGCGACTACGTGTGGGTGTCCTGTAAGGGCGAGTTCAGTGCAGACGAGGAGAACATTGGCCCCATACAGTACATCCCGGGCGGATTCCCTCCAGGGTTCCCCACGTCTCGTCTGCACACGGCCGATAGGATCCCCTACTCCAGCCGCAACATGCCTGACCCTGTGCCGGGGCCACTTGTAGCCGTGTTCTTTGAGAACCCTCGACGTAAGTTGAAAGGCTAAGGAATCTAGGAGAAGATTGGCCTAGAGATAGATTACTCACTCCTGGTGATCTCAAAGGGTCCTTTAGGTTTGTTCCTTGATTCTGTGTCAAAAGCTAGAGAACGTCAGCTCACTATAGGTAACCATCTATCTTCTATTACGGAACACAAAGGCACACAAAGGAATGAAATAGGACCGTATGCGACAAACAAATTTTGATGAAATGTATGAGACTATGCCGACTGGACCGTTTCGCCATCGAAGCGTGCCGTGCTCGATGCTCCGTCAATTTTCTATGAGAACGCTGTTGATATGTATACCTAGTGGGCAAGGAAAGTACACCGGTTTGTGTATCCGACTCCATCTCGCATATTGTCCGATTTTCCAATCTAGTGGGCAGTGATCTTTATACCTTCATAATAAAACGGACTCGTTGTTCCCACAGGTGGCGTTCTGATCAACGTGGAGTGTCGCATATGGACCCGCGACCTCTACTACGACTCCTCCAGCAGGGTCGGCCGCGCGCGCTTCGAACTGTTCATTGAATAGTTTCTATTATAATTCTTATATTATAACGTTACATTAAAGTTCAATAATAATTCAGGTTACATTCCGACCTCTATCGTCTGTCTACTACGACTCCTCCAGCAGGGTCGGCCGCGCGCGCTTCGAGCTGTTCATTGAATAGTTTCTATTATAATTCTTATATTATAACGTTACATTAAAGTTCAATAATAATTCAGGTTACATTCCGACCTCTATCGTCTGTCTACTACGACTCCTCCAGCAGGGTCGGCCGCGCGCGCTTCGAGCTGTTCATTGAATAGTTTCTATTATAATTCTTATATTATAACGTTACATTAAAGTTCAATAATAATTCAGGTTACATTCCGACCTCTATCGTCTGTCTACTACGACTCCTCCAGCAGGGTCGGCCGCGCGCGCTTCGAGCTGTTCATTGAATAGTTTCTATTATAATTCTTATATTATAACGTTACATTAAAGTTCAATAATAATTCAGGTTACATTCCGACCTCTATCGTCTGTCTACTACGACTCCTCCAGCAGGGTCGGCCGCGCGCGCTTCGAGCTGTTCATTGAATAGTTTCTATTATAATTCTTATATTATAACGTTACATTAAAGTTCAATAATAATTCAGGTTACATTCCGACCTCTATCGTCTGTCTACTACGACTCCTCCAGCAGGGTCGGCCGCGCGCGCTTCGAGCTGTTCATTGAATAGTTTCTATTATAATTCTTATATTATAACGTTACATTAAAGTTCAATAATAATTCAGGTTACATTCCGACCTCTATCGTCTGTCTACTACGACTCCTCCAGCAGGGTCGGCCGCGCGCGCTTCGAGCTGTTCATTGAATAGTTTCTATTATAATTCTTATATTATAACGTTACATTAAAGTTCAATAATAATTCAGGTTACATTCCGACCTCTATCGTCTGTCTACTACGACTCCTCCAGCAGGGTCGGCCGCGCGCGCTTCGAGCTGTTCATTGAATAGTTTCTATTATAATTCTTATATTATAACGTTACAATAAAGTTCAATAATAATTCAGGTTACATTCCGACCTCTATCGTCTGTCTACTACGACTCCTCCAGCAGGGTCGGCCGCGCGCGCTTCGAATTCTACATTTAATAGTTTCTATTAAGGTGTAAGTCTTATAACGTTACAATAAAGTTCAATCTTATTTAGTGCCGATTTGAAGCGCCACTGCAAGTGTCCCGAGGACAATTTTCATACATTTTGACGTTGATTTTAATTCCGAGGACGAGGACGCTACAGCGTCAAAATGGGGAAAATTAAATTGCCTCATTCTGATACGGCCTAAATACGGCTTTCACGGAGGTCATGAATGGCTTTCAGGTTTTCATCCGCCTCCTTGAGTCGTGTTACCCATTACTGGGGGGGGGGGGTCGTGACCCCTTGCTAGGATGCGATCCTTCACAATGGAGCGCCATCTCGATCTGTTGGCGGCGATTTTTAGAGCCTCGTGCACTTGAGTTTCAAGTGTGGTTTTACGGAGAATTAATTCTCAAATTCCACTGGGGTGTCCACAGTTTTCGGGAGTTAGCTTTGGAGCCAATTCTGAGTTTGGTTTTTATATGCTATCTAAAGATAGACTATTGGGTCTCAGTATGTATGACACTTTGGCGGTGCGTGTATGGTTGCTTCGTTCGGGGTCACCAGTTTGTCTGTTGGAGTGCGGGGAGCTAAGTGAGGCTAGCTGTAGAATTTGTGGTCCCACAACACTATCGGACCTCGGTTGGCGTTGCCGTCATATAAAATATCTGAGTTGCCTTCAGGTACCTAGGTTGGGTACTTAGGTAAGTGTGGAATATAGTATATAGTAATATAAGTACACAGAATACAGTAACAGTGGACACTCCAGTGGAATTTGATAATCATAGACCTCAGGAAAACCTGAATAAGTAAATTAAACTTTATCGTAACGTGATAAGCACTGTCCTCCAATAAACAAATAGGTACGCTGGACTGGCTTTGGGCCGTGCCAGGATGAGGGGATTTGATTTTAAGTATATTTATATTTAGTTTAATGAATATTTTTGGCAATAAATGAATGTTTGCTTCTTGAACTAGAAGGTAATGTCAAATGTCTGCTAAAAGTGTGCTGTACCTATGCGTCTTGCAAGTTTTATAATACTCAGGTAATGTATCTTTTATGTAACTATTTACTTATAATAATATAACTAGATACTGTGGATTGGTAACATTAATAAATGTAAATCGTTATAATAATTACAAACTATCATCAACATACATATCTGTTCTGTGCTATGGGGGAGCCATAGCACAGAACAGATAATAATTCTATGTATAGAATGGACACTGTCATCCGCCCACCAATCGGGCCTTCCTCACCCCGCCAGCGAGATAGAGCTCTCCATGAGCCCCACTTCTATGGGAAATCACCTCACGCACACTCTTGCACGTGTAAAACTCCATGTGTGCAGTGTCTGTGTAGGTAGTTATAGCGCGGCTTTTGTATGGAATTGAGTCGAGTGTCCGGGGTGTGATACCTATGATATAGTTCTACCTACCTCTAATTAGGTAGATAGGTAGAATAGTATGTTAACATACTTATTTACCTGTAGTGGTAGGCCTCTTTTGCAAGGGGCCGCCTGGGGAAGTACCACACCTTTGCCAGTTATTCATCCGCCAAGCAGAAATGTGCAAATATTACTGTGTTCCAGTCTGAACAATGTTACCAGCGAAATTACTGGGCATGACGAGTTTCATCAACTTATATTCGCAGGGTGATGGGCGCAGTGCAGTGCCGCGCTAAATTTTGAATTTTAAAACAATGAGTGGCACTGTGTCTGATATGGGCAATCATGATGCTTACCATCAAGCATATGATTTGCTCGTACTTTCATAAAAAAACCTAATTAAATGAATACTGATAACATTATGATGTAAGTCTATATCTATTCTTGCCTACACGTTCAAATAATAATTAATTGGGGATAATAATTAAGGGATAACTATTGTCAAAGTCAATTGTTTTATTTTATTGGCAAATAAAGTTGTTTTATTAATTAAAAAAATACTTATAATTTACCTACTTAAGTACCTACCTATATAAAATAAATAGTAGGTAGGTAAGTAGTGTATACTGTGTACATAGTGTAGGGTTATATACCTTTGAAAACGCTTCCAATCTCAAAAACAATCCGCCTACTAAGAACATACAACGCCATCTAGTTGCAAACTACAGCAAACATGGAGGAAGTACCCTAGAGCTTTCAGACCCCTATACGCAAAGTATAGAAATATGCAGTAAAATGGCCATAACTTTTGATTGCGTTAACTTAGAACCTTTAAATAAAAAGTACTCTGTGCTTAGAACTATGATTTATAGCCACAAGGTACCGCAGAACTGAGTATTTGATTTTAATTTCAACTTGATACCTCCACGCGTTTCTATAAAAAAGTGTTCCGGGACTCAAACTATCACTTTACCAAATTTCATCTAATTAACTTTGTACATTTTGACACTTACACAATCGAACCATATTTGGACGTATAATCATCTGAACAGCCATGTCCAATAACGCTCAGATTTTCCATATGCGCCACTCATGGGCATAAGCCCCGATGTTACGTGCTCAGTGCCCAGATGCTGGTGACGCGGACCGCTATTGGTCGATTTGTAATGTGATCGATTTATCTAACGAGTCTCATTCTCTTTGTACTCTGTCATACCTATACCTATATTTTATTTTTATTATAATTTTTATATTTGTTCGATTTGATCTGCTATCGCGAAGAATGTTTTATGCTCCCCTATAGGTTATAATAATAGTATGGAGTATAATAATAGATATTATGAATAGTAGGTATATTGATAAGAATGACTTAGACACAATGATTGTCCACATTCCACATACCTAATACTTTTAACTCTTTCAGCGATAGAACGAACGTTATTTTGATGCCCCTAGCATGTAAAAAAATGAAGCGAGTAGCGAACAAGAAGCTTTGAGGTAAAGGGAATAATCTTGCGCTTTATAAAATCCCTTCCATCACAGCCTACTATTCTGAAAAAAATATCGACGTAGATTGGTGATTCACTGTTTCCGATGAATTTATAGCAAATAAGTGTTCATGACCAGTCAGGCGAGTCCTGTAAACTTACTTTGGTGCAAATATTACTAATATGTCCAATGTGAAGACGCTCTGCTTATGATATGAAACAATAGCAAATGTAGTAACCGTGCTAAGTTAAAAATAAAGATGTAGAAAAAACAAGGTTACCCTATAAAAATCATTATTACTTAAAAGGTGGCTATAGGTCACAGAATATTTTTTATCGGCAAAATTGGAGGTGTAAGTGTACAGTCGTGTAACTACCTTATTTGTCAAGTTAGTAGTATAAAAGTATGAAAAAAGGTACAATAAGCGGTTCGGGCATGCGCAAATTAGATAAATTGAACTTATGTTTTAATTTTTTTATCAAAAGGACACATCAGATTATGTGGTACTTTATTCCGAGAGAGTAATAGACTCAGAATAACACGTATTTTCGTGAGATGTTATATTATTTTTTAAATTGCATGTCGAGTTGTTTTGGTGAGGTGTGTGATGCTTGTAAGTTAATTTTATTAAATTAAAATAAATTTATTTATTTTATTTTATTAAAATAAAGGTATTCCTTTATTTTTATGTACCACATTTTATGCAATAAATATAATCATTCATTCATAAAATTAAATAATACAATTTTGGAGTCTTTAACCTCATCCAGACTGACTTCATTATTCGAGCTGTAATCGCTCACACACCACTACGAAATATGCGCGCGAATGTACGCAGGGGACTTGAGACGCGTGAACGGGTAAGACGGGGTGAAGACTACCCACAGAACACATATAAACAAGAAGAAGTCCCACTACGTACTTTAGATTTGCGTACACGAAGCGACGCTAGCGCTACCAACGCTTCGCACTGGAACTATTCAGTAGCGCGGGAGATTTAATATTTCTAACATTAGCTATAGGTACCTACCAATATTATATGTCTTTAATTACTTCTATATCTATTCATGACATACGCAAAGGGTAAAAAATAAGAGCAGGTATTAGAAGTAGTCTTTATTCAGATGAAAATAAGGTAAATCTTATATTACACAACATCTTTCTAGAAGGGGTTGGCCGAGGTGTACCCAGAACTCAGTCTCATACTAAGTATACTCCCACAGTTCGCCAGTATGTTATTGGTCCTATGTAATAGAAGGCGAGACTATTGCCATTTACTGGGCACAGTTCTAGACTCCAGGTTGTTATTGAGATAATCCCTCACGGAAAAATCCGATATTTAACACTTTGCCTAACCTAGGCGTCTTTTTCGCACAATCGCAATAATAGAGTCTATAATCTCGTTAGCACAAGAACAAAACTTTCTATAGCACAATTTATCAAAGACGAGAAACTTTACAAAACTTATTTCCACTAAAGATGTGCAAAGTGCAAATCAATGAAAAAGTGAAAATCGTAAACAAAAAACAGCACAGAATAAAAACAGCCATTTCTATTATGCAGTTGCCAGATGGCAAAAAAGAAATTCTTCTAACGCTGATTCAAGTAATCATAAGAATCTGAGGTCTAGATTTAACTAATTTGAACAATATATGTAATAAAATTATTAATAAATTTCATTACTTATTTCAAAAGTGTTTATTCTTTATTATTTCTATCTTAAGAATTAATTAAATAATTCCCATAATTTTGAATTCTACTAAAATGTTATATTTTCCTTAGTAGGGTCAGTAAATAGTGCTTTCTCTGTCGTTTTTAGAGCTCCGTTTCTTTTTAACATTTCCTTCGCCATGTTGGCATTGGCCGGGAACTAAGCTGACACCCCCCCCAGAACTCAGTCTCATACTAAGTATACTCCCACATTTCGCCAGTAGGTATGTTATTGGTCCTATGTAATAGAAGGCGAGACTATTGCCATTTACCGGGCACAGTTCTAGACTCCAGGTTGTTATTGAGATAATCCCTCACGGAAAAATCCGATATTTAACACTTTGCCTAACCTAGGCGTCTTTTTCGCACAGTCGCAATAATAGAGTCTATGATCTCGTTAGCACAAAAACAAAACTTTCTATAGCACAATATAACAAATACGAGAAACTTTACAAAACTTATTTCCACTAAATATGTGCAAAGTGCAAATGGAAAAAGTGAAAATCGTAAACAAAAGACAGCCATTATTATCCGGTTGCCAGATGGCAAAAAAGAAATTCTTCTAACGCTGATTCAAGTAATCATAAGAATCTGAGGTCTAGATTTAACTAATTTGAACAATATATGTAATAAAATTATTAATAAATTTCATTACTTATTTTAAAAGTGTTTATTTCTATCTTCCGAATTAATTAAATAATTCCCATAACTTTGAATTCTACTAAAATGTTATATTTTCCTTAGTAGGGTCAGTAAATAGTGCTTTCTCTGTCGTTTGTAGAGCTCCGTTTCTTTTTAACATTTCCTTCGCCGTGTTGGCATTGGCCGGGAACTAAGCTGACACCCCCTGAGACTACCAAACGACCAATGCAGCGCCGGCATCGCGCGCCTATTCCGTCGCATCTCATTCCTGTTACTACCAAACAGATCTAAAAAACGATTTCTGCGCATTCAAGGTCAGCGCTATTAAACTTTGACGCGTGACGCACCTATACTCGTACTTACTCTAGAGAGGGAGGAAGGAGAATTATGCCCAGCAGTAGGGTGATAATATGGCCTGACGATGATGACTCTAAACTTCCTGAAGAACTAACAGGGTCTACCAAAACTGGCGTACATACAAAAAAGCCCATGCCACTGTCACTGTGCTAGCAGGGCAGGTGGGTACAAATTTCTAGTGTAATACTTTCACTAAATCTTAGAATTTCTATTGCAAAAAATTCATATAGTGCTGTAATGACTTGTAATATTGGACGTGTGTTGGACAACTCACGGTAGAAAGTTTATAATTGATGCTAGCAACCCCTGCTAGACTGACAGTGACAGTTGATAGCAGCTTACGGATTGACGGCTATCTGCGACTGTCGGAATTTTGACCTCTGTTCTGTGATTTTGACATTTCACCATTGGCTGTCGAGGTCGAGTCGTCGACGTTTTTTGCTGCCGGAATTCGGAATCACCATTTAATAATATTTGTTCATTTGTGAGATTTTTCGCGAACCAAAAGCTGTTTTAATCGCGTCGCAATAGTGATAATGGTGCAGTTCAGGTTTTGTTTGGTTTTAGCGGCGCTGTGCGCTTCCTCCCTGGGTGAGTGGTACTCTTGTGTCTATCTAGAAACGTTGTCTAGAATCTTGTAATGTCGGTATTGGATATCAGATTCTTTGTTAGACGTCTATCGTGTTATGTGGGAGCGCGGAGCTCAACGGTACTCTTTGTTGAGGCTATTGAATATTGTTTACGTAATTAGCTCTAAAAAGAACGTGATATTGTGTTCTTTGGGATACATGTCGCAATAGATTTCCAGAAAGGTTTTGTGCCTCTACTCTCTACCCACTTTATAAGCCATTATGGATAATAATATTTAGCTAATTATGGTTAAGGTTTTAATGTAAAACATAGTAAGCTGCTCTCTAGTGATAATTACACTGGTATTTTAATGTAAAACATAGTAAGCTGCTCTCTAGTGATAATTACACTGGTATTTTGTAGTGATGATGATGTTAATGCAATATTTTTAATATGTAACCATGAACGCATTGTTATTAGCAATATTTTTTAGGTAAGTGTTAAATGTAGGTACCTACTACCTACCTAATCTACATCTTAGGTTACTTTTTTAATGAATTGTTACTCTGCAGCTTTTTCTTTTGATTTATGTACCCATTTAGTTAATATTCTTTGAGATAGAATTATTTATTCTCTTCAAATGGGCTATGTGCTGTAAATTTTTGTCATTATCACTATTCATTTGAAGGTTACCAAAAAATGCTGCTAAATGTTCAATGTCTATGACCAAATATGTGTTTTTTTTTTTAATGATAGCGAGTGACAAGATGAGCAAATCAGGTGCCTGATGGTAAGCAACATGATTGCCCATATCAGACACAGTGCCACCCAGTGTTTTAAAGTTCAAAATTCTGCACGGCACTGCACTGCGCCTGTCACCCTGAGATATGAGTTGTTGAATCTCGTCATGCCCAGTAATTTCGCTGGTAACATTGCCTTCAGACTGGAACACAGTAATGATTGCATATTACTGCTTGGCGGATGAATAACTGGCAAAGGTGTGGTACTTCCCCAGGCGGCCCCCTGCTAAAGAGGCGTACCACTGCAAAATGTGTAATGCTAAGTTTAAAAATACCACTTAATCCAACAGGTGACACTGTGAAGCCACCACCAGACACAATCATCTTACCAGTTCCTCTCATCACCAAGCCTGCGCAAGAAACTGCGGTTCCGCAGCCACCAGAAATTCCAGAAATACCAAAACCTGAACCTATAATAGAGAAAACCACAAAACCACCTACAACCACTCCTCCGACAACTACCTCCACAACCACTGCTCCAACTACAACTGTTCCAACTACAACTGTTCCAACTACAACTGTTCCAACCACAACTGTTCCAACCACAACTGTTCCAACTACAACTGCCCCCTCCCCTGCTCCTACACCTGCTCCCCCCGCCCCCTCCCCTCCAGGTCCTCCAGAACAAGGCTCATGGAAGTACAATGATGAGCACAACGTCACCTGTATTGTAGTGCAGTTTGCAGCACAACTAAATGTCAGCTACACCAAGAATATAACGGAAAATGGTGAGTCATTGATAGTTTTTATTGCTAACTTATTAAAGATGTATCTTTAAAAGTTGATTCACACATCAGGGGGTTCCAATCATAATGATAGTTTCTATGTAATATGTTTCTAAGTATGATGGTTTCTATGTCGGGCTTTATGACTAATGTGCCCTGTGGTTTCACTGTATAGAACAGAAGATACTGTCATCCGCCCACCAATCAGGCCTTCCTCAACCTGAGAGCGAGATTGAATTCTCCACACCTCCCGCCTTGCTCGGAAATCACCTCACGGACACTATTAGGCGTGCACAAAACTCCATGTGTGCAGTGTCTGTGTAGTAGGTAGTTATATTGTGACTTTTGTATGGGAATTGAGTTGAGTGTCCAGGGTGTGTCCTGGGTTTAGACCCAGACCAAAATCTATTTCAACCCAATCCATTCTGTAGTTATGACATCCCACAATATCTATCCATACAAACTTTCGCGTTAATATTATTAGTGTGATATGAAGTTGGCTGTGCAGTACACACCTATATAGGTTTACAATTCTAACTTCACATAGTCAAATATCACATACACACACACATATAAAATTTGTGTGTATGTGATAAGGAAGAAGAAGCAGTTGTCGAGTTGCGGAGAACTGCCTGCGTATTTGACTTGACTTGATAAGGAAGTTCGCCCGTCCCTCAAAGGCAGTAGTGTATTCTTCCGCACAAATACTAGGAATATGTCCTGACCCGTTCCGCTCCTAAGCCGCACCCGTGTTGTCTTGTGAAGTAAACTTATTTGTTTCTCTGTAGGGGTGTGCCTATAGTCTGTTTGCCTAGTCTGTTCTCATTTCTTGTTCAGTTCAATGTTTAGGCATGATATGAACTAAGAATTTCTTAACTATTTATTTTCACCTAAGGCAAATTTACATTTATTTACGAAATATTTATTTCCTTAAAAGACAAAACTTATGAGGCACAACTGATAAACACTGGAAGAACTTAGACAGAGGCGTGATCTCATTAAAACATACAAAATATTATATTATATATTATATTATTATATATTATTAAAATACTTAATGGACACCATGATGTGAAGCATAGGCATTGAAATGTTCCTGTGGACCTGTTCCTGTGGAATACAACCACACACCTGAGAGGACACTCACACCAACTCATCAAGCTGCCAAGTACGAGTAACGCAAGAAAACACTTCTTGCCAAACCATGTACCAAAACTGTGGAACAAATTGCCAGAGACTGTTATTAGTGCTACTACAGGGAACAGTTTTAAGAACAGACTAGATAAACATTAAGAAACTAATGAACTTTTAATACACGTGTGCAGTGATATCCACGCATCAGCGTATGCTGCTAGTGCATTATTAAATAATAATAATAAGTCTTAAAAACCCAAAAAAAAATACATCTGATAAATACTACTTCCTACTAACTAATATTATAAATGCCAAAGTTTGTGAGGATAGGAAGATGGATGTTTGTTGCTCTTTCACGCCAAAACTACTGAATTGATTGGGCTGAAATTCTATATGTCGGTAGCTTAGATCCTGAAATAACACATGGGGTACTTTTTTCCCTGATATTCCTATGGGAACAATATCTACACGGGTGAAATCGAGGGGCACAGCTGGTTAATTATGTTTGTGTGGTTTGCTAGTTGATATTACAATAACAATGATTCAGTATAAACGCCCCTTCAGTTTCTGAGTGGGTATGTTGATTCATTGATATAGCTTTCATGTTGTTTCTAAACATCTGCACATTTTGCTTGCGCATCTTTTTGCATGATGAAGATAAGGCCTAAGAATCCTAGTGAACTTGGACTTTGTGCTACTGAAAGTGAAAATCTCTGTCTCCTACCTATAACCCGAAACTAACTAGGTAGGAAGGTACTTACCTTCTCATACAAAATTTCACAGTGAACAGATCATAACTAATATTTTTACTACTAATAATTTTTTTGGTCATATTTTCTTAAATAGGTACATAAATGGCAGGTATCATATCAGGTTATTTACAATTCAAATGATTAATCAAATACAGAGGGTATTTGATTAAAAGAAACTTAATTCACGGAAATATGGTAAACAAAATGGTTTTTGTTCAGCTGACGGCTGTCACATACTTATGAAGCTATCTTATATAAGGTAAGTAAAGTAAAGTAAAGGCATCTCTTAGACCACTCCTTGCTCACTCAAATAACTATAGTCGTATTGCAGAGAATCTGTATGTTATATTATTTTATTTTATTGTTTTAATTAAAACTGCAAGTTACCCAATTATTATTATTTTCCTCGTCACAAATATGTGGATGTTTCTGCTTTAGGTCAATCAATAGCAATATATACTATAGCTGTGCGCCTCGGTCTCACCCGCGTAGACATCGTTCCCGCGGGAATATCGGGAAACAAAGTACCCTATGTGTTATTCCAGGGTCTAAGCTGCCTACATACCAAATTTCAGCCCAATGGGGTCAGTAGTTTTGGCGTGAAAGAGTAACAAACACCCGTCCACACAAACTTACGCATTTACAATATTAGTAGGATTATTGTAACAATTCCTAAGAACAGTATAATGTATCTGATGGCGCCATTCTAGATGTTTCCTCACAAACTATTGCTCAGTTAAAAGTTCGCCTTTCACCGAAAAATCACGCGATCGATCGTTATTCATTGCAGGTCTGTTTCAATAACACAGATTACTCAGCCTAACTGGCCTTTACTTTTTAAATATAGTTCTACATTGCCTCTAACGGGGCGTCTCGGTAGGGCAAAGTAGGTGCATATTCCCAAAGTACTGGCTTTATCTATAGTTTGTAAAAATACTTGATAGGTGACAGTGAAAAATAAATATTTTTAGGGTTTCATACCTCAAAAGGAACAAAGGAACCCTTATAGGATCACTTTGTTGTCCGTCTGTCTGTCTGTCATAACTCATATTACACAAGTTCCTCGAGGAACTTAGACACAACAACAACTTAGAACAATATTTGATTTGTAATTAAGGTAGGTAGGTAATGGATTCTTAGAATGCTAATCACATTTTAATGTTTATTTTGAGAAATATGACAAAAGGTTATGACATATATGACAAATGTTAACTACTCGTATATTTATTTTATTTTGTAAACTATAGTTTGGACTAGATCACACAACAAATAACACTACGTATAGATTAATTATCATTTGTGTAAGTAGTGCCATAAAGTAAAAATGTGTAGCCTACTAGCTAAACCTACTTAGTACTTATGCATTATAGTAGATTAAAGATTATAATTTTATTTATTGTATTTATACATATTATATTGAAAATAATGTTACAAAATTATAAATCTCAAATTTCAGTACAATATAAAAAACTTACGTTTGCAACAGGTGAACAAAACGCTTGCGAGTTCTAACTCACCTCCAGCGCCATCTAGCGCGGTTTTGGTTAGATTGATAGATGGATGGATGTTTCTTACCCTGGAATCCAGGGTAAATTTAGTATGTAGGGTCTAAGCTACCTACATACTAAATTTCAGTCCAATCTGTTCAGTATTTTTGGCGTGAAAGAGTACTACTTACACTATTTAACACATAGGGTTTTTCTTGATATTCCCACGGGAACGATGTCCACGCGGCTGAAACCTCGGGGCACAGCTAGTTTTGCAGAAATCATTATAATTATAATAATAAATTTGATTGTAAGATCTATACATTCAAATTACTATCATGGAGTTTATGTTTTTAAAGGTTTTTCCAAATTGATGTGAGATTTTTTCTCAACAAACAATAATTTGATCTAAATGATCAACAGTACCTAACTTAAAGAGATGAGGGTCGTTAGGGGACCGCTAACATCCGGTGTTCTCACATAATATTATACTCATAAAAGTCAATCAAAATTATGCATAATATCAGTTGTTATTTTGCCACGTTTAAACTATTGGGCTCAAATTGGCAACGAAATAAAGATTAGAATTGTAAATGAGTCCGGAAAACAAAACAATTGATTGGTCTGTTCAATACGTGACTTGGTCATGTGATTATGGACGCCAGTTTTCAATATTATATTGTGGAGAATTGCAAAGTATTTAACACTAGTTCGTTAACAAACTTGCAAAGAATTGAACATAAAGTTAAAGGCAGCATACTTCGCATAACTCAAACTCAAACTCAAACAGATTTATTCAAATAGGGCATAATCTGACACTTTTGCACGTCAATGGTCTGCCTCGGGAATAGGTCCGGTTACACCTCTGCCTACTCCTCCCGGAAATAAGGTGTGATGTTATGTTATTCTTCTCGTAAAGTCGGTGTATGGGTTACGGTGGTGTCAGGTCGCCTAAAAGTCTGACATGACCGACACGACCACCTCCTATGACGAGTGTTATTGTCTAAATAAAGCGGGTCATTAAGGAAAAGAGGAAAATAGCGAAAACATCCGGGTTTTCGCATTGGAAGCTATGAAAGATTTTCTCGATCTCCCTAGCTATTTTTAGGATATTTGCAAAATTCCAACGGACCCCAGGATAATAATTGAGAACTTGAATGCTGATTGGCTAATATAAAACTTGAGCAAAATATTGAGAGGAGCTATAGATTCGCCCACCTTGCGCAATCGTATGTGCTCCATATTTGTGCCTAATAACTTTACCCAGCACAGATCCAACCGTAGGCACAGGTTCCTTGATCTTTCTTTCTGTCGCACCGTACATCGTAGGAACACTCCCATATGCCGCATCATGTCTGATGACCTCAACGCATTCCTTGCTCTTATCCTAAATGCGATATTTTTTGTGACAAATGGCGTGCTATTTTAAATTTACTATTGACATTTTGTGAGACTTATAATCCTAAAGCTAATATTTACTACAACTTTTGACATATTATTATTATTATTATTATTTTTTTTTTTTGAATTATTATAATTAAGTTTTGAATAATATGTATAATTGCTGTAATGCGTTCATATTATTACAATAAATAATAACAACCTAACCGAGTAGGACTTCTTATAGCACCAATCAGAACATTCGTCAAGAAGTCAGCCAATCAATGCTCATAAAGTGATTGGAATTCGCGATTACTCTAGGCCCCATTGGATCTTCGCAAAGATCCTAAAACTAGCTGGTTCGAGAAAATCTTTCTTAGTTTTCAATTAAGTATCGCAATTATTCGGTTTTTTCAGATTATCCAACGACATATCCAATATGTGGGTTAGTTTTACAGTGCGAGGAAATGGCGACAATTTATAGGCATTGTTATAATTATAATTATTCAATGTGGAGAAAAAGGCGTCATTCTATGTAATGTTTATGTAAAAATTCCGTGTATGATAATTTTATCAGTTTCCGTTGCTGGATATTATTATAATAGTTAAACTAAGTACGCATACGCCCACTATTTCTATATGAGCGCAGAGTTTGAATATTCATATGGAATGCTAGAGAGACTGCGCTAACATTGTAGTGTTATACATTTTAAAATTATTTTAACTGTGGACTTTAAAAAGCATTCGCTGTCATAACAATCGGCTAAAGTATAAAGGCACCTTACATTTTCATACAGAATCCTTAAAAAATTAGACTGTTGACCAAATTCGGATGACCTTGTGGTTCCCCCCTTTCTCATTCCGTGGGAACCGTGAAACCTGGCAGAGGTACATATTCGCGTGGTACTTCCTAGCCGCGCCACAGTCAGAATTTGAATTGAAAATAATTTTAAAAATATGTTCTTAATATGTACATTATTGTACATATATTAAAAAAAATTGTACTATAAAGGTTCGCAAGAAATTAAACAAAATCAGTGGCGCGGCCAGGTACTATGATTCCTAGCCGCGCCACCGCGTACACTGTAATAAATAGTCTAACTAAGCACCAAATTACTGTCAAATAATTGTACGTCTATTGTTCGCTCTACCGATAGTGAGAAATACCGCGAAAAATCATTATCTTCATGATCAATATCGAAAGTAAAATAAGTCGACTATGGCGATTCTGTCAGGCGTTCGGCCCATGGATTTGTGGGCTCCTGTCCCACGTTTATATAATTATTTATTTTATCTTTTGTAAATATAATATTTATTTATACATACACTCATACATGACACAATATTTACATTAATTATTAATTTACAACTTATAATCTATATCATTATTTATAATTTTATTCCCAATATTAGTTTTATATATTTTACACATTTCATTAAAATGCCGTGACCGTGTTTACTTTTTCGTACAATGAAACCGCTACGCGCGGCGCGGTGCGCGGGCGTCGCTATGCGAGCAACAGGTTGATCCGCACCGCTCCCGCAGCCGCGCCCCGCGTTTGCCTTCCGCGCGGCTACACCGCAGTCGTTGGTTTCCAGTCCCAACAGTGCAATTTCGACTACCGACGCACCGTCTGTGTCACCTTGCGCAATTACCTAGCTTTCACGTAATTAAATATCGGAGTTCAGAACACCACTGCATTTTCTTCAACCTTCCATCAACTTAATAATATCTACACGGCGAGTAAGGGACGAACGGTGTGCCGCGGAACCCTGCGCACACCCATCATTCGCCCCCGCATAACCGGCACTCCAAGCTCGCCCATAGATTTTATATAAAAATGAGAATAAGTTTGTTTGTAAACAGAGAAAGTACTAAATCACGGACAAAGAACGCTTTTACTATTTATTGTGTTGACTTACGAGGTTGATAATTTTCGCGGCACCAAGTGACTACAAACTTGAGTATCTATGTAATGCGATAAATTTTAATACGTCCACGCGTGTTTTAGAGATAAAGTGTAAAGTGACCAACAGATTGAAAACCGAATAAGTGATCTTATAAGGGTTCCTATTGAACCCTAAAATAGGTTTGCTTTTAAATAAATTACAGGCGTTTGTCCCATAAACAACAATAATGTATCAAAAATGGTACGGTGCGGCCGTACCACGAATTCGAATGTAGAGCACGGACTGACAAGCGTAGATTTTGTTTCGATATCTTTTTGGATATAATATAAAATGTTCATCATATTTTCTGATTAAATAAACCTACCTAATTAGTAGTATCATACTGCGACTTAGGTAGGGTAACAAGGTAAAGATACATAATAACTGATGTACATACCTAGTACCTAATAATCATAACCACGGTGATCGTGATCGATATATCTAGGTAATAGTTATAAATTGTCTTATTACTCATTCATTTTGCATTTCATTACCTGTCTAACCTATGTAGGAGATACCTACTATTTTTCAAACAAGGGATAGTATATCTACCTAAATAATAGGTTTCATGTCTAGTAGATATATAATATACCTATCACAAATAAATCATAGTATATGTACTACATAATATATATATCTATAATATACCTATGTGCTTCGTCTGTCCACGAAGAAGTCTTGTGGGTAAACGTCCTACGCTACGCTTGTCAGTCCGTGGTCTACATTCGAATTCGTGGTACGGCCGCACCGTACCATTTTTGATACATTATTGTTGTTTATGGGACAAACGCCTGTAATTTATTTGAAAGCAAACCTATTTTAGGGTTCAATAGGAACCCTTATAAGATCACTTATTCGGTTTTCAATCTGTTGGTCACTTTACACTTTATCTCTAAAACGCGCGTGGACGTATTAAAATTTATCGAATTACATAGATACTCAAGTTTGTAGTCACTTGGTGCCGTGAAAATTATCAACCTCGTAAGTCAACACAATAAATAGTAAAAGCATTCTTTGTCCGTGATTTAGTACTTTCTCTGTTTACAAACAAACTTATTCTCATTTTTATATAAAATCCATGGGCCGAACGCCTGACAGAATCGCCATAGTCGACTTATTTTACTTTCGATATTGATCATGAAGATAATGATTTTTCGCGGTATTTCTCACTATCAGTAGAGCGAACAATAGACGTACAATTATTTGACAGTAATTTGGTGCTTAGTTAAACTATTTATTACAGTGTACGCGGTGGCGCGGCTAGGAATCATAGTACCTGGCCGCGCCACTGATTTTGTTTAATTTCTTGCGAACCTTTATAGTACAATTTTTTTTAATATATGTACAATAATGTACATATTAAGAACATATTTTTAAAATTATTTTTAATTCAAATTCTGACTGTGGCGCGGCTAGGAAGTACCACGCACATATTCGAAGAGTGGGCAGCAGCGCTCTCCGTTTCCAAGTATTCCAACAACTGATCACCAAGCCACCTGCCAAGCGTGGTGATTACGGCAAAATCCCCCCATATGAATAGTTTATGGCGTTCTATGTGGAGGCCTATGTGACCAGATTCTGAACCTTCAACGACACTTAATTTGAAGCTAGTGCCTCTCGGGTACATGATCTATTAATTTAATTTATTTAAGTAATTTAATTTAATAATTGTTTTTTTTTTTTTACTAATCCTTGGTCAATAAAATCAAATTACTAATACATATGGACCACTGTTGTTTAACAATAAACTATTTGAATATGAATTTATCAAACAAACAGGTATACTTCTTAGCTCGCCTTATATTATCATCTCTTAAAAAGGATTGGCAAACATCAGTATACGTAGCCTTTCTACATAAAATATCAGTAAATGCAAGCCGTATCTACTACATGTAAAAACACGTCCATAAGTGTCGTGTTTGTAACACGGCGCTATCGGTCACGTTTGGTCAACAAATTAATAGCAGGAATATGAATTCAGTAGCCGAACGGTTTGTCGGCCATAATATTATTATGATTTAGATTGAGAAAAAATGGCATTAGGTACCAACTACCAACTCTAAACGCTTTGCAATGAAATTGGCGTAGGGTCAGTCGTACCACTGGAGTTGTTCCATTGATGGAACAAATGGTACACCGTTGTATCTCTTGTACCATCAATGGAACTAGTGACACTCATTTTGAATATTGTCTAGGCTAGAAGCCTGTACTATCGTAAGCAGATGACTGATATACATACTTATATATGCTTATAACATCCAGACACAGATCAAACAGACATGTTCATTCACACAAATGTTTGAACTGGCCGGGGATCGAACTCGGAGCCTGCGGCACAGACAGCAGAGTTACTGCCATCTGAGCCAACGAGGCTAGTATATATAATAAACAACGGAACTGTTAATATACCTAAGAAATATTAGTTTGGCCACACAGTTAGTTATATACACACGTACAATGGTACATACATACATACATTCACGCATTTTTCCCGAAGGGGTAGGCAGAGGTGTACCCAGGACTCAGTCCCATAGTAGATACACCCACATTTCGCCAGTATGTTATTGGTCCCATGTAATAGGGGGCGAGCCTATTGCCATCTACCGGGCACAGTTCCAGACTCCAGGCAGTTATTGATATAATTCCTAATGGAAAAATCCAATATTTAACACTGCCTGACCTGGGGATCGAACCCGGGACCTCTTGATTAGCAGTCGAGCATGCGCCCTCTACGCCACCGAGGCAGTCGAGGTGTAAAATGTTACAGTTTATGTAATGCCTACTGTTACTGTTAACTCAAATTGCATGGATTGAACACATAGTGCAATGTTATAATATGTTATATGTTGTATTCTACTTACCTAATCAGAAAATTCTCATATTTCATTAGGAAAGAAAATATCTTCATAAAGTTATTTTCATAGCTATTGTTATGATAGCTGAAATATATTGAGTCACAATACAGGCCTGGACAAAGAATGATTGCTTATACCGCACTGGCACCGTTTCTGTAGTACCTATCTGGTTGGCAAATGATAAGCAAGCATTGTTATTAACACAATTAGCATTTTTCTATATATTGTGCGAAAAATATCGTGACTTTTCGAATGACATGAAACCTGTGCATGGGGCATGCAGGTCCTCTAGAATCGACTTTATAGCGGTATATTATGTCTGTTAATTTTGCGATCATATAAATTCTGTTAAGACGTTTTATTTACTTTTGAGTCAACTTCTTTATCTTTGGTTACTTCATTATACCATGTCTATAAATAGGTAATACCATGTTACGTTCACTATAGGCAGTGTCGCTATCTTTTACTTATTGTGTAGAGTCCCACAAATATTCTCAAATTGGGAAGATAAGACATTGCATTTAATAATGTTTCCGATTATAAACCTTGAAAATCTTGTTTGCAGAACTGGTTCTTCTACACTCTAGACTTTAGCTTATTGAATCTATAATCGTGAGAAAAACTAAATATTTATAGATACGAGTATATACTAATAAGACAAAATCTGATACATTGAATATTATTATAATAATAATTTGAAATTTTACTCTAACAGAACGGGTTACCCAAATTACACTGCTCGAGTCAATTCATATAGGTTATGTGAACAACCCAAGTTGTCAGCGTTTCAGGTCGCCAAGATTCCTACGCAGCCTCCGACATGACCTAACGACTGCCCCCTACATATCTTATAGGAAACTACCGGAACCTACAGTTTAACGTGCCATCCGAAACACGGTAGCGTCCCGGTAGAGTCCTGATTTTAAGCCGGGCATATTTCTGCGGGGCCACGGACACAACTTTATCAAACTAAAATTCAATATTAATCAGGACTAGGTCCTAATGAAACAAAACATGTTTATAGCAAAATAAAAAAATAAACTTTAGTTCATGATGCCACCACGTGTTAAATAAGTGCTCCATAAAATGGTTGATCTCTCAATGTTAAACATGGATAGAGGTGTAATCTCAAACTCAAAAAGACTTATTCAAATAGGTCATAATCTGACACTTTTGCACGTCAATGAAGATATACAGTACTGAGTCTACCGTGCAATAATCTTATTGTGGGGCAAAGTTTCCTAATTTATCCTGGCTAGTATGATTCCTATCAGGCAGGTCAAGGTAGGTCTCCCATGAAGCAGGAGGCGGCCAACGAGGCATTGCTCGAGAGGTGGAGGACGCGCCTGGCCCACCCTCGAGCAGGCAGCTGGACAGTGGTGGCAGTCCGTCCACTACTCCAGGAGTGGACGGAAAGGCAGCACGGGTCGCTTACCTACCGGCTTGTGCAGGTGCTTGCGGGGCACGGATGCTTCGGCAAGTACCTGCACCACATAGCCGGTAGGGAACCGACCCCCGCTTGCCACCACTGTGGATGTGACGTGGATACGGCGCAGCACACACTGGAGGAGTGCCCAGCATGGGCCAGTGAGCGTCGTACCCTCGTCACAGTTATGGGGGCCGAGCTCTCGTTAGCAACCATGGTTCGAACCATGGTTGAGAGCGAGACCTCGTGGAGGGCAGCGGTCGAATTCTGCGAGACTGTTATCTCGCAGAAGGAGACCGCGGAGCGTGATCGCGAGGCCACTACCGACCTCGCGATGCGCGCCCGGAGACCAGGGCGTCGAAGAAGGCTCTTCCACGCCCTTCTCCATCCCCCATAACACGGGTCTAGGCGGTGAGTGCGGGGGCACCCACTGCCGAATAGATTAGACCCGCGAGGTGGCGCGCGCGGTATCCCGCGCGCCCCTTTTGTGTCGGGGGCGAGAACTTCTCCTCGCCCCCCGCGGTGGGGTCCTCTACGGAGGACCGAACGCCGTCCGGGCTGCGGACGAGTGCTTCGGCGTACCCGTGGTCCGGACACATGGCGTCCCGCTGGATAATCCCCAGGTTTTTTAGTGGGTAAACCCCGCCGTTACATCTTGGCGGGGGAGTCCCACATACCGCCCTGCCGCCCCCCGGCGCAGGGTGACGATGCGTAAAGCATTTTTCCTGGGAAAAAAAAAAAAAAAAAAAAAAAAAAAGGTCTCCCATGAAGCCATTCAACCCAATGTCATCTTTGGGATGAATGGCTCGATGGCGAAGGGGACTAATGCAACATTACTGGTGAATTAAGAGTGGTAATAAAGCGATCCAATCATAATCAATCCACCTAGTGGTGGATCACCACCTCGGCTGTAGGAAGTCCACTGCTGGACATAGGCATCCCCCATTACTTGGGGTTTCGCCAATACTACTTGGAAGGCGGGTTGGCGAACGCAGTTCGATGGTTTAACATATATACTGTCCATACTCGTACCATAATCACGGAACAGATAATAATAATATGGGACAACTTCCACACACGGTCATCTGGTCCCAAACTAGGCTAGAAGCCTGTACTATGGTAACCAAATGACTGATATACATACTTAGGTATATAAGCTTATAACACCCAGACACAGATCAAACAGACATGTTCATGCACACAAATGTTTGACCTGGCCGGGGATCGAACCCGGGCCCTGCGGCACAGAAAGCATAGTTACTGCCATCTGAGCCAATCAGGCTGTCATAATAACTACGTATAGAATGGACAGTGTCATCCGCCCGCCAATCGGGCCTTCCTCACCCCGCGAGCGAGACTGAGCTCTCCACTAGCTCCGCTTCGCTGGTAAATCACCTGACGCACACTCCATGTGTGCAGTGTCTGTGTAGTAGGTAGTTATATCGTGAATTTTGTATGGGAATTGAGTCGAGTAACCAGGGTGTGCCATAATCCTACTTATTATAAATGCGAAAGTGAGGATGGATGGATGAATGTTTGTTACTCTTTCACGCCAAAACTACTGAACCGAGTGAGCTGAAATTTTGTATGTAGGTAGCTAAGACCCGGATATAACACATAAGGTACATTTTACCCGATATTCAGATATTATATGTCTACGCGGGTGAAACCGCAGGGCACACATGTGCAATAATAAATCATAAATATTATTTATTGTGTTAGAATAGAATAGAATAATAATTTATGCATACCAAGAAACAATAACAAACAGTATTACAATAAAACAATAACATATACAATATATATATCAAGGAAATTAAGCGGCAAAATTACCGCAAGCAATTCCTTACAGATATCGGTAGTATGATTTCTTCTGAATATTAAGAGAAAAAGACACTAAGTAAGTAAAGGTACCTATATAATGTAAAAGTATGTTTTCCTCAAGACGGGGCATGCGCAAATGATTCACAGCTCGGTAACCGAGTGGATGACTCACGCAGTAACACAGGCTTTGCTTGCCAATAATATCTACTATGTTATTTTGTACTATGTTAAGTAGGTATATTGCTGTCTCATATTTAGATATTTATTGAGAACAGAGAGTCAAACTTTTTATCTCTAATCCAGTTCCAGCCTCGTTTTTCTGACGAAATATCTGCATAATATATTGCTGGATGATCTGATAAATTGAATTCTCGTAAAAGTCCTTAGTATATTATTTTCAGTCTAGTTTTACCAGATATAAATAATACCTATTTATATAATAATAATTTGAATTTATACTCTAACAGAACGGGTTATCCCAATTACACTGCTCGAGTCAATTCATATAGAGGTTATGTGGACAACCCATATTGTCAGAGTTTCAGGTGGCCAAGATTCCTTCAAGGCCTCCGACATGACCTAACGACTGCCCCCTACATATCTTATAGGAAACAGCCGGGACCTACAGTTTAACGTGCCATCCGAAACACGATATAAATATTTCTTTATATCTTGCCAGTGCTGGGGAAAGGCTTCCATTTCCTCTCTCCATATATCTGGTTCCTGGCTTAGAGTTATTTTAGTCAGAAAAGATTTCAAAATGCTGGGATTATTACAAAAAGCCAATAACCAGATAGTCCTACGACGTTATATTCCTAATAAACCAGTTTCTTATTCTCAGATTCAAATATTACTTTTGTCTCTAATTATAGAAAAACGTCGCTAGTCGTTATCAGTTTATCGGTTGTTTTAAAGTTATCTATAAGGAGCATTTGAAAGTGTGTCGCTTGGTGACCTTAGCGTGATGCTGTCCTCCCTCGGTCTAGAACGTAGCTATTGAAGCACTTAGCGGGGGATTGAGACGCCTTGACACTCTATTAGATTTATTGTTAGAGGTAGGAAAAACGTTTTAAATCTGTAAATAAACATAAAAATAAGTGTCTGGTTATCTGATAAAAATGATTACTATTAACCCTACTTTTTTCATTAGCATGGATAATATCCATACTGAAAAGAAGTAATAACGAGAGAGCGGATGCAATTTGTTCAGATGCGAAAGAGGAAATGATTAGGAAACGAAATATCGTATTTATTTATTTATTTATTTTATTTATTTATTTATAATCAGATGCTTGCCACGCTTACAGAAAGTCCAACACGCGAAGCAAGCCAAAAACAACAGTATCTACTTAACTACTTATTTATACCTACTACATATTTATAATAATTATCATGGTAAAATAAACTTACGAAACATTTTATAACATTAACTTAAAAATAGAATACACACATTCAGAAAGCTTTTAAATTTGATGTGAAATATGTCCACTTCAGATTGTTGTGCGATCAGAGCGTTGAGTAGGCGCAAGGCCTGTGCAGTGGGAGCATATTGTGCGGTTTGTGTTAGTGTGGACGGTGTCATGAACATACGGAACGCACACAGCCGCTGCTGCCGGACCGGCGTAAACAATGCGCACCGAGCCAAAGCACTCGGGTTATCTATTTTGCCATTGAGTAGCAGGTAATAATGAGATAAGAGCGCACACTTTCGCCTCAACTCCAGAGTATTAATACCTACCATTCCGGCAACGAACAGAGATGGATATAAATAAGGGTAATATCCGTAAAGTTTTCTGTATAAGAAGCGAGCAAATTTACGCTGCACTCTTTCCAACATAATTTTGTACTTATGCTCATGCGGGTCCCAAATCACCGAATTATACTCCAATCTACTCCGTACAAAAGCAAAATAGAGTGTGCATATAGCATTTCTATCTTGTATTGTCCTATAGAATCTATGTGTACATTCAGATTTATCTCAAAGACTGTTTGTTTTATTATAAGTTTGGTGCAATCACTGGCATACTCTCAATTACTCATTCACTCTCATTTACTTAAGGACCTCAACACACCAAAGCCGCGGACCCACTGTAACAACCCGCGCAGTTTTTATGTTGGCGACGTGGATTTATATGCATGGGCGCATGGTTTATAATACATTTTCACCGACTGTCAGCGACTTTGGAGTGGGACACACCTAGTACATTCCTTAACACTCAAAAATGAGCATGTCTATTTGATTTGTGTCTGGATGTTATAAGCGTATATAAGTATGTATATCAGTCTTCTGGTTACAATAGTACAGGCTCTGCCTAGTTTGGTACCAGATGACCGTGTGTGGAAGTTGACCCACATTATCTTATCTTACTAATATTCTCAAATCTAAGTACAATGTAAAAAAGTTACGTTTTTAACAGGTAAACAAAGCGCTTGCGAGTTCTAACTTTCCTCTAGCGCCATCTAGCGCGGTTTTGGTTAGATGGATGGTTGGATGTTTGTTACTCTTTCACGCCAAAACTACTGAACGATTGAGCTGAAATTTGGTATGCACTATGCAGGTAGCTTAGACCCTGAAAGAATATATAGGGTACTCTTTTCCCGATATTTCCACGGGAATAATTCTACGCGGGTGAAACCGCGGGGCACAGCTAGTATTATTATGGTTCCATATTATACATACATACATTCACGCCTTTTTCCCGAAGGGGTAGGCAGAGGTGTACCCAGGACTCAGTCGCATAGTAGATACACCCACATTTCGCCAGTATGTTATTGGTCCCATGTAATAGGGGGCGAGCCTATTGCCATCTACCGGGCACAGTTCCAGACTCCAGGCAGTAATTGAGATAATTCCTGATGGAAAAATCCAATATTTAACACTGCCTGACCTGGGGATCGAACCCGAGACCTCTTGATTGGCAGTCGAGCATGCGCCCTCTACGCCACCGAGGCAGTCCATATATAGTTCCATATTATAACTAATAAAATTCCCTTTAATTCCAGAAACAGCCACTGTATACAAAAGCCTCAACGTGCCAGTGAACGCGTCAGTCGTCGCCGGCAACTGCACCGGTAACGTACAACTCATCGTCATCGCCTGGCCGCAGAACACCACCGACAACTTGCTCAAGCTGACCTACCTGAAGAATGAGACCACGAAGTCTTACAGCTTGAAGGCTGTCGATGTCATACTGTCGGCTGATAACTTCGTCAATGCTTGTAAGTACCGAATATATACCTATTATACTAATTTTAATTTAACTTGTCTTATAGGTTTAAATGAATTTAAAGTGGATCGATTTCCACACAAAATGCATAATAAGCCACTCATCATCATCATCTCAGCCATAGGGCGTCCACTGCTGAACATAGCCCTCCTCTCCCCCTTAGATTTCCATCCAGTCCGGTTGTAAGCGGTCTACAGCGTGCTCCTGCCGTACTTATCAGATCGTCCGTCCACCTTGTGGGAGGACTTTTGTGGGTGGTTTTTTGAGTGTTCGATTGCACCAAAACATTTAAGGTTGAAGAAAACCCTATGGATTTTTCATCTATACATCCTACTTCCAAATAGGTATATAATAAAATAAAAGCGAAAGTTTGTTAGGATGGATGGATGTTTGTTACTCTTTCACGCCAAAACTACTGAACCGGTTGACTTTAGTCACTCCTGCTTGACGCCCACATAGCAAGAAGGCGTGAAATTGTGTGCATTACGAACAATACAATGACGCATTACGAGCTCGTCTCGGCGAATGGACTATTTTTTATGCTATAAGTGGGGGGTACAAGCATACGGTGTGTCAGATAGTAAGCGGTTACCGCCGCCTATGGATACCTGGAACACCAGGGGTATTGCCGACCCTTCAAGAGTCTATTCATATAAATCACTTGTCTATAATTTGTGTAGATTTTATTTTATTTTTTCTTTATAATACTGTAATCCTATTTAATATTTTATGTTATTTTGCATAAGTATGCTATTATTATCATTATTAATTGTATAACATTTTTTTGTAATATCGACATGTATGTAATCATATCAATAAATAACTATGAACTATGAACTATTCACTCTCCTGTTGAAGAGCTCTCCTGTTGTAGCTCAACGGGAAGACCGCAGCAGGGACGATCATTCCACAGTTTGCACGTATGCGGCAGAAAAGAACGGAAAAATCGTACAGTGTTGCGACGGCCACGCATCATAATCAACTAATTACCTATTTACCTTTGCCAGTTATTCATTCGCCGAGCAGTAATGTGCAAACATTACTGTGTTCCGGTCTGAAGGGCAATGTTACCAGCGAAATTACTGGGCACGACGAGTTTCAACAACTAATATATCCGGGTGACAGGCGCAGTGCAGTGCCGCGCAGAATTTAGAACTTTATAACACTGGGTGGCAATGAGCCTGATATGGGCAATCGTGATGCTTACCATCAGGCACCTGATTTGCTCGTCTTGTCACTATCTATCTATCTATCACTATCATAAAAAAAATAGTTGATTAATTTTAAAATTCCAGCGTCCAACGCGTCAGTGGAGCTCCACCACGGAGCTGAATGGAGCACCCCCCTCGCGACCTCCTACCGCTGCATGTCCTCCACTCGGCTCAACATGACCTCCAACACTTCCGCCGCCGACATCACCTTCTCCAAGCTGCAGGAGGAGGCCTTCAGGACCGGCTCCGAAGCTGGATTCAGCGCTCGTGAGTATTTACTATAGATATCTAAATTACTTTAGAATAGTGCTCCACCCTCTCTATCCGTGGTTGCCGTAAGAGCCGGCTAAAGGTTATCGGATCCAGAGGACGGGCAGCAGCGTCCTCTGCGTGAAACCATCTATCTCAGCGCTCGCCAACCCGCCTGCCAAGTGTGGCCAGTATTGGAATAAACCCCTCCTTATTGGGGAGGCCTATGTTCTATAGTAGTCTAAGAGTGAATCTTAGCTACGAGAAGTTTTACACAATCCAATGAAAAATTTGCCAAATCGATGTTTTATATTCCCCTGTATCCTTCGAATATAATTAACCCATTCTGTAAATTCATATCCTGATATTTTTATAGTGAAGTAAGTCCCTTTCGTTTATTTTCAATTATACTCTCGATATTTTATAGTGAACTTGTAATAATCCCAATTTTACTCGCTTGATTAGATGTTCACTACAAAAATTTGAAGAGTTTATAAACAAATATAATATAATAGGGAAATAATTTATTTTATACTCAATTTATCAGAATATAAAATATAGTTTACTACATTCGGAGGAAAAAGCTTTGATTTCTGTTGAAAATACAATAACACCTTTTTACCTAGTTTTTTACACTTAAGGATAAACAATAAAGGAAAAACAAATTTTAGTTTTCGTCCTAGATGTTTTTTTCCCTTCTCTGTAATCATAATAATATTATCATATTATCTATATAAATAGATAATATGATAATATTATGTAATATTATTATGATTACAGAGAAGGGAAAAAAACATCTAGGACGAAAACTAAAATTTGTTTTTCCTTTATTGTTTATCCTTAAGTGTAAAAAACTATTATATCATATATTATCATATTATCTATATAAATAGATAATATGATAATATTATAAACTTTCAAAACTCCTGTGTCATGTCCATTCTCTGCACAAGCTATCCTACTTTTATTATAAATGCGAAAGTTTGTGACGATAGATGGGTGTTTGTTACTCTTTCACGCAAAAACGACTTAACCGATAAGGCCGAAATTCGGTATGGAGATAGTTTTGACCCTGGAATAACAGATAGGATACTTTGAATCCCGATATTTCCACGGGAGAGATGACCACGCGGGTGAAACAGCGGGGCACAGCTAGTCAACAGTAAATACTTGTTGAAATCATTTAAAACCGAACAATTACAAATATCACGTTTTCAATGATAGTTTGATAATGAATCGAGCCGTTATCGGCGCCACGCCAGACTTGCGATAAGCTCGCAGTGCTGTTCGTGCCCATTGTGACAATAACGCAGATTGTTTGTTTTGTACGCGGGTCACGGTCGAACGGTGACGTTTTGCTACATTGTCGCAGTCAAAACTTGACTATCGCTCTGTTTTGTTATGATTTATTTTGTACAAATTGGGATTTGAAATAATTGTAGGAGGATTGGAGGAAATTAATATAAATAATAATAATAATATGGGACAACTTCCACACACGGTCATATGGTCCCAAACTAGGCTAGAAGCCTGTACTATGGTAACCAAATGACTGATATAAATACTTATATAAGCTTATAACACCCAGACACAGATCAAACAGATATGTTCATGCACACAAATGTTTGACCTGGCCGGGGAACGAACCCGGGCCCTGTGGCACAGAAAGCAGAGTTACTACCATCTGTGCCAACGAGGGTGTCAATTGTAGGCTAACAAGTTAAATCAAGTAATTTAAAAACCCCTCGTCCTCTTCTTCTGACCGAGTGAGGGTACAGTCATTGCATATAACAATTGTACGCGATTTCTTTACGTGTTCACCTTAGGAGGCGTCTACAATATGTATGGTCTAATTGTCTTCCAGCTCGTGATTGCGGCGGCGGCGACGTTCCGGACGCGGTGCCCATCGCGGTGGGATGTGCTCTCGGCGGGCTCGTGGTGGTGGTGCTGGTGGCGTACCTGGTGGGACGCAGGCGCTCCGCACGCGGATACCTCTCCATGTAGACCGGTATGTACTGTAACATCGCGGTGGGATGTGCTCTCGGCGGGCTCGTGGTGGTGGTGCTGGTGGCGTACCTGGTGGGACGCAGGCGCTCCGCACGCGGATACCTCTCCATGTAGACCGGTATGTACTGTAACATCGCGGTGGGATGTGCTCTCGGCGGGCTCGTGGTGGTGGTGCTGGTGGCGTACCTGGTGGGACGCAGGCGCTCCGCACGCGGATACCTCTCCATGTAGACCGGTATGTACTGTAACATCGCGGTGGGATGTGCTCTCGGCGGGCTCGTGGTGGTGGTGCTGGTGGCGTACCTGGTGGGACGCAGGCGCTCCGCACGCGGATACCTCTCCATGTAGACCGGTATGTACTGTAACATCGCGCGACTAGCAAAAAATAATCAGCTATCTGAAGTTAGCCCTTTTGGCTGCACATTTTGACTGTGCAGTACGAATATCAGAGCACATAAAGGTTGCGCGTAGTTTTTTGGGGGGAAGCCGAAGAGTACAGTTTGGCTCCCGTATCTTTATTTATTATCGGTGCATTTTCGAGTGTTTAACGTGTAATAATGGTGGAATATCACGTGTTGAGTGTTTTCGAAGATACACAAGTCTCTTGGCGAGTGATGCGAGAGTTGTAATGTGATTTTTCGTGTTCCCACCCGTTTCGGCAGCTTCTTGTAAAGACCACCACTTTACTAGAGCTGTGGCTTGACTGGGCTTGCCCTGACTCTGAATTGACTAATTGACCATATTAACTTGAAAATTTATATAACTTGACACTGGCAATACATTCGTGTGGCTCCATATAAGAAAAAAAAGTTTTGCCCGAGTTATACCTTCTGAGTCAGAGAGGGCAGGTCAAGCATTTGTGCGTATGAGTATGTCTGATTGACCTATTTCTGTGTGTTATTTGCGCATTCAAGTATTTAAGTATATCAGTGTTTTGGGTAACCATTGACTACCTAACTTGTGTTATATAACATCACCAATCAATATTGCTTAACAGGAAAGAGGACCTCTTAGCAGTTTGACACAATCCTATGAAAAATTTACTAATTCGATGTTTTGTATTTCTCCGAATACAGTAAACCTATTTGATATATTTATATCCTGATATTTTAAAGATGGAGTAAAGTATGTCCCTATCATTTTATTTTTGTTTATAAACTCTGCCTATTTTTTGTAGTGTACGTCCAATCACGCGAGTAAAACAGGGATTTTTGGAAGTTCATTGATAAAACCAAGGGTTTATAAGAAAAATTCAAATGTCAGGGATATAGGTTACTTCACCATAAAAATATCAGGATATAAATTTATAGAATGGGTTAATTATATTCGGAGGAAACAGGGGAATACAAAGCATCGATTTGGTAATTTTTTCATAGGATTGTGTCAAATTCCTAAAAGGCGTACGCGTACGCTCTTAATCAAATCCCAAGTGTCTGATATGGGCAATCATGATACTTACCAACAGGCACCTGATTTGCTCGTTTTGTCCACTCACTATAATAAAAATATTATATATATAAGACACGTGATGCACGATAATAGTATGGGATACGGCGCAATAGGATGCAAGGGTTTAATATAGTGACAACCAACTCACAAATGTACCTAATAAACAAAGGAAAACATGCTATATCCAGCTTACTAAAATTAAATAATTTTATTTTCAGGTAACTTCGAGAGCCGATAGTCAAAATATAAAATTATAATAACATGTTCTTTGGTAGTGTAATCGTCACTCTGTTCTCAAACATACATCGGCCTTTAGGACCATTTAGATTTTTATTGTTCTATATTCTATTCTATTTTGGTCATGTAATGTTAGAAACGAACTAAAACAGGTTAATTTTATTTTTTCATGTAGATAGGAAACAAATTGCTCAAAGATTTAAACGCTGGTAACACCATGACGAGCTGAATCTTATTTTGTCTATGGTTTTCAAACATGGCCGTTAAATGTCAATTCACTTTTTATTTGCCAGATTCATTTTTGTTTTGTAACGTGTTCATTTTAAATTTCCGTGTTTAAGACGCGAATGTGTAATTTCGGCCATAATAATAGTTTAAAAAAATTGCGTGTTTTGTTTATATAATATTATGTATTCATTATTAATTTGGGATAATTTTTTACCTTTTTGTTTAGTTTTGTCCAAAGATAATTTTATCCAACAATGTGTATCTGTTATACGTATGTATAATAAGATATTGTATTACATGTGATTTTGTCGAACAGTCCAATATTTTAATAAAAAAAAAACTGCGTATGAAATGAATGGACAGGAACCGTTTAAAAAAAAATGTTGCAAGTTAATATTGCTGCACTTTTCCGGTGCAAAATATGCATCGAGGTCATGGTATTTTATATTTTACTAAGTAAATAAGTTTTAATTTAAGTTTACAGCAGTGATATTGCAGCATTAAATAATGTTAATTAGTCTAAACATTAGTTGTAACATTATTTGGTGCCGCAAACTTTTGATGCGACATTTCTCGTTAGTGTAGAACTTCGGAAACGTGGACGCTGTCTTCTATCTTTTATCTTCTCCCTAGCGATTTTCCCTAATAAATATTTGGCTGTGTTTAATTGGAGGCCTGTCCATTCATTTAATATGTGGTTGCATTATCGCAGTATCTATTATAATAATATTAAGAGTAAAGTTGTATGCTGGATATATTTGTTTGCTACCATTTATTATTTTAATAAACAAATAGATATTACGTCGAAACGTTGATTTAATCTCATCGTCATTTAATTCCATGAACATAATGTAATTTCTTATGGCAACATTTAGTAAAGTTGCCAGATAAAAAAATAAATTTAAAAACTGGCAATGTGCTGGACAGGGTTGATAATTTTTACAGATTTATGGCAACGCTGCCGGAATGAAGCTGCAGAATTCATTAACTAAGAATGTAAAAAGAGCAATGGTAGGTAGGCTTGTCTTACGATTATCTCGATATTTTATTATAACAACTTTGCAATTTATCGGACTGATATAGATTCTCTGGCATTTGAGAGATTCAGAGAAAAATCATGTGATTTTATGTTTTCCAACTCTTTCGTAGACAAAAAAACTTCTGTTTACATATTTTTACATGTTGAAAAAAGTAAAATCACATTTATCTTACATAGGTTTTTGGTGTGACAAGTAAAGAAAATAAATGTTTTTTATTGCCATAAAATTGTTTTATTTTTTACAAATGAATTAAAATAAATAAGTACATTATTATTTACAGGTTTATACATTTTAATCTATTGAACACTGGTTTAAAATAATTATTATTTTATTACCAACTATTTTGTGACAGTTAACTATTAAAGCTTTAAACCTAATTTATTTATTTACAAAATAACTACGTGTACGCACTAAATATAATATTATTTTATTTGTGCGTCTCCAGATGCGGTCACTTATTAGGGTTTAAACAGACTGCATTTTTAACTGCATCCAAACCGCTAGTTTGCAGTGAAGTACAATAAATATGTAAGTTCGTCTGTCTGGATCTTTCGTAATTCAAATTTTTGTTATGACCATTCTTATTCTCAAATAAGTAACAAAACCCATAGCGATATTTTATTTTGCTCTCCGAGGCAATTTTGTATTTGTAATACGTAATAAAGCAAGCCACACGCTAAATTATGCATGACAGTCGTACGTAACGTAGCGTGTGTGGCTGGCTTGTAGTAAAAGTCGTTTATTTTACAAATCGAGTGCGTACACTAAAAAATAATTAAATATGATAAAGTAGATTATTCCTAGTCCCTAATACAACTGACTATTTAGTTAAATGCAGTTCTTGTCTTGATTTGCTTCTAATCTCTATCTGCGTTGTACCTGTTACATTGTACCTACAAAACTTATAAATAGGTATATAATTTTACATTTAGAGATAGAAAACTGTAAAAATCATTTCCAATACCCATACCAGGCCTGGGACACTCCGCTATAAAGATATGAAGCTACAAGTAGTTGGCGCGTCAGTCTTGACAGGTTTTTTTTTCTATGGGCTAGACAGAAAGATACGCGATAGAAAGAGAGGCAGCTTGTAGGTTAATATGACGATAATTAGTTAGGCGCTGTGCGACCTGAATTGAACCTGAAGTCCCTATTTATTCAAATGATTTTTGAGGAGTGCCTCTTCTGTATCTTTAGTATATTCTGAGCCCGTACGAGTAAATCGAATCTGGATTTTAATTATGATGCCATATTTATGGACATTTAATAGTGCTTACAAAAATATTACGTTTTATAAGTAAATACAAACCTACTACAATTTATTTACACACTAAGTACACACATTAAAGGTGAAATTCAGCGGTCTACTTCATCAAGTCACGGCTGGTTATTATGTAAAGTACCTTTCTTTCATGTAAAGATGTAGACTAGTAGTAGGTATTTGCAGTCACTGCAGTTGGCCGCTGAATGACGCCTTTAAGGCGCGGTGCTAAGTCAATTCGCCCTTCGCTCACACGTACCCATATTTTTGGAGATATAAAAAATATCTACATGTAATTACGTTAAATAAAAACAACTAGGTTCTAGAAAATAACAATACAAAGATTCAGTAATAAATCCCATTTATACCAATCTTGTTTTCATGTAGGTATATAAACCTGCACAAAGAAAAAAATTCAGGAAAATAAAAAGGCATTGAAAATTTGTTTGGTTTAAATTGGATTTTTTACTGAATCTTTGTATTTTTATTTTCTAGTTCCTACTTGTCTTTATTTTACGTAATTACGACATGTAGTATATTTTTTATATCTTCAAAAAAGTGGGTACGTGTGAGCGAGAGGGCAAATTTGCGTTGGACAGCGCCTTAATCAATAATTGCAAGAATACTGGTGCACATAATTAATTTTTTGCATAAGTACTTAGGTACTATTTACATGACGAGTATTTAAGAGTTGTAAGGGTGTCGGTCCACTACACCGGAGAGGATATAACAATTATAAATTATTAAGTCACATTCATGTTGTTAAATTTGAATTTTTGGGCACAAAAACCGATTATTTGAATTAATACTCTTAACAGAATGGGTAACCCCAATTACACTGCTCGAGTCAATTCATATGGGTTATGTGGACAACCTATATTGTCAGACTTTCAGGTCGCCAAGTTTCCTACGCAGCCTCCGACATGACCTAACGACTGCCCCCTACATATCTTATAGGAAACTAACGGGACCCACAGTTTAACGTGACATCCGAAACACGGTAGCTTCCAGGTAGAGTCCTGATTTTAAGCCGAACACGGTATTGTGATATGATATAATCACAATAGATTGCTTGCTTCTAGCTTGTGTTTATATAATACATAATATATTATTTTGTAGATATTGAAAATTACTATAAACCCCTATTAGGCACTATTTTGTTAAAAGTACGTCATTCCCAGCGGGATATAATGGGCTGCGAAAGATGAAGGTAAAACCAATAGTTTTCGCAGCGCACGCAAAGTAAATTACTGTTCTGTTATTGGCAAATTTTGGACAAGTTTCGTGGATACCAAATTTTTCCATAGCTGTATATTTGCTGAAGCGCTATTATTGCACATTGGCCAAGCTCCGTTCTTCCGCTCTGGTGGACAGACACCCTTAGTGCAAGACATACACATTTGTCATCAATTTTTTGTCTACTAAGTAATAAAAAATTATGTGAAGCTACAACACAAACACTTATTTACATAGCCTCTATAGAAAAACCTGCGCTTGATTCAGTAGCTTTCCATTCAATGCTGTGTCAATTGAGTGTTGGTGTAGTGTAAGTAGAATGTCAATGGAAATAATCAACGTTGACTCAAGTATTTCAGGCCTTAGTAGCGATTTTGTTAATTTTGCAAAACTGTTAGTACCTTTGACATAAGTACAGCAATGATAGAGATGTCAAAGGGTATCGGTGTCAAGGACACCCTATCGACACTATATCGACATTCTTTGAAAATAGACACTCAGTCAAGACGTCATTGAACATAATTAAGCATAAACATTAAGATGCAAAGCTACGAAATCGAGCCCCAGTCACAGACATAGTATAGCAAACAATGTCAGACACAATACAAAGTTTTATACAAGATGGCGCATGATCTATGTCAAGTATTTTCATAAATAAAAATATTGTATTATACCACATTCCTTTTGAATCCCCTATTCCAACCCCAGGGGATATAAAACACTTAAAATGATCCCCAAAGTTGGTGTACCGAAATTATAAGCCGAATCAAAAATGGTCTCTAAAAATCATGTCCTCTCGCTTGCACACTAGTGAGAGCACTAGTGAGCAAGCGAGAGAACATAATTAGCGCCGCCATTTTAGACTCGTTTCTTTATGGAACCGACTTATATTATTCCTTTATTATTGAAAACTATTGGTATAATAATGACTGTTTTTGATGGCACATAATTATATTTTCTGCTTATTTTTGTCAAGGCACCTTTAGTGACTTATTTCTTATAATTTATATGTCCTATTGCTTAAGTCATAGAACTACTTTAAGGCATTGGATTTTAGACTCTATACCAACGAAATAAGTGCTACGTTTGTTCTGGACAACATCATATTTACCTTCTTTGCTCTACATTGAATAATGAGCTTTATATTAAGGTATTAAAGTCTGTTCATTGTTGTATAGGACAAGAGTCGAGCAGCACATTGTGTAAGGAGTCCATTTCTGTCCAGTCTTTGGATAGTCCACCTATGATGACGTCACTGATGCATCCTTTGAAGTTTGCCTTACCGCTGTCCGCGTCTATTACTCCCTCTGAAAACGTTAGAAATTCTATGAAATACCGGGTTATTGTTAGGTTAGTTTTTGTAGTGCCGCCTGGGGAAGTACCACACCTTTGCCAGTTATTCATCCGCCAAGCATTAATGTGCAAACATTACTGTGTTCCGGTCTGAAGGGCAATGTTACCAGTGAAATTACTGGGCATGACGAGATTCAAAAACTAATATCTTAGGGTGACAGGCGCAGTGCAGTGCCGCGCAGAATTATGAATTTTAAAACACTGGGTGGTACTGTGTCTGATATAGGCAATATGATATTGCATCAGGCACCTAAATTTGATCGTCTTGTCACGTGCACTATCATAAAAAAAATCTTAAATTGTCACGATGAAACCAACTCTGAATTAATTCCATTACACGATAGGTTATATAGGAATCAGTGCCATCAATCATGAGTGATACTGCGTGACGAACGATTATTTATTTTTCTCTTGAATGACGTCAATCATCTATCATGGGCGTAGTGTAGCAAAACTGATAGAAAAACGTATCGTGTTTAAGAGCCAGAATATTGTACCTACTCAAATAGTAATGTTATAAGTACAAAAAGATATATATTCATAATAGGTACTAATATTAAGTATTATCAGATTAACAGTGAGACCCAACATACGGTGCCGGGCTTGTATCTTGAACCTCTGGAGCGATTATCTAGCACAATTTAACATTCATAGTGTAGTGTTGTGTAATGGAAGCCTAATAATGAGTAGTAAGGTAATGTATGATACCCGGTATGCCTCCGATGTAGAGCGGCGCGACAGAGACGTCAGCCTCCTCGACGAGCGTGGTCCCCGTGTCGTCCTCCAGCACGGGCCCGTCGTCCAGCTGCAGCGTGAGCGCGGCGCCGCGCACGCGCGCCCGCACGCGCAGCCACGCGCCCGCGCACGCCGCGCCGCCGCCGCGCGACCACACGCGCGACCGACCGCGCCCCCACTCACGACTCACCACCACCTGCGAATACCTCATGTGTACCTACTACCTATACCTATAACTATTCCAGTTTTTTTGACGTGACAACGTCTTATAATTCGATAGAGCCGGCTGCACGCACGAAAAAACATGACTCATGCGGCGTTACCTCGCTTTGAGGCGTTCCATGTAAGGCTTGAAGTGCAAGTGAGAGCGCGGAACGAGCGACAAAGAAGCACAATCGGCCTTTGCGTTCGGCAGCGTTCGACATCCGTCTCTCTCCTACTTGAGTGAGCGATGCGTCTGCGTGGACAGCTGCTATACTATAGTACATTTACATGTTTTGATCGAGTATCAAGTGCAGTGAAAAGTGAAACAAATGAAATTAAAAATTTCTTTTGAAAAATGCTACCATTCCATCAGTATTTTCTTAAGACGTTGTCACGTTCAACTATCGTCAGTAAACCGACTTTACAGACAACCAATTTTTTTTTTTAACTTCCACACACTGTCATCTGGTCCCAAACTAGGCTGGAAGCCTGTACTATCGTAACTAGATGACTGATATAGGTACATACTTATATACGCTTATAACACCCAGACACAGATCAAACAGACATGTTCATGCACACAAATGTTTGACCTGGCCGGGGATCGAACCCGGGCTCTGCGGCACAGAAAGCATAGTTACTACCATCTGGGCCAACGAGGCTGTCAATGGTGACTGAGTAGAACACTAGTTTGGTGTGGACATGCTATGCGAAGGAATAAGATTCGTGTGGTCAAAAGGACTATGAGTCTATGAGGATGGATGTAAGTGGTTATGTGAGAAGCGGATGACCTAAAAAGACATGGATGAACTGTTTGAATGAGGATATGCGTGTGCTCGGAGTGCAGAGATGACGGATGATGTGTGGGACAAGGACAGGAAAATGATAATGACTCGAGCAGCGTTATTTGCTCTCCTCACTGAAGAGTCAAGTGACCTCTTCACGTGACACATCGTGCTAATTATAAGTAGGCAGGTAAGTAATTTTAAAATTATCGTAGATTCTTATAAAGGCATATTTAAAAAAAAGGCTTTTTCATATTCAACAAAACGGAGTCATTCTCCGCTGTCCCCCACACATTTTCAGCGAAAAGTGTTCGCTTCTACCGCATGTTTCCAATGCCAAGTAGTGTATAAGCTCCGATGGTTTTTTTCTCGCAAACATTGCCATGTAAAAAATTTCCAACACGAGGAAATAATCCATTTCGGTAGATAGGTAAGGTATGTGAACACATAACACACATTATAAGCAGCGTATGCACCTGAGGCTGCTCAAGTGGAATCCCTAAAACGAAAGGCCATCTTACCGCTCCATCTTTAAGTTCGAGCACAAGTCCTGCGCTAGCCAGTATGAGTCCGCTGGGCGCCGTGGTCCGGAACCTCAGCGAGATCTCCGCTGCGTCCGAGCCTGGAGACCACTTGTGTGCCCACGTCGCGTGCGCATCTCCTGGAGATTATGAAGTTCATAACAAATATGTCTTTATTGTCACCAAAGATTATACGTAAGACATTTTGTGACAATTACTAAATGTGACGATTAGTAGGACATAATATGATATAGGATATATGTGGAGTAAGTAGCGTCCGTAGTCCAGCGGAAATATGCCCAGCTTAAAATCTGGAGTCCCTGGATCGTATGTCACCATGTGGACTTTTCGCCGGAGCGCTACCTTGTTTCGGATGTCACGTTAAACTGTAGGTCCCTATAGTTTCCTATAAGATATGTAGGGGGCAGTCGTTAGGCCATATCGGACGCCTTGTAGGAATCTTGGCGACCTGAAACTGTGATTATAAGGGTTGTCCACATAACCCACATGAATTGACTCGAGCAGTGCAATTGGGGTAACCCGTTCTGTTAGAGTAGGTATACATTCAAATTATTAAGTGTGGTGGTGTGTTAGAAAATGACTCATCAGTGGATTTGACTTTTTACCAATGGTTTAAAATTACGTTAAGAAAATTGGCGTCACAAAATGGAACTTCAATATGGATGTTACCTCCAAAGTAAGCCCCTCGTTCGATGCTAGGGAAGCATTGTCCGACGGCGTGATGTGCGGCCGCGTCCCGCACCAGGTCCTCCGCGCGACCGTTCACTGACACTCGACGGATACAACCGCGGTAACTACCTACACGGATTATCTGGAAATAACATTCGAACGCACTCAAATTAACTTGGTACCTATACCTAGGCAGTTAGGTACAATCACAATAAGCAGTCGTAATAAGCAGTCAAGGCTTATTATAAAGTCAATCAGTACATAGAGGACAAAGATGCCTGGAAACTTCTGCATAGCCACCACCCGGCACCTTCAAAGCAAACGAATGTAACCAAACCAAATATTGAGAAACTATCTGTTGAAAAAATTAAGCCCTACAAGTTTCTTGTGCGTTCTTCTTGTAGAGGTATCTTTCCGAACGCACGGTAGACTCAGTTTATCTTCATCATCATCATCATCCAACCGTTAGAAGTCCACTGCTGAACATAAGCCTCCCCCATAAGGAGGGTTGTTGCCAATACTCGCCTCGCTTGGCAGACGGGTTGGCGAGCGCAGTTTGGTGGTTTTACGCAGAGGACGCTGCTGCCCGTCCTCTGGATCCTATAGCCCTTAGCCGGCTCTTACGGCAACCACGGGGAGAGAGGGTGAGGTACTATTCTAAAGCCGGTAACCCCACGGCTAGTTTATCTTCATTGACATGCAAAAGTGACAGAATATAAACTATTTGAATAAATCTTTTTGAGTTTGAGTTTAAGGCTTTTAGGCAAGGGAATGAAAAGAAGGTCGTTGACGAAGTAATGCGAGTATTACTAGACATTGTATTAAATATGCAATGTCCTACGTCTTATGCTTAATAAGTAACTAAAATAATGCAAAAGGTAAAAAATAAGAACGTAAACATGGCAAGAAATTAGTAGGTTATAAAAGTTTGGGATATGGCAAAAGACATTGCAAAAAAAGAGCATCATATTATAGATGAATTTGACAGTTCTGTTAATCTGATGACTCTCAGAACAACATTAAGTTCTGGAAGTCCGTAAGATCAACCAGGGAACAAATTACGACCTCAAAGCTGGACAGAATCAGGAACAAGGATAAAAGAATTCAGAATGGAGAGGAAATCCTGCTAAGAGATGGAAGAAATATTTTGATAGATTATTTGAAGAGGAGAATTAGCTAATGCAGACCATATTTAGTACCTAATGGTTTTTGAAACAGAAGAAAGTTTCACAGTTTGCAATGTTCTGATTGATGAAGTAAGTATCTAGTGTAACAAATAAAAGATTTTTAAATATCTAGGTTCAAAGTTTACGAGGGATGGAAAGTATGACAATGCTATGAACGACGAGTTTTAGCAGACATCAAGTGAATAGGGCGTTGCATACCTTTATAAACAGTCAGAAAGTGTCTAAGTCGGCACGACTGGCTGTCCATAGAGGAATGCTGATCCCCACACTTATGTATTACCTAGTGAATGTTAGGTCTAGCAGAAGAAACATGAAAATAGGATAATTGCTCTGGAGATAAGAAATCTAAAAATTGGAGTGACCTTGATGGACAAAATGAGGAATAGTGCGATAAGGGAACGCTGTGGCGTCGTAGAAGATGTGGTGACAAGGATAGAGAAAGGAATGCTGTGGTGGTTTGGAGATGTGGAGAAGATAATATAGAGTATAAGTACTTACAGAGTGCGGTATATGTGGCAGTGTGGGCGGCGCGGGCATGCCTCCTACGTACAGTCTCTGCGCGCGCGCGGCGGGAGGCGCGCGAGTAGTGTTGGCTACTCCGCCGCTCGATAACGACAGGCGAAGCCGGGATACACGGACTGTTACCTGGACATTACATGGATACATTCATTTAGTCTTAACGACATCATCCGCCGGGCTTTTACCAGCGCCAATGCTACCTGAGATGATTCAAGTATAGTTAAGATAGGCCACAGAATTTGGCTCGTAGCTGAAGAGTCAAGTGGTCTCTGCATGTAGGCTGCTTCGCCTATTGGTGCAGGGCTTTGCAAGTAAGGCTTGGCCTCATATACCTTCGACATAATAGCCATTGGCGTTCCAGCCCACCTCACACCCACATAAGTATATGTATATATAGGTAGATAATAAACAAATTGAAAACCCTTATGTGTACAATATGAGCATATTATTTTATAACTCTCTACCTAATAATATAAAAAATGTAAAAGAAAGTAAATTTAAAAAATCGTTGTCAGACTGCCTTCTTGATAAGTGTTTTTATAGTGTTAAAGAGTATAAGGAATCCTGTAATGTGGTAATTTAAAAACGGTTAATGTTAATATGTAAAAAATTATGAATTATTTTAGTGGTATTAGAATTGAAGATTGTGTGAAATTGACGTAATATGTTAATGTAATGTTAAAATAAAATGATATTTTTATACATATATTTTATGCATACATATATGTATTATTAAGATTATTATTACCTTTAACACTGTATTTCTTGCAAATAAACTATTTGATTTGATTTGATTTGATTTTTTCTTAATTGTAGGAAAATGGACTTCAAACCTATAGTCCTGGCAGGTATAACCCAATATTGGACTCTGGAACATATACTCGTAGGAATATTTGAATCCAGCATATTTGCCAACTTACCGATCTCCAAACCCCATCAGTAACGTTAGCGGCGAGCGAGAGTTCCTTCCTCTTCTTCCCTCTCACCACGAGTCTCAATCTACCTTCTCTTACGAGTAGTGCTGTGTAATGCTTTGGCTTGTTTTTTGAACCCTGGAATATAAGGTTTCATTGACTGATGGAGTGATTTAGACATGGGATCAATTTACCTAATGAGTAATTTCGAAGTATTCAGAAGTGGGATTACGATAAGAAAGCTAAATTCAGAAGTGGGATCATTAAACTCAATTCAGAAGTACGAGTAGAATCACAATAACTGATAACATATTATTCAAAAGTGGGATCTAAGTCAACTAAATTCAGAAGTATAATCACTATAAGTTATAAAGAAAGAAATGTTTATTTACCAAGAGATGTAAAACACAGGAAACGTTAATGTTAATATTAGTACTTATATAGCTAATTATTTTATATTATTAAAGTGAAGATAAGCATATTATGGTAGGGACAATGTAATTATCATTATCATTATGTACTTGCCTAACATTCCCATGGAGGATTCTGTGGTCCCACCCTGGGCTCCGGGCCCTATCTTTTTTGATTTCTTTCTTTCTTTCTTTCTTTCTAGAAGTGGGAAAACATATCACAGTCATACCGGTATAAGCAGTAACAGTCCATCGCCGGCATAGGTCCGTATCTGCAGGGTAACGGTGAGGTCTCTGGTTCTCTTCGCAGTCTTCAACGTGGTGTAGCTCCACGGCGTGTCTCCGAACTTCACCGCGCCCGCTTCTAATGTGTACGAAGGCGTCTGTGGAAAAACAGTTCATGAAAATACCTACAATAATATCATCCCTTTCTCTCCGTAGGGCTACGCAGAGGTGAACCCACCAAGTAGATACCACCCACCGTTCGCCAGTTATATGTATGGAAGAGCATACCGCTGGATGGATGGAAAAACTCAATAACAGTTTTTGTCTGACCTGGAGATTTAACCATGGACCTCATAATAGGCAGTTATTATATATTTGTAAATAATGTATGATTACCAAAACAGATCATTCAGATCAGGCGAGTGTGAGTGGTCAAGTTGATAGGGGTCAAGGCGTACTTTTCATGAACAATTTAAGGTTGTTAAGTACAACCTACAACAACTGTGCCCGGTAGATGGCAATAGGCTCGCCCCCTATTACATGGGACCAATAACATACTGGCGAAATGTGGGTGTATCTACTGTATATGATTTGAGCGATGATTCGCAGTTAACACTTTCTTGAACTGTAGATTGAGATGGCGTCGATCCCCCTCAGAATCGAATTGCCGTAATTGGCGACTTGCGCGGGTTCTTATGTTATCTGATTAAACGTAAAACACTTTCCTTGATTTGAACAACTATTTATTATATTGTGTTGCAAAGTTATACGGTTACAATAAATTATTTTTATTAAGGTTCCATAATGTCCGACTGAGTTCTGAAGTCGCTTCCAAGCAAAGGTAAAGTAGAATATTTATACATAGTGACATCTATGTTACAATGGCTGAACTTCAATATTTAGAAAACATCGATTTTGTTATAAGTCGCCGGAAGATGGCGCTAAACTTATAAATGAATTCTGAAATCTTGATTTTAATAACATTATTTGAAATTAATAAAAGTATATGTTAATTTGCATTAACATCCTGCCCGGGGGGCGTAACAAATACCATAATCGAGTCTTACTCTGATTTACATAGCATGTCTGACAGTAGTGAACTTATTACTACATTTTGTAAAAACAATAACTTAAATGTAATAACTTAAATAACAAAGTTATGAACAATGACTTAATTAAGACTATTCTAAATCTATAGGTAACTTACATAGTTTTACAACTGGCCTGATTAATTCGCCAGATAGTGTTTTCAATTTTACTGATCTGATGACATTATCCTTCCCTGGAAAGATTTCAATAATACGACCGCGTCTCCAATGCAGCGGTACTGAATTTTCATCAACAATTAATACTAAATCGCCTATCTTTACATTATCTGAGTGTTTGAACCATTTATTCCGCTGTTGTAATGAAGTTAAATATTCCTTCTGATAGCGTGCAAATATATTCTGAGACATTTTTTGAATTAATTGATACCTAGATAGACGTGACATTTTTGTTTCTTTCCATACATACTCAGGTAACGCTACAAGTGGTTGACCTATGATGAAATGACCTGGCGTGAGTACCTCTAAATCACATGGGTCTTCTGACATTGCGACCATTGGTCGTGAATTTAATATAGCCTCTACTTTTGACAATAATGTTGAAAATTCCTCAAACGTGAGTATAGCATCTCCAATCTCTTTTTTGAGCAAGAGTTTAACTGACTTTACACAAGCTTCATGCAAACCATTCATATGAGCAGCCGTTGGAGGTGCGAAGATCCAATTGATATTCTGACGGTGGAACTCCTCCTTGAGTATGATTTCATGACTTAATAAAAATTGATTTACCTCCTTTAAGTAGTTTTCTGTTCCCTTGTAGTTTGTAGCGTTGTCTGACCTGATAATTGAAGGGAGACCTCGCCGACTAACAAACCTCGTGAATGCTGCGACGAAAGCCTCGACTGATAACTGACTTACTGCCTCAATATGGCAACTGCGAGTTCCTGCACATACAAATACAACAAAATAACATTTAACTGATTTAGCATTTCTGAGTGAACTTGATTTCACCAAAAATGGCCCCGCAAAGTCGGTGGAGGTTGAAGTCCATGGCCTGACTGCTGACACTCGATCTGCCGGTAAATCTCCCATGAATGGAGGCTGAATAATAGGGGGCCTGAATCTGAAACAAGTAATGCATTTTCGAACAATTTTAGACACCTGACGTCTCGCTGATGTGATCCAATATTCTCTCCTGATGATAGCGATGAGTGCGGTAGTCGCCGCGTGACAGTACATACGATGATAATGATCTATGAGCAACTGAACAAACCTATGATCCTTAGGTAACAGATATTGATGACGTGTTCCATACGGTAGCCTTGCTTGTTTGATTCTACCGCCGACTCTGAGCATTCCTTCTTCATCCAAAAATACACTGAGTTTCTGAAGTGAAGTACATACTGATTTCCCTTTTTTCAATGATTCAATTTCTTCCATGAATGATAATGACTGTATTCTTTTGACCCAATATTTAGTAGCAGTCCTGATTTCTTCTAATGATAATACCTTACTAAAATTCCTTTCGTTTCTAGGTTTTCTGAGATTCTTCGTGAATCTAATGATGAATGCAGTAACATTGATTAATTTACTGAATGAACTGACCTTTCCTAGCAGTTCCAGTTCCCATGGCTGAACTGGTGTACTGACATGAACAATCTTCTTGAATCCTGGCATTTCCTTTGGTTTATTGATGATGGACTGAGGCCAATTATCTTCATCCTGATGTAACCATGGTGGTGACCACCACAACTCATGGTTGATTAATTCCTGAGCTGACATTCCTCTGCTTGCACAATCCGCAGGGTTGTACTGACCTTTTATGTGTCTCCATATAATACCGCGTTTTGAGTTATGAATATACTGAACTCTATTACATTCAAATGTCTGAAGCTGATGAGGCTGAGACTTGAGCCATGTGAGTACAATGGAGCTATCTGACCATCCATTGATACTGTCCAACTTGATTGAGTCCTCCAATGATGATGCTACATGATTTAATAGCTTACATACTAAATGAGCTGCACTGAGTTCCAGTTTAGGTATAGTCTGACGAGTTTTCTTTGGTGCAACCTTTGACTTTGCCATAACTAACCGTACCATGACCTCTCCTGATGAGTTGACTGACCGTAGATAAACACAAGCTGCAAATCCTGCTTCTGATGCGTCTCCCATGCCGTGAAGTGAATATGACACTGCATCTGAGATTTCTATGCACCTGGGCAATGTCAAAGTTGATAAATAATTCAAATCCATGATTAATTCTTCCCACTGATGAGTTATTGACTGTGATACGGGTTCATCCCAATTTAATCCGTCCATGAACAATGTCTGTAGCAGAATCTTGAATCGCATGATGATTGGGTTACAATAGCCGCATGGATCATATAACCTCGCTATCGTACTGAGTATATTCCTTTTGGTGACAGCTTTTCCTGAAGGTATATTAACCTGATATGAAAGAGAGTCTGATACAGGTTTCCATTGAATGCCCAATACTTTGATGAAGCTCTTGTCCTCGCTGTCGAACTGATGAGATGATATGTCACAATGTTCCTCTGGTAAGTCCTCTAAGATCTTCTGATGATTGGATGACCACTTTCTTAATTCATAACCGGCTGATTTCATGACCTTTATTAATTCCTTTTTCAGTTCTAATACTTCTGACATTGAATTAGCGCCTGCTAATATATCATCCACAAATGTTTGATTCTTGATTACTGATGAAGCCTTTGATCCGGGTGAGTTACTGACCAATCGTCTGCCAACTGATGAAGTGTCCTGATTGACACAAAGGGACTTGATCGTAGCCCATATGTGTTAGTATTTAATTCATATACCTTGATTGGTTCTGATGTGTTACTGCGCCATAGTATGAGTTGATATTTCCTGTCGTCCTGATGAATCCATGTCTGTCTGAACATTTGCTTGATATCTGTTGTGAACACATACTGATAACGCCTGAAATTTATAAGTATTTTAGTTATATCATTCTGAAGTGGAGGTCCTGAATGTAGACATTGATTAATTGATACTCCATTTGATGTTTTACAAGCTCCGTCAAAAACTACTCTTAGTTTCTCTGAACCTTTCTTGAATACTCCATGATGAGGTATGAAATTATGTTCTGATTCATAGTTATCGAAACTTGACTCTGACATGTGTCCAAGTTCTTCATATTCTTTCATGAATTCACGATATTTCTGAGCAAATACATGATTTTTCTCCAGTTTTCCTTCTAACGCATTGAATCTTTTCATAGCTATATGTCGTGAATCTCCTAACTGAGGCCTATCTGACAAGAATGGCAATCTGACCATATATTTACCGTCTGGCATACGCACTGTAGTGCTATTATAAAGTTCCTCACATTCCGTATGTAATGGATGACTTATCTTTTCCATTGGAGGTTCTTCTGATTTCCAGAACCTTTCCACAGCTTGCTCAAGTGTGGATATCTGAGCCCCGTAGTTGAGTACTGATGATGATGTGTCGACTGAAGCTGATCTTCTGACTTGATTGAGGTCCATCTGATGATTTGTCTCCCCCGTTGACCCGAGGAGAACATATCCAAAGCATGTTCCGTAGGCAGCCATACTGGAATTGATATTTATACGAGTTCCATCATATACATAATTTAATATGTCCGTCCCTAAAATGATGTCCACATCCTGTGGTTTATAAAACTTCTGATCCGCTAGTTGAATGTGAGTTGTTTGATTCAATAACTGATTGGCGTCTAAATATGATGAAGGTATATCACCTGTAAGTTGTTGCATAGTGATTGCATGAGTACTGACTATGGGCACCTGATTACCAACAGGTTTTATGACTATCTTGACTGTACTGCCTGATTCCCTGACCTTTTGACGCCCTACTCCATAGATTTGACATGAATCTGACTGTTTATCTAATTTGAGTTTATTCACTAATGATTCCTTTATGACTGTAATTCCTGCCCCTGTATCCAATAACGCTCTTGCCTTGATGAATTTTCCTTTTCTGTCCTTGATTGAAATGATAGCTGTGGGACATAGGTTTACTGATGATGAAGCTCCCACAGTCTGATTACTTTCTAGTCAATCTGATGATTCGTTTGACCAGCGTTGGCCGAAACGAAGACTTTCAAATTGTTCATTTGCCAAACGAACTGTAGCCCCTGGTGATGGACGTACCCTGGTTTGAAATTGAGTTACTGACCTTACTGGACTTGTGCGAGAGTTATCTCTTGGAGATGGAGATGATGACTGAGGTTTGTCTGAAGTTTGCACATGTACAGTTGAATTATCCCTTCCTTTAGGTAAATTGGCTCCCTGACTCCTATGTCCATCCGTTGAAGTTGAAGGCCTTTTCACTGAATCATTATGACAGAGCATGGTATTATGAGAACTCTGACCACAGTGTTTGCACCAATTGTTTTGTGTGCAATCCTTGCTGAGATGATATCTAAAGCATCGGAAACACAATCCCTTGTCCCGTGCCCAGTCCTTCCTGCCTTTCGGTGTGAGTGAGAGAAAGGATCTACAGGTATATAGTGAATGATTATTATCTGAACAATAACTGCAGCGACCCACCTGATCTGACTTGGAATTCTGTGAAGCTGATGTTGCAGTCACTGCACCTGTCTTACGTGTGACTCCTCGCTGGTAATTAACACGAGGTCTGACATTCTCCTTTGGCTGCTGGCGCTGACTGGCAACAGACTCTGATACTGTCAATTGAAGCCGGCACTGCTCATCCAGGAATTCCATGAGTTGACTGAAGGTTGGAAGTATGTTTGTATCCTTCCCATGACGTTCCTCAAACATTGTTCTGACTCTGGTTGGCAGTTTCTGAAAAATGATGAACAACAACAAGTACGACCATTCTGATACTGGTAATTCTAATTTTTCAAGTGCCTGAGTACTTTCTCTGATAGGGTCATATAACATTCTACGTAGATCTGAACCCTCTTGTATACGTGGTAAGTTCATGATTCTATCTATGTATGAGTCTGCCAGCAACCTGATATTACTATATCTTTGTTTGAGTAAGTTGAAGGCCACTTCGTAATTTGCTCCGTCCATAGGTAAATGTTTGATGATGGATAACGCTTCTCCACTTACTGATGCTCGAAGGTAGTAGTGTTTTTCTGAGTCTGAGAGGTTTTTACGTTCATGAACCAGCGATGTATATAAATCTGAAAACCCGAGCCACTCTGACAAAGTACCGTTGAACTCCGGTAATGAAATTATTGGAAGTTTTGCCCTTACCTGATATTCTGATTTTTCCTGATTTTGACATTCCTGACTACCTGATGGTTGATCCGATGCCGCCACGTCGACCCGGACCGCCAATTTATTTAACTCACTGAACTGAGCCTTGAAGACTTCCAATTCCTCTTCCCCTATTTCATCCTGTATCTGTAACAGATTCTGATAAGCCTCTATAGCTTCTACATAATATTTTCTAAAGTACTTGAGTGAAACGGAAGAAGCGACTGACTTTGAATCTGATATTATTGTCTCACTGAAATCGTTTAACATACGATATTTTGCCCTAAATTGAGCCTTTAACTGTTTAGACATGTTGATTTGAGGTACTCTCACAATTTAATTATTTTACTGACACTGATTACGAGTTTTTTTGATTGAAATGATAAAATTCTAATTACATAATGACAATTATTACACTGAATTGATAAATCCTTGCACTGAACGAACGATCTACTGAATGAACTGAATGAACAAATGATTTACTGAATGAACTAATGAGTGAGTTATACTAATTGAACTTAATGTCCTTAATTATTGAAATGACACTTCCGGTTGAATGAACGAGTCCCAATTGAATGAACGACGTGAATTTAATCCGAGTTTTTCTGATATGAACAATATGGACGGCTGACTTTGATGATATTGTTCAATGTTCTGACACCATTGAATTGACTTCTTCTGACACTGAATTTATTTGTAACACGTATAATGAACTTTTCACAACACTGATTCACTGATACACCACGCTTGAACTTGCTCTGAAGTAGGTATGCGCGTGCTCTTGCACAACGCAAACGACGCCTGCGACGGCTCCCTCTGATAATGGCGACACCGCCCCGGCGCCGGCCTGATGAATTTGTGTTTTACCTTACGCCTTGTTGATGATGCAATCTGATATTCCCCTCATGGGCCACCATAAATGTATATGATTTGAGCGATGATTCGCAGTTAACACTTTCTTGAACTGTAGATTGAGATGGCGTCGATCCCCCTCAGAATCGAATTGCCGTAATTGGCGACTTGCGCGGGTTCTTATGTTATCTGATTAAACGTAAAACACTTTCCTTGATTTGAACAACTATTTATTATATTGTGTTGCAAAGTTATACGGTTACAATAAATTATTTTTATTAAGGTTCCATAATGTCCGACTGAGTTCTGAAGTCGCTTCCAAGCAAAGGTAAAGTAGAATATTTATACATAGTGACATCTATGTTACAATGGCTGAACTTCAATATTTAGAAAACATCGATTTTGTTATAAGTCGCCGGAAGATGGCGCTAAACTTATAAATGAATTCTGAAATCTTGATTTTAATAACATTATTTGAAATTAATAAAAGTATATGTTAATTTGCATTAACATCTACTATGGGACTGAGTCCTGGGTACACCTCTGCCTACCCCTTCGGGAAAAATGCGTGAATAATAATAATAATAAATAATAATATGGGACAACTTCCACACACGGTCATCTGATCCCAAACTAGGCTAGAAGCCTGTACAATGGTAACCAGAGGACTGATATACATACTTATATAAGCTTATAACACCCAGACACAGATCAAACAGACATGTTCATGCACACAAATGTTTGACCTGGCCGGGGATCGAACCCGGGGCCTGCGGCACAGAAAGCAGAGCTACTACCGTCTGAGCTAACGAGGAATGTATGTTATGTTAAGTACAACCGATGTATGCAGAATGTCATGAAAGTGGAAGAAGCGGAAGTCGTATGTCAGGATCGTAACAAGTGGAGAGAAATAGTCGCTGCCTACCCTAACGGGTACGAGTTGTGACTGTATGTATGTACGTATGTATGTATGTATGTATGTATGACCTTAGTACACCCAGCAGTATCAGCGTGTGCGTGCAGCGCGCGAGGCTCGGCGCGGCGCGGCGCGCGGGACCTGAGCTCGCCGCGACCTAGTTGGGCTCCCTCCCATCTTACTGCGGTTTCTAGACCTATTAGTCTGGAAATATCGATAAAATTAATTGAGTATTTGAAAAAAAAAAAATCTCATTTATTTTGAAAGTTTACTGAAAATAATGTATCATCTGATTCAAAAATCACTTTAAAAATATATTTTTTAATATAAAATTATAAGCGAGTCAAAATTGATAAAATTCCATTATGAGTCACTTAATTACGAACGCGCCACGATTGATCGCCATTTTTGTGACGTAGTAATGTTATAGTTATGTATGGTACTTTATAACATTGTGACGTCACTACAGGTCACGAGCTCGTTCGGGTACTATCGGTGAGTTTTCGGTACTGGATTAAAAATGATTATTTAATTTGATATACATACTTAACTTTGTAATTATATAGCGACAAACTAAAAATAGTTTTCTTACGAATGAATGCATATGATCTTTCCATTTATGCAAACAACAAATGAAAAATCAAATATACAATTGGTTTGTTACCTATGTTAAGATAAGCTTTAGAGACGTTGGTCCTAAAGGTCAGATGATCAACACAGACAGGAGTGCGAGTGTGAGACAAATAAGAAAAGCGTTCATATCGCGTTCAGTGTATGTGTTTTGTCGTCTTTATAAAACAAGGAAATAGACCCACCGTACTCTCGACACGCGCCCGTCTCGTGACCGCGTATTGTCAACGCTGAGCATAGGAGGAACTTGACGTGGAAAAGGATTTATTAATTTTAGTAAGGTGCGGTTCACATGACATGACAGTATGATAGATTAGGCGTGCGTTTTGGTAACTCGCGTATAAACAACTACGGGTAGGTACACTTAATTTCTTTGAAGCGTTCACGACATGTTGACTCATGTTAGACGCGCAGTTAACAAAAATGATTTTTTTATCACTATATACCTATATTATAAACTCCTAAATGACTCACTGACTGACATGCAACACAGAGCCCAAACCACTGATCCTAGAGAATTGAAACTTGGAATGTAGGTTCTTTTTGCTGTTCGGACGTGTGCTCAGAAAGAATTTAAAAAAAATCACATTCTAAGTGGGTCCTAAGAGGTTGTCAAAGTTTTGGTATAAAACTGACATATTTCATAATTGCGAGCGGGCAAAGCCGCTGTTCTTACACTAGTTCTCTTATATGAATCCATGACACTTGTTCGGCCTTTTTGAAGGGGTCTTTCCAGAACTTTCTTTTCGATCACACAATAAATTAATTAAACAGTTTCTTAAGCCTAAAAATACCTAATGTTGATGAGATTTAAGTGTGACACTCACTGTGAATCCACAATAAGATCAGCAACAGTCCCCGTGAAGGCAACGAGTGGTATATTCCTCTGGTTGGCCCCCACTCTAGCTCCCTCCTCGACCCCTCCTATGTACAGCCCCCCACTTCGCGCCGCGTAAGCATTCCCAGGAAGGATGCCGGAGGTTAACTGCTCTTCGTCAACCCATACTTCTAGCTAAAAATAATCATTTCAATGAAAAGTTGGTAGAGTTTTCGTCGCCCAGTCTTGCAGAGTTAAAAGGAAAATAAGTTACACATTTACACTTTAGAAAAGCAGACTTCTGGAACAAGACTTTGGTTTTTGGTTCCGATTTCTAGTGTCAAAAACAACATGCACAGTGCACATGAATGGTGCCACTAAGAAAAATAATAAATAATTGCATTTCCTCTTTGCATGCAACTGTGCGGGCGGGAGGGCGGTGCACTGTGCATGTTGTTTTTGACACCAAAAATCGGAACTAAAAACTAAAGATTCTTGTTCCAGAAGTTCACAATTAGAGTTCCGAAAAGTAACGCCAATATCAATCAATTATTTAGAATAGCAACTAGTGCCACGTTAGATTTGGGTAGAGGCTTGGGCTCTATAGTGACTTATATATAGGTAGGTAAAATAATTCTCGACTCGTCTCGTCGATGCTCGACTGCCAATCAAGAGGTCCCGGGTTCGATCCCCAGGTCAGGCAGAGGATATTGGATTTTTCCATTAGGAATTATCTCAATAACTGCCTGGAGTCTGGCACTGTGCCCGGTAGATGGCAATAGGCTCGCCCCCTATTACATGGGACCAATAACACACTGGCGAAATGTGGGTGTATCTACGATAGGACTGAGTCCTGGGTACACCTCTACCTACCCCTTCGGGAAAAAGGCGTGAATGTATGTTATGTTATGTTTAAAATAATTCGCCAAAGCACGCCAAAGACTTACTTAATAGCACTTTTTAAATATTTAAAGTCTAATGAACCAAGTCAATTCCGTTTTTTTGCTTAGTCTATACAACACAACACAATGGAAGACCAGCGCCGACTTTTCACATTCAGCATTATGTTGAGTTGGAGCCGTGTTGTGACACACTTTACCTTCTTATGGGTAACCTTATTTTTTTTTCTCTTTTAATTATTTTAGTATTCTTACTTAGAAGTTAGTATTCTTACTTACTAAGGAGCAATGTGTGTCTCAATAAATGCCTTTTTTCTTTCCTTTTTTCTTATATGATGTTTTACTGCTAAACAAATACCATCCTCAATAATAAAACGATCTTAACGTAATCGTCGTTATCATTTTTAGCCTGTCCCACTGCTGGGCATAGGCATACCCGCCCAGCTTATTGTGTCTGTTTTTTGCCGCTTTCAACTTCTTTCTCATATAGGTATCATTGAATTTTTGAAGAAGGATCTTTACTGACGCTCACAAAACAGGTTCAACCTGTTCAAACATAAAGATAGGCAGCTCATATTACCTGTTTGTGTATTCGAACAAGTCTGATAATATGCATCCTCTCGTCATCGAACCTGGTGCCGTTGGTCCTCAACCTGAGCTCAGCTTTACCTGCCGCCGCTACGATCTCTAGCTCTCCTGTAAACGGACAGTTCACGATTAAAACTAATTGTACACCATCACTTTACAAGCAAACTATCCTAATATTACCTAATAGCATTTCGTATTTGCATGCAATTTTGCGGGCAGGAGGGCGGTGCACTGTGCATGTTGTTTTAGACACTAAAAATCGGAACTGAAAACTAAATATTCTTGTTCCAGAAGTCTACAATGGAGTTCCGAAAAGTAACGCCAAATTCAATCAATTAGCAAACTATCTGTAACATATTCATTTAGACGATTCGAATGAGCCCAAACACGATATGTTTGACTATAGGTCCATTTAAACCTGATGCTGCAGCATCAGGTCAAAGTTACCAAGTCGATGCAATATTGATGAAGTGATAAGATACCAAATTTTGAATCGATCAGACCAAACCAGATTTGTAGTGGTAGGCCTCTTTAGCAGGGGGCCGCCTGGGGAAGTACCACACATTTGTCAGTTATTCATGCGCCAAGCAGTAATGTCCAAACGTTACTGTATTCCGGTCTGAAGGGCAATGTTAACAGCGATATTACTGGGCATGACGAGATTCAACAACTCATATCTCAGGGTGACAAGAGCAGTGAAGTGCTGCGCAGAATTTAGAATTTTAAAAAATTGGGTGGCACTGTGTCTGATATGGGCAATCATGATGCCTACCATCCGGCACCTGATTTGCTCGTCTTGTCATTCTCTATCATAAAAAAAAGATAATCAGGGTCAACCAAGTCAAATGGCTGAGTCGATTATTATGAGACATATAGCTAAAGAAGAATCTCATTCACGTCCTCTTTCGAACTAAGAAAACGTTATAAACTCAATACTCACCAGCAACCATCACCACAGCGAGATAATGTTTATCATCCCCGTCATCATCATCCACCTCGTTGTCATTGTTCACCGGCGCTCGGTACAGCAGCAAGCCGTCGGGGGCCTTCGTTCTAAAGGAGAGCCCTAGGGCTGCCTTACGACGGTACAACGGAGAGGGCACTTCGATGTAACCGGTTCCTTCTAATATAGCTGAGCGGAACACCTGGAGAATAATATGTGTATATTTTGTGGAACTTTTTTTTTTTATGATAGTGAGTAACAAGACGAGCAAATCAGGTGCCTGATGGTAAGCATCATGATTGCCCATATCAGACACAGTGCCACCCAGTGTTTTAAAATTCAAAATTCTGCGCGGCACTGCAATGCGCCTGTCACTCTGAGATATGAGTTGTTGAATCTCATAATGCCCAGTAATTTCGCTGGTAACATTGCCCTTCATACCGGAACACAGTAATGTTTGCACATTACTGCTTGGCGGATGAATAACTGGCAAAGGTGTGGTACTTCCCCAGGCGGCCCCTTGCAAAAGAGGCCTACCACTACGAAATCAGAATTGGAATTCAGAACAGTTACTCCCAATAGGTGTTTTTCTGTGTTCGGTGATAATATTCTCTAAAATATAAAATGTTAGTTGTGCCCCGCGGTTTCACCCGCGTAGACATTGTCCCCGTGGGACTATCGGGGAAAAAAGTACCCTATGTGTTATTCCTGGGTCTAAGCTACGCACATATAAAAATTAAGCCCAATCTGTTTAGTAGTTTTGGTGTGAAAGAGTAACATACATCCATCCTTCCATCCATCAATCTAACCAAAACCGCGCTAGATGGCGCTAGAGGTGAGTTAGAACTCGCAAGCGTTTTGTTCACCTGTTAAACGAAAGTTTTTTACATTGTACTGAAATTTGGGATTTATAATATTAGTAAGATGTTGCGTCAGTTTTTTGTATTCGAAGTGAGCTGATGGAATCGGTCGGAATTTATTAAAGTCACGCAAACCAAAAATTGTTTGAATTAAACAGAGGTACCTTACGGTAGAAAATGTAAAACATATAAACACGTTTTGTTCCTGTTTGGGTAGGGAAGGACAATTTCTCTTCACTTGCTACGATCCTGACCTTTCATCAAATTCTTCGTCTTCGTCGGATGTGAGTACTTTTAACCTGGCCTTTCCTTAAGATGACATCAATGTGGCCGTCAATCCCGATCGATTGTTTTTATATTCGCTTAATAATCTCCTTTCCGTATTTCCTCCGTGTATTTCGAGCCAAACCAGGATTTAGACCCGTACCTCCAAACTATAAAAGATTTCTGCAATCGGCTCCAGACAAACAATATATTGGTAGGGGGAGATGTGAACGCCTGGAGTCACTGGTGGGGGAGCAATTCCGAGAACCACCGCGGAGCGGAGTACAACACCTTTTAAATGAAATGGACTTCCAGATACTGAATACGGGACACGACAACGCCAACTTTCGAGACATATAGGGGTGAAAGGCTATACTCAAGCATCGTAGATGTGACTGCTTGTAGCCAATCCCTTCTTGGAAGAATCGACGGATGGAGAGTAGATAAGAGTCTCACAACATCAGACCACAATGCAATTATCTTCCATATGCGTTTGGAAAAGGTCTTAGAATCTTTGCGGCCAATATCCACACGCATCTACAATACGAAGAAGGCAAAGTGGTCAGATTATGCTGAGAACCTGAAACTCGGTCTTGTCGAAAACAACATCACTCCCGAACATGTCTCGTTGATTACGAATTCAGAGGAACTGGAAGTGTGTTTGACATCATACACGAAAGCTATCCACGGATCGTGTGAAAAAACGATCCCAAAAATCAAACCTTGGAAAGGCGATGTAAGACCTCCTTGGTGGTCTCCTTCTCTTGAAGATCTGAAATGAGATGTTACTCGAAAGAAACAAAGAATACGGAATGCAGCCCCCAGCCGCAGGCAATATGTGGTGGAGGAATACATACTGGCGAGAGACACGTATCAGGAGAAAGCAATAGAAGCAGCGACCACCAGCTGGAAAGAATATTGCTCGACGCAGAACAGAGAGAGTATGTGGGACGGTATTTACAGAGTTATCAGGAAAACAGCTAAGAGGCAAGAAGACAGCCTTCTTCGTGATTCCACGGGTAAAACACTCAGCCCCGAAGAATCAGCTGAACTTCTGGCGAAAACGTTTTATCCCGATGATTCTGTGGAAACCGAACTAGATTATCACCGCTCGGTGAGAAGACAAACGGATGAGAATTACCTGGCGGAGACACAGCGGATGTCGGACGATGATCCACCATTCACCGCTGCAGAGTTGGAAATAGTCCTTAGAGACCTTAACCCGAAAAAAGCTCCCGGCCCCGATGGACTGACGGCCGATATCTGCATGGCAACCATTCAGTGTGACAGGGAGGTGTTTTTGGCTCTGGCTAACAAATGCCTAGCGCTTCCGCACTTCCCTAAGCAATGGAAGGTCGCCCATGTGTGTATCATCAGAAAGCCAGGTAAGGAGGACTACACTCACCCCAAGTCCTACAGACCGATCGGTCTCCTCTCTGTGCTAGGAAAAATTGTCGAGAAGCTCCTGGTGCGGCGACTGCAATGGCACTTGTTACCATCTCTGAGTGCCAGCCAGTATGGATTCATGCCACAGCGTGGAACCGAGGACGCCCTTTATGACCTGTTAGCTTATATACGGAGGGTGGTCAAATCTAAAAAACTTGTCCTTCTAGTATCGCTGGACATAGAGGGCGCCTTCGATAACGCGTGGTGGCCGGCTTTACGACAGCAACTCGTTGCTAAAAAGTGCCCGAAGAACTTGTACGCTCTCGTAGCCTCATACCTCAAAGACCGGAAAATCATAGTCAATTACGCCAGAGCAACTAGCGAGAAGGGAACAACGAAGGGTTGCGTCCAGGGCTCCATTGGTGGACCAACCTTCTGGAACCTGATCCTAGACTCACTCCTAACAACAATGGCCAGCTTAGGAGTATATTGCCAAGCATTCGCGGATGATGTTGTCCTAGTGTTTTCCGACCTTGAAGTCAGCACCCTTCAGCATAAAGCCTCCACCACCTTAGATGCCGTTCATGATTGGGGAACCCAAAATAAACTAAACTTCGCAGCTCACAAAACCAACGTGATGCTTATAACAAAGAAGCTCAAGTACGAAAACCCCAAAGTCTACATGTCTGGCACTAGGCTAAATCTCGTTCCGGAAATTAAGCTGTTGGGACTCGTCATCGACTGCAAGTACACCTTTAATGCGCATGTTACAGCAACTTGCAAAAAAGCTGCGGATATCTACAAGCAGCTGGCATGCGCGGCAAAAGTGTCGTGGGGTCTAAATACCGAGGTCATAAGGACGATATATGTATCTGTGATAGAGCCTATCGTTCTGTATGCTGCGAGTGCGTGGTCTTGTGCGGTGGAGAAACTAATGGTCCGTAAACAGTAAGACTCACTGCAAAGAAGTTTTGCCCAGAAGATCTGCAAGTCATACAGGACGGTGTCTCTGACATCGGCGCTCATATTGGCAGGACTATTGCCCCTTGATCTCCGAGTAAAAGAAGCAGCCACCCTCTTTAAAATAAAAAAAGGATACATTGAGGATTTTATACCACCTGGCAGAGAAGTGGAGCGCGCGGTGGGCTACCTCCAAAACCCACATCCATCAAAACTCGTGATAACTGAGTATGAGCGCTTAGATAACCTGGAACCCGAAACCCTAAACTCCCACCAAGTAAGTGGTCTCCAGATTTATACGGACGGCAGCAAAATCGAGGGTAAAGTTGGCGCTGCCCTTACTTGGTGGAATGAAGGCAGGGAAACCAGATACTCCACTTTTCGCCTGGAACCGCATAACACTGTGTTCCAATCGGAGATGTACGTACTCTATAGAGCGGTAAAGATGGTGAAGGAATCAAAGGTGAGGACGGCCAACATCTTGAGTGACTCAAGATCGTCGCTTGATCTGTTGGGGAATCCTTCGGTCACTCACCATCTTGCCCTGAAGATTAAGAGTTTGGTACAGGTAATCCGAGAGGAGGGCAGAGTCGTGAGGTTCTTTTGGTTGAAGGCCCACGTTGGAACCCCGGGTAATGAGAGAGCGGATAAGTTGGCAAAAAAAGCAGCGTTAACCAAGAAAACAGCCCCAGACTACAGTAACGTCGCCATGTCGTACATCAGGAGGCAGATACGAGAGAACACAGTCAGGATGTGGCAGGAGCGCTATGAGTCATCCACGACTGGTCAAGTCACCAAGGCTTTTTTCCCTACCGTCTCGATGGCGAGACGCGTACTTAAAGATGTGACGCTAACGCCCATACACGTCCAAGCTGTGACCGGTCATGGAGGTTTTGCGGCATACCTGCACCGATTCAAAATCAAGGATAGCCCCTCTTGTATCTGCGATCCGGAGAAGGAAGAGACAATTTGGCACCTGCTTCTCGAATGTCCAAGGTTTGGCCGCGACAGAATGGACTTGGAGCTTACTAAAGACGCTATCCCAAATATTATGGAAAGGCCAAACTCCAGAACACCTTTCTTGGACTTCATTACAAGGGTGGTCTCAGTTGCTGCTTTGAGGAACGGAAGTACAATGATTAAGCCGAACACTATCAGCGCAGGTACGAACCAACTTCCACCATCGCGTGACACACACACAACACCGATAATCACTACATAAACACTAGCCCAAACCATCGACCTCACAGCCCGGGCCGCGGAGAATGGATCCAGGCATCCAGCAAACGAGAACGAGCTACAATTAGATCTACTGGCGTATGCGGGAGGCGGGGTGCCAGGGATCAGAATCCGCGGGGTGGCACTGTTCATGGACAACCAAACGGAAAGCCTTGGCATATGTTTCTGTCGCGAGGGAACCGGAAACCGCATTTTTATATCTCCAGGATTGGCTAATCTATTGAATGGGAATACTCACAGAACAAGCATCAAGCGCGATAAAATCAGCGCACTACCTGTAATGAAGATAGTTGGCCGCTCCTGTCGAATAATGCGACTACAAGACAAGATAGTTGCATTATTCGAACAGGATACGGAGACTGCCTTCGCACAGGTATGCACAGTGTTAACCAGGATGGGAGAGGCTAATCAGGCCGCGGACGGTAGACCTCGCAAAGTAAGCGTAGACGCGATGGTACTCGGAGTCGAAAAAGGAACAGTCGCCGATAGATACGGTTGCCTAATAGCCTCGGAACATCACGAGGTTGTCGTATATGAGGATAGAGGGGAAAATCTGAGTTACCTCAAAACCCCCAAACACGACTTAGCAACAGCGACAAGCCCCAGCCACCCCAGTTTGACCTCAAGTACATTAAGCGTCTCAGAACGCTTGCAAAATAGGATAGCAGATGCCAGAGAGAGGCAAAAACATCAGCTCAGTTTGGTTGCCCAGGAAAAGAGGAGTGAGACGAGAAGGCAACTCCACACAATTTTTAACACCCTAATGGCACAACTCTCTAAACCCATACGATCCGACAGACAGGCCGCGGCCACTGAGAAGTTACTGAAAAAATCCCATAGTAAGCCAGAAACACCGCAGACTGCTCGATCGAGAGCTGATAAAGGACAGGTCAGCTCGCCGAGTCTGATCCAAGCTACTAGCGCAAGAGACCACGCAATCGATGCATTCCTCGAGTTTCAGGCCGTTATCAGAGCTACCAGAGAGGTAAACTTGGCCACGTGCAAGAACATCCTGCAGCCAGCGTACCAGAGTCGTCTGAATCTGGCACTGCTAGACGCCAAGCTCAAGGAAGCCGAAGCGGCCATATACAACAATGACACATGTCGTGTTATCAAGGGCACGATGTCGGGAAGATATATGGCTGCCTATAACGCCACGGGAGGTTTTGTAGCATTGGACGAGGAGGAGACTCGGCGGACGGGAAATTTGAAGTTTTATACACCACCTGAAGACCCCGTCGTAGTTACCGCCCACTGTACTCGTATTATGCTCGACGACAGAATCCTTGGAATTATGGACGCCATATCTGGGGATGCTGCCGCTGGGAGTGCATGGGAAAATTGGGCGGTACCGAAGTTTACATGGGTTAATGGGGTTCCCGGATGTGGCAAGACAACGTTCTTGGTAGACACCTTCGATGAGAACAATGATGTACTTGTGACAACGACCATAGAGGCGGCCAGGGACTTGAGGTCAAAGTTAGCACTCAGATTGGGTAAGAGGGGCTTCATTGGAGTGCGGACTATGGCGTCAATCCTTGCAAACGGTTTCAAGGAGCCTCAGAGATGTGGACGCTTGATGGTAGATGAGGCTCTCATGAACCACTTTGAGAGCTATTATCTTGGCCGCCAGATTGTCCCAAACGGAAGAAGTTGTCCTCATCGGAGATGTAAACCAACTGCCGTATATTGATCGCGAGAATCTATTTGAGATGAAGTATCATCGCCCTCATCAGACGGTCAGTATCGGCAAGGAACTGTATTGCACGCATCGGTGCCCTATGGACGTCGCATACGCCTTGAGAGAAGTTTACTCCGGTATGTATTCATCGTCATCTAGAGTACGTTCCCTTGAGCTGGTCAGATATACGGATGCGAATATCCCTATGGAGCTCCCGAAAACCTTATACCTTGTGCACACTCAAGAAGAAAAGGGAACCCTCGGCACCAAAGGGTTCGGTTCGGGTACAGGGTCTCGTATCCTAACAATCCACGAAGCTCAGGGACTTACCTACGAGCGGGTCTATATCATCCAGACCAAGTCGTCCCCCCTGCGCCTTCACGAGAGCGTCCCGCACGCGGTAGTAGCAGTGTCGCGACACACCAACATCTGTGTCTACTACACCGACAACGATGACGACGCGATAGGGCGATTCGTGAAGGCGGCGAGGGCAGCGACTTCAGAGCAGATACAGGAGCATAATATCGCCATGGCCATGTCTCACCGTGATATGGCTATTGTGAGGAGAGCGCTCTAGCGTTTCAGCTCGAATATTCACAGCGGCCATCGGGGTAAATCTCCACTTCAGCCATTAGAATGAAAAAGTTTGTTTCTCTTTTAGATGTAATGCACTGGGGAACATTTGGTACAGTCATGCTCACTAAACTGCTCAAGCTCGCGGCGGCGTCGAGTGTAGGGCCGCCCTCCTCCCTCTAATATGGTTGAGGAGGACGGCGCTGGTACGTGCGTCAACTCGTGAACGGGTGCTGCGAGCGGGGGTTGGTCTGTGCCAGGTGTTCCGTGGTGTAATAGATCTATATGTATATAATTAATTTATAAGTAAATAATTTATAAGTATTATAATTATATATTTATGTATTTATATATTTATGTTATAATAATAGGTAAATTAAATAAAAATATTACGCTATGGACTCCCTCAAGATAGTCTAAGTTAGTCCAATAAAAACGCCTAAAAATGCAATTAATTATGTAAAAAAAGGTCCAAACGTTCTTGTTTGGAGATGTCTAATGTACAAATAAAAAATAAAAAATAAAAAAATAATAATATCCTTTCATCCATCCTCTCCAAACCATCTATGCATTCTTTTCTCAATCATATAAGAAAAAATTCATGACAAAACAAATAAAAACTAAATATGAGTCCACTTACCCTGCCCCCACACCTCGGTTCAATTCCATGTCGTGTCGGCGTGTCCAGCAGATCATACCCCTCACGATCGACTGACAAAGCTCCCAAACAGCCCAACAGCGCAGGGGCTTTAGGGGCGGTCCCAGGGGGAGTTCCCCCCACGCTGTACACTGCGTCGGACAAGTCGGGGAGTGCTGCAGCTGACTGTACCGGGGGGGAGGGGGAGCCGAGGGTCTCCTCGCCGTTCACGCGCAGGCTGCCTGGGGATAAGGGTGTATTTAGATACCTAGACATAACATAAAATCACATCACGCCATGCTTTTCCCCCAAAAGGTAGGCAGACGTGTGCCCATAATACAATGTCATAGTACACCCACACTTTGCTGGTTATGTTTTTTAAATTCCACGTAATATGAGGTGAATATTGGATTTTCTTTTGAATATCAAACCTCAAACAGCATTTTTTGCGTAGCGCCCATGACGTTGTTATTGCCCTATTGTCCTGATGACCGTGGAGATCAAGCTACGTAACTGCTGAAGTCTTTTAGAGTGGGTGACCATGTTGCGTTAGTATTTACAGTTGACTCACTATACCGTGTTCTTCTTGGTTATTTCCTATTTTATAGATATGCAGACAGCGTATTAGCTGGCCGTGGAGCTTTCACCGCTTTGACATGTCGTGCTCGATCCTAATAAATAAAATTCCTAATGAACCACTCCAAAACACCTCATGCTCACCATGAGCGCTTGTGATAACTAAAACAACGAGGCAGTCATTAATTATGAAGAGGGAACTATGAGGACAATTAATTATATTATGCTCCTATAGTTATTTTGCTGTGGGATGCCAGCAAAAGAATATACTCCTTTACCCGTGGTTGCCGAAAGAATCGGCTAAGAGTTATGAATTTCAGAGGACGGGCGGCAGCATCCACCCTTATGGTCCAGCAATGGACATTTTACGGTTGAGATGACGACGATAGTAACATAACGAGTAAGAGCCACATTACCTTTCTCCAGCTTGTTGCTGGCGAAGACCCTGATGGCCTGCACGTGCGCGGGCCGCCCGTCGCAGTGGCGCGCGCCGGCCGCCGCCTGCAGCCGCGCGCCGCCGTACTCCACCTCGAACCACACGCGGCACTCTCGCAGGACCACCGATACTGACCGGTTCTGGAACGGGGACATCACTCTTACATTTCGGGCTAGGTCACAGAGTCACAGGTTCTAAGTTCTTAAAGTTAGTGGTATGTCAAGCTACTCTTTCGCCTCTTGTTATTTGTCATCCAGTATGGATGGAAACACTCAGACAAGGAAGCAAAAACTCGGACAAGAATATTCCTTTTGATATCCAACCTTGCAGCGAGCACGTTAGGGTTCAAAGAGAACCTAAGTGATATTATAATACGATCATCAAGATTCATCAGACCGTCAAAGAACTTGAACGATTAATCGAGGAATTAGGGTGCCAATTTTCGTTATAATCGGTTGAAAATGCGAACTGTAAACGAGAACAGATAGATTAACGGACGAAAGCATTTTTGGCCAATCTCAAACTGAGACGCTGCGCTCAGTCGGTATATTATTTAGCTTATACTTGTCATATGTTACCAGGCTTTAGCCCAATTTGCGACCAGAAGACTGAGGAAGTTGTTTTATAATGAAATTTTTGTATGTAAGATAAATACTTACATTAGCAGTATCGATGGCGGAGAAGAGCAATGCGTTCCGGTCCCTGGTGCGGAAGGTGAAGGCGATGCTGAACTGGCGGCGGTCGGCGACCCGCAGCCGCGAGCGACGCAGCGCCGCGTACCCTCGCCCGTTGAACCACGCCATCGTCGCCTCGCCGCCGCGAGTCACTCCGTACCATCTCATGGAACATTACATTACATACTATAACATACAATCACGCCTTTTTCCTTCTTCTTATCGTGTCAATGGTTCATTTGTTCTATTAGACTGCGCTAGCCCAGAAAGTGGCTACGTCTATTGCGTTCTCTGTGGCGTTATAAAGGTCATCCCTAGTACAGATGCTCGAACACAGGGGACACTCGAGCAGATGGGCCATTGGCATTGAGCCCCACAGTCGCAATGTTTTAGAAATTTTTCCTAAAAGGGTAGGTAGTGAATTAAATAACCCAGGATTCAGTCCCATAGTAGGTAAGTACGCCCATATTTCGCCAGAATGCCATTGATCCCATGTAATAGGGGCGAGTCTATTTCATTTCATTTCATTTCATTTATTCATGAACAATAAAAATTGTATTTGAATAGCATAAATCTTAAAATTAACACAAAAAAGCAACTAACCACAAATCAAATTACAGAAACATAATAAATCATTAGGTATTACACAATAAAATTAATTCCAATCTAATTAAGAAATAAAAAATACAAAATAAATAAAATTAAAAATGTCAAGGGCATAATAAAATCATAATAATCATTCAATAATAATAATCATTCAAAATTGCATGTCATAAATTCATGAACTGTATAGAAACACCCCTTTAACAAGACTTTTACAAGTTTACTTTTGAATGTCTCAGGCTTATCAATAACTTTCATGTCAGCAGGCAGCACGTTAAATAGTTTCACTGCTTGATATCTAGGTGTATGCTTTGCCACCATCAGCCTTGGGCACAACACACACAGCCTCTAGATCTTTCCGCCTAGTTTCAAGTCTGGCTAGTCTTTGCTCAGGGCCTTCATATTTATACGGATGTTTGAAAATATCCATAAGCGTTACTAGAATATATAAGCTTGGAGCCGTCAGTATTTCCAAACTACGAAAATGTTCCTTACACGACTCCCAGGGTGGTATACGCATTTAATGCTATATCTTAGTTCTTCTTCTTCTTAGACTCTACCAGAGCAAAGTAGACCATTTTGATCTGAGATATAGATACTTCATCTCTTAGAGTTCGCAGAGCGTAGCAGGCTGAACTGATAGAGTTCTCAACATATGTCAGCTCATCTTTCCAGTTTAATAAACTATCAATATGGATTCCCAGAAATTTAACACTATTAGAGTACTCAATTGTTTCACCCTCGGTTATTGCGTCTAATTTATCTTGCATGTGAACTGTACTTCGAAATAATATGGCTTGCGTCTTTTTTATATTTAGTTTTAAATTATTCGTTTTAAACCATAACTTAAACATTTCTAGGGCTTTATTTGTATTAATTTTAAGTACCTGCATACTGGATAATGGCTGGAATAATAGCATTCGTGTCATCAGCATATAAGACTAGCTTAATATTAGGAATTGTGCTACTTACAAAGTCAATGAGATCATTCACAAAGACAATAAAGAATATAGGTCCTAGAATCGAACCTTGTGGGACACCTCGTTTAATATTAATCAGCTTGGATTTAGCAACTACTTCTTGACCATCTATAATGTGTTTCAATTCGACAAATTGTTTTCTATTGGTCAGATATGATTTGATTAAACCCAGCGTAATACCTCTAACCCCATAATGTTCCAGCTTTTTTATCAAAATTTCGTGGTCAACCATATCAAACGCTGACGAGAGGTCCAGAAACAATCCAGCTACCTTCATCTTATTATTAAGATTGCTTACCACATCGTTTATCAACATATCGACCGCATCACCAGTTCCTACGCCAGATTTAAAACCAAATTGACGGTCATTTAAGATGTTGTTCTTATTTAAGTGCAGAACCAGCCTATTTTTGATGAGATTCTCATAGATTTTAGACAGAACTGGTAGTAAGGAAATCGGTCTAAAGTTTTTCGGGTCATTCTTTGGACCTTTTTTATGGATAGGTACAACTCTGGCAATTTTGAGTAGTTCTGGAAAAATTCCCGATACTATACAGTGATTAAAGAAGACGCTTAGTGGGTCCGCGAGAACATCTATATTGTCCTTGATGACAGTTATGGGAATTTCATCATATCCATAAGAATATTTAACAGCCATCTTTTTTACTATCACTCTTACCTCAATTTTATTCGTAGGTCTAAATTCCATATCTTGCTCGATTCTATCACAGTTACTCCTTAATAATGTCAACGCTTAATTACTATTAATATCATATTCATCAATGTCATTTTTACCATTCACCGGACACAGATCCAGACTCCAGCCTGTCATTGACACTCTTTTCATATGACTTGGGAATCTAACCCAGGACCTCATGCTCAGCAATAGCGCTTGCTTTCTAACAAGGCAGTGAAGTGGAGGAAGAATATGAGAAAATCTGATCCACTGAACCTGGATTAAAAGCCATCAATCACCCTTGGTATATTCAACTTAGAACAGTAAGTTTTACTTTGTGTGATTCTTTTCAAATTATTATAGTTACGAGATTCATAATATTTTATGACAGCAGGGACATACTGGATGCAAGCGAGCGGATAGATGGAAATCTATGGGGGAGGCAATATTTATTATATTATTGTTATAATAAGCTTTACCAATGAGCCCTGATCACAATAGAATCGGTAAATAATTAGTATAAAAGAACATGTAAAGCTCATCAGCTATAGTATGCAAGCTGATAGTGATGTGTAACATGAATGTTCTTACCTCTGTGTGCAACCAACGCACTTCGCCTCCTCAGGTTGATGATGGAAGTTCCACAGCCCCACAGTAAGATCATCGCTATACAAAGCATGAACACACCCCGGCAGGCCCCACCCTGGCTCCGACCCCTTACGAGGCCCCCCCAACCAGAGCTGGGTGCTCAGCAAACTGATGGAAGTTGGGGAAGAACTGTTTGAAGCAGTGACGGCGTTGCCCCCCGCTCGTTCCACTTTAAGATGCACTGTGTTCCATATCCTGGGGGAAATCAGAAGAGTTGAGTGGATATAGTCAGTAGGTACAGTCACATTGAGACCTTTCTACGGAAAAAAGATTTAGGAAAAGATTATTAGGAAAATTAATGTTTACGACTGTAATATAAATTCTGATGATATTCATTCATGTTGCTTTTCGAAAAATATTCAGGATCCAAGCATATCAAATTATACCCAACCATCCCAATCGATTATAGTAGGTTTCAAATAAAAGAAGGTGCACTTTCAACATACAAACTTAATTTTTTTTTATATTTGGTATATTAGTTATTAGAATAATAACTTAACTTTTCAGTTCATGCCACTTTAGCTAGAGATCCATTTCATCTGTTAGTCCTATATATGAATATATACCGTGGAAAGGTCTCAATGTGATAATTGTCAAGTATTTCTAGTACTCGCTTACTTAGTAGCCGTAGTAGTTCACTTATTAAATACAAGTTTTCGTTACCTTTCAATTTCAATCCTATACGAAGTATGATCAGCGTCATCGTGTGTTGGTAGCAAGGACTCAGGATGGAGTATGGTAGCCTCTCCCGCCCCAAGATCCCATGACATTCGGAGTTTCTGCTTCTCTACTGACAACTTCATGTAGTGCTCTTTCTCCTGTGGATAGAAGAAAGAAGGATCCCTTTTTATCGTAATCGTATCGTGCGCCTGATTATTAGGTTATTCCCCTGAGACAACTGTGTTACGATTACTATAGGCACAATAACGACTTTTTTGTGGCTACTGCCTCTCTGGTCTAGTGGTCGTTGATCGCCTGCTGATTATATGAGGCCATGGGTACAATTCTAAGGTCGAGCAAAGTGTTATTCCATTATAAATTTCTCGATAGCACCTTGGAGTCTGGATTCGAGCCCGGTTGATAACAATAACCTTATAGGCTTCCCCTACATGAGACCTCAAACATAATTGGCCAAGTATAGGTGTACCTACAATGGGGAAGGAGTAAACCTCTGCCTAGCCCTTTCGTGAAACAAGGCGTAATGTTCAGTTAAAAGTTGAGCAACACCACATACCTGAGTGTCATCAAGTAAGTACAACAAAGGTCCATCTCTGACGTTATTCTCGAAGGAGACTGCCAGTGCCAGTCTGGTGACCGCTCCGGACGCAGTGGAGACTGCATACGAACGAGAACAACCCACTGATGCCCCTTCCGCTGATGTTAAGGATACTGATATCTGGAGGCAATAGATAGATAACTAAATACTTTCTTGTACACCTCACAAAGGACATGAAAAGAATAAAGTACTTACAGTTAATATTAGGCTAGTGCAAAAGTAGGTCTTCAAAAACTCAGAGAAACAAGAAATTCATTGGATGATCATTGGTGAAATTGAATAAGAAAACCCTAAAAATTTACATTGCGGATCTATGCTCAGTTGCAAAACGTATCTGCTTTATTGGACCTTGCTTCCAGAGTTAGTTTGTCTAGTAGATTCATGGTAGATTCATTGCTGTTTATCTTCATTGACTTGCACAAGTGTCATATTGATGAATAAGTAAATTAATTTGAAATTTAAATTTAGTCGTCAAAGAAAGTGCTTCACACAATCTAAAAAGGCTGCTTGAATCGTCTGCCATAAGGCAAGGCTACAACTCAAAAGCTAAAGTTCACAAAGAACCAGATTTGAACACTGGAACGTTGTTGAACTTGGAGATGATGATGATAACATTTTGTAGGTATACTTACAGAATCAGCAGCATGTTTAGCTCGCTGCACCTTATCTCTAAGCGCTTGGAGAGCTGGAGTGAGCGTGGCAGCTGCTGAACGGTGTTGCTTCTCGCGCGCTGCAGCGGCTGTCGCGAGCGCTTCCGCTGCTTCTGCACCGCGGACCGTGTTGCCGCGGATCTGGGACACTGACGGGTGTCGTTAATTGAAATTTTGCTAATACTAATAACAACTATCTAGTTTTTTAACTAGGGAAAAGTGCTTTTATTGAAAAAAGACTAAACAATACATCTACCCCTAAATACACCATGCTATAGAACACTTTGAAAATCCATAAAGCCGACATGTCAGCCAAAAGAAAATCCAAATGCTCTTAACCACTGTAAGATGGCATTAGATATTGTGAAAAACAATTTGGTTTCTATTGATCTAAACATCGTTATAAGACGACATAGCTGATGGAAGAACAGCATTATAATCCTCATCTTCCTGTCTTTAGGTAGGATCGGCACAGCACGTCTAATCTGTCATTCCAGTCTACCAATATCCGACTGCACTCTTTCACACATTTCTTCATTCAGATTTTATATCACATAATAGAAAAGATCTATCCAATTCAAAGTCCAGTTCATGAACAGTTCCTGAAGAAGCACCTAGTCAATGTGTACCAGTGCACCATTAAGCTAATTCTCTTTTATTTTCTCATAATAACTAGTGGTCTACTGCTTACCATGTTCTTGAGCAGCTCCGAGAGCAGTGTCACCATGTTTTTGTAGTTCTGCCAGTTGTCTTCGCAAATTGTACCTGAAGATATGCATACCTATAATCACACGCTTCCTTGGATAAGCACTATATTAAATAACCCCTAAAAGTTTATTATGGTCATTTATCTAGATCAATGTGAACATACTGTAATGTATATCTATTGTAAAATATATAGTCTGTATAATCTTGGCAAGTACAATCTCTAGAACAGAGATATTTTTTCGAAAGTCGTGATTCATTTGTTTAGGCTGAAATTAGGTATGTCGATAGTTTAACCCCTGGAATAATACATAGGGTACTTTCTTACCCATATTCCCACGGGAACTATGTCTACGCGGGTGAAATCACGGAGCACAGCTAGTTAAATAAATAAATAAACGCCTCCAAACGTTCATCGTTCATGCCATGGTTCCCATTCAATTCACAAATTACCTGACCCGTCTTCTCAGCTCGCTAGCCTCGTCGTACAGAGCTCTGGTGGTAGCATAGACGCGATGCGCTCGTTCGTCGGCTTCCTTCAAGGCGTCCCCCACACGAGCCGTGGGCCGCGCTCCCAGGGACCTCTCCTGCCACCCGACGCCGCGGAGGATGACGCTCACTAGATCCGCGCCGTGACGGAGGTGCTCCAGTTGGTTGCGGAGCTCTGGAGATATCACAGGTAGTATTCTTCACTGCCTCGTTAGTCTAGTGGTCGCGAGCGTTACGTATGAGTATGACCACAGAATATATAATAATACTACGTATAGAATGAACACTGTCAGCCGCCCACCAATCGGGCCTTCCTCACCCCGCGAGCGAGATTGAGCTTGCCAATTTTTTTTTAAGATAGTAATGAAAAGATAAGCAAATCAGGTGCCTGATCGTAAGCATCATGATTGCCCATAACAGACACAGTGCCACCCACCATTTTAAAATTCAAAATTCTGCGCGGCACTGCACTGCGCCTGTCACCCTGAGTTATTAGTTGTTGAAACTCAACATGCCCAGTAATTTCGCTGGTAACATTGCCCTTGATACCGGAACACAGTAATGTTTGCACATTACTGCTTGGCGGATGAATAACTGGCAAAGGTGTGGTACTTCCCCAGGCGGCTCCCTGCAAAAGAGGCCTACCACTACAAACAAACAAATAAAGAAAGGTAAAGTTACTGTTATGATTATGAAGAACCTTATAACAAAATAAAAGGAAATATTTGACCAAAGTGAGACCCTAATATGGTCAGATAATGTCCATTCCTATATCCGTTTGACTCTTCTCATAATAATCTTATTATGTCAAACCACTGACGAAATTTAGGATAGAAAAGTAACGAAATCTTAAATATGTAGTAGTTTGCATTATCCAAGTTACCTTCAGCTTTAGCCAACACCTCGGCTCCCCTTTTCCGGAGCTCCTCAGACTTCTTCATCCCTCTACCAGCAGTGTTAGCCATCGGTGTGGGTCCTCTAGCCAAGGCTGTGGCTGCAGCAGCATTACGTGCTGCAGAATCTGCTAGGACTTGGGCCTCTCGGACTCGAGCTGCTACGTTAGCCCACGCTTGGGCTGCGTCCATTCCTGAAGAGGCAGCTGCTCGCGTGCCAGCGAAGAGGCTAGAGGGAAATATATTAAGCTTGTAATTTCTATGACTTCGCCTGCTCGTGTTTAATTTCCTTGTTGGTGTACGAGTTTTTGGTCTTTTCTTTAGGTATATAATATAAAAACCGAAGTTTTAGATGACTGACACACTCACTCATCAACACCCAGTCCCAAACCATTTGGGCACAGAACAGATAATAATACTACATACATAATACTGCATAATACATAATACTACGACAAGGAAAAGAAAGGAATTCCTGTTATTCCCACTGGGATGAAGTTTTGCGTTTATGGTTACTCTATGTTAGCAAAATTCATTTAAAAGTTAGGCAAAAGTTTGCTTTTTTTCGTTATTACCTTTTGTATTCCTTAGCCTTCTCAGCTAACTCAGCCGTATGCTTCTCCACAGCATCCAGATACTTCTGCTTATAAGCTGGAGTCAGGTTATACAGGATCCCTTCCTTCTCTTCTGCAGCCAAGGTTAGGACTTCCAGCTCAGCAGCGAGGGTCGGAAACCGGATGGAGAGCGTCTGCCCACGAAGGATCGAAGTCGAAATCTCGTCTGTAAGGTTGTGGGACGATAGAGCTGTCACATCCTGGAAAAAGAGAGAAAAAAGTTAATTTTTTTAATCTTACAAGTAATTAGCTTCAGTAGTGTCATCTACTCCAATTGCTTTGATAAGATGAATGAAATTCATAAAAATTCATATATGTCTTTAAAAAAAGCTTTGTCTATGGTTTGCGTATGCGTCATCAAAATTACTTACTTCCAGCATAAGTCTGCATCGTAGTCCAATATCCCTAACAGCAGCAAGCCTCGGACCAGCTCTGCTCTTCAAATCAGCTGCTGCATCATCTGCTGCCCAGACAGCAGATGCAAGCATTGGCAATTCTGCCGCGAGCTGTTCCCATCGATCCAAACCGGCAGCCAACTTCCTCAAACGGCGATAAGTGTCATCTACCCTATAGTTATACTCTTGAACTGCTGTAGACTGTACATGAGCTGAATCGAACACGTCATTTGCTCCACTAATGTAATCATCTACTCGAGTTTCCTTGATGTGCTTCAATAAATGTCTTGCTTCTTTCAGCGCTCGATGCGCACTGAGATGCTTTTCCCCTCTTGCGAATTCGTCTAGTAACCCAACCTGTTCTCCCAATTTCCTTCGCTGTTTCAAAACCTCTTCCAAAGCACTCATGCTCTCTAAGCTTAAATACTCAGCATCTTTGTCTCTTATTGCAGCTTCCACCTTCAGTCTATTCGCATCAGTGAAGATTCTATGCTCAGTGGCTTCTAAGTTCCTAACAGCGTAGTCCAAGTTTCTAGAATGTACCAGTTCATTCCTCGTTTGGTGTATCTGTCTGCGTAAGACAGAAGCGTTATGGGCGAATTCTCTAAGAGCCGGGAAAGGTTTTGGAATTCTGTTCAGTTCGGCAGGATTGGCGCGCGAACGGAAATTGTTGTTGATGTCTTCTATTGAGTCCAGTAGGGTTTGAGTGCAATTGTCGCAGGCTGAAACATTGTGCCGTGTTTTTAAATTACTTACTAGGAAAGGATTTTCTGCTGGTGAGGTATAGACAAGAGCTAAGATTTATAAGATTTATAAGATCAGTAGATGGAAGCTAAGTAATTATGGCAAGTATTCTCGTAAAACAGACCGGCGCCAACTTTTACTTATAATCTTTCATTTTTATTTGCAAGAAACTTGGTCATAATACAAGATATACTCGTAACATAGTCACACACAAACACGTGATCTAAAATCAAGAAAATGGTCTATGTCAGATTATAGTTACCTTTGCAGCCATCTCCATCCAAGTAGGTCCTCGTAGCGAGACACATGTCACACTTGTCCCCGGTGACATGTCCCCTGCAGTGACAGCGTCCCCGCGGGTCACACCGCGAGGTCAGTGACCCCCGCGGGTCACACCCGCAGGACACGCACGGCCCGCGCTCCGACCGGTAATAGCCCGGGGCGCACGACTCACACTCTTGGCCCGTGTAACCTGGATAACAACAATATACAATACAAAAAAATAATCTTTAACTGTCAATGTTTAATTTAATTGTTAGCCAATAACAATTTGTATCACTATCCGATATTTACTAGTAGTGACCCCAAAACTTAGTATTAGAAAAATTGGCTACTTCATGATTTGTAGCCTTCTCAATACGAAATAAATCATTTATCTGACAATGTTGTTCTTAGGAAAGGCTAAGTCAAAAGTACCTACAACCGACGAGCATGTATGAAAAATGTCATGAAAGTGAACGAAGCGAAAGTTGTATGTCAGGATCGTAGCAAATGGAGGGAAATAGTCTATTCCTACCCCACCGGGAACAAGACGTGACTGTATGTATGTATGTATCTGACAATGAATGTAGTTAGGTGTTTACTATTAATCTCATATCTGTTCTATGTTCGCGCCCTACAGCAGGGCCATATAGGGGGGTCAGCCCTAGTGCCCTAGTGCACCTAACGTAGTAGTAACTTGTTAGAATCATTAATGATTTCAAAAGAGGTTTGAATGTTTTGAACACTGCTATTCTTTCTTGACGCTATAATCCTTTGTATATATCAGCCTACCTATGCAGATTTACAGATTTTCCTCTACAATTATTTATTTTACATCTTAAGAAGTATATTTTAAATTTTATGACAACTTACCAGGTTTACACAAGCAGTGCAGCCGGCCAGTGGGGCTGAGAGCGCAGGCCGAGGCGAAGTTCCTCGCGCGCGAGGGGCACGGGCAGGGCTGGCAGCCCCCCAGGCCCCCCGGGGACCCGTGGTACCCCGCCGCACATACTGCACATCTTGGACCGCCTGTACCCATCGTGCAGTTCTGAGGGATCAAACTCAAAGCTGTTAGTCTAATATACTGTCTTGGGTGGAGTCCATGGAGAAAGCGGACCCTTGCCAGAATTACACTCTGTTGTACAAAATCAGAAATGCTTCCGTATGGGTTCCGTACCTCAGTACGGAAAAAGGAACCCTTATAGGAACCTATATAACTTTGTTGTCCGTCTGTCTGTCAAGATACTTTATAACTAGAACGCATTGAGGTATCAAGTTGAAATTGATATCACCTTTACCAAGGTCCCATTAGGTCCACGTACGTCAGTAAACTAGCGACTAATATTGTTGTCTCGGTCGCACTTCGGTCTTAGGTAAGTCTTTCTATCTTTGTTTGATAATTGTACGTCACCGTGCAAACTTCACACTGAGCAAATTGCACATGCCAGTTGTTGAGTAAACGCTGGGAGAACGTACTCCCTTTTCTTTAAATCAATGCATATAACTCTTGGTATAGGTACATACATACATACATACATACATACATACATATAGTCACGCCTTGTTCCCGATGGGGTAGGCAGATACTATTTCCCTCCACTTGCTGCGATGCTGACATACAACTTTCGCTTCGTTCACTTTCATGACATTCTTCATACATGCTCGTCGGTTGTAGGTACTTTTGACTTGGCCTTTCCTAAGAACAACGTCAACTTGTTCATGAAAGGTACGCCTAGGTCGACCGCACTAGCCTCATAAATCTTTTTTGTTAATCTCCTTTCATCCATCCTCTCCACATGTCCGAACCACCTCAGCATTCCTTTCTCTATCTTTGTCACTTTGTGTGTTGTAGGTTATTGTGCTAAAAGCTGTTCAGGACAGCAGCTTTGAGTCCGCGCTCTAGAAACAGTCTTGTAACCGAGAACACCCCTTGAAACTTACCAAACAATCTCCAGTATCCGGATCACATTTGCTAGCCCGACCGTTGCACATACAAGGCTGAGCTTTCCCTTCCATATGTATCACAATAGTCCCCGCCACAGTGGTCATGTTGAACAGAGGTGTCGGTATCCAGAAGCCTACAGCAGGTTGTTGGCAGGAACTGGCGGAGTATCCTCGAGGACAGTCACACAGTTCTACTCCGAGGGCTGGTTCTGAACGACTCAGGCCTGGGATTGCTGTGTCTAGGGATACGTTGAGGAGCCTACAACAAATTCACTTATTAATTAGATTATCAGGAAAATATTTCATTTACCAAATATACACTCTGATGCTTCGTAACCTCATTGGATGTTATCGACAAAATTGGTAACAGAAGAATCCGTAACTTTTTTTCCTGACCTGAGAATTGAACCCTGCACTGCACTTCCGACCACATAACCAACGAAGTAGCCTAATGCTTAAAAACAAAAATATTATGCTGTCCGGCTGTTTTCTAGTGGTCAACCTTTCTTTTTTTTCTCAGATAGAAGTAAGTACCTCAACGCAAGCTTTATAAAATTATCTACTTTATGCTCTAACATCAATTTGAATAGCAAGAATATAACAAAATTATGATTCTGATGTAATTCACGTCTCGAAGATTTCTCGAAATGATTATAGTGATAATGTCTCTGGTACTCACAATGCATGTACGTTATCATCAGCAGTGGGCGCCCTCGTGGTGACCCTCAACAGGATCCTCTCGAGCCGCTGCAGCGCGACCATGAGAGCTCCGCGGGAGGCCGCGCCGCGCCCGCGCACCTGCCAGAGAGACTCGTGGAAGCGGACTGAATGGGTACCGTTCCTGGGAGGCACGTGCTGGAAAAAGATCGAGGTTTAACGAAAAATCTGGTTCACCTTTCGATTTAGATGTTACGTAAATCAAACAGATATCTCACATGAAAAGATTATTTTTTATGATAGTGAGTAATAAGACGAGCGAATCAGGTGCCTGATGGTAAGCATCATGATTGCCCATAACGGACACGGTGCCACCAAGTGTATTAAAATTCAAAATTCTGCGCGGCACTGCACTGCGCCTGTCACCCTGAGATATTATTTGTTGAAACCCGTCATGCCCAGCAATTTCGCTGATAACATTTCCCTTCAGATCGGAACACAATAATGGTTGCACATTACTGCTTGGCGGATGAATAACTGGCAAAGATGTGGTCCTTGCCTAGGCGGCCCCCTGCTAAAGAGTGCTACCACTACAAAAAGATGCTATTATGCTGGCTATTTAGTAAAAAAAATATATTGCTGTTAAGAGTTCTTAAAAATCAGCCAGAATTAATGTTCAAAGCATCAGGGAACATAGGAAAAGCCACACTATACACGACGAGCTTTAGTAGGTAAGGTAGGTACTTTTTAGTGGTTTGCTTTGAACAGTTGTGGGTGCAAACTATTAATATAATTATCTTGATCTAAGTTTTGTTCTGTGTGCTCATGGACATCATGAAATAATAAGTAGGAAAGAGACAACAGACTCATTCTTTTCGAGTGCAAAAGAGAGAAAAAACCAGGAGAAAATATAATTATCATCCGCGCGTCATACATGCTTAGATAACCAGGATATTATTAGTATACTCATATATAATATTAATGCTCTAAAACCATACCTCATAATAATCCAGCACAATGTTCCTCCCATAGACCCTGACCAGAGGAAACCTGGCCATCACGTCCTTGCCTAACTCCACTCCACCTTCCTCCTCAACCCTGAATCGCAAGAGCCCTCCGTATGACGTCACTCGGTCACCCAGGAACCGTCTGTCCAGTTCCATGTAGACTGGAACTGGTGGCCAGGGGAGGGTTATGGTGGTGTCGGAGGAGTGCGTATGGATGGCCAGTAAGGAGTCTTGGTCCACCTTAAATAAGTTGTCATTATTAAATGTAAAGTAGGTAAGTATGATGCGTCCCATACTTTAATGGCATTTATTCACAGGCTGAAGCGACCTCTTATTAAAATTAAATCATCTTACTACAATCGGATAGCAAGATCACACCTCGGACACTCGACTCAATCCCATACAAAAGCCGCGCTATAACTACCTACTACACAGACACTGCACACATGGAGTTTTGTACATAATGTGCAAGTGTGCGTGAGGTGATTTCCCATAGAAGCGGGGCTCGTGGAGAGATCAATCTCACTCGTGGGGTGAGGAAGGCCCGATTGGTGGGCGGATGACAGTGTCCATTCTATACGTAGTATTATTATCTGTTCTGTGGCAAGATATAAATGTCAATGACATTGAATTGTCAAGTACAAAAAAGTGTACCTAATGGTGCAACCATTAATAAGTAATATAATTTCGACTTCCCAAACAAACATACAAATCAGTAAGTTTCAACCTATTCCTATAAAATTGATCAATTGTTGATCCATTTTGTTGGAAAATTGAAATTTTTTTGTCGAGGACTTTGCTGTTCTTTCGTTTGCTAGTAGTTTCATTTGATTTTTTTAATTACACTGAGACTAGTAGATACGAGTAGATGGATGTAAACTCTTTATTGCTACATCACAAACAAGAATAAACCTAAAAATAAATATACATGACTGCCTCGGTGGCGTAGAGGGCACATGCTCGACTGCCAATCCAGAGGTCCCGGGTTCAATCCCCAGGTCAGGCAGTGTTATGAATATTGGATTTTTCCATTAGGAATTATCTCAATAACTGCCTGGAGTCTGGAACTGTGCCCGGTAGATGGCAATAGGCTCGCCCCCTATTACATGGGACCAATAACATACTGGCGAAATGTGGGTGTATCTACTATGGGACTGAGTCCTGGGTACACCTCTGCCTACCCCTTCGGGAAAAAGGCGTGATTGTATGTTATGTTTATGTTTTATAAATATACATAAAGTAAAAAAATAATTAGTAAAACAATTGGCGGTCTTATCGCTGAAAGCGATCTCTTCCAGACAACCGTGCAGGAGGGGAGAGGAATAATAAATAATAAATAATAAATTAAGATTAGTCACTAGTATAGTCGGATCTTTTTATTAATGAAGAATTAACTTACATTAGTGATAGCATCTCTTCCCAGTGGTCTCTTGAGTGTGAGGTGCGCGGGCGCGGCGGCATGTAACGCAGCCCTCGCTAGCGTCGCCTGCGAGCACTGCGTCACGCGACCGAAGCAGAAACACGCCGTGCAGCCGGACGGATTGTCTGCAGATAGACCGAAGGTTCCTTCGAGACATCGGTCGCATTTGTCTCCTACTACGTTCTCCTGTAGGTAAGGGATTGATTCAAAGGCTGGGAAAGTCAATCACACGGGAGGCAAGAATGTAGGCGGGAACCTTGCACAATAACATTAAGCGTATTTTTGGCGTAATTGTTGTGTTATTTTGTGTCATATCCTAGTCAAAAGATACTCATGCTCGGCTGCAGCGCTTGCGTGCCATAGTACGTGAAATTGTACGCAAAAACTGTGTAAACTATTTCCTATAAAATTCTATTAGGGGGCAGCCGTTAGGTCATGTCGGAGGTTTTGAAGGAATCCTGGCGACCTAAGACTGAACTCTGACTTTCTATTTTCATTAGACCATATAAGCAGTCTATTAGCAAAGGTTCTAAATCAAGTTAATAAACAGCCTGTCATATACGAGAAGCTAATTAAGCCTTATGGACATTTTTCGTGGAACTGCAGTGGAGGTCTTCAAACAGTATTTTATATATAAAGTAGTAAGTTGTGAGCAAGCTTAAACTAGTTCCAACGGTGAGTTACCATAATGATTCTAAACATCGATTACCTCGTCGTAAACATGTCTAGGTAATCAGTAGTTAAGGTCTCATGCGTGAGGTCTAAGTGTGTCTAAAGTATTAGTAAAAATGATGATTTTGAAATGATTTTCTCCTTCACTATCTAGAAGTAGATTAGTTTTAAATCTCCTAATTTGCGCGTTGCCGAAACTCATTTTGTACCCTAATCAAACTATCGACTGCGAACTTCCACTGCTTCTCTGATATTTCATTGTTGATCGTAGGTATTTTAAAACCGAGGAACAAACTCTAATATTATGATTGTATAAGTGGATGGCAATAGTTAGGTAAAGCAATAAGTTAGGTAAGATTCCGCTCGCAGGTTAATTAATGTCACTCTACATTCCAAACAGGATTAAGTAAGTACTCGTATATCTCCTGTCTAGTGTCTAGTCTGTCTAGTCTAAACAACACCTCTGTAGTTTAGTGATCGTAAGCACTACTCCTGAACATGAGGTCCTGGGTTGATTTCCTAGGTCGGGAGAAGTGGTATTAGATCTTTTCATTAGGAATTAACTATTACAGCAGTCTGGAGTCTGGATTTTCGCCCGGTTGATAGCAATAGCCCACTCTTATAACATGGGACTTAAAAACATAACTGGCGATGTGGGTGTATCCACTACTAACAATGCCCCAAATCCTCACCTTACAAGGGCACCGTCCCCTATCATCACAGTCGCAGGCAGTAGTGTTACAGCTGCTAGTGCCAGGTTGGTGGCAGTGGCAGGGCTTGCAGCGCTCGCCGTAGTGTCCGCGAGAGCACGTATTACAGCTGCTGCCCGACCAGCCCGAGCGACACTTGCATTGACCGGTGCGGGGGTCGCATACATCTGGGGATGGGTGGTGGCTTAGTTAAAACTGTTTAACATTGTCAATTTATAATCTAGAAAGCTTGGAACTTATCTAAGAAAACTAACGAAAACGGCAACAGGAAGGTGAACATCCATCCTTTTTGCATTGCATCTTGGACTTCCTCAAGTTTAACAAATTATAATGTTACTAAACCAAATATTGTAAAACTGGAATAAATTAAACCCTAAAAGTTTCTTGCGCGTTCTTCTTATAGAGGTATCTCTCCGAACGCACGGTAGAGTCATCAAAACTGCTTAAAACTCGTGTAGAACCTGACGTAGGGGTCGTATAACCTTTCTGAAGCACTCATATAATTTTTATTAGATGAACTGACCAGTGGTAAAAGATTTTACCGACAAAGGGTGGTTTCAGCAAACCTTGCTATCGGAATCGTATCGTCAACAAATTTTAGACAAACTGTCCAGTCACTCCAATCTACAACAACGGATACTTACTAGTAACAGCACCGTCTCCACAGCGACACGGCACACAACCATCTCCATCCAGGCAGTACCCTCGCGCGCACTGCCGACATCCTGCACCGAGCGAGCCGGCCGGACACACGCACCGACCGCTGTGTGCTGAACACACCTTACCGTCTGTGCATGTCGGGCATGCTGGGAAATACACACCATATAAGAGACCAGTTGTTTACAAAGGTGAAAGGGGGAAGACTTAGCTAAGATTTGATAAGGTAGGTAATATTGGTGGTCGTTTTGGCAACAACAGTGAAGAGTCAATGGTGTGACCAACAGTGACCAGTGACAAGTGGTATCATCGCCATTTCAGCCGTAGGACATCTGTCGTGACGACTACATCGGTAACTTTTATCTTCTCATTTCTTCGATCTCGTAGAGAAACTCCAAGCATAGCCCTTTTCATAATCCGTTGCTATTTTGAACTTCAAACATCGGCAAGGCCAAATTTAAAGAGTTTCATGGTAAATGTAAATGCTTACCGTCGCCTGTCTGCATCAGCTATGCTATTATAATATAATCATTCCGTTTTTAAGACGTAAATTCAGAAGTCTATTAGGGGAAAGAATACGGAAGAAACAGGAAATGATTTAAGTCTTCTGCTCAATAAAAATTTGATTCTCCAGAGACAGCTTTTAGGAATCACTATATATTATAAAATTCACTATATATTATAAAATGACTCACTAACTGACATGCAACGTAGAGCCCAAACCACTGATCCTAGAGACTTGAAACTTGAAATGTAGGTCCTTTTTGTTGTCTGGCGGTGTGCTAAGAAAAGTTTGAAAATGCACATTCTAAGAGGTCCAAAAAGGGCGTCAAAGTTTTGGTATAAAACTCTCATATTTTATAATTGCGAGCGGGAAAAGCCGCTGTGCTTACACTAGCTTCCTATAAGTTCCTAGAACTGTAATCATTATTGTTTGAAATAAGAAGTGAAGTGAAGACTTACGCAAGCAGCCAGCCGGTCCAAACCCATAATACCCGGGCAAGCAACGGTCGCACTGCGCACCTCCGACGCCAATTGCGCACGCGCACGCGCCAGTTACAGGGTCGCAAGCTGCCGCGCCCGCGCCGCAGGAACACTTCTTGCAACCGCCTCGCTCTAGGCCCCAGTAACCTTCCTAAGGAGAAAATATTATTATTAAGGTGACAGTGAATGAGATGCAGAGGACAGGTAGCAGCGACTTCTTCGTGAAAACTTCGAACTTCGCTCGTCAACCCGCCTGCCAAGCGTGGCGAGTACCTACTGGCAAAATAATTGTGTTAATAAAAATAAAGTTATTCTCCCTAATCACCTTTTCTTAATTCTCTCTATCTTTTCCTAGCTATGACATTGTCCTGCGACTTGCTTTTTCTCCTTTCCAATATTTACCCATCATTTGAAGAAGACTATAATAATATCTGTCATGTCTTGTAACACTTAAGTATATGCTTCTTTAGAAAAGTAAAAAGGCCGCTCTACACTGATGACTCCAAATTCTCGATAGAAGATATTATGAAATGCAGCGACCAAGAAGTAATATCGCCGAACTCCGCGTAATCATTATTAAATAAATTCAAATTCTCGTGTATTTGCAATCGCAATACCGATTTGAGCCTATTAACACTTCTCGGAAGTAATTGATCAGAGTTTAATTCGTTTAACAGCCGCAATCAATCACGATATTATGTCCTACATACATGTATGACATCGTTTCGATTTCTATAAATCATACAACAGCAAATAACCTTTCCGGTTCCTTCGGTAATAAAAGAGCTGAAACGGTCGCGTCATAGATTCAAATTAGAAGTCACAATATTGCAGCGTTCCTATAATCGCGAAGTTAATCTGCGTAGGAAGTTTAGAGTCTTTTGGCCTTATGTCCGAACACACAATCGAAACCCACGCGCACATATAAATTAGTTACTACTAGTAATGGAAGCCTAAAGGGACGTATCTAAACAAGTCATCGACAACAAGATAGAGAATAGGTCTGCTGGATCAATTTAGCTCACAAAATGTATTTAAAGTGGGATCTATTGATTTAACACATCCAATTTAACTCTATTGCAACACATCTAATGCAAGGGTGCGATGTTTGCCAAAATAGTGTCCAACCCTCTAAACTAGCCTAATGCAACTGTAATCTGGTTCTCTTCCGAATCGGCTCAGAGACGCAATCTAACTTTAATTGCCAATTATGTGTGTAGTTGCCCTTCCGCGAACAGTGATTGCTCTCTAGATATCTCTTTGATACGAACAACGGCGCAATTCGCGAACGCCCTACATTCGCAAACGACCGAATGACATTTAATTGAATAAACGTGGCATCATTTCATGGCCAATAATTGGAGTTACCTGTATAATATACGAAAATCTCGTTTTCTCGCTCCGTTACTCCAGTTTTATTGCGTGAAAATGTCAATAGGACAAATCTATAAACGCGCGGTACTTACTCTACTTTGTATAAACGTTCTATACTCAGAATGTTTACTACGTTTAATGTTGTGACCTACATTCTATTCCGACTAATATTCGACTGAATTCAAACCTACTTACTTCAATACGTTTGCAAGAATATCTACCTGTATTTCTGTTATTTTTTTTATTCATACAATAGATATCTCCAAACGAGACCGTTTGGACCTTCTTTTACATTATTAATTGCATTATTACGTAGGCGTTATTATTGAACTAACTTAGACTCTCTAGAGGGAGTCCATAGCGTTATATTTTAATTATTATTATATACATTACAATACTTACATATGCATATAATTTAAAATATAATACTTATAACTAAGATCCATTACACCACAGAGCACCTGGGACAGACCAGCCCCCGCTATTGTTATTGGTCCGTTATGCCTAGCGTTATTATTTTCAACAAAGAGTTTTTATCTCTTTGCCAGCAGACTTCGTCCTAAATAGGTTAAACAGAATTGTTCTCCTTTTCTATGATAGGCCTGCTAAAAAAGTGTTTAAATTTAAATGGAGCTTTATTGGTACAATAAGTAATGAATCTACCGTCGCTCGGAATGATGCTAGATGAAGAACGCACAAGGAACTTGAAGAGCTTAATTTTTCGTTTGGTGACGGGCGGTCCGGGGCGGTGGACGTGTTTTATATCCTTCATGTACACTTACCTCACAAGTATCGCAGGCTCGTCCCGTGACGTGTAATCTACAACGACACTGTCCCGTCCTGATATCGCACACGTTGCTCTCGGAGCCCACCGTCGAACAGTTGCAACCTGGAACAATAGAGGTTTCTGTTTTAGAGGGAGTCCACGATGCTACATACGTAGTTACTCGAGCATCGTAAAGACCTATTCAAGTTTGAAGATTAGATGGTATAAAGTATAAAGAAAAAATGGGGTGTATCTACATCGGGGGAGCTTCTACTAAGGCTAAATTATACTAGTAGTGTCATCGATATCTTGGTCTGCAGTGAACCTCGTCCAGTCATCCAAATCGAATTGGTTGTGGTATGAAAAGGTAATGGACATAGTCATACTTAGACTCATAATACATACCAACTTTCAATAATTATAAGACTTTATAATATAAATGGGAATTGGGATTCTAATAACATATTAAATTGGGTGTTTGTGTACACTGAAATCAAATTACGAGACTTAAATTAGCGACGGATACAATTATCTTTTAATGACCGTACACGGAGGCCGACTAATTTTATTAGTTTATGCACTTAAACAAATGATTGGGTAGGTAATCTTAAATGCTTCAGTCCTTGAATTAGAAAATATAAAACTACATATTTTTGAAACAGCTGATAACATCATAATAGTATGTATAGTACGCAAGCGTCTGTAAATTTAATATGACGATAAACGTTGACGATGTCAGCAAAACTTATGCTTAATGAAACCTTTATTGGTGTGTGTTGCAAAAATCAAGTATTATAGGATTATTCCAACCCTGTTTTGTTCCCTCGTGGGGAAAGAAAAAAAAAAATCGACCTGTCGCCCAATTAGCAACGAGGGGAGAGTTTGAACTTTATTCACTACTTAATGGTTTTATCTGTCCCCCTATCAGTGAAAGGGGGACAAATTAATAAAGTTATGTTATGAAAAAAGTGTTACGGAATTATTCCACTTTTAACGATCTTTTTATACTGCTTTGCTGCTGCCGTGTGAAGCTGGGGCAGGTCACTAGTATTATTAAAATATTATAGATATCTTCAACTTATATATTATATTATTTTCTATGCATGTTATAGAGTTATTCAATAGATATTATTATCGGATATTAATATCGATAAATCCTTGCATAATAAATATTGATATAAAGAAAAGGGGAGATAGGGTACGTTCTCCCAGCGCTTACTCAACAAATGGCAATGTGCGATTTGCTCAAAGTTTGCACAGTGACATATTATAATCAACAACAAAGACAGAAAGACGTACCTAAGACGTTATTTGCTCGTACGACCTTACTTTATTGACGTACGTGGAATTAATGGGACCTAATTTGAGCTTGCATTTTCGAGAAGCCAGTACCTCATCTCCGCTTTTCTTTATATCAATGATAATCAATAACAATGTTGAAAGCATAGTATGTCAATGAACTCTACTCAAAATACTAAAATCAATAAATGCCAATAGCCTCACACTTTACGTTCTAAAGGTCCGGTTTTACCAATCCATTATCAAAACAAACAGCTGTTTATATTATCTCGTTGATGCAAAAACAAGCCGTAATCCAGTTTATTCGCTAATCGATCGTTTAAATCCGTTCTACTTGAGGAATTATGCGGACAGATAATGCGATGATTAAGTTAAGTGATCTCTGTTAAAAGCTTTTAGATATTACAATTTACAATCAATGTTTAATTTAATAAAGCATGTAAATGCTAAATGGAGTGGATTAAGATCTTTTGCACGCTCCGAAAACGTTCACGACATTTTTGATAAATAATTACATTTTAATATACTTGACATAAAGAGTACACCTTACTTTTCATGGTAGCATGATCAAATGTGTTTGTGGTATTGTTTTAAAAGTAAATACAATAGAACAAGTTAGATTGCACTGAATAGAGTGCAGAGCTGCAGAAATGTAATTCAAAACAATGAGTGTATTGGTATTTGAACAATGACGCATAAAATTAATAATACTGCCTTTGAAAATACGCATAAGTTGGTTGGTTGGTACTTTGGAATCGCTGAATGCAAATAAGACCAGTATTTTTTTATATAATATGTGAATATAATAAGTGTACTAGTTCTTATTTTGCTTTTGGTTTGAAGTAGAGTATGATAATACAAAATCTTTTCAATATAGGCTTAAAGTTAGTCTACAGTCTACAAACTTTTCTGGAAGGAAATATAAATCTACCTACAAGGAAATACTTATCTACGTTTTTTTAAGCCACCACATGATCAGAGCTTTTATTGAACCTATCATATTTTAATTTAAAATACATGACATATATATATAAAAAGATAAGGCTCCCTATAATTTCACAGGTTTAATATAATGTTTATTAGTGCAAAGCGTGGTGTGGCTTTCTTTAACGGTAATAGGTAGGTAGGCACAGAAAAAAAAAAAACACCTAAGGCGTTCTTATATTAATTATGTATCCGAATGCGATCAAAAAAGAGTTCCTATATTAGCGATCTCACATATTAAATAAAAATTCAATTTTCAATTCAATAATAATTAAAATTAAATTTTCTTTTGTTTAAGATAAATTAAAATAAATTTATTTATAGCTAAACTAAATTAATTATGTTATTATAGTTGAAATGTTTTTATAACTTACAAATATAACTTAAATTCATTTTAAAAAGTATACACAAAATGAATGTAGAAGAGTAATGATAAACTTTTTTATTTAAATCATTCTTTCATGCCAGTCCCAATATATGGCGTGTTATAAGTGGCCAGTTAATCTAATAGCCATTCGACCTATTTACTAGACAATAAGCAGATGTGAGCGGAGATTTGACCAACTATGTTATTATTTTAATAGTTTTATAACGATTTAAGAAAACTTGGAAGGTATTATGAAACATGTGAGTTTTATACTAAAACTTTGACGCTCTTTGAGGACCCCTTAGAAGGTGAATTTACAAAAATCCTTTCTTAGCTCTCTTAGTACGTCCAGACAACGAAATGAACCTATATACCAAGTTTCAAGTCTCTAGGATCAGTGGTTTGGGCTCTGGGTTGCATGTCAGTCAATGAGTCATTTAGGATTTTATAATAAATAGTGATTACCGTATATCAATAATTATCGATAAAATCTATATCTAGCATGTATCTGTGGTACCTATTTCTATGTAACTGACAGCTTTTATGCGCCAGTAAACCCGGAACTATTATACCTTTACATTGTCATTTGCTCAATATATCTCCAAATTGGTCACCATGATAATAATATCGTGGGTAGTTCCAAAAATAAAACATGTATTTATAATTTGTATGCATCGGAGTATCGGAGAGTGAAAATTTTTACAACATTAATAAAATAATCGTAAAAATATTATCGACTCTTTTCCGCTATAATGGTCCAATGCATGGGGAAATAACTTTAAAATATTTAGAACGGTGTTTTATTATATTTGAACGATATTTTGTAGTATTTTACTACTGTGAAGAATTTTTAAACACAGTAATAATCATATTATTAGCTTTTAAGTAGTTATCTTTTTTAAATCGGTAGTTTTTCGTAAATTAGTTTTAAGCTTTTATAGTATAGCTGTACCCCGCGGTTTCACCCGCGTAGACAACGTTCCCGCGGGAATATCGGGAACCAAATATTCTGTGTATTATTCCGGGGTCTAATCTACCTACATATCAAATTTAAGCCCAATCTGTTCAGTAGTTTTGGCGTGAAAGCGTAACAAACATCCATCCATCAATCTAACCAAAACCGCGCTAGATGGCGCTGGAGGTGAGTTAGAACTCGCAAGCGTTTTGTTCACCTGTTAAAAAAAGTTTTTTACATTGTACTGAGATTTGAGATTTATAATATTAGTAGGATATGATGGGGATGTCGTTGCAAGGATTACACCTATACATACATTCACGCCTTTTTCCCGAAGGGGTAGGCAGAGGTGTACCCAGGGCTCAGTCCCACAGTAGATACAACCACATTTCGCAAGTATGTTATTGGTCCCATGTAATAGGGGGCGAGCCTATTGCCATATACCGGGTACAGTTCCAGACTCCAGGCAGTTATTGAGATAATTCCTAATGGAAAAATCCAAATTTAACACTGCCTGACCTGGGGATCGAACCCGGGACCTCTTGATTGGCAGTCAAGCATGCACCCTCTACGCCACCGAGGCAGTCACATTACACCTATGTTGGCCATAAAGTGCGGTGTGCGCAGTAGCCGCCCATATACGGTACTAGTTAGTGTAAGAACAGCGGCGTGGCCCGCTCGCAATTATGAAATATGGGAAATTTATATACCAAAACTTTGACGCCATTTTTGGACCCCTTAGAACGTGAATATTCAACAATCCTTTCTTAGCACACGTCCAGACTCCAGACAACAAAAACAACTTAGATGCCAAGTTTCAAGTCTCTGGGATCAGTGGTTTGGGCTCTGCTTCCCATGTCAGTCCGTGAGTCATTTATGATTTTATAATATACATACTTTATAGTGATTAAAAACTATTTCACGCACAACTGCTGATATAAAGCTGGGTCCAGACTATGCGCCATTGTTTGAGGGTTTGCTGCGCATAGTCTGGGCCCAGATTGGTTTACCTACTGAAATTGATTGCGTGTCTATGTTAATGTTTGTTGTAGATACCTATTTCTCCGAAAAAATTTACAAAAAAATGTAGGAGCATTTCATACAATGCTATGAAATACTCAAAGGCTTTATGTATTGTGTTGAATTAAGATTTTTTTTTTATGATAGTGAGTGACAAGACGAGCAAATCAGGTGCCTGATGGAAAGCATCTTGATTGCCCATATCAGACACAGTGCCACCCAGTGTTTTCAAATTCAAAATTCTGCGCGGCACTGCACTGCGCCGGTCACCCTGAGTTATTAGTTGTTGAAACTCGTCATGCCCAGTAATTGCGCTGGAAACATTGCCCTTCAGACCGGAACACAGTAATGTTTGCACATTACTGCTTGGCGGATGAATAACTGGCAAAGGTGTGGTACTTCCCCAGGCGGCTCCCTGCAAAAGAGGCCTACCACTACAAAAAAGAGGAGATAAAGCCTCCTTTGTATATACCATAAGTATACAAGTAAATTATATATCAAAAGAAAACGGCGATTCACAATACAGTTCCTAAGCCTAGTTTAGCCATCACCTAATGTCTATTTCCAGGCTCCAGGCAATTTAGTGCTTAAGTGGAGTTATAATGAGAGAGGGGAAAATTGCTCAATCTCTTTGAGTCGTTATATGTGTTTGATGGGATTTCGAGTAAAGCTTTGTGTTTTAATTTAAACTTATCCTAAAATATAATACATCCTTGAATCCTTAAATTACATTATGTCCAATAGAAAATCGAATGGACCTCACTGATGACAATTGGGATTTGAAAGAAAAGTTCTATGGAGACAATTGGGACAACTTATTAACAACTCCCAGCTTTGTTGCTCAGTCTTCAATTACTGGATTTTCGCAATCATACCGGGTTTTTACAATAATCCGATTTTTCAGAGTATCCTACGATATATTATAAAACGTACGTGCCTTATAAATATTATAATGATAATATAGGAAGACATTTCTACAATAATGTGCTAGACTTTAGATGCGAAAGGTCCTTCTGAAGTTTATGCTACTCGTAGCTTGCTATTCTAAATGATGACTAAAACCTTTGAGGAGCACCATCCTCTTCTGATCTCTACTGATAAAGGTTTGGTTAATAAAAAGAACAGAATTGTTTTCTTAGGTATGCTAACATCAACAAGTTTTAAATGGAAACCAAATATCTAGAATATACAAGCTTATAGACATGGACAGTTAAACCAAAAGAACAAAAAAAAGCTATTTTGTTTTAATACTAAAATTGATAATCAAGAAAGCGGGGTCTTCAGACTATACTATACCGTGACTTATTATACTCCGTGCTTGTAGCGAAGCATTCGAGGCATCTAAGCGTTATCAAACAGCTGCGGCTGCATGCGCACGCGCTGCGCATTCCCCAGTAATTATATCACAGCGGGCATTCTTTAGATGCATTCCCTTTACACTAACAGTCCTCTAGTTGCCGTAACTTTGCATGCGCAATACTTTCATAACTAACGTAGGTACTAACTTATGCTTTTTATAAAAAAATCCAATTTATTAAGGAAGGCCTATTATGTTAAACAATAAATAAATAGAGAACAAAGATGCCTGGAAACTTCTGCATAGCCACCACCCGGCACCTTACAAGCAAACAAATGTAACCAAACCAAACTGGTAAACTATCAGTTGAAAAAATTAAACCCTACAATTTTCTTGTGCGTTCTTCTTGTAGAGATATATTTCTGAACGCACGGTAGATTAATGACTATTTATTGGCGTTTAAAAATGTCTTTTTGGCGTGAAAGAATAACAAATATTCGCATTTTATAATATAAGTAGGAAGTGGGATATTTAAGATAAGTATTACTTACCAAAGTATTAATTTACTACCTTATAAATCGTCAGTACAAATGAGATGTTCGCATGCGTCTTCATTATTACTAAATATAACTCCAAGTTTATTATCTATCCATTTTACATATTAATTTATACTAGCGATAGGAACCATTTACAATTAATGTCTTCGTGTAAATCCTATTATAATTCCTTGTAAGCCTTCAGACATATATTTTAATTAGGATCTGGCATTTAGTTATATCGCCTTTTAAGGAGCCATATTTTAATTTGAGTTAAAGATAGTAAAAGTATCTGATAACTAAAATCAAGTTGGGGGTACTTATATAACAAACAGTTACAATTAATTTATGAAACACTGAAGTTTGTGTTAGTATCAATCTAATCAAAGTTAATATCAGTTACATAACAAAAATCGACACAAAATGATAATAACAAAAAATAATAATAATAATAATATGGGACAACTTCCACACACGGACACCTGGTCCCAAACTAGGCTAGAAGCCTGTACTATGGTAACCAAATGACTGATATACATACTTAAATACGCTTATAACACCCAATAATATCATTACCTACATTAAAAACATATCTCTAAACGACATCAATTATTATATGTACTAAAAAAAACCACAATAAAATGGTCCTACGCAGTAGCGTTATTAAATAAGCACTGGAAGTATACAGTACTTATTTATTTGCCATTAATTTCAGAAATTTTTGCGAGGAATGAGGTTATCAGGTCACAATTGCAGTGAACCTTATGTCAGCGGTTTTTTTTGTGACAGTGAGTAACAAGACGAGCAAATCAGGTGCTTGATGGTAAGTAACATTACTGCTTGGCGGGTGAATAACTGGCAAAGGTGTGGTACTTCCCCATGTGGCCCCCTGCAAAAGAGGCCTACCACTACAAAAACACACATACAGTTTGCAAGTGAAATAGTTTTAGATAACTGTTTTAATATTATGAACTGCGCACCATATGGCAAGCAGAGGGGAAATCCTCGCGATGACATGTTCATACCGCTATGTATTCATAAATAATATGCAAGAAAATTTAATTTGACACAATAATATAATAGACCGTAATCACTATCCGTAATGACTCACTGAACCACTGATCTTAGAGACTTGAAACTTGAAACGTAGATTCTTTTCGTTGTCTGGACGTGTGCTAAGAAAGGATTTTTGAAAATTCTTCCTCTAAAGGGTCCGAAAATGGCCTCAAAGTTTCCATATTTCATAATTGCGAGCGGGCAAAGCCGCTGGGCTTACCACTGTACATAATATTCGTAAAATTGAATAGAAAGTAACTTTTCAATTGACATCCCATAAAACAGGCCCAATGCTCTCAAGTCAAAACACACCATAACTAGAGATCACGGTTGACAATAATCGCAAGCGAATTGAAATCTCTCAATGGCCGTATCTTATCATAGTGATGGGACAAACCGGTGATAGTGCGGGGACAAACCGGCTCCGCACTTAGCCGTATCATCGAGATACAACACTAATCGCACAGATACGGTAGTTAGCGTCTGGTCGAGGATTGTAAAGGATGATTTAGCTATGTTATTTGATAGCGAGATTTGATAGAGAATTTACTGACTAAGACCGGACTAAGTGTAATTCAAAACTTAAAAATTTTAGTGAAAAAGAAACTCAAATTCTTTTAATTAAATATATTATTTTTACAGGTACTAAAAAGACTCTCTCGAGTATACTCGTAAAAAGGCTTCATGGAAATCAGCAAGGAAACCACGGTTTCCTCAAATGAATCTGCCTGGCATAGTTGTGAACTTTCTAAAAATATTTTTAAGCATATTATTATATCAAGTTTGAAAAAGTCGGCGGCCCATAGCAGATGTGACCTTAGTTTCCTTTCAATTTCTAAATTACTTTTTTATATTACCAGTATTTATTATAGACCCATACAAATTTCCAAGCAGGCACTCCATTAGACAGTTTGAGACAGTGGGAAAGGTCCTATTTAGGTCGTATTGATAAAATCTGCCCTTTACGTGGAGCAAGTCTACTCTACCGTAATAAATCTAGAGCTGACGTTATTTATTTAGTGCTCGCTCTACTAAATAGAGGTTAGTTAGGAATGTGGTTAAATGCCTCTATATTCTATATACTAATGTAGAGTTCTATCAGGCGAATTGAATTCTGATGCCAACCTAGTGGAACTTTCTTACTATCGACGTTTTAGAAAATTATATTTTATCTAGAGGCAAGTCAAAACATTTCTAAAGATATAACAAAACTTACGATCACCGCGCTTTTTTTAGGGGTAGGATGAGGTTGTACCCAGGACTCAGCGCCATAGTAGGTACACCCACATTTCAACAGTATGTTATTGGTCCCATGTAATAGGGGGCGAGCCTATTGTCATCTACCGGGCACTGTTCCAGACTCCAGGCTGTGATAGAGATAAATCCAATAACACTTTGCCTGACCCTGGGGATTGAATCCAGGACCTCACGATCGCCAGTCGAGCTCGATTTACTCAACCCTTTTTGTGGTTTAACGAAAGCTTTGCGAGATTTGCCTTTAAGTAATGTTACTTCAAAAATTATCCGACTCGTTACTAGATTAAAATTATGCAATATTTAACTAACTAAGCAAAACTCATTAGTAGAAAATCATGTTCAGACACATTTAGATTCTTGTTTAATAAAATGCCACCAAGTTAGCTGTTCAGTTGGACCAAATTGGAACTATTGCCTGTCAACTGTTTTAGAATGTCGATTTCTCCACCAGACACTTAAATAGCGTAACCTAGCAATACAAGAGATACAAGAAAGTTGACACAATCCCTTGAAAAAAATTGCAAATCGATGTTTTGTTTTCCCCTGTATCCTCCAAATGTAATAATAATTTAACTGTTTTATAAATTTATATCCTGATATTTTTAAGATGAAGCAAACTATGTCCCTGTCACTTTATTTATTAAAGAAAATCAGTTATTATCCAGTTAACTTCAAAAATTACAGTTTCACTCACGAGATTCACTATAAAAAAATAAAGAGTTTTATAAAAGAAAATAAAATTATAGGTTAATTACTTCATCTTCAAAATAAGAAAATGTCAATGTATCAAATAAATAATTGTATTTGGAGGAAGTGCGGGAATACAACGGTTACCTGAATAGATAAGTTATTAGGACTATACTCGTACTAGCATAATCCGCAACTTACATAAAGCTGTCTATTGACTATAAGGATTAGGGCGCTTGCAGATTTCTCTTGTAACTAGTGTACTTATAATGTAGCTAAGTGAGGCAGTCAAGTCACGCCTTCCATTTACTTAGTACTTCGGCTAATAAAGTGAGACTTGTTAAGGCATGTTCACAAAGTATAAGATACGAGTATTTCTTGCTGTTTACAATAATAATAATTATTCTGCGCAAACTGCGAAAACATATTCCATTCTAACAATTTTCTGGAGGAAATGAAGATTATTCTTTCTTCAATAATGTGCTACTTCTGCATTTTTCTTCGTCTATAAGCTAGTATATCAAATTCATATTCAAACTCAACGCGCAGCCGAAAGCTGACATGTTGAACATCATTTTCGTTATAATGCAGAGAAGGAATTCTCCGAATTTTTATTTCGAAGGAATTAGCCATTTTTCTCTGAAGGCTTCATTAAAAATCCGCTAGAGGCAGCACTTTAGGAGGATCCAAATTTTGAAATACATGTTTTGATTTCTATTGACAGAAATGTGTAATACAATACACAGCATTCAGAAGTTTTCAGAGAAACATGACTAATTACGTTAGTATCTGTTAAAAAAGCCAAAAGTACTTAATTACTAGACTAGTTAGTTTAAAATTATATTTATTATGTAAAAGAAACAATGAAAAAAGAAAAAAAAAGTGTTTTGTCATGTGTTAATCATATCAATATTAATAACCATGTCACAGCGCAAACTAAGAACTATTTACTCCAGTGTGGTCGGGGGATAACACTTAAGAGCTTACTCACAACTCTCTATATTGACAGTAGTCGAGCAGACAGACAGACAGCTTGCTGCGTTAGTTGTTAATACAAACACACTAATATCTTCCGGAGATCAATGTCTTTACTAATAGATTGAGGTGGAGGAGCTTTGTTGGAACGTTGGCACTCTCGTCAAAATTTTTAATATTTGAAGATATTAATATTACTCGTAGCTTCGATTATAACTAGAAAAAAATTTTTTAATGATGACAATCATTGTCATCAAACATTTTCCAATTTTCCAATTTTCTGGGTGCTATGTGGATATCGAAATAAAAACGAAGTAATAAAATATTCATTTAAAAGAACGTTTTAATAAGATAAAATTAGTTAAGATAAGTTTTTTTAAGATTTGAAATAAAAAGGAATGTTAGTATTTTTTGCAGAAGATAAATGCTTGTTAAATACCATCACTTAAAGATATGGTATCTTTTGTAATCAGTACCTAATTTACCTAATTGTGGAGGATGAGAGGCGGAATTAAAATTATACCTACAAATTAAATTTGGAGGTGACAGGAATTGTTTTATTGAGAAAACGGAATAACCCATATAAGAATATATATATATGTATAATATTTAAAAATGGTGGAGTAGTGGTCGTAAGCTCGACCGCCGATCATGAGGTCCCAGGTTCTATCCTCAAGTCAGGCAAAGTGTTATTGGATTTATCCATTAGGAATTATCTCAATGACAGTCTGGAGTCTGGAACTGGGCTCACCCCCTATTACATGGGTCATGGGACGAAAAACATACTGGCGAAATGTGGGTATACCTACTATGAGAATATGACGAGTCTTGGGGACTTACACATCTGCCCTTCGGGAAAAAGGTGTGATTGTATTTTATTTTATGCAAAAATCGCAGAAGATTATTACCAACCAGTTGCTGATAACTACTCGTGTTTTATCCATGCTCTCTAGGATATACCTATATTTATGGATGTTCAATTCCTACTCCTACCAAAAAGTACAGTTCAGTAGATAGTACTGACGCGTAGAGGTAACAAACAAACAAACTAATTACCGCATTGATAATATTAGTATACAAACTTAAAAACACCGCATTAAAATCATAAACCAAGTCTGGTGTGAATTCAATACAAACGAGCAGATTCAGGTGAATGTATTGATATCGGAACAGATGTCAATAGATAAACGGATTGAGCTCACATTGCAGGTACTGTGAGAGAGTGCTACAAATCCAATACATTATAATATTATGGTCTATTGAGCTAACGCGGTCTTAAACTTTTTTTTCCTAGTTTGAGATCTTGTATTTTATATTATGGAGCTGAACTCAAGTCACCCTACTCTATTTGAACTGTCATTTTACTTAAGACGACGAATTGAAAATATTGGCAGTAGGGATCTCAATATTTCTCAGCAACTACATTTGGAAGTAATGTTTGTTTCTACATTTACACGATATTGACATCATTTTGGTAATTGGTTTACATGATTGGTTAACTTTTACAGCAGAGAAAAAAATATAAAAGACTGCTCTATAAAAATAGAGATTCTCATTCTACAGAGAAATGAGACTGATTTCATCCCCTAAATTTTTTGTATAGATTAATCTATGCACAGACTTCAATGTGTTAATTTGATTTTATTAAATTAACAATAGTTTTTATTATAAACGAGAAATACTGTTTTGACGTAATATACAGGAGTGTGAGCGGGTTGCCGGGACTCCGCGCACGATTTTAGATTCATTATTTAACACTGCGTCACCTAATTTTAATTGGCGTCGAATATATATTTTTTTAAATTTATTTATATATTTAATCACACACACAAGGATTAAACATAAATCCTAACAATTAAAAATTAGTACATACATCAGTTTTAATATTCGTCAGATAATAAGAAAAGTCAAACAATGAAAAAAAAACTAAAACAATGTCAGGAAAAAAATCAAATTACACATATTAAATTATAAGCAAATATGTTATTAGTTTAATTTTAATTATAATTAATAGACGATACAACCTCATATTTTAATTACAAAATTTTAAACAATCAGCCATAAGTTCCTTCCATCCATCCGTAAACACATCGCAGTCATCATGCAGAATAGTGTCCTATTATTTGGTGGTCCTAATCAGATCGTCTGTCCACCTTGTGGGTGGACGTCCTACGCTGCGCTCTCGAATGGAGACCATGGACCGGCAAGCGCAACAAGGTGGACAGATGATCTGATAAGGAAGTCTGGCACACATTGGATGCAGGCAGTTTACAACCGGACTGGATGGAATTCTATAGTGGAGGCCTATGTTCAGTAGTGGACGTCCTATGGCTGAGATGATGATTTTGTTTATTGGCCAAAGTGAGAGCCATCAAATTTATGGTATTATATTTGTCAGGGGCGTTATTTTTCTCGCAATTTTATATCAAAAGAACTTTAAACTCATCCTGTGCGATTCGGCACTTAATAAAAAAAAATCTTAGTTAATATCGTACCACTGGCTTCCCCAAAATATTTTATATCAAAAGTAATTTAAATCAGGTAATATCGTGTACAAAACCAACTAGAAATCATCGCTTACTCGTATTATGATCTCGAGTGTACATATCCACTCGGAAAGCACTTTCCAAATCAAGTTCATAACTCAAGTGTAACCGTGCAATGCAAATCTAAACAATCTGGGTACAGTCGAGTCGAACAGTGCCCTATAGTGTTAAATAAACAGTGCACGAGTGTACTTCCGTTCGCGGAGTCACGATCCTGACATTCCTGGCTTGGAACTTATAGATTACGATGTCGGTGCCAATGGCGCTGCTAATCTTTGCTAACTTGATGCTTAGACTGAAGTTATACCTAAGTTCATGGATGTACGAGTACGTTTTGTTTTATAGATATACTGGCGCCAGTAATCGCAGGTTACGGTACGCTAGCGCTATGGTTATAAGTCTGTTCATAAGTATAAAACTTTGCGTAGAGGTAGTACTTTTGCCAGCACTTACGTGGATACGCCATCTTTAGGATTTTGACACAATCCTATTATGAAATTTTCTACCAAATCGATGTTTCCTATTGCTCTGTTTCCTCCGAAAATTATGAACTCATTCCATAAATTTATATCTTTATACTTTCAAGATGAAAAGCTATTCTATTTCCATTTAAGTATTTCCTATTTTATTCACGTAATTAGATGTTCGCTACAAGAAATGAAGATTTTTGAAAATAAAATAAAATGATAGGGACAAAGTTTACTTCATCTTTAAAAACAGGGGAATACGAGACATCGATTTGGTGCAGATGGCGTAGGTAGGTGGCGTACGCTCTTAACAGAATCACATGTTCGATAAATCTGGCGGCATAATACCTACTTCTAGATATGTAACTGGGGTCATATCTATCGGACTTCATAGAGGAATTTCAGAGGCCTTCCTATGCTTTGAGGCCATTTTTATCCCAAAATTCAGCATCTTTTACGTAGGCCATATTATCTGTGAGTAGCTTTAACTATTTCGAGGTCGTATGGTTTGTAATATTCCGTTTGTCGTTCTAGTTTTCTTTTATCTCAACAAAGGAATATAAAATCTTCATGTCAACAAAGTCTAGTCGCCATGGAAACCGGTGACCGTTAGATACGCGCGCACGTGTTGATATCGTCGCATTCTTTATGCAGCTGATATCATCTTATGTGTCATATTTAGATACCAGATACATAATAATATACAAGACGAAGGGTTTACTACCTTGTCAAAGTTAATGTTATCTTTAGACCTACCATCTTATCTGTTTGTTCGTTGCTAGTGGTTCCCAAAGGCCACCAATGTCGGATGACCGGAGCCGTAGTAAAAATGTTGCCCACATGAACAGCATCTCTGTGGCACTTTAAAAGCTACTGCAAGTTCTTCTTATGGAGTCTGTGGCCAACGGTTATGTCAGTGTTCAGATATCCGTTGGTGATGAAGGTGAAGAAATTTTTGGCCATGATCAAGACGTTTATAGTCTATGAAAAAATCCATGAAGAGGTTTTGAAAGAGACGTATTTATTACAAGCACCTGCTCATCCAGAAAAAATGAAATTTCTAATTTTTTTTTTATATGATAGTAAGTAACAAGACGAGCAAATCAGGTGCCTGATGGTAAGCATAATGATTGCCCATATCAGACACAGTGCCACCCAGTGTTTTAAAATTTAAAATTCTGCGCGGCACTGCACTGCGCCTGTCACCCTGAGATAGGAGTGGAATCTCATCATGCCCAGTAATTTCGCTGGTAACATTGCCCTTCATACCGGAACACAGTAATGTTTGCACATTACTGCTTGGCGGATGAATAACTTGCAAAGGTGTGGTACTTCCCCAGGCGGCCCCCTGCAATAGAGGCCTGACACTACATACTATATAATATATATAATTAGGTTATGGAAAACAAGAGAATAATTTTCCACTCAATTATTTGTCGTTGACTGTTGATCTGGCCTATATTTACGCTAAATCATCATTATTATGGTTCAAGAAGGGGTTCTTGAACCATATTCGTGTATGGTTTATTTAAAAACATATTTTTTTAAATGTTTTTCACTTCTTCATAAATGTGAAAGAACCATCTGGTTTTTTGATATTTATTATATAAAAAAAGATATTAAAATTGTCAATTTTACCATGAGTATAAATTTTATTATATTCACTATTAATTTAATAGGATTCTATAAGTTATTTCGCTGCCTCCTCTTAATTTTGCAAACTCTTTTCACAATAAGTAGTCTCATTATCTTGAAACTAACTTGCGGTGGGTTGGTTCCTTTCTGTATAAATACTTCCAATTTTACTTTAAAAATCTAATAACACCTCGTGAGTTATTAAAGCTGCCTTTGACCTCGTTATAAGAATGTATCTAATGATCCGAAGTTCCGTAGCGGCCTCTAAAGGCTCATATCGCAGCAAAAAATGGACAAAGAAATAGCTTAGTACAGCATCAATACCATACTGGCTAATTATGGAATGATGATGTCAAAACCACTCGAAATTGATCAAGTGTGGTAGAACAGTGATTGATTTCTTTATAATTAAGGTGTAATTACAACAAAATATTAGGTACCTTGGTGATGTAATAATCACATGTTATGAGATTAGAGAAGCTGGATACATTGCCACTGGGCCACCGGTGCTGTAATAGTTGTTAAATCACACAAACCGATAGAAAGAAAACTGGGTGCTCTCGTGAAAAAGTGTTGGAACCCGTACTGAACTGGTTCCAGCAAAATACTGGAAGTTGTCGTGGGAACAAAACAAGCAGGGACTTCTTGGTGTTGATTGATAACTCAAACAAATCTTATTTCATTACAACTCTGGAATAAACTTTTTGCAATGTTTGAATTTCACAAACATCAATCTATCTATTATAAATTATAAATCTTAAATCTCAGTACAACGAAAAAAGTTACAGGTACGTTTGTTACAGGTGAACAAAACACTAGAGTTCTGACTCCTCCAGTGCCATTAAGCGCGGTTTTGGTTAGATGGATGGATGGATGTTGGTTAATCTTTCATGATAAAATTACTGACCCGTTTGGGCTGAAATTCTGTATGTAAATACTTTAGACCCTTAATATAAAAGCATTGCTGTACTATTAAAACCTTTCATGTCAGATGTACATTATTATATCTACTGATGTGGTTGCTTTCAAGTGGTATGTTCTTTTGTTTTGTTTTGCTTTGGCTACAGCTAATATTGGTGTATAAGAAACCGAACAGAAAGCTATGACTGAAAACACAGTCAGCCATTTCATAGCAATAAAATATTATAGACATACGAATATAATATATGACATCATATTACGAGATATATTATTAATTTTACCTATGTTTTATTATCAATAAATATACTCCTATAAAACGTGTTACAAATAGGTGTAAGTAGTAAGTATTACTAACTTACTAATTTTTCAAATTTCGCTATTCTTTCTTTTCCAAGTAGTTTTGGTTGACGTATAGATGCAACCTAAACCTTTCTAATATACACTGACATATTAAATTCAAAATTCTAAGTCCATATAATATATTTCCAACCATAACATGCGAATGCCACAACCTTTACAAAACGGCTCACAACCCACGACTATAATTCTGGAAATACCCTGTGACTGTGAAATTATTGAATGGCGTTCAAGTGGTTCAATACTTGCCTCAAAGTGAGGTAGATAACCTAGACTAGACCATAGGTTTAGACGTGGAGTCGACAGCGTGTTGGCGGCGCCCACGCACGCTGCAGGCGAAGGACGCCTTTACAACGTTACCGCGGGTAGAGATGAATGGAACAGGTACATCCATTAGTTGCTTCCTTATAATTAGTGAGCCTTGTCTCGATCTTGGGCTATAGACAATACAATTCAATTCCGTACAAATTATGTATGGAGTCAAACTATGGTTTATAATGCATTGAAAGTCTGAGAAGTAGAGATATGTGTGTCGTCGGCCAAACTTTTAGTCAACTTTATTTCCAACGAGAATTTTTATCTATGTTAAGTATACCAACTGATATCACAAAAAGCATACTTTAGAGCGTACATTAGGAATTAAGGAATGTAGGGACTCCTAGGAATTTGACACATCCTATGAAAGAATTACCAAATCGATGTTTTGTATTCCCGTGTTTCCCCCGAATATAATTAACCTATTCCTATGCCTATTCTTTAATTTTATGCCTGATACTTTTTTTAGTGAAGTTTTTTAGTGATTTATAGTAAAGTAAACTGTCATTTAAATTTTTCTTATAAACCCTTGGTTTTTTTCATAGTGAACTTCTAAAAACCGCAGTTTTACTCGCGTGATTGGACGTTCACTACATAAAATGTAAAGTTTATACAACAAAGTATATAATATAACAAAATAAAATGATAAGCACATACTTTACTTCAACATTAAAATATCAGGATATAAAGTATCAAATAAGTCGTCCTCTCGTACACATTAAGTGTAACAAACCAGGGAATACAAAACATGGGTTTAGTAAATTTTCCATAGGATTGTGTCAAACTGCTAAGAGTTCCTGTATCCTTGTAAGGAGCCTTTTCAAACATTAATTTTCAGAGGTTACTGACACCATGCCAGTAACCCTGTATATAGATACTTAAGGTAAAAAATTGTCAAAACTACAACTTTAAAAGTATGAGCAACTTATGGAAAACATTACACTAGCTATTTGAATCATAGACATCAAGTCTAGCATTATAGCTACCTAAATCATAGATAGTTTCAGGTAACCTAGACCGCCAGTCTGCGTGGGCCACCTGCCCACGCGTGGAGTGTGGGCCAGACATGCAATCTACGTGTTAGGGCTCTTGTGAATGGGTCTGTTTTCATTCAGGTGAAAACTGGATATCTCTTAATTTATGATATGAACGTCGTATCAGTTATACGAGTATAAGGTTGGGCATTTTATATAGGCCGCTATTAAACTTGATTTTCAAGCAGAGATAAGGAAGAAAAAACGGAAGAACATTTAATTTTCTTATGGGAGTGTAAGTGTGAAAGGGACAGCGGATGTATAATGTTCAGAAGCAAAGGAGAAAAAAAACTGATAAAAGAAATATAAAAAATATCCTCGTACCAAGCTAGGCATGCAGCATTCTTATAACTCATTGACCGACCACAGTGACTGAAATTAGCGTTGAGCTGATCGTAGATACTTGAAAGAAGGGGTTTCCTAGAATACCTAGACGTTTAATACTGCAACCAAATTTGCGAAAAGGCGAAGCTTCTTGAATATAACAAGAAATAGAATCAAAGAAAAGTAACTAGAATAATAATAAAAATATTAGTAGTACATAGGCGTAAGTAGATAAGTTTTCTAGAAACTTGTCTGCTAGGTATAAGGCAACAGATAAAATGTTTTCATTAAACTTAACTCTATTTTTACTTTATCGCAGTTAACGCCAATAAGGCTTCCAGTACTTGAAATATTTGACATTTTTTCACTTAATTTTCATTAGTAGGTACCTAGTAGTACTCTATCGTTTATCTATAGTCTATAGGTATATATAGCCTTCCAAATCCCTTCTTAGCTATTTATAAAAAACGCGCAAGAAACTAGAAACAATAAATAAATACAGTAAATTAAATGGACTCTGCTAGATAGTATCGTTCACATAAAGAACCGAGTAAATTAAATCGTTGACATAAATATTATAAGACTTATTCAATGTTAATGTTTAGTAATTATTTACATTTTTATTGCACTGCGTTCCTGCATTTATAAAGTTGATTTACCTCTCGGCTTTGCTTGCAATCACTAGGGAATTTCTTGGTGTTAAGTAAAAATAATATTTCGTACTTCTCTGAGATTTCCAGAAATTAATACAATTCGAAAAATCATGATATTTTGTGAATAAAATGAACTATGTTTCTTTGCTTTGGCGTTCTTTTACAAACTACTTATTGTGTTTTTACACAATAAGTAGTAAACATCTAACAATCCCAGTTTTACTCGCGTGATTATTATGGGAGGAAATAGGAGAACAAATCATCGATTTAGTTTTAATTTTTCATGGGATTGTGTCAAAGATGCAGTTGGTATTTTCTCATGATAATTAAAAGTTCAAGTTAGGTTTTAAAGTTAATAACAAAATTACTAACTGGTTACCATACTAACACTTACTTGAAAACTTGGATAAAATAGAGCTTTTACAATTTAAAAATCATATTTAAAGTTCATTTTTCATTCCACTTTAAAAAGTTGTTAAAATAAAACGAAGCACCAACCAAAAGATAGATAAAGAAATATATGTATTGTCAGCACCAATAAGTTTTCCAGTGTTTTAATCACTATTTATATCAATAGTTGCCATCGAGACGCCTATAACGGTATTTTGTTATATGAGATATTATAGTTAACTATTTTAATCTATTCATCTTTATTTTACAGGCAGTAAAGTAGTACAGTACAGTACCCCGCGGTTTGAACCGCAGAAAACGATGTGTTATTACAGGGTAATTATAAATAGTGCATAATATAATAGCAATTTTTATTAACGACTGCTACGATGCTGACTGCCTTGGTGGCGTAGTAAAAGCAAGCTCGATTGCCAATCATGAGGTCCCGAGTTCGATCCCCAGGTCAGGCAGTATTAAAAAATAAAGAAAAAGAAATTAGTTTATTTCAGTCTCTTAGCCCATATGTGACGACAAAATTTACATAAGAACATACAATTTATAATATAAGAATTTGAATAGAATTGAAATACTTACATTAAAAACTTACAAAATATAATAGTCATATTAATAAAAATAAAAACGAAGCTAAATAAAATTAATAAAATTAGAATATGCATTAAAAATTACAATAAAAAATTCCAAAATAATATAATGTCAAATTAATAATATCATAATTAACAAAGAAAACCAAAGAAAATTTATTATTATGCAGTAGGGGCAACGGGACAAGACGGGAGCTTAAAAATTGGATTAAATATTGGATTTTTCCATTAGAAATTATCTCAATAACTGCAGAGTCTGGAACTGTGCCCGGTAGGTGGCTATAAGCTCGCGATTTATTACATGGTGCCAATAAACATACTGGCGAAATGTGGATGTACCTACTATGGGACTGAGTCCTGGATACAACCACTTTAGCAGTAAGTTTATTTGAAAGTTTTGAATAAACCGTAAAGTAAACATAAACATACAATTCAATAAACGCCTTAGATTTTGTGATCGTACTTATCATAAATAATAAAATAAAATAATAACACCTATCATCTCGATTTCTCGACCGTTTTATGGATTCAACGCCATTCTGTCTGCATGTTTATGGACTATTCAATCAGATTTTATCTGAAGGGAGTGTCAAGTAATTCTATAACCTATTGTTTTCATGAAACTTGAGCACTGCTAAAACAGCGAGCACTTTCATAGAAAAAGTAAAAAATAACTAAGGGATTCGACTTAATTTTATTTATACATCAAAGCAATATTTGATAGAATAGAAGATAGAATTACTGTTTTTTTTTTTTTTATGAGAGTGAGTATAACAAGACGAACAAATCAGGTGCCTCATGGTAAGCATCATGATTGCCCATATCAGACACAGTGCCAGCCAGTGGTTTAAAATTCAAAATTCTGCGCGGCACTGCAGTGCGCCTGTCACCCTGAGATATGTGTTGTTGAATCTCATCATGCCCAGTAATTTCGCTGGTAACATTGCCCTTCATACCGGAACACAGTAATGTGCAAACATTACTGCTTGGCGAATGAATAACTGGCAAAGGTGTGGTACTTCCCCAGGCGGCCCCCTGCAAAAGAGGCCTACCACTACAATGTTATTTTATTATGTTCTAGTAAGTTCTAATAAATCCAAGAAAAAGCCATCTCCTTCCGACAACTTACAAAACACAAGCATCATTGACCGCTATTAAGTAGTAAGTAGGACCAGCCTAATGACAACGCATTAACTTTTTCAAACCGGCATTTCGAGCTACGCTTACAATCAAAATAAACTAATACAATTAGTCATAAAAACTAATTTGATCAACATTTCTAGTGGCGTTTTTCATGTGTTTTTATTGGTAGCATGTTGAAGCTGATCATAGAAATATAAATAACATGGTTCTAGAAGTCACATACCGTAGACAATGTCGCCGCCACAGGTGACTTATAAGTCACTACTAGAGGTGACTAATGCCACTCAGTGTATCTGTAAGAACGAATCACGGTGCAAGATTCGTTGTGTGGCGTTGTTTCGTTCTGCGTTTGAATTCCGGTTGAGTTGTCCAACTCACCAACTAACATTAACAATAACCAATGTTTTACTGCCCGTTAGATCGCTGGCTAGAATTAGTATAATCGTCATTTATATCAGTTAACAAAACTATGTATGTATCGCGTAATAGAAATTCTTAGTTAATTTTAATTCTGACAATGCTGACATTTACTTTTTAATTTAATGGAATGATTTTAATAATTTTATAAGAGATATAATGTTTAGATCAACAATTTTTATTGTTATACTAATATTGCATGCCAATGGCCGTATATAGCTGTTCAATATATACTATGTTAGAACGTTGTACTTGTATACTATATATACCTTTATTCACAATAAAATAATTTTGATTTGATTTGATTTGAAAAACTTTATTATATATATGCGTATCATAAAGTAGTGACAGGTAAAGTGGCGACCAGCGTTTTGTATGTATTTAGTGACTTTTCGCATTTCTATTACCTTGATATTTAGATTTCTATGGTTCAGATTGATGTGGCAATCAGACTTATTTTAAAATGTATTTTAATACACGCAACGGCGCGTCCAAGTAGCTAAATCATACGGCTGCTTCTGATTGCTTTGATTTACTATGAGAATTATGAAATGATTCGAGTATATTTGGGTTACGCATTGAATATTGCATGATATTTAATTGCCGATTTATTCTTAGGACGGTATGGTGGCCATTGAAATTTGTTACATCCTGCTGACACAAAATATGTGATAGACAATTATAATATTCGATTTAAAAATATATTTTGATATAGGTACGAAAAGCAATATCTACTTAAACATACGAAGTACCTACATTATACAAAATGGTTCAGCTGCTGATGAATTCTGATGCTCATGTATCGGCCAATTTGTAGCGTCAGTAGCGTCCGTGGTCAATCGGTAATATGCCCGGCTTTAAATCCGGAGTCCCTGAATCGAATCTCACCACGTGGACTTTTCGCCTGGGCGCTGCCGTGTTTCGGATGGCACGTTAAACTGTGGGTCCCGGCTGTTTTCTATAAGATAATATTATGTAGAGGGCAGTCATTAGGTCATGTCGGAGGCTGCTTAGGAATCTTGGCGTCCTCAAACTGGCAATATGGGTTTTCCACATAACCCATATGAATTGACTCGAGCTGTGTAATTGGGGTAACCCGTTCTATTAGAGTATAAATTAAAATTATTTATTTATTTATGGGAAGTAGAATTTCTTTGCAAGTTGTTTAGGTTGACGGGTAAATGAATCCTCTTAAGTATTACTAAATTACCTAAAATATATATGATAGTCTTTTAAACTCAAACTCAAAAAGATTTATTCAAATAGGTCATACTCTGAAAGTTTTGCACGTCAATGAAGATAAACAGTACTGAGTCTACCGTGCGTTCGGAAAGATACCTCTACAAGAAGAACGCACAAGAAACTTGTAAGGCTTAATTTTTTCAACAGATAGTTTCACAATATTATTTGGTTTGGTTACATTAGTTTTATTTGAAGGTGCCGCGAGGCGGCTATGCAGAAGTTTCCAGGCATCTTTGTCCTCTATGTACTGGTTGACTTTATAATAAGCCTTCTTTAGTAAAGTAGATTTTATATAGGTTTTAAATTTAATACATGCATTTGGTATAAAATAAAACCTATTTTACATAAAAATAAGCATTTAACATTCCACTTGATAAAACCTGTCTTCTCATTCATAAAACTACCGAAAGTACAAGTTTCGTTTTAACTCAGTCCATTTATTCCAAATGATTTATATCTTATTTACATAATGTTGTCAATGGGATCATAATGGCGTATCATGTAATGCTGTTTTATAGTCGCACTTAAGTGGCTAAGCGGTTTTTTTATGCATCGTGAATTTAATATTATTTTTAGTGTATACTATATACATTAAGCTCATTGTATAGATTTTTATTAAATTTACTTTATTTTTATTAATTAATTTATTTATACTTATTAAATTTATATAAATTATAAGATTATGCCGCGTTAAATTTTTTAAAGCTGACTGTACATAACAACCTTTGGAGGACCAAGGAATGAAATATTTGTGTTAAAATATGTCGTGTAGGAACCGGGAACTAATGTATGAAAAGTATTTTTTGAGAACACTGGGTCTTTGGAGGAAACGGAACAACCCATACTTTTCTCAACGGATTAGCAAGTTGGAGTAGGGCTACAAAAATCTCGAATGGAGATCATGGACAGGTAAGCGCAGTGTAAGACGTCCACCCATAAGGTTGACAGATGACCTAGTAAAGACCACAGGATTACTTTAGATGCAAACTGGTTACACTCGGACAAGATAGAAATCTATACCGGAGGTCTATGTCCCGCAGTGGACTTCTTACGGCTGAGATGATGATGATGATTATGACACTTACTTGGTCAATTTCATTAATTACAGAAAAATTACAGAAAACCGACGACATATCATGCTTTATTGTTCGAAAGCTCTGGTTTATAAAGTTCTATTTAAAGTGACTCGTGTTTATCGGGTAGCATTGTAACACAAACGCCAGTTTAAATAACTTGTTTGTAAATTAATTATCTATTTTACAAATTAGAAAACGGAAATATAAGTTAAAAGTCACTGTCTTATCTGATAACGAATTCGTAACAAATTCATGGAAAATAAAAAGGAACATGTTTAGATAATAATTCAGTAAATTAAAGTAAATGTGTCAGTTATTATCTTCCAATTAAGTCATTTAGATAAACTAAATTCAGTCATAGATCGTTAAGGAAGTGGCAGTCAGGTCAACACGGGATTATAGGCTTAGTTTCCTTTAGATTTCCGCATTTATTTTTATTGCTGTCATAAAACAGATATATTTTTGTGCAGGTGGTTGTTGATACTTTTCGTAAATTAGTTGTCTCAGGACTTAAAAATGTTGCTTATTGTAGTCTAGTCGTGTTTATTTAATACTCAGCATAATTTGATTTGTATAATGTGGGTGTACCTACTATGGGACTGAGTCCTGGGTACACCTCTGCCTACCCCTTCGGGAAAAAAGGCGTGAATGTATGTTATGTTATAATTTGATTTTATAATCACTTTTTCATAATTTACGAATAATTTCAATTAGGCAATAAATATGATGATAAGAGATACCTACTAGGTAGTATTTCTTTTTATTTTATTATTTTCATATCAAATATTTTTCAACAAAAAAAAGTGTAATGTCTTGGATAAAGCGAAATTAACTAAACTATTTAATAAGTATAAAAAAAATCGTAGAGCCAGTAATAATAAACTAGGCTAGAAGTCTGTACTTTGGTCTGTACTAACCAGATGAATGATATACATACTTATATATGCTTTATAATAAATTTTTACGACTTAAAGCTCGCATTTCCTAATTAGACATTTCGTTTCCAAACTTACCTACTCTGATTTATGCACTGCAAGTTTTAAATCACAGTCAACGCCGTATAATTTTACAACATTTTATAATGAGCGTTGTTCTGGAGAAAGTAGAAACACGATCGCAAACAAATGTTCCAAAATCGGCCCAACTCCAGCCTGCAAAGGCGTCTGGTTAATTTTAAACTGCTTGTTTTCAATTTAAACGCCTTTTAACTGCCAGTAGCCAGATAACCGGGCTCTCGTTTGATTTATGGGACATTTAACTTTTTGTGTCTTATGAAAATATTAAATAGACGTGTGTTATTTTATTGGACGAAATTTGCATTCGGAACCTACTAAAGTAGGTATCTACTTGAATTGAAATAAATATAATATTATTATTATTAAAAATCCTCGCCTCCTATTACATGGGACCAATAACATACTGGCGAAATGTGGGTGTATCTACTATGGGACTGAGTCCTGGGTACACCTCTGCCTACCCCTTCGGGAAAAAGGCGTGAATGTATGTATTAAAAAACCTTAGGTCCTGGGTACACCTCTGCCTACCCATTGTGAAAAAAGGCGTGAAGTTATGTTATGTGTTTATTTAAAAGTATTTAACTAAACGTATTAGTTTAACATAATATTGCCCACAAAATATATAGTTCAGTATAAGTATCTTTATGATACCTATGCAAAGCTATGTGAATCAAAATAAAAGAATTTAATTTTTATTTTCGCATGAGAAAAACTCCGAAACACAGAATAAGTGAATGCAAAATGAGCTCAACGGTGATATTATCAACATTGCAGATTTCATGATGTCGGTGATTTGAGACCTCACAAAATTAAAAAAAAACTATAAAAATTACAATAATGTCTCTTAGTAATTTAGCCCTACAATGTGGTTTATCTTCGTATAATTCCATAATAATTTTACCTGCACATTCACATTATCGTTTAGCCACGGGATTGATCTGCCAATTTGGTTATTTATAACATTTTTTCAATTATTTAAAACGAAAACCTACAAATAAAAAATATCCTTAAAGTATAGGCCACGGGTTATGTACTGGCATAACCCGCGATTTTGTTCGAAATGTCGTGAAGAAGTACACTTTTACAAATCCGTGAAAGCCATAATTAGAGTGTACAGGCGACCTTGTAGGTCAAATATTTTGCCCACAGGCTGACACTGTATGAAGGCTTGATAAAGATTTAATATTATGGTTTTAAAAATAAATAAGTATTACAGCTCTTAACTGAGTCTGTTCCGCTGTTCTTGAGGTATAGGAGCGGCACAGGAGAGATATAGCGAGAGGGTTCGGATGCCACCTCACCCGTGGAGCAGCACAGGTAGAATCAGGTGCTTTTAGGTATAGCATACCATATCTGAGGAACAGTTAAGTTTACGGTATGGGATATTGAGGTATGGGAGCGATACGGGAGGGATATAGCAAGACGGTTCAAATGTCACCTCTCCCTTGCAGTCCCCATACCTCAAGAACAGACCCAGTTCTAGAGTTAGAGCTATAGATAAGGATCATGCTGGAAAATAAGCTTTATTTTATTTATTTATTGTTTATTTATATCATGCCGACAAATAAATTGCACCAACAGCTAGGTAATATGACAAAGGGTTGTTTAAGGTGATTCGTCTTCCATATAAACTGAAAATAAACAAATACGAATAAATAGACAACCATTATCCACTCAATTGTTTGTGTTTTAGCTCTGGATGGGCCTTTATGTGCGCCAAAACATATTTTGTTAAAGAAAACCGTATGGTTTTATTGATATTTAAAAAAACATTAACATAACCCAAAAACTACTTTTTTACTATTTTCATAAATACGAAGAAACTGTAAGGTTTTCACTAATCGAATATGTTTTGGCGCAAATAAAGGCCAAATTAAGAGCCGACCACAAACAATCTAGAAGAAAATTGTTCCCTATTTCTTCATACATGTTTGTGTATTTTAATTTGTCTGGAAGACGAATCACCTTAATATCCACAACAACCACTAACACATAGTTCGCCAGGAGCAATGAAAACCTGCATGCGATTACCGACAGAATCAAAGCAGATGATCGCAATGAAAAGCTCCTTGATCTCGCTTCAAAGCATTGTGGTATCTCTACGGCTTATTATAGATAACAATAATATTTTATGGAAGTAAAGTGTACTTTTAACGGTGTTGTGAAGCGTTTGAGGTGCGATTGCTAAAACATCGATTGATTTACATTATGTTTTAAATTAGCGCCGTCGAAATAACCAAAATGACCAAAAACCATAATAACAGAGTACTTTTAATAATAAAACGTCGAGCGCTTAGAATCCCAAAAATGTTTTAAATAAAATACAGCTCAGGTCAAAAGTTAATATTATTTTTTAAATGTAAAAAACACATCAACCTTTTTCTCTCACGTAAAAAGTGACGGGACGCGACGCCACGATCAATTTGGCAAAAAATTGCACGCGTTATTACAAATATGTAAAGCAAACATAATTTCAGACCCTGTTTGATGGCCCGTTGGTTCTCAGAACCACTGGCCAGGGGCCATGAGGCTCTTAACATCTGGGGGCTATGAGAATAATCTCATTGTGACATGGTACTTATTGCAATTTTGCCACTTATTAATTAAATCCCTTACCAAGATAAGTATCAATTAAGTATTTATAAGTACAAAATATAATGTAGACACTCGGGTCGGTGACAACTCCCATTTACTGATTTAGTCGAAGTTAATTAATTTCTAGCTGTGCCCCTCGGTTTCACCCGCATCATGTACGTTCCCATGGATCTGGATAAAAAGTAACCTATGTGTTATTCCAGGGTCTAAACTATCGACATACCGAATTTCATCACAATCGATTCAGTAGTTTTGATGTAAAAGAGTCCATCCATCCTCATAAACTTTTGCATTTATAATATTAGTAGGAAGTAGGATAGTAGGATGAATAATAGAGTGTATATTATGTTTAAGATCTGCCACCCTGAGACATTAAATTTCAAATGGTTCAGTAATTTCCCTAGATACTCTGTGCTATAAACCGGGTAAATTCACGACATAATATTGGACAAAGTTGTCGAACTGCCCAATCAGATTATCCGCTTTGGGTAACCCTCCAATCGTTATAATAACGCCAGCAATAGGACGTATTAAAATGCCCCATAACTTGTAGAACCTTACTGACCAATAGCATTAATTTCGACATGTTTAGATGTTCACATCGCAGTGAATGTAGCATAATCCTTGTAAATTGTTATTAGAAGGCAAATCTTGTGAAACACTGCAATAAGGTGTAATGAAGTCAACTGTTAGCAATTTGTCAAATGGGCTGCAGGCACTTGACGTATGAATGTATGGTGCTTGCGATTTTATCACAAATTCGTGATGACCTCTGACTTTACCAGGTACCTACTTAAAGGTTGGAGTTACAGAAACACGGAACGCAACGTAGAAAGGACAATTTCTTCATTTACTTTATCTTTAGACGTCAGAGCTATCTTTTCGTGACAAGCACATGATAAGTATTCTCAGGAAAATGGCTCGATGCAAAACTGTTAGCGTCCATTTTATTAACCGTAAATTTAATTTCAGAGGCATATAACGACATCTTTCAAGTATCTAATGAAGAAGAACATTATATTAATAAGTATATTCTTCGATATAAGATAAATAATGGAAATTTTAACTTCGAGTTAGTTTATCTGTTCAATAGTAAAAATTAACCGTTGTTCTTAAGAGCTCCTTCCTCGTCATTAAAGTTGTGGTTTGCTTCCCAAGCCAAATCCCTAATTCCCAAGTTAATGAGACGTTCTGCGTGACGACATGGTTAGGGTTTTAATTAGACAGCTACTTCCCTGAACCTTTTAAGTTAACAGTTTTTATACAAACTGTTAGACAAAAGTACATAAAATATTACTTATAAACAAGTTAACCATTTCACGCGTTTCAAGTCGCTCACTACAGTTTAAACTTATCAAGGCTTGTCAGACGCATGTTTTTAGAAAAAAAATTCCCCCTCTATCGTTTCAGATGTTTGTCAGTTTGCCATGGAAGCCTGAAGTTTTTGCGCGAAGTACCGTAGCGTACTCGACAGAAAAATCGTGGAGAGCGTAGCAAAACGTCCTTCATAATATAAGTGATATGCGGGAGGAGATAGGAACCTGGGAACTCACCGTACATATAGGTTTTATGCCCCTAAAGGCTGAAGGCGATTTTTTTAAAAAATAATGGCCTTTATTATTAGAAGCATCATTCCAATTACTTTTATGTAGGAAATATTAAACCAAATGTATGTAATATGTTCGGTAATTTTGTTTTATGTAGAAAAACTATCAAGTAAAAGTAGATGAACATTGCTTTTCTGAAGCTGTCCATAAACCGCACGCCTTTTGCAAGCTTACACAATCTCCATTTTAGTCTGTCATAGATCTTTATGTGTGCGAGGGCGCTTAAGTCTATTTGCTGAGGCATTTTGAAAGACTATTCATTAGAGTGAATAGTTATTACTATTCGATCGCGTCCTATTGCTTGCGTTCAGTGTGCGGCCAACTTCGGCGAAGCGATAAAAAATGTATGAGAAAATGCTCGTTTTGCATCTAGTGGCTGAGTTCGGTGGCGACGACTAGTGGCCCAGTGTGCGGGCTTTGTTAAAGATACTCAAACTGAAGAACAATGAACTTGCTCGATGGACGATGACAGATCATTGATAGCACCGATCGATTGTCGAATCAAATCGATTTCACGGTGGAATATCACTATGAAGGTTCTCACGATTCAAGTTTAAATACAAAAAATATTTACACAGGCTGTAAAATACTACGAATTATAAGTACCTACATAAGAATAATATATTATGTAAATAATATAAGAAGCCTACACTTAAGAAAATAAATAATATTTTTTTTATTAATTTACTACTTTTACTTAGTGATCCAATAGGAATTTACTTGGTTTTCTAATCGATCGAAATATGATATTCGCTTACATTGAACATGAAAGTCATTGACGTATATTCTACGATAGATAAGAACGTTCTTAAAAAAAAAATCTCAAATTCTGTTACTTAGTTCATTAAATTTGCGTCAAATACGTTAACAATAGTTTGAAATCAAATCAAACGAAAAATAAATATGAGATTTATTGTTTTCCCGTAATATTAGCAAAGCTCCGAAGGCGTTCACATTGCATGGATATCGAAGCTAGACTAAAGTAAGGTGCACGGATTCAAGTGCACTTTAGTCGACCAAAGTGAGTGAGCTGAAATTCGGTATGTAACAACAACATACATTCACGCCTTTTTTCCGAAGGGGTAGGCAGAGGTGTACCCAGGACTCAGTCCTATAGTAGATACACCCACATTTCGCCAGTATGTTATTGGTCCCATGTAATAGGGGGCGAGCCTATTGCCATCTACCGGGCACAGTTCCAGACTCCAGGCAGTTATTGAGATAATTCCTAATGGAAAAATCCAATATTTAACACTGCCTGACCTGTATGTAGTGGTAGGCCTCTTTTGCAGGGAGCCGCCTGGGGAAGTACCACACCTTTGCCAGTTATTCATCCGCCAAGCAGTAATGTGCAAACATTACTGTGTTCCGGTCTGAAGGGCAATGTTACCAGCGAAATAACTGGGCATGATGAGATTCAACAACTCATATCTCAGGGTGACAGGCGCAGTGCAGTGCCGCGCAGAATTTAGAATTTTAAAACACTGGGTGGCACTGTGTCTGATATGGGAAATCATGATGCTTACCATCAGGCACCTGATTAGCTCGTCTTGTTACTCACTACCATAAAAAAAAAAAAAAACTAGGGATCGAACCCGGGACCTCTTGATTGGCAGTCGAGCATGCGCCCTCTACGCCACCGAGGCAGTCGAGGAATTCGGTATGTAGATAGTTTATACCCTGGGGGCATAGAGCATTTTTTTGTCCCGATATTTCCACGGGTCTATGTCTACGCGGACGAAACCGCGGGGCACAGCTAGTCAAACAGTTTTGGTGAAAGAGTAATAAACATCCATCCATCCATTCATCCTCACAAACTTTCGTATTTATAATAATGTTATAATAAAATTTATCACGTGCCGCACTACTCGTATCTCTATACTATCCAGAAAAACAAACCATTTCAAACTCAACGTCTTTCAGGTTAATATGTATATCTATTCATACGAACAAATGATATTGTATGGGCCATGTGTGGATGTATGGGACTTTGTATGGACAATGAGGCGGTAAGTTGAGCAATACGTTACAAACGAGCGGATTTGGTATGCTATTTCGACATTTTGCTTGGATGAAAGCATCTACATAATGCTGAGATAAGATATTGTATTATGGCATACCATGGAGAAAACAATACGCATTGTGGCATACATACCAATAATGATAAGTATCTCGTCGTAAGCAACTTGATGTTGCTTTATGTTACGTTTAGACACCTTTGTTGCTCGATCATACGAGTTTGCAATCTAGTGCGAAAAACAATACCTATTTTGTTCAATAGAAGATGCTTTGAAAAATGAGTTTCGTGAGCTATATTTTTCCAACGAAATTTGACCAAATTATTAATATTATAATGATGTTGTTTCGATAGAACAATCTATTTAAAGCTAATAGTTCCTTGCTCTTGCACTTTTCAGTAAATATCAAAGAGGTTTCAGGATAAACCATTATTATACTAATTCATTATTAAGAATCGACTTGCTGTTAGTGTGCACTACCCAGTCATAATATTATTATGTACAATCCACCTTCTTAATATTCATCTATGTAATTAATTTTCTTGCCACTACGAATATTGAAAGCATACCTATTTGAGCATGGTAATTTAAATTGTCAGTATTCCTTTCACCGATTACCTAATAAGTAATAAAACTATTGATTCTCTTACCTATGATTTACTTACTTATCGAAGTACTAGTTCTGTTTCTAAATTTATGTTACCTTTAACTTTACAAGTTGTAAAGGTGTGTATTACATTATTGTGAGAATGTGCAAGATATAAAGCCGACTAATACAATAAAATCTATGATAAATGAACAGATTGTACGAACAAATCGTATTTCAATACAATGAATTTGATATTGTTAGTATTTGCAACTCGAGACAATATAAGTTTGAATCTATATTTGCTGGCACTCGCGATATTTCATGTCGAGTAACCAATTCAATAAAAAAATCGATTTTTTACTTTATTGTGATTCACGCGGCGAGTATCCGAAATCGATTGAATAATAAATCGATCAATCAATCGAGGATATCGATACTGCGGAGATGGTCCGATGCCTCGCGCTCGAGAATTATTCATGAGTGAAGAAGAGACGTCAAGTTTACCGTTTCTTCAAAAGATATTTATTGACACTGTTGCCGTGGAAATAACCGCCCAAGTTTTATTACTCATGGTCAATGGTGACCACCGCCGTGACTGGATATCCTAATACCAGTGAGTAACAAAAACTCTTTCTATTTAATGACTTTATAATATTTGATTGTACATAATTCAATTTGGCGATACAAATCACCTGCGAGGTTCATGCATTACGTAATCACAGAACCTGCTACATCTAGCGAGGCCTCCATCCTGCGAGCGTTGACCCCGCGGCAGGAGGTCCTCCTGTCAAAACGGATCCATCCAATCCTCACTTTTTTTCCTCTTATCTACACGATCAGAGCGCTTTGTTGTGTAATAACCGAGGAAATTACCGAATGATTCCGAATAGGAATGACCCGCGGGTCGCGGTTCACCGGACCGGCTCCAAGACGTATTCGAATTCGGTCTCGATTGAGTCGTAGGCTCCACCGCGTAGACAGACGCGACCGTAACACGACCACAAAATAAATCAGAACGCATGGCCCTATTTGAATTAGTGTAACGAACGTAACAGAACAATGATGAATGGTCGGTGTCGGCCGACTGCCGCGTTATTGACCATTCGAGTCTATATGAATGAATCGACTCGCGCGTGATTTATCGAATTATGCAGCCAGCTCTAGCTTGCAATTGAGACAATGCATCAATAGTGATGTGGTGGATGATATCCCGTTGAGAGTAAGAGAGCCGGGTCAGCCGCGCCGGTGACAGGTACCGGTCTGTACCGGTCTGGTTCCGTAAATATAGTGGTGTGATTGATAAATGCGTGCAGTTGATTGAGACTTTAATTCCGAGGCTGTTATTACGGTGTTATCGAGTTGCGGTAACGTGATGACAATATTATGCAGCGCGCGTCATTAGTGCACTTAGATTATCATTTGATATTGAAATAAAATATGCGCCCTGTGAGGTTGATTATATACCCTTGTTAATGTTGTATTACTTTGTCGCACTACTTAACCATCTGTTACCTATCACAATATAATCTATTGTTAGAAGTAAATCAAAGAACGGTTAAATTAAAATTGAAGCCTTAATGATGTCCTCATCACATTTTAGCTTTAAGAGTTTTCTTTATGATTTTTTTACAAATCAGACTTTCTATTCGGATAAATATATAATTAGTATACATATATATCTACCTCTGCCTCGGTGGCGTAGTGGGCGCATGCTCGACTGCCAATCAAGAGGTCCCGGGTTCGATCCCCAGGTCAGGCATAGTGTTAAATATTGGATTTTTCCATTATGAATTATCTCAATAGCTGCCTGGAGTCTGGAACTGTGCCCGGTATATGGCAATAGGCTCGCCCCCTATTACATGGGACCAATAACATACTGGCGAAATGTGGGTGTATCTACTATGGGACTGAGTCCTGGGTACACCTCTGCCTACCCCTTCGGGAAAAAGGCGTGAATGTATGTATGTTATATCGTAGATATGCCCGAAGATAAAATAAATTCTATATTAGGAATTAAAGCAAAATCTTGTAAGCCAGATGGCTGATGGTAAGCATCAATTAAGAAAACTCAAACACGTACTGAACTAAAATCACAGACGAAGTTTAGAGAGAAATACAGAGCTTGTTATAACAAGGAAGTGGCGAGTCCCGTTCTCCAAGAGAGTCCAGAGTGTCTCATTGTCCGGATTTGCGTCCATCGAGATTGATGGCCGCATTCGAGTGATAGATCGAGTTATCGACTCGTATCGATAACTAGAGGCGAGTGCAGCTCGCGACCAGGGCGGACATTAATATGCGTCAAATGAGGACCATTGACCGTCTTAGTCTTAGTTAACTAGCTATAGTCATAATAACGACTAGTTCAGCGGTGCCACAGCTGGTTCGGATTATTCTGATCAGTGCAATAAAATCTGGAAAGCCAATATGGCTAAACGTAGTAGTACTCTTACCATAATCGTGCTGAAACAGTTTAAAAATTTCTAATGGTTAATTTTTTTTGCTTAATATTTTCTATTGTTAGTTTACCAATATTATGTTTCGAAGGTACCGCGAGGTGGCAATACAGAAGTTGCCAGGCATCTTTGTCCTCTATGAAACAGTACAGAAAAACATTGTGTTATTGCCAACATAGGCTCATCGTGATTTATATAATTGTTTTATTTCAAACTATAGCAAGTATGACCGACTCTCTCTGACGCATCCGCAGTTTATCTACAAATCCACTTTGTTGACCCAAAAACGAAGGAAGTCCAGCTAATGTTATCAGAGATTTGGCAACAGTTCGGTTGACGGCCCGATATTCGCGTCACTGATAACCTGCGGGCCAACTCCAGCCGTGAATGAAACTTTAGTAATCTTCCGCCCTGTCGTAACCAATAAATTATTCTGGGAACTGACAGATAACGATGCCTGATTGAAAAAAAAAAAAACACTTCGCTATATTTTTATTGAGAGTCATTCACTCGAGAGGTTGGCAAGAATCTTATTAGCTGGATAAAGATAATAAACAGATATGGAACGTCAGACAACAAATACTTTGAATATAATATTAGAATCTAGGGGTTTATATATACTTGAGGACTGCCTCTACCCACTACGCCACCGAGGCTCGTATGTTGATCCCGGGTTCGATCCCCAGGTCAGGCAAAGCGTTATTGCAAATAAAGTAATCATTTCATTTCCTTTCATGTTGGATTTTTCAATTAAAAATTATCTCTATGACAGTCTGGAGTCTGGATCTGAGCCCGGTAGATGGCACCTATTGCCGTCTACCGGGCCTCCTATCACATGGGAACAATAGCATACTGGCGGCATGTGTGTGTACCTACCTACTATGGGACTGAGTCCTGCCTACCTACACCTCTGCCTACCAAAAAAGACAAAAAGGTGCGATTTTATGTTATGTGTTGGATTATACTATTAGTACCAAAAAGTAAGTAGGTAGGAACATTCTTAATTAGCATACATATTAGAAATTGTACATCCTTTTATAATATGACAAAATGGAAAACTTTCGCAAGGTATAAATAACGTGACCCTTTCATCGTAACTTGACACTTCAGCGAAGGCCTAAATGTGTGGTGGCCGGGAAGAGGCCGGAAGCGCTGACCCCGATGGAAAGGTCACGATCTGGATCCAGTAACCAGCCGAGTCTCTTTGCATAAAATTGCTTGTTCAGTCTTGTTCGCAATAAACATTATTTGTTGTTGCATCGACAAGGCATCCAAAATATCGCTGCTTACTATTTTTTTTTTTTTTTTTGAGATAACCCGTGTAATTTCAAGACCTTTAAAGAACAGTTATGGTTTTTGGACTAATTTAAGGAGGTGGTTTTCAAGGAATTTTGTGAGCTTTCTCGAGTACGTCATATCGAATGTTATTTCCGCGAGGCAGTTTATAATTTTGAATCACTGAATAATCTCTTGAATATCGATTATAATGTCAACAAACTCTTACAGAACTTTAGTTCAAAACAAACTATTCAAACTTGGCTTTATGTATCTACCGATAGCAGCACTGGCACTACAGTGCCTAGCTAACCTGCTAACCTAACCGTTATTTCAATCACAAAAGCGAGTATCATGTTCATACCATACTTGAGTCCCCACCACGTCTTATGATATGGCTGGTACTTCCTCGTGATCATGGGCCTGGATCGCCTCAGCGGCGGCGTGGCACAGGCGGGAGCGCAGCACAGGAGGAAATACCTCTTGTCTCGGATCTTCTCCGCTGCCTTGAGCCTCTCCCGGGCGAGTCGGCCGGCGCAGCGCCGCGGGCTGGTGCTGGTGGTGACTGCAGTAGTCACCACTGCTAGCCAAACCACCACGCGCCAATGCATGCTACCGGCTCATCGGATCACTGTCTCTTGACACTGTCCGTCGTAGTTGCATTTTTGGGATGCATCACTTATAGGCTCACATTTTTAACCCAATTTTAAAAGGTTTGCGATGCGGGCACGATTTTGCAGACTAATCCAAATCACCAATAAACAGTTATTTTAGCTGAACAAGTTCAAACTGTGCTTAAGCACTTAAGGAATCAAGAACAATCCAAGTCCACACAGCAATCCAAGATCCTATCGGTATCAGACGCTCGCCTCGCGAGAGTTGTGCCGACTATATTGTAGAAACAAAGTGTTGGCAGACGTGTGGTCAGGTCGGCATTACCGCGGCAACTGCGGAGTCTTTGCATCGAACTCAGGCGACCACCACTCCTTAAAGCTAGGATGGCGCTTTTACAAATTCATCATTACGAATTAGGCATGGTGAACGATGAAACATCACTCCATTGAAACTTCAAAACCGGTTACATCAAACTAAAAGCTGGTCGGTTTGATTCGAAAGAATTAATTCTACCTCTACATGGATAATTTATAGGCGATTCAAATGAAACAATACTGTAACCTAATGACATAGATAAAGACAAAATGAAGGCCTGTTCAATAGTTGAATGGAAAGAATGAGGTCATTATTATCGAGAAGATAACGGGCTCGTTCAAATTTAAATAGACAAATGTACGTTCGCTTCGATTAACATCAAACGAGATTGTGGTCAAAGGGTTACTTGAAATCAACAAAATTTTGAATGAACACATAATGTTGTTTCAAGAAACTGCATCACACGACAAAAGTTGATAAAACCAATTTCTGTTAGGTTCATAACACAAGGGAAGTTATGAAATTATGATCTAATTTGCATATAAATTTCATTGCATTTCAATACAAAACAAAGAACAGCAAGCTTTGGAACTATCATATACTAAATCGTATTCAAGAGCAAATTATAATACTAAGGTACTGTGCTCTAAGTAAGGAATTTCTCACCGCGTTCGTCACGACAGGTAATTGTTTTCTATTGGATTTACAGTGTTTATTGTGTTCTTGAATACGGGTGCTAGTCAGTTTTACACTTCATAAAGGCACATGGCTAATCCTCATATTTTATCGTCGCTTGTCTTTCACTTGCATTGCTATTTTTGATAAGTAAACGTAATATTATAGTAGATGTTTGCTAACTCAGCTACCACTAGCAGCATTAAGTCGTCCTCCCACGGCACGGGTTCACTAATTAGGCCACACCTAGAGATCAGCGCAGATAACGCGTGATAACGTACGGGTGGTCGCGCCACTGACTTCAACTGTCACACTAGCCCTACCACATCACTGTCACCTGTAACTAAGTAATGGGGATTAGGATATCTGGTAATCTATTACATGATAAAGTAATTGCAAAATACTATTTCATAATAGTAGATAGACTTAGAAAAATTAACAAACGAATAAAAATACGTGTTCCTGTTTTCGGTGAAACTGAAGCGGCGAGACCGAAACCTATCATTCCATAGATATAGTTAATATAATATTATTATGTATGTTAGTCTGCAAGGTATTTATTAATATTAATATGGGCCTCTGGTGCGTATAATTTATTAGGTATACGCACTATTGCCTGAAATAAATGAATTCTATTCTAGAAACCTTTTGTTTGAGGTGCAGTTATGTTGGAATGGCGGAATATTTTCAATTATTAACTCTGATAATGTCGTTTTAAATTAAGTTGTAAGATTTTTTCGGTTAAGTACTACTTTTTTGATAAGTATTACATTATAGCGGTTAAAAAGTGTTATTTTATTGAAATTAATAATTCCGGTATGTTCTAGGTCAGATTTATCCATTGAAATTTGTTTTGATCGGGAACATAAATCGTTTAATGAAATGCAACAATAAATAAAAGATCCAGGAACATGTCGCATCCATCACGGGGAGCCGGCAGCTGCATCACATTTGCATCTCGTTCCTTTCGCGTCTCGTAATTACAGATCTTATCGGTTAAGATTATAATATCAAATTGTTTGGATGTTTACTTTTAGATAAATCTGACTAAAGGTTTTGTGATAAAGAGAAGTAGAGTCTGATAAGAGGTATTTATTTAGGCTGTTCCGTATTCATCATATGATATCAAATCCTATTGTAATTTCCGCATAATTCGTAAATAAATGTTGTAATACGATTCACCTGAGTCATCTGCTGATAAGTCATTCTCAGTTACTGTTTTAATATTCTTTTAAGTTAAAAGAGTCTTCACATTTGTTTATTGTTAAGTGACTATACTATCTCAAAATATCTTAAGATAACATAAAATCACACCTTTTTTGGGGTAGGCAAAGGAGTACCCATGACTCAGTGCCTTAGTAGGTACGATACAACCACAATTAGCCAGTTATGTGTGTTAGTTCCTGATCCCTGTAATAGTGGGCGAGCCTATTGCCATCTACCAGGCACAGTTCCAGACCTGGCTGTCATTAAGAGAATTTCTAATAGAAAAATCTAAAAGGTAACACTTTTTGCTTGACCTGGGGATTGAACCCGGGACCTCATGATTGGAAGTCGCACTTGCGTGGTTACTAGGTAGTGGCCTAGTGGTTACTACGGCACCGAGGAATTATCGTAGATCTCTTTTAAAATAATCCTTTCATAAATTAAAACAGCAATTAATTTATTTCGAAACACTCGTTCTGATTTCCGTGAATAACTTTAGGAATATCCAAACCCGAATTTAAAAAAGCGGTCGTGCCCTTAAAATGTCCAATAACTACTACTAGTAATGAGTAATATGGAAGTCTTTGTGCTCAATAATGCTCTTATTATTCCTAATTGGATCATAATGCCTTCAGTAAAGCAGTGGCACCACTGCAAGCACCTATCAATTACTGAGATACACGTATTGCCCTCTTTCCGTGGAATGTTAACTTGGTAATTCATCAAATTACTCGAAGTCGATCGAATTATTACCTCAATGCCGATTTAATGATGTTAACTGCCCCGAATTTCCGTTAACAGGTTATTTCTGATTAATGTTACTTCAGGTCGAATGTAGGTAACTTACAATGATATCAATAAATGTTTAAATTTTACAAACTAAGTAGTACCTACTTCTGAGATTTCTGTTTTAACAACTTTCAAATCAACTTGCAATGACTGCCTCGGTGGCGTAGTGGGCGCATGCTCGACTGCCAATCAAGAGGTCCCGGGTTCGATCCCCAGGTCAGGCAGTGTTAAATATTGGATTTTCCATTAGGAATTATCTCAATAATTGCCTGGAGTCTGGAACTGTGCCCGGTAGATGGCAATAGGCAATAGGCTCGCCCCCTATTACATGGGACCAATAACATACTGGCGAAATGTGGGTGTATCTACTATGGGACTGAGTCATGGGTACACCTGGGTACCTCTGCCTACCCCTTCGGGAAAAAGGCGTGAATGTATGTTTCAAATCAAAATTAAATTTATCAGATTGTGAAACTGAAAATTTGGCGCGTAGCTAACTTCCAAAAGAAATATTTATACTTGTAATAAAATTAATAAGTAGATCAACTCATCTAGTTGGTCCATTGGAGCGGGCTTATAGTTGACGTAGGTAAGTGTCAATATTATTAATCATTTTCATTTAGGTAATAGGTAAGTATACTACTTAGGATCTTTCTGGTCTTTGTTCTGGGCATGCTATAGCAAAGCTTTAGCGACTATCTATCAGAATTGAGAACCATTATACTCTAACATGGATCCGAAAAGCCATGCAACTTGCTGCTGATAACGTGTGTTTCAACATAACATAACATAAACTTACATTCACGCTTTTTTCCTGAAGGGGTAGGCAGAGGTGTACCCGGGACTTATAGTCCCATAGTATAGATACACCCACATTTCGCCAGTATGTTATTGGTCCCATGTAATAGGGGGCGAGCCTATTGCCATTTACCGGGCACAGTTCCAGACTCCAGGCAGTTATTGAGATAATTCCTAATGGAAAAATCCAATATTTAACACTTTGCCTGACCTGGGGATCGAACCCGGGACCTCTTGATTGGCTCTTGATTGGGACCGGGACGTGTGTTTCCTTGCTCTATATTCACGTTCCACCTCATCAATCTCACTGTAGCAATGTCACGGTAACAAAATGAACAGTCCAATAAAACGTTGTTCTTATTGCATGTATTCTGGTCTCTGGTAGTGTATGCCGTGAGTAGACGAGCCGTCTCGATGCCTCGGACACGGAGACGTACAGGTGCCAAGTTCCTTAATAATACTTATGTACATAATATTATGCGTGTAAATATCTGTGTTAGTTTGAATGTTGCATCTGGGTACGTGTTATAACAGATTTTACAAAAGGAATTGAAGGTATGTATCCTGATTTCGGGACCTTGTTCAGATTGTTAGATTACTGCAGTGCTTACGACTCACCTACGACCTACGCCATTTCCATTCTTTTGTGCTACGCATCTCACCTACTTAGGCTAGGTTTTATGATCACTGATTAAGTGGACCAAATTTTTTGACAAATAGTTAAAATTCGGAAATAAATCGTTTTATCGCCGCTAGTTCACTACTTTTTCCTTACAATTTAACCGTTGGTTAAGAATTTAACTATAGTTAGTTTAACAAATGGTTAACTTAACTGTAACCAACGATCAAAAAACCGGCCCTTAGTCTCGTACCGAAATACTTGCACATAATATTAATATTGAAGCTTTCTTTCGTATAATAAAGTACCTACTTAAAAACACAAACCACCTGGTAAATTCATAGCTCGATCAAACAAACCGAGCCTCGACGTAAACTAGCGAGCATGTTCAACACGTGTATGATCAAACGTATTCGATGCGTATGCGCAGTTTATGCTGCAACTCCTTGTATTTATGTTAATGTATAAAGTGCAGGACCGCAGAATATTAAAATGACCTAAATGGATAAAATTTGAGTCAGAATATAGAAAGGGTTATGAAGAAAATTCCATTGAATCAAGCAAGAACTGGGTCCCATGTCTTTTTAGCCCTTCGGTTTTTTTTTCCCACATGAATCTGCAATGCAATGAAAATATGTAGTTTACGGCTACATATAAGTGAGAATTTTGAAGCAATTACAAAATATTGGGGCATTTATACCTACCAATAAACGTTATTTTATTATTGCAATAAATTACATATTATAAATTTGTTCTCATAGCTAAGAATATACTCGTAGAATATTTAGGAGCCAGACTTGTGGATTTTTTTTGCTGCACACCAAAATACGAATTTTGAAGTCGTGGGAAAGAAAACAAATCTAAAAATATGATTTGAAAGCCCCGGGACAGTTGTACTCGTATTCAAGAACAAAACGAATGTAAGGTACTGTGCTAAGTAAGGAATTCCACAACGCGTTCGTAACGGCAGGCAATTGTTTCCAATTAGATTTACCGGGTCCTATGCGTTCGGGCCATCATAGTATTCTATTCAAGAAGGTGCCCATAAAAAAAATGGCGAAAATATGGGTGTATCTACTATGGGACTGAGACCTGGGTACACCTCTGCCTACCCCTTCGGGAAAAAGGCGTGAATGTATGTTATGTTTTTAAGGTGCCAATAATGTACATAATATTGTACAATATTTATTATGTTTTTTTAAAATGGATTTTAAAGCCTAGTAATAAACCGTACACTATGTAGTACGTAGATTCGTAGAAGGTATTAAGAATATCAAGAGCTGAACATAAAGGTGCCCCTTCCTCCTAGCGGAACGAAGCACCTATCTACAGCGTTATAAATCTACATTATGTTAGTCTTTGATGTGCTCGCGGTGTACGCGCCTATTTGGCACCCAACCACTGAAAATAAACACTCTTTTTTACCAGGTGGCACAAAAAAGTATAGTCATATTATGGTTTTACAGAAATAAGAATTTTATATTTCAAATTAAAAAATCCTAATTCGCTAACTAATCGATCAGCAAAAAGATTTTGCATGAGAAGTCGAGTTTTAAGCGAATGTTATTATTTTTGTTTGAAAATGTTTTATCTTTGTTCGTTTTATTTTATTTCTGTTAAGCTCGACAAGCCTAGCCTCGATAATGTTTTGCTTATAATGAGCTTTAAAAAAGTTTATCGTGAGTTCTTCCTGTATATGTATATTTCCCAACGCATTAAGTTTATTTTTCTATAAAAAAATCACTTTCGTACGTTTTGTATAAGCCTTAGATTTGTGTTTCCTAAGCAGTTGATATTCCGATATAAATCTGACCACAAGTAGCCGCTCATATTCTCGACTATTTATAGTGAACAGTGAACGGCGTGTGCTGTGAACAAAGCAGGCCACTAAGTTTATTAGGGTATACTTAAATGGCAATGCAGTGTACTAAATCTACAGCTTTCAAATTAACTGCATTGCTGCGTTTATTTGATTTAAACTAATAAGTATTTACGTTATATGCATAATGAATACGATTGAATATCCATACCAATACCAAATACCAAAGTGTTCTAAGGCATAATGTATTTAGGTAGGGTAGATAGTAAATAGGTTCTATTGTCTAGAATTTTTTCAATACATGTCCGTCTGTCTGTTAACTCTTCACACTTTTTAAACCGCTGAACCGATTTAAATGAAATTTGATATAGAGATAGTTTGAATCCCGGGATAGGACATAAGGTAGTTTTTATCCCTGAAATTATCCTTTAGGGAGGTGAAAAGGGGGGTGGAAGCTTGTTTGGGGAATCAATAACCACTGAACCGATTGAGCTGAAATTTGTTATGTAGATAGCTGAGACTGGAATAACACATAGGATAGTTTTAATCCGATGTTCCCACGGGAACGATGACGACGCGGATGAAACCACGTCGCACAGCTAGTTATTTATAAAATGATGAAATGAGGGAACTTTCTATCTACTACCGCCTTGGCAGTCTCAATATATCTCAAATATAAAATTTTCATTAAAATGTTTCGTATTTATGTTTTTTTTTCCTTATAATATAAATAAATACATATACTTATTTATAGAGTAGTTTATTTAAGAAACTATCTAACTGCTTCGTAATCAAGTTATTGTATTTACACTAGCATAATTCCCGTGACTTCATTCCCATGGGAAATACTTATAGGAAATACTTTATATATTCTTATAGGGCGTTATTCTTAGATTTTCTCTAGGGCGTTGATGAGTGAGTGTATCAGTCAGTCAGTCAGTCAGGCAATCAGTAAGGACTTTAATTTATAATATAGATAATACACATACTGGTATAATGTACTTAGAGGTCATAAAGTACAGTATAAGTCGAGAACAGTAAGGGTAGAGTTCAGTTCGACCGCTAACTTGAGTCTCTACAATTTGCGTAATGTATGATGAGCCTTAATTCGAAAACTGTTCTACAAAACATACTCGTATAGACATAGGGTTGTCACAAAAATGTATTAAATATATAGAAAATATAGATATGTTTACAGTGTCAGTTATTTAATTTGTCGTACCTAATCGTAATCTTTCGATATTAAGCCGATAGCAGTGATTAGTGGTTTCAAAAGATAACAATAGCTTTGGTACTTTTTTTGAGTGTTTACTAATTGCTTTTAATGGATACATCCATTGATATTTTTATAATAAGGTTTTTTTTTCATTGTTTTCCTCTATATTTTTTCTTTATTTAGTGTAAATGCAGAATTGAATTGTCAAAACATAAACTAAGCACTGTGGGTTAAAAATAAGCATTATTCTTGTGAAAAATATTATATCGATTTGACTTTATTATTTGATCTAACTTACAGTCTTTTACTTTGGGTAGTTAATCTTTACTAATATTAAAATCAATGTGTGTTGTTTTAAAAATTCTTAATACAGCTTCTTAATGCAGCTTGCAAAAAAATAATTTTACGAAGATAGTTATAGTTTATGATAAGGCACGCCATAGTTATAGATTTAATCAAAATTGTATGATATGTTGTAAAAGGCATATTATTTGATATAATTCTAACGTGACAACCCTAGCCGACCCACCGCGAGTCGCCCGTAGCGGTGCACGCATACATTGCTAGCAAATTGAACGTTTACACGCCGATATACATTATGAACCAGCCGTGTATACAGACATTTAGTTACAGCCTATTGTCTTCTACTACGAATATCAAGATATAAACATTCGGTTGAAACTTTTGTGCCTACACACATAAAGACATATTTCATTATACCCACGAGTAATAAGGTCAAATATGGCCCGATCACCATCGATCCAGAAATAACACCTATAGCCAAATCAAGTGGCTACCATCCATTCACAATAGTCCTTGCACCTTTTTAGGGCTCCGAACCCTAAAAGGGTGCCGAAGGAGCCCTATTACTAAGCCTCCGCTGTCCGTCCATCCGTCCGTCCGTCCGTCTGTCACAGGGCTCTATCTCATAAACCGTAATAGCTAGGTACTTATAATTTTCACAAAACATGTATCCCTAATGCCGCTACAACGACAAATAATAAAATAAAAAAAAAAGTTTATAATTAAAGGTACTCTCCATACAAGCAACGTGTTTTTGCTCAAAATTTATTTCTCGATTTCGTTCGTGTATCGTGAAAACGGCATCAGCTAGGTATTTGATTTTTTCACGGAACGTTAATGATTATGATTGCTATACTATGAAATAATTATGACTAAATAAAATTAGTAAATAACTGGAGCGTTCATACAAATCACGATTTTTTTTTCAACGTTTCACGTTGTAACACCATAATGGCAATAGTTACCAACTTGAAAATCTTACTCAATATGGGTAACTACAATAGCTATAACAACAAATACTAAAAATTAAATAAATTCAAAAATTCAAGGACTTTCCCATACAAGACACTTTTCCGACTTATTAAAATCTAATAAGACTAATTCTGACTAGAGTTTTCGAAGAAGATTTCAAAGAATATTTGGCAATACACATACAACATTATCATGATTCACCTTATATTATATGAGTAAGATACCGTATCCTGTGTAATATTTTTAATCTAGATATCTATTGCATACCATCAGGTTATCTGAATAAAAACTCCTTAATGTGATGAGACTGCCGGTTACTTACAGTCTTCCTTATTAATTCAAGTTTTAACAAAAATCATTGCCACCTAGGTTCCCTTAACTAACAACCCTTAAAGTACCATATCTCTAAATATTTTCAATACGTAAAAATCATAGATAAACAAAGTACCTAATGAACAGCAGCAGTGAGGTTAACCTATTTAGGAACTGTTAAATAAATAGATAAAGAATACATAACATAATATTACATCTAAGCCACATATTTTATATTGTTATTTTTGTAAAACGATCAGTTACCTTATAAACAAAAATAAGTAAGTATAATAAAATCATGAATTTAGTAAAATACTACAACATCTGGTCTTTGTTTTTTTTCGAAGCTGGACATTAAGATTGTGTTTTTTTTTTTATGATAGTGACAAGACGAGCTCATCAGATGCCTGATGGTAAGCATCATGATTGCCCATATCAGACACAGTGCCACCCAGTATTTTAAAATTCAAAATTCTGCGCGGCACTGCACTGCGCCTATCACCCTGAGATATGAGTTGTTGAATCTCATCATGCCCAGTAATTTCGCTGGTAACATTGCCACAGTATTACAATATGTAATACTGTGACATTGCCCTTCCCTTCATACCGGAACACAGTAATGTTTGGACATTACTGCTTGGCGGATGAATAACTGGCAAAGGTGTGGTACTTCCCCAGGCGGCCTCCTGCACTACAAAAAACAAAGATTGTCTGGGACAAATAGTTCATCATCAAGGGGCACTTCAATGGACAGAAAAAAATGGACAAACAATGTGTGAAGATTGGTTTCAAGAGGAACAATAGAGTCCGAATAGTACAAGGAACGTGATTTTTAATAAAAGTGGTAGACCCGCAGATTTTTTATGATACTTGCTTTAGAAATTGACGTTTGAAAAGAATTTATTAAGTGACTTCGACAATTGTTTTTTTATTAATTGGCTGTGTAAGGTACATTTATTTAAGGTGGAGAAGTGATTTCTATAGCTATATCAGTACATACGGTGGAGAGTGAGGAGCCCTTCACATGCGCGTCCCAACACGCATTTGACAAGTTTATTTTATGATAATGAGTGTAGGGTTGATGTTATTTTGTGACGCGCATGCTACGGATTCTGTGAACGTTTTGGTGGTTTTATGGAAAGTATTAATGGCAACTTAGTTCTACGTTTCTAATTAAGAATATAATTGCTAAAAGCTATTTAACAGGCACTCACTATAAAACTTAATGACTAAATAAACTATTCAAGTTAGGGCGCTATTTAGGGTGTTTCAAACGAAAATAATACTTATCCATTCTTAATATAGCTTTCTTATGGCATTTCGTATGATATTTATTATACCGTGTGTTTAAAATAAATACGAGGATGAAAGGGCATTAAATAAGTAAACATTAAACATAGAATAGAACAAAGTATTTATTTAAGGAAAGACGAAAATAAACGCGAATCAGTTTATTTTCGTACGGTTAAATGTTGGACCATTTTGTACCACAGAATAAATAATACCAAACTCTAAACTATAAACTCTACCTTCTAACTTAAAACCAGCTTACCTGTAGGAGTAAAATAAATAAAGAGCGACTATTATGTAGGTTTTGAATGATTTGATTGATTTGGACGCCCCCGGTTGGGGGCGTAACGGAATGGGACCATCACGGCCTGACCCTTAATTTTATTCCAGGGTCTAAATTATTTATACACCTTCAGCCAAATCGGTTCAGTAGTTTTGTTGTAAAAGAGTAACAAACATACATCCATCCATCCATCAATCCTCACAAACTTACGCATTTATAATATTAGTAGGATAGGATAGGATGGTATCAGCCAACGCCATCTATCGATTTGTTAATAAACTACACTAACCTTTACAGCCGGTGATGTCGAGTCCGTAGTGTTGTTCGAGACACGTGTCGCAAGATGGCGGCGCCGCGCCCGCCGCGCACGCGCACTCGCCGCTCACAGGGTCGCAGATAGAAGAGATGGCGCCACCTCCGCAGCGGCATGGCGGACAACCTGCTGATACACCTGAGAGGAAAGAGAAATAATATTATTAATTAAATTAAATTTCTTAGTAATTATTTAATGTTACCGTCAAATCATTTAAAAACTCAAAAACGTTTATTCGTTTATTAATAAGTCTGAAAGAGACACTTAGTCTATGTTCAGGTGGCAAAATATTTACGCGCGTTTTTAAATCGCGTGTATAGACTTCCTTAAATTGACTTAAGAAAAGATCACACACCTTTGACGCACGTGAGCGGGCGTCATCGCATGCTTAGAGAAAAAGTTTCTAGACGCAGATGATCGTTGATAAGCGCAATAAGGATTCACGTATAACGCGCGAAAACGCGCGCTATCGCGCGTTACATGTGAACTTAGCTTGAATCTAGTATCGTCCGTAAAGAAAGATACTTTAAAGAAGAACATTTTAAAATTGACATACTAGTTACATTACATTTTATTTAAGAAGGAGCTTTTTATTAAGGAGCCCTCTAGGTTTGAATCGCATTACATGTCGTAAAATATACTGGACGATGGCTGTAATGTGAAGGCCTCTGACAAGCGACTTGGAAACTGACACCACAGTATTTGTCCCTAGACCGAACAACAAGACAAAAAATGTACCCATGTACAGTAACATGTGTACTGACCTCCATACCCCTGTGCGCAAGCGTCGCACGCCCTCCCAGTCCAGCCCTCGCGGCAGGCGCACAGTCCCGCGCGCGCGTCGCACGCGAGCGACAGCGCGCCCGCGCCGCACGCGCACCGCACGCAGCCCGCGCCCGACCACCCGCCCGGACCGAACCAGTAGCCTTCCTGGGGAACACATCCACTGCTTCGACAAGAACGTACAGGTCGCGTCACGGTTTAATAGCTAGACTTTGAATGCGCAGAAATCGATTTTTAGATCTGTTTGGTAACAGGAATGAGGTGCGATGGGAGAGGCGCTGCATTGGTCGTTCGCTCGTCTTCACCCCGTCTTACCCCGTTCACGCGTCTCAAGTCCCCTGCGTACAAAGACTCCAAAATTTCATAATTTTATTTTAATTTTACATCTCACGAACAGACATGTTATTCTGAGTTTATTACTCTCTCGGAATAGAGTACCACATAATTTGACTAAAATGTCCTTTTGATTTAAATTTAAAACATAAGTTCAATTTATTTAATTTGCCCATGCCCGACCCGCTTATTGCACCTCTTTTCGTACTTTTATACTACTAACGTGACAAATTAGGTATAGGTACTAAAAAAACTCACTTAATAATTATATGCGCGACTGTACACTTGCGCAATGCACTTTTGTCAAGCGCTATTAAACCGTGACGCGTCCTATATAGGTATTTTATTATCCCACACGAAGAGCTGATGTGACGAAGAGACAGTAAACCTTTAAATTTACAGACTGGTGATGATTTATAACCTTCGTTCATAACAATATTGGTAAATATGTCTCTACTGAGCTCAATAATATGGGACAACTAGACAGAGACCTAGACAGAGCCTGTACTATGGAGGACTGATATGCATACATATATCAGTCGCTTCAGTCGTCAGCACGCTTATAACACCCAGACACAGATCAAATAAACATATTCATGCATACAAATGTTTGACCTGGCCGGGGAAAGAACCCAGGGCCTGTGGCATCGAAAGCAGAGGTACTGTCATCTGAGCCAATGAGGCTATCAAATCAATCAATGGCAATCAATGGACTTTGTTGTTCCTTACCTTACAGAGATCGCATCTGGCGCCTTCAGCGTTAGCGGGACAAGTAAGACAGAGCCCAGTAGTGGGATGACAAGGGGATCCCCCGCACTCGCACGGCTTGCATGAACTGCCTGGAGTAGTTGGAGACCCCCAGTAACCGAAGTCACAACTGTAAGGAAACAGTAGATACTTTAAACCACTTTGCCCACTACTAATTATGTTCTGAACTAAATAGGCGAGTCAGGCGATATCTTACTTCTCACAGTGATCTCCACTATATCCATCAGGACACTGAGTGCAAACATATTCATCTCCTTCGGCGGAAGCCAACACACAGTTTGGGCTGAAGTTGTTGGAAGACTCGAACAGTGGACAGGCGCAGGGCTTGCAGGGGCCCTGGGAAATTCAAAAATTTGTATCTCTCTAGAAAAATGGTGGTGACGAAATTTGCCTAATAAATGTCTTACCTGCACAGGATTTCCGAAGTGTCCGGGCAAACATCGCTCACAATTTGGCCCGGTTGTGTTATGTTGGCAGGGACCACATGGTCCATCCACTGTAAACAATTTAACAACAAGAGAGTTAAGAAAAAGGTAAGGCAATATCTTCTTATCGATAATAGTAAGGAATTTAATTAAAAGTCAGAATTCACGCACAACCATACAAACTCTTCTCACTGCACAGACTTCAAAGTTGGTATACTTGGCTTGATAATGTGTACTGGTGGTGGATTTCACCGAACAGCGAGCCTCTTGTTAGAAACATGCTTCTAGTTCAGAGCGATTTCTGCTAGACTTTGAACTTGGTCAAAATAAATGTCGTGATTTTCTCATTTCCTACACATTGCGTGTACCTATACACAGTGTGTCTCCCATTTCTGTTCACAACTCATGCATCCGCATGGGGGGGCAGTGTGCGAATTGCAATCCTACTAATATATTAAAAGTGAAAGTTTGTGAAGATGGATGGATGTTTGTTACTCTTTCACGCTAAAACTACTGAACCGATTGGGCTAAAATTTGGAATGTTAGCTTAGACCCAGGAATAACCCACGAGGTACTTTTTTCCCCGATATTCCCACGGGAACGAGGTTTACGCGGAATTGCGGAACACAGCTAGTTATATATAAGTGAACTCCGGACGTACCCGTTTCACAGTTAGCGTGATCATTGCACGCGCACGGCACGCACTCGACCCGCGGCGCGCGCGACACGCGCACGTGCGCCCACGCACACCGCGAGCACTGCGCGCCGCCGTACCCGCGCGGACACGCGCACTGTTCCGACATTGGAGACTGGGGACCGTGGACCTCTACGCCTTGAAGGTGAATCTGGAAATAATTGTTTTGACAATTAATGTTAAACGAAAAAGCTACATTCAGGCAGAAAGTCTACTGGACTATGCACCAATTAATGTGCCAGGTATATACCCGTTAAGGATGCGGCCAAGTTATAATCCAAGTCAGGCAGTCGGAGTCATAACTTAATATTAGCGTAAGCGCAAGGCTAGCGCAGCCATCTTAATTGAAAACAGTTTCATACAATGACCAAACCGTCCTTATGTGATTAACGGTACCCTCCTCTCCCTGGATGGATGTCTAGAAGCTCGCTCTGGAGGATCGCTCTTAGCGATATTACCGCCATTTGTTTTATTTGGTGTTCTCAAACAGTTCTCACCTCATCCTGATCAAAATGATAATGCGCCTTGATCATCACTCCCCGGACATTGCTCAGCAGTTCCATCAGCCGCATCCTGCTGACCAACTCCGGCTCCTCCGTAAGGGTGAACCAGTTGCCTTCGACGATGGGAACTGCTATGGTGAGGGGTCCAGGGGTCTCGTGGCTGGTGTTGGTATAAGCTAGTTTTGTACCATCTGGATAGAAATAAATGTCAGAGTTTCAGATTACCAAGATAATTACAAGGCTTCCGACATGACCTAATATCTACCTATACATATCCATAAATGGCAACAGGGATCTACAGTTTAACGTGGATTTCGAAACATGAAATCAGCCTGACGAAAAATTCAAGCTAATATTTGAACCTTGGGAATGCGAATTTGACGCCGGACATAGCATTTTGTGGGCTAGTTATACCATGTTAAAAAATTTAGTTTGTTCAAATTCTTTAATTCCTAATTCAATAATTATCCAAGATTAAATTGACCTACCAGCTCCAATCAGCACAACATCAGGCCCCACGGTAGGGTTCCCTCCTGTGTCTCCCCTGACAATGCCCCAGAACAAGGAAGCCCTCAACTCCCCTCCATACGCCTGAAACTGCTCGCCGTTGAAAGAGGAAGTCAGCCAGTAGAAATGCTCCCAGCCTTCTACCTGGGGACAAAGTAATGTCGTTTCGAAAAATATCTGGCAAAGTTGAACTACAGCCAATAAGCAAAACTCATGTTCTGAGCACGACCAGTGGAACTCTGATACTCATAACGAGTTGAGATGATAAGTCGAAATTGAGAATGAATTGGCTGACGCCTTCGTTAGTAAAGTAAAAATATTTTTAATTGACCTCATAGCTAATAACGAAGGGCTTCCCTTGCTCATCCACCGAAGGCTCGAGAGTCTCGTTTGCATGAGCATCTGTCACAACCCATGCTTGTCCTAGCGGTAACTCTAACTGGAACAAAAAAAAAATCAATTAAAATAGTTCTCTTATACTCTTTACCACCGATATTTGCCAAAAAATTACGCCTTTACATTATTACATTATTACCAAACGATAATTTTCCTTAGCTGGCGGTTGGTTAGTTCATTGTTTAAGTCGAAACTCTAGGTTTCAGACATATTCGATGTTCTAATCAGAAGTCCATGCGCTGAGATCGAGACAGAGATTGACCGAAACATAGTTGGAGGGTTTCGACCTAAATAAGCATAACATACAACCATCCATCAGCATCACGCCTATTTCCTTAGACTCAGTGCCCACATTTCACCAGTATGTTATTGGTGCTGTGTAATAGGGGGCAAGCCTATTGCCATATACCGGGTTCACAATTCTAGACTGTCATTGAGATAATTCCTAATAGAAAAATCTAATAACACTTTGCCTGACCTTGGGATCGAGTCTAGGACTTCATGATGACACAAAGAAAGCTGTAGTTTAGAGGCTTTGAGTAACAGCCACGGCAGTTTTAAAAAATTGAACTAATATTTTCGTGTTCCGACTGTAACTTACATTCCAAGGTCGATGATCTGTATCCAACACGCAGGAGTCAGTGATGTGGGAGCAGTAGCAAGGTCTGCAGCCTGACGGCAGATCAGCGTTGAGACCATAGTGACCCTGGGCGCAGGTGTCGCATCTTTCACCTACTACGTTTGTCTGGAATAATAGAAGGATAATAGTTTAAGAAGGAGTTTATATTCATAAGAAAGTTTAGTACTTTCTTATGATTTTGAATATAGATCAAGGCTCTAGGCAGCATTCACGGAAGCTGTTCGTCGTTTCGTCCCACAACAGGTTCGTCCCATTCGGAATATTCTGTTTGTTCTGAGTCTTAATATGGCTCGCCATACCCAGCTTTATGTTAAATACTCTACGAAATGTGTAGCAGTGGAGTTGGTCTTCAAAGTTGTAGTATATTCTATTACAAAATTTCTTTAACGCTAAAAAGATCGAGGTGGTATACAAAAGATCCAGCTAACCTTACAATCACACTGCTCATCACAAATCCTGGTCGAATCTACAATGCCCCTCGGGTCACACTTGCAAGCTGGCGTGGTGGAGGGTTGGCAGCTCGGGAACGTTGCAGATGGATCCTCACAGGTATCGCAGAGGTGGCCGGTTACACCAGGGTAGCAGGTGCAGGACACGCGATGGCGCTTTTTGTCCCACTTGCATGAACCTGAACAATATTAAAGAAGTATAATATTCCAGTACTGCACAAGAGGATTACTTGGTCTCTAGGAGTCCACTGAAGCCAGTGGAAAAAAAATTGAACAAAAATCTGGTTATCTGGTCAACAACTGTTATCCCAATCCATCGACTATCGATTTATTATGAAGTTTATTACTTTATATGTCTTTAATGTCTAAATAACCCACTTTAAGTTGGCGCACACATTAAGTCAACACACTAAAGCGTGTGCGAGCTAAGCGGGGGTCAGGCGCGTTTTCTTTTTATCTGACAACCGATCCGTTCCGCGCTTGCCCTTGTGTGTTATAATCTTTACTATAGTTCTGTTAAGCTGTCGGCAATAGGTGCTATAATATGCATTTCCATCATGTCTTCAAAAACTAGGTGTAAAGATATCATCTTACCATCCGATCCTTCAGGGTCACACTCGCAAGGTATACAGGGTCCATCAGCTACAGGGTTGACGTAACCGAAGAGGCAACGATCACATAACGGCCCAGCTCGGTTCTCCTAAAAATATTAACAAAATATGGTTTGATTCATGTATTTCGGTATATATTTTAGAACACAGATTCGTTTTACTAAATCATCATATTGAGATATTAGTGTGAAGCAGACTATACCAATCTATAGGATAAATAATATTTTTATTAAAGGTGGAGACTGACTTGTAGCTAATTCACTTTGTCTCCAGTCACCAGTGGTGCCGGTGAGGACAGTTGCCAGTAGGAATCTCCGCATCTATTATTATCAAGAAAGAAGAGTATAATTCAAGTTAAGGAACAAATACCAACGGTGCAGTTAACGCAGAGCTCAGCACCGGTATGGTCTTGAGGACATTCCCCTCGCTCCTCCAGGTCCAGGCCTTCATCGCAAGGTTTGTGCGGAGTCCAGCGCACGCCAGAGCAGCACCGGTGGCAGTGTGGGCCGCAAGTGCCGTGCTCGCACGAACATTTTGCACCCTGGAATGAGGCGATAGATTTGTTAATGTCATTTGTTGTCCCACATATTATAATGTCGATAACATTTGCCTGCGCCTTGGTCAACAAAACAATAGAAGTGCCCCGGGAGCAAAGACTCTTATTACTAATTCAATAACTCAATTCTTCATTACTTAGCCTATGAAGGTGCTAAATAACAAAACTTTGCCAATGTCAGTAAGATAAACTGTCGACAAGCGACTAAAGGTTAACTTCGTAGAAAAATGAAAATGACAGGGTCACTCTGAAGACCTAGATTTTATGGTAAAAAAACCATTACTCTGACGCAGTTATGTAGGGAGGAACCTCAGGAATACGTATGGAAGTAAGGTGTTTGGAAAAACACCCCTAATGTAACCTCTTGAGATACCTCACACCGCAAATACAAATACATTTTCGTAACTGCGCCCTATAGCACAGCTTTTTGAACACTTGGTAGAAAATGCTAATGTAGAAAATGGAAATTTTATTTAGGTAGATAAGTACTGTAATACCTACAAGTGGAAATTTTATTCAGGCAAGACTCACAACTTGGGGATGCTATGTTCAGCAGTGGACATCCTACGGTTGAGATGATGAAGCATTGAACTCAGTAAAAGTAACCAAAATCAAGATAAATAGATACTATCTCACTGTTCTACAAATAATATAATGTTACCTCAGTATCAACAGTGCAGCTGCGAGCATGTCCATGGCACAAACACCTCGCAGCCAGCGTGAGAGTTCGCACCGTGTAAAACTGCTGGCGCGGCGTCGACTCGTGCGCCGCACGGAACGATACACGAACTCGTCGGGCTGACACTCCTTCGCCTATTGCTATGTGCATCTAAAAATATTATATTATTAATTAAAATATAATTTTCTTAAACAACAGACTTCAAATGATGTCACTTCGCTACCCATGTTACATTGTCACCCAAACTAATCTTGTATTCAGAATTTTATATCAATCAGATAAAAGATAACTGCTTTAAAATGCAGTTGCATGTTTTGACCCGAACATACACATTATACATAAAACAAAAATCATTGCAAGTTAATAAGAAGCTTGTGAAATAAAGGAGTTTCTTATCTTCTTCTTATTCTATCTTCTATATATAAAATTCTAAGTCCTGACTGACTGACACACTCATCAACGTCCAGCTCTAAACCTTGGATCTAAAGAGCTGAAATTTTGCACGTATGAGTGTCAGTATGAAGTAGAGAAGGAATAAGAAAGGAATCTCCGTAATTCTTGAACGAAGACGCGTGAATTACGCTAGTAAACCTAAAAATCATACAAGTTGTTACAAATATTTTTATAGGCAATACTTGTGGTACAATAATACTTATACAAAAAATGCTTTGCCAGGTATGAATCTCCACTCAATTGTCACGTTTCTGAATCTCATCGAGTGGATGTTCAAAACTGGTAGGTAGGATAAAGCAATTAGATAGTGATTTATGCAAGTTAGTCCTAACATTCATTTGGGTTAGCATTAGCTTGTTAGTTTCCCCTGCCACTTTACCATTCCAACTGGTTCGACGGCAGAATATTGCAAAGTCGGGTACAGAGAAAACCTTCAAGCGTTACCTATATCGAATGATACGGATAAAAGGAACCTCACCTCTCCATTTTCCAAAGGTCTTGGACTAGCGAACTGGGTAGAGCACGTGCGCTTCTCCGCCCTACTGGTTCTCTTTGCTCCCTTGACTCCTCTTGCTTTCCGCCTTCGTCTCTCAGGTCTCAAGTCCCACAGCCTCCTGCAATGGTCTCTGTCACCAAACGCTCGGATCATTCGCCAGTCTTCTCCTGTATCTGAAGAGGATACTTCGAGAGACCATGCGAGGGGGCGAGGTGATGGCCCCGACTTGATGATGACGTGAAGTAGCTCCATTTTCTGTAAAAAACCATAGGATGCTGAAAAAAAAGAAGTTGGCAGAACTACAAAGGTTGATCTTCAGCAGCCGGAAGACGTCCACTGCTGTACACAAGCGTCCTCCATAGAATGCCATAAACTATGCATATGGGGGATTTTGACGTAATTATCACGCTTGGTAGGTGGCTTGGTGGTCGCAGTAATTGGAATACTTGGAAACGGAGAGAGCTGCTGCCCAATTATATCTCCGAATATGTTACGTCTCATGGCTCCCACGGGATGAGAAAGGGGTGTAATATTATATATCCGAGAACCACACGGCTTCGAAATGGATACCAAATAATAAAAATAAGAAACAATATTGATACAAAAATTACCACAAAAAAAGTTGAGCTAATCCAAAACAAAGGTGCACCATTATCATTTATCTACTTAAAACAAACGCTTATCATACATATTTGGGTAATAAAGCTGAACCGATGTTACGCAAATATATTATTAGGTATATATAAACAAAAACAACACTGACGCTACACTGCAGCAGTGATAAGGTTATATACTAAGGAGCCTTTACAAAATTACTTATCTCGTCTAATTATCTCATAGAATCTCTTATCTGTAAATGCCATGCTACGACAGACACCACAACTTACATGAACCTAATAAAGGCTCAAACCCACCGCTGAGCATGTTATGTGCACGGGCACGCGGCGCAGTTTAGCTGCGTGGGTTCATTTTGTTTAACAACGTGGGTCTACGTTTCTACTGCAGAACACCCCATACATGCATCCTTGTACCGCGTGCACAGCGTGCATGGCGTTGACAGTATTGAGCTATGTGAGCGCCTTAATCGAGCAAGCCTCGCGTGTACCATCGTGTACCACGTGCAGTACCAACGTGTACCGCATTCACAGCGTGCATGGTGTTGACAGCATTGAGCGCCATATTCAAGCAAGCCACGACTGTACCAATGACGTCATTCATAGTTCATAGTTATTTATTGGTATGGTTTCATACATTATGTCGATAAGTATTAAAAAAATAATAACAATTGATAAAAATAAAAATAATACACTATAAAAAGTCTACACAATTTTATGTAGAATCAAATATTTTTTGTTTATTAACAAATTCCTCATACGAGTAAGTATAAAACGCTTGCTGGATAAGCCATCGTTTTAAGCGTGTTTTAAAGATGCTTATGCTAGGCGCAGCTGTTACTTTAAGGGGTAGCTTATTGTAAAAAGTAATTCGTAGCGTGTACGTTAGTTGCAGTGAACACAATTACATACATTTTCCTACAAAGCGAAGCTTGACGCACTTGCGTAGAGCGCCGCGGTGGGTTTTTTGTGTCTTAATGATTGACAAACGCTTTTTATATGAAAGCTGTTTGCCCATCAAACCGATACCTTGTATGAACGTTATATGAACGTGTTCGACTAGGCGACGGATATGCAACGGTGTATCTTGCCCACTGTAACGTATCAACATCGTTCCTTCTATTATAGAAATTGTTGACGGAGAGCTAACGCGTCACGGCACGCGATGGTCAAGAAATGGTCTAGCGGGCAAGTTCTCATACATTTCTACACATTTATATTCGCTGCTCACTGCCCTATAACGTACCGGGAATGTGGACACAGAGCTTAACGGTACATGAACATTAAATGAGCTGCTTTAAACACTAAGAAATTCCTTCCCAAAACACAAGGGAATTCCATTCACAGAAGCTAATTAAAACTTTCAATCTATTAGTGAGTGGGCATGCTAACTAAAAGTCGTGGACTTTTCATCACGTAGACACTTAGTAAGGAAAGTGTTTGTCTCTTAAATTTATTGTAGTGTTAATTTGACTGTTTATTTATTATAGACACTTTCAAAATTAATGTAGTACGCCTCGTCATCGCCATTTCAAGTAAGTACATACGCGTGAATTTAAGTAGTACAGGCTAAAGAATAGTCTCATAACGCGGTGGACATAAGAGCCGGCTAAGGATTGTTAGATCCAGAGGAGGGGCAGCAGCGTCCTCTGCGTTAAACCATCTAACTGCACTAGGCAAGCCGCCTGCCCAGCGTGGCGAGTATTTATTGGCAGAACTCCTCGTTATAGAGGAGGCATAATATGTCAAGCAGTAGATTTCCTCTGGCTTTGGGGGTGATGATGTTGATGACGCGTGAATTTGAGTCGTACGAATCTGGTAACAATCATACTATTGTCGATCAGGTGTTCTTAGCGCGATGAAGTCATGTTTTATTCCCAGGTCAGGAAAAAAGTGATGTAATTTTATGCGTAACATGTTGGATTCTGGAATTGTGCCTATATCGCCTCCTACTTATTACATAGGACTAAAAACATTATCTGGTGAGGTGGGGGTATGGCTACCATAGACCTGGCTCCGAGGCACACCTCTGCTTACCCCTACGGGGAACAGATGTGATGTTATGATTCTTTTGCGCGATTGCGGATTCGTACGCTTAAAAATCGAGTATTTGCTATAATTGCGTATTTGCGTTTCTATATGACGATTTGTCGTGTTCCAAAGGTTCTATTCAATGTATTCCTAACACAAATAATCAAAAATGATATATATATTATAGATAGATTCAGCTTTTTGGCGTGTTATGAGGCTTAATCTAATGTCCAATTAGTACTGGACTAATATGTGCTGATTGATAATGTTATCTACTTGATAAAAGATAAAAACAGTAAAATAAACGGAAATATTAAAATATTTTCTCTAATGAGGAAAATAATGACTTTTCTTGCAAGTGTTTTTAATTTTATCTTTTACTTATGTACAGTAATTAATGATAGTAGATAATTTCGTGGCTTTTTCCGTACAACCTGGTTCTCGTGGGAATCCTAGAAATTCCCCTAAAAGCTAAAGGTCGTGCACCCAAAATTACGTATACCGGTTTTTTTTTAGTTTTAGTGCGGCAAGAAACGGTTTTCATTAATTATTAAAAATAATGGTTAACCTCATAAATCTATAATTTACAAGTCTTAGAAAAAACAGTTTTTTTATGATAGTGAGTGAGTGACAAGACGAGCAAATCAGGTGCCTGATGGTAAGCATATTGATTGCCCATATCATACACAGTGCCACCCAGATATTAGTTGTTGATGGTCATGCCCAGTAATTTCACTGGTAACATTGCCCTTCAGACCGGCACAGTAATAATGTTTGCACATTACTGCTTGGCGAATAAATAACTGGCAAAGTTAAGTCCCTAACGCTTTAAAATCCATGATAGTCTATATTACGCTACTCTAGACACTAACTGCATAATCGTAGTTCTTACATAATGATAGCTGCAATGTGAGATAATGTGACAATGTTACAATATAACACAACGTTACTTTCTTAGAAATACCGGTTAATTGTGCCAAATGAGCCCCAGACCATAATATGGAACCGAAGCCATATATGGAACAGCTAATGAGCTTGAAGAGTGGTAGAGGCATGTGGGGAACGCAGCCTTGATTTTTTGCCAATGTGCGATTCTTTGCGGCGCATTAGTGGTAATAAGATTTGATTAACGGGAATTTTGGGGAAATAACCCTTTGGTATTTATAACAGCTATAATAAGGTTGAATACCTTTTATTGTTAAGTGCGTTTCCCGTCCCAATTTGGGACTTTTGACTGGAGTTCCACAGAGCCACTTTCCCGGGAGACCCTATTTAATAAATGTTTAGACCCACACTGTGATTGCACACTCACAGTGTGTCTAAACAGACCTACTACACAGACACTGTAGGATTCCCTGTCGCAGACAGATAGTTAGATTGGCTCTATAAGCAAAACGATTAATTAAATTTTTTTAATTTTTAAACGCCTATTAGTTCTTCTCGATATTTATAGCAACAAACACAACTCCAAAAGATGTCTTTATTGTAATTGTCCTCCAATCGATCGATGTCAAGTCTTTGCAGGTAACACTTTTGTGTTAGTAATTGAAACCAATCCAAAGCGTTATTCGCATGATGATTGCAGGACTTAAACTGTTGCTGTGTTATCGAGGACTTCGATCCGATGTGTACAACACAGACCTCGTCACTCGATGTTTAGGAATGTGTACAGTAGCCTTAAGACAATAAACAAAATTGCAATAACCTAGGAACAATAAACTACAACGCAATCTGCCCGCATCTGTATTCTATATCTGACATTGATAACGTTATCGCCAATGATAACAGATACTCAATGCCTCAGTCACACATAGCACTCTATTATGGCCGGTCGTTAACTATAAACTCCACTTGGGAATAGCCCCGTGGGATTTTCGGAAACACGCATCCTAGGAAATGTGACTTTAATACAATAAGTGTTCGAAAAGGAATGTGACTTAGAAATTTTAAATCTTTACAGTGCTTCTGTGCAAGTTAAGGTTGTTTCATGACCATGTCTCAGCCAGGGCTCACTGAGGTAAAAGTGGAAGGAGGAAAGAAACATGGAAACAAACCAAGGGGCAACAGAGAGTTAGTGTATGTGAACTCGGCGTTTGTGGGAAGTGTGAACAGTGTCAATGTTGGTCAAACACTTGCAACGCCAGAGCCTGTCACTAGGTTTGTATTTCATATTGTTTTTTTATCGTAATGAAAAGGTAAATAATAAGTTATTAATTTTAACGTCAATAATATTATTAACGATTTTAAATTTAATTATCTTAAGTTGGATGGTCCGACAACATTTCCCATAAAAATTTCCAAGAAAAAATTTGAGGAACCAATGACGATGATCCAGAAGAGATATTATTTATTTATTAGATAGTAATACTTTATGTTAAGTTACAACTAATAATATATAAAAGTGGCATATTTCCAGTTATAACTACAAAAGAAAACTTTTAAAACTGCAAATATTATGTAATGTATTTATCGAAATTATGGAACGATTTGAGGTGAGACTTTATTATTACTTCATTCTTCGTAGGTGAAATTCTCCATGACCTTAAAGTAAAGCTTATGAAGATTACGTCGATATTTTTGTTCAATTAATATTACCTAGATAAGGTGTCGGTCAATTACTGATTTCATCTGATATCACTATCAAATAAATTGAAACAAATCATTAACTACTTTGTTATTATTTAGTTCCTTACATTAATGAATTTAATTATCAAATACCTACCTAGTAAATCCTGATGCAAATGTTGTCATATCTTTAACTTAGCAGTAGGTACACTTACAGAAAAAATTAAAGAGGGTAGGCCTACTTAACAGATATTACTTACCTACCTAACGATTTTCAAATGGTTGGATCATCTACATCGAAGTCTCTTCTATGAAAATCCAATTATAGGACCCTATATCGTATAATATATCGGACGCCTTTAGAAGAAAATTGCAGCGTCGACAAACCGCCAGTCCGATCGGTCGATGACATTATTACGAGTAATTATTATGATAGCAGGAGAAATCTGCCCGCCTAGCATGGCCCGGGGACAATTAGTTTTCCCCATTTTTTCTCTCTTTCGCGTGCAAACAATTCATATCTGCTATCTCGTTCTAACCCCCTGGGACTTCGTTTTCCCTGGTCACTGTGCTACCGGGGCTGGAGGCGATTCGCTCGACAGAGAAAAATGGTACAAGAGGAAAAGGCCTATGTCAAATAGTGGAATGATACAGGCTGACGATGATGTTTTTTTTTTTTTTTTTTTTATGGTAGTGAGTAACAAGACGAACAAATCAGGTGCCTGATGGTAAGCATCATGATTGCCCATATCAGACACAGTGCCACCCAGTGTTTTAAAATTCAAAATTCTGTGCGGCACTGCACTGCGCCTGTCACCCTGAGATATGAGTTGTTGAATCTCATCATGCCCAGTAATTTCGCTGGTAACATTGCCCTTCAGACCGGAACACAGTAATGTTTGCACATTACTGCTAGGCGGCTGAATAACTGGCAAAGGTGTGGTACTTCCCCAGGCGGCCCCCTGCTAAAGAGGCCTACCACTACAAAGAAGAGAGATGTTGATGATGATATTGTATTCAATCATTATCCTTTGCTACTATAATCCTACTAATAATAATAATAATAATAATATAATAATATGGGACAACTTCCACACACGGTCATCTGGTCCCAAACTAGGCTAGAAGCCTGTACTATGGTAACCAAATGACTGATATACATACTTAAATACGCTTATAACACCCAGACACAGATCAAACAGTCATGTTCATGCACACAAATGTTTGACCTGGCCGGGGATCGAACCCGGGGCCAGCGGCACAGAAAGCAGAGTTACTACCGTCTGCGCCAACGAGGCTGTCATAATAATAATATAAATGCGAAAGTTTGTGAGGGTAGAGGGATGAATCTTTGTTACTCTTTCATGCCTAAACTACTGAACCGATTGGGCTGAAATTAGGTATGTAGATATTTTAGACCCTGGAATAACACTCAGAGTACTTTTACTTTTTATCCCGATATATCCATGGAAACGATGATTCCGGTGAAACTGCGGGACAGTTTTCAGCAAAGCTTACAATCAAAGACTGCCTCAGTGGCGAAGAGGGTGCTTGCTCGCCTGCCAATCAAGAGGTCCCGGGTTCGATCCCCAGGTCAGGTAAAGTGTTATATATTATATCAATAACTGCCTGGAGTCTGGAACTGTGCCCTGGTAGATGGTAATAGGCTCGTAATAGGCCCCTATTACATGGGACCAATAACATACTGGCGAAATGTGGGTGTATCTGCTATGGGACTGAGTCCTGGGTACACCTCTGCCTATCCCTTCAGGAAAAAGGCGTGAATGAATGTTATGTTACAATCAAAGTTCTCTAATTGCAGTGTCTACCGCGAACAGTATTGGGCGTGTTCCCGTTGGCCCTACACTCAGAGGGTCCTAGCCATCGCCGTGGGCATCCTCCTGGGGGCACTCATCGGACTTGCCCTCTCCATGATCCTTCACGATGAAAACGACAACCCTGTCTTAGGACCGCTGTTTCCAACACGTACGATTGCTAAGTAAGCCCAGAAGTCACGGCAATAGTACTTGTGTTATTGTCTACGTCGTCCACAACAGGATAGGTTAGACGTCAATCAAAAACATCAATGATAATAGATAAACAGATAAACATTTTATTAGTACACCACAAACAAGAAAACCCTAAAACTAATAAGCGTTCATAAAACTACTTACTAGTTTAACAATAGGCAATAGGAATGATACACTTTTACCTACTTAAAGTGGTGGACGCTAATTTCTTCATTGATTGACGTCAAACATCATATTGCACGATAGGTTAGCCGTGATTGGCAACTGTCAGCAAAACCTATCGCTTAATGGACTTCTATAGATATTTCAGCGAAAAAAATACTAATTACGGTTTTGACGGATATTCAAAACGGCTAAATTGTGATTAAATTGACATTGTTATGATGATTTTGTTAACAGAATAATAAAAGATAAGATTATATACATGATTACTGGAAATCAGCCATTGTTTTTAATTTTTCTGCACATCATCATGTGAAATATATTTTACTGTCTGGAGCTTCTTGACCAGGCGGGATGAAAACAGGTGAACCAAGGCTGTGACAGTTTGGCACCCGAGGAAAGGACAACAATCCCGACCCGAACCGACCCGATGGTCAGATGACATTGTCCAATTTGTCGAAAATTCCTAGATGAGACTATAGTCTCATCCAATCGCCAATTTTTCCGGCCACGTACTATAGTACGTGGCCGGAAAAATTGGCGTAAACAAGAAGAGGATATACACCCACAGCAGTGGGTGTATATCCATCATTTGGTTACAATAGTCCAGGCTCCTATCCTAGTTTGGCACCAGATGACAGTGTGTGGAAGTTGTCCCATACCTATTATATATTTCAGACATGACTAGGTATATTTAAATTTGTTTCAAATGTTATGTTCAAATGATAATACAATAAACATTTATGAACTCAAACTCAAACAAAATTTATTCAAATAGGTCACAATCTGACACTTATGCACGTCAATGAAGATAAACAGTTATGAGTCTACCGTGCGTTCGGAAAGATACCTCTACAAGAAGAACGCACAAGAAACTTGATTATGAGGATGTTGATTCCCACTTACCCTGCATTTTCTATGTTTATGTACCTACTTATTGTGTACTTTAATTACACCCGTAATCAAGAACAACAGTTATGTAAGTTACTATGCAATTTACATTTCATCATCATCATCATCATCATCTCAGCCACAGGACGTCCACTGCTGAACATAGGCCTCCCCCATAGATTTCCATTCAGTCCGGTCGCAAGCGGCCCGCCTCCATCGTGTTCCTGCCGCCTTTATCAGATCGTCTGTCCACCTTGTGGGTGGACGTCCTACGCTGCGCTTGCCGGTTCGTGGTCTCCATTCGAGAACTTTGCAGCCCCATCGGCCATCAGTTCTACGTGCTATGTGCCCTGCCCATTGCCACTTCAACTTACTAATCCGCTGGGCTATGTCAGTAACTTTCGTTCGTCTACGGATCTCCTCATTTCTGATTCGATCTCGCAGAGAGATTCCGAGCATAGCCCTCTCCATAGCTCGTTGCGCTATTTTGAGCCTGCTGATAAGGCCCACAGTCAGAGACCACGTTTCAGATCCGTAAGTCATCACTGGTAACACACACTGGTCAAAGACCTTCGACTTGAGGCACTGAGGTATTTTGGACGAGAAGACATTGCGTAGGTTTCCGAACGCTGCCCAGCCTAGTTGGATTCGACGATTGACCTCTTTCTCGAAGTTGGACTTACCGAGTTGGACTGCTTGTCCTAGGTAAACGTATGAGTCAACAACTTCTAGAATCGAGTTCCCAACCGATACTGGGGTCGGCACAACATGGGCATTACACATCACCTTCGTCTTCTCCATGTTCATTTTAAGACCGACCCGTTGAGAAACTCGATTGAGGTCTTCGAGCATCGTGCCGAGATCTTCCATCGAATCTGCCATGACTACGATGTCGTCGGCTACTTTATACCTACCTAAATTTACATTTAGGTAGGTATAAAGTACAAGGTGTACTTGTATTATGTACATATTATTTGAAAAACTCAATAAGTTATTAACTTAAACTTAAGTTATGAGTATTTAAGTAATTGTTTGACTGAAATTTGAAATAAATGACAAATATTATTATTGTGCAGTCTCAATTATATTAATAAATGCATAAAGATGTTATGGTCAGTACCCTCGACTGTAAGGACGGAGGTAGGTGTGTTATAAATTTAACGTCTCTGTGTATCTGTTTGTCTGTCTCCGCCTTAATGAATGGGCTAATTTTATAGGTTTTTTGTATATACGTGATGTGTGAGATTGTTCTTGGCTAGGAATTATCGAAATCGGGTCATATGAAGATGATCAGCTTTTTTCCAGTGGCTGAAGGTTTATGCAACTTCTAGTGGTCTGATTTGTTTAGTATCATGTACTTCTCCAATTTTGCAATGACTTGGTAACCTTCACATGATGCTGCAGTATCAGATTCAGTTAGGCTGAATATTTTGAATATGTTACAAATCCAGGTGATCAGGGTTTGCTTATGGAGCAAGAAGAAGAGCGTACGCGGCCTTCTAGGAATTTGACACAATCCTATGAAAAATTGACCAAATCGATGTTTTGTGTTCCCCTGTTTCCTCCAAATATAATAAACCCATTCTATATTTATATTTTTATAGTGAAGTAACCTATGTCCCTGTTATATTAATGTTTCTTATAACCCCTTGGTTTTTTCATAATGAACTTCAAAAAATCCCAGTTTTGCTCGCGTGATTGGACGTTCACTACAACAAAATGTAGAGTTTATAAACACAAATAAAATGATAGGGACATTCTTTACTTCATCTTTAAAATATTAGGATATAAATATATCAAATGGGTTTACTGTATTCCGAGGAAACAGGGGAATACAAAACATCGATTTAGTAAATTTTCCATAGGATTGTGTCAAACTGATAAGAGGTCCTTGTTAAAGTTACGGAATACGAATTAAATGTTTTGCAAACATATTTTACGAGGGTACCTTATTCGATTGTCAAGTAGTAATATGATAATATATGCTATCTGCTACTCGTATCTTAATCAAACAGACAACACGTCACAATCGATAATACCTGTCTGTTATCTGGTACGGGGATATACATAAAGTCCTACCATCTTAACCATCCATCCTACCAGTTCATGTTAACATTAGTTAAAATCATTGATAAAAAGAAAAGGGGAGATTAGGTACTGGTCCCATTAGATCTACTTAAGTCAGTAAAGTAAGGTCGTACTAGCGAATAATATTGTTGTCTCAGTCGCACTTCGGTCTAAGGTACGTCTTTCTATCTTTGTTGTTCGTTGTTCATTCGTTATGTCACTGTGCAAACTTCACACTGAGCAAATTGCACGTGCCGTTTGTTGAGTATCTCCTCTTTTCTTTATATCAATGGTTAAAATGGTGAATGTTGTAGGTATGTCAAATGGCGGTTGCAGACCGTAGTTCCAACTTTGTCCACGAGAACAACTAAGTTGGTGATTATTTAAGCTCTTCATTTATTAATACTGTTCAGATGACAAGGAATATTGTACACTAGACGAGTTTCAACAACTAATATCTCAGGGTGACAGGTGCAGGCACTGTGTCTGATATGGGTAATCATGATGCTTACCATCACGTACCTGATTTGCTCGTCTTGTCACCACTACCACAAAAAAAACACTAGAACGGAACGATGAATGAAATATCCGTCCTTCCGCCCTATTTTATCCCCTCGTGGGGACAGATCGGAACAAAGTTGTTCGATCTGTCCCCCAATTAGCAACTAGGGGCAGCTCAAACTTTATTCACTGCTTATTTGTTTTATCTATCCCCCTATCAGTGAAAGGGGGACAGATGAAACTGAATGTAGTAGAACTGTATGCGGATATTATACTCACCGTTCCGTCAAGAATTGTCTATGAGAATAGCTTTAAAACGGTCTAGGGCGCGCAATAGACAGTTTTTCACTTTTTTTTCCAAAAGATGTGTCACAATTTCAATGAGGTTTAGACAGATGGTTTTTTATTGAGAAGATTAGATTAAATTAGTATCTAATAATTAATAAGATTATAATAATTATATTACATGGTGATATTCGTATAATAATTACCTATCTACTTGGTTGCCTACCTATTATGTATTATAGAGATAACATTAAATAAAATAAGTTATATTATGATAATTCTTCGTACAACTCTTACATTTTCAGTGACTGTGAAAATGTAATTGAGACTATTAATTGCGATGATTTTTTTGTAAGACTGTAAAATAATATGATTTGTAAATACATAAATATATATTATCATTTAAGTCACAGTTATTTTATTTAATAAATCCTGTTGTTGTTTTTTTTTTCTTTGCAATGTTTTTCAATTGACCCCATTAAATAGATAGATAGACAAACTCTTTATTATTACACTATAGACAAGAAACCTTAAATTTAAAATACAATTATTGGCGACAACCTTTGTCGTTAATATGCATTTATATTTTTTAAATTTAAAAATATTTCTTTCTTATAGTTGAGTGCTACAATTGACTTAAAAAGTCACATTGTTTCCCTGCCTTAATAAAAACATTTATTTCGCTTATACTCTTAGTTTTTACCTATTTTGCGTCGTTTTACAACAGTTATAACAAATAATGTAACAATTGGCGGTCTTATCGATAATATCGTAAATATAGAGATAGGTACTTTGCACTCCAATCTTCTTCTTTATTAATAAAAATCAAAGTCCTGAATGACTGACACACTCTTCAACGACCTGGAAGAGATCTCTTAAAGCGATAAGGCCCTTTGTCGATTAATGAGGATTACTTTAATTGTTTAACCTTTGTATTCTGTATCTACTTACCTTTTTTTGTATTCTTTTACCTTGGTCTCAATAAAGAATTTTGTATTGTATTCCCGAAATTCCCACAGGAACAAAGTAGCGGGAATAACACTAGTTAAGGTAACATGATCCGAAATTTCACACAGAATAAATGAACTAACGAAAATTCAACAAACCCAATCTAATCATAATTTGTAAAATTTCCAAATTTATAAAAGCAAAATTTGAGTAGTGTTTGATAGATTAGTGCGACGTACTTATATTCGTGACTACTGATAAGATAACAGACTTATATTAAAATACGCTAGCCTCAAAACATCAATACATTTTCATACATCGCATATATAATAGTATACATACCCTAGCTATATAATTTAGATACATAGGAAACACATTATTGGAAAATGGAATAAATAGGTTTACGGTTTACCTATAATGTTTAATATATCAAATAATTACTTCTAAAATAACCAAGCAAAACATTTTACCAAATTTTTTAATGTAATGGTAGGCCTTCTTTGCTGCCTGGGGAAGTACCACACCTTTGCCAGTTATTCATCCGTCAAGCAGTAATGTACAAACATTACTGTGTTCCGGTCTGAAGGGTAATGATACCAGCAAAATTACTGGGCATGACGAATTACAACAACTAATATCTCAGGGTGACAGGCGCAGTGCAGTGCCGCGCAGAATTTAGAATTTTGAAACACTGAGTGACACTGTGTCTGACATGGGCAATCTTGTTGCTTACCATCAGCCATCTCATTTGCTCGTCTTGTTACTCACGTCATAAAAAAAACTTTGGGAACAACAAATTACAAGAATCTATGAAATATGAACAAGTTGACGTTGTTCTTAGGAAAGGCTAAGTCAAAAGTAGCCACAACCGACGAGCATGTATGAAAAATGTCATGAAAGTGAACGAAGCGAAAGTTGTATGTCAGGATCGTAGCAAGTGGAGGGAAATAGTCTCTGCCTACCCCACCGGGAATAAGGCGTGACTGTATGTATGTATGTATGAAATATGTCAGTACAGCAAGAGTGGAGATTAAAAACGTAGTATTTACGTGCTCAGTGGCAGTAGCATTTAGCTCACATCACAAGTCCAATACTTACTATCGTAAACCGATATTATGTATAGGATGTTTTAACATACATTACATAATGTTTTAACCTACATTATTGCAAAGGCCGCGGAATAGACAATTGCAGGTCTAGTATGAGTTTGAAGGCCGAGCCGTAGGCGAGGACCACTAATACGAGACAGGTAATTGCTATTTCCGTCAAGGCAACTAGAGTGCTTTTCTCAAAAGAATGCAGGGAAATAAAACATACTTTCTTTTGACTTCCGTCGGAACTCATTTTAATTATTAAATCTTTATAAGGTAAGTATGTAAATAACAAATCAACACGATTTTTCAGCTTTGCCGCCAATTTTATATTTATCATCTATGCCGAAAGACAAACGAATTTGTGGCTATACAGCCACGTGAACGCAATTTGTACTAAGCATAGAGACTTACTTAGGTATGCTAAGATTGATAAAACAGATCCAATCAAAGAGTATTTAATAACTCCAGCACGACGTTTCATACAACATTGCTGCTCTGGTAGCACAGTGTGCAGGGAAAACTAAGTCCCAGGGGGTTAGAACGAAACAGCAGATATGAATTGTTCGGGCGTAAAAGAGAGAAAAAACGGGGAAAGCTAAGCCCCGTGCCATGCAAGGCGGGCTGGAGCGTCGTAATGTTCCGTAAATTCAATAAACGCTCCAGCAATGGCTTTGATTTTCTTTGTCCGTAAATTCGATACTTTGCGTGATCTTTTTTCGAAAATAATGACAATATTTCCATGCATGTTTGAGAAAAATGGTATTTCACTATACGTTTCACATTTAGTTGACACTTTAAAAAATAATATCCGATAAAGTAGCTCTAAAAAGGTTGGTATTGACAGTTGCTATCGCTAAATCCATAATCATAACAAATATTATGTTTTGTTGGTCGCAAAATTACTGATAAGTACATTATTATTATTGTCCATATTTTCCTGTTCGAGTGAAAGCCTGTTAACTGAAAATATGATGATAATATTATGGCATTTACTCCCTCGGTCTTTTCCGGTGGCTTAGAGGTTGTAAGCACGACTGCCGATCATGAGGTCCCGGGTTCGATCCCCAGGTCAGGCAAAGTGTTCAATATTAGATTTTTCAATTAGGAATTATCTCAATAACTGCCTGGAGAATGAAACTGTGCCCGGTAGATGGATCGATGACACACTGGCGAACAATGTGGGTGTCCCTACTATGGCGCTGAGTCCTGAGATACACTTTTGGCATATTATGTAAGGTTTGTTGTAGATTTAGTCTGTGGCTTTCTCGCTGACTACAAAATTGATAAATTGAATATTAAATTACCCGATGATACCATTTATGCATCTAATTTTAGAAAATATGATCATAAAATTGATTTTTGTTCAGCTGTCATTGATCAAGCTAAATTAGACTAGGTATAAGTATAAGCCTCGGTGGCGTAGAGGACGCATGCTCGACTGCCAATCAAGAGGTCCTGGGTTCTATCCCCAGGTCAGGCAAAGTGTTAAATATTGGATTTTTCCATTAGGAATTATCTCAATAACTGCCTGGAGTCTGGAACTGTGCCCGGTAGATGACAATAGGCTTGCCCCCTATTACATAGGACCAATAACATACTGGCGAAATGTGGGTGTATCTTCTATGGGACTACTATGGGAGTCCTGGGTACACCTCTGCCTACCCCTTCGGGAAAAAAGGCGTGAATGTATGTTATGTTATAAGTATAAGTCCATGAGCATGATATTGCATAACATGATTTAAAATATTAGTAGAATTAACAATATTTCCTCGCTTTTCGGGGAAATGTCTATTCACTTGGCACATCATTCGCGCGCATGTGTGTGCCTGCGTCAGTAAAAACATGCTTTAAAATTGAACGAAAATTTGTTCTGTTTACTCTATCTGTGCGTTTTTCATCTATGTGGTTATCAATTTATTCCTATAATTCAGGGTCATGTTCTCCATCAATTAAAAATTAAAATATTTCAATATATTATTGGCGGCACTTCAGTACTTCAACGTTAATTAACCAGGCGATATCTTGGCTGCGTTCTCGTTTAAACCGGTTTCAAAACATTAATCAACTTGATAAAATCCCAAATATTTCGACCTTTGTCTCACCCCCTCTTACTCGCAGTGACCGGAGCTAAATGGCACCTATAACGCTGGATTCACTGATTAATATAAAAAATATTATCGATTTTGTACTGACGACATAAATGAACAAGTAAAATACTTATTGGTTTTTATAACAAAGATTTTATAATTTTGCAGTTATTTTGCCCTGCTAGCACAGTCATCATAGAACGAGACATCAGATATGCAATGTACGGGATAAGTGTTATTATTAATACACATATACACACTTAAAAATCATAATTCTCTTTCGTATATAATAATATAATACCTAACTTTTAGATGGAAGATCGTTAATCAAGGGTGCGCATCGTTTCGTATAAAAATAGTTCATTTAGTATAATTTTTATACTTGACATAATTTTCATTTGGTATACTGCTACATTTGATATTAGCATATTTGGTATAATTTTTATTTCATATTATTCTCATTTGGTAAACTGATACATTAGATATAAGCATAATATTTAGAGAAAGAAGCGACTCTGTCATATTAAAAAGTTCAGAACATTCCGTTGTCTGTTGGCTTACCAACAGACATTGTGGACAGACGTTGTGGTCAAAAGTCAAACCTAAACCTTAGTTTAGGTTTGACTTTTGACCGCAACGTGCAAGCCGAGCGAGCGAACGAGCATGCCGCGGAAGCGTCCGGCAAAGCGCCAGACGTGACTCTGTCAAATTATAAGGTTCCGTCGCCTATAGTTTAGGTTAAGGTTTGACTTGTGACCACAACGCGCGACCCAAGCAAGCGAAGTGAGTGTGCTACAATATAGCCGGCAAAGCGATAGACATGACTCCTAGCCATGTTATAGATATCAAAATCATCTGGTGGTTAGAGAAATTTTACCTTTAGTATGTAATTATATTGAACAATTTAACAAAAAAAATTATATTAACTAATTATTTTATCAATAGTTTGTTATATCAAATCTTTGTTATGTAAAATAAATTTTATATCAAATAAAAACTATACCATATAAATTTTATATCAAGTTTGTTATATAAAATGAATATTAAATAAAATATATATATACCAATTAAGCTTTATATCAAAAGTTAGTTATATCAAATGAATGTTCTATCAAATAAAAAAATATATTCCGTTTTATATATTATATTAAACCATTGATATAGCATAACGTTTGATATATTTTTTATTCAAGTGAAATTATATCAAATGAACGTTATGTCATAAATATTTATATCGAATATTATACACCCGTTAATAAAAATCTAAATTAAAACCGTCATACAGAAATATACTCCGTTCCTTACACCCTGACGCTACACATACAGTAAAATAACCAGAAACTTCACAATCGCGAGTGTATCTTACATTGTACGAGATATATATCCTACAATTAGCGCCGAAGACTGCGCTTCTTGGAGTAGATAGCTATCGGATATTTTAACCAAGAATTAAGCGGTGAAAGATACTTAATAACATCTTAAAATATAAAGCTTTAGATTTGACTTTGATTAAGATATGGACCGATTGCAGTTTCCACTCTACATTGTGCGGACTTTTATTTTTCAAATACAAAGTATCTAATAAATTATTCAATACTTACAACTATCTTAGCAAATGGTTTTTGTATTAAATAAATTGTGATGGCATACGTATACAGCGCCATCTATAAGTTCCTTGCGCAAAGTATGAAAATATGCAGTAAAATGGCCATAAATGTTGATTACGTTAACTTATTGTAGTGGTAGGCCTCTTTTGCAGGAGGCCGCCTGGGGAAGTACCCCACCTTTGCCAGTTATTCATCCACCAAGCAGTAATGTGCAAGCATTACTGTGTTCCGGTATGAAGGGCAATGTTACCAGCATGGGCATGACGAGATTCATAACTTTGATTACCATCAACATTCCGATTACATTATGATTAATACATATTAATTTTTTATTAAAACAGACCTTATTATAACATAACATATCATCTTTTGCATCCATACAATAATATATATTATATTAATTATCACCACTTTAAAGTTTATTGTTTTTTGTGAATTTTACAATTTCTTTTGATGGTTGTTAAGTTTGACAGTATATTTACAGAACATACATATTTGCAGAAGTATTATTTCGCCTTTTTGTAACACGTTGTAAGAGTAAGAATTTGTAATTTAATTGCTATAAATAATAATTCCTTTATCGTTTATTGAAAAACTGGTCACCCCATGATATGATTAAGTAGGCGCCCTCCTGGTTATAGACCGCGGCGGTGGCGGCTAGCTTAACTATACCACGAATCTCCAATACGATACCCACCAAAATTGAATGGCATTTGGTAATCTAATGCATCTTTAACTTTTCTATTTGCTTGTATTTAATTAATGAGTGAATTATGTTCTATTTTATATAGAACATATAGCACCAAAGATGAATCCAGTTTTGAAAGATCTGATGGCACTTAAAACTGAGTTGGCAGTCGGCAAGTAACTGCATACAACAGACACGAATGTTATCTGCGGATGATGAAAGCTGTACTCGTCTCTGTTTTATTATGATTTCTAGTCATTACAGATACCTAACAGAGCAAAATGTAAGGTAAAGGCGATTTGATCTCCATCCAACAGAATTTCACAATTACGGAGAAAGAGAACATAATCTTCCGCTCAATTACTTATGCTTTGGCTCTAGATTTGGCCTTTATTTGAACATGTTTGGTTTAAGAAAATCGTATATGGTTCTTTTAAATTTATGAGAGAGTTAAAATATTTTAATAATTATTTTTCAAAAAATTTTCATATATACCTATATTTTTTTGTGATAGTGGTGACAAGACGAGCAAATCAGGTGCCTGACGGTAAGCATCATGATATATGAAAAGCTATAGACAGCTTTCTGATAGAGGGCGCTTCTATCTCTTGGGTAAAATTAGTGACGCGGTATTCGTACAAATATCTGAATATTATTATTGTTTTTCTATTATGATTTGGTAGCAAATATTATTAATTTGAGGATATTTCTAACAATTCATCCGTCAATCAGTCAATGTGCAAACATTACTGTGTTCCAATCTCAGGGTGACAGGCGCAGTGCAGTGCCGCGCAGAATTTAGAATTTTAAAACACTGGGTGGCACGTGTCTGATATGGGCAATCATGATGCTTACCATCAGGCACCTTATTTGCTCGTTTTGTCACTCACTACCAAAAAAAAAATTGAACACGAAATTAGCAATAGACGCTCAAAGAATACAATAAGGTACATACAGTGGGTATAAAAGCAGGGCACTAGTCACATAATTTCCAAAGATAAATTCCCCATTCTTTTTACAAAAAAGGTGTTTTTTTTATTAATATACGACCGCGTACGCCTCCCCGAGAACACAATGCGTACTAATTTATTGACCATCCTGTATCTATCGTGTTATCGATACGAATAAGTGGCTGAGCTACTTTATTAAAAAAAGTGGTTGTTGTTGGTCATTAATGTCAAAGACTGGTTAAGAATAGGCTTTAGATATAAGGGTGGCTATACAATGCATATTTTTATGAATATGCATATCCTGTCCTACTAACTCCAATACAATACAACAAATCTCAAATTTCAGTAAAATGTAAAAAACTTACGTTTTTAACAGGTGAGCAAAACGCTTGCGAGTTCTAAATCACCTACAGCGCCATCTAGCGCGGTTTTGGTTAGATTGATGAATGAATGGATGTTTGTTACTCTTTCACGCCAAAACTACTGAACAGATTGGGCTGAAATTTGATAAGCAGGTAGCTAAGACCATGGAATAACTTATAGGGTACTTTTTTCCCCGATATTCCCACGGGATCGATTCTACGCGGGTGAGACCGCGGGGAACAGCTAGTGTTCTTATATATACAAGAAGGTAGGACAATTACAAACACTTCCAGAAATTTCAAGATTATTTCATGAAAAATTACCTAAGAAATGTTAATATGATAATTTTAATACACGCTGATTCTGAGTTCCGCCATAATACTCAACTTTACTCCAGACTTCAGTGTAATCAAATGTAATGTTTAATTCTGAAATTTCTAACCGACGTGCATGTCGTAATGATATTATTAAAGAATGAGAAAGTGGAAGAAGCGAAAGTAGTATGTCAGGATCTTAACAAGTAGAGAGAAATAGTGTCTGCCTACCCCACCGGAAACAAGGCGTGACTGTATGTATGTATGTGACTTAACTCAAGTTAAATTTTCATCATTTAATTAAATTTTAACTTAATTTTCATTTTACTTACTTCTGATATTTTTTTGTTAAACATTAGGTTTTCATACTCAAGATATGAATACTAAAATAAATAAATAATATGGAACAACTTCCACTCACGATCTATTTAACTCACGCCACAGAATACTAATAAGGGACGCTTAGTAAACTAGTGTGTAAGAACAGCGCCTTTGCGCGCTCGCACTTATGATTTAAGGGAGTTTTATAATATAATTTATTTTCAAAAATCCTTTCTTAGCACGCGTCAAGACAACGTAAACAACCTGCATTTCAAGTTTCATTGCAGTCTCTATGATCAGTGGTTTGGGCTCTGCGGTGCATTTTTTTTTTTATAATAGTGAGTGACAAGACGAGCAAATCAGGTGTCTGATGGTAAGCATCATGATTGCCCATATCAGACGCAGTATCACCCAGTGTTTTAAAATTCATTATTCTGCGCGGCACTGCACTGCGCCTGTCACCCTGAGATATTAGTTGCATGACAGGCAGTGAGTCATTTAGGATTTTATAACTAAGTCTAAAAGTGTCAAAGAAAAATAGTGATATTGATATTGTTATATATTGTTTGTATTTAATTTATTTTAGTATAGATTTGTATTTTGCATGACACATTGCGATAGCAGGTATTAAGATAAATAAATCCGTATCGATCATGAGATCCGATGTGTCACACTTTATCAGGTACTACGTAACTAAGTGTTATGTAGTCGCAACTCTGACTCATAAATGTTGGATACAACGACATAACATAACATCAAGCCATTTTCTCAAAGGGGTAGGTTGAGCTGTACCCAGGACCCAGCCTCATTGCAAGTACATATTTATCCAGATGTGATTTTTGGTCTCCAGATGTGCCTATTGCATTAATCGGGAAAATTCGAATAACTTCGACGAACGACGACGACGAATGTGTTTTTTGAGTCAAAAAACACATTGGTCTTACAAAATAGCTGTAAGGCTCTTCTAGGTTGTTTGTTATGCTTATAAATATTCTAAAATATTAGAAACTAGCTGTACCCCGCGCCCCACAAGGACAGACGGTCTAATAAGGACGGCAGGAACACGCTGGATGCAGGCCGCTTACATCCGGACGGAGTGGATATCTAAGAGGGAGGCCTATGTTTAGCAGTGGACGTTCTATGGCTGAGATGATGATGACGTCTCTTATAAGCTCTACTCTCGGCTTTTTGTTTTAAGAAACCTCGCACTCTACGTCCTAGTACTAGATCTCTCCGCCACGTTTTGTGTCTACTCCGGGATTGCTGGACCCGGAATGGAAAGATGTAGTGCCTAGTTCTCTTCGTCGTCAGGTGGCCTCGTCACATCTGCATACCATCGTTACGTGGCTGAGGTTATATTGTATTAATTGTATTGTTTTTACACCACGCCCACACCCCTTTCCCTCCATACAATCCATCACACACATCATCAGCCGGAAGACCTCCACTGCTGAACATTGGTGTCCCCCATAGAACGCCATAAATTATTCATATAAGGGGATTTTGCCGTAATGACCACTCTTGGCAGGCGGCTTGGTCTTGATCGCAGTAGTTGGAATACTAAGAAACGGAGAACGCTGCTGCCCACTCTCCGAATCTGCCCTCTGCCGTGTCTCACGGCTCCCTTGGGATGAGAACGGGGTGGCTCTTTTATATAGCCGGGAACCACACGGCCAATCATACAATCCCCCGAGCGAAGAAAACGTGAGTAATAGTTAGTATTCTTTGCTACAACTAAAGAGTTTATTAAAAAAGCGAGCATCATCATCATCATCTTCATCTCAGAAGTAGGACGTCCATTGCTGTAAGTAGACCGACCCCATAGATTTCCGGCTAGTCCGGTTGTAAGCGGCTTGCATCCAGTGTGCTTCTGCTATCTTTATTGGATCGACTGTCCGCTGTTCTCCTGACTCGTAGGTAACATTTTCATAGGATTGCGTCAAATTCCTTAAAGGTATCCTTTCCTCTCAAATAGAAGCCCCAGATAAGAACCGCAGTGAAGTAAATTAAAGCCAATTATCCAATGAACGATATAATATATCACGAGAGCCATCAATAAGCCTGGTATCATACTAGGAGCTATTAAGGTCGGTATCTTACCGGCAGCTATTAGTGCGATATTGAGCTTCGGTGTACTGGCTTATCGCTAGTTACAGATATATCGCTGAGCTTGCGTGTAGGGTGCTCATGATTGTGGTGGTTTTTGGAATAAAAGAATTTAGAATAAATTATTGTAGCTATTAATAATTTATTTTCCTAATCAAATAGGTACTTGATAAGAAAATAGCGCAAAGTATACGAGTTGCTTGTGTAATTTAGATTATGATTTTCTTCCTCAAAACTGTATCTGAAATTGTATCTAGTAATTAGATACCTCTGCAAACCTCAAAAAAATTATAACATAACATACATTCACGCCCATTTTTCCCGAAGGGTTAGGCAGAGGTGTACCCAGGACTCAGTCCCATAGTAGATACACCCACATTTCGCCAGTATGTTATTGGTCCCATGTAATAGGGGGCGAGCCTATTGCCATCTACCGGGCATAGTTCCAGACTCCAGGCAGTTATTGAGATAATTCCTAATGGAAAAATCCAATATTTAACACTTTGCCTGACCCGGGGATCGAACCCGGGACCTCTTGATTGGCAGTCGAGCATGCGCCCACTACGCCACCGAGGCAGTCCAAAAAAATTATATAAGAAAAAATTATAGCAACAGGACCGGGTTAGTTATATTTTTACAAACAGGGGAATGTGAAACGTCACAATTGTTCATAACTGTTCCCCGCGGTTTTACCCGAGTCGACATCGTTCATGGAGTTACTCACTTGAAAATATAGTTTAGCAAGCATTTAATCCCTACTTCAGTGTATGAATATTCATCACAATAATAACACGTAACAATGTAACGGGTACTTATTGAACAACATAATTCACAGCGCAATCAAATTGCCGCGTTAACGGTGGTTAAAACGCCATTAATTGGCGATAAACGCTGTGCTTTGTGCATGAGGAGTTATTGCATTTTAAAGGTGATATAATAGCTGTAAAATACCTGTGCTGTACTGTATTAAAGGGTATTTAAGGGTGGAAGGCTATGTAATAAATATCAGATATTCCATAAATACCACTGTATATGTCTATGTACATCACATTTAACTTTGTTCATTGCTTTTCCATTTATAAAATTTAAGTTCAACATTAGGTAAAACCATAATTTATCTAAGGATGAAACGTTTTTTATAGCTTTTTATTTATTTATTTATTCACTTAAAATAATATTACTATTATGATTTGTTTTTGGCCAGTTAATATTATGTTGGTAAGCCATTATTGAGCCAACCTAAATTTATAGGTAATTAAAAAAATGATAACGTTAACAGTAATATAATGTTTAATCTCAAGCTGCTAGCGCCATCTAGCGTCGAGTAGAAATATCTGGTTATCTATGTAAAATGTAGAAAAACTGTACTTATACAAAATTTCGCATTTCTCACTTGAATACCAATATTTTTTTATATTTTGGGATCATTTAGATGATCTAGATGTCTGGTTAATCCAAATAAACTAGAAAACAGACATTTCAAAACAATAATTCATAAATTAAGAGATAGTGCCTGATTAAGTTTACGGGCTTCGTGTCTCACGTACGCCTATCAAAGGACAGGCTCACTATTGGCACGATATTCTTAAACTTGACAAAAATAAAGGCGTGTCCAGATCTGGCGAATACGAACAAAAAATACAAAAAATAATATTCGCGAGCCGTTCGGTGCGCGACCGGCGCACTCGCCAGATCTGGATGAGCCCTAATATAATAAATAAATGTAGGCTACCTTACCTAATCTAATTATATATTATAAAGTCATCAGCTATCATTTCATTATTATGTCTTTTGGCCAAATGCAACAACCTTTTGCCAACATAACACAAAAACTGCACTCTTACAAAAATCAGTATATATTACTTACACTTTTGTCACTAGCATACAATATAGTAACTTGAAATCTCTCAGACTCCAACAAAGTAGTTCTGTTGAACACAGAACGTGGGCGCGTCTCGGCCGCCTAAAACGGAGACATGGACTACCGTAGCCCCCTCATTTACAACCATTTACAAGCATGTCTAACAGGAACTCACGCCATGAGTGATTGGTCTCTCAACACAGATTTATAGAACAACTCGGTCATAGGTTACAAGTGGTCCAGGGAGAAATTACTGGATAGAAATGAGTAGGTAAAGGATTACCTCGTTACATAATATGTGATTTGTAGCTAATTCGCTAATGTGTTTATGGCATTTGTCATAATCATTTCAGCCGTAGGATGTCCACTGCAGAAATTAATGGGCCTCTTCATATATTTCCATCTAATCCGGTTGTATGCTTGCATCCAGCGCGTTTCTGCAAACTTTATTATAGGTCGTCTGTTTACCTTTTGGCAAAGGTTTTATAGTGTTTTTGTAGATATTAAAAGAAAGCTTTTGAGATAAATTAATAATATAATAATGACAGCCTCATTGTCTCAGACGGTAGTAACTCTGCTCTCTGTGCCACAGGCCCCGGATTCGATTCTCCGGCCAGGTCAATCATTTGTGTGCATGAACATGTCTGTTTGATCTGTGTCATCTGGTTACCATAGTACAGACTTCTAGCCTAGTTTGGGACCAGATGACCGTGTGTGGAAGTTGTCCCATATTATATTATTATTATTTTTTCTAGTCCGTATCCAGCTCATTTCTGTGCATAGGCCCCTTCATCTTTTATCATTTATTCTATGAATCACACTAGTATTCTCCTGCGCTCGTCACACTGTCGTCGACCTGAGAGGCAAACTGTCTTCCGACTTCGCTAGTTTATGAACAATTTACACACACTCGATGTTCACGAGTCAGAGGACTGCCCATAAAGAATTCTTCTTATAATGAGTTTGATTATCTACGCAACTACGCTGGCTGTTTATTGAGAAATAGCAAACCTGTCTGTGATACTTGTTCATTACTCAAATAGCAGGAATACCTGTCATACGACGTGATGTTGAAATGAAACTTGATAGTTTAACGAAACATCGTAAGTCTAGTTAGTTTTGTCTATAGTCCACATTACCCTAATAATACTATCAATGCTGAAGTTAGCCGGTATGTGTGTGTGTTTGTTACCGCTTCTCGCCATAAATAAATGAATGACACAACGAACAAATAAACACTTTATTGGTACCACAATAATACAGAAAATAACAAGAAGAAAACTTAAAACTAGAAAGGGTAACAAGAAAGGCAATACAGATATTGAAGGGACAGTGGTTAACTGATTAAGCTGAAACAGCATATAGGCCTGTGTTCAGCAGTAGACTTGCTACGGCTGCTACTTGCTACGGTGAAACCGCGGGGCACACATAGTAGGGCTAGTAAGTAGGTATTCTTTTCATGTAAAAAATAAAGTTCTGATTGACATATTCACTCATCAATGCCCAGTACCCTAGCCCAAGACCTAGAGAGCGGAAATTTGGTACATAGGTTTTTTTATGCCATAGGTGGCAAACAATCACAGACGGACGGGTCGCCTGATGGCTCGCGGTTACCGCCACCTATGGATACCTGCAACACCAGGGTATTGCTGGTATGTTGCCAACCCATCAAGACTATTCAATCTTCTTTTGAAGGTCATCATATTGTAGCTCAACGAAAAGAACGCAGCATGTTTTCATTAAAACGTAGTTATGAATTAAGACAGTACTAGAAATAAGAAAGGAATTTATTATACTAAATTCATTTATAGATCTGTGATCTGTAGCTTTAATAAGGGTAACTTACATCAGGTAGCACAGCCACAAGCTCCACATGCCGGTACTCCTCGCCAGCAGCCAGTGTCGGGCTCTGCCACCAGGTGGCTGGGTCGCCGTCGATGGCGTGCGAAGCTGGGTGTCTCCTAGATGACGACCCGTCGAGACCTTCGCACACGTCGCATACTACACCACGTCTAGGGAGTTGAATGATGGTTATGTTGGTGAAATATAGCTTTTTAAACATTAGTAGAGTGTACCATCAGAAAATCTTTTGATAAAAAGTAGTTTGAGACATTGGTCAAGGTTGTTATGGTTCAACCTAAGCAAAAGAATCGTTCTAACTAAAGTACTCTCGACAGCAGCAAGTTGCAATAGGGATTTATTGCAAATTGCTCAGGACTATTCAATATTAATGTGGACCTTGACTGTGCCCGGTAGATGGCAATAGGCTCGCCCCCTATTACATGAGACCAATAACATACTAGCGAAATGTGGGTGTATCTACTATGGGACTGAGTCCTGGGTACACCTCTGCCTACCCCTTCGGGAGAAAGGCGTGAATGTTCGTATGTACCTTGACTGACAATCGCTACCTACAGAATCTTCCCATCTTATCGACATAAGGACCTGCTCAGCAGCAGCGTTTGCAACCACTAGATACAATATATAGGTACAATGGTGACTTACTTCCCCGGCGTGTCCCTGCAGTAGTCCTCGGCGCCATCACCGCCACACGTAGCGTTTGCTCTGACGATGGAGTATGGGGCGACGTCCAGGGGGGCAGGCAGCAGACTTCCGCTCGTTTCGCTTGCTATGGACATCTCACTGAGTGTTGTGCTCGTCAGCCGGTCGAGGAGAGCACGGCCTGAGGACAAGATCATCTTTATGTTAATTACTAGATTTTTTTTTATATAGCAATGTGTATTGTACATAATAATAATACGGGACAACTTCCGTATATTATGGTCTTTTAGTCCCATATTATGGGCTGGAAGCCTAGGCACGTATTTTGTGGCATGGCCTGATATTACAGAAGTACTTATACGCTCTAGACTAACATTTAGACATATTAAACAGACATCACACAAAAGCACAAAAGTGGATCTGCCCGGGGATTAACCTAGGACTTCTGACTCAGAAGGTAGGGCCACTACCTCTAAGCCTTCACCTAACAATCTTCTTCAAGTCTCTTTGATATAATTATAAAACGCCAAGATTCGATAAAAATTTATCGAATCGCAGTTAACCAAGTATATTCTTGTTTTGGGATAAATGTCACCTCAAACTGCCTCGGTGGCGTAGAGGGCGCATGCTCGACTGCCAATCAAGAGGTCCCGGGTTCGATCCCCAGAACAGGCGAAGTGTTAAATATTGGATTTTTCCATTGGGAATTATCTCAATAACTGCCTGGAATCTGAAACTGTGCCCGATAGATGGCAATAGGCTCGCCACCTATTACATGGGACCAATAACATACTGGCGATATGTGGGTGTATCTACTATGGGACTGAGTCCTGGGTACACCTCTGCCTACCCCTTCGGGAAAAAGGCGTGAATGTATGTTATATTATGTCACATCAGATGAAAGACCTACAGGCAAATAAATTCTCTGCGGTCAGTTAGTAAAGGTGACCTCACCTCAGATAACCAGATCTAAGTAAAAGCATAGAATAGTAAAATTAACAGCTTCATATCCTGAACCGTCTTACTACCAACAATTTAATTGAGTGTGCCCTCTGCCCCTACAATTACGAAGTATAAGGAGAGTCGTTTCAACGTATCACATGGCGCGGCCGCAGTGATAGCGCGGCGTCGGCGCATGCACTTGCAATCACGAATAAATTATCGCTATAGCACCGCGGGCTATCGATCTCCGAGAAATTAAAGGCCTTGTTGACAAACTTTACAAGTTACAAGACTTGTATAAATGCAATGGACTTCTAAGGTCCTCACTGATAAATGTCAATCATTGATAGATCTTATACCATCCTACCTATTTGTTAGAATAACAGATCGGTCAGAAATAGTTTAGCAGAAGACCCACGCAAATGGAAATTAATGACAATGTCGTTGTAAATTTTGTTTCTTCAAATGAAATTGTGTATTGCATCATAAAAGGTATAAAGTAAAGGTAAGCCTTGGTGGCGTAGTGGTCGCAAAATCTACTATCGGTCATGAGGTTCCCGGGTTCAATCCCCAGATCAAGCAAAGTGTTAGTGGATTTTTCCATTAGGAATTATCTCATTGATAGCCTGGAGTCTGGAACTATGCCTGGCAATAGGCTCCCCTTATACATAGGACCAATACTGGCGAAATGTGTGTGTACCTAGTATGGACTGAGTCTTGGGTACACATCTGCCTACCCTTTCGGTAAAAAGGTGTGATGGTATATGATATTATGCAAAGGTATCTATTATCCTACTATCCTACTTCCTTCTAACATTATAAATGCGAAAGTTTGTGAGGACGGATTGATGGATGGATTTTTTTTGCTCTTTCACGTCTAAACTACAGAACCAATTGGGTTGAAATTCGGTATGTAGATGGTTTAGTAGTTTATGTAGATATTCCCACGGGAACAAAAACTACGCGGGTGAAACCGCAAAGCACAGCTAGTATAATATAATTTATTTCTCATATAATTTATTCACTCGTATGATTCGTCATATTCTGATATTATTTTGATTTATTTTATGATTCATAGTGTCATTATCATTATCAATATGATATCTATCGATGATTTAGCTGAAACATTTAGAATTCTATTCTCTACTTTTTTGATTTTTCCAAAAAGAACTTGTAAGTTTCGTAGAGCAAAACATACCCACGATTTATTGATTCCTATCTAAGTTACAGCACAGATTCGATAGCGGTGAAGCGAGAATGTTAAATAGATTGAACCAACTCTTGAATAAGTGATCCGATGCTCGCGTCATGACCGATTGGTATGACTCAATATCTAGGAGGGATACTGTCTGCTCCTTCTTGAATGGCAACTTTATTGCAACTGAAAATAAAATACATAATAGACATAGAAAATATTTATCATCATGCTTTTGGTAGTTAAAGGTGTATCCAATCGTAGAGTCCCATGTAATAGGGGGCAAGTCCAACCGGCTGCCATTGAAAAAAATCCTAATGGAAAAATCATTACCACTTTTCGCCTGATCTGGGATCGAATCCGGGAACTCATTACCGCAGTAAATTGGCCACTACGCTACCAAGGCAATCCTTTGAGTCTCAAATTATCATGGGGTCCTAAACACCGCTGAAGGATGAAGTAGACGATGATCTCAAAGCACTCCAAGTAAGTTCTTGCAAATGGTATTACTTAATCAGACTAAGTATTAGTTAACACGAGTCTTTATTCGAAGATGGTGAAAGAGGCCCTTAACTTACATGTTAGAGGCTAGAGGAAAGAAAGGAGTCTTCATGTGTTGTGCCCAAAATTCGAGTTGGTAGTCAACTTGACCGCGATACACACTTAGTTAAGATTGCTGCGCTAGACCAGTTTTTTACTAGACCACTGAATAACAAATAATACTAACGGATAAACAAATAAACACAAAAAATTGTCGTTAAGCTATTTTCAGTCAGTATAAACCAGGAAATAGTCAAGAGCTAATTCCCAGTAAATCTTGAGCCTAATTATAGAAGATAGACGAAGTTTCATAACGTAATTGTTCATTAGAAGGCTGGCGACGTCTTCTGGCTGTTAAGTAAGTTGTAAACGTTATGGACATGCCGACTGAGACGCCGCGCTTTGCTGGAAATACCACTGATATTCAGGAAATACTTGTCATAGCTTCTTAAACATATTATAATATGTATATTTTTTATGATAGTGAGTGACAAGACGAGCAAGTCAGATGCTGATGGTAAGCATCATGATTGCCCATATCAGACACAGTGCCACCCAGTGTTTCAAAATTCAAAATTCTGCGCGGCACTGCACTGCGTCTGTCACCCTGAGATATTAGTTGTTGAAACTCGTCATTCCCAGTAATTTCGCTGGTAACATTGCCCTTCATACCAGAACACAGTAATGTTTGCACATTACTGCTTGGCGGATGAATAACTGGCAAAGGTGTGGTACAAAGGTACCCAGGCGACCCCCCGCAAGTGAGGCCTACCACTACAAAAACATATATTATTACATATATACATTGTAGGGAATTTTCGATAAAGTGGTAAAGTCCATACCATATGATAACTCATTTTCGGATCAAAAATCGGAACTAAAAACTAAAAATTCTTGTTCCAGAAGTCTATATAATGGAGTTCCGAAAAGTAACACCAAATTCAATCAATTATTTATATATTATAGACCTTAAGACTGGCTTGCACCAGATAACTTCAACAATAACTAATTCTTCTTACCTAATCGACATCAAATTTCAGGTGAGACTAATATTAATTACGCTTTGCTCCATTTTAACAACCGATAAAATGATGCTAGCAATAAATTTAACATTAACGTTCAACACGACATCATCATCATCATCATCATCAGCCGGAAGACGTCCACTGCTGAACATTGGCCTCGCCCATAAACTATGGCCACGCCATAAACTATATATGGAGGGATTTTGCCGTAATCACCACGCTTGTTGTACGGCTTGGTGATCGCAGTAGTTGGAATACTTGGAAACGGAGAGCGTTGTTGCCCACTATCCGAATATGTCCCTCTGTCAGTACTCACGGCTCCCACGGAATGAGAAAGGGGTGGTCCTATTATATAGCCGGGAACCACACGGCCAATACAACACGTACTTAATGTTGTTCAAACCAGATTACTTTTATGAAATTACATGAAATAATATAAATAGATACAGAAAATTCTGTTCAGTCTCCACAAGTTACAAAATGTAGATATTATGTGAAGACAAGTCGACGCGGGTGCATGTCAGAATTAGCACTTCATAAAACTTTAGTTTAATGGTTACAGCTTCAGCCGCACTTACACTGTATAATCCACAGGCCAAAGGTAGGTAAATAACTAACTAGAATAGCTCGACGACCCAAAATAAGTCTTGGTTTCGGACACAAGAAGACGCCATTTTTATCAGTCCATCCTGCGCTGTAGCTTACTAAGACTGCTTAGAGCGACTTCAGTTCTTCACAACCCCGTCCTTCTGCGGTACACGTCTATATCTATCACGTAATCTCTACTTATTTTATCCTCAGACACAGAACAGATAATACTACATATAGAATGGACACTGTCATCCGCTCACCAATCGGGCCTTCCTCACCCCGCCAGCGAGATTGGGGCTCGGAACGCACCTCACGCACACTTTTGCGTGTGTACAAAACTCCATGTGTGCAGTGTCTGTGTAGTAGGTAGTTATGTCGTGACTTTTGTATGAGAACTGAGTGCAGACACACCCCGGATGTGTGCCTGGACGAATGTGACAAGTTTTGCGGTCGTATCCTACCTAATAAAACTGGTTATAGTGTATCTGACAGTTCTATTTGCACATTTAATTTGTTACAGGCAAACTGAAGCGTGTATGTGTGGAAACTTGCAAGTTAAACAAGATGGTTCATTCATTTCAAATGTACAGGCAAACCTGACATTAGACATGTCAGGTAAAACTGGCAAGGAGAACACATACATTCACGCCTTTTTCCCGAAGGGGTAGGCAGAGGTGTACCCAGGACTCAGTCCCATAGTAGATACACCCACATTTCGCCAGTATGTTATTAGTCCCATGTAATAGGGGGCGAGCCTATTGCCATATACCGGGCACAGTTCCAGACTCCAGGCAGTTATTGAGATAATTCCTAATGGAAAAATCCAATATTTAACCCTGCCTGACCTAGGGATCGAACCCTGGACCTCTTGATTGGCAGTCGAGCATGCGCCCTCTACGCCACCGAGGCAGTCCACATCCGGCAAGGAGAACACATTGACTATAAATATAGGCACTGTGAATAAGCCTCTGTTTCTCATGCACACGGTCTATAAAGGAGATGGTTATTGTTTTGAGTTTCAAGCTATGAATAAATTTGCACTAGTGTGATTACTATAACCGCGCCAGCTTTTACTAACCGACTAGAACACTCTAGCGCCTATGGCCAACTACGCAAAGTACCTAGTATGACCAATACTTTCCTCAATACTTATCTGATAGTGCAGTAATTAAGTGGTCAGCGGTCGAATGCCTGCGGCCGGCGGCTTCAAGACAGTCACAATTACAGGCCTCTGGACCACCTCAGACCACCTGGCTCAGGAAATCACGTCAATTGACGGCTATTTGTTTCACTGATTACATACTTACCTCTTTTACCGGTTCTTTAAAGATTTCTTGATGAGATTGTACGATTTTCAGTGTTATGGCGATATCTTAATTTGTTGTGGAGAACTTGTTTAACTGTATTTCCTTAACCAGTAGATTTTTAACTTATTATAACTGTATTATTATTTTTATTTGAGATAATGATCAAACGTTATCTTAAAGATAAATCACAACAGGCAGATTATAGTCTAGAAAATATGAAACCTAAGAAAAAACATGTGTTAAGGCCTAGAGCGCACTACCTTGCGTTGCGTTAACCGCAAGCATATTTTGTGAAGTATGACTCCATACTCACATCACACACCAGAACACACCACATCAGAAGTGCACGCATTGCAGCAAAATAAAGTCTCAAACGGCGTACTGTAGAATAAACGCACGTATGGTTAACGCAAGGCAGTGTGTGTACCTCTCCATTCTCCATGCCACAATTACTAAACCGATTGAGAGGGTTAGGCACGATGGTGTTTGAAACGAAGATATTTTAGACTCCGAAATAACACATTGAGTATCATAAATTTTAGGCAAGTAAATCGCCGTGGAGTTACCGGCTTTAGTATAGTGCTCCACCCTCTCTCCCCGTGGTAGCCGTAAGAGCCGGCTAAGGGTTAACAGATCCAGAGGACAGGCAGCAGCGTCCTCTGTAACAAACCATCGAACTGCGCTCGGCAACCCGCCTGCCAAAGCGTTTCGAGTATTAGCAAAACTCCCCTTTAGGAGGGAGGCCTATGTTCTGTAGTGGATTACTAACGGCTGAGATGATGATGATGATGATGAAATCGCAGGGTACAGTTAGAGTATAATAATGATATTATATAATTTGTAGATAGTGTACGGTCTCACGGATATTTTGCCTAAGTGTAACAAATACAAAAGAAGGAATTATTTTCGGACAAAATAAATCCTTATTGCTCAGAGAAATTCTTCAATGCTATGCCGATGTGATTTTCTTTATGTGAAAATCACGTATTCAATGATAGAAATCATTTCAATATTGCAATGAAAGCTCGTTGAAAATAACATTTTTGATGGAAGGAATGTTTCTGATCATTCGTTTTGTGCCATTGGGTGTGGCAGCTGGTATTGGCCACTTCATTATGAAACACGAGAGGGGTCGGGAGTCAACACATAACTTTTAACTGTTGAAGTGTGGAACTGATATATTCTCTACATTCAAAAATACTTTTTATCTGTATGATCGCCATATTGCGAGAACCCTCCAGACTTCAAAATGAAGTAGTATGGTTTACACAAAATAGTAGTACATACCTACATACTACGGGTATGTAAGTACAACGAGTTTTTAGTACACTGTTTATGGCCATTGGTACAACGAGCTCCGTCATTTACTTTCAGTATAAATAGACCTATTAACGTTTCATGATGTCCTGGTACTTCAAAACTTACTATTATAGAATATACGAAAGGAACACAACATAGCATAATACCAGGCTTCTTTCCTAAAGGGGTAAGCAGAGTTGTACCCAAGATCCATAATAGGTACACCCCCGCTTCCGCAGTTATGTTTATGGAAGTTCCATGTAAAAAAGGCTCGCCTAGACAATTGTGATTGCCATTAACTGGGTACTGTTTTAAACTCCAAATGGAAAAATCCAGTAACACTTTTTGCCCGACCTGGGGATCAAACCCGGGACTTCATGATCGGCAGATTTTACAAACACTAAGCCACCGAAGCAGTGCAACCTCGTGACTGCCAATCGATTTAATTCGAACCGCGCTAGGAACAGGGAAAAAATCACGGAGGTCTTTTAATAAGGACTCCATCTAATAGTAGCATACAACCGCCGCGACAGAAGAGATAATTGCAGAGTGGCATCTCGAGACGACTCGTTAATAATACCTTAGAAGTTACACTTCGATGTTAGAAGCTACGTATCATTTGCACGTCTGTGTTGACTGGCTGGTAATTGGAACTGGAGATGTGAGTTGTAATTTTGTAAAATATAGTAGCTACTTGTAACATTTCATTCTCAATTTCCAACAAAATTTACTTCCTTTATTCAGATAGCAAAGTTTTTTTTATTACAAACTATAAGAAAAACACTAATTTAATATTAAACAGTCGTGATTTCAGATCGTAAGAATAACAATGCAATTAGGTATTAAACAAATAATCCCATAAAAATAAAACCTAGCTTCAAACGGAAAATACATTCAACAAAACTAACAAATAAAAATAATAATAAGAAATAACTAACAGACTACAGCTAAGAATAATATCTTTAACGAAATATTTTAAAACCAAATACGGCAAACATTACCACCGCATTACAGCTTTCAACGTGCCACAGAAACTATGCAGTCTATAAACTTCGTCTAAAAATAGCATGCTATTTACAGCGTCGTTTCAGGTGGTAGCAAGTTGGCTTTCAACATTAGCGAGCGTAAACATCCCTAGCGTCACGTACCGCCACTTAGTCGCTTCCTTGTAGTTACTGCTACTGTGTTTACTTATGGAGTGTTTCCTGCGCAACTTGCGCTACTGTTTTTGTTATACTGTGTCTATTGTGTTTAGGGCTGTCACAAATTTTAATTGGTAGTTTTCATTTTTGTAGATTTTTGTTACGGTAACAATGTTTTTATAAACCAAAAACTTTATGCACCCTCCAAAGCTTGACAACACCCAGATGCTTTACCAACCATATTGTGATCATCCATCTAAATAGGAAGTTGCTTAACCCTATCATCAATCAAGAACGGGTAGAGAAGAGTAGTATTAGCTAAAGTAGATAGACGCTATTACAAAGTTTCCTAGCTTATACAAGTTGTTGTTTCGCAGTGGAATATCACTGACTCGACTCGGTGGGGCAGATTCCAGTTTTAAAATGGGTAGTCGAAAATAATTAAATTTATTGAATTTATTACTGCACATCCCAGTGGAAGTTCAAGGCACTTATAAACTAACAGCTATTGTTTATAACACGTTCGTAACCTGACACCTGCCGGAACAAGTGTCGATTGATACCTCTGACAGCTCGAACGTGATCTTTTTATACACACTGAAGTAAAGCTCATAACACCTATTAATATTACTTTCTATAGTGAGCCAGTATAAGCAACCATTGACGTTGTAAGAGCTCCGCAGATAGAGCAACGTTGAATTTCGTGTTGCGGTAACAGGCAATTCGCAATTAGATGTTTCCTTATAACATAAAGAAACTGAGCCGACTGAGTTGCTAATCTTCAGTTGGTTTCTTGTTTCTAGTATCGGTGATGGATAATAGTTGTTTAGTTTATTCGGTTGCTGCAATCGACGACTAAATCAGTTTCAAATTATCACAATAACAGTTGTCGAGGGTATACTATAGTTGTGTCAAGTTACTGTTTTCTCCAATCGGCGACCGCAAAGAGTCTAACAAATTCAGTCCTTTCCCGTCCCCTTAAATTGAGAATTTCAGTTCAGGTAAATTTTAACGAAAACTTTTAAAACGTTGATAATTTCTCGAATAAATTGATGATTGCTTCAACTAAAGCTGTATGCGGAGCGATAATTTAGTTAGCAGAATCATTCAACAATTTAAATCAAAAATTCCACCTAAATTCTATTTGCAGGATCCACATACAAGACAATTTTGAAACAAGCCAGGCTATTCCCTTCTACCGTCAGATTCCAAGTCCCTACTTATGATGGTTTCCGGTTCTTGTCCTCTATTTTAATAAAATTTCTTGATTTATGTATCATTTTTAGTTTATTCATGGCATGATGTGATTCATTCCAACGAGTTATCTACTTTGTAACATAATATTATTATGTAAATGCACTCCTCAGAAGGTCGAAGACCTTAGGGCATGTCATGTCAAAAGGGCTTGTGGTTTGCTGACCGGTTTCAAAGAAACAAATAGTCTAGTGTCTAGTCTGTTTTGCACACCAAGTCGAATGACTATAGCATTTCGAAGCTGCTAAATCCCGACGTTAGTTTTTTTGTAAAAATTACATCGTTTCATAAAAAAGTAAATTATCGTTTGGTGCTGCACAGAGCATAGGTAGGGTTGTTGTACTTCGTCAAAAAATTATCTCGCACCACATTTGATTTTTCCATAAATTCAAAGTTATGTCGTCACAAGCACAAAAAATATGTGTTAAATGGTTACAGGTAAGGGCTATTATAATGTTATATCGTCACACGTCCCAACATACTATCATTAAAGTTCTAGGCATTTTACTCGACTACGATATGGACTATAATGAATAATGATACTGTAGTAGAAGTAGAAACAGCATAAGGTCCAAGCCCTTTGAACTGGGCGTGTCACAGATGTGCGAGGTCAAGGTCCGACCACACACACTCTCCAGATTGTGCTGCTATTTGCATAAAGATGCAATAATACATTGTGAGGGAAATAGACATTGTACCACACTCAGTTATAACACACTCAGTTAGTGACTGAGTAATACTTAGTATTCTATGGCAATACTAAAAAATCTCTTAAAATTGTAACTTTGATTGAGAGAGAGAGAGAGAGAGATAGAGAGATAGAGAGATCAGAGCTCTTTTAACCTTAGAAAATGTCTACGTTACTTTTGAATACTGTGAAATCGCAAAGAGTACTCACCGGCTGTAATCACTGTTGACAATCGGGAAAACAGACCATAATACATAGTGGTTAATAAAATCGATATTTGAAGTGAATTATGAAATTTTCTGTCCTTTTTACTCTATATTATTATGGCCAACAATCAAAAGTTCTAATTTATATCGTCATCTTCAGCCTACAGATATCCACTACAAACTATACTGTTTTCTTGCCGTTATGAAAACATCATTACAAACATTACTGTTTAACTTCATTGACGTGCAAAGGTGTCAGATTGTGACCGATTTTAATAAATCTATTTGACCTAGACTTTGACTTCAACTTTGATTTCAACTTTGACTTTGACATCATCTCTACTTTAAATGGTTAAGAAACATATAGGCATTAAAATATTATTCAAAACATTTGTTGAAACCACTTCGTTATTTCACGTGTTGCTGATGTGATCTATCTACCTCAGTTCTCTATTCGCTAGTGATCCTTGCCTCATTTACATTGACTTGCAATGCACACCTTTGTCATTGGTAATAAGGAATGAAGTGTGGATTGGACCTGCTGATAGTAGGGATAAGTTACCGGGAGACCAGGAGCTAACGAGAGTTGACTTTATGCACTACACACTTGTTATTTTGTATTCTATCTCGATGTCCCATGACATCATCGTGTTCGGTATTTTGATTCCTTTCAACAAAATTGTCTCAGCAATAAATATTGAAAGGCAACGAATTTGAGAGTCAGTTCAATACTGAAACGCACCGTTGTTAGTCCTGGATGTTTCTTTTTCCTTTCAATTATTTTGTATTTGTGGTTGAAAAAATAATGACATATTAAAACGTCCATAAAACCGTAACATAAGGTACTCCTATACTTACTCTTAAATACTTTTTGCGGTTGAATTCGTAAAATGCCGGTCAGTCTTTGTGGACGCCGCGGCGCGTGCGCGGGCATGACGGCTGACTCACCCATATAAAATAAGGCATTACATACGTTTATGGAGTGTGGGTATGTTCTATTGTTATCCCTTTTATGTATATTTGGTGTAAGTGGCCACTTATTGATGTGCACGGGTTTATTCCATTGCCAGTCACACTAAACCTCGTTTAAAGTTCAAGCGGAACAAAATTGTATTAAAATAAGAATCAAAAGTGTACGAAGTACTGATAAAACAAGTAATATTTAAAAATTTGACAACCTAGTTGGACCAGATGGTAGTCTCTGCTTTCTGTGCTGCAGGCCCCGGGTTCGATCCCCGGCCAAGTCAAACATTTGTGTGCATAAACATATCTGTTTGATCTGTGTCAGGGTGTTATAAGCTTATATAAGTATGTATATCAGTCATCTGGGTACCATAGTACAGGCTTCTAGCCTAATTTGAGACCAGATGACCGTGTGTGGAAGTTGTCACATAATATTATTATTATATTAATATATATATATTTTTTTTTAATAACTATATGTAACTAAAGGTGTGTATGAAATATCATATCAATCTGTCCTCAGAAATGGGGTAAAATGATAATAATATGGGACAACTTCCAAACACCCAAATTAGGCAGAGCCTGTACTATGGTAACCAGAAGACTGATATATATGATAGCCGGTAATGACCGGCTAAGCCAACCGGCCAGACAATTACTTTTAACTCAAATAACAACAGGTTAGACTAAATACATAAAACCGTTTAAAAAGTTACTATTCCTGACAATTCTATCCTAATCATATTATAAATGCGAAAGTTTGTGAGGATGGATGGATGTTTGTTACTCTTTCACGCCAAAACTACTGAACCGAAAGGGCTAAAATTTAGTATGTAGGTAGCTTAGACCCTGGAATAACACATGCGGTACTTTTATTCCTGATATTCCTACGGGAACGATGACAGCGCGGGTGAATCCGCTAGTGCTACATACAACAAAAAGTATGTTATAATGTATATAGATATCATGTCAATCAATCGATGTTCGTTATCTACTCATAAACTAACATATCAGCCACATATATCTAATATCTAATAGGTTTAGTACCAATCTTTCTCAGATCTTCAAGTACCTAATTCCGACTAACAAGCTAAGAACAAAAACACAACCTTAGTCCAGGAATAGCGACGTCCTCAAATAAGGACAACCAGTGGAAGGTTAGCAAAAAGCTGTTGTGCGCAAGCATTTTCAACTAAGCACCTTGTCATAGCCAACTACTGGTTATTTTTACTGTGTATTAGTGATTGCGACAAAGTAGTAACATGTTATCATTGTGGGACACGTGGGAACGTAGCCAGGCGAGTTCATTAAGTTCATTAGCTCAGCCCAAATATGGAGCAGGGACGGTTTTTGTGAAAAACCTAAGAGCTTCGTGGGTAGAGATGTTTACGATGAACTTGTAGTATGGGAAACACTGACCACTTGCTACAATAAGAATTTCCAATTACCATGAGTCTTTGTACATCTCCTACTGGATTTTCAAAGACCTTTACACTACAAACATACATGTCAAATGCGTCAACTCAAAATAAGAGACATAATCGGTGTACCCGAGCTTATCCAACAAAAATTTTCACGCACTCTATGCGAACTGTTTTTACTCACATTATTATTGTTTTACGCTCTCTACAATTTGAAAATTGCCGCATTTTCTAAGCTGTTGCTTTTAGATTTTGCGATATCTGATCGGATCGCGAGCGAAGACTAATCAATTATCCAAGCATAGATATAACAAACACTGGCAGAGCCCTTTCTATTTCTATTCCTCTCTATTTTATTGCACGACTATCTTCCACCCTTTTAAGTGATCAAGCTTTTCTCATGGGATTAAGGGCATTCCTTTCAACGCCTCATATCATCGCGTCTCTTGTCGCTCCAAGCACTCGTCGCCCAGATGTAAAGCTCTCTAATGCATCACTCCTGTGTAATTGCATCGAAGGATCAACGACTTGACTCGTCCGTTATCCTAGCTAACATCTCATTCTGTACGAGTGGTATCGTTACATTACGAGGATAGACCACAGAGTACAGATAGCAAGCAAATTACAGTTGATATTATTATAAGAAAGAAGTAGTTGAAATTGACATACTAACAGCGTACTGTAAACTGTTTACAAAGTATGGTAAGCGTGCCTTTTCCATTAAATAATACTCGAACACTTCAGCATATTTTATATGATTTATTCCAAGCCCACCATCTTCAATCTCGCTCTACAATCATCTGTCGCGCTGGCATCCACTTCCTTGTGTTGCCATCGCACCCTCGCACATGCCATAGATCTCCGTGAAATCACACGTTGCCATTAATACTTTCCATAAGTTAAGTTTTTAAAACCACCAAAACGTTCACAGAATCCGTATGCATGCGCGTCACAAAATAACATCAACCCTACAGTATGTACATACAATCACGACTTTTTCTCGAAGGGGTAGGCAGAGGTGTACCCAGGACTCAGTCCCATAGTAGGCATACCCACATTTCGCCAGTATGTTATTGATCCCATGTAATAGGGAGCGAGCCTCTTGCCATCTACCGGGCACAGTTCCAGACTCCAGGCAGTTAATAAGATAATTCCTATTGGAAAAATCCAATATTTAACACTTTGCCTGACCTGGGGATCGAATCCGGGACCTCCTGATCGGCAGTCGAGCTTGCGCCCACTACACCACCGCGGCAGTTATGAAGTATGTCAACTATTTGATATCCATTTCTTTGCTCACTTACTTATTCAGTTCACCAGTTTCATTCTCCAACCAAAAAAAATAAAAATACTACTAAAACTACTGGACCGATTGGGCTGAAGTTCGGGATGATCAGTTTAGAATAACACATATGATACCTCTATCCCAATATTCTCACGAGAACGAAAACAAAGCGTGAGAAACCGGGGGGCACAGCTAGGGTATAATTATGGTAGGCCTCTTTTGCAGGGGGCCGCCTGGGGAAATACCACACTTTTGCCAGTTATTCATCCTCCAAACAGTAATGTGCAAACATTACTGTGTTCCGGTATGAAGGGCAACGTTACCAGCGAAATTACTGGGCATGATGAGATTCAACAACTAATATCTCAGGGTGACAGGCGCAGTGCAGTGTCGCGCAGTATTTTGAATTTTAAAACACTGGGTGGCACTGTGTCTGATATGGGCAATCATGATGCTTACCATCAGGCGCCTGATTTGGTCGTCTTGTTACTATCATAAAAAAAAAATGATATGACAAGAATATGGAAAACTGTAGACACAATATCGCCTACGGCAACTCCTCACTTACAGATTTGTTACGTTCAGATCGTGTTACGTGTCATAAAGTATAGACAATTACAGATAGTGACTGATCAGATAATGATAAAATATAAATAATTTGGCGGACGTATGAAGAGTAAAATTTAAATTTATATCATAATATTATATATCATAATATTAAATAATTGACATTGACATTTCCAATTTTATTTTATTTCCAATTTTTAAATTCAATTTTATAGTTTATAAAACTCAATTTCAATCTAGTTTTTATTATTCTGACATTAATTTTGTAATCGACCTGCTAGCAAATAAAGGTGGTTTCCCAACGAGTTACACTAAACGAGTCACAGTGTGACACGTTGGGAAAAAAATCCCATCGAGTAACACTGGATGGGACGGATTAATAAATTGTATTAAATAAATAGAAACCAAACATGTTGACTAACACTAGAATTTTGTATTTACTAACACAATATGGTCAAGCGACTGAATAAATGAATTTAAATAAATAATTTTACGTAGATAATGTTTTTGCTGTCTGTAGATACGAGGACAGAATGCGTAGTTTATATGGAGATGCTTAAAATGCGATTTCAGGGTGATGAATAGACTCCAGTACCGGTTACAAACGTTTGATTACGTTTGTAACCGGTTTACCGTTTGTTATCGAATATCCGGGAATTATTACTTTCGGAATTGGTTATTGGAACTGGGTTGATAAGTCATCTTATTGTAATAGCTGATTGTAATTACTATCTGTTTTCTCTATTGTTTAAAATAATGTTTTCATTTATCAGGAAAAGCTTAAAGCTTTATATACGGAGTGGCTTTTACCTATATCTGAGCTGGGTAGTCTAGCCACTAGCAACGACCACTTAGCATAACGACAATACAACAATTATTAGACCCCTGGTGTTGCAGGTATCCATAGGCGACGGTAACCGCTCACTATCAGGCGGGCCGTCTTCTTGTTTGCCACCTATGGCATAAAAATATACCAATTACAACCCTATTGTCAGAGTAGATATCCATAATTTTGGCTAGATTATATCATAAACAATTTGAATTAAGCTATTTCCACACTTCCCTCCACTCACAGTTCTTCAGACAGTTTTTCTCAAATGACGCATGATGGGTAAATCAGAAACAAAGCAGGAACACTTTAACTTAAAACCAATAATCTATTCAAATACCAATTTTACTAGAACTGCAATCAAAGAAAGCTGTGGACTGCAGTATAGGCCCAAAAAGGCAAATTAACTGACATTGAGACCATTACAATAACACGGTTAGAAGGTTGACTGTAATAATGCTCTGATTCTCACTTCCCATTAAATAATAGTCGTTTATATACCCAATATGGGTCGGAGCGGCGCCTACCTGAGCCATAACAATGGCGTGCAGCGGAGCGGAGAATGGGGACAAATTGACCATGACGGATAACTTGCTTTGAGGAGATTACCGTGGATGTATCCTCATGAGGTAAATTACCGTGTTCAACGAGGTGGTATGTAAAGTTATATTAAATTTTAGGTGTGTAGTGGAATTTAAAAAATAGTAGATTAGTAGCCAAGGGCTGTAAGGCATCAATTGCAGCCCGAGATATTTAGGCGCACGAGCGCAGCGAGGGCGCCTATACTTCGAGGGTGCAATTGATGCTTACACCCGAGCTAACTACTCTGCTTTACATCTCGATTGTGAGGTAAGTAGAAAAACACCGGCATTACAAGAATAAAACATTTTAAAGTAAAAGTTTTCTATTCCCGACTTTTTTCATCTCTTTTTTAAATTATTTTTTTCAAGAACGAAATTGAGCTTCGTAGTTCGATATTTAAAATTGATGACTATTATACTCATACGAAGACAAGGAATAGCGAAGCGACCTCTTTTGTCATTGGCCTGAATGCATGATGTCTATTGCCAGTATGATGGTTAGATGTACGCAAACTTTTTGAAAGAGTGAAGTTTTTTTTTAATTACTTACCGCCCTAGGGCTTTTCTAGCTACATTATTACCCTAGAGCGCTAATTGGTCACTTACAAGCCCCATTTGGGGGTAATAAGGACCTACTTACCGAATATGAGAGATGTAATAGTAGATTAGTAGCCAAGGGCTGTAAGGCATCAATTGCAGCCCGAGATATTTAGGCGCACGAGCGCAGCGAGGGCGCCTATACTTCGAGGGTGCAATTGATGCTTACACCCGAGCTAACTACTCTGCTTTACATCTCGATTGTGAGGTAAGTAGAAAAACACCGGCATTACAAGAATAAAACATTTTAAAGTAAAAGTTTTCTATTCCCGCCTTTTTTCATCTCTTTTTTAAATTATTTTTTTCAAGAACGAAATTGAGCTTCGTAGTTCGATATTTAAAATTGATGACTATTATACTCATACGAAGACAAGGAATAGCGAAGCGACCTCTTTTGTCATTGGCCTGAATGCATGATGTCTATTGCCAGTATGATGGTTAGATGTACGCAAACTTTTTGAAAGAGTGAAGTTTTTTTTTAATTACTTACCGCCCTAGGGCTTTTCTAGCTACATTATTACCCTAGAGCGCTAATTGGTCACTTACAAGCCCCATTTGGGGGTAATAAGGACCTACTTACCGAATATGAGAGATGTAATAGTAGATTAGTAGCCAAGGGCTGTAAGGCATCAATTGCAGCCCGAGATATTTAGGCGCACGAGCGCAGCGAGGGCGCCTATACTTCGAGGGTGCAATTGATGCTTACACCCGAGCTAACTACTCTGCTTTACATCTCGATTGTGAGGTAAGTAGAAAAACACCGGCATTACAAGAATAAAACATTTTAAAGTAAAAGTTTTCTATTCCCGCCTTTTTTCATCTCTTTTTTAAATTATTTTTTTCAAGAACGAAATTGAGCTTCGTAGTTCGATATTTAAAATTGATGACTATTATACTCATACGAAGACAAGGAATAGCGAAGCGACCTCTTTTGTCATTGGCCTGAATGCATGATGTCTATTGCCAGTATGATGGTTAGATGTACGCAAACTTTTTGAAAGAGTGAAGTTTTTTTTTAATTACTTACCGCCCTAGGGCTTTTCTAGCTACATTATTACCCTAGAGCGCTAATTGGTCACTTACAAGCCCCATTTGGGGGTAATAAGGACCTACTTACCGAATATGAGAGATGTAATAGTAGATTAGTAGCCAAGGGCTGTAAGGCATCAATTGCAGCCCGAGATATTTAGGCGCACGAGCGCAGCGAGGGCGCCTATACTTCGAGGGTGCAATTGATGCTTACACCCGAGCTAACTACTCTGCTTTACATCTCGATTGTGAGGTAAGTAGAAAAACACCGGCATTACAAGAATAAAACATTTTAAAGTAAAAGTTTTCTATTCCCGCCTTTTTTCATCTCTTTTTTAAATTATTTTTTTCAAGAACGAAATTGAGCTTCGTAGTTCGATATTTAAAATTGATGACTATTATACTCATACGAAGACAAGGAATAGCGAAGCGACCTCTTTTGTCATTGGCCTGAATGCATGATGTCTATTGCCAGTATGATGGTTAGATGTACGCAAACTTTTTGAAAGAGTGAAGTTTTTTTTTAATTACTTACCGCCCTAGGGCTTTTCTAGCTACATTATTACCCTAGAGCGCTAATTGGTCACTTACAAGCCCCATTTGGGGGTAATAAGGACCTACTTACCGAATATGAGAGATGTAAAATATATTTTTGTCGGCGGACTCACTCCGAGCACACATATTATATCCTCACTCACATTTTAATACATAATGAGGAAGAATAATATATGTAATTTTAAAGTTTATATTATTTGGTTTAAGTACGGCAGTTTTTACTCCGACTGGTGCTATATGAGTGATCTATAACCATCATAAAAATAACATAACATAAAAATAATAAAACATAAAAATGTTTAGTAAGTAGACGGCGTAGTCAAATAGACATAACTCATTTGGATCAATATAGTAAAATAGTGGCCTATTCAATATTGGTTCATCAAATTTCCAGCATCGGTTCTTTCGCAATTTCCTTATTGTTCCTTATAAAAGGCTGCACATACTTTTTTTTTAACAACTACGAGTATGTATCCTCTCTTTCACCTTCCTAGACTTAACAATAACAAAGCAAATCATGTAGAGATGCGCAAACGCATTGTGCGCTGACGGCCGCAGGCGCCGGCGCCGCCACACTTGAGAGAAGAACCCCACACTTACGAATCTATAACTCATTGGACAAGGGCCTTTGTACGACATGGTCTACAATGCATTGTGAGTTGAGGGTGCGTGACAAATGGGATGTGAAATATTTGGGACAACGTAGGAGAGAAAATGGAACAACCCCAAAATGATAAAACATTCAAAGAAAGTTTTATACAGAGCGTGATTTTGTCAAAATAACGTATCCAAATGCAACGGACTCAATTTTATGCTTTTGATAAATATGCACAGTCTACAGAGCACATAGCAATAATTTATTTATATTTTCGGCTTTTAAGTGAGCTAAATAACAACGCAGACTGCACAGACGAGCCAATTGGCTACATAATGTCACTTTACTTCATATAGAAAGAATACAACCTGATATAGAAAAAAAAATGTAATCCATAAAAAGCTATGGAAATCCTTTTATATAATTATATATCTTCATACATTTAAAAAACTTACACACTAAACATTTGTTTACACTATAGTTGTACTATCAACCACAAAACCTTTACGCCAAAATGTCTTATAATATTATGCTCCTTATAATATGCTATCGCAACTGAGTACCTACTTAACCAATATCTTATACTTATTTGTACCGTATACAACCCTAACAAGACAAATCTCAAGAAAGTCACTCCTCATTTACAAGACAAAGCCAACATTCCCAAGCCACGAGACATACCTGCGGCAATCCTGCTGGGAGGATGTATAAGGACCCACGTTTATGGGCATTTCATTAAGGATTTATGAGCGCGGTGCTTTGGCACGGTAACACTGGCCGGCGACAAATGTCCTCTTAAATACCTTGAACTACCGATGATGGCGCTTCCTAGAACTTATATAGATGGCGGTGCCCTTTGATCGACACCTACAGAAAAGATGAACATGAATCTTTAAAAACCACATAACATTAACGATGACAAGTTGTTACGGGTTAGCCCCGCTATGCATTAGTTCCACTGAGTATCCTCTGCTAGAAAATACCTACCAAAATATTCCGCTATGCACGGATTCCTAAAATAAAAGGTTTCGCTTTCGTATTATATGCCTTGTGTCAAATTATTCTGCCAAAATACGAATAGTGCGTTTGTGTTAATACGACAAAATGTACAACATCATTTTAGGTCTACGATAAATTACGTAAAAAAGTAAAAATAAACAGTCTGCCTTTGGTTTTCAAATTGGACATCACTTTGCAATGTGCGTATGTACTTACTATAATATCATATAAATTTATTCGTATAAAAAATGTCAAACTACCTTCATATTTAAAAAAATCAAAAGACATAAACTCAAAAACCTCACCGAAGATGATAAATAAATTTAAGAGGTAATTTTAAGAGACAGCGTAGATAAAAAACCGAAGAATTTGTTTATTCACAATTCACAAGTAATAGTCAAGACCGCCATAAAGCTTATGGTGCAGTAAAGTATAAACGGTTCGAAGAGCTATTAGTGTCATAGAATGATAGCGGGTATCATTAAAACAACCGCAACGCCACAGATCTATCACAGATGGATCCCAATCTAAAGGAAATTTAGTTAATCTGTCCATTTCATATAGTTCTGCTGAGAAACACCTACAGAGCAAAATGCATATGAATAAAATTGGTTTTCCCATTAGTAAAACATTATTTCTGTTTTACAATAGCATGTATGGCACCTCGAATATATACTCATATGCCCAAATAAAAGCGATCATTGACTGTGAGACAATTAATTCATGTAAATTTAAATTGAAATATTTTTTGTTATAAAAGGCTTATTATAATATAATTGAATTCATAAATGACAAATTTAGTTCTAATTGACTACGAATTGTACTTATTGATTAATATATTCAACATAATCGTTTATAACCTTAATTCATTTTCACATAATGTAACGATTCATAATGTTCTTAAAATCTTGTAATTTGTATACCGATGTGGCCGATCACAGCCTGTTCAATTGTAATCATTATTATTAATTCGCACCCCTTATGCCATGTACCTGTGTCATCATCATCTCAGCCGTTGGTAATCCACTACTGAACATAGGCCTCCCCCATAAAGGGGGGTTTGCCAATACTCGATATGCTTGGCAGGCGGGTTGTCTAGCGCAGTTCGATAGTTTTTGCAGAGGACGCTGCTGCCCGTCCTCTGGATCTGTTAACCCTTAGCCGGCTCTTACGGCAACCGCGGGTAGAGACGGTGGAGCACTATTCCAAAATTGAATTGAGAAGGATATAAGTTCTGCTGCGATCCTCTTCATGACAAATTCACGGCGAGTAAAGGCGAATTTTGAATAGGTAGTCTTATATGGATTAGCTCAAAAAATAATGCGTTAGCATGCCTCTGTCATCCAGGGTCCTCCTGCCAACACCTTGGGATTTTAGTGGGTGTATCCGATTGCGCGGAGTCCCACATAACCACCTTGCCTCTCCCGAGCGCGGAGTGTTCTAAATATGCATAAATGCTTTATGCATATTCAGCAAAAAATAAAGTACGTTATACTTAAACATTAATAAAAGCCTTTTTTATTCTATCATTCTGTTACTATATAGATAGAAAATATTTAACATACGTCTTCAATAAAAATCTTATCACTAGACTATTATGATCATCGAAATGTTAAAGCACTGACGAGACCTCAGATCATACAAAATTGTATGATATGACGAGTCGCATTCACCCCACAGACATACTCGTGTTATTGTACTACAGTCATATTGATAGCTCAAGGCATTTCAAGTCCTTTGCATTCCCAAGGCTCGACGGCTTAATACTCTGTGACCATTATAAATGATCATTTCAATCCAGACATTAGAAGTAGTAATAAAATTAGTTCTCATGAGAGAAACGATTCCGTATCTTCAATTGCTCATAAACTTTGTCAAAACCAATTGTGGGAGATATGAGTTATGGCTACGACTGGAAGATACCGGTTTGGGTGTAAACGGACCATGGGAACATGCACCTGCTTGTAATGAAGTTATTAATAAGCATTTGTTGAAATTTTGGGAGTGGAATGGTTGGTCAATTAGAACAAGTTGCTTTGTTACCTTGTAACTTGATAATACTATCTTTCAACTGGCTTAAGATGTAGGTATACTCGTAGACTATTAGAAAGGCAACAGAATTTGAGTAAAGGGACCTGGAGTCTGTCCCATAATAAGAGTTACCATCTCAAATCTCACGCAGTTTCATAGAAGCTAAAGAGCTTCTATGAAAATGTCACAAGGATTCTAAATAATTCTTTTAATAAGCTCCATTTTTTCAAGTTTCTTGTATATAGGTATAGGATGGACTGTACCTGTCTCTATACATAACATAACACTCACGCCGTATTCCCAAAGGGGTAGGCAGAGGTATAACCAGAACCCAGTCCCATAGTAGGTACACCCACAATTCACCAGTATTTTTTTTAGGTCCCATGAAATAGGGAGCAACCCTATTGTCACCGTCGGATGACAATAATGATTATAATATCGTTGATGATGTAATAATGATGAAAGAATTCATGAAACGCATGCATTTTAAAACCATTTAGAATTACCTTTCCAAAAAATATAACCAAAATAAATCAAGCGTTAAAAAGCCCGCCATCAACAAGCCTCTAGGTGATTGACAATGGTCGAATCATCCCAAATAACGAAGGCTTTGAATGACGCACTCATTAGATGAACGTTTTGTGCGGATCCTTATAAGGTAAGCCGGTGACCAGGGCTCGTATTGGACAGGGCAATAAGATGCTTTGTATCGATCTCCTTTATTGGACTCGCTAAAAGGATTGTACAGTCTAGGCCCTAGACCTATTTTGTAAATTATACCCCTATATATATATATATATATATATGTATGGGTATAATTTACAAAATATAATTTTCAAAGAATTTGTGTTTTAAAATTATTTAAATTACCGTTTCATAAGGCTCAAAATGAAGTACATATTCGCAAAAAAATACTTTGAAAGAAATCGAGATAACGTTCTTTGTCGTTTTTCGATAGTGTGACATACCGTGGTGTAAGAATTTTCATTTCTCATATCAATCGAAGCAGTCTTCTTTATACTTATAATAATATAATTGCGGAGTTCACCGTTAAACCAAATCTCACATTGAAAGTATTCGTTCTCTCTAATTTGTAACACAGTTATGATTATTGGTTTCAGTACCTATTAGCCTAGGGCCAGTTGAACTGAATAATATGATGATGCAAAGAAACTCAAAAGGCATTCGAATGTGGGAAACTACAACCATCAATAATTCAATACAACCCATATGTAGTGTCCTGATGTTCATGTCGCGACCACATTTGGCCCATTCAGCTCGTTAGAGCAGCCATATTAGGCACCGGTAGGGGGCAGCTCTACCACTTTGGCAAAACTAATGAAAGGATTCCGGCGGTTAGTTAGTCTTTTGGATTGTCGCGTTAACTTTGTCACGATAATAAGATACTGATCAATTGATTGTTAACGGAAATTATTGCATTGAAATCAAAATTGTGGTCTTATACGAGGCTTTTGGGCAAGTTGGAAACGCTGACATCTCGGTTAGCCCACTCGCACTAAGTTTTTTATAAAAGACAGAAAAAAAAATTGGTTGATTAAGACAAAGGTACCTTCTTTACGTGTTAGACTAAACAGACGTTCGACTGTAATCTCACCTGCTGGTAAGTGATGATGCGGCATAAGTGGGAGCACAATTATTCAGTAAAAACCTAGGTATTAATTCTTGACTTGAACATACCCACGTAAAGTTTTCGGGGAAAACGGACGACGGCAACGAGTTTTTTTGCTACCTAATTATTATTAGCATCATTTCCTTATCCAATCAATGACGGTACGTTTTGCCGTACTACAGACCGTTTAATGTTATTCAATTATTTTACAACCAACTGTGCCCCGCGGTTTCACCCGCCTTGTCATCGTTCTCCTGGAAATATGAGGAAAAAGTACCGCATCTGTTATTCCAGGGTCTAAGCTACCTACATACCAAATGTCAGCCCAATCGGTTCAGTAGTTTTGGCGTGAAAGACTAACAAACATCCATCCGTCAATCTAACCAAAACCGCACTAGATGACGCTGGAGGTGAGTTAGTGAACAAAACGCTTGAGAGTAAGTTTTACATTGTACTGAAATTTGAGATTTATTATATTATTAGAATAGCAAAATTACTAAAAAGGGATTTCATAACACAATAAAGACGTGATTCAATCTATTTAATGTCTTAATAGTGTCTAGACATTCGACAGTGGTACATCCGTAGTCATTTATTTTTATTTGATAAGTTCCTCTCCGCTTGTCCTAAGAGTCCACAAAGCAACAAATGTGTAATAGCTCATCATAAGGACACGAAGAACATGGGAGTCTAACACTTATCCCAGGAAGTGGCCTATAAATTGAGTGAATTTAATTAAATGGCGCGCTAACACCGTACAGTCGACTGCGGTCATTGTGATGCCGACAAAGCGGCTGTAAAGTCTAGCTTTCTGATGATTATGTGTCGGCTCATTTGCCTGCGTAGAACATAGTGAAAATAACGTCTTAGTAATAAAATGGAAAAGTGTGAAACGGGTGACTACAAACACACAAAAACCAATTTTTTTAAAAGCTATCGCACAAATGTGTTATACGATTCACACCTCTCCCTATACGGTTATCTGGAAGATATTGTTCTCAGCGATAAGACCGCTTATTGGTACACTGAAGGGTTCTTGTTTGTGGTGTACCAATAAAGGGTTTATCTATCTATATAACCCTAATGCACGATGTACATATAGTTAAAGAACTACAGAATTACAAACAGATTCACAGGACCGGTTCTTACCGGAATGTTAGATCTATGAATAATTTGCAGTTTATGCAGTTGAAACCTGAAAAAAAAACTAAATTTCGGGTCCAACATTTTGATTAAGGTGGTGATAGACTTGCGCGTTTCCCTGAATTGTACCATTTGCACGAATGGTACATTACTGGGAAACGCTGTGTCCTAACTCGTTGGGAACCCACCTCCAGGAGCATTTCGGCTCTGGCCGGCTCGGCTCGCCGAAATGCTCACCAGGCAAGTCAAAACATCGAGCATCGTGCTCGATATTCAGTTATATAAAATTGAAATACGGCGAATACTCGATGTTCTGCTCGCAGAAATACTCAAGTCCTATTACCACCTATAAGCGAATATTATAGGAAATAGTTCAGGAAAGTTACTACGAAATAATAACTTATGGGACCAATAAAATCCAAATAAGTGTCAGTCTTACACATTCCCATAGCTTCAAACTCCCATTTCACTCATCATCAACATTTCACCCCCAAACAAATAAAGCACATCCATAGAATTTATTCCTTTAACGACAATATAATGGGATTTCATAGTCTTTTTATGGAGACAAAGGTCCCCGCCTCACTAATGGCCTCGATGCTCCCATACGTTTGTATGGAAGCCATTCATTTCTCGCTCGATTATAGTAAAACATAATAATCGGACACAAGCAGGGCTGCCTTCAAAAAGGAAATAAAGGAATAATGTTGTTTAATAGTGGTTAGAATGTGGGTTTGATATTCAAAAGGGATTTTATTAGAATACGATCAGAGACTACGTTTCATTGAACTTACACGTAAATTGAACAAATTTGACTTAGTCTAGAGGGCTAATGGCAGCGATGAGACCCCCACTTGTACTAACCTAACATTGTTTTCTTTTCTCAATATTGTGCCGTGTGTAAAATGAAGGTACAATAAAATGTTATCTATGGCGTAAAGACCTTAACAGACCTCTCTGACTTGCAATGCAAGAAAGTATCATCGCAACGTCTATCTATCTACTTAGCTCGTATCCATCCACTGCTGGGTGCTGGGTCTCCTCTGTTACGCTCCTACTCCTGGTCCTGTGTCAGTCTCATCCAGCAGTTTTCCATGAATTTAACATTATACCATAAGACTATCGGCCGGTCTGTCTACTACCTCGGGAACCGAACTGCCACAGCCTTAGTCTACAGGTTCCCATCCCGTCTTAACAAGTTTTCCAGTCCACTTATTTTAGTAGTTACCTGCTAATTCATAATTAATTTGCTGCAAGCTCGACTGTCAATCAGAAGGTCTTGGGTTCGATCCCCAGATCAAGCAGTGTTATATATTAGATTTTTCCATTAATAATTACCTCAATAACTGTCTGGAATAAAACTGTGCCTGGCTGAAGGTAATAGGCTCGTCGACTATTACACGGGACCAATAACATACTTGCGAAATGTTGGTATCCCTACTATGGGACTGAGTCCTGGGTACACCTCTGCCTACCCCTTCGAGAAAAGGCGTTGTTTAATTTGTATGTCATTTAATTCATCTCGAGATCATATTTATGGCCCGTGCTTTACATTTTCCGTTTCACAGTTCTCCAAAGTTGCAAAGATGCCACCTTGATCACACTCCTCATCAGAATGAATGTTTTAAATTAAGATAAGTGACCGCCTACAAGCTCTCAGTGTAAAATTATGTCAGAATATGTTGATACCCGCCCACTCACGTCACACCGATGTAAATTATTATATCAGATGTAATCGAAAGGATCTCCCGGAGGTTATTCTTGTCCCAGATTTGAATAACCAATTTATTTCATAGTTCTTTATTTGGTGAAAGCGGTGGTGCTTGGTTAGCGCCATGCCTGAGGACGCACCGTGGTCATAATTGATTGGTTTGATATTATGATATTATACTCGTAATTGTTTAGGAATTCGTTAATGATACAATGTAATATTATAAACTAATTTTCAGTGCCGGCTGTAACAAGTGTATTTTCGGATGAATGTATGTATATAAACTCGGTTTTCCTTACTTGACGGAAAAAAACAATAACTCTTATTTTTAATTTAATTTATGTTAACTGTGAATGAAAATCAGAACGATCGAATTTATTTTTTATGTCAAAGACAGATGCAGATTTGCATGCCCCGATTAAGTATTATTTAGATTTATCGAAATAACTCCGAGTGGTTTGTTTACACTTGCCGTAAGTAAGCATTTACTTAAATACCGACTTTAGATACTTCTCGTATGTTGTAATTCCTCACTTCAAAAGAATTATTTTAATTGGGCTAAAAAAGAATATTTAGTTATAATAAGCATTTAGAACCCTGAAATAACAAATTCTAATGTAATACTTTGACGTAGTGATTCGCAATCTCTACTGCCGATTTCATAATCGGATCCCGCGGGGTTGATTCCCAGATCATGCCAAGACTATTTATCCAGTAGGAATTTTCTCAAGTGCCGTGAAGTTATCGGCTTTAGAATATTGCTCCACCCACTCTACCCGTGGTTGCCGTAAGAGCCGGCTAAGGGTTAACAGATTCAGAGGACGAGTAGCAGCGTCCTCTGCAAAAAACCATTGAACTGCGTTCGACAACCCGCCTGCCAAGCGTGGCGAGTATTGGCAAAACCCCCCTTTATAGGGGAGGTCTATGTTCAGTAGTGGATTACCAACGGCTGAGATGATGATGATGATGAATTTTCTCAATAACAGCCTAGAGAGTATAAAACTGTGCCCTAGATGGCACTAGGCTCGCCCCCTCTTACGTGAGAAAACATAACTAATAAACATAAAGTGTGTACCCACTATAGGACTGGGTTCTGGGTACACAACCTCTGCCTACCCCTTCGGGATTTAGGTGTGATGGTGTTGTTATACATTTACTTTTCCATAGTCGAAATCATAGCTAGGAATTAATAAGGCGCAGAGTATAATTTCATAAGCAGGATAGATACAGGAAGTATAGACGCAAGATTAAAAGAAAGTTGATATCCAATATCGAAGTACGAACAGTAACTTCCTAGCAATTATAATACATAATTCAGTACTGATGAGATAGACATCAGATCGCTAGCGGTCCGCGCCAGGCGTTGCTTGCAACCAGTTCCTTGAGAAATGAATCGTAAAGTATCCGAGTATGTCGTAATGTTTTACAAACTAATAAAGACTTCTCTATTTTATGGGCTTTATTGGGACAGATATTCAAAAAGATGACATGATGCGCGTTTGCGTCTTTGGTATTGAAATGAATATTTTTATTTTTATTGGTGGTTTTAAACTAATTTGCAAAAAGAGTGTATTGTAATTATAAGTCTTTTTATTATATTTTTGTTATTAAAGTTTCTATACCGAATTTGTGCCATAACTTTTAATCTCAAAAAGAGTTCACAAAATAACAAATCACATAATACTTAATATCCCTGTATATATAATATCAATATGCCAGGAAAAACTCGCTAAGGCCAGCCATTGTCGATTGTTTGTTGTGGTAACTTATAACATTCATTTTATGATAATATGTAATATTGGTCTCAATACAGAATATTATTCTAATACATACTCTAGCTGTACCCTCTACAAAAATCAAACTTATTATGGGTTAATGAGTTCTTTGGCGCCTTGAACGTTTGGTGCACACCGTGTTGATTGTGTGTTTGTACACAAACATTGGCATTTAAAACAGATAGATATATAAACTATTTATAGCTACAATACAAACAAGAAACCTTAAAATTAAAATACATAAAAAACAATTGGCCGTCTTATCGCTAAGAACGATCTCTTCCAGACAACCATGCAGGGAGAGGAAAACATTAGTGAAATGGAATAAATTCAATAATGATTTTCCTCATACACATTATAATAAATATTCATACATTAGATTATTTTCTTTCTCATACTAGTTGGAAGTTAAAATACTAAAAACAATGTTCTATAAATGAATTCAAGTTATAAAGCAGCATTCTCGTCAAGAAGCCTGTTAACTGTCCCTGTAGGTGAAGACACAAACTCACCGTTGTCCATTTTACAGCCTGGTTTACGAGCGACTTCAAAACCGAACTTTCATCTGAATGATGGACATGTTGTGCTTTAAATCAACAGTACAACTTGGTTAAGGTGATAACCCACTACAATTTTTTGATTATAATTTTATATAGATCTTTCATGTCCTCATTCCTTTTCATTAGGAATTTTCGCAGTGAAAGCCTGGAGTCTGGAATTGTGCCTGATTTTAAAGACAATAAGCTCGCCCCCTATTATATGGGACTTAAAGACATAAATGGCACATTGTGGGTGTATGCCTACCTACTATGGAACCGACTCCTCTGCTGACTCCTAGAAAAAAAAAGGCGTCATGTTATTAGGTTCATGTCCTCTTATATACTTTACGTATACGAATGTGACCTACCATGGTAAGACCTAGCGCGCACTGCCTTGCGTTGCGTTAACCGCAAGTATATTCTGTGAAGTATTGAGTGTCACAGAAGTGCGCGCATTGCGGAAAAATAAAGTCTGTCAAAATAAAGAAAGGCCGTACGGTAGAATAAACGCACGTTCGATTTCCGCAAGGAAATGCGCGTCGTTTGAGCGCACGAATTCGGCCCCCGCGGTGTCAGGTGATAATTTTTATTATTGCCCGCCACCACATTAGAGAAATGGTGGAAGGCGGTTTTTGTAGTGGTAGGCCTCTTTTGCAGGGGGCCGCCTGGGGAAGTACCACACCTTTGCCAGTTATTCATCCGCCAAGCAGTAATGTGCAAACATTACTGTGTTCCGGTCTGAAGGGCAATGTTACCAGCGAAATTACTGGGCATGATGAGATTTAACAACTCATATCTCAGGGTGACAGGCGCAGTGCAGTGCCGCGCAGAATTTAGAATTTTAAAACACTGGGTGGCACTGTGTCTGATATGGGCAATCATGATGCTTACCATCAGACACCTGATTTGCTCGTCTTGTCATTCACTATCATAAAAAAAAAAAAAAAAAAAAAAAAAAAAATTGCAGCAACAGCATGTTCCAGATCTTATTATGCGAAAAATCGAGGAGTTTTACAACAAATGAAACGATATAATTTAAGTAGAAATGTCTTATTAATGGGGCATATTCCGCTAAAAATATATAGCATTCCTACTTACCCCACCAGTGGGGCGGCTTGGTGGGGTAAAGTGGAACAATCCAATTTGGTATATTTTAAACGTTTTGCACCAAAAATCAGCCCATGTTCGTAAATATAAGTAGACAAATAATATTATATGTAAGTTTTTCACACTAGTCAGTACTCCTCATAAAATATATTTCAACATAATCAAGAAGTAGTCAGTTTCAACCTTAATATCCCATTAGCGTTTAATGAGCATACTTTAAGCCTTTAGGTAGTCGATGGTTTATGTATTAAACATTTATATGTTACAAGTTACGATGGGACATCTCTAATTACTACTATATCGTAAAGTTTTTGGGAACAAGATTGACGAATGCCTAATTAGTGTTCTCCCTGTAGTTTTTACAATATTAAAAATTAAAAAATATTGGCTCTTGAGTCGGTTAAACAATTTTAATACACTTTTCCGCTTTCCCCAAACCCGTTCTGTTCATTACGGTTTTAGATTTGAAAACAGTACATAGAGACGATTATGAACATCATTTTCACATCAATTATTCTTATCAAATGCAAAATGCCTATGACTTTGTATTATTATACCTTAAATTTAAAACAACGCACAAAATTTTGTTACAACACACTCTTAGGCTTGAGTCTATCAAAATCATCATCATCATCTTAGCCATAGGACGTCCACTGCTGAACAGAGGCCTCCCACATAGATTTCCATTCAGTCCGGTTGTAAGTGGCCTGCATCCACCGTGTTCCCGCCGTCCTTATCAAATCGTCTGTCCACCTTGTGGGTGGACGTCCTACGCTGCGCTTGCCGGTCCGTCGTCTCCATTCTGGAACTTTACAGCCCCATCGGCCATCAGTTCTTCGTGCCATGTGCCCCCTGCCCATTGCCACTTCAACTAGCTAATCCGCTGCGCTATGTCGGTAACTGTCGTCTGTCTACGGATCTCCTCGATCCTGATTCGTTCTCCAATTTTCAGAGCGCGCTAAATTTAGTTAGACAGTGCATGATATACAAATTACAATACTTACTTATTATATTAGCATGCTAACTCATTAAGCGCTCTGAATACTGGAATAGCCGCTTCAATTGCAAAACATGACCTGTACGTTATCAATCTGTGTACCTATATAAGTTTTTTTTATTATAATAAAAAAGTTAACATGCCACAAATTTTCTATAGGCTTACATAAGATTTCATAGTTGTAACAGTCATCATTTTGTACATATTCTAATTTTACGATCTAAATTACGCATACAAGTGTTAATAGGGACTAAGGATCAGTGAATCGTACAATCGGATTACTATCTTATTACTTTAGTGGTCACAAAGAAGAATAAACTCCATAGAATAGTGATTTTACTAGAAAGCTTGACATTTTGAATGATACTTTATAAAATTCTCATGAAGTCTCTACAAACGGTAATCAATTTAAGATTTTTATTGTTAAGTTTATGTAAAATCTTTTTTTTTTTATAATATGGGACAACTTCCACACACGGTCATCTGTTGCTAAACTAGGCATGAAGCCTGTACTATGGTAACCAGATGACTGATATACATACTTATATACGCTTATAACACCCAGACACAGATCAAACAGACATGCTCATGCACACAAATGTTTGACCTGGTCGGGGATCGAACCCGGGCCATTTATTTTATTATTGCCGCTTAAGCCAGACTTCAAGAGAATAACAAACGTTTTCTTCAAAATTTCAAGCTTTATAGTAGAAAACATACTTACCTATTATGCAGTTTATGTTTTATTATGGTAGGACAAGCTGTGCCCCGCGGCTTCACGCGCGTAGTCTTCGTTCCCGTGGGAATATCGGGATAACAAGTACCCTATATGTTATTCCAGTTCTAAACTATCTACATGCCAAATTTCAGCCCAATCGGTTTAGTAGTTTTGGCAGGAAGGGGTAACGAAAATCCGTCCATCCTCACAAACTTTCGCATTTATAATATTAGTAGTAGGAAAAAGGGTAGGATAGACTACAAATAAAAGTTCTAATCTCTGGTAGAAAAACTTCAACTTCGCTACAAAATAAAAGCCAAATATGTACCTATTAGAATATTTTATTCACCTCGTATTTGTCTATTCAATTTATGTTTAGTTTACAATAACACGTCGCAATGGGGTTTCTAATCCTTTAATCCTCTTTGTAAAAACCTGATAGGAACCGGAAATTCAACCTATAGGCACATTGTTTGACTGCCACGTTGGCTCAGATGGTAGTACCTCTGCTTTCTGTGCCGCAGGCCCCGGGTTCGATCCCCAGCCAGGTCAAACATTTGTGTGCATGAACATGTCTGTTTGATCTGTGTCTGGGTGTTATAAGCTTATATAAGTATGTATATCAGTCATCTGGTTACCATAGTACAGGCTTCTAGCCTAGTTTGGGACCAGATGACCGTGTGTGGAAGTTGTCCCATATTATTATTATTATTGTTAAATCAATGACTTAACATCGAGGGTCCAAGTCTTTATTTATTTATTTAATAGCACTCAAAGAAAATAATGAATTTCATAATGAGGAAGTAATTACACCAACTCATCAAGCTTCCAAGTGCGAGTAACCCAAGAAACCACTTCTTGCCAAACCGTGTACCAAAACTGTGGAACAAATTGCCAGAGACTGTTATTAGTGCTACTTCAGTGCACAGTTTTAAAAACAGACTAGATAAACATTTAGAAACTAATAAACTTTTTAATACACAAGTGCAGTGATATGCACGCATCAGCTTATGCTGCTAGTGCATTATTAAATAATAATAATAATCTCAAAATTACATTTTTCCATAGGTGGCAAACAGGTGTACCTAATGGTGAACGGTTACCGCCGCCTATGGATACCTGCAACACCAGGAGTATTGCCAGTGTGTTGCCGACCCTTCAAGGCCGGGACTTACAAAACATCACAGGCGACGTGTGGGTGTAACTTCTAAGCGACTGTGTCCTGTGTGTACCCAGGACAAGGGTATAGTCAGACATGTTACGTTATCTTAAAACCGATTTCTGACGTAATCTTTGTCACGTCTTAGAATCCCGTTATGCATATTTTCAGTATGATTTCTTGATTTCTTCAAGACTCGTATAAAGTAGGAATGCTTGGCCACACGCACGTTAATTAGAGAGGTGCAGGCGTCGATGCGGACACGTACCGGACTCCATTACACACTGTTTGGTCAGCAAACACTCGCCCTCGGGACAGCTGTGCTCAAGCCACGAGATATTAGTGGGGTAACCAGCAAGTATGACAATAGAATTATTGAACAATCTAACAGAATCCTTAACGTATTAGCTGACAGACCTGACTGTTCCATATGAAAACACTGGTTTGGTTCATATGGAACAGGCGGGTAATGCATAGGCTTGGCGGCCCTGTCAGAATTTTGTGTTTTTGTGATTTGTCTTAATAATTTTACTAACAGTAGTTTTTAAGATTTCATATATTATACTAACAATCATTGGATCATTTGTTCTGAATAAAGAATTTTATTATTTTTATTAGTATAAAAGTGTCTGCCAAAAAAAAGCCCACCATTTTGTGAAAACAATTTCAAATTTATATAATATTACCTATATATTCATCTGTCAATCAAGAGGTCCCGGGTTCGATCCCCAGGTGAGGCCGCCCCCTATTACATGGGACCAATAACATACTGGCGAAATGTGGATGTATCTACTATGGGACTGAGTCCTGGGTACACCTCTGCCTACCCCTTCGGGAAAAAAGGCGTGAATGTATGTTATGTTATGTTATGTTATGTTATGTTATGTTATGTTATATTCATCTGTCCCCGCCGCTTGAGTTGGATTTATTTACGCCAACAGAACATTTTTTTATTAAAACTTCTAGAGTCAACACTATGGGATGTGGATAATCCATGTATCGGCCGAGTTTTTAGGATGCATCATTCGGTATAAATGAAAATGCATCCAACATGACCTAAAACTGCCCTGTACATAAATATTGACGACAATCCGGATCCAAAGATATTACTACAGAACCACCACTACAGAATTATTATGGGTCACAGTTAGTCGGTGCTTATATTAAGACACAAAGGAATATAAATTGATAGTATTCTCTAAAATGTCATCACTTATACCACCGCCCAGTCACAGTACGCTCACATACCGGCTCCTCGCCACCCGGCGTCTGTTTCCCGACCATACCACGTCCGTGAGAATTGGACTGCTTACGAAATGTTGGACAACTCACTTTCTTTATGATAAAGAGCTATCTTATTGGGGCAATTCTGTTATGGTATTGTAGTGTTTAGCAGGTAGGTCATAGGAAGTAGGGAGGACCAAATATGGCGGACACTGACACTTTCTTTACATAAATACTTGGATATTTTTTTAAATTGACATGCGAAACTTACGAAATTGTTTTCACGGAGAAATAACTTTCTGGATAAATTATGTAAATATGTATTCCCATTGGAATGATAATTATAATATTCTCTGGTATCAAAATTAAAACAAATAAGATTTCCCAATAAAAATACGACCTAATACCGATACCTAATAAATATTAAGCGTGTAACCTTCGCCTCTTCGTCAGAGATTATACAGACACTGAGGAAGCCAACAAAGGTTGCATGCCTTAAGAACGTGGCTGCGTGGCTGACCAATTAGCCCAGGGAATACGTAGCAGGGGGGAGTAATTGGGCCAGAGAACCGGTTCCACACACGCCGCGTGCCTGGTGCTGACGCCAGAGAGGGGAGCTCGTAGGACCCAACTACTAGACGTTTTTTAAGGCAATATGGTAGCTAAATATTAAACATCGTTCTTACCAACGACCGTAGATGACCAAAGGTATTCACTTTAAGTGATACCTATTAGAGTATCTGGGAAATTATGGTTGATATTTCACAAGGAAATCCTTTCGCCAATATAGCTATGACAGTGACCTGGACACTTTATCCAGGAGTGTACGTACTTATCCTACTTCCTCCTCCTTCTATATAAAAAATTTTGAAAAAGTTTGTGAGGCTGGATGGATGGACCGATATTCCCACGGGAACGATGTCTACGTGGGTGCGGGACACAGCTAGTATAATTATAAGGCAGTTTGCACCCGCATGCAGACGCAAGATTTCGCTCACAAAACAAAAAGGTGCGGGAAGGTGTGTGGATTGCCTAATCGTAATTAAAAAGCCTTCTTTAAAAGGCCATAAAACTTTTCAAATTCAAATTATCTTCAAAGTAAACGAACAGTAGCTGAGAGCACAAATTGTTAGATTTGTGAAAGAATTCTTATTTATTTGTATGTGGGCCATTTCCCCAGATTTCGAACGTAAAATAATTCGGGTGCACTTAGTCATTATGTGACAGTGAATCACCGAGCTGTTTCGATGTCGAGTGGTCTATTAATAGAGGTAGCAGCAACACGTCTTGTGAACTCTGTCTGGTTGATCATAAAGGAAGATAAATAGTGTGGTGGTAGGCCTCTTTGGGGGGAAGGGGGCGCCTGCCCTACCACACCTTTGCCAGTTATTCATCCGCCAAGCAGTAATATGCAAACATTACTGTGATCCGGTTTGAAGGGCAATGTTACCAGCAAAATTACGAGTTTCAACAACTAATACCTCAGTGTGACAGGCACAGAAATTTGAATTTTCACAATACTAGGTGGCACTGTGTCTGATATGGGCATTCGTAATGCTTACCATCAGGCACCTGATTTGCTCGTCTTGTCACTATCATAAAAACAAAAACAAAATTCTAGTTTCCAAGTTAATAAATTAAATATATTACATTTTGTTTCGGAATATACTAAATAACGTTCAAGTCAGACCTTGACCAAAATAATGAGCTAAACTAGCTTTCTGTAATATTTTCTTCATTTTCAGGATAGAAAAAATTAAGTATTAATGGGTTGCAATTCAAAGTTGCATATCCAAAGGGGTAGTCAAATTAAAGTTTTTGCAAGCCATGTTTATTTATCCTGGCACTTCATTAGCAAAAAATCGGACATACGACATCAAAATAAAAAAAAATCGTAACACTATCTCGGCTGTTTAGGATGAATGAGCCGTTGTTAATTCGTTAAATAGTTAAAATTCGCACCACTTTTGATTTTTGATTCCTTTAAACTAATTTTGGCACAAGCATAAACTTAATAGTCCTAGGTTTAGTTCTAGCATTGCTAAATTATAAAAAATAAGACCTTAAGAATTGAATTCCCGAAAAAAATCCTGTAAAGGCGTGATTTGTGAAAATAATGTTTTTGAAAAGATGTTAGTTTCGAATGGTTTTTCAAATGATTAGATACTTTCTACGAGCAGCTGTTCTAACAACTGCGCTCTCTTACATTTTATAGATACTTTGTGGTAATAAACCTATTTCAACTGTATTATTCTTTTGTTTAAAAGGAGCTATTAATCTTTATTTGTTTAAGTTATTTTGGTAATTACCTAATTTTGTTAGCTCATCAAGCTCTGTTACTATTGATTCAAAATAACACTGGCTGTTTCGTTTATTTGATATTTTCAAAGTTTGGATTTGTTTTTTGTCGATATTACATTTCTCTGTCAGCGATATTCCATGCTCGAATTAACACTAAAAATCGAGGTGAGGATAATTATCGGCAACGAAGCATCAGCAATAAATCACTATCTATCATTGAAACAAATAAAATCGAATTATTTTCCAACGCGAGGGTAAGTGACCGGTGATTCACAGCACCCACTTATCAACAACGCATGTCGCAAAAAGCTGTGATTAAAATGGCACTTTAAGTAATTAGCTTAAAGTTGTTAGTCGGTTGACGTAAACAGAGGATAGCCGAGACGTGACAAAAGCGTATTCTATATCGGTAACCGCTTCCCTGCCCCCTACTCATTGCGTTTATAGTTCATAGTAGTAGAAAAACTACGCACAAATAGTTCAGACAGTGGATTGAATGACTCAATGTACTGAACGATGCGATCGGTTCACGTAATCTCTATTGAATTTGGCCGTTTGTTATTGAAACGAGGGTTTGAAAATTGAGCGTTCATCTCAGATAGACCAACCGGCCTTTATAGACTGTTTCAATAAATCTATATCGTGTATCTATTTACAATTAGTATGTAGTGGTAGGCCTCTTTTGCAGGGGGCCGTCTGGGGAAGTACCACACCTTTGCCAGTTATTCATCCGCCAAGCAGTAATGTGCAAACATTACTGTGTTCCGGTCTGAAGGGCAATGTTACCAGCGAAATTACTAGGCATGACGAGATTCAACAACTCATATCTCAGGGTGACATGCGCAGTGCAGTGCCGCGCAGAATTTTGGATTTTAAAACACTGGGTGGGACTGTGTCTGATATGGGCAATCATGATGCTTACCATCAGGCATCTGATTTGCTCGCCTTGTCACTCACTATCATAAAAAAAAAAATTCGTTCCCTAGTTAAGGGTCTGTTCTTTTAACCCCTACATCTTTTATTAGCTCGATTTTTACTAACACAAAATAATCCCGAAGAAACGACAACTTTGGAGGCTAAAAATCGATGCACAGGCGTGTATATCGACGATACAACATAATATGCAAAGGTTTTTATTTTTTAAGGACATATAATTAGTTCTGGTAACGCAGTCACTTTACCTGAACTAATAGAAGAAGACTTGGCAGAAGATGTTGCACGAAACCTTAGAAGGTGTTTTTTTCTCTGGGGTTTCGCTTGGGAGGCGCCAGGTGTATACCGAAAAAATCTCCGGGGTACCTGTCAGCCACTGCAAAGTGACGAAAGAGGTACGCTCACGCATTCTTCTCTGAGGCCTAGCCTGCGTTAGTTCTATAACAGTATCTTGAATAGTAGGTACTCGTACACTCATGATTCAATCACTAGAGAATACGGAAACAAGTAATAAGTAACGCAATTCATCCTTACTGCCACAGCTTGCCTATGTACTGTGATATTTTCGTACTAAAGGAATAGGTCCATTGAAACGTACTCCTCGGTCCAGGGGAAATCATAACTCGTTCAGGTCGACTCGTCTGCGTCGCTTCCGCTGGTCTGTTGTTCAGTTTTGTTTGGAATGTCGGAAGTGGGATATAAACAGGATCGCTGGAGACATTCGATGTTTTATGACACGGGAACCGAGGATTTGGAGAATATTCTACCTATATACTTATATAAGCGAGCCGCTCCGGTTTCTCATGGGTAGCAGCAAAGCATGGTAAAATGTATCATCATTTAATAATGATGATACATTTGATGTCCTATGATAATTCATAGGACGTCCACAGCTGAACATAGGCCTCCCCCATAGAATTCTATCCAGTCCGGTTGTAACTGGCCTGCGTCCAGCGTTTTCTTGCCGTCCTTATCAGATCGTCTGTCCACCTTGTGGGTGGAGGTCCTACGCTGCGCTTGCCGGTCCGTGAACTCCATACGCAAACTTTACAGCCCCATATGCCATCAGTTCTACGTACTATGTGCCCTGCCCATTACCATTTCAACTTGTTAATCCGCTAGTAAAATAAATATGTAGTTTTATATAATACATTGTTTTCATATAACTCTGCCGATTTTCACAGCACACGTCAATAAAGTTCCCAGTCCGACCTTTAAAACATTTATTATCGTCATATTTCAGCCGATTTATTCACGATTTTTATTAAATTAAAATAAAATCAAGGTTTTTTAATTAAATCACTAATACCAATAAACCATTCTCTGGAATCACTTGATCCATTTGTGAAAACGGCATCAAAATCCGTTAAGTTATATACAGACAGGAGGGCTTAAGAGTGTAGCATACCCCATAAATGTACTAAGGTTGTTATGCTAGGTACTAATAAAATTTGGAGGTGACAGGAATATTGTTTTTTGAAGGAAACGGAAAAACCATTATGTTACAGTTATAAACAGATTACTAAAAATTAATTACAGACGTGAATTTTAATTGGTTGCCCTATTTATATTAAAAATTTAACTAATAGTTTAATTAACGGTGACCAAAAACTAAAGGCGCGAATGCATGAAATTCCATTCAAACGAATTCCATAAATTAACTTTTAAACTATTCGTATAATGTCGGCTGTTTTTCCTATATAATAAACTAGTGTAAGAGCAGCGGCTTTGCCCGCTCGCAATTACGAAATATGGGAGTTTTATACCTGCCTCGGTGGCGTAGAGGGCGCATGCTCGACTGCCAACCAAGAGGTCCCGGGTTCGATCCCCAGGTCAACACAGTGTTAAATATTGGATTTTTCCTTTAGGAATTATCTCAATAACTGCCTGGAGTCTGGAACTGTGCCCGGTAGATGGCAATAGGCTCGCCACCTATTACATGAGACCAATAACATACTGGCGAAATGTGGGTGTATCTACTATGGGACTGAGTCCTGGGTACATCTCTGCCTACCCCTTCGGGAAAAAGGCGTGAATGTATGTATGTATGTTTATACCAAAACGTTGACGCCCTTTTTGGACCCCTTACAGTGTGATTTTTTTAAAATCCTTTTTTAGCCACACGTTCAGACAACGAAAAGTACTTACATTCCAAGTTTCAAGTCTCTATAGCATCAGTGGTTTGTGCTCTGCGTTGCATGTCAGTCAGTGAGTCATTTAGGATTTTATATAGTGACTAGCTGATTCCCGCGCGGCTTTGGACGCGTAGATTTCCCTTGAAATAGGTTTAAAAAGTTCTACTGAAATATTCTAACATTTTCAAAAACTCAAACCGAGTTTGATAAAACATGCAATTGTGTCGAAACACAAATCGGTTCGGTCATTTAAAAATTATCAGCTGTATTCTAGCGGCAGAACCTATATGAGCAACTTCCAGTGCCCTGATTGCTTCGCAATTTGGTATCCTGTTACTGTAAAAATATGCATTTTCACGACATAGTAACCTTGAACTGTTGCTTTCAGCGTCAGGTTGTTTAGAAGACCTTTTACATAGTGTTTGGGCTCAACGGAATCGGCTCAAAGAATAACGTACAGACTTGAAATTTGATAGGTGTATTTTTGTTACTACGTAGGGATTTTTTTTTTTATGATAGTGAGTGACAAGACGAGCTCATCAGTAGCCTGATGGTAAGCATCATGATTGCCCATATCAGACACAGTGCCACCCAGTATTTTAAAATTCAAAATTCTGCGCGGCACTGCACTGCGCCTATCACCCTGAGATATGAGTTGTTAAATGTTGTTGGATGTACTAAGAAAGATTTGAAAATACACATTCCAAGGGGTCCAAAATGAGTGTCAGTTTTGATCTAAAATTACTATAATATGTCCAAAACATGCTAGAAACTGATTTTATTGTAGGACACTCCTGACATAAAATAACCAAACAGTTTTTTCTATTTTAGAATATCTAAAACAAATAAAAATACATTCTTAGGAAATAGTGTACGTTTCTATAATAAAATCCCAAAAGAGATAACTGGGCTCTCAGAGGGTAAATCAAAACCTATATAAAATCTACTTTACTAAAGAAGGCTTATTATAAACTCAACCAGTACATAGAGGAGAAAGATGCCTGGAAACTTCTGCATAGCCGCCTCGCGGCACCTTCAAAGCAAATGAATGTAACCATTGTGAAACTATCTGTTGAAAAAATGAAGCTCTACAAGTTTCTTGTGCGTTCTTCTTGTAGAGAGAGGTATCTTTCCGAACGCACGGTAGACTCAGTACTGTTTATCTTCATTGACGTGCAAAAGTGTCAGAGTATGACCTATTTGAATAAATCTTTTTGAGTTTGAGTATTATACATTTATTATAACTAGCTCTCTCTTTGCTCCGGGTACAAATATTTTTTGTACAAAATATTATACAAATTAACCTTTCTCTTGGATCACTCTTATTTTTAGTGAGGACCGTATTAAAATTAAACGTACAGACGGCAGGAAGCGACATTGTTTTATACTATGTACGGATATATAGGTATAGCCATTATGAATATGGATTTAAAAATAATTGTTGCGTGCAATTAAAAATTAGAACCCATTGCTGCATAGCACAATATATTATATCTGTAAATAATATTTATCAGTATAATTTTTTTTAAATAAAGCTTATATGTATATCCAAAATATAGTTCAAATTAAACCATATCACAAGATTAAATCAGTGTTTTACTCTTTAAAATGTAAGAGAAGACCACCCGAATGATACCGTTACGCACGCACGTTCTTAAATAATGAAAGCTATTAAACCATGAGTGCCTTTTTGACATCTCATAAAAACATTCAACAATATTTTATATATCTTTATAAACTGTAACACTGGATTCCATATAATTAAACCGGAATTTTAATCGGTTGCATCGGTTTTGGGAATGGCAATTGGTAAATATACAGTACATTAGCTTTCGTCTTTACAGTTTGTTTTAAATCTTTTATATTCACGATATTATGGTTTAATTTAGTCTTTCGACTTAATAAACTCGAATTGTTAGGATTACTTTCATTGATTTTATTTTTCTTTTAGATACTTATTGCTATTGCAAATTGGCGTTAAGCAGAACGATTTCCAAGAATGATCATTATGTCATTACAGAGTTAAAAAGATCTTGTACAAAAGTACATAGTACATATACTTAGACCTATTTAATATTAGATCTTTTCTTCTCTTCTTAAAAAATAAGTGTTTGACTCTCGTATTACACAAGAAGATAAATAAATCCATTAACCCGCTCATAAGATATTTAAAACTCTCCAAAAATGTCCCAAGGGTGTTGAGTGTTGGCAACAGGTTGTTTAATCAAATGAAACAATGGTCCTTCGGGGAAGGGCCTACCTGCCCTTGCACCACGCTTCGGACGGTCATGCCATACAATCACTAGGGGTTGGTTTCACCAACTCTCGTTATATTGAAATCAATGAACCAGTAAACATGACAACAATGTAATCGCTCTCATTACTTGAAACAGACGCTCAGTGTTGTATTTAATTTTTTGATAGAGCTTTAATCATCATCAGGCGGAAGACGTCCACTGCTGAACATAGGCCTCCCGCATCATACATAGGCCGTAATCACCATGCCTGGCAGGCGGCTTGGTGATCGCAGTAGCTGGAATACGTAGTTCTGGAAAGCGCTGCGGTCCACTCTCCGAATATGTCCCTCTGCCGGGTCTCACGGCTCCCACGGAATGAGAGAGGGATGTCCCTTTTAAATAGGCCTCTATCGAATAATCATGTGTCATTCACGTCATTAAATTAAACATTAAATTGAACAACTTTTGACCTAACATAACATACGAGTACATTCACGCCTTTTTTCCCGAAGGGGTAGGCAGAGGTGTACCCAGGACTCAGTCCCATAGTAGATACACTCACATTTCGCCAGTATGTTATTGGTCCCATGTAATAGGGGGCGAGCCTATTGCCATCTAACGGGCACAGTTCCAGACTCCAGACAGATATTGAGATAATTCCTAATGGAAAAATCCAATATTTATCACTTTGCCTGACCTGGGGATCGAACCCGGGACCTCTTGATTGGCAGTCGAGCATGCGCCTTCTACGCCACCGAGGCAGTCTTTTGAACTTTTGACCTACCCTAACCTAAACGAAAACCCAAAAAATCACTTGAAAAAAGTTCTTGATGCAGTTAAATTAACTAAAGATTAACATTCAGTGTTACTTTCCCCTAATAGTTCGAAGTCGTGAAGATGCTGAGTCATCGAGTGGTGTTTGGGATTCACACTTCACAGTAGGGTAAAGTTATGAAGGCTCGCTTTGATTGATTTTAAATTGCTGATAAATGAACCTTGTAAGAATCTATCTACCTGATAACCTGGTCCTAGTTCAAAATTGCATTAAAATCGTGGCAGTGATTGGGTATTCTATCTCACTTTTATTAGTTAAGAAAATATTGTATGGATATTTTCCACTTTTTCTAGATTTTGTTTAGGCTTGGATGTCACATTATTTATTTAAAATAATTGTATCAAGGTTAGTACTACTACTCAATTAGCTGAAGAGGTAACCCATCACTAAAGAAAAAAAACTTTCATTATGAAACCAGCTCTAAATTCGCGCAAAGACAAATAGCTAAGTTTTTCATAGAAAATGCTCTATAAAATAAAACAATGCTGAATGTTCTTTGCTTAAGTAATTCAATATTAACGGCAATCATTCTGTAAAAACGCAATTACATTATTATCTCTAAATATATCCATCCGAATTGTGTATCGAAACATATTACTTACATCACTAAATAAATAGGTATTAAAATCAATGAGTCTGTAACGATCCATCATTATCAGCCATCGTCGCAATGTCACATTATCTCCCGCACTTCGCTATTAATATGCGCCGGCGCAAGCGAACGAGCTATTTACATGCAATATGGGTGAATGTTTGATTGACGTTGACTTGGCTCAGATTTTATTTTACTTATTTCAATAATTCGGAATTGAATGCAGAGAAAGGTTCCATCTCCATAACAGATGCAATTCTTTCCTCTCTGGTTATAAAAATATGGCTTGTTGTGTATAATATGAATGCTGAAGAATATGAAATGCCGAGTTCTCAGGTTCTAGACAGACGGACTGGATTTAAAGTGCAATCCGATTGCAAATTTGATGTTTGAATGCAGTTAGTACGAATGCAATAAAACTTCAAACCAACCGTGCAGCCTGATTGCAATTGGTGTGCAGTTAGCTACACTTCTGAAAGTCAAAGCTTAATATTATATCTACTAAGATTATTTATTAGTCATCCAACAGCAAACTATGTATTCCAAGTGTAGTTACTTCAAGGGGAATGAACCGACACGCAAGAGCACACTTCACACCCTCAAGGGATAATTTCCAAGCTCAGATATAACTATAATGTTCATCGTATGTGCCATGAGTGCGGCTATTAGACGCTTCTAGAAAGTTGCTGTCAGCAGCTCTATTTTAGGAAGTTAATGGAATATTATGTGCAAGTTTTGCTACAACCGACGAGCATGTATGAAAAATGTCATGAAAGTGAACGAAGCGAAATAGTCTCTGCCTACCCCACCGGGAACAGGGCGTGACTGTATGTATGTATGTATGTAAGTTTTGCTAACATTTACTGCATTGCGTTTTCGGAGAGATTTCAAACAATTGTCTATATTGTGCCGCCAAGGAGAGTTACAACTTCTAAGTCTGTTTCAGCAAGTAGCGTGTAGTATAATTTGTCCCGGTAAAGGTTTTATAATGAAAACCGATTTGAGCGTATAATTACATCACTTATAAATCAATTTAATACAGAATTTAATTAGAATCGTTTATTTCGGATCGCATCTATTAAATTTTGGCACACTATAACATGTCTGTTTGATCTGTGTCTAGGTGTTATAAGCTTATATTATATAAGTATGTATACCAATCATCTGGTTACCAAAGTACAAGCTTCGAGCCTAGTTTGGGACCAGATGACCGTGTGTGGAAGATGTCCCATATTATTATTAAGTACTTATACCGAGTTATACCTATATATCATAATATGATGGAATTTCAAGACGTGGTACTGTTGTAAAATGATCTTATTTAAATAAACATCCATTACACCTAATAACGTCGATCAGAATCAACACTACTCGTGCAACCTTTCCGAGAACAGCGTAAGTTACACCTCAGCTTAATTACGTTAATGAACCAAACTTTACCGTCTGTAATCCGTACGTGATCCGGCTAGCGTCCAGTAGCCCCTCACGACTAGTCCGCATTCCCGACTCTTCCCGGAACTTCCAAGATAAATAGATAAACATCACGATCGCAGGGCTACTCACTGCTCGACGGAGGCGCAGAGGTGATGGCATTTCACGGTGAGACTCATTACGGTGGTGGTAGGTTTCAATATGCAAATTCGAGTGAATTCCCATTTTAAAAGATATCTGATTTTTATTCTCTCCCAATTTTTCTAGTGTTTTGGTAAAAATGTCACATTGCTCCATTTTTATAGAGAGCGGAAAGAGACTGACAAAAGAAAACGAAAAGAGAAGGTAAAGAAAGTATCGATACTGTCCATAGCTGTCAACCATATGTAGGGTTGATGTTATTTTGTGACGCGCATGCTACGGATTCTGTGAACGTTTTGGTGGTTTTATGGAAAGTATTAATGGCAACGTGTGATTTCACGGAGATCTATGGCATGTGCGAGGGCGCGATGGCAACACAGGGAGGCGGATGCCAGCGCGACAGATGATTGTAGAGCGAGATTGAAGATGGTGGCCTTGAAATAAATCATGTAAAATATGCTGAAGTGTTCGAGTATTATTTAATGGAAAAGGCACGTTTACATCTCTTAGTGTAGGGTTATTATACGAGTATAATGCGTGTATGGGGGCATACACGTTGTCAGGTTGGCCGAGTGTAGGGTTGATGTTATTTTGTGACGCGCATGCTACGGATTCTGTGAACGTTTTGGTGGTTTTATGGAAAGTATTAATGGCAACGTGTGATTTCACGGAGATCTATGGCATGTGCGAGGGCGCGATGGCAACACAGGGAGGTGGATGCCAGCGCGACAGATGATTGTAGAGCGAGATTGAAGATGGTGGCCTTGAAATAAATCATGTAAAATATGCTGAAGTGTTCGAGTATTATTTAATGGAAAAGGCACGTTTACACATATAAGACAAGTATTACAGAGGTACTTATCCATAATCATGCACCTTATTGACCATAGCCATCAGCAGTTCCTAGAACCTAGTGTACACGGATGGACAAGCTCACACTACAGTGAGAAGGAAATAAAGCTGTTTACACATTATGTGAACACGATTGTATCTTGAAGGCTCAAGACGTGGAGACTAGATTATTAAAAAGGAATACGTATCTCTTAAAGGAGAAATTTTCAAAAGTATCCAGTTTTTGTAGTAAATAATAGTATAAAACCTACCGCAATAAGCGATACAATTGGACTAAGCATAGGCAGAAAGGCTTGGTATTTAATCATTTATAATAATCATTAGCGGCGCCATCTAATAAGTATAACGCATGTAACGGAAATTTTGTCTCATACCTAAAGAGAAATTTCCTCCTTCAATCTAGGCTCGATGATTGAAAAATTAAAACATCAGGATATTATAGTTCCATGGTATACTTAGTGTCATTTTGTCAGGATTGAGACTTAATATCAGACATGAATTACCTTTAAGAAACGAGGCTTACGTGTCCGTGTACTTATGTGTCACGAATGTATTCAGTGACACGCATTGGCTTTAAATGTGCAGGCATTTTTTAACCTTCCAATTAAATATTTGTTTCGATTAAAGACTGCTTAATAGAGATAGGTCTCCACGCTCGATACCGCCTAGACTAGATATTGACTAGATACCGCCTCTTATTTGTCATGTACGGCAAATAAGAATTATTAAGATAAGTCAATCATGGCAGTGTGTTCCCGCATTCACAAGGAGCCACAAACCTCCAACTTAACATAGTACGTTAATATTACATACTGACATAATGACTGAAAGAATATACTGTCCCTACCATCCTTATACATTTATGAGAACATCATGTATGTGCGTAAAAATTTACATAAATTCAAATTAAATAGTGACCTCCATAATTTTAATACTAGGAATAAAGACAAAATAGCTGTACCTAGCTTTAGATTATCTAAAACAAATAAAAAGTCATTCTTAGAAAATAGTATACGTTTCTATAATAAAATCTCAAAAGAGTTAACTGGGCTCTTATAAAGGGTAAATTCGATATAAAATCTACTTTAGAGTTTGTGTTACCGTTTGTATTTGGATGTGTTTGTGTAAACTTAAGTGCTAGGAACAAAACCTAGATTAACAAAAATATTTCTTCGCTTCTTACGACTTAATTCTAGTCTATTTTAGCATTTTTGTTACTAATAATAGGTTCATATTAATATTATTTAAGATTATCAGAATATCAGTTAACCAATTTTCATATATTTGCTATTGACAATAGTAAAGGATGTTGCAAAGAAATAATAAAAATCTAGATCTCTTGTTCTTGTACACCCGTAAAATGGATGGGTTGTTGGAACTGACAGCGATATTATTATTATTATATAATGCTTACTAGGTTTATGATGCCTGGACCGCTTCCCCTTCCCCTGGACGAGTATCAGGAGCGCAGCCAGGTATAGCCAGTGACACCGCATCCTGACTCCTGCCTCTTACTGCACCATCACAATAACTGTTCACCACTTCTGCGAGCCTAGTACTAACACTTAAACTTATACTTAAACTTTAACTTATTCAATAAAAACAGTTAAAATCCTCTTATCTAATAATTTAAATATTATTATTATGTAAGTACATACATTAAATTCAAAATAAAATAATTAGACCCCTATTTATACACTAATTTATACCAATTACACCCATAGTTTCCTCAAAGCATATTAAAAATATATAAATTAAGTTTACTTTTCAAAAGTTCACACACGAAAATAAATCCGATCACAAGTTTTACACAAGTGAGGTTGACACACGACACAACCTGATCGCGGCAAAAACCCGACTGACTGCCACTTTGGGCTTTGAGACTGAGCTTTGGGCTTTGAGTCTTGGCCACAAGTTTTACGTGGTAAATACAATATTTTTTCTCATAAGTTGATACCAAGTATTTGATAATAAAAAAATACTCATTATATTATTATCAATCGCAAACTATTCTAATAAAAGTTGTGATTTTTCTTTATCTTATTTCTGAAAGCTCTGTCTCGAATCCTGAAGAACACCACGACTTGAAGATAAGCTTTAAGCTTTTAATGCTTGCTTTACTCAGTTCTGCTACTTGCCGCTAGATGGCAGTAAAATAAATAATTTAGCTCATTCATATGCTAGGCATATTAAATTTGTTCGATAATATAAGGTGGTATTAATAGTACTTATTTTATCATAAATCACACCTTTTTCAACAAAGGGTTAGGCAGAGGTGTATCTAGAACCCAGTCCCATAATAATATACCTGCCAAATACTAGTGGCTGGTATCAGATTTGACTTGATGTGATGTGCTTTTGAGTTACCTCGTGTGTAGACTTCAAAATCTTTTTTGTCTATGTTAGTCGTATGTTATATATTAAGTACTATTTTTGCTTTGATACTGTTCTACGTTCTTCCCTTTCTGAATTCTGAACCTCATCAACAAGTGTAAAACATAAGCATTTTATTTTACCTCTAGCATATGCTGAATGCATCCCTTTTGCCTTCATATTATATTGTATTAGTAATAAGTTTAATTTTATTTATATAAATAATTGTTATGATATCTACGGTGTATCCCGTACGAGTACACGCGATTTTGTAGTAGTTTATTTAGATTTAGAGACCAATTATTATTATTTAATCACCTTTTGCTTGTTTTTGTAGTATTAGATAGATTCATTTTATGTTGTAATTAATGGAGGCAATAAATATTTATTTATTTATTTATATTAAATCTCATCTGGGCTCTCATGGCAGTCCCCCAGCCTAGACGAGCCAAATGAAGCGCAAGTGTAACTACCTAACTTTTCTCGAAGCTCTTCGTCGTTTTTTGAACTTTCATTACTATGAGAACTTCGTTACTATGAGAACCACTGTATACTCGTAACAAAAAAGTCATAAACAGTGAATACATTATTCGCCTTCCGCCCATGTGACAGAACGAACTGAACTAAGGTGTTGTTGAGTTTGTGAAGTTACAAATTATTTTATTGTGATAAAAACGATAACCAGTTACAATTATCCCACAGATCTTATTACAAGTTACACACTTATTAGATAGATAGATAGATAAACACGTTATTGGTACACCACAAAACAATAAATCTTAATAAAAATTGAAGAATACAGTATATAGTGCAACAATTGGCGGTCTTATCGTCTAAGAGCGATCTCTTCCAGACAACCGTGCAGGGAGAGGAGAGTATTACATGTACAAACTTAAAATTGTGTTACAAGATAAGATAATAGAAAATTACAATTATTGTTATTATTCATCATCAGCCGTAGGTGATCCACTACTGAACATAGGCCTCCCCCATAAAGGGGGGCTTTGTCAATACTCGACACGCTTGGCGGGTTGTCGAGCGCAGTTCGATGATTTTTTTTTTGCAGAGGACGCTGCTGCCCGTCCTCTGGATCTGTTAACCCTTAGCCGGCTCTTACGGCAACCACGAGTAGAGAGGGTGGAGCACTATTCTAAAGCCGATAACTCCACGACTTATATTGTTATTATTATTATAAAATAAATTGAATAAAATTGTAAAATTAAATTAATTATCTAGGTATCACTAGCATCAGGTTTACCTGCATAACTCCGTTGATCTTTTAAATTCTCACAATATTTGATTACTGCAGGCATAATGGTAGACCATTTGTCAAAAGAAATGTCAAAATCAGTGTTGGTATCGCGAAGTGCATTGAGGGGGCGCAGAGGTAGAACTTCATGATGTTAGGCCGTGTAGAGTTAGAAGCTTGGCTCTACATGATATCTGATAACTTTTGACAATACAAGCCATATGGTCTCGTCTTGGCGACAGTTTAAATGAAAATGTTTTTGCTGGAATTATAATGTATGTGATCGTAACTAATTGTATTAATGCTGTAGTATGGCGATTAATTAATTTAGTATGGCGCATTCAATGTTGTATTGATTTTCAGCGACTAGATAACTATAGGTATCCAAGTCTGTGACTGCTTATCAAACGCCACCAGGCTGTCAGTACTTGCAGCAATACAGGCCATTTTGCCTACCTACAGATGTCTTCAACCCCATGGCCATTTTGAAAAAAAACCACACACTGATTCAACAAAACAATACCTACCTAATTAAGTAAATTATCTAATCTGCTCACCAATTGCACAGTCAGAAATGCTAGGTATCTGTGAAGGAGCACAGTCGGATGGATAGACATACGAAACCATTTTTGCCCAGCATTGAAACAGAGTCGTTTGCGTTCGCTCAGTCTATAATAATTATTATGAATAAAGGTGAAGTTTCCTCATAGCAACATGGATAAGTGATTTGCTGTCATGATTTATCTTGGACCATTTTCTTATTATTTATATTTTTTTTGTTGTAATTTAATTATTTTCAACAATAATTATTAATAATACTTAATTTAAAACATGTAACTATCCACAGAACTTGGTCAAAGTGATCTAGTTCTATTGGCTTAGATTAATCCACAAGTTAGTTACAAGTACCTACGTAATCGTGGATAGGTCAAGTATCTTCTTACGTAATTAAATGAATTAAAGTCAAATATGTTACTTATTACCGTTCCCGATATATAGAGTGGTATAAAGAGCGGGATCAGCTTACCAACAAAATTCACAAGTGGCTTCAGGTGTCCCACGAGTAGGTAGGTTTATAGAGTAGTCTTATTTGACTAAATATATATAATAAATTTAATGAGTAGGTTAGCCGATCCCGATTGATGAGTTCAAGGCGGCCTCGGTTGACGTAGGAGCCTTTAATTACGTAGGTACCTATTAAAGACTCTTCACTCCTAAGCCGCCAGGCTTTACCCCCCGGCGGCCCCCGACACAACTCAGCAGTTTTTTCAGCGCTTCGTATTGCTATGCACGGGCGCAGGTCACCGAGATAATTCTTCTAAATTTGTTCTCCAACAAGAGTCGCCGGCATAGATGTGTAGAGTCCTTTAAGAATGGTAGGGATTCGGATTTCACAAATGAAACCAATAATATACGAACAATAAGCCAAAAATGTTTAATGTTTATATTATTATCGATAAATTTACATTGCGTTTATCGTAACACCAAAAACTGGACACCCACGACACGCGGCGCGGCACAAGGCGCGCCTCCACTAAACGAGTAAAAATTCACCTAAAAAAATCGTCGCTAAACCAGGTAGGACATACATAGATAGTGTTCGGATATGCCTGTAGGGGGCCGGTACGGCGCCCCCGCCCTGCGGGCCCGGCCGGGCCGCCTCAGACGAACCACTCGTCCTTGTGCGGGGCGGCGCTCAGCGCTGCGCCCGCGCCCGGAGGCGGCCCGGGAGCGCCGCCGTGTACCCGCGCGGGCCCGCAGGGAGCTGCCAGTTTCCCGGCAGCGCGGTCACTGGGCCGGCGCCGGCCGCCTGGGTGCCGGCCGCCGCGCCGTTACCGCTCGCCGAGCCGACCTGTTGCACTGCAACACCACACAACACGCGCGCGCTCGTCACTCCGCTGCCCTCGAGGACCGAGGATCCGCCGACACGTAGCGTGAGCTCAGCAGTACTAGCTACTGGTGTCAATACACTAATTCACTAAACAAATACGATTCTATTTAGTTCGTTATAGGTACCAGTGTCATGGTGCTGGATACGCTACGTGTCGGCAGAAGTGAACGCTCCTTTAGCACTAGGTGTCTGTATTCAGTGTTACTACGGCGAACTACTCGGCTACACGGCTCGCGGTCGCTCCGAGCCGCCGGTAATAAGCAACGCTTACTGGAACATAAAAGCTGTGCATGTGAACTATTTATTAAACAACAGGTTAGCACATCGTGACGCCACCGAGTTAAGATTTTTGAAAATTAAAAATGAGATTAGAAAGAAGCGCGTTTCAGATTCCTTAATAAATAATATATTTTATGCATATAGGAAAGATTACAGTGATTTCTTAGGTTTTTGCAGTTGTTTACATAATGAATTAAACAACTGTTAACGTATTTTAGCGCGTATAACTTTTACATAATAGCATACGTGACGTTTCAAACATTTTGTTAGCGGTCACAGGAAGCCTAGATGACATTTGTCTCGAACAATCTGAAAAATTATTGAATCTTCCGCCTATTATTTTAATCAAAACGTTACCGGTGCACGCTGTAAACGCTTACGGTATCGAAATGGTTTCGAAGTTTTCTCTAGAATTCCTTTTAAATTTCTTTAAATTTATTAATATTAATACAGGTTTCCAAGCTGCTGAAAGTGGCTAACCATCTCGATCAAAATTTGGATTGTTTTTTTTTAAATTTCAGTGTAATAATATAACAATATTAAAAACCGTTAAAATTTGTTTAATTAGATAGGATATTCTGAATGCGTGGCGTCACCATGAGCTACATGCCAACTTATCTCAAGTGCTAAATCACAAGACAATTCTAACCTACAAAATCTTCCTTATGTATAAAAGTTGAACAAAAATGTGTATATAAATTGTCTGATGTCTAGCATAACTAATATAATTATATTTTATGTTTGTAAGTAAATTTATACGATTTTGAACTTGACTTAAAACGTGAGTTAAGTCGTTTTATAACATGATAAGTTTATGGTGAACATAATAAGTAATAGATTATAATTGTGTCTACCTAAATAGACATCAGACTGCCTCGTTGGCGTAGTGGGCGCATGCTCGACTGCCAATCAAGAGGTCCCAGGTCAGGCAGTGTTTAATATTGGATTTTCCATTAGGAATTATCTCAATAACTGCCTGGAGTCAGGAACTGTGCCCGGTAGATGGCAATAGGCTCGCCCCCTATTACATGGGACCAATAACATACTGGCGAAATGTGGATGTACCTACTATGGAACTGAGTAATGGGTACACCTCTGCCTACCCCTTCGGGAAAAAAGGCGTTAATGTATGTACCTACATCATAACATAACATATAATAATAATAACATATAATAATTATCGATAATTATTAATAATGTTCAATTAATCACATTTACCGCAGCATATAAGGGGCCATCCATTAATCACGTGATGTTTTTTTAGCATTTTTCACCCCTCCCCCCCCCTTTCGAGCCTCACGTGATTAATGGACGCCCCTTAATCGGTCGATATCTGGGTATATAATATATCAGGGTTTTCTTTTGGATTTGATCTAAAATATAATTCTTATAATATTTTAATTAAGTTTTCAATATTCAGGCCTAAAATGTAGTTTACTTATGTTTTTTTGCTGTTAAGGATGATACCATCGTACTTCTGCTGGAACCATTTCATTCCATTCACACTAGCCTTATAAATCTCCTTTGTTAATCTCCTTTCGTCCATCCTCTCCACATGTCCGAACCATCTAAGCAATCCTTTCTCTATCTTTATATAATCCTATTATTCTTTAATATAATTACTATGGGTTCTGTGAGATGTTTCAGTAGACCTCGCAAGCCCTTATAAGCGTCTCGTGAAGGCGGAGAGGACTAATCGATATATAGGAAAGATTAAATTTTCCAAAAAAGTTCAAAATTGAAATCTGTCCATATTTATAACGTTACAGCAAACATCCGCTCTTTTTTACCCTCCACTCCCCCCTCTTTTGGTATTTTTTTCATAATATCTTGTGTTTGTGAAGTCCTTAGTGTGCCTCTCAAATTTGATATCAAATCTGTCGATAAATAAAGGTATATAGCAAACTTCCCTTCTCTTCCCCCATATTTTTTACCAATAAAAAATCCGACAGATAGACAGACTGACGGACAAAAGCATTTTTGGTTTATCGCAAAACTGAGACGCTTCGCTTGCCCGGCTAATAAATATAGTAGATAGTTATAATATAATATAGATAGTTATAATATAATATAGATAGTTATAATAGTATAGATAGTTAGTCGGTGTGTGATGTTTCTTGTGTTCCTTACGCCAAAACTACTGAACCGATTAGGCTGAAATTTGGTACGTAAATGGCTTAGACCCTGAAATAGGATATAATATGTTATTTTCAGCGGGTGAAACTGCGTGGTGCAGCTAGTGGTGCTATAAATATCTACATTTTAGCCCTGAACTGCTGTATTTATGTTTAAAACAAGCAAGCAATACGCGTTAGCTCTAAAAGCCAATGGAATTTTATAATTAATAATAATTGCAGAAAAATTTTGTGAGCTTCGTGCGCATGCCAATGAAAATGAAAAAAAAACAAATAATAAGTACTTCTAAAAAGCTTTATTTTGCAAAATAAACTTACTAAATACTCGTATGATGAACAACTTTACTATTCGAAGTAGTTTAATTCTGATGTTAATCTATATCAGATGCCTTGAAATAATAATAATAGTCACCACGGTGACTGCTTCGGTGGCGTAGAGGGCACATGCTCGACTGCCAATCAAGAGGTCCCGGGTTCGATCCCCAGGTCAGGCAAAGTGTTAAATATTGGATTTTTCCATTAGGAATTATCTCAATAACTGCCTGGAGTCTGGAACTGTGCCCGGTAGATGGCAATAGGCTCGCCCCCTATTACATGGGACCAATAACATACTGGCGAAATGTGGGTGTATCTACTATGGGACTGATTCCTGGGTACACCTCTGCCTACCCCTTCGGGAAAAAGGCGTGAATGTATGTTATGTTTATGTTATGTTACCACGGTGACATACGAGACAAATTATTCTATAAGAAATTCCCAGATGTCCCTAGATCTGGGAGTTGGGCACCAGTGTGATAGTCGCTGATCTTACAATCGTTTTTAGTGTTTAAAGTTGTTGTTCATCAATAAAAAAAAATAGCACCAAATAAAAATACCTAAGTAAACCACTACACTCCAAGTCGCGATAGACTTTTGAGTCAATATAAAAAAAAAACAGTCTTGAATGTTCGCTAAAACGGATAGTTTTATGCCTTTTCAAAAACCTGTTTTCATATTGCTTTTCTTTGGTATAACTCGCCACTGAGCTTAAATTTTGTATCTACATCATCGTTTATTTGGCCTTTCGAACTTTTTATAATGATTGGTAGATGTCAATGTGCTGGAAATTGTACACAATTTTTTAATTAACCTCCTTCCCCCGCCATTGTGGGGAATTAAAACACCGGGTGGCACTGTGTCTGTTATGGGAAATCAAGATGCTTACCATCAGGCACCTGATTAGCTCGTCTTGTCACTCACAATCATAAAAAAAAGAAAAACCAACTGAAACTGAGTCCTGAGTACACTTCTGCCCTATCCCTTCGGGAAGAAAGACGTGAATGTATGTTTCTTTTATGTTTTCCCCACCAACCACAAACCCATGTCAACAGAGGTATCATAGCAATGAAAATTCCACTTGTAATTAGACAAGTTTAAGGGCATAGCGGAACAATCCACACGGAACGGTTTCAAAAAATGCGTCTTAGTCTGTATAAACCTTTTTAAAGGCGTCTTTGTCAATTAGTTTCTGTTTGCAAAAGTATGTTCTAATTGGTCTAATGAAATATTGGATCATTAATTGTTATGTCAGCTTTGTCACTAAGGTTAGTGAGCCATGGGCCAGAAGTTGAATCGAAATCTTGGTTCCGAGCCAATTAAGATCTACCAATCATTATATTATTGGAGTTAGAGTACCACCATCTTATCTGTTTTGTTAAAAGCGTCGCTAGTGGAGATTTTTGACAGTGGAATTTCAAAATGGCGGCTTACAGGCCGTAGTTCCAATTTTGGCCACTTTAACAGATAACATTGATTTGAAGAAAAGGAGAGATAGGGTAGGTCTCCCAGCGGTTACTCAACGACTGGCACGTGTAATTTGCTGTGTGCAATTTGCACAGTGCAATATTATGAACAACAAAGATAGAAAGACGTACCTAAGACCGAAGTGCGACCGAGAAAATAATATTATTCACTAGAACGACCTTACCACATAACCCACATGAATTGACCCGAGCTGTGTAATTGGGGTAACCCTTTCCGTTAGCAAAAAAAAATTTTTTTTTTTTACTTTACTGACATACGTGGACCTAATGGGACCTAATTTAAGCTATCCATTTTCGAGAAGCCAGTACCTCATCTCCCCTTTTCTTTAAATCAATGACATTTAAGCCGTTGGCTTGTATTAAATGACAGTTATCAAAAAGAGACAAAGTATTTGTAATTCCGGACTTTGTTTTTTGTAATTGGAGTCCTGCCTCAGGCATAAAACTATCCTCGAAACCTTATACCGTGGTAGACGGTGGTGACCGTATCATCCATCAGCTAGGTACTAACAGTGTAGATGTGTGCGCTGGTTGTGCGCACGCCGGCGGCAGTAGCAGCACGCCGCGAGGCCGGCGGCCGCGGCTGCCAGCGCTCCCGCCCCTCCTGCTGCAGCGACCCAGGTGCCGCCGCTCGTCGCGCCGCCACCGTCTGGAAACGTACAACAAGGGCTTGAACGCAATTCGTTCAGAAACAAAGGGAATCAATTGATTGGATTACAAATATACTTACTAACTGGCTTCTCACAAACTGTTTCTATAGTGTTAGGGAATTCAAGAGTATTTGTAACGTTAACGACTGGTACGTGTTATTTTATAATATATGTTTTTTTTTTGTTTTCTTAATTATTATAATTTAAATATTAGTAAATTTTTTTAATTTTTTAAAAATCACCGCCGTGGAGTTACCGGCTTTAGAATAGTGCTCCACCCTCTCTACCCGTGGTTGCCGTAAGAGCCGGCTAAGGGTAACAGATCCAGAGGATGGGCAGCAGCGTCCTCTGCAAAAAACCATCGAACTGCGCTCGACAACCCGTCTGCCAAGCGTGTCGAGTATTGGCAAAACCCCCCCTTTATGGGGGAGGCCTATGTTCCGTAGTGGATTACCAACGGCTGAGATGATGATGATGATGAAATTTTATATATATTATTATAATTTATGTATTATGTAGAATCACAATAATAATTGCAAATTTTGCACGTCTGCTTATAATAGTATAAGGTACTACTAAGAACTAAACCTGTAAAAGTATTTCCGCAAATAAACTATTTGATTGATTGATTGAAAGACTTAGGTGCTGTAGATAATGTTGATTGAGCCAAAAGAGGTGAATGAGTCCACCTCTTTTGGCTCAACCAACTTTCCCAAAACAATTCCTTCTCTAAATGCATATGTTTGCCAGCATGCGTGTATATGTGTTTGTATGTTTGTGGTTCTTCATACCAAATCTACTAAACCGATTAGGCTGAAATTTGGTATGTATATAGATAGTTTAGAGGTTACACCCTGGAATAACACATATGCTACATTACAGCGGGTGAAACCACCGTGCATACTTAGCGAATTATCCGCAATAATCTGTAGTCTGTTTATGGTACAGAATAAACATCTATAGGAATTCAAACACGACGGACCTGAATATTCTACAACTTCACGTTCAGTTTAGTTTTTATGTTTACCAATGGCGATTCACGAACTTTTGCACCAAAGAATTAATTTGTAGGAAGGTATATTACGCTTGTTTCAAATTCACAATATCAAAACATAACTTCGCGTGCGCGCGGCCAAAGGCGGACTTTTGACGCTCTCTCATTGGTCGAAATATTTAATTACTCTGCGAAGCTGAATGCGTTAGTCGTCATTAGCGACGGATACGTTCTCATTTTCTTTAAAATTACGCGTACAGAGAAATAACAAAGAATTTACGAACTGATGGTTCTACACTTGTATATTCTACTTTTGGGAATCAACTGAAGAGCACTGACAATGAGTTATATTTTCACTATATAAATATAAAATTTAAATAGTGTGACATACCGGGGCAGAGTGCTGCGCTATCCTCATCGGATCCGTCAGCGCAGTGGTCTACGCCGTCACACAGGAGGTCGGCATGCACGCAGAACTCCCGCTGCTTGCATCTGAAGTCCTTGCACCCATGCTCTGGAACAGTGGGGAGAGAAAACAAAAATAACCAAGTCATGGTCCTGGTGCAGTAGTTGGCACCGCCTCTCGAGGCGGGCCGTGAGACATGAATGGTGATGAACTGTGGTGGGTAAATTAAATATAAGGTATATACTACCGGAACAAAATCATAAAAAAAAATACTTTGGGCTCTGGCCAGTTTCAAGTTGACGAAAACGGAAATACTTAAACACTACCAACCCATTTTTCTGACTAAAAAGAGAATCATCATCATCTCCGCCATTGGTAATCCACCACTGAACACAGGCCTCCCCTATAAAGGAGGGTTTTGCCAATACTCGACACGCTTGGCAGGCGGATTGGCGAGTATTGGCAAAACCCTCCAATACTCGCCAATCCGCCTGCGCCGCCTGAGTTTTTTGCAGAGGACGCTGCTGCCCGTCCTCTGGATCTGTTCACCCTGATCCGGCTCTTACGGCAACCACGGGTAGAGACGGAATAAAAAAAGATAATAAAATAGAATAATAACACTCATACCGCAAGCAACCGAAAGTAATAGCACAGAATACTAATAAGTAATAGACAAATAGATATTATTAGAATGGTTAGCGACCGGGGGTTTATTCGCATTAGGTGATTTCTTACAGACAGATAAATTATTCTTTGCCCCAAGTTCTCGCTCAGAGTATTTGGACGTTATTGAAAGAATATGTGAATATATTACAGGTATATAAATAAACAAACTATGAACATCCGCAGATCTATTTAATTTGCAACACAATGCCGATAACGAAAGTATAACAATAGGTGAATATATTCGCTAATGATCTTTCAAATCCTTTATTTCCAGTATGTACCTCTGTGTAATATCAGCAACGGTATATGTTTGTCTGAAAGTTGGATGAGATTTTTTTTGAATTATAATCTGTTCTGTGCTATAAGGCCGAAAATTGTTAAACTTCTACTAATTTTTGTTATTTCCTGTATTATGATATTAATATAGAGTTATTTTAATATAGAGATATTCGTATTCTCTTTAATTGAAGCGGAATGATCCTGTATTTCACAGGAGGACTAAAAAGGTCTATTCGGGGAAAAAAAGTGTGGACCTATAATTATCAAAGTCCCTTTAATACCATTTTAATTTATACCGAAGTTGCAGGCAAAAAAGTTAATATAAAACAGACGCGAAGGAAAGGTATCCTTATGAAAGCTCCACAGTTTAACCTCATTAAACAAACCGGGCTCCGGCAGACGGATTGCAAAACCGCGGAAACTTAGAGCAAGGAATTACCCAAGTCCCGGCAGTCCCGGCCACACAAGAGACATTGCTTTGATCTCAATAGTGGTCGAGGGGTGTCTCCCTGCGCCGAGTACATTGACGCGCAGGTACGCTCGCTTCTGAAGCTAAAGCTTAACAAGGGGGTGCGACGTATTGTTTAAAATTTTATTCTGGTGGGGTGTCGCGCCGTGTTTTTGTTGCATAATTCAATGGCATGCGAGCTAAGCATATTGTGCTCTGTGAGCGAATTCTCGCGATGAAAGGGGCTTTTCGAATAATCTGCGTAGCTCCCGTGTTTCTATCCTGCAGTATCTCGAATATGAGAATTTTCAGCTTTTTTCAGCTTTTGCAAAGTCTACATAACTACATATCTTTTCTATTATTATTCATTTTAAACTTTGTCGGACAATTACTTAAGTAGGTGTGTGTTAAATTACTAATGTACTTGTATAGGATTTTGAAAACAGTCTTAGATCGGACCTAACCTATTTAAATTGAAATTTAATATCACATCACTAAAAATTACGACTAAACACCAAACAATCTCCGGTAAGTATGTCCTCGGGACGTCCCCAGCATTCAGGAACTTAATCTTAATGGTAAGAGACTTAAACTTCACAACTATGCCTTAATAGGGGGAGTTCCTGGCCATTATCGGTGCCAACTTGCTGCATTGCCTTTGCTTATTAATGGACTTGGTTTAGAAACCTTAGATTGTGGAAGGAACAATGATTCTGTCTACTATGTTACTATAATACTCGCTATATAAATTGCAGTAAATACTTTAACTAACGTATCAAAGAAACCAGTCCTTTAACACATTTTATGAGCCTACTATGAAATACAATACTGTTACGAGGCTACCAACTTAACGCCTCGCCTATAAATATTACGATGGCTCTCTCATCCACTGCCGCTCTAATGATCCCACTTTACTATGTCGTTAACTACCACTCAATATCCTGTATTGCCAATAATCGGGTATATTGTGACGCTTACCACGAAATAAACAACAGCTTTTGAGACTTTAACAAAGCTTTCAACTGTAACAATATATTCATAGTAAATGCAACTAGGATATTTTTATGATGTCATTACTTGGTTCAATCAATTTAACAAGCCTGAGATAAATAATCATATTTATTATTTATTTAAAAGTAAAGTTGCAAAATAAATGTGTCAGAAGTTTGAGCTCATGACAAAGGAGTGCCGCAAGGCAGTATTCTTGAGCCACAATCATTCAAGTAAGCAAATATTTAATAACCTGTTGGAACTCCTTATAAAAACGAAAGTACCTACATCAAAGGAAGGCATATTTAAGTAAATAAGATGAAAGTCGAACTGCTGCTACCCAGCCCTCTCTGTATTATTGTGAGTCTCGTTGTAAGTTAGCAAATCCTTTACAGTATACTTTTCCACACAGTGAAGCAGAAAATGTAATCGGTGTTAGATATTCTGAGCTCAAAGACGTGAGCGTTTTGGAGTGTATGTGCTAAACAAAGGTTTCCGTCGGGGAATGTTTTTGGACAATTTAATTGCTTCCTTTGTGCCTCCGTCTCTCATTGTTGCCTCATATTTGAATGTAATTTTAACGTCTATTTCTGAGCGAAATTTATCTCTGTTAGCGATACTGTATTTAATTAATTCTGCTACCGTCAACAATTTAATAATTACTTTGTGATTAACAGATATTTTTCCTTATTTATAATAAGATCAATGTCCATAAATCGCTGTAGACAATAGTATAAAAATATGAATAACATTATCAGCAGAAGAAACTAAATCAGATAAAGCAAATGGCAGCTGGTAAGTTACAAATAACAAGTAGATAAATTATATTCATGTGAATGAAATAGACATGTGAGTATATAGAGATAGTAACCCTCGTAGTGAAGGAAAATAGTAACAAAGAGGTAATAAAGTACACGAAACATTCTCGCAACAGGTTTCCAGGGTTAACACGGCCCACGTCGGTGACAGCGCGAAGGCTCACGGAATCCGGCGAGAAACCAATAAAAAAAATATATAAAAGAGTGGAATGTGTAAACGAACTGCCCTGTCGGCTGTTTGTACGAATAAATAAACATTAAAGGGGATAAAATAGGGTCGGACGCACGCTGAAATTTTTGTGTAAAATTGTATTTATCGGGGAACCGTTCAGTGTTATTGCTTCATTTTAAGAATCATCTGTTATTATGTTTTTGAGATAACGATATGAACAATGCAGGCTATCATTTGTAACATATAGGTGGGTTGAGCTACTATTCTATTATGGCTCATATTTCACAATTGTACGTGCGCGGAATTGGTTTTCTATTAATATAATAAAACGACACTTTTCTGTTAGAATCCATAATATAAACTGGTTGAGTCGCAATTGAAATATTGGTAAGATTGCACTTTATGAAGTCGTGTTTTCCGAAATTACATTTACACTTAGTCGTATTATTATTGCAGTCATTGAACAGTCTAAATCCATCCACAAAACATTTTGTATTCACTAAACATAGTATAAATGAACTACATGTTTTCCAAAGGTAGTATAGCGTGTCATGAGAGGAAATCTGATCAATTTAATTAACACCCTCTCTAGGGCTATTATAGTTATTACGCCTAGTGATTGCCTATTCACTTCATAAATAAACACTTCACTGATAAGGAAAATATTTTCCTTTTTTCTCTTCTAATCACAGCTTTTGTTATTCGATTTCAGTAAAACGTTTAGGATAGAAATTATGTTTTCATTAAGGCTTTAAGCGTCTACGATAATCTATTACACGCTTTAACAATTTACATTATTTACCCTTAAAAGCTTTTTAAGGGAAAAGGAAAATCTGGGCCTGGATTTTAATTAAGGGATAATTTTAATTCAAAACATTCGACCATAACATACAATCAAGCCTTTTCCCGAAGGGGTAGGTAGAAGTGTTCCAGGACTCAGTCCCATAGTAGGACCATCATTCGACCAGCTGGTACTGTAACTATGAGCCTCCTAAAGTTGAATTCATACGAAAATATTTCCTATTATATACTTTCCTATTATACATATATACATAATATATCACAATGGAAAGTGTCATCTCAGTTCCATACGAAAAAAATTGCTCTGGTTAGCCTAAAGAGTGTGCGTGACGACAACACACATGGCCAACCAGATTTGCGATTAAAAAATTTCTAATTCAATTTTATTTGTGTATATTGTGGCGGTAATAATATGAAATTGTGTTAGTTAGCAATGATAAATAACTAGTTTTGTTGTGTTTAACCTAGTTTGGTGGTTTTGTACACATTGATCGTGTAATACAGCATTATGGCTGATAATATATTTCCAGTGCAGGCCTGGGTCAGAGAGCGTCAAAGAAATTTTTTACATGTTTTCTGAATCAAGTTATATCTATGACATCGTTATTAATACGTTTGATATATACTTTCCTTGATTCCTTGATTTAATCTCTGCAGCGAAGTTTTTATCAATTTTGCAACTATTCTCTACCTACATGTAATTCCAATAATGTTCTGTCAATTACAAGGTACTTCCCCAATTGATTGATGTTTGATTGCTCCGAATTTTAATCAATTATATTTGGTTTATTTTTCCTGGTGATATGGTTTTTTTTGGGTTCCGCGACTCTAAAGAAAGAACGGAACCCTTAGGAAGATCACTTCGTTCTTCGTCAGTTTGTTTATATGACATAATATGTTATATATAATATGTCTGACAAGATTATTCTTATATTAATTAACATTTTATTATTTATCAAGTGGAAATTAATATCCAAAATAGGTTTGCATTTTTTTTGGAAACATGAAAAAATCAACCTTTAAGTCGACGTCATTATATTTTGATGATATTTTTTTTTCATTGTTGTCCATTTTTTATGGAATTGATTAATTTTATGATGATCACCCATTTCCTAAAGTTTTCTTAGTTCATTTGCACTATTATTGGGTTGGTAGGTACAAGAATTATATACCTATATATTACTCATATGATTACAGCCAAGCAGTTCGATATCATATATTTTTTTTATGATATTGAGTAACAAGACGAGCTAATCAGGTGCCTGAGGGTAAGCATCATGATTGCCCATATCAGACACAGTGCCACACAGTGTTTTAAAAATTCAAAATTCTGCGCGGCACTGCACTGCGCCTGTCACCCTGAGATACGAGTTGTTGAATCTCATCATGCCCAGTAATTTCGCTGGTAACATTGCCCTTCATACCGGAACACAGTAATGTTTGCTCATTACTGCTTGGCGGATGAATAACTGGTAAAGGTGTGGTACTTCCCCAGGCGGCCCCCTGCAAAAGAGACCTACCACTTCAGAAATCATATCGATAATCGATATCATATATTAATGATAAAGACCTTATAATCACTTATCACCACAGTGGATTAACGTTTTACTAATTATGACGCGATTTTGTCAGGTTCGGTGCGTAGGATAATGTATAGCAGCCGGTTTTTTGGAAATGTATTGAGCCTGCTATTTCATACATGGAAATTTCTGTATGTCATATGTGGACATTATTAAATAAAATAAGCATTATCATGTTTATCTTAAATTGTATAATATATATTTAATATTGATGATTTTCTTTTGTTTATGTTAACCACGTAAATGTTGTAATTAATAATGTGCTAACTAAAATAAATACAAAACATACCTAATTTGTGTTTTGAAACGTAATAAAACTAAAAAGCAGTTAATGGTAAAGCCCTACAAGTGATTTATTCATTCTTTTAAGGTGGGACAAATTATTATTATTATTTGCCTGGTTTGTCCCACAGCTGGGCAAAGGCCTCCCTTCCCTCTCACTATTCATCCCGGTTAAGTGCTATGGTAGTTCCACTATGGCAATGTGTCCAGTGGTGGAACAACTCATCAAGTATACATTGCAACTCTGATCGCTAAAAAACAGCAATAAGTATCGTTAAACAAATTAAAATAAGCGCCGTGGTTTTAAATTGAATTTGAAAAATAATGTGGAATAGTTGTTTTGGAATTGGTTCCATAATAAAAGATGTTAAATGCCAAAAACCTGTTACCTAGATGTAGATGTATGACTTAAAGGTTTTAAAATCCTTATGAAACTTACTAGGGTCCTTAACAGCGGTGACGATGAGTTTGAACCCATTGGCGTCAGTGCCCCAGTTGTCGGTCACGTACTTGAGCGTGACGAAGTTGCTGCGAGTGAAGAGTGCGCCCACTTGCTGCTTGGTGTTCCGGCAGGACAGGTCCACCTGGGTCAATGTGCACTTTTTATTAGTAAAACAGAAGAACTAGTGAAACCAAGCTGGTTGCCAACCGTGGTGTCATGGCTCGTTCCCTTATTTGTGTGTCTTAAAGTCTCTGACATGATCTCTAACAGTTACACTTGTGGTCGAGTTAATTATTGCGGTCGAGTTGACTCCCATATCTTCCAAAGCACGGTAACGTCCAATGGCGATTTTTTTAACAGCAATCGTATTGCATTCGAGCTATTATTCACTAACAGTCGAATATTTATGGAATTCGACATACCGACTATATAGTATAAGTTCAATAAACAACTTCGTATTAGGCCTACATATGTAATACGTGTTAATAGGCCCATATATAACTAACAAGATTTGAATCCAGTGCCATGAGGCAAAGCCTGGATACATTTCCAAATTATATGAAGAATAAAATAAGAATACAAATCTAAATAAAACATGACATTTACAGTTAATTGTCAACAGCAACGTTCATTTAGGTAATTACTGATTTAGTTCCCGATAACGAACATTTTCCAACTGAAATGATTGTATTATGACTGTGTCACTGGAGGAGTCACACAATATTTTGTTGTATGTGTGCGTTTCTATGACTATAATATAACACAAACTTATATTTAAATAGTGGTTTTCAACAATGATTTATTCCGATTTTCAAACCCTAGACTTATTTATTTTAATATAACATAAAATCCTATAGTAGTACACCTACACTTTGCCAGTTATGTTTTTTAAGTCCCATAATAATAGAGGGCAAGCCCATTGCAAGCACATCTTTAAAAGAAAAAAGCCCATTGCTATCTACTGTTACAAACTCCACGCTGGCATTGAGAAAATTCATAATGGAAAAATCGAACAACACGTTTCAATAATTAGTAATTGTCATAGAAAACCATGTTATGAAACCATGTTGATACCAAAATCAACACGTGTTGATACCAAAATCAACACAAAAATTAAACAAAACAAACATGATATACTTCATCATCATCATCATCATCTCAGCCATAGGACGTCCACTGCTGAACATAGGCCTCCCCCTTAGATTTCCATCCAGTCCGGTTGTAAGCGGCCTGCATCCAGCGTGCTCCTGCCGTACTTATCAGATCGTTTGTCCACATTGTGGGAGGACGTCATTTCTGTCTCGATCTCGCAGAGAAATCGTATAGCCCTCTCCATAGCTCGTTATTTTGAGCTTACTGATAAGGATGATAAGAAACGTGGTCCCTGACTGTGGAAGTCAGGGACCACGTTTCAGATCCGTAAGTCATCACTGGTAACACACTGGTCGAAGACCTTCGACTTGAGGCACTGAGGTATTTTGGACGAGAAGACATTGCGTAGGTGTCCGAACGCTGCCCAGTCTAGTTGGATTCGACGATTGACCTTTTTCTCGAAGTTGGACCTACCGAGTTGGACTAATTGTCCTAGGTAGACGTACGAGTCAACAGCATCTAGAATCGCGTTCCCAACCGGTACTGGGGTCGGCGCAACATGGGCATTAGAGATCACCTTCGTCTTGTCCATGTCCATTTTAAGGCCGACCCGTTGAGAAACTCGATTGAGGTCTTCGAGCATCATGCTGAGATCTTCCATCGATTCTGCCATGACTATAATGTCGTCGGCAATAGTTAGTTAGTTATGATATAGTTGAATATCAATGAATTATGAAATGGACCAACCCATTCGTTTGTAGAGCGTCATATGATACAGAATTTACATTGAAAAGAAAAGAGTGCTGTCAAAATTTAAAACCTTCCAGTATTCGACATTACAATACCTAATTCAATAGCGATATAAGTTCACATTGAAATTGGATACACAAAAGCCATTTTTTCCTCCTTACGAGTAACATTACGCTCGTTATATCGTCGTAAATTGCGACTGAAATCTAAGACCTATAAAGCCTTTCTGTGTAACCTCATTTTCACCTCTAGACTGCTTAATATTCGCTCTTCAGCAACTTTAGGTACATTATAAAGGCATGTATGCCTGTTTCATAGGTAAGCTTCTCTTTAACCCCCGTCTGGTACATGGTTCTCTCATTTAACCCCCTTAGTCGACGTGAATTTAGTATTAGCTGCTTTGGATTGTGCCGATCGATACGCTCGGTTTTCTTTGGCAGGTGGATTATAGATTTAATTTTTGAGTGCAAAGTGTTATGCGAACTGAATTTAGTAGCGTTTTTAAAATAGAGTTTAGGGTGTGTGACATTGAGAGACCGCAATGTTAAGGAGTAGGTGTTGTGAAGCATCATCGAGTTAATGTGGAGGAACAATCATTGAGGACAATTGAGAATTTGTTTTTTTTTTTTTGCATAAATGGAAAGATCATATATAAGATTCGTAACAAAACTATTTTTAGCTTTTTTATTCGCTATAATTACAAGGTCATATCAAATTAAAAAATCATTTTTATAAATCATTTAATTATCAAATTAATAGCTCATGACCTGTAGTGACGTCACAATGTGATAAAATACATAACTATAACATTACTACGTCACAAAAATGGCGATCAATCGTTGCGCGTTCGTAATCAAGTGACTCATAATGGAATTTTATCAATTTTGAATCGCTCATAATTGAAAAATATATTTTAAAGTGGTTTTTGAATCAGATGATACATAATTTTCATTGAACTTTCAAAATAAATTAAAAAATACGATATTTTTTTCAATTACTCAATTGTAAGAATTTGTAATCTGGATCTGCCATCACTCATCATGGCATCCGTGGCTACAAGAAATATTCCAAAGTAAAGATGTCAGTTTCGGGCGAATCAAAAACGAAAATCGTAATTCGTAACCAAAAATGCTTTGCATATACACCTTTAAGAAAACTTATCAAGTAAACTCATAGTGTAGTGTTGCCAAACCAGCTTGTTTTTCATTAAAACTTCCATTATTTCAACATATTCAGTCAATAGTAAACCATCTCATAGTAGTATAATATGTAAATACCTATACTAACTGTTTTCGCGGCGCGCTTTTTCTCTGCTGAGGCCGCGGGGAACGGACCCCTATTTGCAGGTACCAGGAGGGGGTGGGAGGAAGTCACTCCGGCCCGGCGCTGGTAAGTACCTGCCCCTTCGGCGATACCGGTGGAACCCGGGAAAAATAGCGGGTGTAGGCAGGTGGTCTTCCTACAGGTTGTGAAGGAAAACTCCCAGTGTATTTCCCAACAGCAAGGAAATAGATAGGAGTCCTCAGTTTCCCGCCTAATTTTCCAAATATTAAAGAAACTGTTACCTGTGGTCTCACTCTGAAATCAAAGTCCTTGATTCTCAGGATCACTATTTATTAAAATTAAAAATAGCACTGATTATTCACTTTCACTGGAGAACTGATTTTTCACTGTTTACTCCGACTATATGCAAGGACTGATTCTTCACTGTTTAATTGTTAACACTTCCGCTGTTATAAGGAGACTGATTTAAGCGCGGCTTGCGCCGGCTTTTATACTAGGCAACCGAGGCTCTGATTGGTTGATAGTCTCTGTCTATCCTTGTCTAGACTATCTCTTTCTAGCACTTCCAGAATGTTCCCGAGTCTACCTGAACTCTCTATGGTCCCATACTGGGATGGGTCCCTTCGAGAACATTCCAGAGGCTAATATTCTAGAAAGTTCGCGAGGTTTCGGGAAGCTTCTGGAACCTTCGAGTAAGTTCCAGAGCTTTCGCGAACATTCGTAAACCTATAAATAATATCTAGAGCCTTCGGGAACCGTCTGGAACATTCCAGAAATTTCCACATTTTACTATAAATCTCATAGAACTTTCAACCTTTTATAGAGCCTTTACAAACTGTATGACCTATAGCTATAACTATTGACTTATTCTAAACAAGTCTCGAATATTCCGTGTAGTCGTCACATCTACGTATCCCGTTCGTCGCCAACATTCTCCCCCTCGTGCTGAGCACCAATTTCCGGGTCTGGCGACGTTCTCGGTACCAGCAGCACCAGCTTCGACGTCGGTCTCCGCAGCACTCCTCCTGAAGTCCGGATATCCACTACTCTGGTTCGGCCGTCTGGTCCAGGATACGTGTGGACCACCTCTCCTCTCGGCCACGTTCCTCGGGGCAGCGTAGCATCTACGAGCAGGACGATGTCTCCCTCACAAAGGTTTCTCTTAGATGTCGCTCCCGGCGCTGTTCTCCTTGGTAACAGCGTCGGCAGGTACTCCTTGACCCAGCGGCCCCAGAAGTGGTCTGCTAGGCGCTGTGCTGTCTTCCACGCTTGTCGCCCGTCGATAGCTCCATCGGTGAACGCTCCCAGCCTGCGCGCGCCGCAGGATCGCCCAATGAGAAAGTGGTTGGGAGTGAGCGCCTCCTCTGCGCCCTCGTCGCCGATGTCTGTCAGAGGCCGAGAGTTTACGAGATGCTCGGCTTCCAACAGAAGTGTGTGTAGCACCTCCTCCTTGGGTGCTCTCTCCCGTAAAGTCGTCGATAGCGCTGTCTTCCCTGACCGGACCATTCTCTCCCATGCGCCTCCCATGTTTGGCGCTCCGGGTGGGATGAACTTCCAGCGCACGCCGATTTCTTCTATCCTTGCCTGCATATCACTCGTTTTCATTTTCGCGAACTCTTCTTGTAGTTCTCTGTTACCACCGACAAAGTTAGTCCCGTTGTCGGAGTAGACGACTTCCCCTCTCTTGAAGCCCCGACATATTCCCTGGGTGGCGTTGATCCTCCCCCTCAGTCTGAGTAGCCCATCTTCTTCACAGATGTCTACTCGACGGAGTCTGCTGCCTCTATCTTTTGGACGATCCCTCCGTAGCGATTTGAGTTCCGCTGCGAAGCTCTCGCCTTGGACTCTCTCTCGGTTGGATTCTTCTGTTATTTCCCTTGGGACGGACTCTCGATTGGCCGTCCATCCACGTAGCTTGAACCCTTCCTTTTCGTGAACGAAGTCTACTTCTCGCGATACCTTTGAATCCACGTCTTCTGTCTTGAAGCTTTGGAGGTTATCGTCCATGCAGTGGTTTCTCTTGATCACTTTGGCTGCCTTATAGTTCTCTGGCATTTTCTCTTCCGGGCTCTTCCATAGTAAACCCGTTTTGAAGCTTCCCTCTGGCTGAAGCCGTTGAGTTTTCTCTTCTCGTAGTGTCCTCACTCTGCCTACTGCATCCATGCTAGGACGACGTGGTTCCACTCCCAGTGTTTCGAGGGAGAAGTTTTCCCTCATAAGCGTTTCTCTTTTCTCCCCCGATGGTGCCAAGTGCGCGCAACTATGGAAGCGCACCTCTCTCGCAGGCACACCGTTGTTTCCATGCAGGACCCAGCCCAAAGACGTAAAGGATGCAACTGGCTGATTCGTTTTCCCTTTTCTCGTGTATCTCGACACGATCAGCTCCCAATTGTCCTGTCCAATGAGCATTTGAGGTTTCTCTTCCTCATAGGTCAGCTGCTTGGCCATCTTCTCTAGATGCTTGCAATTTCTCAGTGTCTCTTCACTCACTCGCTGAGACGTTAGGTTAATGTCGGCTATTGTCCTCACGCCACGTATCTTCTTTCTTCCCGATTGATGGATTCCTTTAATCTCCAGGTCGAGGATCATTGACCGATGATTGATCAACATCTTTCCACCGACTGTTTCGAGTGTCAATATTTCCTTGGGACCCGTCGCACCGATCTTTTTTGCCACCTCGGAATCCAGTAGTGAAACCGTAGATCCCTCATCGAGAAGTGCCAGAACCCGTGTTTTCCCTTTAGGCCCGAAGACTTCAACCGGAATAATCTTCAGGTAGGCTCTGGAACTATTCACTGTGTGTACCATATTGGATACCACCTCATTGGTTTCCTTCTCTGGTTTGTCCGTTGTGTCTCTCTTTGGCCATTCCTCATGCAGTAATGAGTGGTGCTGCCTGTGACAGACCTTGCACGATGGCCTTCTGCAGTTCTCTCGACGATGTCGACTGGTCAGGCACTTGAAGCAGATTCTTCCCTTTTTCACGATATTCCACCTTTCCTGCTTTGATGCTTGCAGGAATTCTTTGCAGTCTGGCAGCTTGTGATTCCCTCTACAATGAGGACATCCTTCTTGGTTGTTTTCTCTTTTGTCACTCCTCGGAGGTCCTTCTGAGGTTGCGTGTACTTGTTGCTTCTGTCGTCCAGTTACACGTCCCTTCTCGACGGGCTCTGTGATGGCATGGACTCCACATCGGTCTGCTTCTCTGTTCAGGAACTTGGAGATCATCACTAGGTTGGATGGGTCTTCCTCTTCATGATCAGCCACATAGTCGTACCATCTGTATCTTATCACCGATGGTAACTTATCAATGATGAGTTTCAGGGTCTCTGGTGAGTGTAGGTATTGAGGCTTCTTGAGTCCTTTGATGGCTGCCACGCAGTTGCTGAGTTGGCTTGCAAAGATGCAGACTTCCCGCGGTCCATCTCCCAACCTTGGCAATGTCTTCAACTTTTCCATCTCGGCTAATGCTAGGGTGTCTGGTCTCCCATAGCGTCTGCGTAACTCATCCATGACTTCTTCCGGTGTAGCCGTCGAGTACAATACACTCTTCACTGTTTCCCGTGCTGCTCCTTTTAAGGCTCTTCTCAGGCGAGCCATGTTCTGAACCCCGCTGAACATTGAAGCTGTATCTTCATACACAGTTTTAAAGGCGAGCCATTCTCCACAGCTTCCATCGTAGTAGGGTAATTCATGTAAGTACTTCGGCGGTGGTGAAGCCTTTGATTCCCTTTGGTGGATGGCTTGGACGATCGCATCAGCCAGCTCTCTCGCTCCCGTAGACTCATCACTCTTGTGATGGACTGCTGGATTCTCGAATTCCTTTGAATTCTTCTCTGGTGCCTCCTGGATGGGCTTCTCTGGGATTGTCTTTTGTACCCATTTGTCCACTTCACTAGTTCTGTCATCTTCCCCTTCTTCGATGACAGAACCTTGTTCATCTTCTCCTTCCACTATTTGCAGAAGTTCCAGTTGGATTTGGGCCATATCTTCTGCTGCCTGAGCTGCTTCCTTCCTCTGTTTTGCTGCCTCTAGTTGCAGCTCCAGTAGTTGCCGCTTTGTATCCGAAGACTTGGATGACCTCACTGATGTCGCTCGCTGTGGTCGGTCAAGTCTCGCAGATACCAGGGTGGCTTGTGATGACTCTCCCTGGTCCTTTGGTGTTGTCTCAGTAACACCCGTTGTGGCGGTGGTGGTGGCGGTTGTAGTACACATGGGCACACGTCGCTCCTCCTCCTCCCGTCCCACTCTCGACTTGGTGATGCTTCTCGTCACTGGCATCTTGAATCTCTCTCTGGTCTCCTTGGGTTCACGATGGAGACCTCACTTGGTAGCAGTTCCACTCGCTGGGTCAACCAGCACGCAGGATCCGGCTCGAAGGACCAGCTGTTTTCGCGGCGCGCTTTTTCTCTTTTGAGGCCGCGGGGAACGGACCCCTATTTGCAGGTACCAGGAGGGGGTGGGAGGAAGTCACTCCGGCCCGGCGCTGGTAAGTACCTGCCCCTTCGGCGATACCGGTGGAACCCGGGAAAAATAGCGGGTGTAGGCAGGTGGTCTTCCTACAGGTTGTGAAGGAAAACTCCCAGTGTATTTCCCAACAGCAAGGAAATAGATAGGAGTCCTCAGTTTCCCGCCTAATTTTCCAAATATTAAAGAAACTGTTACCTGTGGTCTCACTCTGAAATCAAAGTCCTTGATTCTCAGGATCACTATTTATTAAAATTAAAAATAGCACTGATTATTCACTTTCACTGGAGAACTGATTTTTCACTGTTTACTCCGACTATATGCAAGGACTGATTCTTCACTGTTTAATTGTTAACACTTCCGCTGTTATAAGGAGACTGATTTAAGCGCGGCTTGCGCCGGCTTTTATACTAGGCAACCGAGGCTCTGATTGGTTGATAGTCTCTGTCTATCCTTGTCTAGACTATCTCTTTCTAGCACTTCCAGAATGTTCCCGAGTCTACCTGAACTCTCTATGGTCCCATACTGGGATGGGTCCCTTCGAGAACATTCCAGAGGCTAATATTCTAGAAAGTTCGCGAGGTTTCGGGAAGCTTCTGGAACCTTCGAGTAAGTTCCAGAGCTTTCGCGAACATTCGTAAACCTATAAATAATATCTAGAGCCTTCGGGAACCGTCTGGAACATTCCAGAAATTTCCACATTTTACTATAAATCTCATAGAACTTTCAACCTTTTATAGAGCCTTTACAAACTGTATGACCTATAGCTATAACTATTGACTTATTCTAAACAAGTCTCGAATATTCCGTGTAGTCGTCACATCTACGTATCCCGTTCGTCGCCAACACTAACAAATAATATCTCAGGGTGACAGGCGCAGTGCAGTGCCGCGCAGAATTTTGAATTTTAAAACACTGGGTGACACTGTGTCTGTTATGGGCAATGATGATGCTTACCATAAGACACCTGATTTGCACGTCTTGTCACTCGCTATCATAAAAAAAAAACTATATAAAATATACCCATGTTCATCCCTCCATAGTCCAAGCCTCGATCACCGGCGACCGGCGTGATCCGTCAGGCACAAGCCATATTTCCTTCATCAGGCCGCGAGCTGTGAGCCCGGCTTAACTGAGCGATGGAGGCGTTACCCGCTGTCATATTTTACGAGGAACGATCGCAGGGACGTGCCCCGGGGAGCTATAGGGATGGCACGTGGTTACTACTCGGAACAACTGAATGCATTTAAGTATAGTTTACGCGTATTTACCAGTTTTATTCGATCTTAATTGATTTAGAATAGATTATGGTGATCAAAAGTTTACAGACGATGTTTTATATGAGTATACAAAGTAAAGCTAAATATTTATTATTTACTGATTAATTTATTGATCGACAATAAGGTTTTCCACGCAACCAGCATTTGTAGCTAGGCAATCATGCTATATATCTTTGAGTGCGAAGTACCGAAATCACAACAGCGTGAGATGAGTATAAACCGTTTATTTTCTGAAGCCACTAATATAGGTAATTACGTTTAAAAATCAAACGTAACTGTAACAATAATATCATACGACCATTACAAAAAAATTACGAACAGTTTTCCATGATATGTTGTGAATGATTGCGACGACGCGACGTGCCTCACGGTTGGCACTTAACTTTAAAAATGGATGGAAAATGAACCAAAGTGGCGGCTCAAAGGAGACTTTGATCAAGTTACGACACTTTGTTAAAGTTTAACATGCTTTAGTGAGGCGCGGGTATTTAGTAAGCTATTTTGAGGAACCTCTGCGGCTTTACAACTATGTCCTTTACGGTAAATTTATGCTCTGTAAACTTTCTGTAACCTTCAATGGAAATATTCAACATTTGTATTTAATTCGCCTTCGTTATCGTATTTGGTCACTACTTTATTATTCCAAAAAGGCAAAGCGCTAATTTTTTTTTGTTATATGAGACAACTTCCACACACGGTCATCTGGTCCCAAACTAGGCTAGAACCTTGTACTATGGTAACCAGAGGACTGATATACATACTTATTATATATGCTTATAACACCCAGACACAGATCAAACAGTCATACTCATGCACACAAATGTTTGACCTGGCCGGGGATCGATACCTGGGGCCTGCGGCACAGAAAGCAGAGTTACTACCATCTGAGCCAACGACGATGTCAAAATTTGAATTTTTTTAAACTATCTAAAGCATAGTGTAATTTTATTCATTTAAACTGACTTTCATTACAATTCTGTAACAAAATTCTAGTCGAGTAAAATCTCGATCCGGCCACAAGAGCTTTACACGAGCTTTACATGGCACTCTCATTTGCGCGTCTACAATTATTACGTTAGTAAGCTTTTAAGCTTTCACAATTTTGTTCGCAGCTTTTACAGATCCCATATTTTCAAACTAGAAAGCCGAGGCAGTGCAAAATATCCCCCTTCTCGTCCCCGACGTAGGGCTGCCTCCGCTCAGGCTGACACCGTTTTGAGAAACTAACACGAAAAGCCTTATTTCACAGCCATAATGTGTTGACAGGTTTGGGCTTAATTAAATAAAAGGTTTAATGGAGCTTATTGTTATTTAGATGTCAGGTTAAAACTTCTGCTTGGATTTAATTTATGAAAATTAAAAGACTTTTAAATACAAGCAGGTACTAGGTACATTATTTAGTTTTTTAGCTATGCGCCGTCTGTTCCACGATGCCTAGGGAAAATTTAGTCGTCGAAAATGTTCAAGACGCGAAGCCTGAAAACTGGCACTAGCAGTATCATGTTTTTCGAAGCAGTAGTTATTCGTTTCTCTTACATACTTAACCTTTTTATTTTACTAGCACCGTATTATAAGATTGATAATTTCTACTTATTTATAAACATAAAATTTATACAACTAAACCATCAAGCACAATACTTAAACATAATTTTTTACGTGGTATATTTTTAATAACGTCAAAAATACTAAGACAAAATGATCTCCGCGTCAACCCTACCTGCCGTCCTCCGCCACGCAATACAAAGGCGTTAGTGGCACTGGACGCGATTCTTATTCGCCCTCTTTATATACTCGACTTTAATAAAGATCCAGAGGGATATTAAAAATTCTTCAGAGTAAAATGCTCAGATTACTCCCGAGCTGGGTCTGGTTGGGTGCTCGCTTGAATTAAGGGTTTGTTATGCAAACTGTGTAGGATCAGCACCGTTAGGCATGTGCTTGGATGCTAGATCTTTATGAATTAAGAAACATATTGTATTGAATTTTAATTATTTATCAATAATTGATTTGTAAAAGGTATATTTGAAAGAATGCCCCGCGGTTTTAAAAAACCAAAAACCTTATAGTTATGCCAAAGTCTAAGCTATTTACAAACCGAATTTGAACACAATCTCTTTAGCAGCTTAGGCGTGAAGAGGTAACAAACATACACTCACACACTCGCACCCAAACTTTCCAGTTTATTGTATTATTAGCCGCATTATATTTCTCAGTAATATGGTATAAGTCATCGATTTAAAATTAAAATTACAACTTTAATGACCCTATTTTTTGTTTTTTTATATGTGGGCGAAACCTAGTTAGATTTGCCATCTCAGTACTAGCCTATTTAAGGCTAATAACAATAAGCACTATAACACTATAGACTGCCTCGGTGGCGTAGAGGGCGCATGCTCGACTGCCAATCAAGAGGTCCCGGGTTCTATCCCCAGGTCAGGCAAGTGTTAAATATTGGATTTTTTCATTAGGAATTATCTCAATAACTGCGTGGAGTCTGGAACTGTGCCCGGTAGATGGCAATAGGCTCGCCCCCTATTACATGGGACCAATAACATACTGGCGAAATGTGGGTGTATCTACTATGGGACTGAGTCCTGGGTAAATCTCTGCCTACCCCTTCGGGAAAAAGGCGTGAATGTATGTTACTATAACACTAATAAGTCCATTTCACTAACATTATCACTACACTAGCTCGAAAAAAAGTCGTCTCACTAGATCCTTGTTTTTCAGTAATAAGAATAAGCTTCGAATATATTTTATCTAAGGGAATAAGTCATCGATTTCCGTTTATCTTAGTAAAAAAGCCATTACAATAGCATTATGAGGTTTGGTACCTTTTCCAAATAGGACTCTCTTTGTTTCAAGGTAACAAAAATCCTTAACCCCCACACAACTTGAAGTGAAAATACTTTGTACCGGACCAAAACTAGTTGACCACTCAAAGTTGGGCATCACAACCGCATTTGCGGATACATAGATAATATATAACTCTATATATTTATTCAGGATTCCGTATACGTAATAGATGTGAGCAGTGATGTAGCTCACACTTATTGTGAAGCAACCGAAAACATTATAGCCTAGGCATATGAAGTTTATTTACATAACATAGCAAACGCCTGTTTTTGATTAATTAATTTACGAATTAAGTAATTCAAAATTAATTTACGACAACCTATTAGTCTCAAACTTATGACAATCATCACAAAATAATATCTACAAAAGAGTGTAGTAGAATTTCTAAAAGCATTTATGTATAGGATATTTTATTCTAGAAGACAAAATCACTTTGCACGATAAGACTAGATTGACACAACTGAATTAGGTAAAGTTATTTGGTAAGTAATTATTGGATAAGTCTTGTTAACCGTGATTATATCGACCAATAGTTAGTTTTTTTTTTGCAAAAATAATACTTACTAACTTTAACTAGCGATCAATTAATCAAAACAGAAGGTTTCTTTAATAACACTGTGAGAATCGTAACGTCAGTCACTGCGCGCCCCTGTCGACCGCACAGGTGAAACTTTGCCCTTTGTGTAATAATGAATACGGGGCATTGTTTGGTACACACGGAGACACGGGACTCGGGACATTCTGGGACGGGCTCGTGATGCGGTTGACCCATTTAAGTTCCGCGAGTCATTGCGTTGTTTTGTTCTGTTCGAACTCTATCAAACTCTTCCAGCGACTAGGAGTGACAATTTCATGTTTAGATATCAGAAGACTTCTAAGTTTTTTTTTACTACCTTGGTGGTGGGTTCAATCACCAGCTTAGGCAAAAATTTTTATTGGATTTTTTCAATGGGAATTTCTCAATGACAGCCTGAAGTCTGGAACTAAAACATGACTGGCGAAGAACCTAACATTTTTCAAAGCAGCAATATGTGCATCAATCCTATTCTAAGACTTATATTATAAGTTCATGAACTTATATTATAAAGAGAGAATCTTTGTTTTTTTGTTTTTTTGTTTGTAACGAATAGGCTCCGAAACTACTGGACCGATTTTAAAAATTCTTTCACTTATGGATAGCTTAATTCAGAATGTGACATAAGCTATATTAGATTTTGAAAAATATTAGGGATCCGTAAGAAAACTGCAATATTGTGAACCAAGGTGTCACATAAATTCATTAATTTGCGTGCGCTGTGAAATCTATTGATGGTAGAATAAAATAATGTACTAGGGGTTTGTAGTACTTACTAATATCTACAAAATAGTCCACGGATATTTCATCCATCTATTTTGGTTTAGTCACAATAATCGAAACAGACATAATATGAATGCGCTGTAATAAGTATTGGAGGTAGATTACAGTAATGTACTGGGGGTTTGTAGTACTTATCAATACCTACAAAACAGTATACATAGATTATATCCATCTTTTTTGGTTTAGTCACAATAATGGAAAAAGTGATTATTTTTCATGCGGTGTGAAAACTATTGGTGGTAGAGTAAAGTAATGTACTAGGGGTTTGTAGTACTTATCAATACCTACAAAATAGTATACGTAGATTATATCCATCTTTTTTTGTTTAGTCACAATAATGGAAAAAGTGATTATTTTTCATGCGGTGTGAAAACTATTGGTGGTAGAGTAAAGTAATGTACTAGGGGTTTGTAGTACTTATCAATACCTACAAAACAGTATACATAGATTATATCCATCTTTTTTGGTTTAGTCACAATAATCGAAGCAGTGATTATTTTTCATGCGGTGTGAAAACTATTGGTGGTAGAGTAAAGTAATGTACTAGGGGTTTGTAGTACTTATCAATACCTACAAAACAGTATACATAGATTATATCCATCTTTTTTGGTTTAGTCACAATAATGGAAAAAGTGATTATTTTTCATGCGGTGTGAAAACTATTGGTGGTAGAGTAAAGTAATGTACTAGGGGTTTGTAGTACTTATCAATACCTACAAAACGGTTCCCTATTCATTCGCATACTATTTTTAGCCATAATTTTACAACTCATAAAATTTTAAGCCATAATATATGTAATAGCTAATGATCACCAGTCATAACGTCAATACTCCTATTATAACTTGTTATAATTTTAATTGTCCTAACATTTGAAACCTATAACATTATATGTCCTAACCATTGATAACCATATTATTTTATGCCATAATCCTAACATGTCCTAACTATTGATATCACTAAAATTATGTGCCATAATCATATATTGTTCGAATGTTATTTGTCATAATATAAATTAAACCTAACCTAACCTAACCAATAGAATTTTGAATGTTCTTAACTCATTAACGTAGTTAAACATCTTTTCTATGTAGCAAACTGTTGAGATATCACATTGCTATAAAAAATATTATAGTAAGGCGCTATTACTGATTATGAATAAAAAAGAAGGTAGTTTCATTATTATTATAAAAATAACACTAAGTCAAATTTTTGTGTTAATATTTGGAACAAAGTGCTTAAACTAATTTTGAAATTATAATTACAATGGAAAACGAGTGCAAAATATTTACAACAGAAAGAGGAGCCACAAATTAAATAACAGTGGATTTACATATGAAAAAAATCGAGAAAATAAAAAAATATTATTGGGTATGTGAGTTACGTCGAGATCCTACTCCTACCCATAAATGCAATACAACACAATATTCCTCACTTGCAAAAATACGTACACTACCGATTATATACAATAACAATTATGAACAATGAAAATTAGGACATACATCATTATTAACTATAAAATTATACATAACAACCACTATGACAACTAACAATAGGAATAAAAACAATTATACACAAAAATATTATAGCAATTAAATATTAGGACAATTTATCAGTATTACTACAAAAAAAATTTATTTCCAATATTATGACTAGAGGAGGTTATGACAAATGATGTATGCGGAAAAATTTTATGACAAAAGAAATTATGCGAATCAATAGGACACCCTACGAAACAGTATACATAGATTATATCCATTTTTTTTGGTTTAGTCACAATAATCGAAGCAGTAATTATTTTTCATGCGGTGTGAAAACTATCGGTGGTAGATTACAGTAATGTACTAGGGGTTTGTAGTAATTATCAATACCTACAAAACAGTATACATAGATTATATCCATCTTTTTTGGTTTAGTCACAATAATCGAAGCAGTGATTATTTTTCATGCGGTGTGAAAACTATTGGTGGTAGAGTAAAGTAATGTACTAGGGGTTTGTAGTACTTATCAATACCTACAAAATAGTATACGTAGATTATATCCATCTTTTTTTGTTTAGTCACAATAATGGAAAAAGTGATTATTTTTCATGCGGTGTGAAAACTATTGGTGGTAGAGTAAAGTAATGTACTAGGGGTTTGTAGTACTTATCAATACCTACAAAACAGTATACATAGATTATATCCATCTTTTTTGGTTTAGTCACAATAATCGAAGCAGTGATTATTTTTCATGCGGTGTGAAAACTATTGGTGGTAGAGTAAAGTAATGTACTAGGGGTTTGTAGTACTTATCAATACCTACAAAACAGTATACATAGATTATATCCATCTTTTTTGGTTTAGTCACAATAATCGAAGCAGTGATTATTTTTCATGCGGTGTGAAAACTATTGGTGGTAGAGTAAAGTAATGTACTAGGGGTTTGTAGTACTTATCAATACCTACAAAACAGTATACATAGATTATATCCATATTTTTTGGTTTAGTCACAATAATCGAAGCAGTGATTATTTTTCATGCGGTGTGAAAACTATCGGTGGTAGATTAAAGTAATGTACTAGGGGTTTGTAGTAATTATCAATACCTATAAAACAGTATACATAGATTATATCCATCTTTTTTGGTTTAGTCACAATAATCGAAGCAGTGATTATTTTTCATGCGGTGTGAAACTATTGGTGGTAGAGTAAAGTAATGTACTAGGGGTTTGTAGTACTTATCAATACCTACAAAACAGTATACATAGATTATATCCATATTTTTTGGTTTAGTCACAATAATCGAAGCAGTGATTATTTTTCATGCGGTGTGAAAACTATCGGTGGTAGAGTAAAGTAATGTACTAGGGGTTTGTAGTACTTATCAATACCTACAAAACAGTATACATAGATTATATCCATATTTTTTGGTTTAGTCACAATAATCGAAGCAGTGATTATTTTTAATGCGGTGTGAAAACTATTGGTGGTAGAGTAAAGTAATGTACTAGGGGATTTTAGTAATTATCTATACCTACAAAACAGTATACATATATTATATCCGTCTTTTTTGTTTAGTCACAATAATCGAAGCAGTGATTATTTTTCATGCGGTGTGAAAACTATTGGTGATAAATTAAAGTAATGTACTAGGGGTTTGTAGTATTTACCAATATCTACAAAATAGTCTACGGACATTATATCCATCTATTTTGGTTTAGTCACAATAATCGAAATTCATTATATGCATGCGATGTGAAAAGTATTGGTGGTAGAATAAAGGAATGTACTAGGGTTTTGTAGTACTTATCAATATCTTCAAAATAGCCTACGATAAATTTATACATGTGTTAAGGTTTGGTCATTGTAACAGAAATAGTCATTAATTTGCGTGCGCTGCGAAAACCATTAGAGTTATATCTATTAAAATACAATGTATCACGAATTTACTCCTGTTAAACGTTCACTATACCTACTTCTTCTACCCGTGCGAAGCCGGGGCGGGTCGCTAGTTTAATTATACGCAGCAAGTATGAGTATTGTTACGTTCGGAATTTTCCTCCTAAAAAAACTTCAACAAACAACGTCGAAGATTCTATATACCGCTAAACTCTAATATTTAGCATAAAGTATAAATGCCTTTCCGCATCTTTATTCACAAAAAACGAATTAAAACCTCCACAGCTCTAGATTTTAATATTCGGCATCTCGGAAGAATAAATGATCGCCGGGAAAAATAAAAACAATTCATATTATGAACAATAAAAAGCTTGGAACAAAGAAGAACTCTCTTGTACACGAAGCGACGCGGACGCTTCTCAAAGATGCCTTTGTTGGGATCAACTTGCACCATTTGAATTTAAAATTGGCGAAAGTTGCGTCTTTCGTCGTGTAAATTATTTGGAAGACACCTGACGGCTGTCTATTGTCACTCTGGACTTTAAGACTCGCACCTGGATAACATTATTTAAATGCTGGAGCGTCTATTGCGACACTTGACAAATTATGCTCGGTTAGCGGAGATTCACTTTGCTCAAAGTATTTTGATATTTGATATCCCAGTTTTATGCAAATACGAGAAAGTCATTTAAGCATTGCCCTAGGATAGACATTATAATATCTAATAGGTTCTACATTTCAAATTTGTGGTAGTATTATACAAGTAGTTACAATATATTTCACTTATCATTCACATCGATCGAGAGTCCTTTCAAATAGAGAAGTAGCAAGTTCGATTAACTCGAGTCCAGATTGGGAAGCCAATGATTCGCTAAGTCCTCATCAAACTGGAAAGTCGCATCACTCAGCGGTTCTCCGAAACCATTAAAGTTAGAAGTTCACCTCAAATTCTACTTACGCAACTCCGTCCGTTAACTTCCAATCTACTCTGGATATTACCTGGAATTAATCCTCTTCGCGATTCAACAATGGAGTGAAATAAATTCGCACAATAACGAGTAACGTCTAGAGCAGTAGGCTCGGAGTTATATCTGTGCTCATTAGAGGAGCGTCTTTAATAAATGTGAGCGGAGACGTCTCAGACACGGGTGAGAAGAGACACGGAGCCTGGTTGAGCTGATAACGCGCAGACGAATAAACCATGATCAATGAGTCGATGAATCGGATCACTGGAATGTGCTTAATTAGATATGGCTGAAGTCTGAGGGGAGCGTGACTCTTTGTTCCATACAATTGTAAAATTGCTTTAGTATTAAAATTCTTCACTTCTGTTATTTACCTACCTATATACTCGTATTTCTAGTTAAATAAATGTGAGTGTAATAAATCATTCATCATCAATAAATCATTTTATTAAAATTTTGGTGCCAGCGCAATGGTATACGTTGGTAAGATCCCAAAACGTTCTAACCCACAAATTATGTATTTGAAGTACACATAATTGATAAGTCAATTCAACAATTATACTTATTCATCAGCATTGTAAGATCAACATTATTGATCACTTTGATGAAATGTTTGATGGACTGCCTCGGTGGCGTAGAGGGCGCATGCTCGACTGCCAATTAAGAGGTCCCGGGTTCGATCCCCAGGTCAGGCAGTGTTAAATATTGGATTTTTCCATTAGGAATTATCTCAATAACTGCCTGGAGTCTGGAAATGTGCCCGGTAGATGGCAATAGGCTCGCCCCCTATTACATGGGACCAATAACATACTGGCGAAATGTGCGGTGTATCTACTATTGGACTGAGTCCTGGGTACACCTCTGCCTACCCCTTCGGGAAAAAAGGCGTGACTGTATGTTTGATGAAATGATAAAATTCTATGTTAAATTTTGCGCTCATGCAATCTGTATTTTTTTTACCTTTGGTGGCGCCGTAGCGTGTGCTCCATCATACACATAAAGATGGTCGTTGCAATCAAGCTGCAGCATCTCGAAGTGCAGCATGAACCGCTGTAAGATGCTGTGCGTCTGGAAGGTCACCGTACAGTCCAGGTTGCGCTCGTTCCGTGACCACACCACGCCACCTTCCACCTTGCGGTACTGCCGCTGTAGGAAATGGTCCTTGCATATTGAATCCATGTAATCTGAGGACCAAGAGAAGTCAAACTTAGAAATTATATACATCATCATTATTTACAGCCTACCATTCCCTATAATATGATGCTTCATGAGCCTGTTCTGTACCGGCAACGTTCAGAAATAACCGGCGGCTTTAGAAATGTGTCTGAGAAAATAGATAACAATATGAGAAGGTAAAAAAATAATTCCGGACATACCAATAGTGCTCGTTTGCAATCATCATTCATACTCCGACATTTAATAAAACCGTTAAACATTGCAGATGGAATTTCCGCTATCAACCATCGCCTTTTAGTAATAAAATTTGGAAGGAAATTACTAGAGATCGCATTCTTATTCACCGCTTATCGCATTCCCGGAGATATCGATTCAGGCCCCTTTCTCAGATAACGTCGTTTAAATTTTCAACTTTGCTGCGAACATTTTAAAATAGATTTTCTGTTTGTCCCATTTTTCTGGTCGACGATAACTGGCTTATCTCTAATCTGCGAAATGACAGTTTATCTTTGATCTGCAGTATCGTCTTTACAGTTGCTATAGTGTGTTATGTTAGTTCAGTGCTTAAGTTATGAAAAATATAGAATAAGTGGAATATTAAGATCTCAGTCGCTTCTTAGGATATGACGCTAGAATAATAGTTTTATGATATTAAATTAAATATCAATTTAAAAATGTAAGTACCTAGTGTCAAATTTAAGTTAAACCTCAAATCATGGGACAGGCTGAAAACACCAATATTTCTTTTTATAAAAATGACCCATAACACCATCACTTTCAATATTATTTTTGTCTTTTAAAATATCTTTATTTTCAACACATTTTGTGTCTTTCCGGAATCAGAATCAGTATCGTATTTCGGCACAACCGTTTCGGCAGTTTTAACTTTTTTTGTACCTGAAGGTATCTCAAACATTAAACCGTCAAAACAGTTTTTTATTTTTGCTTAACATCATTAATTTCCATTCCAGGATATATAAGTTCCTCTTCACCCTTCTCATCACCATACTCTTCAGCCCGACATCATCAGCGCCCACTCCTCGAGTCCTCGACACCATGGTGTCTGGAGTCACTACTGGGTTGGAAGTGCCCAGTAACCTGATCGCCGGGACAGGACCAGGCACGGGAGCCATACAACTAGTGGTCAATATACATACAGATAGTAATGGAAATATTGAGGTGTATACGAATTAGCAGCTTTAATTCTTGATAAAAGATTAAATAGTGATGGAAGCCCTCAACACAAGCACTATAAGAACAACAGACATGAAGGTCTTTTGCTGGAAGAGATTACATGTGAGGAAATACTACTATACTTTGATGTTTTTTGTAAAAAAAAACTAAAGAAGATAATAATGCCCAAATTGAACCAAAAGTGATTGTTGCTTCAGTAGACTTTGGTGAAAACGAAGTGAATCTAGAAGACGCAAAAGATTAACAAGTAATGAAAGGAATTGAAGAAAATAGATAAAGAAAATGAAGCTTCGATAATTTTAAAATCATAGAACGAAGCATGCATTTTCAAAAAGTACAAATTAACTATAAGGGATACCATACCTACAAACAAAACAACACATATATGTGACCAATTTATTATGCGCTTAAGAAGTACTCAACAGCTAAAACTAGAGGACGTGATGAAAGCAAAAATCATAAATCTAATAAATCACCTATTAGATTGATTAAAAATATTAATAATTTTTCCAGGGATTATTAGAGCCTGGATTAATCTACAAAGATTTATAGTACTTATCAACCAACTTTAATGACGCGTGACCGCATTCGATGGACATTGATAACGGTGTGAATTATTTACAAAGCATCAAATTCTTATCAGCCCTTATAGATATCATCAATGTGTGAAACTTGGTGAAAGTCTGGCAAGTTAAAAACTTTTCTGAAACTCACGTATTGTATAGGATTTTTATTTGTTTCAGTTTTAAAATGTGGTAATGTTTTGTCGTAAATAGTTTTAATTTATGTTAAAATCTTTCTTTCTCATTATCTTGATCTTTCTTTTCCTTATTGAATTCTAATTTGTATCGCCGTTTTTTTTAAATTCTTCTATTAAATGTTTGTCTCTCTTTAAAAGTTCTTGCAATTCAATAGTTGTAAGTATTTTGCGTTAACTTATTATTCCTTTAATTCTCTGTTTATATTGTCAAGAAATCATAGCAAATATTGGAAACAAACAACAAACATAATATGAGCCATCGATACGTTTGTGTCACGTACAATATTAAAAGAGACTTTAAAGACGAGGCTAATCCCAATACACACACGGATGTCTGTCAGAAAAATAACAGATACATTATTATTCTAAAGGATACGTGCCTCAGGCAAGATGGTAGAATAGAATAATCATTTATTTGCTTTTAACATGGTGTAAAAGTAGTGGTGCCGCATGTCAAGCTAATAATTAGCATGCAATATTTGCCCTAAATGGTAAATTATTATAATATTACTAGTACCGTGTGACCTAGTAAAAAGTTACTTTATCTGTAGTGTAAGTAGGTATAATCACTATCTATATCTATACTATCTATACTTAATATTATAAAGAGAGAAACTATGCTTTTTTGATTTTTTGTTTTTTTGTTTGTAACGAATAGGCTCAGAAACTACTGGACCGATTTTAAAAATTCTTTCACTTATGGATAGCTTAATTCAGTGTGAGTGACATAGGCTATATGAGATTTTGAAAAAAAATAGGGATCCGTAAGAAAACTGCAATATTGTGAACCAAGGTGTCACATAATATAATTACCATATTCATAAATTTGCGTGCGCTGTGAAATCCATTGATGGTAGAGTAATATAATGTACTAGGGGTTTGTAGTACTTATCAATATCTACAAAATAGTCCACGGAAATTTTATCCATCTATTTTGGTTTAGTCACAATAATCGAAACAGACATTATATGCATGCGCTGTGAAAAGTATTGGTGGTAGAATAAAGTAATGTACTAGGGGTTTGTAATAATTATCAATGCCTACAAAACAGTATACATAGATTATATCCATCTTTTTTGGTTTAGTCAAAATAATCGAAGCAGTAATTAGTTTTCATGCGGTGTGAAAACTATTGGTGGTAGAGTAAAGTAATGTACTAGGGGTTTGTAGTACTTATCAATACTCACAAAACAGTATACATAGATTATATCCATCTTTTTTGGTTTAGTCAAAATAATCAAAGCAGTGATTATTTTGCATGCGGTGTGAAAACTATTGGTGGTAGAGTAAAGTAATGTACTAGGGGTTTGTAGTACTTATCAATACCTACAAAACAGTATACATAGATTATATCCATCTTTTTTGGTTTAGTCACAATAATGGAAGCAGTGATTATTTTTCATGCAGTGTGAAAACTATTGGTGGTAGAGTAAAGTAATGTACTAGGGGTTTGTAGTAATTATCAATACCTACAAAACAGTAAACATAGATTATATCCATCTTTTTTGGTTTAGTCAAAATAATCGAAGCAGTGATTATTTTTCATGCGGTGTGAAAACTATTGGTGGTAGAGTAAAGTAATGTACTAGGGGTTTGTAGTACTTATCAATACCTACAAAACAGTGTACATAGATTATATCCATCTTTTTTGGTTTAGTCAAAATAATCGAAGCAGTGATTATTTTGCATGCGGTGTGAAAACTATTGGTGGTAGAGTAAAGTAATGTACTAGGGCTTTGTAGTACTTATCAATATCTTCAAAATAGCCCACGATAAATTTATACATGTGTTAAGGTTTGGTCATTGTAACAGAAATAGTCATTAATTTGCGTGCGCTGCGTAAACCATTAGGGTTATATCTATTAAAATACAATGTATCACGAATTTACTCCTGTTAAACGTTCACTATACCTACTTCTGCTACCGTGCGAAGCCGGGGCGGGCCGCTAGTATGTTATAAAATCCTCAATGACTCACTGACTGACATAAATCGCAGAGCCCAAACCACTGATCCTAGAGACTTGGAACTTGGAATGTAGGTTGATTTCGTTGTCTGGACGTGTGCTAAGATAGGATTTTTGAAAACTCTCATTCTAAGGGGTCTAACAAGGGCGTCAAAATGTTGGTATAAAACTCACATATTTCATAATGTGATCATGTGAGCGGGCAAAGCCCGTGTTCATACACTAGTTTACTAATATTATAGATTTTGTTAATTTTTATTTGCGAAATATGTTTTGGCGTGTGATTTTTGCGGATTATGACGACACGGGACTGCCTTGCTAGTGCAGTGGCCGCAAGCTTGTCTGCCGATAATGAGGTCCCGGGTTCGATCCCCATGTCAGGCAAAGTGTTAAATATTGGATTTTTCCATTAGAAATTATCTCAAAAATTGCCTGGAGTCTGGAACTGTGCCTGGTAGATGACAAAAGGCTCGCCCCGTGTTACATGGAACCAATAACATACTGGCGAAATGTGGGCGTACCTACTATGGGACTGAGTCCTGGTCACACCTAAAAAAAATTCGGCTATGCACTTCGACATAACGAAATATTTTTACAGCTAGTGATGAGAATTCTATTTTAACTATTTTTATTGGTTGCTGTTAATTAATTATTAGCGTATAATGAATATTATAATGTTCTGGTATATTTAAAATAGATAACGTACTTTCGTAGTATTAAGTTTTCTATTTGTATCTTTGTAATTAAATTAAATGGACGTAAGTTTTGTTTTATTTCATCAGCCACTGCTGGGCATAGACCTCCCTTTGTTTCTGCAACTCTCCCCTATCTCTTGCCATTCGCATCCAGTTGCTTCCCGCCACTGTTATGTTCTTCAATCCATCGCGTCATAGGACGACCTAGGACATAGGATTTCTCCATCCCGATCTAGGCTAGAGGGCTAGATCTAGGATAGAGGGATCTTTGTTATGGCTGTACACCACCTGCCATCACCATGTCTGGCCACTAGACTAGTTTGTTTTATTCATTTATCATTAATTAGTGTAATATTATAACAAAGGAGATAACCATACTTACATTATTATATCATTATAATAATTATTTCTGTAGTGGTAGGCCTCTTTTGCGGGGGGCTGCCTGGGGAAGTACCACACCTTTGCCAGTTATTCATCCGCCAAGCAGTAATGTGCAAACATTACTGTGTTCGGGTATGAAGGGCAATGTTTCCAGCGAAATTACTGGGCATGATGAGATTCACCAACTCATATCTCAGGGTGACAGGCGCAGTGCAGTGCCGCGCAGAATTTTAAATTTTAAAACACTGGGGGGCACTGTGTCTGATATGGGCAATCATGATGCTTAACATCAGGCACCTGATTTGCTCGTCTTGTTACTCACTATCATAAAAAAATAATAATGATAATGATTTCTATGTATACGTTAAGATTAAAATATCTTGAGATTAGTTGTACCTAGTACCTACGTGAGGACATTCTCGGAAAAAAGAATTAGCACTACCGATTAGACGTATACTTAATAAGATAATCTACTCGATGGTAGCTTTCCATTCAAATACATATTATAATCAATAAAAATTATCCTGCTTAATTAGAAATTCAATTTCAAAACCGAAAATGTTGTAATTAGTATTTTTTAACGAAACCTTAGTTAGCCTGAACGTATCATAAACGGTGACTCTTGTTCTGTTAAAATATCAATATTATGTCACTAAGATCGATAATGTGAAATAGCTAGCTACCCACTTAATATTACAAGTGGCAGCCGTGGCCTAGCGGAAATTTTCCTGGCTTCAGGTACTGAGTCCCTGAATAGAATCTCACAAGCTACCGTGTTTCGGATGGCACGTTAAACTGTGAGTCCCGGCTATTTCCTATAAGATATGTAGGGAGCAGTCGTTAGGTCATGTCGGAGGCCTTGAAGGAATATTGGTGACCTGAAACTTTGACAATATGGGTTCTCCACATAATCGATATGAATTGAGCAGTGTAGGTAATTGGGGAAACTCAAAGTGTTAATTGAAATAATAATGCTGCTCGAAAACACGGGCTATACCCGGTCTTTTGATAGGCTTGCACGGAGACCATTTTTTTTAAGTCCAACGTGCAGAGGCCCTTTTGACCTTATAATCTAAAGGTAATGGATAGCACCTATCGAGGTCCATCTCTGAAACCATCTACAGAAGAGGAGCTCAAAGACAGCTCCCGCTAGGTACAACGGCTATTGTGAATGGATGGAAACTACTTGATTTGAGTATAGATATGATTTCTAGATGAATGGTAACCGGGCAATAATGATTATTATTGTCCCGCATCAACCCTGAGACACACAGAGCCACAGAACACAGAGCCACAGAGTCAAATAATAAATGTTATCATATTATACTCCCTGTTCAAAGTACTCAGTATTCAGTAAAATTACCTATAACTTTTTGTGACCACATTATAGGTGACTAACAACCTATACTCGTAGGGATTTCAACTAATAATCTACATAATTTATTATTTCATGAAGTCTTAGAAAAGCTTGTTTTCAAAGTTCATATCTGTGCAATAAGTACATTTATTTATAATAAACCGTTAAACAGAACAATAAGGAAATTAAGATTGGACACATGGTGCATGGACCAGTACTAGCAGTAGTGCACTAGCGGCTGTCGTCAGTCAGACCCAATTTCACAAACAGCGTCCCTATTGCCTCACTGGCCGTAAACGGACCCCAGTAATTACTCCTGACGGCCGAGATGAAACGATAGCCGAGGAGCTCACGGTATGTTGAGTTACTAATAAGTACTCTATTTATTGACGGACAAACGAGTCCATCCTCAAAGAACTTAATACAACAGGACGGCTCCAAACAATCTGTAGGCGGAGAGTCCTAAAATATTTAGGAGAGATCGTCTGGACAGGCTAATTATCACTGCTTGAAAGAAAATATTCCTCTTTTTGAAGACATGGCTCTATAATATGAAAATGCACGAGGAGCTACGCTGCAAGCATCTATACAGCAGCGCAGGAAAAGAAACACAATATTAGTGGATTTCCAAGTCCCTATCATTTATTTCAGTCAAGGATCTATTACTTGAAAATATTTTTGCCAAAAATGTGTCCTTTTACGCCTATACTATAGATAGTCTATAGATGATCTAGCTTTCTAGTAGGTATCAGTTGACCATAACAGTAAACTATCGCATAATTTTTATCACATTAGTGGGATTTTAGAAAAATTAAGGCTTTTATTAGTTAAAAATTGCTGCAAAACCTAGTAAAATAAAGACTTATAACTTGCTGTAACTAATTTTTTTTTTAATAGCCTATACTCGTAAGTAAAGGATACATCTGCTCCTGACTTAAAATACTGTCGTAGGGTCCCCTGATGGACGTGCCTCAGATTAGAGGCGTGGGTCGACCTAATGATTATCACGATGGATATTACAGCCAATGGGAAAGGGTTTTTCCTTAATTTTTCGTTAATGAAGAAAACAAAAAAAAGCGTTAAACGTTTTAAGTATTTTGCGTGTTTTAGAAGTTCCTGTTAGGATACAAAATATTAAGGAAAACATGGATTTGATTCAGATTTTTTATGTACGACTAGTGTAAGCACAGCGGCTTTGCCCGCTCGCAATTAGGAAATGTGGGAGTTTTATTCCAAAACTTTAACTCCTTTTTTTGGACCACTTAGAATGTGAAATTTCAAAAATCCTTTCTTAGCCCACGTTCAGACAACAAAAGGAAAACCTACATTCCAAGTTTCAAGTCTCTAGGATCAGTGGTTTGGGCTCTGCGTTGCATGTCAGTCAGTGAGTCACTTAGGATTTTATAATATATAGTGATACTTCAACTACTCATATCAATCAATTATTTGTGTCCTAATTTTCGATTATTCACATACACAACATAACATCACGCCTTTTTGCCGAAAGGATAGGCAGAAAGTATTCCCAGGACCTAGTCCCATAGCAGGTACACCCACGCTTTGCACTTTGTGTCTTAGATCCCTTGTAATAGGGGGCGAGCCCAGGCTGTAATTTTCCTATTAGAAAAATTCCGATAAAGTCTAATTAAAATCAATATTTTTATTCATGTTCTTTTCTAAATCTTAGTTGAAAACTATTATAAGAAACGCGAATAATTTTCAGGAAAACATCTATATCTCCACGAAACAGTGCGAGTGCACATAATTTCCGATATAAAATTGAGTGAAGGCATAGAACATAAATAACCGATCTCGAACGAACTACTCGTCTCGACAGGAAATGGAATTGTTCACAGCCTGTAAAATCCTGGAAGTGGTGTTAACTTACTAGGACTTTGTTGCTGTATCCAGCAATATGCTCTTTCAATGCAAATAAGCATGTTTACAGTAAAAACACACAGTTATTCATCAGCCAAGCAGTAATGTGCAAACATTACTATGTTCCGGTATGAAGGGCAATGTTACCAGCGAAATTACTGGGCATGATGAGATTCAACAACTCATATCTCAGGGTGACAGGTGCAGTGCAGTGCCACGCAGAATTTTGAATTTTCTAACACTGGGTGGCACTGTGTCTGATATGGGCAATCATGATGCTTACTATCAGGCACCTGATTTGCTCGTCCTGTCACACACTATCAGAAAAAAAAACGTTCGATTCCCGGTGGGAATATTTATTTAATCAAAACTATGCACTATGCAGTTTTGGTTTCTATCAAAATCACATGGAATATTTCAATTTTTTCTGAATTAGCCCTGAAAACCCTTCTAAATATTCATAATATATACTTGTATACTTAGATTTACGTAGTAGGTACTATTATTTAGGCGCAACTTGAAGCGTTCGAACCTGAGAACTTCAAGCTGCCCGTGTATAATCCTAAAACCTGCACTTGTATTACATCAGAGAGTAATTAAACTGTCTGTAGTAAATGTAGTCACGTTGACCTACAGAATGATTTATTGTCTACTCACCCTTTCCTATCTCCTGAGAGTTGGAGCAATTACACAGACTTATTGCTGTTGTGACAGATGCAATCCTGCGTTATTGCACTACGGACTATCTACCAGTACATATTACGAGAATGAGTAGTACCGAGTGAACAAGTTATTGTAACAAACTAAATATTGCAAATCTGACATTTTAAAAAATTAGGTCGTATAAGGTTCTTGTGCGTTTTTCTTGAGGCATCTTTCCGAGACCTTTTAAATCAGGAATTAGAGTTTGAGTTCGATGCGTTTTTAATGTATAACTGATATGTAGTAATACGAAAAAAGGAATAATAAACAAGTAAATGAGGACATAATTCTATTATGTGTGCATGCTTGTTACTAGTTAATTATCTATATACTTTTCAATTAAATTGCTATTGCTTATATGACAATAAATATATTACAAATATTTATATTTATAATCATTATGACTTAGAGAAGATCATGTCTTTACCACTTTAGGATAGTTTTAAACTCAATAAGAGTAGTAAAGATATAAGACTTGGTAACAGAGTAATTCCGTACAGTTTATAAGTAATAAGTGTAATATTACTATCCGTTGTTATTGCCAGTTGTCACGTTCACACAATAACAACAAAAATGGAAGTAAATGTGTTACATTAAAACTTATTATTCGAGACGTTTTTTCTGATCCGGGTCAAAGTACGTTGTTAAAATGTAAATAAAAACTTTTTATCCCGGATGCCGCCTACTCTGTCAAATTGAAAATTTGTAATAAAACGTATTTACGAGATATTACAGCTTTATGGGCACCGTAAACTTTCCAAATTGTGAACGACAATATTTATATCTGGTTTCATATTTACAGAAATAGGCAAAATAAATACTTGTCATCTAACATAACATACATTCACGCCTTTTTCCCGAAGGGGTAGGCAGAGGTGTACCCAGGACTCATTCCCATAGTAAATACACCCACATTTCGCCAGTATGTTATTGCTCCCATGTAATAGGGGGCGAGCCTATTACCATCTACCGGGCCCAGTTCCAGACTCCAAGCAGTTATTGAGATAATTCCTTATGGAAAATCCAATATTTAACACCGCCTGACCTGGGGATCGAACCCGGGACCTCTGGATTGACAGTCGAGCATGCGCCCTCTACGCCACCGAGGCAGTCTATCTAAAGTAATTTAACTTGTCATCTAAAGTAATTTAATCCCCAAGTGGAGCATAAAACATGTTTTTTTTTATGCTCATGATTTTTTTTTATTTAAGCTATTCAATTTTCTGAATGGCTGAGCTAATTTTATAGCTGCATGTGGCAACATTTTGACAAAAAGCCATAAAAATAATATGAAATTGTCGTCATATTTACAATATGACCAAATGTGGCCTAAGTTTTCATAAAAGCAAGTAAGTAGGTACGATAAGAAAAGTTGTGAAGTTAATATTTTGTGAAAATACGTGGAAGCAATTTGGCAAAGCCGCTGAGCGTTATGAGATGGCGCAATAACTTGGATATAAATGTAGTGGGTTCGCCTCTCCACGAGGAAACTTCCACTTTTTATTGAAATAACCATTTTTCCATAATTTCATGAAATTTCCGGTGCTAGTGCCATCCTAACGGATATGATTAGGATATTACGTCATGATACCACTCTTTATGAGATTGGGCTTTTTTTAGCTCAGTCTGAAAATGAAGTATCAACTTTCGTGATACCGCCAATGACAATTTGATAGGGAGGTAGACGAGTGGCGTTCTAACACTGAAAAATTTAGGATTTCATTTTTATGCAAATATTATCACTTATGCGTGGAAAGCAATTCAGTGAGATTTATTTTTCTATCCAGTTTTTTTTTTTTATGGTAGTGAGTAACAAGACCAGCTAATCAGGTGCCTGATGGTAAGCATCATGATTGCCCATATCAGACACAGTGCCACCCAGTGTTTTAAAATTCAAAATTCTGCGCGGCACTGCACTGCGCCTGTCACCCTGAGATACGAGTTGTTGAATCTCATCATGCCCAGTAATGTTTGCACATTACTGCTTGGCGGATGAATAACTGGCAAAGGTGTGGTACTTCCCCAGGCGGCCCCCTGCAAAAGAGGCCTACCACTATAAAAATAGTTCCAGTTCCAAAACACTTCTGAAACTTCTCTCTCACTTCTCTTTCTGACGTTAATTAATGTAAGTTTTTAGAAGGTGTCATTATTTAGTAGGATTGACCAATCAAAGCGGATAATAAGTCATGTTTAAGTTAATGGCTACCACAGCGCTTTTTAATAAAGTCATTAGACTTATAGATTAGTTATGGATTGACACAATTATGTGTCAATCTATACATTATTATTTTTAATGCTCGGGTCGTTGATGTTTAAATAAAAATAGATTTTTATTTAAACATACCTCCCAAAATCTTATATATGAATGAATGATTTTTTATATATTAACTAGTAATAATATTATCATTTGAAAATATTCCTAACCGTATAAGTACATAATAAACTCCTCTCCAAGGAGTTTCATTCATCGCCACGCCGTTCCAGACGTTTAAAAACCTTTTATCTGGCATAGTTTAATGCGTAACGAGCCGGCACTCATCCCAAACGAACTTCAGTAACGTATACCCTATCTTAGCGGCGAAGAGGGGGGAGGGGGGAGGTTATCGACCCGGCTTACACAGGCGGTCATTCACCCCGCCCCCTACGAGCTACGTAGGCCCCGCGTAGCTCCGTAGCACCGTCGTAGCCCAAAACAGAAATACGTTTTTTCTTTTCTATTTTATTTCGATATTGGCCGTGTCGGTTTGTTATTAGCTTTTTAGAACAATATAGGTATTAGAGCAATTTATGGGGTTCCTTTATTGGTATCTTCAGAGAAAGGAGGATAATGAAAGGAGGAGAGTTAATATTGGGATTCCATGCGTGGAACTTCGAATCAGGAATGAGGATTGCTTGTATCACTCAATATCTACCTAACTGCTTGTATTTAAAAGGTTTTTTATTGTGTAAGCTATTGAAGTAGATATAATTTAGTAACTTACATATTAAAAATTAAAACTTAATTTTTTTTATAATAAACATACGAAATTATACCAATTAGTAATTTGTAGTATTTACCAACAAACAAAAAATGAAAAAAGACAACATGCATTTCTTAACTGATCCTTATTTAGACTGAGATTGTCTCGGCGGCGTAGTAGTTTGCAAGCGCTACTGCCGATCATGCGGCCCCAGGTTCGATCCCCAGGTCAGGCAAAGTTTAATACTGGATTTTTTCATTAAGCATTATCTCAATAACTGCCTGGAGTCTGGAACTGTGCCCTGTAGAAAGCAAAAGGCTCGCCTCCTATTCATCATCATCGTAATCATCTCAGCCATAGGACGTCCACTGCTGATCATAGGCGTCCCCCATAGATTTCCATCCGTTCCAATTGTAGCGGTCTGCATCCAGCGTGTTCCTGCCGTCCTTATTAGATCATCTGTCCACCTTGTAGGTGGACATCCTACGCTGCACTGGTCGGTCCGTGGTCTCCAATCGAGAACTTTACAGCCCTATCGGCCATCAGTTCTTGGTGCTATGTGCCGCCCATTGTCACTTCAACTTGCTAATCCCCTAGGCTGTGTCGGTAACTTTTGTTCGTCTACCCCTGGGACATGGGACCTACTGCCAACATACCAGAGCCGAATACTACAGAGGCGAATACTACAGCCGAAGTGTGGATGTGCCTACTATACTACACCTCTGCCAACCCCTTTGAGAAAAAGGTGCGATTGTATGTTAATGTAAGCACATAAGCCGTATAAAGTATTGAGAGTACATTGCTTGGTGACTGACATATAACATACATTAACGCCTTTTTCCCGAAGGGGTAGGCAGAGGTGTACCCAGGACTCAGTCCCATAGTAGATACACCCACATTTCGCCAGTATGTTATTTGTCCCATGTAATAGGGGGCGAGCCTATTGCCATCTACCGGGTACAGTTCCAGACTCCAGGCAGTAATTGAGATAATTCCTAATGGAAAAATCCAATATTAACACTATGCCTGACCTGGGGATCGAACCCGGGACCTCTTGATTGGCAGTCGAGCATGCGCCCAATATGCTACCGAGGCAGTTGGTGACTGACAGTATAGTCAAAGGATATAAATACCATTCCACCGCATCAAATACCATTCATATTGAAGTGAATAGAAGAATAGAGCGCATTCTCTCATCCACAAGAGGTATTTATGGACGAGGTCGGGAAGATACGGGACTCACTTAGGAGATCTCTTTAACTAAAGGCTACTAGAGGGTTATAACTTGGGACGGAAAGTGTTTTGACATTATTTCCAATACAAATGTTTGGTTAGCCTGTTTGCGCAGGTAAAAAGGATAAGCAGAGGTGTATCCGGGACATAGTCATTGCCATTTCCCGGGCACAGTTCCAGACTCCGGACTGACATAGAGAAAATTCGGAATGGAAAAATTACACTTTTTTTTGCCTAAGGAACGAACCTGAGACCTCATAATCGCCGGTAGCAGTTGCGAATCACTACGCCGCCGAGGCACCGAGTCGAGGCACTTACAATCCTCACTTCCTCTTGTTCTAAAGTCCACCATTCTTGCGTATCAGAGCGGGGATGAAATAACTTTTCAACATCTAATTCGTTTTATTTTTTAGTTGTTACCAACGAGATTATATGTTTTTGATAGATAGATATAGTTCAACACGAAAGAGTAGAAAAAAATGGGGCGCCACTGTCTCTTACTAGAGTAAAAAAAAATTAATCAACACATACACTTTAAATAAGTTCCGTTTCTACTCTTTTGTGTCGAGCTATATACTTTATTATACACCTTAAATAGGACACAAAAATACAGGAATATTAAAATAATCTTAGGCTAGTACAAGTGGCGGTCTTATCGCTTAGAGTGATTTCTTCTTTGGTGTCCCACATGTAGGATATTAGCCGAAATGTTTTCATGAAATTAATCATTTTGTTTATTAGAGTAGAATGTAACACACGGCACTAAAACCCATTATAACTCGGTTTCTATTGACTCCTTCGCTACAGCTTGGAAGTAAAATTACCTCTTTTTTTTTTTGTGAGTAACAAGATGGGCAAATCAGGTGCCTGATGGTAAGCATCATGATTGCCCATATCAGACGCAGTGCCACCCAATGTTTTAAAATTTAAAATTCTGCGCGGCACTGCACTGCGCCTGTCACCCTGAGATATGATATATATACCTCGTATACAATGGCTCTCTTTAGCCCCTCGTGTAACAATCCACTACAACAACTACTCAGCAATAACGTTATAAGTATTTAGTAAGCATACTTCTCAGTCAAATAGTATCGCAACTAACATGAGGTATTTACGGCGCGTAGACGCGAGGTTTTCATTAGTCGATAGGGCCCGCATGCAGGGTGCGGGAGATTTCTGTTTAAGCTAAAGAAAGCCTGCTTTCATTGGTCGATAGCCCGTATTCGGAAACTTCCCGTACGCTGTATAACGACTTTGTTAACACCCAATGAAAATGAGCTTTAATGATGATATCTATAATGATGTACTCATGTTATGTTAGTTTATATTAAAAAATTATTTAATCCTAAGTTCCGTAACCAATGTATGTTTCTCAAGCAAGTGAATAATGTATTCTATTTGAGGAATAAATGTCTTAAACCATAACCCATAACATCACCGCTACGTGATACGTGACGTAGTTAACGGCTTCACTTATTTAGGAAAGTCGTGAATCACCTATAGATCGGTACAGTTTGGGTCTCCGGTGTCAAAGAAATATTATAATCCACCAACCTTTTTATTCGTTACCAATAAATAGTAGAATAGAGTACCGTTCAAGACTTCTTATTTTGCCTTGCTTGAAGGATATTTAGTGAATAAGAATTGTACATTCTATTTCCTATTCTATTTTAATTAATAAATGAGCCAAAAACAATAAAAAAATATTTATTGTTTTTGGCTCTTTGTGGCGATTAAAAAAAAACGTAATATGCAGTATAATGAACCTAGATACGTTGAGATAACGGTCACGTTACAAGTAAGGGTGTTGAACAATTTACATAACATGCAAACACACCTTTTACCCAAAAGAGTAAGCAGAGATGTACACAGAGATGTACTCAGTCCCATAGTAAGTACGAGAACAACCACATTTCGCCGGTATTTTATTGGTCCCATTTATAGCACCTATTACATGGGACCAATAACACACTACCTATTGCCATCTAACAGGCACAATTCCAGACTCCAAGCTGTCAAAGAGGTAATTCTTTATTGAAAAATCCAATATCTTACACTGACCTGGGGATCGAACCCGGGACCTCATGATCGGTAGTCAAGCTTGCGCCCACTACGTCACCGAGGCAGTCTCATAATTCATCAATAAATATCTTCCTGTCCTAATCCCACACTAAGTGGGGTCGGCGTCTTCTTCCGCCATCTGCATGCTGTAAAGGTTAGAGCTTTGATTTTGGCTTAAATAAAATAATCATATTGTATTTTATTTGCAAAGAACATAAGTTTTATTAAAATAAGATAAACTTGAATCTGAAATTTATGATTAAGAAATATTTTGTGCGAAACAAGCACAACTTTTGAATCTCTTTGTTATGAAGTACGTTATATAGGTATATAATAAAATCCCAAAAGAGACAACGGGGCAGAGGGTAAATTCAAAACCTATATAACCAATATCTACTTGACATAAGAAGGCTTATTATAAAGTTAATCAGTGCATAGAGGACAAAGACGCATGGAAACTTCTGCATAGCCACCACGCGGCACCTACTAAACGAATGTAACTAAACTAAATATTGTAAAACTATCAGTTGAAAAAATTAAGCCCTACAAGTTTCTTGTGCGTTCTTCTTGTAGAGGTATCTTTTCGAACGCACGGTAGACGCATTAATGTTTATATTCATTGACAACAGACATTGATTGTGAAAAATGTCAGATTATGACCTATTTGATTAAATCTTTTTGAGTTTGAAGTTGACGTCCGAGGAATACGTCTCGTAAGGGCCGTATTCAGGAGAGGGCCACTAAATACGATCACGCGTTAGTTACCCAACACTCGTATCTTGATCTAAATAGGACGAGTTGGTTCCCCGGTCACGTTCTGCGGGACGCCTCAGGCTCAATATTTCGATTCGATTATACGCGAGAGCCGCCTAATTTCTTCGCAAATGGAGTATCAAGGGTGCGGACGCAGGGCGAGTGGCAATATATCAAAGTCCTATTAACTCCTGTTTAGTAATCGGTTGGAACATCAAAAAATAGCATTTGAACATCGGTCCACAGTTGAGGAAGATAACGCTGAACATAAAATAACATCGCCCCTTTTTCGCAAAGGGGTAAGCGTAAGTGTACCCAGGCACCCTGCCAGTTATGTCCCATGTAATAGGGGTGAGCCTATTACCAGACACGGTTCCAGGCTCTCTAGGTTGAGAAAATTCTTTTAAATTTATGGATAAATCTATTAACACTTTTTACTTAATTTGGGGATCGAATACGAGACCTCATAATAATAATAAATAAATATTAACTCGTCTTCGGTTTTCGTCACGAATGCATTTAAAATAAATGAAGATCTTCCTAACCACCTATACTATAATTATGATCTGAAATACGTTCCTGTTGCATGGATTTGATATGCGGGTCGCGGGTCCAAGCGTGACGTGGGAAGGGCAGAGGACATAAGGCCAGGGGAGCAAGGGGAGGAAGAGGGGCCTGAAGGGCCAGAGGAAGCTGTTATCGACAGAGTGCAGCCTCCAACAGCCTTTTTCCATCCAGTGATTAATTAGTCTATGACGGTGATTAATGATTTCCAAAAATGCCGTTCAATTTTGGCTAAGATTGTTTTTGAAGGGTGTGTGATGAGTGTAATGCGTATTTTGTGATTTTGTAAAAGCAGATTAACATTTTTCTTAACTTTTATATCGACCGTGTATTCTGAATCAATTATGACTTATTATATATTTACTTAGGACAGATAATATCCTCTGCAGATGAAATGACAAAGGAAATAAACAGGCGAATAGCCCAAGGATGGAGAAAATACTGGTCACTGAAGGAAATAGTGAAAAGTAAGGATCTAGGCAATCATATAAAAAAGAAAACATTCGAGACCTGCATTCTACCAGTTCTTACTTATGGCTGTGAAACTTGGTCGACAACACTTCACCACAGGGAAAGGCTAACAAAATGCCAACGTGCCATGGAAAGAAGCATGCTAGGGTTAAAAATCAAAGACAGAGTCAGGAACGTAGATATAAGAACAAGAACAAAACTCACGGACATTCTTACCCGGATAGACGTCCAAAAATGGAGATGGGCTGGACATATGCTACGCCATCCCATTAACAAATGGAGCAAACAAGTCACCCTCTGGCAACCAAGAGATGGCAAAAGAGGTAGGGGTCGTCAAGTCAGGAGATGGGAAGATGACTTGAAACAGACAGCGGGACCATTCTGGCTGAGAGTAGCAAGGGACAGGACCCATTGGAAGGAATTGGAGGAGGCCTATGCCAAAAGGCACACCGAACTTAGGGACCTCTTGTAACCCTATGTTTAGGAATAAAAGGCTATTATTATTATTATTATGACTTATGATGATGTGTTAGGTAAAATGTATTCTGCGTCACGACTCTACTGCCTCGGTGGCGTAGAGGGCGCATGCTCGACTGCCAATCATGAGGTCCCGGGTTCAATCCCCAGGTCAGGCAGTCCCTAAAATAATAATATTAATATGAAAATACCTATACAGTGTTACCTTATGATGTTGGCTACTTGGTCCTTCGGGGTTGCTGGTGTTTTTAAGGTAACCCTGTATAGACAAGCCACATTGTCAGAGTTTCAGATCGCCAGGATTCCTACAAGCCCTCCGACATGACCTAACGGGGGTCAGTCCCCCTAAATATCTTATAGGAAACAGCTGGGACCTACAGTTGAACTTGCCATTCGAAACACGGTAGCGTCCAGGAGAAAGTTCACATGGTGGGATTCGATCCAGGGACTCTGGATTTAAAGCTGTGCATATTTCCTCTAGACCACGGATGCTACAATCATATTATCTGCTGCGAGCATATAGCAATCCAAAGTAGTTGCCCAGACATAATAAGAGACGATTGGTCACCCATACATACCCAAGTAGATACTGTACAAAGATGCTTTACTCTAACGTTCGTTCAATCAATAGACAAGATGAGCTACATACTGGGTGATTCAGGATTTCAGCTCGTTGTTTACGTGATTTGAATATTCGAAACTTTCTTCAGTGCTTGTTATAACTTTCATGTTTTATTACAGAAATCAGATTCAAGAGAGTCAAGTGACCCAACATCCCAGAGAAGTGCTAGTATTACGAAGTCTGTCAGTTAATATTAAGGATATAAGACTAATTTTGTAAATATGAATTTATTTTGGTAATTTAATTATGTTGATTACGTACATGGAGTATATAATAATGTATAATACAATAGAATAGAATAGAATACTCTTTATTATGACCAAGGTTCACGGAATACAATCAACTTACAAATTAAATTATTCTTATTGGTTGACAATAGGCGGCCTTATCGCTTTAAGCGATTTGAGTGATAATATGTACTAAATAAACTTTTGATAATTTTGATTTACTTTATCAATGCGAATACTTTTAATCCATGTATTTATGATTACTGAGGTATGGTCATAGTAATTTCCAGGTATAATTTCATTGCATTTTACCTTACTGCTGCAGTAAATCCCCGATGTTAGATGTTGAGTTTGAGTTTTATACCTACTGCACGTTAGTATTATTTATTCTATACCTACAGCTCATACGCGTTTTACTAAATACATAACATAACATAAACATAACATACATTGACGCCTTTTTCCCGAAGGGGTAGGCAGAGGTGTACCCAGGACTCAGTCCCATAGAAGATACATCCACATTTCGCCAGTATGTTATTGGTCCCATGTAATAGGGGGCGAGCCTATTGCCATCTACCGGGCACAGTTCCAGACTCCAGGCAGTTATTGAGATAATCCCTAATGGAAAAATCCAATATTTTAACACTGTCTGACCTAGGGTTTGAACCCGGGACCTCTTGATTGGCAGTCGAGCATGCGCCCTCTACGCCACCGAGGCAGTCTACTAAATACTACAACTACTACTACTACTAATATGTAGTACTAAATACGCTTAACAATAGTTAGTTATCTTACATGTTTTTCAAGATTTTCAGTGACTTTGTACAATCTAAACACTGATTAATTCAGGAAATTACACCTGAATTGCTTTGTGACGATAAACTCTGTAGTCACAGTCGTATCGGACGTAGTATCAGTCCGCCTCCCGTCGCGTTCTTACAACGTTATTTATCAATGTTATCTGCGAATAACTTGCGTGGGGGATATCACGATAATAGGAGATCCATGATAGGTGGTTATTTCGGTGGTGGTTGGTGGTCGACCGTGGACAGTAATCATGAAGGCGTTGACTGTGGTAGCCATCGGCGTGGGGTCCGTCGCCGTGCTCGGCCTAGTTGCAGGTAGAAAATGATATTCAAAAATAATTTACCAATTTTAGGGGCAATTTAGTAAAAGATATAAAAACATTTAAATAAAAGTAAATGGATTCCATTTTGCAGTAGAAAATTGTCATTATATAAATTTACTGCTAGATTAGATAATAATATGCAATTTAAAAACGGAAGGTTATCTTATAAGAAGAATCCTCTAATTCTAGAAAGGACGTGGCTATTCACAAACAATTCATAATGAAAATTAATTATTTTAAGAGGAAACAACACCTGTTAGAAATTAGACACAATATTATATTTTTCCAAAACGATGTTCCTTTGTTTCCTCCGGATATATTATTTTTATATTTACTTTACAACCTGTTTTTTTAGATAAAGTTTAGGAATATTTCCTTAATAATTAAAAGAATTATACAAACTATTCTTTTTCCTAAAGGAATTTATGAATAAGGAATTTTAGATGTTTATCTAAAAATCCTAGTTTTACTCGTGTGTGTTATGTGTTTTTCCACGTTGTTTATATATTCACTAGAATAAAATAAAGAGTCAAGAAGAGGAAATACAATATAATTGGGACATAGTTTAGTGCATTTTTAAAATATCATGCATTATTTTAAATATCAATTAATTTATTTAATGAGTAAATTATAATTATTCGTAGGTAGGAGAGGAATAAGAAACATAGATTTGGTAATATTTTCAAAGGATTGTGTCACCTTCCTCAAATTGTCCTTACGTCTTAAACAGATAAAGCAATCTTAGTTACCTAATATGCACTACGAATTTATTCAGTCATTTTAATTGGGTGTGTTTTCTGCAACAACCGACTATTTTTAGGGTTCCATATCTCAAAAGGAAAAAAGGAACCCTTATAGGATCATTATGTTGACCGTATGTCTGTCTGTCCGTCTGTGTGTCTGACCAACTGTCAAGAACCTCTTTTGGGAATGCGTTGAGGTATCAAGTTGAAACTCGTATCAACAACTCAAATTCACAGTCCCTTACTGTTGTAAAAAAATCTATCTTCTAAGTGAACGCAATCAAAAGATAAGGCCAATTTATCGCATATTTCCATACCTTGCGCTACGAGGTAAAATAAAAACTTCTAGAGTAAGCACTTCCCGTTAACCTAGCATCATGAAGTTTGGTAAGAAGCGAAATCTTATATCACAAGTAACAGAAGAAATCCCAAAATTGTATCTTTTCATACAAAAATTGTTATTTCAAACATGTTTGCAACTAAATGACGTTGTATGTTCTTAGAACGTGGTAGCGTTTTGTTCAGGTGTCTAAGTATGGAACCCTACTTAGCATACTTAACAACATATGCCTTAACAATTTATTTCGACTTAAAGAGGTCAGAGTGTTTTATGCTTGGAATACAGAAATATAACAGAAATATAGAAGATAATATAACCCGACATTTAGAGCTTTTTTTTTTTTTATCTTTACAAGCTATTTAGCTATACAAGAAGGGGGATCACAGGTACCTATAGCACAGGCTTCTTAGCCTAGTTTTGGTGCCTGAAGTCAACAGTATTAAGTACATTTGGTTCATGTTATATAGTTATGAGAATAAAATGTATATCCATCTCCAATGTAAAGGTCGTCTTTGCTTAAATGTTATTGTGCTTAATTATGTACTAAATGTTGTAAATAACTAGTGAAATAAATAAATTTATTATTATTATTATTATTATTATATAGGTATATTGCCTGACATAATAACCACATACTTACTACTTAAAAAAAATATTTAGGACACATCTATTCGAATCAGACCAATCGAATGCTACTCCAATTTCGTCGGGCCTCCAATTTTAAAATTTATTTTAATATCCAAATAATAATTGCATCAACCCTTTTTCCCGCCCAGGTTTCATAACATGGGCAGTTCTATCGAACCAAGCCCCTGCTCCCCTGCCCCCACCGGAGTTGATCCCCCTGGACTGGTGGGAACACTGCGTGCTGTACCAGATCTACCCACGATCCTTCAAGGACAGCGATGGAGATGGCATCGGAGACCTGCAGGGTAAGATCATTCGCAAACTAATAAAATTTTTAAGAATAAGTGTAAATGAAGACATTTCTAAAATTCCCTCGCCTTTTATCATCCCTGGTCACTATCTAGCTGAAAAATATTGATTAAGGCGCCCAATCACGGAGTTATTTGATTACTGGACCATCTCAACCTCCTGCTGCAGCATTCAGATCATGTTTTTAGATCTCTAAATGCTCATGTTCGTTTAGCCTTCAAGTTGATAATCTTAAACGACAAAACTGATTTCCATGAGCTAAGAGCATTTCCCTGGTAACATTACCCTTCAGACCGGAACACAGTAATATTTGCACATTATTGCTTGGCGGATGAATAATTGGCAAAGGTGTGGTACTTCCCCAGGCGGCCCCCTGTAAAAGAGGCCTACCACTACAAAAACGTCAGCTTTAACGCTAAAAAAATGGAACGCATCAAAATCGGTCTTTTCGTTTAGGAGCTACAATGACAGACACACATACACAGATTTACTCCTGCTGAAAATGTTTCCACTGTATCACTCGAATAGAACTGATATCGTATTATTGTTGTTATTTGTTAATTTTGGGGATTTTTGTAGAGGTAGGCCACTTTAGCAGGAGGCCGCCTCGAGAAGTACACCTTTGCCAGTTATTCATCCGCCAAGCAGTCAATGTGCAAACATTACAGTGTTCAGGTCTGAAGGGCAATGTTATCAGCGAAATTACTGGGCATGACGAGTTTCAACAACTAATATCTCAGAGGGACAGGCGCAGTGCAGTGCCGCGCGGAATTCAGAATTTTAAAACACAAGGTGGCACTGTGTCTGATATGGGCAATCATGATGCTTACCATCAGGCACCTGATTTCCTCGTCTTGTCACTCACTATCATAAAAACAATTCAATGTAGCACAAATTTAGTACCATAAGTTTCATTCAAGTAAACACGACTTTATTTACTGGGTCGGGTCTCTGATATACCATATTCCAAAGAACATATTATTCTGATCATGGAACGTTCCTAAAGACCTACAAAATTCGGCGGAACATTTCATCAATGCATAGTACATAAATAGAGTTACATGGCAAAATATATATCACTCAGTGATGAAAATAAAATGACCGAGCAATCACGGTTTATTGTGTACTTACTATAGATGTTATGTATATGTATACTATGTATAGTCGGCATCAAAGTAATACAAATGCAAAACTAAATTGGGAGTTAAATCTGCATAAAAGATCCAAAAACTTGCTATTATAACGCTAGACTTTGCTCAAAGTATTTAGTGGCAAAGTCATACAGACTAATGTGAATTCAGATAATACCACCAAAAACTTGCTGAAGATTTAAAAGTTTTATTATTTTATATCCAGCAATTATATTTTAAATACGAACTGAAATAGCAAAAAGTTGTTTAAGTACATCTTAGATCTTAAATTCAGTCCTTATTAAAAAGTCATAAGTGTTTACACATTTGGGTCCTTATGGCACTCCGCATACAGAGCAATTTTTGTTTTGGAACCATCAACATAATTGAGAAACTTTTTCTTGCCGGTTGTAGCCGCAATTCTTAATCAAATTTTGAAATGGTCGACTCATTGCGGTTGCGAATTGGGGAACCCAGCATTTATGTAATAATATGTTAACAGCTGGTTGCTAGTTGCCTGTTGCCGCAACTCTAACTAAAAATTGCACTGTATGCAGAGCTCCTAATTTTTGCGTTGATGGTATAATTTGACCTTGTGTCACCGAGAATACAAATAATTCGACCGAATTCGGTAGGTAATCCCCGTATAAATGGCTTGGTAAAAAACATGGATATTGTTAATACATTTTTAATGTTCCTTGGTACCTTCAATGACAGCAAATGGAGGTCCAATTATATAACCTATTTACATCCTGTGTTACAAGAGAAAATTACAGTTGACATGCTTGTACATTACACGGAAAATTGAGGAAAACATTAATTATTACGGCAAATTATAATGTAACAAGAATAATATTATTATTTTTCTTCTAAATAAATGAGAGATCTCTTCCGCCATCGTAATGATAATATTGCATCAAGAATCAAACTCAAACTAAAAAACCGCATCAGAATCGGTCCATTCATTTAGGAGCTACAATGACAGACAGACACACAGATACACAAACACGTCAAACTTATAACATCCCTTCCTTTTTTCAGACGGGGATTAAAAATAAAGTATATTTCATATTGTAATCATTAATTGTTAATAAATGGCCACGTATACAAATATGATGATCCTCATGCCCACATTGATACCTGTGTTAAGCACAAGATAATACCTAAGGTACATACCTTCTTATTGAATAGAATAGAATTCATTTATATCATAAGTTTCGGGTACAATAGGTCATACTTAAAACTATTTTAGTCCAACCTCCACCTGCCTATTCTAGCGAATGAAATTAAATATAATTATGTACATATAGGTACTAGGTCCATTATTTATATGTGTTCTTATATTCTATACATATATGTTCTTATATTCTATATGTGTTGCCCTATTCTGAATAATAATTTAAATTTTAATCGGTCATAATATAATTATTGTTTACAATGTATAATCAAAAAATTCATTTAGGCTATAGAAACATTTTTCCGTCAACCACTTTGTCAGATTTCGTTTAAATTGTGTTAATGTCATAGTCTTAAATCTATCTGGAATTTTATTAAATATTTTAATGCTCATAATATAACAATTTTTATCTGTCATGCTCAATCTAGTCCGTGGTTTAAGAATCAGATGCTGGTATTGTGAGCGTACGGAGTAACTTTGCAATTCATATAAGTCTTTAAGTTTAACAACTAGTAGTCTTTATGTTTAAAATTATTTCGGTAGGTATACAAAGATTTAGATTTGTGGTTTTTTGACACGTGTATTCTTGTAACCCTTTTAGGTATAATGAGCGAACTAGAGCACTTCGTGGACGCAGGCGTGGACGCGATATGGATGTCCCCTATCTTCGAGTCTCCGATGGTGGACTTCGGTTACGACATCAGCAACTTCTACAAAATACACTATGAATACGGCACTATGGAGGACTTCGAGGATTTGCTTGCTAGAGCTCATGAACTTGGTGAGAATGTTTTATGTAAAAACTTACCCGTCTTTAAAATTACACTGAAATTTCATGATAAAATATAGGTTACGTTAAGAAATCAAATAAATAAATCCACTGAATGAACCAACTGCTGAACCCTTATGTGCACAAGTAGGTACCTACTTTGGGTCTTGGGTAGGTACAGATAAAAGATAAAGATACATTTATGGCCAGTATAGAAAAAACCCAAGAAAACAAATACAAAAAATTAAATAGATTTATATTTCTAGCAATTGGGTCAATGGTACACCTTTGACTACCCCTTTGGGAAAAAGGCGTGGTATTATGTAAGTGTTTATTCTGCATAAAACAATTTCAGCGAAATGCAGTTGCAGAAAAACATCAATAATAATTATTTTGATATCTGATTTAAGCGGATTATTTTGATATCGACCTGTAAGTTTAAACAATATAAGACGAGTTGATTCTCTTCGGATAATTAAATAAAAGCAATTAAATTACGTTTTGTAGCCTGTGGTAACGATAAGATTAACTGTTATCATACAATTTACATTTTAATCCTTTAAACATAATGTGTATCAGTATTTATCACCGCAATGATAAAAAATGTTAATTCGCGATAAATTGTTACATATTTTTTGTAACATTTCGCATAATAAAATAATAAGAGATCGTTTTACCTAATGAAAAGGTAAAGAAATATTTTAACATAACATACGCCATCACGCCTCTTTCCCGAAGGGATAAGCAGAGGTGTAACCGGGGCTCAGTCCCATATTAGGCACTTACACCACATTTCGCCAGTATATTATTGGTCCCATGTAATAGGGGGCGAGCCTATTGCCATCTACCGGGCACAGTTCAAGACTCCAGGCAGTTATTGAGATAATTCCTAATGGGAAAATCCAATATTTAATACTACGCGCATTGTAGAAATGTTATGCCCTAAATTAAATTCCTTTAGATAAAATACTCAACGATATATTATGATTAGAAATGTCGTTTTTAATAAAGATTATTACAATCGATAAGTTAAGGTACCCTGTCATTAAACCTTTGTTTTCTGCATTCCAGGTCTTAAAGTTCTACTAGATTTCGTCCCAAACCACGCGAGTACTGAATCGGAATATTTTATAAAATCCGAGCAAAGAGACCCATTCTTCGAAGACTACTTTATGTGGGCTGATCCTCTACCTGACCCTTACAATGACACCAACCGCCTTCCCCCTTCTAATTGGGTAAGGAACTTAGGTTTAATACTATTAGGTTTAAACTGAAAATATATACTTATATAAATACTTTAAATATTACGGCCACCAGATTTATGTTCACAGAGTGCAAGTGTGAACATAGACCTGACGGTGACTTTGATCGACTTTATCAGAAGCATTTGAAAAGAAAAAGCAGTACACAAACAGAAATGTGAAGCATGCAACCATTTAAAAACCCGTGCCAGGGTTTTTATATGGGCATATATGATGAGATAAAATAAATACAATTTATTTTACTTACTGAGCATAATAAGTTCAATATAATGTAATCTTTGACATAGATTTGATATATTAGAATTAGGATGACTGCGATAGCTTGGTATGCTTGATAAATATACTTAGGTAATAAATATCTCAACAAATTACTTTATAATCACCGTCATTGTCATTAATGATTATTAGCAATATTATAACGAAAATTATCTTGTATTAGACAATAATAACAACAATACAATATAATAATATGGGACAACTTTCACACACGGTCATCTGGTCCCAAACTAGGCTAGAAGCCTGTACTATGGTAACTAGTAACCAGATGACTGATATACATACATATATACGCTTATAACACCCAGACACAGATCAAACAGACATGATCATGCACACAAATGTTTGACCTGGCCGGGGATCGAACCCGGGCCCTACGGCCCAGAAAGCAGAGATACTACCATCTGAGCCAACGAGGCTGTCACACAATAAGGCATTCTCATCTCTCTTTTGTAAATAAAACTGCAAAAATCTCTCCAGGTGAGTCAGTTCGGTGGATCAGCGTGGGAATGGAGCGAGAGCAGGCAGCAGTACTACCTCCACCAGTTCGCCATAGAGCAGGCTGACTTTAACTTCCGCCATCAAGCAGTTCGAGATGAAATGCACAACATTATGGAGTTCTGGCTCGATAAGGGTGCAGATGGGTTCAGAGTAGATGCACTACCTTACTTGATAGAAGCTGATCCAGTAGACCATGAAGGGAAATATCCTGATGATCCTCTCAGTGGGATGGCGCAGTTCGAGTCGCATCAACTTGGATACACGATCCCACTTTATACTAAAGATCTGATTGAGCTCTACGACATAGTATATGAGTGGAGAGAGTTTGTTGATGAGTACAACAGCAATAAAGGTGGTGACACCAGGTCAGTATAAATTTTATTACACGCCTTTTTCCCGAGAGTATGTAAAGGTGTACCCAGGGCCTACTCCCATAGTACATACATCCACACTTTTAATAGAGCACGAGCCTATTGCCGTCTACGGGACACAGTTCCTGACTTCAGGCTGTCATTGAGAAACTTCCTAATGGAAAATCCAATAAAATTTTAATGTCATAGACATCAATAAAGCAGATGGTAAGGCATCACAACATATGATATTGGCACCATCAGAATTAAAAGTCATTTATCTCCCCGTTAGAATATCTACTGTTATTGCTCAGCGGAAATACCACGGATACAAGCGTGTTTTGATAAACAATCCAAATAAGTATTGTATTTTATTAACCGTCCTTACTATTTTTCTAGGGTTTTGTTCTCTGAAGCATACGCCAACATCACAATGACAATGCTTTACTATGGCAATGAGGCTGGCGAGACTGGTGCCCACTTTCCGTTCAATTTTGACTTCATCACGGACCTGTCTGCCAGATCTAACGCCAGAGACTTCGTATTTACTATCCTCAAGTGGCTTACGTATATGCCGTTTGGTGGTGTACCCAACTGGGTGGTAAGTTTCTTTGATCATTAATCAGTATTCTTTTCGTTTCTTAGCTACATTAGTAGCTGAACGCTGCTGAGCAGTAAGGCAGTAACCCAGCTTTTAAAAGAACAAACAAAATAATTAAGAAAGAATATTATTAACGACTCTGTAACGTTTGAAATTACTTTGCAACCATAATTAGCAAAATATCCTCTCATAATCAGCCATCTTCAAAAATGTTTTTCTTTCTCCAGTTTGGCAACCACGACAACAACAGAATGCCGACTCGGTTCAGAAGCAATATGGTGGACGGGCTGAACTCTCTGAACATGCTGCTCCCAGGAGTAGCCGTCACGTACCAAGGCGAAGAGATCGGCATGAACGACGGCTACGTCAGCTGGGAGGATACTGTCGATGTAGAAGCTTGCAACCGAGGCGATCCTGACACTTATCACTTGTACTCGAGAGACCCAGCGAGGACACCTTACCATTGGAACAACTCTACCAGCGCTGGCTTCTCAACGAGTAATAGCACGTGGTTGCCAGTCGCTGACGACTTTATGGAGTTGAATCTTGCTAAACAAAGGGAGGATGAGAGAAGTCATTATAAGGTATAATTTTTTAAAGGCATGAATTGTAAAAATTGAGTCCAATCATCACAGCAGTCATGTTTTCGTTGGCCGTGGTTTACGAAACAAAAAAGACCGCCAATAATATTTTTAGGAAGATAACTTCGTTCGTTGCCATAATCGATTGCTGGGCTGCGGCTATTAGACTTTAACCTTGACTCCGGGTTCTCATAAAGAAGAATAAAAAATTGCGCTCTTTGAGAAAAGTTCAATTATAGCCTAATTAATAATATATGTTGCAGGTATACCAAGCTTTAACAAAACTTCGCAAAGAGACCACTCTGTCCCAAGGGGAATATGACATCAGAGCGTTCACCGACAACTCATTCTACGTGGTTCGAAGCCTCAGAAGTTACGACACATTGTCTTTAATCTTCAACGTGGGTGAAGTGGCAGATACGGTGGACCTGAGCCGTATGCCGCATGTCACGCTGCCAGCTACTGTCTATGTTTCTAGCGTATTCTCTACGAGACTTGCAGGGTAAGGGTTTTCTTCTATGTAAATAAATTCATTGCAGAGTTTTTAGGTCGTACGACAGATTTCAACATAAGCTGGCGACTATACTCTTTTGACGGCGGCTTCAGTTATTTGATGCATGAATACGAAGCATGATAGCACCCAGCTGTAGTGATACACAAATGGTTACCCACCTAAACAGTGACTGAGTAGATTCTTATCCCTAAGATTCAGTCAAAAACCCAGCTTCATCATTCAGAATATTTATAAGCTAATTTTGAATATAGGAAACTTGTCTTCAGTGCTAATTATAATATCTACTATACTTTTTCATGTTTTGTTACAGAACTGAGATTCAAGAGAGCCATGTGACTCTACAGCCCGGGGAAGCGCTAGTTTTAAGAAGTCTGCCTATTTAATATTAACAATAATGATTAGAGGAATTTTGTAAATACTTATTTATTTATTTAATTATGTAAATATTGATTTTCTGTACATTATACGAGTATTATAGAAATGGCGATACTATGAGTAGATAAAGATACTTTACAAAATTCGCTATGAATGTAAGTCATTGGATTTTGTACTACAAATAAAATATGGAAAATATTATATTTCGTTTTAATACCATATGAATAATGAAATAAGAGAGATGGTTTATTAATATCTATTAGTTTAAAAACGTAAAAAAGGCGTAATAAAACTCAGATAACCAACACAATTCTTCTCTGCAAAAAATCTAATCTAAAAACGTACTCTAGTACTCTAGGAACTCTAGCACTACCAAGAATTAATCCAATTTTAAAGTGCTCAATTTATCAAATAAACGTTACCATTTATAAAACATTTGAAAAATTGAGCACAAACTGTTTCAATAAAACATTTTAGACTTCCTGAATTTTTATTAAAGTTTTTTTCAATTTTCAACACGGTCGTCGTTTTTAAATTATTTTAAAAACGTTGAATATCTAAACATTTCCCTTTTCATTTACGAAAACATTTGGAGATATTTTCTATGCTTGTTTTCCGTGTCCATATTTTATCTTTTTTTGGAAACAGAACACCTCTTTCAGAGATAATGTTGGGACGAAACAATTTAACTGATAAAATTGCAAAACTTCATTTAATATTGGAGCGGTAAATGTAGATCCTGATTTTCTCTTACATAAGATTTATATTGAGGCTAAGGTCTTATTGGGAGCCTGTTACGGTGGTCTAGTATTAAAAATATGAAAAAAAACTGAAGTTGCAAATAGATAAATGTATTTTTCTATATAACATGCCACGTCCATGTACCATAAACCAATCGATATTAATATTTACAATACGATAACATTTACGGCTTTTGAGATAACACTAATATTATATTAGGACCCCACGTAGATCTGTGACAAGCGATCATGCCGTCGTGTGTGAAAGTGTTGGGTATAACCGTGGGGCTGGTGTTGGTAGTGGGAATAGTGGTAGGAAGTGTCACATGGGCTATCCTCGCCAGTAGGGGTCCAGCAGCCCCGGAGTTAAGGAGCTTAGACTGGTGGGAACACACCGTTATCTACCAGATATACCCGAGATCTTTTAAAGACAGCGATGGCGATGGCATCGGTGATTTGAGAGGTCAGGATTGAGTTTGACATAATTCTTTGTTTAGGGATATTACACAGTTAAATAAACATATTAATAATTCTGTTGGTAGATCAAACAAATTTACATTTAGCTGTACTGACTTTCTTGTAATGGAAATGATGATGTGTTTGGAAGGCGCGTTAAACTGTGAACAAATTTAAAAGTAAATTATTTTTATCACAATATTACACATTTGTAAGTCAATGCAGACTAGTAATTTATCTACCTTAGGTTCGGAAAGGTTTTTTGGTTTGGTTACACTCGTTTGTTTGGATGGTGGCGCGTGGTGACTATGCAGAAGTGTACAGGCATCTATGTCCTCTATGTACTGATTGACTTTATAATCACTGATTGACGAGGTTGTCACCAATTCTTCTGTACAGTTTATGCAATAAACGAAATTCAGATTCCGATTCTATTCGATATCTTGGGCTTTCAGGTACTCTGTCAAATCATGTAGATAAGGCAGACAACCTATATCTAGTAATATAAGTATGAATACCCGTTCTGATGCTGTACCTATATTACATAATTTTTGAGTGGCTCCAGTCTTTTCACCAATATAATAAAATATCCACCCTATATCTTCTATTATCAGGTATCACCAGTGAGTTAGAACACTTCGTGAACGCTGGTGTGGGTGCGATATGAATGTCTCCTATCTTCGAGTCTCCGATGGTGGACTTCGGTTACGACATCAGCAACTTCTACGACATACACTATGAATATGGCACTATGAGGGACTTTGAAGAGCTGGTGGAGCGAGCTCATGAACTTGGTTAGTATTCACATAACATGCATTACAGCCTTGTATGTAGGTATATTTTTAAAAATATATCTAACAATACTATTAACCAACTTAGTGACTTATCCAAATAAATAATAATCAGATTACTTTGAATGAAGACCGCGTATTATGACTATTGATTACCGTTTAGTTTCTTATATGATTTTATCAATATAATAACAGGCTATAATTGGCATCATAATCACGCCAATAAAATGACAATAAGGACTCGATAAAGTTAGTAAAGGAATAACTAACTAAATATAATAAGATTTTAAACATGAAGATCAGACAGTATATTTTCAAATATGAATTGATAAAAATTACTTTTTATTACTACTTTACTTACTTTACTTTACTTTTTATTGACTGCTTCGGTGGCGTAGTGGGCGCATGCTCGACTGCCAATCAAGAGGTCCCGGGTTCGATCCCCAGGTCAGGCAGTGTTAAATATTGGATTTTTCCATCAGGAATTATCTCAATAACTGCCTGGAGTCTGGAACTGTGCCCGGTAGATGGCAATAGGCTCGCCCCCTATTACATGGGACCAATAACATACTGGCGAAATGTGGGTGTATCTACTATGGGACTGAGTCCTGGGTACACCTCTGCCTACCCCTTCGGGAAAAAAGCGTGAATGTATGTTATGTATGTTATGTTACTTTTTATTTAGGTATAAAGGTTCTGCTAGACTATGTGCCAAACCACGCCAGTACAGAGTCTGAATACTTCAGACTATCTGAGCAAAGGAATCCCCAGTTCGACAACTACTTCGTATGGGCTGACCCTAAGATAGACCCTGACAACGCCACCAATAGGCTCGTGCCTTCTAACTGGGTGAGTCAAAACAATAAAAAAATAACAATAACCAAGTAGAAATTTTCATAGCATTGCTTTTTACCCCTGTCATTCTCTTAGATCAGTCAGTTTGGTGGCACAGTATGGGAATGGAGCGAGGCTCGCCAACAGTACTACCTCCACCAGTTTGCCATAGAACAAGCCGACTTCAACTTCAGAGAACCCGGTGTAAGACAAGAGATGCTCGACATTATGAAATTTTGGATCGACAAAGGCGCTGACGGGTTTAGACTAGATGCTATCCCACATCTTTTCGAAGCGAATCCTGATGACTACGGTGGCGAATATCCTGATGAACCACTAACTGGCAACATGTTCCTGACATCTGATCAGCCAGGATACACCAACCAGCAGTACGTGAGGGATCTCATTGAACTGTATGATGTCGTTTATGAATGGAGAGAAGCAGCCGATAGATGGCAGCAGGAAAGTGGAAGTGAGACGAAGTAAGTTAAACCTAATTAATAACTGACTTGACATTATTATTATTATTTGAATTTATAATCTAACAGAACGGGTTACCCCAATTACACTGCTTGAGTCAATTCATATGGGTTATGTGGACAACCCGTATTGCCAGAGTTTCAGGTCGCCAAGATTCCTGCAAGACCTCCCACATGACCTAACGACTGCCCCCTACATATTATCTTATAGGAAACAGCCGGGACCTACAGTTTAACGTGCCATCCGAAACACGGTAGCGCCCAGGCGAAAAGCCCACATGGTGAGATTCGATCCAGGGACTCCGGATTTTAAGCCGGGCATATTCCCGGTGGACCACAGACTCTACTTGACATATTTCTTTTATATCACAGAATCACAGCCTTCTTTAACTTCTTTTTAGAATACTTCTAGCAGAAGCATACGCTAATATTACCATGACCATGTTATATTATGGAGACGAGAGGAGCAGAATCGGAGCTCATTTCCCTTTCAACTTTGACTTCATCACCAGCCTCTCTGCCAGCTCCAACGCCAGAGACTTTGTATATGTCATATTGAGATGGATGAGCTATATGCCTCATGGAAGCGTCGCTAATTGGGTGGTAAGTTTTGATTATCTTAGTTGGGATGCATGCCCAGAGCAACCTAAAAACTTCTACACTTTCTTGACAGTTTGGGAACCATGACAATAACAGAATGCCTTCAAGATTCCGGACTAATATGGTGGACGGGCTTAACGCTCTCAGCATGCTGCTCCCAGGAGTGGCAGTCACCTACCAGGGTGAGGAGATCGGCATGAGAGATGGCTACGTCAGTTGGGAAGATACAGTCGACGTCGCAGCCTGTAACCAAGGAAATCCAGACAACTACCTGGACTACTCCAGAGATCCTGCCAGGACGCCTTACCATTGGAATAATTCTCCTAGTGCTGGATTCTCAAGCAGTTCTAATACATGGTTACCTGTGGCTGAGGATTATCTAGAAATTAACTTACAGAGCCAAAAACAAGCGGAGAGAAGTCATTTTAAGGTAAAGCCTAACCATAATACATTTCTTAGTTATATCCGACGTTTAAAGCAGCCAAGGTTATATTTCTTTCTTTTCAGGTCTACCAATCATTAACCAGCCTCCGCAAGCAGTCAACCTTGTCCCATGGAAACTACCACATCCAGGCTCTCAGCGAAGATACCCTCATCCTGGTCCGGTATCTGATCACCCACGACACATACTCCCTGGTCTTTAACGTGGGTCAACAGGCTGATACTATTGATCTGGCGAGGGTAGCATGGCTGGAGGAACCAATGACTGTTTATACTTCTAGTGTGCATTCCACGAGAGTGGCAGGGTGAGTATTATGGTAGTGTTCTAACGTTAGATGAAATACGTGCATTTTTTGCTTCTCTCATGTCACTTTCCTATGAGTTGATATTTTTCCGTTGTTTGATATTTTCCCAACAAAAAATGTTTCTTGCCTTTACTTTCCAACAACTTTTGTTTTCATGTTTCAGAGCCTCTATCGGTCTGGGAAGCATTACTCTGCAGCCAGGGGAAGCTCTCATCATTCAATCAAAGCCAACATCGTAAACGCTAACTCGAGTTCAGATTATGCTAGTCGCTTTTATTATTTTGTAAATAATAAATATTTATTTAATCATTGTTTCATGTTCTTTGTATTATTTCCCAACAAAATGATTTTGAAAATATACAAGTAATAAATCAAGTCATCATGGTTTTGGTTGCCAGTTGGCTGCAAATTACAATGCTGGCCGATATTATAGCTCAGTATGCAGCAATTTTAGTAATCAGCGGTCTAAACTTCCGCTGTGGCTAGTGATGGATCTCTCCATGACATAATCCGTAACAGTATGATTCCATAACAATATAATATTCCAGGATTACGTGTTTATCATATCCTTCCAATAAAACTATAACAGTCAGAGTTAGAGGTTTCATAGCATTTTAACGATTCAAAGAGCCATTTTAGAGACCAATTTGTACCCTCCACTTACACTTAGCGGCTCCAAAGTTCCGGAATACCTGGCCAAGAGGCCGTATCAACAATAGTCTAAGTTTATTATTCATAACCATAACCCCTCGGTTATAATCCCCAATAAAATGAGCACGTAAATCTCCTCCCTAGCAAGGTCGCCGTTTCAACCAGTTATTACTGCAACACGTATACTTTTAGATTTAGGACTGTATAGACCATAGACGTTAAATAACGTCGGTATAACAGCTGCTATATTTAACAGTTTTACAAATTGCTAAACATTAAAAAAAAGTTATTAAAAACCATTTTAAATGTTAGAAACTATGGCAGGCACAATTATAGTAACTTTTTCTAGACAGAAAATTATTTATTTCACGAAAATCGTGAAAATGTCCTTTGCTTAATCTCTCAAAGTCAAACAAGTTTTAGACGTTTTAAGTATTAATTATTTATCATTTGAAATAATTTTATAATTTGTTAGTAGGCATCTAAATTTAGAAGTAAACTCTTTGTTTGACTAAATATCTTTCTTGATATAAAAAATGTTCCTAAATCTGACCTGTTATATAGACACGTGTAAGTCCCGTGTTCAATTCCCAGACCAGGTTAAGGGATTTTTCATAACATAGGCATTTTCTCAGTAACTCGCGCTCGCGCTCTTTTATATGGGACTTCTAAACGTAATTGGCGAGCCCTTCGGCGAAAAAGGCGTGATTTTATAATATGTAATATGACTAGTGTAAACAAAGCGGCTTTGCGTGCTAGCAATTACGAAACATGGCAGTTTTATAACAAAACTTTGACGTTCTTTTCGGACCCTTTAGAATGTGAATATGCAAAAATCCTTTCTCAGCACACGTTCAGACAAAGAAAAGAACCTACATTCCATGTTTGAAGTCTCTAGGATCAGTGGTTTGGGCTCTGCTTTGCATTTCAGTAAGTGAGTCATTTAGGATTTTATAATATATATTATAACCGTGAAAAACGGCATTACAAAATCGCATCCCTACGCTTCACGTATATGAAACACTAACGTCCGAGTATGTGGTGGAAAGCGGTCGTCCTAGGGACCCTGGTCACGTTAGCAAGAGCTGGAGACGTCACTCCATGGTGGAGTAACGCGGTCTACTACAGGATCCTAGTAGACTCATTCAAGGATGGAGATGGAGATGGATTGGGAGACTTAAGAGGTAATGAGCCAGTGAAATAAAAATATAAATAGTATAAGTTCTAATTGACGTTATGGTCATTAATTTCCTATTATTTGGCGAAGAATGTGATAGACGCAGAGCTACGGAACGAATGTTTGATGTACCTTGCTAATAATTTGGCGATACAGGTTTAAAAATCCAAAATACAATAATCCAAAATACATTAAAAAATCTTTGATAAAATTAGGTATAAAAAAGACACTTTTGCAAGTGTTAGTAAAGTGAAAATCAATCGTATGTAGTATATCATCATATTTCATATCATCACCATAGATTACCATCTAGACCGGTTGTAAACGGCCTGCATCCATCGTGATCCTGCTGCTAATTATAATCTATTTCTTTTCAGGCGCAACTAAACAGTTAAGCTACGTTCGTGCAATAGGAGCTGATGCCGTCATCCTGTCGCCAATATCCACCAGAAGTGGTGACTGCATCACGCCAGGATCCTTGGACTTTGTGGAAATAGACCAGCGGTATGGAAATCTGGATGGGTTCAGTGGCCTTCTAGAGAAGGCTAGAAAATTAGGTCAGCAATCAATATTAACTCTTCGAAATCGGCTTTTATTTAGAATCTACATAAAATAAATAAAAAATTTTACTCTACAGAACTAAAAATAGTTATGGCTCTACCATTGCAAACAGTGAGTACTGCATCAGAATGGTTCACGTCAAGCGTCGATCGCGTTAACGGGTTTGAAGACAGGGTGTTATGGCGTGACGGCACTGCTGAAGAACCACCACCAGTAAGGACTTCAATATATTGTTTGACCTTATTTCCCTGGCCTTACTTCAACAGATTTACTGCATTTTCAGCCTTATACTGATGCAATAAAGTGGATATGGCATGAAACTAGGAAAGCCTTTTGGGCGTCCTCTGATAACGAGGCAGTTCTAAACCTCTGCTCTGAAGGGGTGGCTGCAGCGTTCGCTGCTGCACAATGCACATGGCTCAGGCGAGGAGTTGCTGGAGTGGTCCTCAATCCTGATTTCCTGCCAAATGTAGCTTGTGGCGAAAAGCTCTTGAAGAAACTAGCGGCTGAGGCAATGAGTTGCGTGCGCGGAGCTAATTTGGATACTCCGTAAGTTTGATTTTGTTTTGCATCGTGCAAATGGTGAAAAAAGTTTTGATAAATAACTTTATGATAAAATTTCCTAAAAGGTTAATATGAAATAGAACAGATTCGATAAAATTGGTATCACAATACAGCAAATAACAAAAATTATAACTAGAACTCACAGAAATACAATTGGCAAACGTATAACAAAAACAAAATCTAATTATTTATTTACAGTCCAAAGCCTATATATATTCCCAATAATTTCAAACTCTTCTAGGGTAATTTTAGTAGAGTCATCCCTGCCACCAGTGCAATCATCAAGATATTACGCCGACGGCAGCGTCGGTGCTAACAGCGTCATCAACTCAGTGATGACGTCACCAGCCAGGCTATCAGCTCCTGAGCTCGGCATGGCCTTCTATGGTGCTTTACTTGCTACTCCTCAAGACGGTTCTCCTACATGGACTGTAAGTTTTGGTGATGATCCATTGACCGTATGTTGTATCTCTTCCTCGGTGGCGTAGTGACAGCAAGCTCGACTGCCGATCATGAGGTCCCGGGTTTAATCCCCAGGTCAAGCAAAGTGTTATTGATTTTTTTCCACTAGAAATTATCCCAATGACAGCCTGGAGTCTGGAACTATGCCCGGTGGATGGCAATAGGCTCATCCCCTATCACATGGTACCAATAACATACTCGCAAACTTTGGGTGTACCTTCTATAAGAGTGTCATGTGTACACCTCTGCCTACCCCTTCGGGAAAAAGGCGTGATGGTATGTTATGTTATGTCGTATCTTTTTTCATTGCACAAACTCGCAGAGCTTACTCTACGAGTTAGTGAGTCTCTACGAGTACTCTACGAGTAGCTTCAATGTCCTATTTAATTTGATTCTACATGAAAATCCAATTAAAAATAATACTTAGTCAGAGGTATGATCCTACCATTAACATGCCTCCACAATTTGCCTCGGAAGGTATAATTTAAATGAACGGTCATCAAATCTATTACGCGTTTGATACGGCCATATTGCCTGAACTTTGTTTGATAATATTAATAATGTCAATAATTGCTATCTTAGTTTTCTAAGGCTCTACAAGTTTAATTGATTTGTTTATTTTTACAGACAAGTTCTACGAATGGCAGTCGAATAGCAACGCGTTATGGCAATGAAATGGTGGATACCATCAACCTTTTGTCGCTCATTCTCCCCGGGGCTGCCATATTACACCAAGGAGACGAACTCGGCACCACGGATGCTATCCTCGAATGGGCCACTACAACTACCTGCTGGCCGAACCGGGCCAGCCCTGCAGCTGCTCCTTTTCCTTGGGACGATACTACTAATGCTGGGTTTACTTCCGGAGAACCCTGGCTACCGATAACATCCAACTACAGATACGCAAACGCAAAGATTGAGTACGCAAATGAGTTAAACCATTTAGGTGTGGTGAAGCTGACTGCAGCTCTTAGAAAGTCACCAGCTATTGGTCCTCATGTAGAGGTAAGACATCCAGAAACCAATTACATAAGATGGCTTAAATCCTGGCGTAGTCGTAATGACTCACGGAATTAATGTATAAATTAAACCTCCGGCAGTTATCTTTAAAGTCAGCCTCTTTGATCAAGTTTTAATTGCCATGACATCGTACCCTGACAAAGGTGATACTCCCTGTTAGTATGTTGGTTTATAATAATATTATGTTTGTAATATTCTATTTATTTAAAATTCTTATTTTATCTCTTGGAGGATAATACAACCTTGTAAAATAAGTAAGAACAAGCAAGATTGTAGGCGGCGAATAACCCAATAAACTTTGTTTTAAGGATTTCTGGGAGATTCGACCCCTGACATTATTAAAGTCCCTGAAGTTATAGCCCCTAATAAATATCAAACTTCATTACTTTTTGTGACATGCTCGATATAAGAATCAGAATCTCATTTCAGATAAAGCGAATGAACGGAGCTCTGGGTGTGCTCAGATGGGGCGGCACTGGATCCTTGCTGGTCATAGGCAACTTGGCTCTAGAACCTACTGAAATCCAGCTGAACAAGATCCCTGGCCTGCCCCATGAAGTAACGGTTGCCATCAGCTCGGCTGGTTCAAGCTTTTCGACCGGTTCTCATATACCTGTAGATAAAACTCTAAAGTTGGCTCCAGGAGAAACCGTCCTCTTGGCTGGAGGGCCAAGGCACTGTGGAGGTCCAGGACCAGTCGACAAGATCGCCACCAAATTGTCTGAAGGGTGGCAGAAGATCAACAAGTACTTCAGTAATATTTAGTGTTAGTGTGTCATTTTATGAGCTCTACTGTTATCAGGTTTTGTTTTAAATAAATAACGTTTATACAAAAGGTTAAAGTAAAAAAAAATCCTAATACTCCAGTCATTTACTTTATCGACATCAATCTTCATTAAATTTTCGGAATTTAATATACTCGTACTTCGTAGGTGAGCGTAACCAAAATAAAAGTTTGTTGTGAGATATTACGTGTGATAAGCCAATAATAACGCACCGGCGTAATCCAACAGTAATTTGAAATGTAGTTTTTACCAGAAAAATACCGAATCAGGCAATGATACGTCGTGAAACGCGGCGGTGTCGTTAGAAGCACCTCCAGTCCAATAAATGTAAAGAAGGCCGCAAGCGGGCCTAATGAATTGAATGCGATATTGCGAGCCACACACGCACCCCGCTCCTACACTTACTATTAAGGGGTATTGTCTCTCTGACCTATTTCCGCTGTGTACCTACCTACATACGCCTATGACACACTCGGTATAGCCACAGTATCAGGTATAGCATTCTCTAAGTTTATAAAGCACCGGCACGTCGCGGCGGCAGTTTCTCATATAATATATGACTAAAAAGTAAAAAGTACCTGATGAAACACTGTACCATTCGAAGTTTTACGCATAAAGTAGCATCGAATCGAGAGAGAAGGATCACATAAAAATATTGAAATTCTCGAAGACACCGACCGCCATTAAAGGCGCGCGAACTCCTTAGGTTTTCTTTACCGCCAATCACTAGTTGAGATATGTGGACGAAAAATTTAAGTAGTGTAGTGTGAGTCGACTTACAGAACTTGCTCTTCTCGGCATTGGTGAGGGTGGTCGCAGTCAGCGTCGCGGTCAGCAAGACGAAGAACGCGCGCGCCCTCATGACGGGGCGGCGCGGGCTGGCTGGGGCCCGGCGCGGCGCGGACTGCCGCGCGTACTCGCTGCTCGTATATCGACCGAGCCACGCCGGGACACCCGCCCCGCATGCGCCGGTACACATGGACAGTGGGACCACCCGGGTGCGGTGTTGCCACTGATGAAATCTGTGATGACACACGGAGGCGACTCATAGGAAAAAACCAAGCGCCTGATGATAAACAGTTACACGCGCCTGACCAAATAACTGTAAAAAAACATAATTAAATTGTATGCAATTCATAGATTATAGATTTGATCATTTTCACATAAGTACCTATGAGAATACGACATTACAATAGGTACCGAATATCAAAGTAAGCTTTTCATCGCCATCTTCAAAAAGAGCCTTAAAAGCAACTTTTACTATGAAAACTGGCAACACAAACTAACATGACGCCCTGCAGACTCCAGCGGTCCACAGATCGTACTCACAACCCCTACTCCATGTCTCTGAATGAACGACATCCTGTAGTAACCCCACCCCACAGAATACGGTGCAGTTAGTTCAGTTGGTTCAGTCCAGACTGCCCGACGTATATTTAGACGTTACAACTCTCGGTGGGAACAGATCTTTTGAATATTGATGAAGCATCCCATTGACGGCAGACGTGCTAATGACTGCGTGTAAATTAATTACTTAATGTGCAACGATCCCTTGAGGGGAGCTTAAGAGGTTGAGGGCACACGACGTCGCAAGAATCGAGTACAGGAGTGAGCTTTAGGGACTCTATCAGCTAACATATGGTCTTTATAATAGATATGAATAAATATATATATCATATTAAAAATATAACTAAGTCACTGACTGGCATGCAACGCCAAGCCCAAACCGCTGATCGTAGAGACTTCAAACTTGATATGGAGGTTCGTTACGTGGTCTGAACGTGTACTAAGAAAGGATATATGAAAATTTACATTTTAAAAAGGGGTCCAAAAAAGCATCAAGATTTTGATTTAATAAAACTCCCATATCCAAAACTGTACATTATATAATATTAATTTCAAATTTGAAAGAAAGATGTTTATGTTTATGTATGTATGATAGTTAGTATATAGTTGGATAAAAAATATTCAAGTAAAAGATTGAAAAGCAGGAATGAGTTCTTATTATTATGTAAAAACGAGTTTTAGAAGGGGCCCAAAAACGGTATCAAATAAAAAAAAATATTTTTCTTGAATACACCGAAGTTTTGAAATTGGGAAGGTACACTACACACATCATGAACACGGGTTTTGGGAAATATTAAGTATTGGAAAATAGCCAAACTGGACCTTAATTTTCAATGTAAAAAAAAATATATTCCTTTATTTAAAATTTACAGAAATTAAATTGTGAGCGGGCGAAGCCGCTGGATTTACACGAGTATCAGATATTATTCCAAAGTAAATAATTTCAATTTTATCGGTAGCTATGAAAAATGTAACCGAAACGTACTCAATAGAGGTGGTCATTCCACCTTTGACCTAGTTCCCGATATCAATCAATTAATGACCCAGATAGTATTGTGCGTGGAAACATTCTAATTAGGAGTTAATTGGCGGCTAATTTACGGCTATTAAATAGAGACACGCGACCTATAGCCAACTGCCCAAACATTTCATGACAAAACGCAAAAAGTTTGTTACACAGATAAGGAGGCGAAGCTTTTCTAAAGTCGGTTTCAGTCTCGAACCGAGGATTCGTTTGGGTCCGTGCGACTTAGACCGACTTCTCAAGTTGACGTACGGAAGGTTCGCTTGCTAACAGCCGCCCCCTCTTTCCCCTCGGCCACTCGTGAGGAGGACCACTCGAGCCCAGTGAAGTGTTCTCGACATATGAAGGTATCTTTTTGACAAGTTCTGAGTGGGCACTGAAAGGGTGGTGAGATTAACGATGGATGGATCATCCGGGAAGAGAAGTCCTGAATGTGTTGATGGCAAAATGTCGAGGACAACTTCAGGGGAGTACGAACTTGGAAGCAGTTCCAAGAGGTTCACAACTGAACAATTGGGCAACACTAGACTGAACTGCAACACTAGACTGAACTCTAAAGTTACTTTATAATTCTTGGCTGTGAGCAAGCATGTTTAATTATATGTTTGCCATAAAACATGATAGATCCGTAGCATAGCCACCTGCCTCGCTAAACTATTGTATCATAATTATCGATAGATAACTTCAAGGATGCATTCGACTGACGCATTCAAAAATCTCAGACTGAAAAAAATCAAGTCAACCGAATCGACATCGATCCCCGATCGATTAGTAATTACACGAATCGAACATGATTAGAAAGAAAAAAAAAAGTAAGATAAAAAAATTCAGGGTCCAGGATCAGCAGAGGTCTCGAATACCATCCAGCCCAGCAAAGGGTCGAGAGGCTGCTTCAAGGTACCCCAGACCAACGCTGACGATAACAAACCGTCGAATTTTTCGGTTGCTTCTACCTATCGCATTGTTAGGCACCTGATATGAGCCGTTATCTACGATAATTTACGCGTATCGCTAGATATGAGCGTGATTTTAATTGTTCGTTTGATTACGTTATGCTTGACATACCTATATACAAGTTCTACGTCTTACGTCACGCCAAACATTAGACACGACGCTCTTCACTCACTGATCCAAAGTGAGGAACTTATACTGACTTAAATGAGAGTTTCTTCTATTAAAAGAACAATGAAATGAAAACATCCTGCACAAATCTAGAAAAAGTTTTCCACCTTACGATATACATTAGCTAATTATATTATGTAAGCTCAGATTGGCCGCTACAGACAAAACTTATGGATATTTGGTGTCAGAAGCTCTAGGCAAAGGAATGCTACTGCAGAGCCGGACAGACATCATCATCATCATCATCATCTAGCCGTTGGAAGTCAACTGCTGAACATATGCCTCTTCCATAAGAGAGGGTTTGTTAATACATACTCTAAGAATTAGAGGAAGAATTATCGCAGATCTTCCTCTACTGAATCATCGACGCGATAAGAATTATGATGAGGCTGCATAAATGAAATTCGCAGAGACTTCCTTAGGCGCGTGCAGTCTAAGAAAAGTAGTTAGAGATTAGCTAAGAGGTTGTTTCAAATAGTACTCTCGTGCCGCGCAAGTGGCACGTTTAATTTCCTACGATACGGAGCCATAATTGCTTTTTGGGTGTAATTGGAGCGCTTCAGACGCAGCCGTATGGCGATATTAAAGCCACGTTTTTGGCGACTGAGATGGTACTATTCTTTAATGATATGAACTAGTTGGGTGTTTGTAGCTATTATGTGAATTTTTAAATCGTTTTATTAGCTACCGTAAGCCTAGTTTGGAAGGCTGGTATTTTGGGATACAGGCAATGAGTTATTTTTAGGAGATTTATGCTTCGATTCATACGATGAAGACTATTTTGAATCCGAAACCTCGTGATCGGAAATCGCACTTGTGTGTGAACAGACAGGAATTATCTAATATTATCTGAGATAGAAATTCGTTTAGGCTGTAAGTTCACTCTGTTATTTAGCCTTTCCGCCCACGACTCTACGTATAATAGATACCAGCATGTAATTTCGTATTAATTTTGAAAACCACGAGTAATTTCAATGATAATATCATGCCACTTATAAAGTTAAACATTGATATCCGAAATGAAATACTTGTTTGAAACATTACAATAGAAATCGTAGTTGCTTCACGTCTCACCGAGCACACACGGACAGACACATAAACTATTGTTATACCACGACTGTGAAACTGCATGAGTTAATGTAACCAGTGTTATGAATGTGGCACTGGTTTTATATTGATCGGTTTCTAAATAGGTGCAGGACCAGGAATAGTGGACTACTCTACTCGGATCAATGATTTCAGTCAAGATAAGAATAGAATTTAGTCACCAAATAACAGAAAGCCAGGTTATGAGATAGGGAGTTTATTATAATATTATAGTAGTTTTGACATTCTGACCGCTGGGCAAAGATCACCACAGAATGGGAATGGGCACCTGAAGACGGACATCGTCGCCGAGGCCGGTCCAGAAAGAGATAGTGTGATGACTTAGAAGCGTACCAATCGTGCTGGCCAAAGGTGGCGCATGAACTTGGGGGAGGCCTTTGCCCAGCACTGAGACAGTATAGGCTAGGAAAAAAAGTAGTTTTGAACCTAGGCATCTTTAAAAAAATTTAGAAAAAGTAGTTAGTAAGATTTTTGGAAGGAATAAATTATAATACCTATTTGCTAATACATCTACAAGTATACGAGATAACATACTTTCGTCATTTATTAAATACAAGCGTTTATAAAAAAAAAATTGTACCTATATGGTGTAGATGTCGTCATGACTGATTTTGGCCTCTGCGACTCAATTAGTAGGTATAACTACCGGGTTCGATCTCCGGCCAGGTCAAACATTTGTGTGTATGAACATGTCTGTTTGATCTGTGTTTGGGTGTTATAAGCTTATACTTATAAGTATGTATATCAGTCATCTGGTTACCATAGTACAGGCTTCTAGCCTAGTTTGGGACCAGATGACCGTGTGTAGAAGTTGTCCGATATTATTATTATTATACCTACGAGAAGTCATACATTTAGAAAAGCTATCATTTACGCATTAGCGATTCCCACGACAAAACTACCGGTGCAATGTAATCAGGCTTCCTACCAGTACAGCTACATAATATGAACTGTTTGCTATAGATCGGCAATATCCGCCGGTCGTCGGTCGGCGGTCATTCTTGCGTCAGGTTATGAGGATCCTGTGAAATATGGCTGGCCATCAATGACCGCCTCTCCATGGCTTTGTTTACGTATATATACACTCCTGTAAAATATTCACTGCCTCAGTGGCGTAGAGAGTGCATGCTCGACTGCCAATCAAGAGGTCCCGGGTTCGACCCCAGGTCAGGCTAAGTGTTAAATATTCGATTTTTCCATTAGGAATTATCTCAATAATTGCCTGGAGTCTGGAACTGTGCCCGGTAGATGGCAATAGGCTCGCCCCCTATTACATGGGACCAATAACATACTGGCGAAATGTGGGTGTATCTACTATGGGACTGAGTCCTGGGTACACCTCTGCCTACCCCTTGGGAAAAACGCGTGAATGTATGTTTTTTTTCTTTTTAAATATTCAGTTCATACTCGTATTATATCAACCTACGAGTACATTGAATAAGTATTATATTTTATATTCTTTCTGGGGTTAGTTACAAAATTGAAACGTAGATTTTAAGTTCTAGAAGTTAGTTATTGTTACCTTCCCCGCAGTTTGAAAGTCGAAGAAGATTAATCGTATAGGTAGTATGCAAGTAGCAAGCATAGGTACTTTAGGTAATATTTTTCTAACAAATATTTTCATTTTGTATGGATGACGTTTAAACATATATTTATAATAATGTTTACACTATATTGTTTATTATAAAAATAATAATGAAATGGGATTTTGATGAATTATTAACTGTAGGTATATTTAATATGAATTTATGAATTATGACTTATAATGTAACGAATTATCAAGAAATGGATTATCTGTTATTAAAAGTGAAAAACAGAACTTGGTGTTGCACTCGATGTTACTGCCCGTAGAAACGCAATGTTGCGAGTGACTGAAAGGAATGCAAGACATATGTTTTGTTGGCCGCCTGTTACGTTTCTCTATGTCAATAGCGATGTAGAGATTTTCACGGGCGTCGTAAATGGTCGTAAATTAGATTATCATGCAGCGGGGGTGTGTCGGGTGCACTCGGCTTGCGGTCACCGTCACGGATAGTTCCCGTCCTGTTACATTCGTAAATATCGGTTTTATTCGTTATCTGCGCGTTCAACGGTCGCGTGCCGGCGCGCCGCTAGTCAGTGCGTCCGCGCGCGCGCCGCGATATGAACCTATTCAGGCAGCCGCTCGACGAGCCCCGCCTGGCGCGCATACATATCGCCGAGCCCGAACTCGACCGCTGCCCGGCGATCGCGCTTCCGCCCGAGGGCAACGTCAAGCTGCGTAACTACCGCGTTCTCAACGAGAACCTTCGCGCCTACACGCCTACCGGTGACGTGCATACTTCACCCGCGAAGGGCAAGCTGGTGTCGCGGTTCGACGTGTGTGCGACCATTTCGCCTCCGCGTGCCAGGATCCTGGAGCTAGTGCGACCCGAGGACCCGGGAAGGGAGGAACTCGAGGCGATCGTGCGGCCGGCGCCGCGTCGCGGCCTCCAGCGCCCTCTCGACGAGGATACGCGTCGCTTTCTGCAGCGCACACTGCAGTCGCCGAGTCCTTACGTGTCGGGCTCGGTGACGCCGGAGCCGCGGGCTCGTTCTCAGGAGCCCACGGTCGCAGCAACGCCCGAGGCCCAGCCGGAAGCCCAGCAGGAGTCGGTTCCCGTGCAAATAGACAAAGAGAGATCGCTGGCAGATGAGCTGCGCGAGGCGGAGGAACAACAGGACGGCGGCAGACGACAGGAGGAGGTGCGGCGCGGCGCGGGACACGGGGCGGGGGACGCGGTGGAGCGGGAGCGGCTCGGGAGGCTCGCGCTGTCCGTGGAGGAGGACGAGGGCGCGGCGGACGGCGGCGCGGGCGGCCTGGGAGCGGCGGCGCGCCGGCTCGACGCGCTGCTGGCCGAGTCGCGCGCGCTGCACGACGAGCTGGCCGGCATCCACCAGGACCTGCAGGTGCTGGCCCGCCGCGTGCGCCGCGACCCCTGACCTGCGTTGGTACACTCGCTGGCATCATCTGCCCGCTCTGTGCGCACACACACACGCGCTCAAGGGGGAAGCACGCTATACGCATTTATTCTGCGGCTATACGGCTATTCAGACTTCTCCTCTTCCATGTGTCCGATGATAAAAGTTAAATTGCTTACTGAAATTGTATAAGAAGTTATTCCTTCGTTATAAGAGCGCAGTCTGAACAACCCTTATACCATAACTCCGGCACATAGTGGTGGTGGTTTATAGGTTGACGTGTGTTATTTGTGTTAAACACGAGTCACGGCTATCTTTATTGCTCTATATCTGGAGAATATTGCACATTTTGCTGCAAATTGGTGAAATTTTAACATTCTGAGCGTATTCAGTTTGGTAATACTTATAAATTAATCGGAACAGACAATGAATCTTTCAAATGATTTATGATTAACTAACTGGGTTTAATTATGCAGTAATTAAACCCAGTTATAATTAATGCAGTTGGTATTATTTTTTTCTATTTACAGTTGCATTAATAGGAGTAATGGCGTGCTAGTTTAGTGTAATTTGTTTTGTAGTTCTTATCAGTACAACGAAAACAAGTCAGGAAAGTGATAAGCAACGTAATTATCCACTCATAAACATCTCATTCACATATTAATAGATCAATATACATTCTCTAATGTTTCAATATATTAATGGCGATCGTTTAGCTTTCGCTTTCGTCTCTGATCTCTAGTATTTGAACATCATAATTTTTTTTAGTCAGTTGATGTATATTGCATTATGCTATAATGTTTAAAGAATATTTACGGTCCAATAACTTTACTAACGAGAATATTCTCAGAAATATAAACCAATGTTTTATAAGTTCGCTAAGATCCTAATCGCGGACATACACTCTCACAAAAAAATTCAAAAGGCACGAGTATATTTACATCATAAAATGTTAACTTTGAAATATATTATGTAACTATTACAAGGGTCATTTGAATTTGAAATGACACCATTATAATCAGGTTTTCCTCATTATTATTAATAAATGAATCATAATATGAGACCTATTTAAATAGTAAAATATGTACATTTAAAGGTAAATTTTTAGTATGTCCGCTAGTTCGCATATTCCGCGGTTCTATAAGTAGGTATCATAGAATTTGGATATTATATCTTTTTCTGTTTTAATATTTTTATATATAAATTTTAGTAATATGAATCTGTTATATGATAGTTATGTAGATATTTAAGGTTATATTGCGTTATTATTGTTCATATTTGGACCATTGGGACTTATTTTACAAATTTGGTAATACTCTTGCGAAATACCTTACTCGTTCAAGGTTCACTTTCACTTGCTTGCACATTATGTCGTTATTTGCACATGTTTTATGTGGTTTAACTCACAATTTAATTAGTAAATATTTTAATACCTATTATTATGGCTCTACTTTTCCTTTATATTGACTGAAAGTCATCGTCCTGGATATATATCAATAAATTGTTATTGTGTATTGATTATACGTAATATATAGTAAAATAGGCAGGGAAAACAATTAGGTAACAGTCACTGTTTTCTATTTATAAATATAATTTTATATACCCTTGTTTTGGAAGGCACGTTAAGTTATCGGTCCCGGTTTCCATATCAGGCCTTCTTGCTGACCTTAAAACTCCGAAAAAGGCGTTCTCCACACAATCCATACTGGTTAAATAAATTGATTGACTGCCTCGGTGGCGTAGTGGGCGCATGCTCGACTGCCAATCAAGAGGTCCCGGGTTCGATCCCCAGGTCCGGCACGTGTCAAAAATTGGATATTTCCATTAGGAATTATCACAATAGCCTGGAGTCTGGAACTGTGCCCGGTAGATGGCAATAGGCTCGCCCCCTATTACATGGGACCAATAACATACTGGCGAAATGTGGGTGTATCTACTATGGGATTGAGTCCTGAGTACACCTCTGCCTACCCCTTCGGGAAAAAGGCGTGAATGTATGTTATGTTATGATTTTAATAGTTATATTTTTATTTTATTTTATTTTATTGGGGAAATCCATTCCGCTGGAGTGCTTACTATAAACTCCAATAGGTATTAATATTATCTTTATATCTTACTTACATAAAAAGCTCTTAAACATTGACTCATCAATATCAGCCCTTAGGTCCTAGACAGCCGGAATTTTACAAGATTATTTTTCATTGCGGTGTCCGAGTAGAGCAGGAATACCTAATATAAATAGTAATTGGGGTAACCCGTTCTGTTAGAGTATAAATTCAAATTATTATTCATATTTATTATTATTATTAATAATAAAAAAATAAATAGTTAGGTTCCTGGCTATGTAATAGGGCCATCGCCTTTCTCATCCTGTGGGAGCCGTGAGACCCGGCAGAGGGAGATTCGGAGAGTGGGCAGCAGCTCTCTCCGTTTCCAAGTATTCCAATTTCTTCGATCATCAAGCCGCTTGCCAAGCGTGGTGATAACGGCAAAATCCCCCAATAATAGTTTATGGCGTTCTATGGGAGAGGCATTTGTTCAGTAGTGGACGTCTTCCAGCTGATGATATTGTTATTAATTTAAATAATAAAATATTCAAGTTTTTTGTAGTAGTAGGCCTCTTTTGCGGGGGGCCGCCTGGGGAAGTACAACAACTTTTCCATTTATTCATGGCAGTGTAATGTGCAAACATTACTGTATTCTGTTCTGAAGAGCCTGTGTCTGATATGGGCAATCATGATGCTCACCATCAGGCATCTGATTTGCTCGTCTTGTTATTCACAATCATTTAAAAATAAAAAAAGCTAATAATATTCCCGCAGGTAGAATCAGCGCGTGCATGTCGATGCACGGCGGCAGCACGGCTGCTGCTGGCAGAAACTCACTCGCTGCACTACTTGGACGACGTAGTGTCGTTACTGCGCGGAGACGTTACGCATGCGGTCCGAGCACGCGCCTGGCCCTTCGCGCTCGGACGACGGACGCCGGAACGGAACTACGTTGTATGACTCTGGTAAATACCCAATATTATTATGATAAAGGTGACTTGTAGCTCTGACGCGAGGTCTCTTACTATGGGTTTTATTAGTAGGCTCAATGTAACACGATGGTATTTGGAAACTTTCCACAAGATCGAATCAGAAATGAGGAGATCCGTAGACGAACGAAAGTTACCGACATAGCCCAGCGGATTAGCAAGTTGAAGTGGCAATGGGCAGGGCACATAGCACGTAGAACTGATGGCCGATGGGGCTGTAAGCTTTTCGAAGGGTGACCACGAACCAGCAAACGCAGCGTAGGACATCCACCCACAAGGTGGACATACGATCTAATAAAGACAGCGGGAGCACGCTAGATGCAAGCCGGTATTTCGGTGTGTGTATGTTTCATGAATATACTATAGAAACCAAATTCTATATTCTATTATTGGTATATACCTATATATCTGGAAATAACTTCAATATTATATTATATTGACAAAACTATAGAACCTGGGTGTTATAAGCTTATATAAGTATCATACGCTTATATAACTGATGACAGTCATCTGGTTACCACAGTACAGGCTCCTAGCCTAGTTCGGGACCAGATGACCGTGAGTGGAACTTGTCCCATATTATTATTACTATTATTATATATCTAAGAACTAGGAAATCCCGGGTTCGATCCCCGGCCAGGTCAAATATTTGTGTGCATGAACATGTCTGTTTGATCTGTGTCTGTGTTATAAGCGTATTTAAGTATGTATATCAGTCATTTGGTTGCCATAGTACAGGCTTCTAGCCTAGTTTCGGACCAGATGACCGTGTGTGAAAGTTGTCCCATATTAAAAATTAAAAAATATATATATATTTAATATGCTAAAAATGTGTGTGTGTGTGAGGGTGTGTCTGTGAGTGAGGGTAGGTAACCTTAAGAAGTAGGTGCTCTTAGTGAAATAAATGCTCTGAGCACCTGCAAAAAATAGTGACAGGTGCTCAGAGTGGAATAGCTCAGGAGCTCAACTCGCAGGTGCTCTCGAGCTGGGTTCTCAGAGTGAAAAAAAAACACACCAGTTAGCATAGTTATTTCATTTCTTTCTTTTGAAAATTGTTCAATATTACGGGTAGATGTAATGTCCTTTGCATCTCTTTGTATCACCTTATAGAAGCTATACCCATCTAGTATCTTCAGTTGAAAAACGTTAAGTTTTGCTCAAATTGTACACCATTACTATTATATTGCATCGCGTTGTCATGCTACGCTGCGCGTGCTTTCCTACTCTGTAGAATACATTATTACGCATTGTTTATTTCTATACAACTTGAACATTATCAATTTCAAGCGCTTAATATGCCCACCGTGGGCATCGATAACGAAACAAAAAATATTTAGCTGTTTTCATACTGTTTTTAGTTTAATTTCAAAGTTAATTGTGTTGTTGTGTACCAATTATGTTTCTTTTGTCTATCTATATATATCTCTGTATACACTCCTTTTTCAAGAGAGTTTCATTCGCTTACAATCACGTGTTCTAACAACTTTATAAATATCTGCAAGCTAATTATAATACCGTGTCGTACCAGTGCCGATCCCGCACCGGTACCAATCTCTGACTAGTTACGGACTGCGGCTAACTATAGCAAGTAATTGGAAACGTCTACAGAGAACCGAGCTACTTTAACCCAGCTCTAAACTTTGCATTTATTCGCTGCTTACGCCAAAAACCATAGCGCATTCAAACAGGGTTACTGGTTATCATCTCTTTTATAGGTACTTATCATTTGGACATAACTTTCGCTACTGGAACCGGCTCAAAAATAGCACAAGCAAAAGTTCATAATATTATTTTTTTTTTTTTTAAGTTAAAAAGAGCCTTTTATATAGGACAGACGATTTCAGGGTTGGCTTTATAGTTTGTACTCACCGTGACTATTTAGAGGAAGCTAGTTAAAACGCCGTATCATCGACGTCCACTGCTGAACATAGGCCTTCCCCATAGAACGCCATAAACTAATCATATGCGGGGATTCGCCGTAATCACCACCACGCTTGGCAGGCGGCTTGGTCTTGATCGCCGTAGTTGTATTACTTAGAAACGGAGAGCGTTGCTGCCCACTCTCCGAATATGTCCCTTCTGCCGGGTCTCACGGCTACCACGGGATGAGAAAGAGATAGCCATAGTATATAGCCGGCCACGCCATACCATACGCTCCACCCTGTATTCATATATATATTGCAATACTTTCAAAATCATCATAAGTTGATAATATTTTTTTTTTTTTTTTTTTTTTAATCATTAAAAAGGGCTTTGTCACATTGGGACTATGCCGCCCTGGTCTTATATAATTATTTTAATATTGTCCTATAAAACTGGAGCTTACGTAGGTTGTATACAATTTTTTATTAGTTTGTACAGCATTCTGGCTGAATCCGATTGAGGTTCAGCCAGAATGCTATTACAAAGTCCCACATGGTAGCAGTTTATGTTCATTTGGCTTCTTATATCTTCATTGCGGACACACTCCATAATTCTATGATATAGATCATCTGTAATGTTGCAGTCGGGACAATTCGGTGAGGTGGTTTTTTTCATCATAAAAGCAAACTTGTTACATGGAATGTGTCCGCAACGGAGTCTTAATGCAGCCACTGTTTCCTCTCTGCTCATACGGCTATTGTCTATCCATGGAGAATTTAAGGGGTGTGGCTGGATCGTTCTGTACCAAATTCCTTTTTCTTTCGATCTGAGGTTAAAATATTCTTTGTATAATTGTTTGCATTGGGATTTGACTTTATGAATATAATTAGCAAAATAAAATGGGGTTGTTGTGGGGATGCCGTCAGTGGATGCTTGTTTGGCTAATGTGTCAACCCTCTCATTGCCGTCTAAACCAATGTGGGATGGGATCCATTGGATTATAATGGTTCTATTACTCTCTTGCAGCTTGCGTATAAGTTCTAGAATTGAGTAGGCTATCGGTGTACCTCGACGGTTCGAGGTGCACAGAGCCAAATGTTGTAGGGCAGATTTGGAGTCTGACAATATAAGAGTTCTGTTATATTGTGTGGACTCAATGTATGAGAGGGCTTCAGCTATAGCTACCAGTTCAGCTTCCATAATTGAGACAGTAGTGTTAATTTTGAATTTCATGTAAAACTGATCTTGTGCATTATAAAATGCTGCCCCAATATGTGAACAATCTTTTGAACCATCTGTATATATTTTAAAAAATGAATGATATCTATTATTAATGTATTCACAGCATATAGATTTTAGATGTCTAGGGTCATATAAACGTTTGGGTTTTGGAAGGGTTTCAATATCTGAAATAACAATAGCGGATAGATCAATATTAGACACCCATATATTTAGGGAAAACATATTTAGCTTATTGGAAGGTGAGATAGGTAGATTTTTCAGATCGTCATGAATTGAGGTTAGCAATGGTTTACTTTTATTATTCCAATATCGATTGTGGCATACCATAGACAGTTCAGTAATACAACTGATAGATAGGTTATTAGAAATGGATCTACTTCTAAGATAGAACTTGCCTGCTAAGAATATTCTACGTAGATGTAGTGGTTGGAGGCCAAGTTCATTTTGCATAGCATGAATCGGGGTGGTTCTGATAAATCCACCTATGACCCTCATTGCCTGATTTTGTATTCTATCAAGTTTAGCTAAACAAGTTGCAGGGCTATTATCATATAGGAAACTAGCATAATCCATTCGACTTCTGATTATAGATATATAGAGCTTACGAAGGTGTTTAGGGTGAACTCCCCAGCCGGGTCCTGCTAGCACTTTAAATAAATTGAGGTATTTTAATGTTTTAATGCAAACTTCGTTTATATGTTTACGCCATCTAAGTGAACGATCAAGCCACACACCGAGGTATTTCACAGAATCGACTACATCTAGAGAGTGGTTGTTTACATTAATGTCCAGGTGTACAGGAATTCTTTCTTGGCCTTTTCTAAAAATACATATTTTACTTTTAGACGTAGATATTTCTAAGTTAAGGTTACAAAGTGGTTCATATATACTATCTAAAGCAGTTTGTAACTGATCTTCTGCTTCTGGGATGTTATGCGAAGATGTATATAATACATAATCATCTGCGTATTGAGATATATGTACACCGTTTGTAATAGATGTGCAGATATCTATTGTGGCTACATTAAATAATAAAGGTGACATCGGATCTCCCTGGGCCAGGCCGCGCCCGGTTGATCTGGATAGTTTATAATCTGTTCCTTCTATATGTAAAATTCTTTCTTTTAGATAGTTCCAGAGATATTTACAAAACATGGATCCTACCCCTAGGGAATCTAACGTCATTAAAATGTTCGGAACATCTATGTTATTGTAGGCATTTTCTAGATCCAGGAAGCAGCCTATTGTTATCAGGTTTTTTGAGAAGCCCGTTTGGATTTTTGATACTAAACAACTGAGATTGTCTAAACAAGACCGCCCCTTTCTAAAACCTGTGGTGTATTCTGACAGATGTTCATTATGTTCAATAAACCACTCAAGTCGTTTGTTTATTATTGAATGGAAAATTTTGCACAAACAAGAGATGAGGGAGATAGGTCTCAGTGATGAAGCAGATGTTGGGTCTCGACCAGGCTTTGGGATGGGAACAATACGAACTTGTCGCCACTGATGTGGGACGAAGCTGTGTAGAAGACACTTGTTGTAAAAAAGAAGTAAGACTTCTTTGCCTATTCCAGGGAGATTTTTGATCATAGAGAATAAGATGTCGTCACATCCGGGTGCTGTATCTTTAGATTTGATGCATTTCTCTAGTTCATGTAGAGATATCGGGACCTCCAGTTGAGGGTTTACGGAGGCAAAGATAGGTAGTTGTGGGGTAGTGTAGTCAGGTGATAAGTTACAAAGAAGAGTGTCTGCCATTGATTGGTCTACATGGAGTTTGGGGGTCCTATATCCCTTTAACCACCTCATGCGGCGCCACATGTCGCTTGTTGTAGTGTTATTATCAACGGATGTACAGATACTGTGCCATGTGCCGCTTCTAGCATTTCTAATAAGTCTTTGTGCATTATTTGTTTTATTTTGAAGGGTGTTTAAATTATCGGGCGTCGGGTTGGCTCTGAAACAAGCTAGTGCTAGTCTTCTTTCTGCTACTGCTTTTGATAGAGAGGGGGACCAATATGGTTTGGGAATGAATTTATTACTAGGGTTTTGGGGGATTTTATAATATGGGATGCTTTGGTCGGCTGCTCTATTAATGACTGTAATTAAATCATTATAACATTGTTGAAGGTTTGAACCAGAAATGATAAAATTAACTAAGCTTTCTTCTATAAGATTTTGATATAATTCCCAATTAGCTTTTTTAAAGTTTCTTTTTTTAATTGATTGTTGAGTAAATGATATGGATGTCGATATTTTTATCATAAGATGATCACTACCTAGGGATTCATTGGTGACCCGCCATTCAAACTTAAGAGAGATATCTGATGAAACTAGGGATATGTCGGGGGCTGATGTTTGCGGAATTCCATTAACTAATTTCAGACGGGTTGAATTGCCATTATTTAGTGTTACAAAGTTATTATCAACCAATGAATCAAAGATTTGCATACCTCGAGTATCCGTTTTGTTGGACCAGTTTGGATGGTGACCGTTGAAGTCTCCCAATATTAGTGTTTTGTGTGATAGAGTAGAGAAAATAGCGTCCCAGTCATATTGAGATGTTCGGACATTTGGAGGGCAGTAGATTGATAACACATTTTCAATAAAATCACAGTTAAAAATTTTCACCCGTATTATTTCTATACCATTGTTATTGTAATGATTAGGAATCAGCTGTGCCTTGATTGATTTGTGCGTCAAAATAGCCACTCCTCCAAATGAGTCATACCTATCCCGACGAAATATTGAATAATCTTTTACAGAGAACTGACTTCCTGGTTCTAACCATGTCTCACATAAGGTTACTATATGTATTTTTTCTTGGCACAACAGCTGTTCAAAGGCAGTAACTTTAGGTCGTACACTTTGTGCGTTCCATTGGAGAATGTTCACTTTAAGGATTTTATCCATAATTGTCCAGGATCTTTAATAAAAAAGACCAGTCTGGAATGTTTTGAAAAATCCATTGAATGCCAAACTCTAAACAGATTTGTACCGATTTTTGTATTTTGTTAACCAAAGTCTCATCCCTCTGAAAAATTATATCTTTTAATTTTATTAATAGGTGAGTAATTGAAATTCTAAGTTTTTGTCTTTGTTCTTTATTCATTTCGGTTTTAGACTGGTCTTTTTTATTTTCCTCATTGTATGTCTCATCCCACTCCATGTCACTCTGTGTTTCGGTTCGGGCTTGTTCTCCTGAGCTGGTTGTTCGTGTCTTCTTCGTGTTCTTTCTTCTTTTAGACTGTTGTTCTTGAGTATTAGGTGTTTCAGTTATTACAGTTCTGCCTCCCTGACCCTCGGCAGGAGATGAAGTTATTTCTGCATAAGAAGGTGTCTTTTGAGTGCTTCGGGTGGATGAAATTTTTGCATATGAGGTTGCATTCGGGGTTTGTGAAGCGGGGGGGATTGAAAATGTGTCTTGGCTGAGGAAGTCTGTCTCATCGTGTAACTCTGGAACCTTGGGAGGTACATATAGTGTCATCGCTTTTCTGTATGAGCAGTTACGTTCAGCCATGGTGTCACGGATACTTCTTTCTTTCTTATAAATTGGACAAATTTTATCAAACGCCCTATGATTGCTAGTACAATTAATGCACTTGTATCTGACTGTTTCACAGGTCTCATGTTTTCCAGCGCATTTCGGACAATAAGACTTTTTAGATGGGCACATTTTGTGGGTATGTCCATATCTCCAGCATTTGGAACATTGTGTTACTTGGAACACATATTGATCGACTTTGACGCGCATGTCGAATATACGTATGAATAGTGGTAATGTTGGGCCCTTAAAACCTACTCTTATAGATTCGCTGTCTATCCAGGACTCATCTTCTTTGTTCTTTCGTCTAAGGCGCCTAACATTGACTACATCTGTTGAACAAGTGATGGCCTTGAGTAGTTCCTCTTCTGAAAGGTCTAACTCAATATTTTTAATAACTCCATACGATAGGCTAACTTCGTCAGGACGGTGAAATCTCCACCCTTTCTCAATAAAGTATTCGCATTTAGTTAGTTGGTCTGCACTTCCGTCGTTTTTCAGTTCTACGATAATTTTAAATGGGTTTATATATTTGACCTTGGTTATGTTAGAGATGTTTTGAGATTTGAACATTTTCGCTAACGCGAATTGTTTAGGAAAGGCTTCTTTAGATGTGACGGTAAACTCAAAATTTCCTCGAATTTCTTTCATCCTTGTTTTTCTGCTCATGGCTTGTTGCCACGAGTCTGATTCTTCTTCTTCCCGTATTCTTTTTCCTGGTCTTGTCGTATTAATATGTGTTTCTGGGTTGGTTTCTTCTTCAATAAATTGGGTTAGGTCTTCATAAAGTGAGGTTAGATGACTTTGGTTTAGTTCATCTTCATTTATAAGTGATACGTCACTTACGGCCGCATCCTGAATTGAACTTTCTTCCATTGCACTTAAGGTGCAAAGTTATCTGTTGATAAAGGGCCGGCCGGCGCGGCCGGCAGGTAGGAGTTCAACTGATAAGACTAGCACAATAGGATTAGCTATACGTGTAAACAACTCGGCGCACGATGCTAAACTGTGATAATATTTATTGTTGTGATTCTTTCGCAGTGCATTTTTCTCACAGATTTTAAAATCCATTAACATAAACATACATTCACGCCTTATTCCCGAAGGGGTAGGCAGAGGTGTACTCAGGACTCAATCCCATATTAGATACACCCACATTTCGCCAGTATGTTATTGGTCCCATGTAATAGGGGGCGAGCCTATTGCCATCTACCGGGCACAGTTCCAGACTCCAGGCAGTTATTGAGATAATTCCTAATGGAAAAATCCAATATTTAACATTGCCTGACCTGGGAATCGAACCCGGGACCTCTTGATTGGCAGTCGAGCATGCGCCCTCTACGCCACCGAGGCAGTCAAATCCATTAACTATTATATATTACAAGCGACTTCCAAATAAAATTAAAATATTTTGAATGTGACTTTATACTGATATTGAACAGGTTTGAAAACGGGTCGTTTCCGCTGGTCCTCACCTCCTTGGTGACTACTGGTGACATGTGTGAATTTTAACTGAGAAAATCTGGTCCACTTGACACCACTGGTGACTTCCACGGGTGACATCATGTGGGAATTGCCTTTCATGTGGTTCCGAGTTTCACCTTCAGAACTCGCAGAGATTCTGCGTCACTATAAACGTACAATGTACCGATTATATCGTCACTTGTGAGAACTGGTAATCATAAAAGTGGCAAGTTTCACGTGTCACTAATGTGACAAGTAGAACACATAAAATACATACATTCACGCCTTTTTCCCGAAGGGGTAGGCAGAGGTGTACCCAGGACACAGTCCCATAGTAGATACACCCACATAGTAGAACTCATTTAAAAAAAATCCCAACTGACCTCAGTGGTGTCCACGACTCAATCCTATACCGACGTTTTGTACACGTGCACGAGTGTGCGTGAGGTGATTTCCCATTAAAGCGGGGCTCGTGGACAGCTCAATCTCACTCGCGGGATGAGGAAGGCCCGATTGGTGGGCGGATGACAGTGTCCATTCTATATGTCTATACGTACGTTTTTTTATATATTCTGTGATCACGAGGTGGATTCCAACGGGAAGTACCCATTCAAAAACAAAATATTTTGGATATTTATTAAAAAATGACCTCGAGTTGACATTCAAAGTTCAAGTATTTTATGTTTCATATCAATGGGGAGGAAAACTAACTTTTTATCACGATAGATGGCGTATGATCGACTGTACCTTGCCTTGACATTACAACTGTCAAATCATATAGAATTTTTAAAAAGTTAATGTTGTTTTGAGTTTTATAGATCTAAATGCCGCAGTGTTCTGCTATTAATTGTAATAATAAGGGCGTACATTTGTTCCCTAAGGATCCCAAACGCAAAAAACACTGGGAGTCTGCTTTACGGATTCAAAACTTCAAATCAAGTGCTTCTGCACGATTGTCAGTGCATTTCAAAGAAGATTATTTGATAAAAGTGCTTATAATTTGATAGAGAAATAAATTAATTGACTATAAAATTGTTGATAAACATTCTATTTAAAGATTTAATGATGTAATGTAGAATGATTGTAGATTTTAGAAAATTTGTGATGAATTTGGTGAATTGATTACTTGATTGATTGATTGATACAATTGCTGATTTTTATAATTGAGTTATTTAGATAATATATACAGGTAAATCAGTACAGCTAGTATGCCTATTCTCCACTTTCTTAGTCATTCTTGGCGCTCATAACATCCTTATCTATTATTTATTTCAGGTAATGAACCACTTGCAAATTTTCTCAGAAAGACAGCTGTACCATCGATATTCTCTTTTACTAAGGTAAAACCTGAAACTCCGGCTGCTCTAGAACGACAACATCGTTTTGAGAAAAGAAGTCAGAGGAAATTATATATAAAAATAAAAATAACCTTGAATATTTGATATCGTCACCTTTCTATCAAATCGGCCTTTTTTCCAGCAACTGATGCATTCCTTCCTCGAAGCGTTCGTTCTTAACTTGAGTCACAGTCATAAGTGAATAGATAATTTATATTATCATAGAATATCGCAGAAAATCGCAAACGCTCTACTAACACCCAAATGTAAACAAAGTACAGTCGATTAGAGCGCCATCTGCAAACAGCTTTGCGTGTGGCTCCCCATTACATTATTTATTTTATTCAAACTAATCTCACACTCCACATACCATAAACACGAAAGTTTAATGGATGGATGTATGGATGTGTGTTACTCTTTCCATATGTGAAATTTTTCATATGTATTACGGCTTTTACCACGTTATTAATCATGGAGTACTTATTTTAGCCGATATTCCCACGGGAACAATGTCTTCGCAGACCGCGGAGTACTGCTAGTATTATATAATTGTCTGTACCAAATCTCTACCACTCTCTACAGCTCTACCAAACAATAGAAACGAACATACCTTCATAATATTGTAAAGGCCGTTTAGGTACCGCAATAGTAGCAAATGTAGAGCAGACCAATAGAGCGGCAACTCTACGAAACAATATCCTATTCTCTACGCTCTACAACAAATATACCGTACTCTACATTTGAAGTCGTATTATATTATTTATTTATCGAACGATGTGAGTCATTATTAACTTATTTAACAGAATAGGTAAAGTTAGTAAACAATGACGTTGAATTGCTAGTTAGTAAAGTATAATTTTAACTTCTTCATAGTATATGGCGAACCTAACACCACCCCGCACCACGCAGCGTGGTGCGGGGACGTAGTTAGTGTTGTATGTAAGTACCTCCATCTGTATTAAAATCACGCATGATCTCACGCACTGACTGTTTACTCATCCACGCGCAAAGATACAGATATTGTAATATAAGATAAAATAAGTTAAGTATATTTTAGTAAGTACAATTATTTATATGCTCCCAAGTACACCGCCGACCAGAAATACTCATAAGTATTCCTTTCCTTCTGGTTGTCTAAAAGAAATCGCTTTAAGCGATAAAACCGCCACTTGTACTAGTCAAATATTATTTTAAATTTTATTACTGTATTATTGTGTCATAGTTTTGGTGTACAATAAAGTGTTTATCTATCTATCTTATCATCATCATCATCATCTTAGCCATAGGACGTCCACTGCTGAACATAGGCCTCCCCCATAGATTTCCATTCAGTCTGGTTGTAAGCGGCCCGTCTCCAGCGTGTTCCGTCCTGATCAGATCGACTGTACACTTTGTGGGTGGACGTCCTGCGCTGCGCTTGCCGGTACATGGCCTTTATTTGAGAACTGTACAGCCACATCGGTTCTACGTGCTATATGCCCTGCCCATTGCCACTTCAACTTGCTAATCTGCTGGGCTTAAGTTCGTCTACGGATCTCCACATTTCTCATGCAGATTTTACAAATACATGGCGAGAAACACGCGTGCTCGCGCGGGTTGCGGGGCAGTGTGTGGTACGCCTATACTTACTGATTATATAAAAATGTAAATCTTATCAAAATATTTGTTAAATAGGAGCCAATTTCAACTAGATTATTATTATTCTGAAATTCTCAGTTAAAGTGCGTAGATTTTTGCAGTAACATAACAAAGATTCACGCCTTTTTCCCGAAGGGGTAGGCAGAGGTGTACCCAGGACATAGTCCCATAGTAGGTACACCCACATATCGCCAGTATATGTTATTGGTCCCATGTAATAGGAGGCGAGCCTATTGCCATCTACCGGGCACAGTTATAAGCTCCAGGCATTTATCTCGCAGTCAAGCTTACGCCTTGTCACCGAGGCAGTCCAAGATTATTTATTTTTGCGTTAGATTTAAAGCGATTCTTATTTATATAATAGCGAGAATATCGAATTGGCTTTTTATGATTGTTTTTGACATTTAAATATTTCAATAAACATAACCAAAAATAAGTAGTATATATTCATAATTCGTATTCAAAAATACCAAATACTACAATCTACATCCTGCATCTACATCCAATCGAGATTTTGAGTAAAACAGTGGTTTTTTTTAATTTATTAAGCATTCCACGTCATATAATATTATATTAACAATTTTTTTATGATAGTGAGTGACGAGACGAGCAGACAGGTGCCTGATGGTAAGCATCATGATTGCCCATATCAGACACATTGCCATCCAGTATTTTAAAATTCAAAATTCTGCGCGGCACTGCACTGCGCCTGTCACCCTGAGATATTAGGGTGTTGAAACTCATCATGCCCAGTAATTTCACTGGTAACATTGCCCTTCAGACTGGAACACAGTGCACAGTGCACAGTGCAAACATTAGTTTGCACATTACTGCTTGGCATTTTTAACGCGACTTTTTTAAGGAAAATGAATTATAAATTTGTCTTAAGTGTAAAAAAAGTATTCTGAGTGAAATTTTGTAAGATCAAGTAACCACAAAGCAGGGAATAATAATTGAGAGTCGATATGGAGTCCACCTGGCGCTCGCAGTTATTTCCTCAATTCATTTTGAGACTATTCCTAGACGGTTCCACCTTGAATAGTGCCACTTGCTTTCGAAGACATTCCAATATTTTAAAGAACATTTTCTACTCTACGTTTTTGTTTTAAATAAATTATTCCTGCAGGGCTAAAAATAAAGATTTAAATTTGTATTATGTAAATTAATCAGCGACCAGTGTTTAGAAACCGTTTGTTCCAATTAAAATCTATTTCTTAGTTAAGAGTTTGCCTCGAATTGTTTTTTTAATCCATGAAAAAGTCGATCTTCTATAATAACAGAATAAATAAGTAGTATACGTGGTTTAGGAACTTTCTCGATGAAAGACTGGAGTCTGGATCTGTGCCCGATATGGCTTGCCTCCTAAAGCATGAGACTTAAAAAACATACCAAAGGACATTTTGCGACTAACCCAAAAATGCGGACCTAATATGTTATATTATAGTACGCGTTGAAATAAATTACTAAACATATTAAAATAAACACAGCTATAAGTTCATTTTCGAATAAGTAAATTTGTAATATAAGCGCTGAATATTATTATTAAATTTAGTTTTAAATCATTTTATTAATATTGAGAACATTACCATCTATGTCATTCGTCCAATAAAGCCGTCGCCGGTTGCCGCACACCGGCATTATATTAATTAAACCCGAACAATTAAACAATCGACGCCGTTTACCAAATCACGTTAATCAAGTTTACCGAATTTGTGAAACGGTCAGTGGTGACGAAATAAAGAACTATATTTTATTAACACTAGTAGATCGTTCAGGGATAAAACCATCGACTTAAAACAGAAGTTTTTTTTTTATGATAGTGAGTGACAAGACGAGAAAATCAGGTGCCTGATGGTAAGCATCATGATTGCCCATATCAGACACAGTGCCACCCAGTGTTTTAAAATTCAAATTCTGCGCGGCACTGCACTGCGCCTGTCACCCTGAGATATGAGTTGTTGAATCTCATCATGCCCAGTAATTTCGCTGGTAACATTGCCCTTCATACCGGAACACAGTAATGTTTGCACTTTGCACATTACTGCTTGAAGCTTGAGAAGTGTGCCTATAGAATAAGGAAAAAAATTATCTCAATAACTGCCTGGAGTCTGGCCCGGAATGGGAACATGCTCGCCCCCTTTCACATGGGACCAATAACATACTAGCGAAATGTTGGTGAACCTACTATGGGACCGAGTTCTGGGTTCACCTCTGCCTACCCCTTCGGGAAAAAGGCGTGATTGGATGTTATGTTATGTGTTATATAAAAACGTGATTTCGATGCAATCAGAGTTCTATTTAGGGTATAATCAAAATTGTTCATTTAATATTTATGAGTGGATGTCCAAATGTTTACCAAATACAGCTGATTCGATTTATTAAAACAACTGTTTTAACTCTACCGTTAACTGTTATTTTATTGCAAATTGAATTTATTATGGTCTATGTTTTATATCGTATGCGTTGCAATAGGTTTTATTCTTTATATTTTGAAAAGCTTTAAACGTCGATTAGCAAATAATAAAGATACCTAATAATAAACTAATGCCATGATTGGTGGTGGATTCAAATAAATTAAAAAAAAAAAAACACAAAATCATTATTATAATAATAATAATAATAGAGCCGTTGGGGAGTAGCGACCCCACGTACCTGAGTGCTCCCGGGGGAGGGTTATGTTCTTCATCTTCGGCTTGCCTTCACCGGCCGGCCGGAGTGAACACTGTCGAGGAACAGTCCCCCACCTCTGTCTTGCCTTCATTGGCCGGCCAGAGTGGAGTCGCGAGAGCCTCGTGCTCGAGGGAGGATGTGAAGCATAAGTGGCGAGTGGGCGAGCGTGATGCGACCTTAGGGTAACGCAAGTGATCGCCGTTTAAAGTCCAGGGACACCTCTCCTACCCTTAGCCGCTCACACCGACGTTGCCCCTCTCGTCGCCCTTATTCCCATGTGGTGGGCGGCCTTTATGGGGGATCCGTTTAGTGAGCGGCGAGTCATCGCCTGCCGTCATATTTCACCATGAGACAGAAGTAGCAGGTGCCGGAGTCTCTAGCAATAGACCGGTTACCATCCATCTAGAAATCACACCTATAGCCAAATCAAGTAGTTTCCATCCATTCACAATAGTCTTTGTACCTAGCGGAGGCTGTCTTTGAGCTCATCTTAAAAAAAAAAGACTGTAGATGGTTTCAGAGATAGACCCCGATAGGTGCTATACATTACCTTTAGATTAAAAGCTCAAAGGGGCCTCTGCACGTTGGACTTAAAAAAAAATGGTCTCCGTGCACGCCTTTCAAAAGACCGGGTATATCCCGTGTTTTCGAGCGACATAATAATATAATAATATGGGACAACTTCTACAAACGGTCATCTGGTCCCAAACTAGGCTAGAAGCCTGTACTATGGTAACCAGATGACTGATATACATACTTATATAAGCTTATAACACCCAGACACAGATCAAACAGATATGTTCATGCACACAAATGTTTGATCTGGCCGGGGATCGGACCCGGGTCCTGCGGCACAGAAAGCAGAGTTACAACCATCTGTGCCAACGAGACTGTCAAATATTATATATAATATTATATTAAATATTATATAAAGTTTTAAGCTGCCGTCGTTCCTTCCCACAAGTTCGGCCCATTTGAATGAAATGACGAAATTTTAAATTAATATTTTTCATTCACAGAGTTGTCAAATTCCCCTTAAAGACTATTAAAAAGAAACGTCTTCGTAATCATTATCTTTAATTTAATTTAATGCGATTAATATAGCATTGTATTTGTATGATGTCATAAGATCATTATCATCTTCATCGCTGGACGCACCAGCGTGTTCCTGCTGTATATAATGCCCTGCCCATTGCCACCTTAACTTGCTCCACTTGCATTAGACACAATAACAAAATCATTTGTTTTCACAGATTCGTGTGCATGGCTGAAAACATGGCCGAACTTGGAGTCCTCGAGTCACCACTCTGTCTACTAGTCTTATCTACTAAGCTTATTGTTGTATAATTATTCTATTTACTTAGTTTTATACATAATATGTAGACATATAAGTAAAGATAGGGCATGATTTAATGCATCCGATCGATCTCCGAGTTTGTTTATTTGTAAGTGAATTTCAAACGAAACGAAAATCGTGAATTTATTTTACGAGCATAAGAAATTACATTTTAAACTATATTTTGAAGTAGTTACAACTAGATTCTATTAATTTAAAATTAACTTGTCTTAATCTGTCTGCAAACTGTCCTTTTTTTTCATAATTATCTCTTATAATCAGGAGACTTTTAATCGATAAAAATCTCAATAGATAAACAAGTTATATATTTTTATATGCGACAGCATTGAGACCCGTAGGTAGTCATATTGTTTGATAAAACGCACGGAATTTACATTGTATTAAGTATATTAATTTGCGGCATTACCTGTAATTTTTAATGTTTTTATATTCATCTTATTTATTTATTTGCATTGGCTCATCAAGGGCTATCTGAAATCTGACGCTAATAGAGGATTCACACTGGTTTACTTTTGCAAAACAACTAATCGCATATGAATAGAGCTAATCGATTTTTGCAATTCAAAACAAATTCATTTATTTAAATCTGTCATAAACAGCATTGTCGTACCTACGTTACTGAATCACCGAAGCTAATGATTAATGAAATGACCGTGCGTTGATATGATACTCGTACCTTTAGAGTACTTTAAGAAGAAGTGCTCTACAAGTTATGCAGAAGAGAAGAGAAGTTTCTAGATCTCGTTGTCCTCTATGTATGTGGGGCCGAAGTCGCTTTGCAAAAGTTGATCAGTTTAAATACCGCATTGGTAGGTAACTTTGATAGATTATATCGAAGTGTGTTATTTTCTGTGACTCTGTCGAGCATGAGGTCCTAGGTTTGAATCACAGGTCGAGCAAAAGTTGTAAACGCCTTTAAATCGAGTCTCGTTTTATAATTTAGCTGTGGTTAGGTTATGTATCGTATCTCTGAGACGGTTAGTGATCGTTATTAGTTTACGAATAGATCTCTATCTGCATCATTCTATGTAATTACTATTGAAAATAAACGCATTATTGCGATACGTTGTTGTTGTTTTTAATAGCTGTCAAATGTCAATAGACTGTAACCTGTAAACATTACAGACGAAGTGTGGGTGACATACTATACTAGACAAGGGCCTTAGGTATACCTATGTCTAGCCATTTGGGAAAAAAGGGGTGATGTTCTGAATATGTTTTTAAGTTAAATGATCTGACAAAAAAAAATTATCTCCTCGTCGTTTCAGCTCATTCCTAAAATATAAGATTCGCAAAATACCAGTATTATTTATGAAAGCAGGCGAGGGTCAGGCGTGGCACGGGTCAAGTTACAAATGTTCTTGTTATTTGTATGGATATAATACAGTCACCGTCAGCATTCGCGGGTCTACGTTGATGGGCTGACATAATTTCCCATACAAACTTTGAGGAACCAATGACGATGGTAGAGGAGATATAATTTATTCATTATTGATTTTTCGGGTTTGTGATTTATCGGAAATATGGAATTCTTGAGGACTATAGGTCATATGAGGCATATAACTGGATAAATGACACTATATTTAGTTGTTACTTAAAATTAAACATTAATGAAGAAGCAATATCTCTTCTCTAATCTATAATCGTCATTGTTTCTTCAAAGTTTGTATGGGAAATGTTGTTGGCCCATCCACCTTATGTTACATTGAAAGTACATAGTAGGGTAATCATCGTATTGAAACAAAATAAATTAAATATTAATCACCTAAACCGAGAAGAAGGATGTACCTCTATCAATCGGTCGTTGACAGAAATTATTGCAGTAATGTTCGTAACGAGGTTATCTCCTCATTATTTTATCAATATTAAGTCTTGACCTATTCGACTCATTATTTTGCATAACATTGTTTTGTGTATATCACTTAAGTCAGTATCTTGGGTGTACGCTGCCATCTGACAGTGGTTTAGAGCACTTGGATTTTCTATAGGCTAACATGTCGGCATGTGGATTTTCGAAGTGTTCTATGGCATAGTGTATTCAGTTAGGGTAGATAGTTAGTGGGTAGCTCTATTGTTTAGTCTGGGTGGAGTGCCTTTATTGAAAAATAAAGGCACTCCACCCAGTAAAAAAAAACTTAATAAAAACAAAACTAATGTCATGTATATATGCGTATTGATTGTGTTCTTAAATTATTCTCAATATTCTAAATTATTCCTCTTTCACAGTTTTTATGGTTTTTTATGGTATGGTGGCTTTTTATGGTATTTATGGTGACAGCCTCGTTGGCTCAGATGGTGGTAACTCTGCTTTCTGTGCCGCAGGCCCCTGGCTCGATCCCCGGCCAGGTCAAACACTTGTGTGTTCATGAACATGTCTGCTTGATCTGTGTCTGGGTGTTATAAGCTTATATAATGTATATCAGTCATCTGGTTACCATAGTACAGGCTTCTAGCCTAGTTTGGGACCAGGTGACTGTGTGTAGAAGTTGTCCCATATTATTATTATATTATGGTTCCGCTCCCAAAGATTTCTCAATGTACTTTACAATACATGACACCGGTGTCTATTCGACATATGGCTGTAGCATTTTAATACTTAAAAATTCATAGTCATTATCTGTTACCACGACACATTCTATCGTGATAATTAATCTTACGAAGCCCTGTTCCTGTCATGTTAAACATGAAACATAATGTAATGTTGCTATCATTTAACATAATTCGTCATCTAGTTACTAGAAAGCAAGTATGAACGCGGTTTAAAACCACACGCGAATTTTATGTGAAACGAAATGTTAATTGGTTTAAATTAATTACTGTGGGAACTGGGGACTGGCAGCGATCGGTTCATTTATTTAAGAAGATAATGAGTAATCTTTTAAAGTATTAATGGAAAAGTGCTTGATAAAGTGTCGAGTCGTTTAATTGATCTTCGCAATATTTGGCTCAGAATACATTCTAATGGGAAAATACGGATATTATGCCGAATTAACATCATCATCATCACCTCTGTATGACCTCCACTGCTGAACACAGGCCTCCCCCATAGATTACCAGCCTATTCCGATTGTAAGCGGCTTGCATCGAGCGTTTGCATCCTGCTGTCTTACATATAAGAACTTATTCATGGAAAATTCGTTAATTATCTTTGTAAAACATAGGTCTTTTACCAATCATGCACATAACCTATTTGAGTTGATGTATGTAGATATCTCTCAACTCAATTTTTCGTTAGTATGTAGGGGTTAAACAATTAAGGGGCGAGGACATTTTGAATGAAAGATTTCTACATATTTCAGCATTTTATATGTTAGTGTGTCACCAACTCGACACGGAGGACATATGTGTGTGGTGTTGGTTAAACTCAAGTAAATAGTGTCACTTGTTACTACTTTATCTGGCCATACCAAGGGTTTTAAAAGGTGTTAAAATGGTAAAAGCAAAATAAATCAAAGTTTCCTCAACTGAAGAGGTAAATTTTTTAAACTTTACGATTCTCATTCCAAAAAAACTAATTACGTTTTAGAGCAATTGTTCCACGTAATTACTTAGTCAAAGAAAATGTAAAATATACACGCGTACCCTCCTCAGGGGCGCAAACATTGTTTTGTCAGTAAATTATAAACCTCTCCAAAAATTGCCTCGTAATCTTCACATACCTACCTAATTACCAACGTACATTTCCCCTTTTCATCCCTCTAAACTATAGATGCAGGTATGAAATATGAACACAGTTTTATATATTATAAGAAAGAATTAAAGACTCGTATAAGTTATCCGACTATTTATAAAATTATTATTACAATTATATTCAGCACAACGCTAGGAATAAATTAAAGATAAAATAGCATTTTCTACGGGTTCGTTGTGTTGATTTCTGCCAATTATTCTGGGACTAGAGAAGATGTTACAAAAATTAATAACGAATCATATATTACAACTATATATTAATATATTTTTTGTAGTTATAGCTTACAAGCCTAATAATAGGTAGGTAATGTAGGCCTCCTTAGCAGGGGGCCGCCTGGGGAAGTACCACACCTTTGCCAGTTATTCATCCGCCAAGCAGTAATGTGCAAACATTACTGTGTTCCGGTATGAAGGGCAATGCTACCAGCGAAATTACTGGGCATGATGAGATTCAACAACTCATCATCATTCAATCTCAGGGTGACAGGCGCAGTGCAGTGCCGCGCAGAATTTGAATTTTAAAACTCTGGGTGCCACTGTGTCTGATATGGGCGATTATGATGCTTGCCATCGGGCGCCTGATTTGCTCGTCTTGTTAACTATAATTAACTATTCATCTTCTATTATCTTATGTTATCTTAACTATTCAGCTCATTAACTATAATTAATAAAAAAAAAAAAAAAACACACACTCGACATAGGTGAACTTGAATTAAACCAGAATTCTAATGGTATTTAAGATGTGTTCTTGCAGCTTTTTACAATACAAACTGAATAAAATATAATAACACAAACGTAAATTACTACATAGTTCATAGATAATGTAGTCCACGTAAATGATCCAAAGTTTATTTTAATAAATGTGAGGGTCGGAGCTCTCCAACTTGAGCCTTGTTACCTCACAGAACAGACAGATATTGTTGATTGCTGGTATCAAAGGTACATTAACTGCACCATACTAATTAGTTACTAGTTAATAACTAGTTAATTACAGCCCAACAATTCTAAGAATCTTATTTTGCCTTGTTTGAAGGATTGAAGGAATTGTACTTCTTCTGATAAAATTCTTCTAAGTTTCTTGTCATAAATTTAAGTTAAATTCCATGTTTTACGGCGAAGAATATTGAATTGTGTGAGTAAAGCCTATGCAAAGTTATTTCTTCTCTCTCAAAGCTTGAAAAGATGAAACGTCAAACAATACTTCTTAGATTTGCTATTCTACATTTTTACTATCCTATCGGTCGACGTTTCATTAGATGAAGTTATGAGAACATCATGTATATGCGTAAAAATTTACAAAGATCTTTATTAAAAAGGGCTAAATAGAGCTACCTACATACTATCTACCCTAACATATGCCACAGAACACTTCAAAATTCAAATATCAGCTTATAGTAAATCCAAGTGCTCTAATATTTACATAAATTCAAATTGACCTCCATAATTTTAACACTAGGAATAAAGACAAAATAGCTTTAGATTATCTAAAACAAATAAAAAGTAATTCTTAGAAAATAGTATACGTTTCTATAATAAAATCACAAAAGAGATAACGGGGCTCTCAGAGGGTAAACTCAAAACCTATATAAAATCTATTTTACTAAAGAAAGCTTATTATAAAGTCCTCGCGGCACCTTCAAAGCAAACGAATGTTACCAAACCAATTATTGTGAAACTATCAGTTAAAAAAATTAATGCCTACAACTTTCTTGTGCGTTCTTCCTTTAGAGGTATCATTCCGAACGCAAGGTAAACTCATTACCGTGCAAAAGTGTCAGATTGTGACCTATTCGAATAAATCTTTTTGAATTTGAGTTTGAGATATTTGTGATTACTCCTTAATAATGTCAATCTGTACATATTTTATGGCGGCACCTGTACACCAAGAAACCTTAAATAAATAAATAGATATACCTACAAATGCTTAGCTTACTCTAATTTACGAGCCACAAGTTCTCAAAACTTTGCGCAAATCTTGGATTCCTGGTCGAAAGTTCTTGGGGTAACGCTAAGTAAATTTGTTTGCACTCGTAAACTCATAGTTTGGATTCTTGATTCTAGTTGAATAAATATTTGACTTTCCTATTAATTTTTATGCCTATGAAGTTTTAGATGCAGAAAAATATCTACAGAAACTTTTTTTACAGTAGGTACCAGTATTACGTTAGACTACTAAAATAAAATAAGTCCTACGCAACTGTGCAACATGCACGGCGCTCGACACACTGATAATATATTTATTATGTCTCGTATGTCCAGTTATTTCTCGCTACCTTCCCCCCTTACCTTCCCTCCCTTCCCTTCCTTTTTATCTGAAGAAATTCATAAGAGAATATTTGATAAATTCATTATAAAAACTTACCTGGGAATTACCTGACTTACCTTGGGAATTATTTAAAGAAATAAACATAGTGACCCTACCATCCTTATACATTTATAAGAACATCATGTATGTGCGTAAAAATTTACATAAATTCAAATTAAATAGTGATCTTCATAATTTTAATACTAGGAATAAAGACAAAATAGCTGTACCTAGCTTTAGATTATCTAAAACAAATAAAAAGACATTCTTAGGAAATAGTGTACGTTTCTATAATAAAATCCCCAAAGAGATAACTGGGCTCTCAGAGGGTAAATTCAAAACCTATATAAAATCTACTTTACTAAAGAAGGCTTATTATAAAGTCAACCAGTACATAGAGGACAAAGATGCTTGGAAACTTCTGCATAGCCGCCTCGCGGCACCTTCAAAGAAAACGAATGTAAGCAAACCAAATATTATGACACTATCTGTTGAAAAAATTAAGCCCTACAAGTTTCTTGTGCGTTCTTCTTGTAGAGGTATCTTTCCAAACGCACGGTAGACTCAGTACTGTTTATCTTCATTGACGTACAAAAGTGTCAGATTATGACCTATTTGAATAAAGCTGTTTTGAGTTTGAGTTTACCTAGACAGGTTTCCATTAGACAATGCTCGTACCGTTAAAACTAACATTATTTATTGAATTACTTTACCCACATAGCTAATGGCAACTAATCCCAACTCATAACAAAGCGTTTTTTAACAAGCTGTGATCAACAGCCCTGCCTATGACAGCCCCTCCCCCCATGTTCCCCCCCAGCCACCTCCCACGCCAGCCAGGAGCAGGGTCTGCCCAGTGGGTCTGCCAACACACTACAATTTGGCAAACGAGCCCGCGCCATTGGAATTTGCGGTCTCCTGTTATTATAATCGTTTCGAGTAAAAGCATTGGCCACCTATTTTGAGACTTTGCTTGTTTGTGTTTCATTTTTGCACCAAAACAAGTAGATTAACAAAATAGTTTTTATTGATGAAACACTGTTATCTTATCATTTTATTTGGTGGACAAGTCAAGGGCAAGCGGGAATCCCTCGGAATTTTCTACGAACAGTGGTTCTACTCGTATTTACCTAATGACAAATTATTTTGGGTTTATTTGTTACAAATCCAAGAACTTATGAAAATTATTATCTTAAATTAGCATACCTATCTAAAATATCTAGGTACCGATAGGAACCTTTTATCGGAAAAAAATATTGTTATCATGATAGGTACCTACGTGACTAAGGAATGCTATAAATTGGGAGCACAATCATGTAGAATTAAATGAATCACATAATTATAACCCTTATAATTATTATAAAATCTATATCAATCTCATTATTTATTGTCATTGGTCATTATTAAAACTTTTATTTTTTACCAGATTCGTGTTTTATATTATAAGCAAGCATACATGATTAAACATTAAACAGTAAATAATTCTACTAAGTGGGTCATAAAATTCAACCGGAACAGCGATATAAAGCGATATTGCGGTCTCTCTTTACTCATACCGATGGTCCAATAATTTATGACCGAGTTTGCAGCTCAAAAATACTACTACAGGATCCCCGGCTGTATTTGGCGGTCAGTGAAACCGCCCGGGGCTCGGCGGTCCCGTAATGAACTATTGTCACAATCAATATCCCGGGCGAGTGGTTTGATTGCTCCTGTCCTATGTCATGTTTGTTTCAATCGACAGTTGCTGACGTTCACTTTAGAGCTGTACGAGTGTGTTGATAACAATTGTGAATGTGAATGCTGGCGCATTTACGAATTGGGTTTGTGTTATCATGGGTCTGGCAGATAGTCTCAGCCTACCCCAACGAGAACAAGGCGTCACTGTATCTATTTAAGTTTGTAACTGACAGTTGTAGGAGCCATACAGGCTATTGAGTTCAGTTAGTGCGTTGAAATGTTTTCCGTCCCACAAGGGTGCGTTCTACTTTCTGTACAGGACTCGGACTCTATACCGTCATAAGGAAGAAGGAAGGAAAGGTAAGATGAAAAAGATAGAATTTTACTTAACCCAAATCTTTAACTAGACTTCTATATTACTATATGTCAAGTAAACACATACAGTAGACCGTAAGTTACCTACTCTAAGTTATTATTAGTAGTAACTTGTTACTTAACACGTATTGATTTTGGTCGTTTGATAAATAATGCAGAGGAGTTCGTTATAACCTCGTAACCTAAAGTGAGACCTCAAGAGCCGCTAGCCGTGCGGAGTTGGGGCCCCGACGGTTAATAATTCATCAGACAGATTATTCAACAGCTCATGTCGGAGATAAAAAGATTTGTAATCACACGCGGCACGGAATTACTGTTTATAAAGGGAAACCAGATTAAATACAGAGTATGATGAATTATAACGCGGGTAAATATGGACCGTGTTCATTAATTACCTAACTAAATATACGTACAGGAGGTAAAAGCTCATTATTTATTCGTGTTAAGGTAAGTCCTGCGCTTATTAATATTTTAAATGCAAAAGTTTGGTGTTACTACTTATTAACTCATCACTTGGGTAACTACTAAAGAGATTGAATCAGAATTGTGTATGGGTCTTGGAATAATTCGTAGGATACTTTTTCTAGATATACAATGAAATGATCAATGTAAAGTCTCCTCGATTTGGAATTCCGCGTGCGTGATCGTTGAAACATTAGACATGAAGTCACGATTCGAGCCCCGAGTCATAATTCAGAAATCAGTTAAAAGAGTAATAAATTGTGTAATATCGTGGCGGGGATGTCGCGTGCCCGCAGGCTAATTGTAACCGCGGTTGGTTCGCGGGATGGCTGGGTGCCTTCAGTGCGCTACACCCAGTCTACCTTCGGCTTCCAATCCAACCACCCCTAAGTTTCTGCACCGTTCACCGCAACCGCAGCGGCATACTACGGTTAATATACGACCTCTAAGTTTGAACGCTACTGAAAGGGAGTGCGCCCGCCGGCGAGGGTCCTAGTTTCAATTCATTCCTGCATTTTTTACAATTGACTATTTCTCGTGAAAGTGCAAAGTGGACTCGAGTTTCAGAACCCAAACGAGTTTTTTTTTTCAATAATCTTTTAGCAACGTTCTGTCTCTGCGCGAAGTATTCACAAAAGATATTGACATTTGAACAAAGGGTCATAATTTTATATGGACCTAAATCAAGTTGGCGTTCGAGGATAATGCAAGTGTTCTGAAAAACTTGAGACAATATGTGAAAATGAAGATATTTGTTGAAATGAAGCTCCAAGATTGAAACAGCATTAATAAGCACCTGCCATGAGACTCTCTCGTCAGTAACGTACCCGTATTTAGATAGCACTTAGGTAGCTTGTTTGTTTTGATTCGTTTAACACTCCTCGTGCCAGGTCATGCAGTCACCTATTCATTATAATTTATTGGAGTAATGGACAGAGTGTCGTTTGATCTGTTATATAAGTCAATACTTAATAGTATATACATTGTCTCCGCATGTTGTTTTGTGGAAATATTTAATAATAAGGATTATTTTTTAAATTATCTACTTAGCATAGGTACTCATTGATTTTCATAACAGATTGAATGAACAGATAGATAAGGTTAAAACTATTATATTTCAAACTCGCACACAGAACAACTACTATATTTATTAAATATCATTTTTTATTTTAATAAATATGATTTAATATCCCTCAACCAGCATCTCCGGACCGGCAAGCGCAGCGTAGGACGTCCTTACAACCGGACTGGATGGAAATCTATGTAGGAGGCCTATGTTCAGCAGTGCACGTCCTACGGCTGAGATGATGGTGATGGTGAACATCTCTCAAATCACTATAAAACAAAATAGTCGTCGTTACATTTTACAAATAAATATACCTAACTAGCGGCCCGCCCCGTCTTCGCACGGGTAGCAGAAGTAGGTATAGTAAACGTTTTAACAGGAGTAAATTTGTGATACATTGTATTTTTATAAATATAATCCTAATGGTTTACGCAGCGAACGCAAATTAATGACTATTTCTGTTACAGTGACCAAACCTTAACAGATGGATAAATTATTGATAAAAAGATATTGATAATTCTACCACCAATAGTTTTCACACCGCATGAAAAATAATCACTGCTTCGATTATTGTGACTAAACCAAAATAGATGGATATTTATGTCCGTGGACTATTTTGTAGATATTGATAAGTACTACAAACCTCTAGTACATAGATAAAAAAAATTAAGAGCCTTTAGAACAGCCAAATACAATATCTAGACAATACCAAGTAAGCAGTAGGCAAAATATAAACCCATTTGAATAACGCATCAATAACTCAACAAAGACAAAAGTAAAAGCATTCATTTTCATAGTCCTTGAAAAATATTCCAGAAAATACGAACAAAACATCGGCCTATAAACGTAACGAGCACGAAAAAATATTGCCGTCCAGATCAAGAGCTTAAGAAAGAAAAAATGCGTTAGAATAATTGAAACGAGACGTTTAAAACTTTGGTCCCCTCGTGCTGTAGGTATCTTGGCTCCCAGGGCTGATCCACGGGCCTGTGTGCTCTGCGGGGCTGTGATAGGGTTGCCATCTGTTGGTTTCCACACTTACTTAAATGATTATTTTTCGAAATGGAAAGACAATATTATAGCTTAGGTTGTATTGTGTACGTGCTTTGTTTTATTTTGAATTAACAAGTATTTTCTATTTAAAGACTGTATAATGTAATATAATTCCTATCCTACATGTATTTATGCATTAAATATAATAATATATTATACTAGCTACCCGCCCCGGCTTCGCACGAGTAGCAGAAGTAAGTATAGTGAACGTTTAACAGGAGTAAATTCGTGATACATTGTATTTTAATAGATATAACCCTTATGGTTTACGCAGCGCACGCAAATTTATGACTATTTCTGTTACAGTGACTAAACCTTAACACATGTATAAATTTTTCGTGGGCTATTTTGAAGATATTGATAAGTACTACAAACCCCTAGTACATTACTTTACTCTACCACTAATAGTTTTCCACCGCATGAAAAATAATCACTGCTTCGATTATTGTGACTAAACCAAAAAAAATTAATATAATCTATGTATACTGTTTTGTAGGTATTGATAAGTACTACAAACCCTTAGTACATTATATTTTTCTACTATCAATGGATTTCACAGCGCACGCAAATTTATGAATATGATAATTATATTATGTGACACCTTGGTTCACAATATTGCAGTTTACTTACGGATCCCTATTTTTTTTCAAAATCTCATAAAGCCTATGTCACTCACACTGAATTAAGCTATCCATAAGTGAAAGAATTTTTAAAATCGGTCCAGTAGTTTCGAAGCCTATTCGTTACAAACAAAAAAACAAAGTTTCTCTCTTTATAATATTAGTTAGTATATATAGATTTACAACTTACCACAAATTATAAAGAAATATATCCTATCCTACTATTAATATAAATGTGAAAGTTTGTAAGGATGGATGGATGTTTGTTATACTTTCACGCCAAAACTACTGATCCCCAGGTCAGGCAGTGTTAAATATTGGATTTTTCCATTAGGAATCATCTCAATAACTGCCTGGAGTCTGGAACTATGCCCGGTAGATGGCAATAGGCTCGCCCCCTATTACATGGGACCAATAACATACTGGCGAAATGTGGGTGTATCTACTATGGGACTGAATCCTGGATACACCTCTGCCTACCCCTTTGGGAAAAAGGCGTGAATGTATGTTATGTTACTACTGAACCGATTGGGCTGAAATTCGGTATGTAGATAGTTTAGACTCTGAAATAACACATGGGGTACTTTTATCCCGTTGTTCCCACGGGAAGGAACACTGCGCGAGTGTAAGTGTAACCGCGGGGCATAACTAGTTTAAAATAATTCTGCCTCGTGCGGTTTCGACACTGCTGATTGTAATTCCAATCTATAGGTAATTATTTTATACTTTTATTGTTTAATTTATTTGTTAATATAATAATAACATAACACATACATAACATACAACCACGCCTTTTTCCATAAGGAGTAGGCAGAGGTGTATCCAGGTCATACTATAATAATGGTACTTATGAATTAATGAATGAATGAAAGCTTTATTTGCATGAATACAGGTAAATATAGGACTTATAAGAAACAATAGGTAGATCGCTGTATTCGACCAAATTGTCGTGCAAATGTTTATCTGAATTACATTACATAGTAGTCTTTAAAATAATACATTAAAATGATAAATGTTAGAAGCAGTGGCAACCCTATTTATAAAGGTTAGAAGCAGTGACAACCCTAAAAGTACCTGATGCGAGTTTTAATTATGTAACGGCGAGCGGAGGATGTACCGAGGAGGCACCGGGCACCGGGCGCACATTAACATGCAAATATTCTTCATACACACACCGCCCAGCAGGGGCCACGGACCCCACGGACCCCTCAGACCCCCGCCCCGGGGTACCGCCCGTGGTTGCGGTTTCCGTTTTTTGTTCAACGTTGCGGAACCCCAATTCGTTAATTCATTTACAATTTGGAAGCTCATTGAAAAGGCATAATTTCGGCCTGTATGCGGACGTGGTTTTACTTTGAAATGATTTAATGCTCTGACCACTCATCCGGCTACACATGTGTGGATGCACCATTTAAATAAAACTAGTTTCACTGAATTACTGAATATCAACACACGGCTTATACCTTTGTACACTGGCTAATAATACCTACATACTATATGTGTACCTATCTATAGCCATACCATACACATTGATATAAGTAATATACTGTTTTAGGATTAAAAACTGTTTTAGAATTCAAATTAAAAAGTTTGATGCTATTTAAGATTGCACTTATAAATCTTTTGTGAAGCATTAAACAATCTATTTAATCTGACCTATAATTAAATAATGCTTACTTAAGCACGCTAAAAATGTACTGATAATACGAGTAATAAATAGGTATTAAATTTATATTTGACTGCCAAGGTGGCATGCTCGACTGCCAATCAAGAGGTCCCGGGTTCGATCCCCAGGACAGGCAAAGTGTTAAATATTGGATTTTTCCATTAGGAATTATCTCAATAACTGCCTGGAGTCTAGAACTGTAGAACGTGTTGGAACCTATTACATGGGATCAATAACATACTGGCGAAATGTGGGTGTATCTACTATGGGACTGAGTCCTGGGTACACCTCTGCCTACCCCTTCGGGAAAAAAGGCGTGAATGTATGTTATTAAATTTATAAGCAGGATTCCCGTGACTTCGTTCCCGTAGGAATTTCAGGAAATATTTTTTTATTCCTTATCTATTCACCATTATGAGAACCTTTGTGCAAAATTTCAGCAGTCTACGTCCCAGGGTTAGGGCTGGGCGTTGATGAGTGTGTAAGTCAGCGCTGGACATACCTAGGCCTTCCACATAGGAGAGGGGATTTGCCATTAATTTGATAACCCTTAGCCGGCTCTTACGGCAACCACGGAAAAGTGGGGTACTATTATAAAGCCGTCAGCGATAACCCCACGACAAAAAGTGAGCACTTTAGTTTCTATAAATAGGGAAGAGTGCATGTCTTAACCTACCTTCTACACATACCTAAATGAAGAAATATATCTAAAAAAAAGTGTTAGCAATAGTGAAAGCAACAGGTTGGTTTAGTGGCATACGTTCTGCGACTGGAGTCATAAACGTCTATTTCTTACACATTTAAGTACCGTAATGGCAACATTACCATATTATTCATTCTGCAAAAAGGAAAAGTGAGCGGATTATTTCATTCTTCATATTGACAAGAAAGGCACAAATCTAACTATACTCGTAGGGGACCCTTCGCACACGACTCGGCGTAATCGTGTTGTAGGTGTTTTTTTATCATACTTGAATAATATCCGAACATCTGTCGTGGACTAGAGATCAAGCTGGAGAAATGTTCTTGACCAGGCCAAGGCCCACCCCGGGCTGTAGCGCCTTAGATGATGATGATCTGTCGTTGACAGAGCAATCAACACCTAAGACCTAGGAAAGTAAGGAAGAATTTAAGCTTACGCATTAATACGCGTGCTTACTAAATACCCTCTACTTATTATACTGTCAGTTTATAGCAAAACCAGTAGTTAACAATAAATAAATTTCTGTAAGTATAAAACAGATTAAATATTTTAATTCGGCAATTTAAGGTGTGACTGATAAAAAATCATACTTTAAAAACCCGTGACAAGGGACATGAATGCATGAAATTAGAAATGAGTATATAAACAGCAGTGACTGAGAATTTAAAGAGTGGAAGAACTAGCCCGGTAATGAAAGTCATGTGGCCAAAATGACTATGAGGATGAATCTAAGTGGTTATAAGCCCCGTACAGGGCCGTCGACCGCACCAGCCCACATGAAGAGTCGACGGCAGCTCGTCTTGGGTTCGCCAAGGTTCGGCAGCAGCCGCTTGAAAGCACCTGCGGCCTGCGGTGGTGGATGAAAATTACGCCTAGGTCGATCCCTACCGACTTGATCATTCACTTCATGCCTTATAAATCTCTTTTGTTAATCTCCTTTTATACATCTCCACATCTCACAACCACCTCAGCATTCCTCTCTCTACCTTTGTCACTACATCTTCTAACACGCTACAGCGTTCTTTTATCGCACTATTCCTCATTTTGTCCATCAAGGTCATTCCAGTCATACTTCTGAGACTTCTCATCTCCATACAAAAGCACACCTCTTTGGACAGCCAATCGTGCCTTTTTATACACTTTCTGTCTGTTCATATACGTATGCAACGCCCCATTCACTTGATTTCCTGCCAAAACTCTTCGTTCAATATCACAGTTATACTTTCCATCCCTTGTAAACTTTGAACCCAGATATAAAAACTGTTTTACTTTTTTGACTCTTTCTCCATCAATCAGAACATTGCAAATTGTCATACTTTATTTCCTTTTAATTTATATTCCTTTATTAGAGCAGCATTCGGAATATCAACAATCGCTTGCAACTGCTATTGCGACGATGCCAATATGACCTGATCATGACCGTATAGGCATTTGACGGTCAACTTGTGTATTCTTAACCCATATACGTACTTTATTTTAAATCTTTGAGACTTAAAAGTATAGGTAGTATTCTAAGTACTTCATTACGGAAATCTGACCAAATAAATTGTTTGATACCTGTTTGCGGTATCATAAACTATATTTTACAATCTATATATTGCTGTGCTCGTAAGAGCGCTACGAGCTACGAAAAAGTCGTAGCTCGTAGCACCACGTGGCTTTGAATCTATACGTAATTCTGCGTGCGTGGTGCAGTGCGCACCTGTCACCCTGAGATATAAGTTGTTGAGTCTCAACATGGCCACTAATTTCGCTGGTAACATGTCCCCTTCAGACCGGAACACAGTAATGTTTGCACATTACTGCTTGGCGGATAAATAACTGGCAAAGGTGTGTACTTCTTATAACATCAGCTATCTGCCAAAGTCCCTTTTAAATTGGAGATAAACCGATTTAAAGTTATATTTTATTGTTATATTTTTACACGAAACCCTATAGTTTATATTAATCTACAGAACATCGTTTATCTGCCAGTGAAAGTCCCATCAAATTCAGGCCAGCCGTTTTGGAGATTAGTGATAACAAACAGACAAACCAAAGTAAATTGTATTTTTGTTATTATTATCGTAAGATTATACCTGTATTTTTTGTATTACAAACATTTCAATTTTATTTATTTGTATAGATAGATAACTGAAGAAGCTTATAATGTTACATATATTATGTTAGCTTTTAATTGAAAAGACTGATCGTATTTGGGTATACTTAAAACGTTAATAGCCATCATTAAATCAGAGTTACGAGCCCACGAAAACTGTTACGAAAAATTACCCCATATAATATAAAACAGTCGATCTTACCTTCTAAGAAATAAGGACTAAAATAGTAAATAGATAGCGTAGTTCATTAATTCGCAAGTTATGTAATAAAATGAGGATTTACGAGGTAAAGGAAGTCAAGGCATGCGATATTTACATTTACCTAAATATTACCTATTGTCAGTTGAAAGTTGAAAAAACTTGTTTCGATAAAACCCGGCAGTTTCTGTTATTTTTAACATGCAAAGATAATTTTGCACGTCAAATTATTTAGGTTAGGACTGACATAAACGAGTTGGTAAGTAAGAGATTTCCTTTTATCGAATTACTGTCATATAGACAAACATTTCAATAAGACTTCTAAAGAAAATTTAACTTGTACAATCCGCAGGTCAGACAAAATTTTATTGGATTTTTGCCGTGCCGTGGAGTTACCGGCTTTAGAATAGTGCTCCACCCTCTCTACCCGCGTGGTTGCCGTAAGAGCCGGCTAAGGGTTAACAGATCCAGAGGACGGGCAGCAGCGTCCTCTACAAAACGACTCGACAACCCGCCAGCCAAGCGTGTCGAGTATTGGCAAAACCCCCCTTTATAGGGGAGGCCTATGTTCAGTAGTGGATTACCAACGGCTGAGATGATGATGATGGAACTGGAGTCTGGAACTATGCCCGATAGATGGCAATAGGCTCGCCCCCTATTAAATGGGCGCTATAACATACTGGCGAAATTTTATATTTTTTTACAACTATCACACACGGTCATCTGGTTCCAAACTAGGCAGTACAGGCTTCTAGCCTATACTATGGTAACCGGACCATAGTAACCTGATAAACATACTTATATAAGCTTATAACACCCAGACACAAATCAAACAGACATGTTCATACACACAAGTGTTAGTACTGGCCGGGGATCGAACCCGGGGCCTGCGGCACAGAAAGCAGAGTTACTACTTACTACCATCTGAGCCAACGAGGCTGTCAAAAATAAAGTAGGAAATGTAGGTGTGTACCTACTATGGGACTGAGTCCTGGCTATACCTGCCCTTCGGGAAAATGCCGTGATTGTATGTTATATCCTATTTGTACTATAGATAAGCCAAGAATGGAAACGTAATTTTGCCTTCTTTCATATGCCGCCTCCAAAACTGAATTTGAAGTAAAATAAGATTAGAAAAATCAGTGTTATTCCTTATTTATATAAATAACCTCGTCTATAGCTTATCAGACTGGTCATATAGCGGATATAGATAGAATACTTAAGTGTCAGAAAATATCATAACGAATAATAAATAGACTAGAGAAAAAAAATCTGCGAAGAAATATTTTAAAGAATGTGAAATTATGACTGTTATATCTCTATACATTTTAACAGCCTCATAGAAATACATAAAGAAAAAGATAATCTTGTCATAGACAGGCATAGTTTCAATTTACGAAACAAAGAAAAAATATATCCTCCGCGGACAAGATTAGTTAAGGTCATGAAACTAGTTACTGTTAAAATAAATATGTATAATTACCAATAAGTATTACAAACCTCAAATTGACACCTTTTTAATAACAAATAAAGGCACTTTTGATCCAAAATTCATTGTATACTATCAAAGAATATATATTGCTTTGCGAATAGATGATCATCCTCATTATTGCGTCAAATATAATTTGTTATAAAAATGTATAGTCTTAATATATATCTAAGTTGAGAAATGTTATTTATAAACTGACTAACCTGGTGTATCAGATGTTATAAATTGATCAATAAAATAAAAATAAATAAAAAGTACTCTCCCGTCATAATACACCTTTTAAATAGTAATACTAGAAGTATGTATATATAGAAGTACTCTAAAATATTTATTTCTAACAAGTGTTAAGGGTTTTAAGATTAAACTCTATTTATTCACATATTTATAACTAACTGCGTCACTCAGTCGCTCCTGCTTAGAGTTATTCCATTTCCTCCAAAAAACAATGTCACCTACAAATTTTATTAAGAAGGTATAATTTTAATTAAACCGTTACAGCGTCCGTGGCTCAATGAGAATGTAACAAGCTTTGAATCTGAAGCGCATGGAATCAAAACTCATAATATTTAGGAAATCTGTCTTATATCTTTCGATTTTTATCGTGAAATATAATCATAGCTCTAAGATTATTTTTCTTCATAGGGGCGGTCTAACTACTATGTATCCAGTAAAGTCATGAGTCATCTTACCACGCAGTTAACGTGCCCCATAAAAAGGATCGGTTTTTATATTCTAACTCACCTTTAAGCCACGTAAGCAACTCGACAAGACATGCCTTGAAAAACTTAGATATATTCCAATAATATAACTGGGACACTTGCCTAAACTTTACGAGGGTTTCAGGTTCCTTTCCTACTAAAATTATATTAATTTTCTTTCTCCCTTTTATAACGATGATAGTATTGTTATGTAAATTGGAAGCTCGTTAATAATGATTTTTTATGACTCCAGTATTTTTTGTTCCTAAGCATGTTCGCATGCACATACAGTCAACACTGCCATCTATCGTATTCCATTTGTGTTATTGCTATTACGCCATCTAGCGGCGAGTAGCTGAACTAATGTATTGCAAAGTTGCTACAGACGTCGCTATCTCAATGTAAACAAGAACCCACTCGGCTATCTACCTGAGCGATTGTTAGTTTATGAAGAAAATCATCAGGTGTCACTGTACTAAACATCCCGAAAAATAAATAGGTAGTCCACGAATAGCTCTCTACCATTAAAATAATTATTTTTAACGATCTACTTCTACGTAAGTTTCGAGGTACAGGGCTGCATTTAAAAAGCCAACAAATTATTTTGTCGACTGCTGAATTCTAGCTGAAGCTGAATATTCTGCTGCCAAATCGTTTGTAGTAGTTTAGGACGATATAGCTCCATATGTCTCCCAAACACCACCCCACTCTCCACAGCCCACCGCCACACCCACACACACATGAGCCCACCCGTCACCCGATGCCCCTCACACGCCACCACTCGCTACCATGTCGTGGACGAACGCAGTCGTCAACAACTCCGCGACCGACCCGAGTGCGACCCCTTCCTCATCCTCATCCATCATATTGACGAATGGCCCACCAATAAATCGCATAAACACGCCTACCGCAAGCTTCAATACACGATCGGAATTCGAAACCTACCATCGAACCAGGACACCACAACTGAGCTGGTGTATCGTGAAAACAGACTTTATAACCGAGGGTTGGTGGCAATTTTGGTCAAAAGTATTATTTTCCTTCGAGAGTGTCAATTATCATAATATTGAGGTAGGTCACTTTGTGGAGATCGACCAATTTTGGTTGGACCGAGGTGACCTCAGTCGATGGTCTGTTTCTACCGTGTCGATAGGCTTTCATTCACGCACTCCAACATTTAGTTAGAGGTAGCAGTAGTTAAGCTTAAGCAACGAGCCCCTCCCATTCCCCCTTTTCGTTGGCGAGTGATCGAGTGAGGAATGAGACTCGGTCACTCGTCGACATGGCGCTGACGAGTGCGGTCGCGAACAACGCCGCCGCGGCTGCCGCTGCCGCCGCCGGCGCAGGCAAGAAGGCCGCGCAGGTGCAGTTGCAGGCGGAGCTCAACACTGACGATGAATGGAATAAGTTCCTCACCAGGGATGGATTGTTAGGTCAGTGTTTTTGTGGTGGTTTAAAATGAAGTAGGTACTTCAGCATCTCCAAACGTATCTACCTACCGAAGGCAGGTACGTAACTACTTGGTATCCTTTCACTGTGATCATTCAGGTAATACTAAGTCTTTGCAGTGATGCAGCTTCCAAAGACTAAATCCTTTAACATCCGTCTTGCTTATTTCCTTAGAAATGCTAAAAAGTTTCGCATCTAATGACTGGCAAAGTTAATCAGATAGTTGTATCTACTCGTACCAACTCGTCATTTAGCTCTTTTACCATGGAGCCAACTTTGAAATCGTTAAAACACAAAAACTGCAGCATAAGATGTCCCAAATAGCCGGTACTTAGTACACAAAAAAATCCTTTTACGCATACCAACCTTATCTATTGACTGTTTCAATCAAGACTATAAAGATGGTACTTATTTCCAAATCAATCAGTACCATGAGAATAGTATCTACAGTAAATTTATGTCCGCAGTGATAGATGTGTATTCGGAATGGTGCGGTCCATGTATCGGCATGGTGGGGAACCTGAAGAAGATCAAGGTCGAGATAGGAGGAGACAACTTGCATCTCGCTGTGGTAAGAACACGAAATCAGATAAAAGTTTTGTCAAAGTAGGAGATGAGCTTCAATCTGTTTTACGTAAATATTCTATGGCGTATACCCTTGTTTCCCCAGGCTAAATCTGACACCATAGAATGTCTGAAGCGGTTCAGAAAACGAAGCGAACCTACTTGGATGTTCATAGCGGTAACACGATTTACTTCTTTTCTTGGCACCATGGAACGGTGGTTAATTCGTTCAAGTTGGCACCTTATTTACAGCAAACAATCTTATATAATTTATATCTACGTAAGCTATAGGAATATTACCCTACATCACTAAAAGCTTCATGTTATAGGTAGTTATAGGCCTAGAAACGTTATGGTTTTTGATGCTAATTTAGTTTGACACCTTCAGATTGTTACGCCCTTTCACCCTAGCACCTATAGCTATAATATGTCTTCCATATGTAAGGAGGAGGGTGGTGATTTGTGGCAGAATGGTACCGATGTCGACAGTATCGAACAAACTTCAAAAAAATTACATACCCTATGTATGTGTTTCTATATAAAAGTGTCTACAGCAAGCGAAACATAGTTTTATCTTCGGCATAAGCATTCTTATGTAAAGTATGGTGAACGCTCAGAGTATAGGAAGAAGCGATTCAACGTCATTGGGTGAACGTTACAAAGACTTTTTGTCTAGTAAAAATTCTAAGTAGGTAAGTAAAATTGCTTAATAAAGTTTCATAAGCACCGAGCACTGAACTATGAAAGAACACATTCAAATGCGTCATAAAATCACATAGTTATAAAATGCACTCTCATCCACGAAACGTATAGGTATCAAGAATACGCGCTTAAAAAATACACGCTTTACAAGTGGTTTCAATATCAACGAGTGGTGCACTATTCTGTACCGTCAAGTTACATGCTTTAAATATTAATTGATTAAAAGACCGAAGCCTATATATATTAACTTTAGGCAGGACAGCTCCTGAACGTAGTTTTCGGTGCGGATGCCCCTCGCTTGGCACGGACCATCGAGCAAGAACTCAAGAATGAAGAGCTAGCCAAGAAAGGTGAACTGGAGAGACCTAAACGAGCTCCGCATGAGCTCACGCCACCAGAACAGGTACGATAAAACTTCTTTCAACAAAGAAAACTTATAAAAATCCAGATGATAAAATCTGTATTTTACCAGCTCTAGTGGCATTTTATTACTCTCATTAGATAACGATAACATAATAATGATAAGATGAAATTATCATTCTATGCATATAGTTTATTTAAAAAAACAACCTTTCTTATTCAGATAGTAGCAACAGCTCAAGAGAAGGATCACGCAGAACGTCGAGCCAAAGAGACGGCAGCAGTAGAAGCAGCCCGACTGGCGCGACGAGAGGCTCGAGCCAAACGACTGGAGTCGCACTTCAACGATGTATGTCCCGGGCTGATGCTGCCGCACGCGCAGAAACATATGAGGAAACTTACTGATGCTATTGAACCTGCTGGTACGTTAAAGCCTAAAGTTAGCCACAGACCTAAGCCACCGACCCGCCGAGAGAACCCGACGGCTTTTTGTTATAGTGACGCGGACACAAGCTCATGTCGCCGACATAACTCTTGTAAGACTTTGTCGCGGCCATGTAGTCCACTCAGTGACGTGTCTTAAAATAATCAAAATAAATCCATATTTTAGGAGTGTTGCTGGCAGACAAATGTCCAATAGTCCTCGGCAAGGAAGGCGCTCGGATCCTGGCGGTTGAGTGTCCGGAGATGGGCGAGGAGGCGACGGCAGCGGTGCTCGCTGAGAGACCCTCACTCGCGCTGCTCATGAAGAAGACGCCAGAAAAGGAAGGAGATGTTATTGGTATGGTAACTATGGTAACATAGTGAGAATACTTAGTGTATGAAATGGAGAAATGGCTAAGTTATCAAAGGGGTATTCTACTGTTCTCGAAGACGAAAAGATAGCTTGGGTTGTTGCCAGAGAGAGCGGAAGACTGAATCATAGGGAGGCTATAGGTACATAACCACAATTGAGAATTTCGAAATCTGAATACAGAATACAGATTGATAATGACATATAGGTACTCCACCTTGGATAACGAACCTACGGATCTTATTCCATTAATGTAACGTTTTACTGTGTCGTTGGTTTACAAAAGCACAAGCTGTTGCTGAACATGAGGTCCTGGGTTCGCAGACCTTTCGGGTAAACAAGGCTGTTATATGATTTGTATTTTACAGAAATATGCCGTCGAGTCCTCTTCGGCGACGGACTAAGCGAGGAAGAACGTCCTAAGAAGCTGACGGCCGAGGAGTTGAGGGCGGACAACCTGCCCGGTATCTACGTGCCTTGTGACCGACACGAAAGGGCTGCTATCTTGGATCTGCTCTTTCCGAAGGTTTATTAACTTCTTCTTCTTTCGTTTCGTGGACCTTGGACTTGGGCACATGTCTCTGCATCCAATCTGCATCCAGAAATTCTACAAAGAATAATTAGAAAAAAAAAATATATTTTCAGCTTGCAAAGAGTCAAAGCATCAGATGCATGACATGAGTTTAGAAAGCAGGTTCAGACCAAAAAGCAATTGGTAGTTAATGAAAGTCTCCAAAAACCTTCACCACGTTATTCGTATTTTACGAGCGCTGGCGACATGCCTGCAACTTACTTACCTTCTTATCTATTCTGTGCTAGGTACAGAGTCCGTAAATGTGACTTCATAATTCCAGATGGTATCATCAGTAATAGAGGCGTCAGTAGTCCCGGAACCCCCCCACATCGCCCTGATGTTCGGCGCGTGGCAGCGGCGCGCCGTGCTGGCGGTGTGCAGCGCGCCGCACCTCGCTCCGCGCCTGCTGCGGTACGGCTTCTACGCGGACACCAGCCTCTCCGAGCCCAGGCTGCTCGCCAAGAATATAGACCAGTACGAGATGAGGCCTGACAAGGAATAGTATGTGTCGCGACTATTTATACAATCTATCGTCAGTTTTAGGATAAACTTGAACTAAAAGATGTAGAAAGACATATGAGATTTATAAAGAGATAGATAGATAAACATTATAATGGTACATTACAATCAAGAAAATCTAAAAACAAATACAATTCATAATAACTAGTGAACAATAGGCGGTCCTATCGCTTAACGCGATCTCTTCCAGACAACCGTAGAGAGAGAAGAGAACCGTAATAAACGTATGGTCGGATCGGGGGTGTGACTGACATAGTACATAAGTAGGTACATCTTAATAAATAAATATAATCATAAATACGGCTAAAATATATACCTACTTGGTCAATATAGTATAGAAAAAGACCGAAATCGACCAAAGACCTCAACCCAAAGACCTCAACCCAAATTTCTGGGAAAATATGCCATTACCAGTACTTTGAGTAATTCTTTTCATAATTCATAATTCATAATCATTTATTTGCATTCAAACATGGTATTTAAGATGTTACATAGGTATTTTAGTACGTAAGACATGTTGAGCCAATTATATATTATAGCATGCAAAATTTGTGTTGTATACTGGTCCTCCTTCGCCAATGTTGATTATACACACTAACCATTTATTGTCGATTATACACACAATGTTGATTATGATAGATAGACTATCCACACTCTATCCTACTAATAATACGAAAGTGTGTGAGGATCGATGGATGGATGAATGGATCTCTGTTACTCGTTCACGCCAAAACTACTAAACCGATTGGGCTGAAATTCGGTATAAATAAATTTCGGTATTGAAGTTTTTTTATGCCATAGGTGGCCGCACAAGCAGACGGTGTGCGGTGATGTCTCGCGGTTACCGCCGCCTATGGATACCTGCAACACTAGGGGTATAGCCAGTATGTTGCCGATCCTTTAACACTATTCACTCTCCTGTTGAAGAGCCCCATGTTGAAGCTCAACGGGAAGACCGCAGCAGGAGATCATTCCACAGTTTGCACGTATGTGGCAGAAAAGAACGGGAAAATCGCGCAGTGTGCGACGGCCACGTATTGATTATGTGTAAGCTCTCAGGCGATGGCGGCTAGTACTGTGATAGAACCGTGACGCCGGTATCATGTTGAATAGTTCATCAGAACCGGCTGTTATTTTTCATAATAATGAACCGTCATCATTAATTGACCAGCTGCGAAAGCATAGTCCTGATGGTGTCGGTGGGCGCAGCAGACCCCGCCATGGCGGACCCCGCCACGGTCCCTCCTCCTACGCCGCCGCCAGAACTGATGGCGCTGGGCCCGCTGCATGTGAGCGCAGATGCCGTGGAGGGAGAGGAAGAATGTGCCAGGTTCTTCCCGCCAGGGTACAGCGAGCCTGAGAGGAAAGCCAAACCCAAGGGGAAGAAGAAGAAGAAGGTTGGTGTTACATTATGCTTCTTTATAAAGACGTCTATGACCACTAGATATATTGCATTATTAAAATTTGTTTTCAGTTTAAAGCGCTACAGATAAAAGCAGAAATGGAACTAATTTAAAGTTTGAGTTGATCGATTATATTTATTGTTGAAAAATACAATGGTATGGCGGCTCTATTTTTTTACTCTTTTCTTTCTAGCTACAATGTGTTGTCCGATCTAGATGCATAAATTAAACAAGGGTAGGTGACAAAGAGTAGGCTAAAATAATTAGAATGTACTATTTAAAGCACTTTAAATTTGATGAAAACTACAAGTAACAGCACTTTAAAATTATAATAAATCTATAATTTAATATTATCCCTACAAAAATAATGCACTATAACTGTGTCGAAAGTCCAAACCCAAAAGTGTCACAGGACATACCTAAATCTAACCTACAGAATTCGGCTTGCTCTGAACTTTAAACAAGGCAGAATCGGATCTGGCGCTTAGCCGGCCGCTGCCGCGGCATCAAAAGTCATGATTTACGAAGTACATCACTTGCTTGTTAACCCCTTGTCCAATCAGTAACCAAAAGACCTTTTCATTTAACATTCCAGAACAAACGTCGCGACACGAAAGAAGACAATGCAGAAGAGGCAGTGGAGCAGTCGCAGGAGCAGGCTGAAGGGTCCGTGGAGGCTGGCGCGGGAGAGGGAGATGGCGAGGGTGAAAATGGAGAGGGTGACGGGGAAGAAGGCGAGGGGAGTGACGGAGAGGGAGATGAGGGGGGAGAGGAAGAGGGGGGAGTGGATAAGGCCACTTCGCCACCGCCGCCTACACCACATTAGAAGATCTTTTACAAGATTCTACTTTAAAGTACTTGTCGTTAATTTTACCTCGCCAGGTCTGGGGGCTTATAGTTTATCCATTATATTATATTTTATAGTCTCCATCAATTTTATTGCAATATTTGCAGGTACAAGATCTCTATCTTGTACCACAAAATGCTGTAAAAGGGAAGACGACAATAAAGCGATAAGTAAAAGTACTGGAAACGATACTATGAACATAACACCTTAGGTTAATGACCTTTTTTGTCTCTGCATAGATACTATAACATGCTTATAATAGGTATGCATTATTTAATGAACTTGTTTTTTATATCATTATGCTTATGTAATAAAATGCCTTATTTTTCTAATTTTAGCAAATAAAATCCACAAATATAATTCTAAAATTTGTATTTTAATTTTAATTATTTATAAATAGTCAATTAATAATAGATCATTTATGAATTAACAATAAAATAAAGTAAATGAGTAACGTCTTAACATGATGAGTGGAGTGGAGTGGAGTGAGGTGGAGTGGCCGAGGGCGCTATCTTACAGGGGCTCTATCTCACACCACCGAGTCTTTTCGATTCCTGAAACATCAAAAACATTGTAAAAACCATTGTAGTCGAAAGAGACAAGATCACGCACTCCGGGTTGACTCTTGCTGACGTCATTGATTACAGATACAGAAAGCACACTCCTCAAATTCATGTATATAAGTAGCGACTCTGGCTGCGACGCAATAAAGTACAATTCAGCTCGCACAACGTTAATACCCTGAAGTTAAATTCACCTAATTTTCTTTTTTTTGCGCGTTTCTTTAGCTCTTCTCGCTACTTATATCTTCACATTTATTTTGCGGAGTGTCCAATGTCACTATCGAGTTGTCATAACATCACAATATTTTTGAATTTCAAGAATAGGCCGGAGCGGCGATGACGTAAGCAAGAGTCAGTCACGTGACCGTTTGGATCTAGGAATTAGGAGCCTGGCAACTGTTAAATTATGAGGGTCCTTGAAACTCGAGTGTGGTTTAGGTTTTCTTTAATCAAATATGTTCTACCACAAATAAATGTTTTCATACGTGTGTATTTTCATTTCGTATGGAAGTCGAACGTCTTTAAAGGGGATCATCCGACACGGTCCATTTCGTCGAGTCCAGTTTCACCCGAATAATTTTTGAACCGTCGGTGCGATCTTCACGAAATTTTCCAAGCGAGTATTTCAGGATAGTAGGAGGGTCAGTTTGGAATATGATTCATATGTGTGCAGCAGAAGGCCATACATATACATATTATATAGTACGGCGGGGGGTGTCGGCTATAGAAGCACGCCCTCTCTCCCCGCGGTCGCCGTAACAGTCGGCTAAGGGTCGTCAGATCCAGAGGACGGGCGGCAGCGTCCTCAGCGTAAAATACACCAAACTGCGCCCGCCAACCCGCCCGCCAAGCGTGGCGAGTATCGGCAAACCCCCCCTTTATGGGCGAGGCCTATATTCAGCAGTGGACTTGCTACAGCTGAGAAGAAGAAAAAGAAGAAGAAGCAGAAGGTTCGCATACACACCATATATAGTGATGGTCGAGCGGCGGCGCGCGCATGACGCCGACGCCGCCGCCGAGCCGGCGGTAGTTCATGGCGCCGCACAGCCGCCACTGGTTCGACTCCGGGTCGAACACCTGCACATTACATTACGTTACGTTACGTTACGTTACGTTACGTTCCGTTACATTAAATTACATTACATTACATTACTTCTCACTCATACCATTATACTCAAACATATAACTCTAAGACAATAAGACAATTTAAGATCATCTAATAAGTTTGACCGGTCGCATATTTAGTCAGGTGGAGGTTGAACAATGATTGAACAAATAACGGGGGTTTATCGAAGAAAGTCTAAACAATTCATTAACTAGTGTAACGCGCAACAACCGATTGGCAGCTATGAAGCCGCCAGTCCGTCGGCTTGTCTATATGTTACATCTAGTTGTTCAACCGTCAAACAGTAATGTGCAAACATTACTGTGTTCCGGTATGAAGGGCAATGTTACCAGCGAAATTACTGGGCATTATGAGATTCAACAACTCATATCTCAGGTTGACAGGCGCAGTGCAGTGCCGCGCAGAATTTTGAATTTTAAAACACTGGGTGGCACTGTGTCTGATATGGGCAATCATGATGCTTATCATCAGGCACCTGATTTGCTCGTCTTGTTACTCACTATCATAAAAAAAAAAACTACGTTTTACCTACGCCGTGGAGATTCAAATAGAACGTTGGAAAAAAATTACACATTCCTAGACGAGCCGGCAAAGGAAGTGGATCGTCAATAAACTCTCAGTGAAAAGCACAAAGCATACGACGTGTAAGCAATACGAAGTGCAAAGATCAATATTTCCAAGAAATAAATGCAATGGTAAATAAATATTTCGCCACCTGTTTCACTAGGTATTTATTTTATTTTGACAAATTTGTCCATATAAAAACTGTCAGTTACTTTTATTTGTCGATGGATAAATATGAATTCAGGAATCTATGGCCGAAAGTATCCGACCGTCGTTTTAGGCTCGGAAACACCCGATCGCGGACCCTTCACTTGGAATGCTAGTAGAGCTTTTATTAGTAGATTCACCCCCACAAATATTACCACACCTTTTTGTACCACCTAACTTCACACTTTTCTGATTTTAAAATGGGGAAGGTCTAGTAGTCTTTGAAATGTTTTGAACTGTCGTAAGCACCTTACCTTCTGTCAGTATATCGATACAAACCTCTATAGACTTGAGATAGGCGGTTCCATCGAAGCCGCCTACGGCGTAGAGCTGTCCGTTGACTACGGCGAGGCCTACGCCCGACCGCCGTGACGTCATCGCCACCACCGGCGACCACGTGTCCGCGTGCGGCTCGTACCTGCCAATATACACCTTACTCATCACTACTTACGGACTGTTGTCCTATGACGGAGGATCTCGTAGATGGTAGTTCGTAGCTCGTAGCAAAAACGTAACCCGTAGCTATTGTGCTACAACTAGCTATCGCGTAGCTGGCTTATCGAGAATAGTTTAAGAAACATAATATTTTGAATTCTATTTTTAAAGTGTCAAGGTTTAATATTGTTTAGCAGAGGATAGTACGGTATCTGTGACAGTAACGCTTACAACTGTGAATATAGTCTTTATTCCAATATGAATAAGGTGCATACCGTTCGGCGGAGGACAGTTCGGTGCAGTCGTCCCGTCCTCCTACTGCATATATTTGTCCATCGAAAACGGCGCAGCCGAGGTGTTTACGTCGCGTGGACATAGGAGCCACTATGCACCATTTGTTCGCGCGGGGGTCGTATCTGGAACCATTATAAATTGTATATTTATGTACTGGTTTACATCCTTAACTATTAATATTAGGTAACAAGCAAATATTACTGTAAGTATCAATATCCAAAAGCAAGATTTGCATTAAAACTTGTATGATTTAACTTGAGCCTCCGACCGCGTACAACATGCCGCCCACCGCCGCGGCCTCGTGTCCACTGTATCGAGAGTGATGCTAGGCAGCAGTAGAGCTCGGTACGTACCGCTCCACAGTGTTGAGCGGCGCCTGACCGTCGGAGCCTCCGACCGCGTACAACATGCCGCCCACCGCCGCGGCCTCGTGTCCACTGTATCGAGAGTGATGCTAGGCAGCAGTAGAGCTCGGTACGTACCGCTCCACAGTGTTGAGCGGCGCCTGACCGTCGGAGCCTCCGACCGCGTACAACATGCCGCCCACCGCCGCGGCCTCGTGTCCACTGTATCGAGAGTGATGCTAGGCAGCAGTAGAGCTCGGTACGTACCGCTCCACAGTGTTGAGCGGCGCCTGACCGTCGGAGCCTCCGACCGCGTACAACATGCCGCCCACCGCCGCGGCCTCGTGTCCACTGTATCGAGAGTGATGCTAGGCAGCAGTAGAGCTCGGTACGTACCGCTCCACAGTGTTGAGCGGCGCCTGACCGTCGGAGCCTCCGACCGCGTACAACATGCCGCCCACCGCCGCGGCCTCGTGTCCACTGTATCGAGAGTGATGCTAGGCAGCAGTAGAGCTCGGTACGTACCGCTCCACAGTGTTGAGCGGCGCCTGACCGTCGGAGCCTCCGACCGCGTACAACATGCCGCCCACCGCCGCGGCCTCGTGTCCACTGTATCGAGAGTGATGCTAGGCAGCAGTAGAGCTCGGTACGTACCGCTCCACAGTGTTGAGCGGCGCCTGACCGTCGGAGCCTCCGACCGCGTACAACATGCCGCCCACCGCCGCGGCCTCGTGTCCACTGTATCGAGAGTGATGCTAGGCAGCAGTAGAGCTCGGTACGTACCGCTCCACAGTGTTGAGCGGCGCCTGACCGTCGGAGCCTCCGACCGCGTACAACATGCCGCCCACCGCCGCGGCCTCGTGTCCACTGTATCGAGAGTGATGCTAGGCAGCAGTAGAGCTCGGTACGTACCGCTCCACAGTGTTGAGCGGCGCCTGACCGTCGGAGCCTCCGACCGCGTACAACATGCCGCCCACCGCCGCGGCCTCGTGTCCACTGTATCGAGAGTGATGCTAGGCAGCAGTAGAGCTCGGTACGTACCGCTCCACAGTGTTGAGCGGCGCCTGACCGTCGGAGCCTCCGACCGCGTACAACATGCCGCCCACCGCCGCGGCCTCGTGTCCACTGTATCGAGAGTGATGCTAGGCAGCAGTAGAGCTCGGTACGTACCGCTCCACAGTGTTGAGCGGCGCCTGACCGTCGGAGCCTCCGACCGCGTACAACATGCCGCCCACCACCGCCACGGCCACGCCCAGCCGCCGCGTCGTCATCGCTGCCACCTGGGTTCATATACACCGCACCATGTTCACAACAAAACACTACCGAGCTAAGAGAACGTGCCGCGGCAGAGCCCAGCCAAGCGCCTGAACCGACTCCCAATAAATGTCGTCCTACCCTTTAGCCATCGCCCACGGCGATGTGTAGCCGTCGACATACAAATTGCGTGGCCAATTTCGCGGTCACATGTGTACAGTGGTGTCCAGTGTGTGGTGGCGAATAAAACTGAATGAAAAATATGTGAAAGAAGGTGTAATATCGACAGCTACCGATGTTACATAATCGAAAAAATTATAATATATCAATGTGAAACGATATTACAGTCACTATACGAAATATTCTGTCATTCGAGCAGTAGGTCATTTCGGCCGAGGAGTTTAATTTATAATTCAGTAAACCAACCATTATTCATAAAACTCCATGGACAATAAACTTTCATGGTGACCCTATTATCATCATATGATATGACATATTATATAGATATGACACAAATACTTTTTATTTTTATTACAAGCTTTTATTTAACTTGCAATGTAATGTATGTTTGAATGTTCGGTACAAATCTTGCAACTGAATTTTGAAAAGATTGCCATTGTTTGCTTTTTTGTTTAGGGAACCTTTCATTTCACATGACAACGAGGGTCTGATGATGAAGCTGAAAGATTTACATTGGAACTATCTTATGAAAAGTGCTGAGATAGTCGAGTTTAGGCTCGTTTACTTTGTTGTTTTGGAGACCTTTTGGGGAAAATAGGAAGGATCGCTAAGCAAGGTTGTCGCAAGATCTGATTGCATTGAATACAATGAGCGCGACAAGCTTGTATGATATAAAAATTGTGTAATATTATAAATTAAAGGCTTTGTTTAAGAAATTTATTTAAAGTTTATTTTCATAATTTTAAAGCATCGAAATGAAATCTTGTATTTTTTATATTTAGATTTACATTTTACACAGCCAGCCGATATGGCTGGCTACGAAGATTAAAAGATTTAATGACAATTCGTATTTTTGTAAGGCTGTTTTTTTTGGTATAATAACCTTTAACCTTTTTGCTAGCATTTTGCCCATTTATTACCTGAAGTAGAAATAAGCCTTACTGAAATTTTAATGAAAATTATGTATCATCCGATTCAAAAATCATTTAAAAAAATATTTTTAATTAATTCAAACAGTTCAAAATTGATAAAATTCCAATAAGTCACTTGATCACGAACGCGCTACGAGTGGTCGCCATGATTGTGACGCCATTATGTTATAGTTATGTATGGTACTTTATCACTTCGTCACTACAAGTCAAGAGCTCGTTCAAGTACTATCGTCGTGTTTTCAGTACAAGATTAAAAATCACTTGTTTATTTGATATAACTTTGTAATTATAGCGAATAAAAAAAAATAGTTTTGTTACGAAACTTATATGTAATCTTTCCATTATGCCAAAAAAAATCAAATACTCAATTGGTCAGTGCTGTGATTGTACTTTAATGTAATCTAGATAGGTAGGTAGCTACGCAAAACATGAATTTACGAAATCTACAGCTACTAATATACCGACTATTAGTGTCAAAAGTTTCTTTGGTAAGTGTACGATAATTTTTTTTTTCTTTTATGATCCCACACGAATGTATTGTCAGTGTCCAGTTTTGTATTTATAGCCTGCTCACACGGGATTTTCATGGACTCACACGTTAGTGTATTTGCCAGTATCAAGTTATATAAATTTTCAAGTTTATATGGTCAATTAGTCAATTCCGAGTCAGGGTTAGCCCAATCAAGTCACAGCTCTAGTAGAGTGGTGGCCTTTACAAGAAGCTGCCTGAATTTTGGTGGGAACACGAAAAATCACATTTCAACTCTCACATCACTCGCCAAGAGACTTGTGTATCTTCGAAAATACACATCACGTAATATTCCACCATTATTACACGTTAAACACTCTAAAAAACACCGATAATGCAGGTAAAGATACGGGAGCCAAACTGTACTCTTCGGCTTCCCCCCAAAACTTCATAATAATTATTGATACGGTGTCAACCTTAAACCTCACGCACACTCCTGCACGTGTACGAGCCTGCACACGTGTAGGCTCCCGGCGTGGCGGCGAGCGTGCGTGGTGTATGTGTGGTGCATGTGTGGTGTATGTGTGGTGCATGTGTGGTGCATGTGTGGTGTATGCGTGGTGCACGCACCTTGGTCCAGCGGTTCTCCTTGGGGTCGTATCTCTCGACATGGTTGAGGCACTGCACGCCGTCCTGGCCGCCCACGGCGTAGAGCGCGCCGTCCAGCACGGCCACGCCCACGGACGTGCGGCACGACGACGTGGGCGCCACCGCCCCGCACCACTGCACCAGACAACGCTCACATTTACTGCACCTTCTATATCGACATACGGTAACCCTACATGTATTGCGTATCCGCGGATCGAAAACGGCGCTTACTAACACCCCGCATATGCTACAGAGTACGAATACAGTGACGGTCGGTTCGATAGGTTGTGACCTGGCCCCTTGTAGCGGGATCGCACGGTACATGTACTATTCGAACCGTCTGAAAAGATTTCAATTAATTTTTCTTTAGATTCCATGAAGAAAAACCTTTAAATGGAGGCAGTGGAGGCAGTGGAGGCAGTGGAGGACAGTGGAGGACAGTGGAGGACAGTGGAGGCAGTGGAGGCAGTGGAGGCAGTGGAGGACAGTGGAGGACAGTGGAGGACAGTGGAGGACAGTGGAGGACAGTGGAGGCAGTGGAGGCAGTGGAGGCAGTTGAGGCAGTGGAGGCAGTTGAGGCAGTGGAGGACAGTGGAGGCAGTGGAGGCAGTGGAGGCAGTGGAGGCAGAGGCAGTGGTGGCAGTGGAGGCAGTGGAGGCAGTGGAGGCAGAGGCAGTGGAGGCTGTTGAGGCAGTGGAGGACAGTGGAGGCAGTGGAGGCAGTGGAGGCAGTGGAGGCAGAGGCAGTGGAGGCAGTTGAGGCAGTGGAGGACAGTGGAGGCAGTGGAGGCAGTGGAGGCAGTGGAGGCAGAGGCAGTGGTGGCAGTGGAGGCAGTGGAGGCAGTGGAGGCAGAGGCAGTGGAGGCTGTTGAGGCAGTGGAGGACAGTGGAGGCAGTGGAGGCAGTGGAGGCAGTGGAGGCAGAGGCAGTGGAGGCAGTTGAGGCAGTGGAGGACAGTGGAGGCAGTGGAGGCAGTGGAGGCAGTGGAGGCAGTGGAGGCAGTGGAGGCAGTGGAGGCAGTGGAGGCAGTGGAGGCAGTGGAGGCAGTGGAGGCAGTGGAGGCAGTGGAGGCAGTGGAGTGGACAGTGTCGGGTGTCACCTGGTTGGTCTGCGGGTCGTAGCGCTCGATGCTGTTGAGGTAGCTCTGTCCGTCGTGGCCGCCCACGGCGTAGAGCAGGTCGTGCAGCACGGCCACGCCCACGCCGCAGCGCCGCTTGGACATGGGCGCCACCATCTTCCACTCGCCGCTGGCGGGCTCGAACCGCTCCACCGAGGCGATGGCGTCCCCCGAGCACCACCCGCCCACCGCGAACAGCACCTCGCCTGCGCCGGACGTCATTATACCTACTAGCTCGCGACACACTACTGCACATTGCAGCCGATACTAAATAGATACATTTTGTTACCCCGGTGTATTTTTGTTGCCCCGGTTACTCCAATTTTATTGACATTTAATTTTTTTTATTATTTTATATTCATTTTTAATCAGGTTTCTCGTCCATACAAAATTAAATTTTCCAAATATGGAGAAATAGAGACAAATGTTCCACTCACTTGTTTCGCCCGAGTGGTCGGCTCTCAATCTGGCCATTATTTGCGCAAAAATATATTTGGTCGATGAAAATTTTATGGTTTTTTCACATTTAAAAATTAGTTAAAATAATATTTGAGGTTATTTTTTGTTTTTTTGTAAATATTTACCGTACGATTGATATAAACCAAATATATTTTTGAGCCGAGCACGAACGATAGAGTGTGGTTACCTCTGCGGGTGGGTTTCCTGGGCCTGGTGCGGGGCCCCTGCATGAGCGGGCGCTCCTGCGGCAGCAGCAGGTAGTTCTTGGCCTCGTCCAGCAGGTCGCGGCACGCGTCGTCGGCGCGCACCAGCAGCTCCGCCGACACCGTGCCCACCAGGAACTTGGGGCTCAGCAGCGGCAGCCGCACGTGTTGTAACACCTTACACACATCACATTGTAATTCAATAAAAAAATTGATTGTCTGTAAAGTCGGTTTACTGACGATAGTTGAACGTGACAACGCGCTCACTCAAGTAGGAGAGAGACGGATGTCGAACGCTGCCGAACGCAAAGGCCGATTGTGCTTCTTTGTCGCTCGTTCCGCGCTCTCGCTTGCACTTCAAGCCTTATGCCATGGAACGCCTCAGAGCGAGGTAACGCCGCATGAGTCATGTTTTTTCGTGCGTGCAGCCGGCTCTATCGAATTATAAGACGTTGTCACGTCAAAAACCCTTTATTCTACTACAAATAATAAGTACGGTAGGCCTCCCCTAATCTTCTCCACTTACACACATACGAGTACGTTATACATTACACGCGTAACCAGTTACCACTAAATACTAAACGGACAGAAGAGACCCTCCTCAAAATCATTTCAAGTAACGGCTCTACTTTCGACGCAATAAAGTGCAAATCGACTCGCACGGCGCCTATCTACTTATTGTATTAACCTACAAGCCGTCTCTCTTTCTATCGCGTATCTCTTATTCATTCTAACTATGTTAGGGATGTGTCACCTTTTAAACTTGTCTACGAAACGTCTTGTCTTTAACCTATTTTTCCGATCTGCTGACCCATTTTATTTGGAAAGCTAAAGTTTTAGGTCATGCTGTGGAGTAATTCTGCAAAGATGGTGACGTAACGCAAAAGCTTCAGAGATATTATTTCTTAAATTAGCGATAGATCTCCGCGCGCTCCTATAAGATACCTGTTAATGTTGCCACATTGTCGAAACTTTTTTACAAATACCTGTGCCAGATGTTGTCTCCTCTCGGCCACGTTGTACTTGACCCAGGACATGACAGCCTGGAAGGTTTGTTCCTCTGAGCGCACGTTCAGCTCGTCCGAGGACACTATGTCTATCAGCTGGGTCGCCGGCAGCAGGAGGAACTCTTCGCTTTCCATCACCTGAGGGAAAACCATTAGAATGGTTATACAACTAAAATTACATAAAGACTAAAAACACCTTTTAATGAGTGCGTGTCGGCGAAGGCGCGGATGCCGAGACAGTTGGAGCAGTCCAGCTGCCGCTTCAGGAACTCTATATGTAGCGGTTACCTCGGGGAAGTTCTGTTGCGTGAACTTGTCGGCGATACGCAGCAGCTCCCGGCAGGAGTGCGTGTCGGCGAAGGCGCGGATGCCGAGACAGTTGGAGCAGTCCAGCTGCCGCTTCAGGAACTCTATATGTAGCGGTTACCTCGGGGAAGTTCTGTTGCGTGAACTTGTCGGCGATACGCAGCAGCTCCCGGCAGGAGTGCGTGTCGGCGAAGGCGCGGATGCCGAGACAGTTGGAGCAGTCCAGCTGCCGCTTCAGGAACTCTATATGTAGCGGTTACCTCGGGGAAGTTCTGTTGCGTGAACTTGTCGGCGATACGCAGCAGCTCCCGGCAGGAGTGCGTGTCGGCGAAGGCGCGGATGCCGAGACAGTTGGAGCAGTCCAGCTGCCGCTTCAGGAACTCTATATGTAGCGGTTACCTCGGGGAAGTTCTGTTGCGTGAACTTGTCGGCGATACGCAGCAGCTCCCGGCAGGAGTGCGTGTCGGCGAAGGCGCGGATGCCGAGACAGTTGGAGCAGTCCAGCTGCCGCTTCAGGAACTCTATATGTAGCGGTTACCTCGGGGAAGTTCTGTTGCGTGAACTTGTCGGCGATACGCAGCAGCTCCCGGCAGGAGTGCGTGTCGGCGAAGGCGCGGATGCCGAGACAGTTGGAGCAGTCCAGCTGCCGCTTCAGGAACTCTATATGTAGCGGTTACCTCGGGGAAGTTCTGTTGCGTGAACTTGTCGGCGATACGCAGCAGCTCCCGGCAGGAGTGCGTGTCGGCGAAGGCGCGGATGCCGAGACAGTTGGAGCAGTCCAGCTGCCGCTTCAGGAACTCTATATGTAGCGGTTACCTCGGGGAAGTTCTGTTGCGTGAACTTGTCGGCGATACGCAGCAGCTCCCGGCAGGAGTGCGTGTCGGCGAAGGCGCGGATGCCGAGACAGTTGGAGCAGTCCAGCTGCCGCTTCAGGAACTCGCAGCACACGTCCTGGATCTCTTGCAGCTGCAGCAGGCATGCCGCCGGCAGCAGGGCCTGAGCGAAACCACCTTATTAATATGACTTCAAAACCAAAGCCGTCCGTCCACGGGAACACGGCTTCGCGAAGGCTTATTTTTAATTTTCTGTAATTATAAAATCAGCGGGAAAAAGGAGTTATTGTATGTTATGTCATAAAATCAGGCATCAGCCCATTCAGGCCATGCAAGTTACCTGGACGTTACTCTCCTCGACGACAATATGCGCGGTGTAACAGAACTCGACGAGCTGCTCCATGGCCTGTTCGTCCACGTCGCGGATGGTGACCTCGGTGGCGCGCGACTCCGCCAGCTCGCCCGTGAACATGGCGCGGAAGTATGGACTGCATGCTGATAATATCACTCTGAAATACAAACAATACACCAATAACTTAAGAAATCTAGAGATAAAGAAACTTCAGAATACCTATCTGTTTTTATAACACAGCTAAGCAAAGAAGCTCAACGAAATGTAGTTAGGTGGCCCTATTACAAAGGGAAGTCACTTGAATTTGTGAGCCTAATGTGTAGTGCAATATGATTTACAAAACTGAATCTCAGAAAAATGGGGATACATTCTGAGTTTAAGAGTTAGGTTTCTAAGAATTAAAAGAAATAAGGGCCCATACACATCGCTCGGTATATATGTTTTTACTCTTGCTTGGCTTGATATGGACCGGGAAAACGTATTATTTTGTTCCTATTAGAATGTAATAATAAAACAAACTACCGAGCGATGCGACGGCACGTACCGCGGCACGACGAATCCATACCTGTGTGCAAAGAGTTTCCTATTAGCGACGTTCAGTACAACGTCGCAGAGCTCCCGATGTCTCCGGAGCGCGGAGAGCTCGGCGAGCACGGCGCGCGGGTGTTTCTCCGAGGTGTGCGAGAGCCGCGCCCCCCCCACACCTCCCACGCCGCCCGTCCCGCCCTCGCCCATCCTACAACACACATACACATCTACATTACAACACTATTCTAACACAAACACAAAAATGCTTTATTGAAGTAAATCTCAAGACATTTTTAAAAGTCAATAAAGCTAATAACTAATGAATCTACCGTGCGTTCGCAAATATACCTCTACAAGAAGAACGCACAAGAAACTTGTAGAGTTTAATTTTTTCAATTGGTAGTTTTACAATATTTGCTTTGGTTACATTTGTTTTCTTGTAAGGTGCCGAGTGGTGGCTATGCGGAAGTTTCCAGGAATGTATTTTATTAATATAAGGTACAAGCTATTTCGAGAGGCACTACAACATAATGCAATAGATTGCAAGAAATGGTTTGAGGGAGGCTTATGCCCGGTGGGACCCACCTGACTATAAATAAATACTTGTAGACAAATAACACTGCATCCACCAACATCGTGAACATGGACGAAGGCTACACTCATGTGCTAGTTTATATTGATGGTGAACTTTACAGTCTACACGTCAGAATACAAAATGTCTTCCATTCTTATCCACTATTACTAAAATTGTCTGTTTTAACTAGCCAGAACTTGACAGTGTCTATGTAAAAAGAATAAATGAACACCTTTCTTTATAATTAAAAACTTTTTATTTTTCACAACTTTGAATTGAGATAAGTTTAAATCCCATTTGACCATAAGCTATCATGAGTACTATACAAAGCTTAATAGTTCTAAGTATTGTTCCAGGAATGTAATTCAAAACAAACCATTACCTGATGATTGTTCGGATAGACATTAATTACATATGTAATGAAACTCTAATTAGGTACACTTTGTTAAGTGAACAATTTACTGTAAGTGCATAATATTCATTATTACATTTTAAACTAGCAAATGAATTAACATGATACATAATACTAGGTATGAAGTTACAAAAGAACCTATTACAAAGCAAAATTTGGATTAGATAGTTATCAATCACCTTAAGGATGTAATGTCTGAACACATTATAGTCATAATGTATCCAGGAACATTATTCAATTGTAAACTGGGAAGTACTATACCATTAAAAATCCCATAAATGTAGAAAAATGCAAGTCTCGACACTTCTTCAAAACATCAACAAAAGGAATTGAGATCACAAGATTAAAAAAATTTAGGCCTTTCTTAATAGGTTAAGCCCAGTCTGAATACAAAATTTCAGGTTGATCGGTCTGCTAGAAGTATCTAAAATTATTGATGATCAGTGAGCATGTTGTGACAACCTCTGAGAACTTCGGTTTGTAATTATCCATAAACTATAACAGATTAACGTAAATTAATTTCTGAATATACCTAGCTATGGTATGTTATTACAGTAGCAGAATATTCAGGCTTCTAGCTTAATCCACAATGAAGTTACAGGGGGCTGTAAATGCCGCAAGTAGCTTAATGTGAAGCATGCTACGGGCGTGCTGGACTAGATTACATGGAGGTTAAACATTTCTATTGCATAAGACCTTTAAATATGTTAAATATATATATTTTTTATTTACTATAAAATTAATTGCATTGATAGATACATAGATAAAACAATATCTTCTGGTTGGGACCAGGCTAGAATCATGTGCTATGGATTACCATACATTATCAGTCTTCTGATTACAGAAGACTGAAAATACATATTATACTAGCACAAACACACCAAACAAACATGCTCATGTCCAAAAATAATTGGTGGGTACAGGGATTTCTGAAACCTACATCTCGGAAGGTAGAGTCAATTAATTAATATTATAAGGATTTGCCTGTCTACAATACACTATATTTTTATAATATAGGTAGGTCCATTGCCTGTGTATGCATACATGTACTGTGTATGCATGTGTGCTGTGTGTGAATACATTTTCTATTGTAGGGTGAATACAATAGATAAATATCTTTCAATATGCTGATAATATTATTTTCATATTTTCCTCCAATTGATAAAATGATAAGTTAATCACCATACATACAAGCATTACAATATGTTCAGTGTGTCATTAACATCCTAATAAACCTCATCATTTATGACTTTAACTATTTCCTAATATTATCAGATAAGCAGACTATAGGAGACTAGGCAGAGATAACAGTAGGCAGTGACCTATTTTACATTGTATTCAAAGAATTTTAGTTATATAAACTACAAATAGTAATTTGCACAAGAAAAAAACCTTGAAAGTGCAAATATGAAGTAATACAGAATGTAAACAAGATTTCCTTACACAAAATGATGTTTTTAAAAATCAGCTGATAATCAGCTGTCTTGCAGGTACACTCATGATAAGATATTAAAACTATGACGCTTACGGGATGCACACAGAATCAAAACATTTTTAGTTATGGAACACCACTCCAAAACATAGTGGGTTGTTTAAAAATCGGTGCCAAGTATCGGGTGGTTTGAAGTTCACTCACCTCTTGTGTCCGCGTGAGTTACCCAGCTGCAACCGCAGCGGGGGTGAAGCCCAACCCCACACGGAGTCAATCTGAAACCCAAACATACCCTAAGTTACCCCACCACCATCACTTCTCACATAAAACTGTCCTCCACTACATTACAACATAATTTATGCAATGACAGACTCGACACTGCCCTCACCCTACCTTTGAAGATTTCTGTTCCACTCGACACTAAAAAACTTAATGAAATGGAGCGTTATACTCTTTTATAACGCCCGTGGAATGTAAAACAGTTAACGGCACATTGATTTTTCTAATATCACAAGTTTTTGTGTTTACTAAATGTTACAAAAGCATCGTAGGTACTTTTGTCCACCAGTCAATTTTAATAAAGTTTGTTCAAAACCTTCACAACTTTATTATGATCTTCATCAAAATAATAAAAATTTTAAATGTAATCTCAAAGAAATAGTTCTTTTTCAGGTTTTCAGAGTTCATAACATTTTGTGAAGTATAATAATAATATAATTTTTAAATTGATATCTTAAATTAGTATTTTACTATAATTTTTCTTTACAAGGAAATAATTTTTTGATATTTTTATTTTGCTGACAACATTTTGTTTCGGAACATAGCGCAGTCATAGTTTAATCTCACCCGAAACGTCAATTTTGTACTGCCATTATTTTTTTTCTTTTATGTACCCACACGAACGCTTTGCCAGTGTCTAGTATAATTAATAAGTAAATAATAAGAATAATCAATAAAAAGTTAATATTGAATGTTCAAGTTCTAATCAAGTCAAAGTCAAGACGAGTACAAAACCCGCCCAGTATTAAAGTCACACCTTTAGTAAATTGATGAAATTTTACTAGCGGCTTGTTCAATTTCCCAAAATATATAAATGATTCATATTGCCGCGCATCAACAGGAAACATCCCCAGACAAAGCGGCTGCCTCCATAGCCTCACCCACAGCCGGGCACGCTGAGACCCTCGAGGTTCCTTATGTTCTGTGCCCTCGAGGCTTTGACAGAACCGCTTAATTGAGTCCTCGCCCGGTACATGGGTGGCGGGGGACACGGAGGTGGACGGAACGGGGGCCGGGAGAGGTGCGGGAGGCAGGCACCGCCCGCCTGGTCCTACTCCAACGCACCTATACCCCACAGGCTAGGCTTCACATAAATTGCCTTTAATAACTCCAGAACAGAAGACTGTATAAAAATATTTTCTAGCAACACTGCATATATACATTTTTTTTTTTTTCTTCTTATCTTCTTCTGTGGAGTGCTGGCCGCATGTTGTGCATTTGCCAATTTCAAGTTCTTGAGCTTAATTCTTCTTTCTTGTTATTCTTCTATTTACTCTTGCATATATATTTTTAGTTACCACATGCTGTCAATTCAATTCAATTCAATTCTTAATTTGTGGCTTGTGAAAGTGTTTTTAACACCACAACTTAAAACAATTTCCAAAATGAGATTTCAAAAGGCATTCACATGCTGTCAACTATCAATTGTCAATTGACGGCCGATAAATGTCACAATCAGATGACGACTAACCGTAGACAGTTGCACAGAATAAAAGGACAGTTGGTTTCGTTGGTTTTTCTGTCTACTGTCTACGCAAAACGTTTGTTTGTATTTTAATTTTGCCTATTGCTGACTGGAGCTGGATTAAATTTGTGTTTTTAAGGCAGTTCCTTTTTGTTCTATGATTTACTACTATTTTCACAAGCCATAAAATAAGAATTGAATTTATATAATATATTGAAAATATTTTGTAACAAAACATTTTTATTGAAATGTCTCTAAGTCTTTTACTCGAAAAATATGATGTATCTACTGAAGAAGGTTTACAAAAAGCCCTCAATGAAATCGAAAAAGAAGAGGTTTGTTCACTATTTTGATAACGATTTCATTATATTGACTTCCTATAATTATTGATACTTATTAACTACTCGCGATTTTACAGACAGAGGTAGATGAGGCTCTATCAGGTGTGTTAGCACGGGCCTGTTCACTAGAAGGGCGATTACGGACAGCTAGTCAAGCTTACACTAAACTTGGAGAAGTGAAGAACGATGCTCAAACTGCTGCAGACATGGTGGAGAAAACTGCTCTGTTGGCGCGAGATGTTAGCGCTAAAGTACGCCAACTTGATTTAGCAAGAGTGAGTCAAAGTTAAAGACTATTTACCATGCAAACTGCTTACTTAAAAATGAAAAGTACCCAACTAATCAAGTTTTTGTAATGTTTGGTGTACAGTCGAGGGTCGCGGAATGCCAACGTCGTGTCCACGATCTGATAGACCTGCAGCTTTGCAGTGCTGGAGTTGAAGCTGCTATTAAAGCACATGACTATGAAACAGGTAACCCTTAAAGATTTATTATTTTATTTTAGTTTATTTGGAACAATTAACAACCGCACATTGCAGATTATATCTTATAGGATATACATAAATGTGCTGCCTACATCATTATCCACATATTAATATATTATGTGAAGTAGCTGTGTGTAGTTGACGAATGAATGAAGTAAATGAAGTACTTCAAATGTGTTCCGTTTTTAGTTCAATACTTCAGTAAAGATTCAGCTAGTTCAGTAGTCCAGTAGTTCTGATACATTATTTTCTGTTTCCATAATATAAGAAAAAAATTGGTTGTCTGTAAAGTCGGTTTACTGACGATAGTTGAACGTGACAATGTCTTAAGAAAATACTGATGGAATGGTAGCATTTTTCAAAAGAAAATTTTAATTTCATTTGTTTCACTTTTCACTGCACTTGATACTCGATCAAAACATGTAAATGTACTATAGTATAGCAGCTGTCCACGCAGACGCATCGCTCACTCAAGTAGGAGAGAGACGGATGTCGCTCGTTCCGCGCTCTCGCTTGCACTTCAAGCCTTACAGCGAGCGCCTCAGAGCAAGGTAACGCCGCATGAGTCATGTTTTTTCGTGCGTGCAGCCGGCTCTATCGAATTATAAGACTTTGTCACGTCAAAATAAAATAAAAGAAAATCTCGCTTTATGTTTAATTTGCAGTTCAAATTATCTGGAAAAATCATAATTTACTAGTTTTCTTTCAGAGAATGAGAAGGATTTGTGAAGGAGAAGGACTAATGAAGGAGACGGACTAAATGAATGACTGAACTGGTGAACGAAATCAAAATGAAGGCTATACATCTCAGAGATAAAAGATAGTGTATACATATCTTTTCTTCTCAGTGACACATTCTGCACATGTCTAATGTGAAGAATCCACGGGAAAAACCTTTTTTAGAAACTAACCTTTTAATGCCACCTGCTGGCTTGTTGGTGGATTATTTTTTACAATAATCAGAATGGGGTAAAACCGACATAGTCAGCTGTAATAGTACAATTTTATTTGTTCATCCAAAGCAAGAAACAGAAATGTCTGCTTGCTAAGTCAAAAACCATGTCAATTTGACAGGTTGTCATCCTGCATGTTTTCTTATGACTACATAAGTAAACATGCCCGTACTAAGGGGCCAAATAGAGGACAAAGATGCCTGGAAACTTCTGCATAGCCGCCTCGCGGCACCTTCAAAGAAAACGAATGTAACCAAACCAAATATTGTGAAACTATCTGTTGAAAAAATTAAGCCCTACAAGTTTCTTGTGCGTTCTTCTTGTAGAGGTATCTTTCCGAACGCACGGTAGACTCAGTACTGTATCTTCATTGACGTACAAAAGTGTCAGATTATGACCTATTTGAATAAATCTGTTTGAGTTTGAGTTTGAGTTTGAATGCAGCATATGCAAATGCAGCTTTGATCTCATATTGGGACCAAAGCTAATTTTTGTTATTGGGCGGAACTTCCGCAGGTGGAATATGGCATAAATTGTAGTTTCATATTGATCAATAATTAATTATGAGAAATGCTCTGATCTATTTACGGGAGTGCCATTGCACTTCACTACATCCTATTATTTAGTATATCATGTTACATATATACTAATCAACATTAAAATTAACATTTTAATGTAGATTTGGAAAAAGAACCGTTGTCCTAAACTCCCAAAATACTTTCCAGGTAAAACTACTAAATGACTGGTTTATTAAATATGAAGCATATTAAATGAAGTATTGTAATGTATATAGGAGCCGGGCATGTATCCAGGTTCCTCAGTATGGACCCGGGCTCGGTGGCGGCAGCTCGCGCGCGAGGAGAGGCTGACCCTAGGGAGGCTATGATGAAAGCTGCCAACACTTTGAGGGAACATCTTGTTCGCAAGTAACAACACTTAACTTGTTATAACATAACATGCAATCACGCATTTTTCCCGAAGGGGTAGGCAGAGGTATAACCAGGACTCAGTCCCATGGTAGGTACACCCACATTTCGCCAGTATATTATTGAAAAATCATATCTATTGAAATATACCTATTATTGAAATTGAATTTATGGAAAAATCCAATATTTAACACTGACTTGGGGATCGAACCCCTCGACCTCTCGATTTTTTGTTTTTTATTACCCTTATACCCCATAGATGGTCTCTCTCAGCTTTATGTTGCAGTGTCACTGCATAAGCTATGGAGAAAGAAGGCTAGATATTTTATAATGTTATGTGAATAGGTTCGAAGAAGCGGCTCGCAAGGAGGACGAGGCGAGCATAGAGCGCCTGTTCAAGTTGTTCCCGCAGATAGGATGCGCCGAGGAAGGCATCGATCTACTCGCCAAATATATCGCTGGGCAGGTAACAGGCCCTAAAGACTTATAAAATATTCACCCTGTATTTTTCAGGGGCCACGTAAAATTTGCTTTCTTCTGGTTCTACATAGCTGACTTATTAATTCATTTAATAATAGACTGTGATTCTTTCCTTAACTTTAATAATTTATGATATTTTCTCGGCAAATAGATCAATAGTAATATTATCTGCTAGACTATGTATGGTAAATCGTTGATATATGCCAAAAACGGGAAAGGACCCAAGATTGACCCCTGCGGAACTCCCATCTTGACAGGAAAACTAGCAGATGTGATACCATTGACTTTATATTAAGAGCTGTTTGTTTTCCGAATAAAATAAAATAGAAATAAAAAATTAAAACACTTCAATGGCATCCATTGAACGCTCCCAAGCCTCCTAGATAAGCTTCATGAGATGATAGCCCGCATCGGTTGTTTTCGGTGAAAACAATATTGAATGCAATATTGAGTTCTCGAGATATATTCTATCGAGAATAGTGCTCCGCCCTCTCTTCCCGCGGGCGCCGTGGCGGCCGGCTGAGGGTCAACAGATCCGGAGGACGGGACTGCGCTCGACAACCCGCCCGCCGAGCGCGTCGAGTATTGCCTATGTTCAGTGGCGGGTTACCCGCGGCTGAGATGATGACGATGACGAAGCAACAGTTCCACCGTGCAGGCGGAGGTGTCGATCCGTCGCGCCAGCATGATCCCGGCGGGCGGCGCGCAGGAGGCGGTGTTCGCGGACGGCGTGACGCGCGTGGTGGAGTGCGGCGCCGCGGCCCTCGCCCGCGCCGCGCGAGCCGCGCGCCTCGCGCCCCACCTGCTGGCGCGCGCCTTCGCCGTCATACAGCCGCAGGTGACCTCCCATACCTACTACACAGGACGCGGGACACAGACCTGGTGCGGCGCCGCGGCCCTCGCCCGCGCCGCGCGAGCCGCGCGCCTCGCGCCCCACCTGCTGGCGCGCGCCTTCGCCGTCATACAGCCGCAGGTGACCTCCCATACCTACTACACAGGACGCGGGACACAGACCTGGTGCGGCGCCGCGGCCCTCGCCCGCGCCGCGCGAGCCGCGCGCCTCGCGCCCCACCTGCTGGCGCGCGCCTTCGCCGTCATACAGCCGCAGGTGACCTCCCATACCTACTACACAGGACGCGGGACACAGACCTGGTGCGGCGCCGCGGCCCTCGCCCGCGCCGCGCGAGCCGCGCGCCTCGCGCCCCACCTGCTGGCGCGCGCCTTCGCCGTCATACAGCCGCAGGTGACCTCCCATACCTACTGCACAGGACGCGGGACACACACCTGCACACGTGGACTATTGTACACGCCCGGTTTTTGACGTGACAACGTCTTATAATTCGATAGAGCCGGCTGCACGCACGAAAAAACATGACTCATGCGGCGTTACCTCGCTCTGAGGCGCTCGCTGTGAGGCTTGAAGTGCAAGCGAGAGCGCGGAACGAGCGACATCCGTCTCTCTCCTACTTGAGTGAGCGATGCGTCTGCGTGGACAGCTGCTATACTATAGTACATTTACATGTTTTGATCGAGTATCAAGTGCAGTGAAAAGTGAAACAAATGAAATTAAAATTTTCTTTTGAAAAATGCTACCATTCCATCAGTATTTTCTTAAGACGTTGTCACGTTCAACTATCGTCAGTAAACCGACTTTACAGACAACCAATTTTTTAATATGATAGTGAGTACGAACGATAAGACGAAATCAGGTATCAGCAAATCGGCCCCCTTACGGACGCAACAGAAGTGTGAAAAGCGTTTAAATTGATAAATGTCTGCTGTCAAACCTCATATTTTGTATACTTTTAACGGCAGACATTAAGCAGTGGATCCGTAATAAGAGGGCGGGTGCCCGATGGTGAGCATCATGATCCCCCGTATCGGACACGGTGCCATCCGGTGTTTTAAAATTCAAAATTCTGCGCGGCGCCGCACTGCGCCCGTCGCCCCGAGATATCGGTCGTTGAAACTCGTCATGTCCGGCGACATCGCCCTCCAGACCGGAACGCGGTAACGTTTGCACGTTACCGCTCGGCGGATGAATGACCGGCGAAGATGTGGTACTTCCCCGGGCGGCCCCCGGCAAAAGAGACCTCCCACTTCAAAAATTTTTTCAGTCAAAGCCATTCTTACACTAGTTTTAATATAAAATAAGCGAATAAAGTGTCCGGTGAGATACCACCACGAGACGAACAGTGGGGCCAGCGGGTACAGTGTCGGTGGTTGTAGGTATGCGCGGGCGTGCGGCGCGTGTGCCGCGAGCTGGTGTCGGCGCGGGTGGGGTGGGTGGGGCGGGAGGGGCGGGGCCCGCGCCGCGCCGCGCCCGACCCGCTGCAGGCCGAGCCCGCGCTGGCCGAGCTGGCGCTGGCGCACTCCAGGATCAAACTGTACATCGACTTCATCAGGAGGAAGGCCGAGGTCACTACACGTGCACACTTTTCTTTCTCTCTTGTGAATTTTGGCTGCATATTTATAGTGTTTTTTGAAATTCTACTTTCCATACTATTTAGCCGATCGCCTGATCCATTTTGTACGGAAGTTGGAAATTATTTTTGCAAATTTCAAAATATTCTAAAACTCGTTCAGATTGACCGATAGATGCACCCCCTTAAATATTACTACTCCTTTTTTTAACACGTATTGCAAAGAACTGTATGTATATACAGTTCCAATTTTAGTTAAATTTATGTTCACCTTTTTTTTTGTGTTTTTTCCCGTTTTTAGAGTTCCGTACCTGAAAAGGAAAATGGTACCATTATAGGCTACCCGTTGTCCGTCTGTCGAGACCTTTTCTCGGGAACGCGAGGAAGTTGAAATTGATATCAAAACAACTCAGTTCTACGGGCCCTTGCTGCTATAATAGAATAAAAAATTAAACTTCCAAAATCGCACAACGCTATCAAAAAATACTGCCTTTTACCGCACATTTCCATACCTTACGTAACGGACTGAAAACCTCTAGGGTTAGAAACAAATGTCTTAGATTACAAATAAAGGAAATAATCGCATAACATAACATACATTCACGCCTTTTTCTCGAAGGGGTTAGGCAGAGGTGTACCCAGGACTCAGTCCCATAGTAGATACACCCACATTTCGCCAGTATGTTATCAGTCCCATGTAATAGGGGGCGAGCCTATTGCCATCTACCGGGCACAGTTCCAGACTCCAGGCAGTTATTGAGATAATTTCTAATGGAAAAATCCAATATTTAACACTGCCTGACCTGGGGATCGAACCCGGGACCTCTTGATTGGCAGTCGAGCATGCGCCCTCTACGCCACCGAGGCAGTCAAATAAATAATAATCACAAAAAAATCACAAAACAGTAAAAATTCACAAAAAATTGTAAGTACTAACATGTTTGCATTTGTTTGCAACTAGATGAAGCTGTATGTTCTTAGAAAGCAGTAACTTCATTCGGGTATCTAGGTATGGAACTTTTCACTAAGCATACTCACCAAGGTGTGCCTGAACAATTTATTTTCGTCTTTCACGTCTGAACAATGCATATCTTAGGTGATATGCATTGAGATAGGTCTCATTCTGATCCCCTGGGACTTTGTTTTCCTTGGTCACTGTATCTTATAGCAGAGCTGGATACTCTACAGTACGGCCGCCGTTACTTGGGAGTCTGAACATAGGCTCTGCGAATAATAAAAGTTTTGTTCACAAGTTTACATACGCTAAGTAAACTTGTTTGACTGCCTCGGTGGCGTAGAGGGCGCATGCTCGACTGCCAATCAAGAGGTCCCGGGTTCGATCCCCAGGTCAGGCAGTGTTAAATATTGGATTTTTCCATTAGGAATTATCTCAATAACTGCCTGGAGTCTGGAACTGTGCCCGGTAGATGGCAATAGGCTCGCCCGGCGAAATGTGGGTGTATCTACTATGGGACAGTCCTGGGTACACCTCTGCCTACCCCTTCGGGAAAACGGCGTGAATGTATGTATGTATGTATGTATTAAGTAAACTTGTGAACTAAACTTTTATTATTATGATTGAACTCGACAGATTGAATGTATGATGACAGCCTCGTTGGCTCAGATGGTAGTAACTCTGCTTTCTGTGCCGCAGGCCCCGGGTTCGATCCCCGGCCAGGTCAAACATTTGTGTGCATGAACATGTCTGTTTGATCTGTGTCTGGGTGTTATAAGCTTATATAAGTATGTACATCAGTCATCTGGTTACCATAGTACAGGCTTCTAGCCTAGTTTGGGACCAGATGACCGTGTGTGGAAGTTGTCCCATATTATATTATTATTATTATTATTATTATTATTATTATATCTAGACTCTTAGATTCCTAAAGTCTAGATATTCTGCAGGCGAATGCATCGTTGCTGGATGATGAAACTAAGAAACAAGCCTCCATAGAGGCTGTCGAGAAGATCATTGCAGACAGCGACTTGATTCGAACCGCTCAAGACATCATCGGACATTATTTAGCATTAGAGAGGTAAACGTTACAATATGAGTTCAATTTTTTTTGTAAATTTTGCCATTGCTATCGTGTAAAGTGATGATTGATATCAATCAAGAAGAAGTTAGTCGTCCGTCAGTCATCATCAATCATGATTAATAGCACCTGATTGACACCCATCGTATCAATCAGGTAATATCGTGTAATAGATGTCTAATGTGTGATTGTGTGACGTATTTGATTATTTTCCAGATATTTCCTAGAAGAGAGTGTGAACAAAGCGTTGAAAATGGCGACCCCTCAAGTCGGCGCCACCACGTCTAGTCTCGTCGATGATGTGTTCTATATCGCTAGGAGAGTTATTAGGTAAGTTTACATTACGCTGAATATAATGTTACAACGTCTTCCTCATTTCTGATGCCCTGGTACTCTTTGAACATCTTACATTATAGCCTGTCTCAAATGCAGAGAAACAAGAGAGCAACGCGCTTCTCACCTGTACCATGAAATGTAGCAAACGGATAAACGATAATGAAGCGATACGTAAATGTTCATTACATTACGTAAATGTCCTACCGTAAATGTTCCTGAAGCGATACTATCGTTTAGTTTTGGGGCGAACATAATACGAACACATTTTTCTCTGCATATGGAATATTCTGTACAAGGAATATTCTTTACTCACAACGTTCTGTTAATTAAAACCCAGAAAATTATAATTTTACTGGAGTAATCCCGTGATTTCATTCAGAAATTCCTTGTCTACATAATAATAATGAACCTATGGACAATAATTTAGTTCTATAGGTGCCAACTATAGGTACAAGAGTATGATTGTATGCTTACCTGTTTTCACCAGTGTTTGTTATTGATCAGGCGAGCGATATCATCAGGCAGCTTGGACGGAGCGTGCGCGGTCCTCAACGAAACCGCTTCGTTACTGGAACACTCGTGTGCGGACGCGCTCCGGCGTTGGCTGCGCTCGCCCCCGCCCGACCCGCTGCCCCTGGCGGGGCCGGGGGCGGGCGCGGGGGCGACCCACTCCGCCCCTGTCTCTGACGCCGCGGGGGCGCTCGCCACCAGGCTCAATAGAGACGTCGACGCACAACGAGCCCTGTTCCTGGTATGTTTGTTACTGTACAAGCTGAACAAATTCAGACGTGTAAAAATAGGATCACCCCAGAAAACTTGCCTTGGTCCTATTGAACCATGACGATGGAAATATCATTGGTGCATATGATGAGTAGGTACACCAAAAAATAAACCTGCAACAATAACGTTTTCAATCTTCTTCTTCTTCTCAGCCTTTCTCAACCAGTAGACTGGTGTAGGCCTCCTTCAAACTCCTCCAACGTTTTCAATAACAATAATTAACCTCTTCGTATACTTAGTCGGTTAAAACCAGTTTTTATCTTATTGGTAACTAGCCGTGCCCCGCGGTTTCATCCTCGTATTCTTCGTTCCCGTGGGAATATCGGGATAAATGGTAGTTTTTATGTTATTCCAGAGTCTAAACTATCTATATACCGAATTTGTGAAAGAATAACAAACATCCAACCATTCATCTTCACAAACTTTCGCATTTATAATATTAGTAGGATGTACCAGGCACACATGAGCAAGGCGGAGGCGGTCGTAGGCTATCTACATTGTGTCGGAGCGGTGTGGAGTGTGGAGCGGGACATATTAGTAGGATGTACCAGGCACACATGAGCAAGGCGGAGGCGGTCGTAGGCTATCTACATTGTGTCGGAGCGGTGTGGAGTGTGGAGCGGGACATATTAGTAGGATGTACCAGGCACACATGAGCAAGGCGGAGGCGGTCGTAGGCTATCTACATTGTGTCGGAGCGGTGTGGAGTGTGGAGCGGGACATATTAGTAGGATGTACCAGGCACACATGAGCAAGGCGGAGGCGGTCGTAGGCTATCTACATTGTGTCGGAGCGGTGTGGAGTGTGGAGCGGGACATATTAGTAGGATGTACCAGGCACACATGAGCAAGGCGGAGGCGGTCGTAGGCTATCTACATTGTGTCGGAGCGGTGTGGAGTGTGGAGCGGGACATATTAGTAGGATGTACCAGGCACACATGAGCAAGGCGGAGGCGGTCGTAGGCTATCTACATTGTGTCGGAGCGGTGTGGAGTGTGGAGCGGGACATATTAGTAGGATGTACCAGGCACACATGAGCAAGGCGGAGGCGGTCGTAGGCTATCTACATTGTGTCGGAGCGGTGTGGAGTGTGGAGCGGGACATATTAGTAGGATGTACCAGGCACACATGAGCAAGGCGGAGGCGGTCGTAGGCTATCTACATTGTGTCGGAGCGGTGTGGAGTGTGGAGCGGGACATATTAGTAGGATGTACCAGGCACACATGAGCAAGGCGGAGGCGGTCGTAGGCTATCTACATTGTGTCGGAGCGGTGTGGAGTGTGGAGCGGGACATATTAGTAGGATGTACCAGGCACACATGAGCAAGGCGGAGGCGGTCGTAGGCTATCTACATTGTGTCGGAGCGGTGTGGAGTGTGGAGCGGGACATATTAGTAGGATGTACCAGGCACACATGAGCAAGGCGGAGGCGGTCGTAGGCTATCTACATTGTGTCGGAGCGGTGTGGAGTGTGGAGCGGGACATATTAGTAGGATGTACCAGGCACACATGAGCAAGGCGGAGGCGGTCGTAGGCTATCTACATTGTGTCGGAGCGGTGTGGAGTGTGGAGCGGGACATATTAGTAGGATGTACCAGGCACACATGAGCAAGGCGGAGGCGGTCGTAGGCTATCTACATTGTGTCGGAGCGGTGTGGAGTGTGGAGCGGGACATATTAGTAGGATGTACCAGGCACACATGAGCAAGGCGGAGGCGGTCGTAGGCTATCTACATTGTGTCGGAGCGGTGTGGAGTGTGGAGCGGGACATATTAGTAGGATGTACCAGGCACACATGAGCAAGGCGGAGGCGGTCGTAGGCTATCTACATTGTGTCGGAGCGGTGTGGAGTGTGGAGCGGGACATATTAGTAGGATGTACCAGGCACACATGAGCAAGGCGGAGGCGGTCGTAGGCTATCTACATTGTGTCGGAGCGGTGTGGAGTGTGGAGCGGGACATATTAGTAGGATGTACCAGGCACACATGAGCAAGGCGGAGGCGGTCGTAGGCTATCTACATTGTGTCGGAGCGGTGTGGAGTGGGACATATTAGTAGGATGTACCAGGCACACATGAGCAAGGCGGAGGCGGTCGTAGGCTATCTACATTGTGTCGGAGCGGTGTGGAGTGTGGAGCGGGACATATTAGTAGGATGTACCAGGCACACATGAGCAAGGCGGAGGCGGTCGTAGGCTATCTACATTGTGTCGGAGCGGTGTGGAGTGTGGAGCGGGACATATTAGTAGGATGTACCAGGCACACATGAGCAAGGCGGAGGCGGTCGTAGGCTATCTACATTGTGTCGGAGCGGTGTGGAGTGTGGAGCGGGACATATTAGTAGGATGTACCAGGCACACATGAGCAAGGCGGAGGCGGTCGTAGGCTATCTACATTGTGTCGGAGCGGTGTGGAGTGTGGAGCGGGACATACCTATTAGTAGGATGTACCAGGCACACATGAGCAAGGCGGAGGCGGTCGTAGGCTATCTACATTGTGTCGGAGCGGTGTGGAGTGTGGAGCGGGACATATTAGTAGGATGTACCAGGCACACATGAGCAAGGCGGAGGCGGTCGTAGGCTATCTACATTGTGTCGGAGCGGTGTGGAGTGTGGAGCGGGACATATTAGTAGGATGTACCAGGCACACATGAGCAAGGCGGAGGCGGTCGTAGGCTATCTACATTGTGTCGGAGCGGTGTGGAGTGTGGAGCGGGACATATTAGTAGGATGTACCAGGCACACATGAGCAAGGCGGAGGCGGTCGTAGGCTATCTACATTGTGTCGGAGCGGTGTGGAGTGTGGAGCGGGACATATTAGTAGGATGTACCAGGCACACATGAGCAAGGCGGAGGCGGTCGTAGGCTATCTACATTGTGTCGGAGCGGTGTGGAGTGTGGAGCGGGACATATTAGTAGGATGTACCAGGCACACATGAGCAAGGCGGAGGCGGTCGTAGGCTATCTACATTGTGTCGGAGCGGTGTGGAGTGTGGAGCGGGACATATTAGTAGGATGTACCAGGCACACATGAGCAAGGCGGAGGCGGTCGTAGGCTATCTACATTGTGTCGGAGCGGTGTGGAGTGTGGAGCGGGACATATTAGTAGGATGTACCAGGCACACATGAGCAAGGCGGAGGCGGTCGTAGGCTATCTACATTGTGTCGGAGCGGTGTGGAGTGTGGAGCGGGACATATTAGTAGGATGTACCAGGCACACATGAGCAAGGCGGAGGCGGTCGTAGGCTATCTACATTGTGTCGGAGCGGTGTGGAGTGTGGAGCGGGACATATTAGTAGGATGTACCAGGCACACATGAGCAAGGCGGAGGCGGTCGTAGGCTATCTACATTGTGTCGGAGCGGTGTGGAGTGTGGAGCGGGACATATTAGTAGGATGTACCAGGCACACATGAGCAAGGCGGAGGCGGTCGTAGGCTATCTACATTGTGTCGGAGCGGTGTGGAGTGTGGAGCGGGACATATTAGTAGGATGTACCAGGCACACATGAGCAAGGCGGAGGCGGTCGTAGGCTATCTACATTGTGTCGGAGCGGTGTGGAGTGTGGAGCGGGACATATTAGTAGGATGTACCAGGCACACATGAGCAAGGCGGAGGCGGTCGTAGGCTATCTACATTGTGTCGGAGCGGTGTGGAGTGTGGAGCGGGACATATTAGTAGGATGTACCAGGCACACATGAGCAAGGCGGAGGCGGTCGTAGGATATCTACATTGTGTCGGAGCGGTGTGGAGTGTGGAGCGGGACATATTAGTAGGATGTACCAGGCACACATGAGCAAGGCGGAGGCGGTCGTAGGCTATCTACATTGTGTCGGAGCGGTGTGGAGTGTGGAGCGGGACATATTAGTAGGATGTACCAGGCACACATGAGCAAGGCGGAGGCGGTCGTAGGCTATCTACATTGTGTCGGAGCGGTGTGGAGTGTGGAGCGGGACATATTAGTAGGATGTACCAGGCACACATGAGCAAGGCGGAGGCGGTCGTAGGCTATCTACATTGTGTCGGAGCGGTGTGGAGTGTGGAGCGGGACATATTAGTAGGATGTACCAGGCACACATGAGCAAGGCGGAGGCGGTCGTAGGCTATCTACATTGTGTCGGAGCGGTGTGGAGTGTGGAGCGGGACATATTAGTAGGATGTACCAGGCACACATGAGCAAGGCGGAGGCGGTCGTAGGCTATCTACATTGTGTCGGAGCGGTGTGGAGTGTGGAGCGGGACATATTAGTAGGATGTACCAGGCACACATGAGCAAGGCGGAGGCGGTCGTAGGCTATCTACATTGTGTCGGAGCGGTGTGGAGTGTGGAGCGGGACATATTAGTAGGATGTACCAGGCACACATGAGCAAGGCGGAGGCGGTCGTAGGCTATCTACATTGTGTCGGAGCGGTGTGGAGTGTGGAGCGGGACATATTAGTAGGATGTACCAGGCACACATGAGCAAGGCGGAGGCGGTCGTAGGCTATCTACATTGTGTCGGAGCGGTGTGGAGTGTGGAGCGGGACATATTAGTAGGATGTACCAGGCACACATGAGCAAGGCGGAGGCGGTCGTAGGCTATCTACATTGTGTCGGAGCGGTGTGGAGTGTGGAGCGGGACATATTAGTAGGATGTACCAGGCACACATGAGCAAGGCGGAGGCGGTCGTAGGATATCTACATTGTGTCGGAGCGGTGTGGAGTGTGGAGCGGGACATATTAGTAGGATGTACCAGGCACACATGAGCAAGGCGGAGGCGGTCGTAGGCTATCTACATTGTGTCGGAGCGGTGTGGAGTGTGGAGCGGGACATATTAGTAGGATGTACCAGGCACACATGAGCAAGGCGGAGGCGGTCGTAGGCTATCTACATTGTGTCGGAGCGGTGTGGAGTGTGGAGCGGGACATACCTATTAGTAGGATGTACCAGGCACACATGAGCAAGGCGGAGGCGGTCGTAGGCTATCTACATTGTGTCGGAGCGGTGTGGAGTGTGGAGCGGGACAAGTAAGTTTATAATATAATGTACCAGGCGCACATGAGCGAGGCGGAGGCGGGCGCGGAGTGGTCGGAGCGTCTGGCCGAGGAAGCGGTGGCGGCCGGCTCCGCACTGTGTCGGACCAGTGTGGAGCGGGACAAGCTGGCCTCCTGTGCGGGCGGGTTGGCGGGCGCGGCCGCCGCCTTCAGGGCGGCGCGGGCCACGGCCCGGGCCGGCATTCGGGCCGCCTTGTTGCCCAGGGCCCAGGCCTGGGCTGCATACATCGTGCATCCCACCAAGGAATATGGTAAGTTCATTCATTAATTGATTACACTGTCATACACCGTCGTACCTTGTTTCCCCGAACGATTAGGCAAATATGTTCACATTCCCAGACATATTACTATCGATCGCCATGAAGTTATTGAGAAATTCCTAATAGAAAGATCTAGTAATAACAATACTGGACCTAGAAATCGCCAGGACCTCATGATCAGCGATACCGCTTGTCACCACTTTATTATAATATCTACGAGGCGGTCTCAAGCCCACTTGGGTTAACATAACTAAACTGTTAATCTGAAAGGGATAAAAAAGCAACATAATATGAAAGATGGAAAAAGAAAGCTAAAGACTCTGGAGGGCTGATGCTCAAGATACATTGTATCAATCCCTGGAACACCACGAGGGACAATTTATATGTATATTATATGTATAAAAGCAAAAGAGAAGAATGCAAGAGACGTGAGACAGATGAAGTGCATAAAAGATGACGCAGGAAAACTGTTAATGACGATGAAAATAAAGGAAGAAGAGAATGCGTGAAGTGGAGAATTGCAGAGGGTGTTGTATTTTTTTATTTTAATTTTTTTAATTTTGTATTCTACTTTTTGCCAATCCACTCAACAATAGTCTTCTCCAGTGAGAAGCGTCTCTTATTCTCGGTCCGCGAATCTAACTGCTAGTCCTCGTTCGAGTATGTTATGGAGTTTCAGCCGGCTAGTTCGTTTAAAAGGGATAAGTGAGAGTAACAAGTGAGAATGATTGTGTGCATGAGGATATGCGTGTGCGCGGAGATGTCGTGGTGCGCGGGACAGGGAGATGACGGCGTGTGACGTCGGCAGACGAGACGGAGGACGACGCGGACGCGCTGCCGCAGGCGTTGGACCAGTTCGTGGAGGGCGCGCGCGCGCACGTGGCGGCGCCCGCGCTCGACCTCGTGCTGCACGACCTCATCTCCGACATCACGCAGCGCGCCGAGCGCCGCATGCTGCAACACTATTACACTAGGGTATGACCCACATTCTTTGTGTTTTTATATCTAGATTGAAAAAAAAACATTTGTTAAGAACTGACGATTATTGTCTCTGGCGAGCAAATACATTTACAATGGCATGATATTACAAAGCTATTTCTAATTTGTTGGTGGCCAATTGAACTTTTTCCCTGCTTCTCCGTGCGTGACTCTTGTAGCCATAATAGTCGTGTCATCGGCAAAGGTGGGAAGGGTGCTATTTTTAATTACTGGAATATCTTCTGATACCCGTATACAATAGATACAGGACCGGATCTAGTACACTCCCTTGTGGTACTCCAGCTATTATCAATCCAGTATTATTAATGAGTGATCGTCGTCTTGTCCTACTTTGAATGTTCTTTTGATAAGATATTAATAGACTTGCAAATTGACTTCGCAGCATATTATTACTTAATTTGTGAACGAGGTCTTTATGGCACACTTTGCCAAAAGCTTGAGCTACATCCGAGAAAACCGTAGATCAAGCTTTTATTTCTTCTCATGTTCTCTTAATGTAAGAGATAATTCCATGTATCTCTGATCGTAATTTACTTTTCCTTGAATCTGTCAAAATCACTAAATTGTTATACAAAACCGCAGACAACTCAAATATAAAGACGTCACTTTAAGGGGGGTCAGGAGAGGGTTCGCTCTCGCTAAATTTTGTGTTTGCGCGTGACTCGACATGAAAACAAAAACATATTTAAAATGATCCAATTAAAACTATCCGTTCTTCCGCACACCGTCACATATTGGAAATTTTATTCTTATACTAAAATTCATGCGCAAATCAAGAAGCCTAAGTCAGCACAAAGACAAGGAGCCGACGGTTACGACGTCGCACCTCAGTATCGTGACGTGGTCCGCAGGAGAGCGGGCTGTGCGTGGAGCGGCGCGCGCGGCGCCTGGCGGCCTGGGCCGGGGCCGAGGCCGGCGCGGCCAGGGAGCGCGCGGCGCGCCTCGCCGCCGCCGCCGCGCTGCTCGCCGCCGACTGCGTGGCCCACGTGCACACCAGGCTCGCGCCCGCCGAGGCTAAGGATCTGCTGGCGAGGAGGTCGGTATATATACTGCGGCCGCTGGCGGCCTGGGCCGGGGCCGAGGCCGGCGCGGCCAGGGAGCGCGCGGCGCGCCTCGCCGCCGCCGCCGCGCTGCTCGCCGCCGACTGCGTGGCCCACGTGCACACCAGGCTCGCGCCCGCCGAGGCTAAGGATCTGCTGGCGAGGAGGTCGGTATATATACTGCGGCCGCTGGCGGCCTGGGCCGGGGCCGAGGCCGGCGCGGCCAGGGAGCGCGCGGCGCGCCTCGCCGCCGCCGACTGCGTGGCCCACGTGCACACCAGGCTCGCGCCCGCCGAGGCTAAGGATCTGCTGGCGAGGAGGTCGGTATATATACTGCGGCCGCCGACTGCGTGGCCCACGTGCACACGTTGTCTTTTTGCCAGCATGCTGCTCATTTGTGGCCCGGAGTGGACATTGAACTTTGTATGGGTACTCAGTATTTTTTATAATTCTCATACATGCTTGACAGGTAAATGTACTTTAAGTACTACTTCACCTTTCTGTAAAACGTCTTGTATACTATATGTCATTATATACTTTAAGGAACAAGAAGACTGTAGCATAAGTTTTTTTATGATAGTGAGTGACAAGACGAGCAAATCAGGTGCCTGTGGGAAGCATCATGATCGCCCATATCAGACACAGTGCCTCCCAGTGTTTTTTAAATTCAAAATTCTGCGCGGCACTGCACTGCGCCTGTCACCCTGTGATATGAGTTGTTGAATCTCATCATGCCCAGTAATTTCGCTGGTAACATTGCCCTTCATACCGGAACACAGTAATATTTGCACATTACTGATTGACGGATGAATATGTTATAAGTATTTTTGGCAAATGTAAAGATTTGTGGATTTAGTCTGTGCCTTTGTCGCTGTCAACAAGAATATTGACAGTGACAAGGTTACTGGTTTGATATTAGAAGTACTGAGATGTAATAGACTCTATGGAATAAGCAGAGATAAGCAGAAATATGGCGGCAAAGGAGTGATGATGGATGGAGTGAAATAAGATAAAAATAATATAATAAAAGGAGGTGTACGAGGTTTATTATAAGATTTAATAATTTCTACTCGGTACAAATAACTGGCAAAGGTGTGGTACTTCCCCAGGCGGCCCCCTGCAAAAGAAGCCTACCGCTACAGTTACAAAGTTACTACAGTAATATCCTAATATAATGATCTATCCACATTGAAATATTTCAGCAAATAACTGAGTAACGTTTTATGCCATTTGCAGGAGCGACTTCAAAATAGAAGATATCAAACGACTCAAGCTGTAGCGTTACTGGTGTAAAGTATCACATACAATATTATTATGATAATTATTCTAATATATTAACGTTGCATTTATTATTAAAATAATAAACTATTATCTGAAAGCAATATCATTTTATTTGGTTCCTATATGAAAGGATTTTTTCTGTATCTTTAGGAAATAAAACGTAAAAGTTAATATTAACACGATTTATTGTTATAAATTATTATTATTAACGATACATTTATTAACAAATAGACATCTAAAGCGTACTATGAACAAGGCTTATATACTTTTCTATTCAAAATACCTGTATAATAAAACTGCAAAATGTGTTAAAATATAATATTATATTAATAAATAAAAATAGCATTAATCATAAAATGCAAACATAAGTCTTGAAGTTAAAAAAAAAATGTCTTGATAAGCGCCATAAAAAGCAATATAATACTTAAAGAAATACTTGAAAAAACATTAGTGTTTTGAGCGTTTTAATATATTGAGCTCTTTAAAAAAAATCTAAAATAAAATGTCATAAAGTCATGTCTTAATTAAGTATACAGTGTATCAATAATGAATAAAGAAACTAACTGTGCCCCGCGGCATCACTTATTGAAAACCTATGTATGTCTATTATACCCACTACAATTCTCAACCCAATATTAGCTTAGATCTTGAGTAACAATTAACACACAGGATACATTTAAGCAGGTGAAGCCGTGGACGGCAGCTAGTTTATAATAAAGTTAGCTATTAATAACATTAATTCTTTCATGCGATAAAACGGTCAATAAAACACAATAAATACGTTTTCATTGCACAAATGCTTACAAATATAATAAACTTACAATAAATATAATAATAAATATTTAATTAATAGCACAAACATCTATAAATTCTCAAAAATTGTTAATATTTATGACATAAAGGCACCATTTGTGTAGACTGGACTCAATGTTATAAATTCTAAAACTATCATGATTTTAATAACTTTATTGGTGCTTAGTGCATAAACACTATTTATTATTAGTGATGTAAACAGTGATAATAATTCTTATATAATAGATAGATATATTATAAAAATATATTATATATGTCAATGTCATGATAAATTAGTCAGATCGTGATATGTCATAAAATAAATTGAGCTTTATAAACCCTTGTTTTAAACATTTCTAAATTCGCAAATATTAATTAGTAATAGTTTTTAATAATGTTTTCGATCTTTGGTTATATTTTATATCATTATAATTATATCAAGTATAATAATTAAACACAAGGCATATTTAGGTATATTATAGAGTAAAATACATATTATTTCAATTACACACACAGAAATTAGTAAACTTTACAAGAAATATAATAAAAAAAGTTTAAGTACATTAATTGTTCAAATACAAATTAAAACTAAATTAACAATATAATTTAATATTCTTACATCTATATAAACAATTGTTTTGATATTGAATTTTATTCCGTCGATAAAAGGTTGATATTCCTATTTCTATTATACATATTATTTCTGAAATCAATTAATTGATAATGAACACTTATTAACTTAAAATATGACATCGTTGATAAGACCAGATTTGTCTGTTATGACTTTGTTTAATATAAAAACTTTTTCAAAATAAATATGTTCAAATTCCATTGAGATAGAAATTAACTAGGTATTAATTAAATAGAATAACTTAATTAAAATTAGTACACAAATGACGATGAACTAGTTTGATTCTAGACGCATATTTTTCTGGAACTTTGAATACATATCACTAAGGAATGGTCCTACGCTAGTACTAATAGTACTGTTATTTCTGATAATTTTAGCAGAGGGTGAGATGAACAGGTACATAATCACACGAACAAATGCAGTAAACCTTATGTCAGCGGTTGCAAGTGAAATACATGCATACAGTGCAGCCTTGTTCACGTTGGCAGAGACGCAGATGGCAGAGACTATTTCCCCCCGATGGGTTCCCGCCTTCTCGCGGCGGTGGGGGTCAGTAACCGTGGTACGGATCCCACGGTAAAGCGAAGAGGAGCCCGAGGTGGTCGGCCGCTTCACTTTCCTCCAGGCAGGTGTGAGCGGCCGAGTAGGTTGCGGTTCGTCCTATGGGACGCAACGCAACTGAGGCGGGCCGCGATGCGTCACGTAGCGCATCGCGGCTGAATGGTTGGGCCGCGGCGGGAGAGAAGTGCCGGTATTGCGGTGCGCCGCTCTTCCTGCCTTCCGCGGCCCAAACGGGGTCGCCACCGGTAGATGGCGAAGGCGGTGGGGTCGCAGGGGAAGAGGAGTGTCGGTATTACGATGCGCCGCTCTCCCTATCCTCTGCGACCGAATCGGGGCGGAAAGCCGGCGGCTTGCCGCGGTGTGGGTTGCGCCTCCGCGTGTCCCTATGAAGTCAGCATAGGGCACAGTGGATGGCGCAGGCGGGGCTCACTTGGGCCCTGCGGTGGTGGTGGGCGGAAATGGGTCTTCCGTGTCCTCTCGCACGTTCGGTAGGCGTTCGAGAGGGCACGGAACACCCTTCCAAGCCCTTAGAGTGAGGAGGGCTCTCTGGTTTCCCCTGTGCAGATCTACCCCTGCACTGGGGCAACCAGAGAGCCTCCTGCGCTATTTGCGGGTGGTGGTGGGCTGGGATGGGCCTTCGGTGTCCTCTCGCACGTTCGATAGGCGTTTGAGAGGGCACGGAACGCCCTTCCAAGCCCAAGATGTGGGGCCCGGGCAACGGATGCGGGGGTATCCGTTGCCCACCTAAAGGGCCTGCCAGGAGGCGCGCGCGTTTCCGCGCGCCCCTTGAGAGGGTTGGGGTGAAGGATTACCCTCACCCCACCGTGGCGGGGTCCTCCACGGAGGACCAAACGCCGTCGGGGCCGCGGAAGAGTGCTACGGCGTGCCCGCAGCCCCGACACATGGCTGCGCGAAGGAACACTCCGGGGTTTTTTAGTGGGTATACCCGCCGACACAGCAACTTACCTTTGATGCTGTGCCGGCGGGGAGTCCCACATAACCACCCTGCGCTCCTCCCCCGGGTGCGGGTGGTATGCGTCACGCATTTTCCCCGGGCAACAAAAAAAAAAAAGGCAGAGACTATTTCTTTCCACTTGCTACGGTCTACGGTCCTGACATACAACTTTTGCTTTTGCAAGTGAAAGAGTTTTATATAACGTTTATATAGGTAATAAATATTATGAACTGCCCACCACATATTATGGCAAGCAGGGGGGGAAATCCTTGACATAACATTTCCATAGTGCTAAATATTCAAAGTTCTGGAATTATTATTTCTATTATTTAATCTTATGATACAAATAGTCATAATATTGCTTTAATTAGGTAGATGATGTCGGTGTGCATTTATAGCGTGTAAGGTACTTATGTAGGTGATGATCGGTTTAAATCTATGTAGTTCGTTCACAAATCACAAGCTCCTTACAAAACTAGATAATCTGATCATTATTCCTCTCTTTCCTTCATATATAGGTAGCTTGTTAGAAAAGGACAACACAAGCTAGTAAAGTTAAGGTAATATGACAAACAGTTGGAACGAAACTCATGACAATAAACTAAATTAAGAATATGCAATACAATGTTTTTAGTAATCAGTTCTTTACTGAAAATTTTACTCATAATTTGGAAAAACTTTCAGTGTGGCGTGGCGCAAACTCTGAAATAGCGGAAAAAGTTGCTATTTCAAAGCAGAGGCACGTGGTTCTTTAAACAAATTACAGGAACAGCTGCCATACAAGGAATTTCCATAGGAAATTCCTTGTTACCGATTCAATGCTCGGAGTAATTTTAGTCAACATGTATTAATAAGAGGGGTAGTGTAATTTCAGAGTCGAATCCATAGTGAAAGATGTTCTAAATGAAGAATACAATGGGCTCGTTACATTTAACCTATATAGGTATAATAATAATAATATGGGACAACTTCCACACACGGTCATCTGGTCCCAAACTAGGCTAGAAGCCTGTACTATGGTAACCAGATGACTGATATACATACTTAAATACGCTTATAACACCCAGACACAGATCAAACAGTTATGTTCATGCACACAAATGTTTAACCTGACCGGGGATCGAACCCGGGGCCTGCGGCACAGAACGCAGAGTTACTACCGTCTGTGCCAACGAGGCTGTATACTATGTATACTATGCATAGTGATGGTTATTTTAATTCTGAATCATTATTATTATTTATGTCTTCACCATCAGAAGTGGGATTCATCAATCACTTACCGCTAACAATCATTGTGTTTACATCGTTCGGTGAACGAACTACATAGTCCTTATATAACGTTACTCTAATATCCTTCCCTGGGCGGCGGAGCTTCAACGGAGGTGGTTTGTTTGGAGACGACCCTGGAGCCCTGCGCCAGGCCTCCGCCGCGGACCGCCGCCCACTTCACGTACGCGTCCGCGGCGTACGCTGCCGTCGCCACGAAACCGAAGAACTGTACATAACATACCATATCTCATACATGTTCCGAAAAGAATACTAAAGGGACAGAAGGGACACTCCTCAAAATCATTTAAATAGCGACTCTAGCTCCAACGCAATAACGTGCAATTCAGGTCGCACAGCGCCTGACTAATTATCGTTATATTAACATTCAAACTGCCTCTCTTTCTATCGCGTATCTCTATCTGTTCTCTCTGTCTATGCCATATTCCCGTAAAGACGGACGCCCCGGCTACTTGTACCTTCATACCTTTATTGCGAAGTATCCCAGGCCTGGTAATACTTAAGAAAATAATTGCAATATTCACATAAACACAATTTCAACTTTCTATGCTCTATCCATCACCTGACTTTTGTAGGGGGAAAACGATTTTTTTTTTTGTGAATTTTTTTTATGGAAATTCTTGTGTTCAGTTTGACTGGTAGATGCACTCCCTAGCATCCAGATAATGTCACGACACAATGGCACTGGACCATGGACGCCACACTTATTGAACTAATAAAAAAGTATTCCATATTAAGATTTACAAATTCCGGGTTTATACAACGTGTTACAAAGAGAACTTTCAAAAGAAAGAATTGCGGAGTTCGAAACAATAAAATTCAACTTCCCATACAAAACCGATCAGGCTGGGAGTTGATCCAATTTGTAAGAGAATTGGATTTTTTTGTAGAATTTGATATTCTTTCTACTACAAGTTGTTTTTGTAGTAGGAACGTAGACATTTTGTAACATATTGTATAAGCATGTAATGTTACTATTCGGCAACAATAACACGTCATAACAGATTATATCATAGAGCATTTAGCACTGAGTTCAAATACCGCAACTATTACATATGGTGTTTAAAAATAGGCGAACGTCTCTTATCTCACTGACTTTATGACTGAATGTTTGAGAAACTCACCGCAGCGGCAGCATTAGGGTTATCGCCCACCGTAGTGACCAGACTGGCGGCTATCAAGTACAGCAGGGTCCATAGCGCGCAGAACACCAACTCTATCTTCAACCACGGGATCTTGTAGAACTTCTCGACGATATGGAACAGGTACAGCCCGAGGAGGATGCCCGTGAACCAGAAGGCGACCATGGAAACCCAGCCGAAGTACGAACTCTTGCCGTAGAAGTTGTGTGCTGAGAACTGCACGCAAATGAAACCTAGGATGTTGGAAGCCTGGAAACGGAAAAGAGTATCTAGTATAAGTAAGCATGGTGTTTGTAACAAATAAGATTTTGACCAAAGAATTTTGATAAGTCCTATGTATGGATTGGATTGGATACTACAAAAATTAACGCTCAATACATTTTAATAACATTTCATTTCATATAAGTAGGTACTAACATTTAATTATAACATCCTTAACTAATATTTAATTATAATTATATTAATTATAATATCCTAAACGAGTTCGTTGACTCATTCTAAACATGATTCTAAACAGGAAGAAATTACACTGTCATGACAAATATTTTATTATTAGAATAGGTATTTTTGCGCGGTATGATTAACACGGCATTAGGTGTCCGATAAGCGAGCAGATAACGTTATAGAGTTAAAGGGTATTGAAACTAAACTGCACACTAAAGTACCATTTCAAATTGTAATTGTATTAGTTTAAGCCCACGCCCATAAGTTTACTTGGTAACTAAATTCTCAAGAGTATTCTAACATATTTTATTATTGACCACTGAATATCGTGACGAATACGAACGACTTTCGATATTCTCCAAAGAGGGATGTCAGTGTTTTGAATTTAGTCATTAAACTTTATGTGACTCATACCAAGGAGTCCATTTCAATGAGCAGATATCAGATAGTCCTACCTAGTAGGTAGACCTACTATTTGAATTCCAGGCTTAATCACAGAACTATAGGTAAATCAATCGGCTGAATCATGAAAATTCAAATTTCAGCAATGTAATGTTTATACTGGTTTTTCCGCGATGTACATTTTGTGTTTCGGATGGCACGGTAAACTGTAGGTCCCGACTGTTTCCTATATCATAATATATATGCCTAGTGACTAGTGGGCAGTCGCTAGCTCTGAAACTCTGACACTATGGGCGGTCCACATAACCCACATAAATAGACTTGACAAAACCAGGTGGTAAAAAAGTTATATAATTTATTGTCTCTCAGAAACACATTGCAACATTCGTGGGTCATCGTTTTACATTTTACGCATTACGTAGGTACATTTTTCGTTTTCGTTTTTTTGTTAGTAATGTTATTGGAACAGCGGACAGTATGTATCTATTAAATAAATAAATAAATCGTTTATTTTGGAACAGATAACAAATAGACATAAAACGGTAACGGAACAATGAAGCCTGCAGAAGTCGTTAGACTTTGTCGCAAACACCAACGCCCCCCTCCGGTACAATAGAAGTACTTATTCCAAAGTAGTTATTTATGAATAACAAGGTTTAAGAATAACTGATACAGTTTGATAATATTACGTTGTTTTAAAAATGATTAGAGTCGGTATTTGGTTGGTATTATCTGAATCTAGTCTGCTGAGGTATCTTTTACAAATATAGTTTCAAAGTTCTCACCACTTGCACCACCTTCAGAATGCCAGGAATGGTTCTAATGTAGTAAGGGTCGAAGCGTATGTTGGTCTGCACGGTCGTGCTCGACGTCACCGTCGTGGTGGTGTGTGTACCCGGGAACCCTACTTCTGCCATTGTTGACTACCTCTGGAAATAATGGAATCACTTATTAGATCACTAATGTAATTCCCGTACTCCATACCGTATTCCGAGAATTCCCTTTCTAATTCCTTGTCTTTGTCGAAGATAAATCGAATTTAATTTCTCGATCTTCCTAGATATTTTTAGGATCTTTCCAAAAATCTAATGGACACTATCCTCGAGACCGGGAAAATCTCGCTTAGTTTCCAATTACCCGGTTTTTCCCAATCGTCCAAGGTTTTTCGCAAAGATCCGCTTTTTCCGATTGTCCTGCGACGTCTACACCATAATGAAAACCTACTTATGTGCAAAATTTCAGCTTTCTAGGTCCGATTGGGCGTTAATGAGAGAGTGAGTGTGTCAGACAGTCAGATATAGAGAATATATTATAGAGAATATACCCTACTATCCTATCCTACTAATAAAACATTTGTAAGGATGGATGGATGTTTGTTACGCTTTCACGCCAAAACTACTGAACCGATTGGGTTTGAATTTGGTCTATAGGTAGCTTAAACCCTGGGGTACTTTTTTTCTTGATATTCATACGGGAACGATGACTAAGCGGATGAAACCGCGGGGCACAGCTAGTATTTCATAAGGTACAGTTACATTTGAGTCACAGATATGCAACAATGTGTCAAGTACTCACGGCATTGACAAGGGACTATTGACACATACACACTACCATTATGCCTTAATATTTAGGTAAATATTGCACTCTTCTTGAAGCCTACCTACATAGAAAAACATTTCACACAGGCGTTCATGCTTGACTCATGAACCTACTTATTTTATCACAGAAAAATGAAAATTATTTTGATTATGTAACAATAATGAGCTATTGTTTAATCTAATATAGCCTTTGACCTGGAGGTTCTTTTCTAAGCAATTCCATTGTAACTACTAATTACATTCAATTAAATTCATTCACATCCAGAAATTCTGGGTGAATATTGTGACGGGGGCTGTCAAGTGGGTAGGAACATAGTATGTAAGTTAACCTAACACTAGTATTAAGTTTTATTTTTACTAACACTTGTTTTCTAACATAGTTTTTTAAGAATTGTAACTAACACACTATGGATCTGAATGATCTGAAATAAAAGATTTTTATTTTATTTTTTTATTTAAATTTTTACTGAATGTGAATAATTATAAATAATACAAATCCTGAAAGTGAATGAAGCAAAAGTTGTATGTCAGGATCGTAGCAAGTGGAGGGAAATAGTCTCTGCCTACCCCACCGGGAACAAGGCGTGACTGTATGTATGTAAATTTTTACTTTATACCCAATTCATGGTATGAGTATAAACAGAGTCAGTAAAATCATTAAAAAATATTAAAAAGAATTTGGTCTATCAATATAAATAAATTGTTAAGGCAAACATATGTATGCATAGTGTAGGGTTTCTATTAGTTCCTAGCGCAAAGTATGGAAATATGAAGTAAATTCTTCCAGACAATTGATGATTTTAAGATAATTTACGAATTATGTATTCAAATATCTTCTAGATAGTTGGCTATAAAATGTATAGAATAGTTTTAATATAATACTTTATGGTAAATCATACATAATATGCAAATTATCATCAAATACCTGATAAACCTTTTGAATGATAGCTTATCAACATTATTAAGCATTGTGTGACCCCTTATCAATAATAATAACAGGTCTTTGTTATTCACACCATAATTTGTAATTAATCAATGAAACTGAATAAATGCACACATTTTAATGACCCATAGATGCTCAGCAACAGATTTTTTTATGCAAGGTAGTGACAAGAGGAACGCATTAAGTATTGTAAACTGTTAACACTTTTACTGCTGTAAACAGAAAATGCTTTTTAAATGCAACTGAAAAACTGATTGAGAGCACCCCAATTCATCAAGGTTTTGTGGCTGACACCATAGAGTTTATATTTTGCACGGGAGCCAGAAACTCAAGGAAAGGAGCATTGCTGAGGCTTGTGAAGCTATGGCAGAGGGTCGACGGTTGTGAAACAACATTCAGGGACAACTAGAGGGTTTCTGAGGAGAGTCTCCATCACCCTCCACCCCTCCTCCAAATTTGTGCTACTTTATGTTGACACTAATACCAGTAATCCTACTAATAATATAAATGCGAAAGTTTGTGAGGATGGATGGATGGATGGATGTTTGTTACTCTTTCACGCCAAAACTACTGAACCGTTTGAGCTGAAATTTGGTATGTAGGTGGGTTAGACCCTGGAATAAACACATGGGGTACTTTTTTTCCGATATTCCCACGGGAACGATGTCCACACGGGTGAGACCGCGGGGCGCAGCTAGTAAGTCTTATTATATATTATATCTAGTGATCACCTTATGATGATATTATTATTTTAATAGTATATTAACCTGTAATTACATAATGACCGTCTAACTATAATTATTATCATAACATACAATCACACCTTTTTCCAAAGGGCTAGGCAGAGATGTACTCAGGACTCACTCCCATAGTAGATACTCATAATTACTATTTATGTTATATAGAACTGTTATTATAATGAGGAGGAAAGGCACTTACTTTATGTAACATATTATGAGCTATACTCAACAAGGAAAAGATTGGAGCCCTAATTTTTTTTTTTATGATAGTGATTGACAAGATGAGCTAATCAGGTACCTGAAGATAATGATCATGATTGCCCATATCAGACACAGTGCCACCCAGTGTTTTAAAATTCAAAATTCTGCACGGCACTGCACTGCACCTGTCAACCTGAGACATTATGAGTTATGACGATATGAGTTGTTGAATCTCATCATGCCCAGTATTTTCGCTGGTAACATTGCCCTTCATACCGGAACACAGTAATGTTTGCACAGAACTGCTTGGCAGATGAATAACTAGCAATGGTGTGGTATTTCCCCAGGCGGCCCCCTGCAAAAGAGGCCTATCACTACCAATAATTATAATAATTTAAACTTAAACTATTAAAATGGTAATTAATAAAATAATGATTTAGTAGGTACCTACTAAGGTAAGTACCTACCTACTTACTTACGTACTTTGATAAACTAATTAAAACTATTATTATTTAACATAGGTTGCTAATAGTAGGCGTAAAGGTACTAGTTTTTCCAATGAAATGGACATATTTTATTACCTCCCCAGCTTGTAACTCAGCAATATGTACTATCTAGTAGGTACCCAACAACGTAAGTATATTATGACAGAATTTTAAGCATATTGTCTAACAAAAATGGTTTTATGTTATTAGAATGAGGCTAATAGAAACATTATTCCGTCAGCACCGAAAATAGCGAGTGTTGAGCAATATCTTGCTTACGGAATCCTAGTTTTAGTCACGCGTAAACCATAGAAAAATTTACTTACCTTCTTTATTGTATCACCAATACACAAATACTATCTGCTGAACTCACCGGTTATCACTTATTAGCCAATTAAATATGTATGTAAAATCGAATATTATGTACTTATGTAGGTACATACTACACTGAATTTAAACGAAATAAACTATACATGTAAAAAAAATCGAAAATGTTTTGACGATCAATGACGTTGACAACGATCAACTACAACAGCTGACAACTGACAAAAGACAAACGATCCGAACGATTCATTAGTATTGTGTTCAAAATTCAAAAGTATTTGTTGGTTAATTTCCATCGTTTGATGTCCAATCTCCCAACGTGTTATTGGCAAAGTTGTGGTGTTAAAAACACTTTCACAAGCCACAAATTATGAATTGAATTGAATTGAGGGTGACAGACAGCGAACTTACTCGCGGCCTTACGGCTCGGCAAGCTAAATCGTGTCTGTCACCGCAAACACTTTCACAAGCCACAAATTAAGAATTGAATTGAAGTACGCGTACTTAAAAATCGCAGATCGGCGATCCAATATGTTTGAAATTTTACTCGTAGCCCGCCATAGTCTGCACTCTGTCACTGCCGCGAGCCGCAAGCCGCCGTGTTCCTATGAGTTTTGATAGTTTGTAGTTGCAAACGCTTGTGGATTTGGAAAATTTTCTTTTTGTGTTTTTTTTGAGTTTCAACAACTAATAACTCAGAGTGACAGGCGCAGTGCAGTGCAGCGCAGAATTTAGAATTTAAAACACTGGGTGGCACTTGTCTGATATGGGCAATCATGATGCTTACAATCAGGCACCATTTGCTCGTCTTATCACTCACTATCATAAAAAATATATATTATGAGTTTTTTCATGCACCTTTGACCCTTATGCTACGTACATGTAAAATTTCATCAAAATTCTACATACCTAAAAAGATACAAGGTTACCGCCATCGACGACATCTCTTAACAAAATGAACATAATTCATGTGTGTAACCGACGTCGAGCCGAGTAACACGAGCTTACTTTAAGTTCGCGTGTCTGTCACCTACTTTACAGTCAGTAACAGTAAACTACAGACTACAGTCCATCAAATCTAAGAAGTACCATTTGACAGTTTTTATTTTGCCTTGTGGCTGCTCCTATTGCATAATATCCGTTTATTATATTTTTAATTTGTATGTAATTTTGTGTCAAACGGCAATAAATATTTTTCTAATATATTCTTGTAAATATCTCAATAGCTGCCTGGAGTCTGGAACTGTGCCCGGTATATGGCAATAGGCTCGCCCCCTATTACATAGGACCAATAACATACTGGCGAAATGTGGGTGTATCTACTATGGGATTGAGTCCTGGGTACACCTCTGCCTACCCCTTCGGGAAAAAGGCGTGAATGTATGTTTTTTTTTATTCTTGTAAAGGATTTGAATTCAAAGTAAACAATTTTGTACTTACATCTTGTGTTAAAATTCATAATTCCATGGTTTTACTACAAAATTACAAGTGGTTTTACGGCGAAGGTTATTGCAGTTACTGTTGTGAGTCACGCATAGGCTATAAGTTATTTATGCTGGAAAGATGAAACGTCAGACGATACTTTTTAGATTTGATGGACTGTGATGAAAACTGAAATAAGGCCACCACAGAGGAGAAAGAGTGAACATATCTACTATTAGAGAGGTTAATATTATAGAAAATAAATAAAAATTGCAGTATCAAAATCGTTTATATGTAACTTAAAGTATTGCCATACATAGGACAAGTGGCGCCCTCAATTAATTTCTACTCTTTTATGTCAGACTATAACTCAGTTGAATAGTAATTGACTTCGTATATACTAGTCCTACCTCAGCAGTTGGACATATTAAAAAAAAACAGTTACCACTGTCACCAGCTGTCAATCAGTGTCAGGCTGACACTAAAACTGTCAAAAAAATTAATTGTCAAATGTCAATCCCGCAGTGATGCCAGGTGCGGAGGATTCCTTGCATATTCGGGGGTATTTTTCGGTTTTGGGGGAAGTTTGTGGGGAGTTTGTTTGGGGGAACTTTCGTGGAAAACAATATGTTCATAAAAATACCAATTGCGCAACCGAATGGCAATAGAAACTGCCGTAGCGATTCCCAAAATACGGTATTCATCCCAAAATGGTATCAATTTCTAAAACGTACATTTTAGAAATGTGAATTCAAAAAACATATAAAATATGATAAATATAGGTGAATATGATTGTGTACATGAAGTTATGACAGATTTGAATTAAACAATAATAGAATATATTTGCTTTATTATAAATAACTGAAAACTACTTTAAGGAGTTTTTTACATTAAGCTAATTTTCGGGGGGATTTAGGTAAATTTTGCAAGGAACTTCACATAGTTATCTGGTAACACTGGGCCAAGCGCAACTGTACAACCGCGGTGTGCAGTGTTTATTTATTAAACTTTTAAACTCAGTGAGTGCAAGTTCCAGGCTCTCGGCTCCACAGAAAAAGGAACCTTGGCTCTACTCTAGACTCCAGGCGTTCTTTGTGTTCTGTGCTGTGTGCTCCAGGCCAAGACCCTTCGCCAAGACCAAAGAGAATATAAACAAGACTGAGTCTTGGACTGGGCAAGAGTCAAGAGTAAACCACAGAACAAGTAAACAACTTAAATAATTCAAAAATTTCTAATAAGTTTAACTTAAAAGTGTGGTGTAAGTGCAATATTTACCGTTTCTCATCAGAAATAACTTCGGCATAGGTAACAAAACTTGTCGCGGTTACAGCGATAAGTGATGACATCGTGAAGTAAACAAACAACCTGCAAGATTTATTTGTAGAGATGAGTCACTAATGTGCTAACCACAAGCGTTTATCGTTCGATAGTATAGTGTGATCACAAGGACTGGTTGGTACTTGGTGAGTTCACTCGAAATATTTATACAAGGTCTATCTATTTATTTAGTTATCTCTTCTTACGTTGGACGTCGGACTTTTTAATCAGTAATTAGATTTTATATGTTATTTACCTTAATTGCATTTTCCATTATGTTACTTATATAAAAAATTATTACTGGAATTTATATAGGAATAGGAACACAGACCGTAGAAATATAGGCAGAACACTACACATCAAAATATAAAAGTGAGATTTTGGCCTAGTAATATAAATTATGTTTTCTTCCTTCAATAAATTATGTCTTTAAAATAACAATAGTAACACAGAGTTATTTTTTTGGGTTTTGGACAAATGTTTGAGCTGCCTTTGGATAGAACCCAGAATTTGCAGCTCCGAAAGAGTTATTACCATCCGAACCAACTGGTCAGTTAATACTACATTATTATATAAAAATAACTCATTTATTAAAGTTTACTGTTTTTTAGGTGTTGTAATGATAGCATACCCAACCCGGCCTCCTCCACCACCTCCACAGAGCATGGGCTCCACCAACATTGAGTTCAAGACTGAAATAAGATTTGATCCTTCCTACTTCAAGACTTATGTTGGAATCCTTAGAGTTGTTTTACTTGTAAGTACATTCAGGAAATTATGTTAATCTTGCAGTGTTACCTATGTGTTATTTCATATAATATAATAAAGTACCCAGAGTTGTTGCAGTAGTAATCAGGTGGCCCATCTGCTTGTTTGCCATCTATAAAAATAAATAAAAAAAAAAAAAGAGGTGTACCCATGGAACTGGATAGTCCCACATTTTGCATAAGTCCCATGGCACAATTCCAGACTACAGGTTGCTACCAAAGAACTAATGAAAATCTAACAAAATTATAACACTGCCCGACCATGCAAAATAGGCATATTGGTGTAGAGTTGCGGAAAACTGCCTGCGATTCAGGTTGGGCAGTGTTCAAGTCATTTGACCTGAATAAAAACTTGATAATGAGAACTGAGCTACCTTCTTACATTTCAAATACCAAACTAATTTTTGGTTAAAATTTTGTGACATGTAGAGATATAAACCTCATTATAATCTTTTGTGTTTACAAAATTAGTAAAGAACTGAATGAGATGACCACTGTCTCTGTAGTAAATAAGATGACCACTAGTTCCTGTAGTAAATAAGATGACCACTAGTTCCTGTAGTAAATGAGATGGATTGGATCTTGGCAGCCGCGACTGGTCGCGTCATACTGGGATTGGTATGCAGAAGTTTACGATGCAGGCGACAGGCGACTGTGTCGAGCCGCCAGGCGTGGCCTCCTAGCCGTGGTAGCACCGCCGAACTGTACCAATCTGGTCGCTCGACTCATTCAACTCAGTGCAGGAAAAATAATACATGAAAATATTTGGGTGACTCTCTCATTGTGGCCGCTGCAATCCGAATGCTCCTTGCAGTGGCAGTGAGTCTCAGCAGTCGGTCGCGGTGACTGACAAGATCTGTGCTACCTTTACCTGTCAGTTTCTTAGGGTTTTTAAAATATATCTAAAGATAAAATTAGGAGGTGCCTCTGATTAGCAGTGCATGAATGTTGGCTGATAATGAAAGATTGATTTATACTATTTAATTCCAGGTGTTCAACATAATAGGCATTATCTGTATATCCAGCTCCCACTTCAGCAGCAACCCTCGCGGCGTGCTCTTCATCATCATCTCAATATTAGGCATCATCTACACCGGTTCCATTCTCTACGCCTATGTGTTCCATGTTGTTGAGAAGTTCCACAACTGGCACTGGATGAAGATTGAAATGTTTGTGTGCATTGGGCTGGTGTTCTTCAATATGATCACATCTACTGTTGCTGTGGCGTTTGGATCGGCTGGCTTCTCTGCTGCGGGAGTAATATGTTTTAAATAATGTATTTACACAGCTGCACATAAACCAGACTCTATAAAAGTATAGGTACACTAGCTGTGCCCCGCGGTTACACCCGCGTTGTCATCATTCCCGTGAGAATATCGGAAAAAAGAACTGCATGTGTTATTTCAGGATCTAAGCTACCTACATACCAAATTTCAGCCTAATCGGTTTGGTAGTTTTGGCGTGAAAGAGTAACAAACATCCATCTATCCTCACAAACTTGAATATTTATATATTAGTAGGAAGTAGGATAATAAATATCCGTCAAAATGCGTTAAAGTAGATGGCGCTTTGGGCAAAGGCGAAGTTCAAAGAAAGCGCCTAATGTTATTTATGGTTTTATTTACAAAATAAAATAAATAAATAAATTATTAAACGCCATTGTATCCCATTATTGGGGCGGGTTTTGGAATTATTATTTATTTACTACATAAAATATATTATAATATTATATATACATAATCCTACTAATATTATTATAAATGTGAAAGTTTGTGAGGATGGATGGATGTTTGTTACTCTTTCACGCCAAAACTACTGAACCGATTGGGCTGAAATTCGGTATATATAGATATTTTATCTCGACATTCCCACGGAAACGATGTCTACACGGGTGAAACCGCAGGGCACAGCTAGTATTTAATATGTTTCCTTTTCTATTTGAACAATATTTTTATTTTGTGTCAGTTTTGCACACAATCTTTAACCCTACATTCATACCTATGGCGGAGTTCTGGCACAGGTTTGAAGGGTTCCACGCATGTCATGTAAATTATATTACGTCTAGAATGTCGGCACACCCGAGGTCTAAGGGGTTAAGTGTCTGTATATTACATCTGATGGATCTAATTAAACGATATTGGTTCAGTGTATTTGAAAACGTAACATGACAAAGTTTGTGAGAATGGATGCATGGATGTTTGTTACTCTTTCACGCCAAAACTACGGAATGGATTGGGTTGAAATTTGGTATGTAACACATAGGGTACTTGGTTTCTCGATATTCCCACAGCTAGTTTGTATTAATAATTTTAATATTTATAGAAAATACTCTGTGGGTATTTAAATTACTCTCACAGGACGTTAATTGTTATTCAACAATAGCGCAACACCTATTGTCAAGTAGGTGAATAAGGAAAACAAACGTAAATCTATTTGTTATGTTCAACAAGGATAACTAGGACTGTGCTATTATAATGTGACCAATAATACTGACATATGACTCGAATATATGACTCGTATACTATTGTTTGCCATGAGGGACGAAATATTTGTTTTGAAATATTATATTTTTAAAGGTACTACACCTTTGATTTAGAGTGAATCATAAAACTTTATCCAAGGGAAATAGTCGATAGTTGTAAAATGAAACTGTAAAATGTCACTGTGCCATGCTAGCAGGGATCGGCAAATGGCAAACTTGTATGGAAAGCAGATTATTTGTTCCAATTCCTCAATTTTTTCTTTTGAAAGTTATTCAGTTTGATGCACCCCTCACCCCTCAAGTACACCTACACTACCTTCTACTACACCTTTTTTTAATACTTTGTATAATGTAAATAGATTTCATTTGCCTTGGTCTTTAGAAAAACTAAAGCAGTTTGTGCAGTATTATCAGGTTATGTTGCACATGTAATCGGATAAAACAATAATCACTGTGATAAATAAAATGAATGAATGAAATAAAAGTTTAAGACTCAGAAAGTTAAACCACTCTACTGAATTGAAATGACGTTGAATGATGATTTTATCATCAAAATACATACGATACCATATCTGATTCAAATGTATCTTTAAATCAGTCAGTCAAGAGGGTGTACCTACTATGGGACCGAGATAGTATATGGGATGGTAGGCAGAGATGTCTCTGCCTACCCATTTGGGAAAAATGTTACAGTCAAGTTTTTGTTATGTAAAATATTCTAAAACAAATTAATTAATGTAACACCTAACATTAAAAAATATATGTATTCACAGTCATCTCCATCTCGACGTTAGCTTTAAAACAAAAATACCGCATCGAAATCGGTTCCGTCCATTCATTTAGAAACTATGATGCCACAGACAGACACAATAAATACATAGATGGACACATCAAACTTCTATCACCCCTTCCTTTTCCAATCAGGGGTTAGAAAACAGATTCCCATTAATACGTATATTATATTCGGAGTAAGCTGCTTACAAAATGATATCTGTTCCAGTTGTTCGGCTACCTATGCATGGTGTTGTACGGGTTGGAAGCGTTCCTGCGCGCGCGCACCATGGCGGCGGGCACGCCGCCACAAGGACAAGTCGTCACCAACAAGCAGACGCATGTGCTTCCTTCTGTCACTCCACAGAGCTAGGATACAACGCATGTGGACAAGACACCTCACTCCTATTCTCAATATGGATGTATCATGTAAGTCCTTACACCCGTATTTAACAACAATGCATATGGCCGGTAAATACAATTGGAAACAATTATTGTCTACCGTCACGGACGCGGTGAGATATTCCTTAGCACAGTATCTTATATAAGTATTGTTCTTGAATACGGGTGTAAATATAACTACAGTCTGTAGTTTGGTTCTCAATAATAAGTTCGATCAGATGTCAGGTTAGACTTTTTGAATGTACAGCCATGAGCACTAAATAGGTATTCTCTAATTAACATAACATACATTCACGCCTTTTCCCGAAGGGGTAGGCAGAGGTGTACCCGCAGGACTCAGTCCCATAGTAGATACACCCACATTCACAAAGCATTGCAAATGAAAGCGTACAAATTATTTAACTATTAAACTGTATCAAATATGATTTTCTGTTTACAATGAAATGAAATAAATGTTTACATTATAAATATGATCAAATTATGATCAAAGTATTATTGTGGTACCAAAAAGGAGTTATCATTCATTCAAATTTGCAAATTACATAATTTTGAAACACAATTTGTACACTGTCTTTTGCGTTACATTAGAAAAGGAACAATTACATTTAGATGTTTGTGACTGTACATAAATTAAACATTGTTACATTTGTTGAACAACCATAAGATTTTAATGTAACTTGCTTTCAAGTCTGTTTGATGTGTCTGTTATAAACAGGAGGACCATGGAATTATAATAGTACAGTACTTGCCATATAAATGTATTATAATCGATACGAAGACTAATCTGAGCTAAGCGTCTGCTCAGTTTTGATAAAGGTATTTTATAAACTACAGATTTAATATTAACAAACCCCAAAGGCAATATTATCAGTCTGATATGTCTGCCTAGCTTTTTTATTTTCTTTTTGATAGTGAGTGACAAGATGTGCAAATCATGTGCCTGATGGTAAACATCATGATTGCCCATATCAGTCAATGTGCCAGAGTTTTAAAATTCAAAATTCTGCGGGGCACTGCACTGCGCCTGTCACCCTGAGATATTAGTTGTTGAAACTCGTCATGCCCAGTAATTTCGCTAGTTACATTGGCCCTTCAGACCGTAACACAGTAATGTTTGCACATTACTATGTTGGATGAATAACTGGCCAAGGTGTGGTACTTCCCCAGGCGGTCCCCTGCTAAAGAGGCCTACCACTACAGTCTAGTCAGATTTAGGTTCACCGCACACATAAATGTGCGGTGATTATAAAATAACTAACTATGCATACAATATATTATGCCATTCTTTTGCATTTTTATAAATACATATTTAAAATCAATCACGTTAGTTAAGAGTGAACGTGGCCTTCTAGGAATTTGAGACAATCCTATGAAAAAATTACCGAATCGATGTTCTGTATTCCCCTGTTTCCTCCGAATATAATAAACCCATTTTATAAATTTATATCCTGATATATTTATTTTGAAGTAACCTATGTCCCTGTCATTTCAATTTTTCTTATAAACCTTGGGCTTTTCATAGTGAACTTCCAAAAATCTCAGTTTCACTCGCGTGATTGGTTCACTACAAAAAAAAATAGTTTATTTAAAAATAAAAATGAAAAGATAGCGACATATTTTACTTCATCTGTAAAATATCAGGATATAAATATATCAAATAGGTTTACTGTATTATAAGGAAACAGGGGAATACAAAACATCGATTTAGTAAATTTTCCATAGGATTGTGTCAAACTGCTAAGAAGTCATCTTTCCTGCTAACACTTAAAATGGTACTTAAATGATGTCCCTTACTTATATAACAATGTACCTACGTAAAGTATCACATTTTCCGTAAATTAAATATATATTTTTAATTAATTTCTAGCTAGTTCATTTGCAGGAAAAGAAATACCTACCTAATCTGCTAACAGATTGTCGCCAAAATTATTCAAAATACTGAAAATGACTAGGTTGATTATATTATGTTACATAAACAATGTTTCTTAAAAATTAGTTCAAGATATTAGCCATTAAGAGAATGACTTATTAACAAAGATTAAGTTATGTTTGTAGTTTTTAAGTTATGTTTACTGTAGTAAAAACCAATGTTTTATTGTATTACTGAAGTACCTCAAGTACTTATTAATCATGATATTATTATTTAAGCTATCATTGTATTTTTATGAAATAAGAGATTCTTTGTGATATTATAGTTAAGTTATTTATGTTTCATGTTTGATACCTACTTTTTAAAAATGTCCTATTTATATTGTAAATGCGAATATTTGTGAGGATGGATGTTTTTTACTTCTACTACTCTTTCACGGCAAAACTTAAGATCTGATCGGGTTGAAATTATATATATAGATAGACCCTGGAATAACATAAAAAGTACATTTTATCCCGAAATTACAACGGGAACGAAGATAACGCGGGTGAAACCGCGAGGCACATCTAGTATATTATATTCCCAATATGATAAATATTTTTATTTAAAATTTATGTAATGCATACTTACTTTGTTATCTATTTATTACTTTTACTAGGTATATGAAATATTTTCAAATCATGTTTTTTTTTATCAACACGACATATTCACATTTTTTAATGTTTTCGTCCGTCCATATCTAACCCACTGCTCACTTTTGTGTCAAACTAGTAGCCTATTTCTATTTATATTGATATAATCACTGATTATATTGATTGTACACTCGATGCACGGCTCACGTAATACCATTTTCTAACGTTGTTGGTCCATTTCAATCAAAAATATTTAATATGGCATTCATATTATTAATGTAATAATAATCTGGTTCGCCTTTGTGTAATGTTTATCATGAAATTGTATCTACTAGTGCTACAGCTAGTACTTTACGAAATACAATATAAATAGGTATATACATTATTTTCGCTCATTAAATTCGCTCATGATGGACCGGTAGACATTTTGTAAATTAAAACTTTTGTATACATAATTTATTATACCTACTAGGACTACATTGTATTAAGAGGGTAGTGTCAGTCCGACTGGCGATATCTATGTAAGTATTTATTGTTGTAATAAAAGTAAGCTTTAAATGTGTCACTTGTTTTATTTGATTGCAACAATCATACATATTATTACTAAAACAATATTATTTCAGCATGCTCTGTTTCAATTGCAGAGAAAAACGGTCATTGACGCCAGGCATTGCGTGGGAGCTTGACGCGCCTCTCACTCTACCACAGAACACATATACAAGCGCTCTACGCTGTATGAAATGCAGTGGACGTTTCTTATTTGAAACAAAGCTTTAGTGCCATTTATGAATAAAAATAATGATTTACATTGTTTAATATTGGTTCCATATCCCTATACTAAGTACCAGGTACTCGAAAATATAACATAGTAAAGTTAAATGCAATAAGTGTTATAACTTGAATAATTACAAAAATATGACAACCTTGTGATTTTATGTGCAACATCCTAATAACAACTAAAAAATTCGACGTAATCTAGATCTGAAATAAAAAAATTAAGGCACATAGGTCTAAAATTAAGGCACTTACTTAAACAGTATCCTTATCACTACAAATAAAAAAATGCTTAATGTGTTATTAATAATTACATCTTACAATATTATCAAAATTAAATTTTGTCAACAGATCTCGATAACTTTAAAAAGTTGTATACTTTTTGTTAAATCTTGTAAATACTGATAATTATCTATAAATACAAAAATGCTATAAAATTATACAAATGACTTTTTAAAGAGTTTTTTAACCAGTTCCAGTCAATTCGTTTTTAAAAATTCGCGTTATACATAGTTTCGGAGGTCTTAAAGACCCTTTAATAATACGTAGGTACGATCAAAAGGTTCATATTATAATATTAAAAAAAAATGTAAACAACCATCTACGCTTTATATAACAATAACGGAAACAAGGTGGTTTCACATTTGGCATACATTTGTACAAATTCATCTTTAGTATAATAACAATAAAATCTTATACTTCCACATACATTTGGATTCTTTAATATATAATATATTCTTGATACTTTGATAGATCAGATGCTCTGTGAAAATCTTCATCCCACTTCTGATGTTATAAAGAAGCCCAAGGTCAAAGATTGTTCTTAATTCTAGACAATCATATTATTGTCAATAATAAGTAGAAATCTCTTCAACAAAATTCAGAAAGCCAATGTGGAAGCTTAAACACACTACAATCTTAAACCTAACTTAAAGTTAACCCATGGTTAAAGTAACGTTAGTTGTTCATTGTGGTGGCAGGCCCCTCCTCATGGCTTTAAACTTGAGATAGCCATCAAGTCCATATGCTATCAATGCGCAAAAACCAAAGAACTGAAATGAATATGGTCATTTTAAAAATTTGGGATTTAAAGTCTTGACAATCTTAACATTACCTCACACCTTTTTCTCCAAGAGTTAAGCCGAGGTGTACCCAACAAGTCGGTATAACCCACACATCACCAGTATGTTCTTTATTCCCATGTGATAGGGGACAAGTCTATATCCTACTGATATTATATATGCGGCAAGTACAGCGCCAGGTGACAAGGACCGCAGGATCACGCTGGATGCAGGCCGCTTATAACCGAACTGGATGGAAATATTTATGGGGAGGCCTATGTTTAGCAGTGCACGTCCTATGGCTGCGATGATGATTATAAATGCGTTTTTTTTATATTTGTGTATGTTTGTTACCACTTGACGCCAAAACTACTGAAACGCTGGGCTGAAATTTGGTGGGTATGTTCTTTGGTAAGGGTAATGATAGGATTAGGTATAGTCAGATGGTAGAAGTCTTGGCAAATTGAATTGCGTAATTGGGAGCATCGATTCTGTTAAGGTATACACAATAATTAAAATGGGATTTAAAAACAACACTCACCCCGACAGCATATCCCACGCTGTCACCAATAGTGGCAGCAAAAATAGAGCATCCTATATAGAACAATGTGATGCCAGCGCAGTAGAAGAACTCAAACTTGAGCCACGGCCACTGATCAAACTTCTCTACTATATGGAATGTATACATCAGCAGCAGGAACAGGGTGATTATATTGCCCACCCAATACAAGATGTTGTAAAGAATGGCTGAGAGTATCGATGGACTTATCTTTATGCAGATGAAGCCTACTAAGTTGCATACCTGAAATGAGAATGAGGTTTAGTTTTTAGGATTCAGTATTCCGTACCTCAAAAAGAAAAAAGGAATCTTTATAGAATCACATTGTTGTTCGTCTGTCTGTCTGTCCATCTGTCAAGATATGGGAACGTGTGAAGGTATCAAATTGAAATTAATATCAACTAACTTCAATCTGCGGTCCCTTGTGGCTGTATGAAAAACCATATTTCTAAGCTAATGCAATGCAAGTGCAAGTTGTGGCCATTTAATGCATATTTCCATACTTTGCGCAAGGGAGTAAAAGCTCTAGGGTACTTCCTTCATGTTTGTTGTAGTTTGAAAGTTTGCAACAAGATGGCGCTGTATATGTTCTTAGTAGGTAGACTTTAGTAGGTAGATGTTTTTGGAATTGGAAGTGTTTTCTTCAGGTATCAGGTATAGAACCATTATTTTTTTTTTAGAGTAGGTATGATCATGGCCAACCTCTACTCAAACTATTTGTCATGAAATATTACATTACAAAGAGAATTGTTAAAATTACAAATTTTTGGTATATTCATCTTTTTGTGAACACTCATAAATGGCCTGGATTTTACCTTTTGAGTATTAAATGTAAGGGTGTTAAAAAAATATGAAATATGGTGTGATACCACGTTACCACCTCTGCATAGCGTCCACAGGGCACCTTCCAATCAAATGAATGTAACCAAGTCAAATATTGTAAAACTATCAGTTGAAAAAATTAAGTTTTCCTAGAAGTTTATTGTACATTCTTCTTGTAGAGGTACCTATCTTTCCGAATGCACAGTACATTAATTCCTCTGTATCTTCCCTGACTTGCATAAGTCTCATAATTTCAGATGTTGGAAGTCCACTGCTAAACATCTGCCTCCACTATAAGGAGTCAATTCTATTCTATCTGTGGCCTTAATAGATTGAGCTAATACGATTTTGAAGAACTTCTTATATAGTCATAATAGTCTTTATATGTCTGCTATAGGCATCGATTTAAAGAAACGGGGAGATAGGGTACGTTCTCCCAGCGCTAACAACTGGCGCGTGCAATTTGTGATTTGTGAACAACAAAGATAGAAAGACGTAGCCGCCTAAGACGAGTGTGACCAAGACAACAATTAACTAGACTGATGTATGTAGAACTAATGGGACCTAATTAGAGCTTGCCATTTTCGAGAAGCCCCTCCCCTTCTCTTCCCTTTTCTTGAACTCAATGGCTATTATAGACAGTTTACTTCATAATACTTATTAAAATTAATAGAACAATTCAACAAATTTAATTTTAAATTTACATAACATTGCTGTATTTATCATATTTTCCTGTTAGGCATGGCCTAAAATGATTGTAGGTAATCAACAAAAGGAATGATACACTTAGGTTACTATGCAGTTGTAGCAAAACTTATATACTTACCCACTTAACTCATTTATATAAAGAAAAGGGGAGATAGGGTACTTTCTCCCAGCGTTTACTCAACAACTGGCATGTGCAATTTGCTGAATGTGAAGTTTGCACAGTGGCATAAAATATAATGAACAAAAGATAGAGACGTACCTGCCTGAAGTGCGACCGAGACAATATTATTCGCACGTACGTGGACCTAATGGGACCTAATTTGAGCTTGCCATTATCAAGAGGCCAGTACACTTCATCTCCCGTTTTCTTTATATCAATGACTTAGCTGAGTTAACTTTTCATTCATATTTATACTTACAAGTTCGACAATTTTTAATATTCCTGGCATAGACTGAACATAGGTCCTGTCAAATCTAACAATCCTGTTCGGCGCTGGTGGCGAAGGCGCCTGCGCAGGTCGATTACCATAGTTATCAAACATTGTTTATTAACACAAATTGATCTTTATTATTTATTTTACAGTATGACAATATTTTTACTTTATTTTCAAATAAATTATCTTTGCAATAATTCACTGTAACATATAATATTTATGATCCACGTTTAATAAAACATAATAAAATGCAAAAAACTGAAAATATCCTCTCTGTTCTGTGCTGGAAACTGGAAACCACTGGAAACCACAGTCTTTCTATGCTCAGTGACCACAGCAGGAAACTCCAAACAGTGTCAGTGTTGCCAATAAGATTTTTAAAAATCCGCTTGTTGGCGCTTGGTTCACTATTTCAGTCAAAAGTCCGTTAAATTGTTTAAAGCACTTTTTGCCCTAAAACCGCATTTTACTTACACTTTTTCATTGGTAATCCTAATAATATTATAAATCTGAAATTTCAGTACAATGTAAAAAACTTAACCCCTTAACTTAACTGTGCCCGGTAGATGACAATAGGCTCGCCCCCTATTAGGTACATGGGACCACTAAAATACTGGCGAAATGTGGGTGTATCTACTATGGGACTGAGTCCTGGGTAACCTCTGCCTACCCCTTCGGAAAAAAGGCGTGAATGTATGTTATGTTATGTATAAAACTTACGATTTTAACAGGTGAACAAAACGCTAGCGACTTCTTACTCACCTACAGCGCTATCTAGCGCGGTTTTGGTTAGATTGATTGATGAATAGATGTTTTTTTTACTCTTTCACTCCAAAACTACTGAACAGATTGGGCTGAAGTTTGGTATGTAGGTAGCTTAGACCCTGGAATAACACATAGAGAGCTTTTATTCCCGATATCACGGGACTCACTCACGGGAACGACGTCAACGCGGGTGAAACCGTGGGGCACAGCTAGTTCATATATCTATATCTAGTTAGTGACGCGCCATGGTAGCTCGTTTGAATCGACGCAAACGCAGCGTAAGTATCGCGTGTGTATCGCTACCTATACGATGCTAACACAATTAGCTTAATTTCGTATACGGCCTCTAAGCATGTCGTGTGAACATTCGTACACTGTAAGGAGTTTTATGCGAAAACTGAGTGACAGTTGTCCTGGTACTATGGAGATTGTTATGTAGGGACACAGCGGTGACGGGGCGCGGAGCCGGAAATATGCAATGTTGCAAATTGGAGTTAGTTGGAGTTAGCGCCACTCAAAGAAGCAGTTGCTTCCCGGCCCCGGTACCGTGCGTCCGTATTGTCAACCCATCCACCAGTGTACATATTTCATCGTTTTATTTCACAAGTGTTACACGCAGGAACTTATTATAGGCAGGACAATATCAGACAATCTATTAGTAACGCCTAGCGAACTCTAGCTACTACATAGCCCTACACACATACATAGCTGCATAATAACTGCGGAATAATACACACCTAAGATCCCGCAAAGTTATATACGAGGTAGTTTTACTCCCGAAATCAAATAAATAAATTCAGTTATTTCAGGTTTATTTTAATGGTACGTATAACAAATTATACGCTCCAGAGGCCCATATTAAAATATATGTTAATCATACATAAAAAAATACACAATAACATTATTATCTTATACACTAGGTAGGGATTATCGGTCTCGCCTTCCTGAAGCGCCGGAACACAATTCCTTCGGGTCAAAATTCGGGTGACAGAAAACTCTCCTTTTATTTTACCGGAAGCCGGAGCAAGTAGGATTTGAAGTTCTGTGTTCTCGTTGATTCCAGCCTCGACGGTGAGATCTGGGAGAGTTCCTGTCCTGGAACTCGTCGTTGGCTCTTAGCTTAATCGAGGGAGTAAATAAGCACCAAGTTATGATGGGTTTAAGCATCGTGTGTTACACTCTACTCTTCACTACAATCATCAAAACGTTTTGGCTAACATCATTAATATAAGTGCGACACTAAAGAAATATATCGCGTTATATTAACAGATAACACTAAATAGAAATTTACTTTAGCCCCTAGAGCTTGAAAGTTGATTTTAGCGCCGCTCTGGTACGCAACAATGACGGACTTTTTGACAAGGAGGAGTTAAAATAATATTATTATGTAAGGAACACATTCTTTCAAAATAATAAATTGTATGCACGGGGCAGCACTTCAAAATATTATAAGTTGGCAGCCTGTGTCCTGTGCTGGCATTACAACATCTGTCACTCATACGTTGACATTATTTTCTTTTAAAGATTATGAAAGGAGCGCTGCATAGTTTTACGTTTGCCAGTATAATAGTATTATATTGGTGTAGAAAAATAGGATATCCTGATATAATATATTTTATCATTAATAATTGATTAGCTAATAATAATAAATAATAAAATAAATAATAATAAAATTGCTTTATTTCAGGCATAATAAAAACCCATAAAATAATCCATAAAAACACACTTCAAAACATAATTATTTTAAAATTAATAAACGATCTTTTTAGCATTCATTTAAATAAATTGTCATGTTTTTTATTTCTTGTTGCCGCTCATGTGAACGGATATCCATTTAATAAATATGGGATTCGTCATGTCGTCATAGACAGCCCCTCAGAATGCCGTTCTTCGACCTCTGCAGACGGATCCAGAACGAGGCTATCCTGGATCTGATAGTAGCAAAGAAGTCGGGAACCCTCGCTTCTGCAAACATGCTCGATGCGCTGCAGCACCAGGGCAGCTTCATAAGAGCTCGGTATGCGTTATTATACTAAACTCTTATGGAGTGATAAGCTCTCTGCGTGTAATTCACCCATAACTGGCACGTGTACATGCAGAGACAGTACGCCTTGAACAGGGTGAGCTTCACATCGGTGCTGCAGCTGGAAAATCTACGAGCGAGCATGTTACTCCTGACTGAGATGGCTAATGATAATAACACTTCCGGGACTTTTTATGACATCTGTGATAATCTTAAAGTTGCTGATCCAAAGGCAGAAAAGGTTCTATTAACACCAGAGCAGACTACAGTTGCCCCACAGGTTGCCCTTCAAGTTTCTTGTAGAGATATTTATCCATACCCATTGTAGATTCATTACTTATTAGCTTCACAAATGACCTGCACAAATGTCATAATAGAATCAAATTAAAGGACTACATTGTTATTATAATCAATGCTCTCCATAGTTGAGGGAGACCTATAATAGGTTATTAATGTAAAACTATTATTCTATCCAATTAATATTTTGAAGGTGAGAATTCGTATGGATGTATGTTACTGTTTAATGCCAAAACTTATGAACCGATTGGGCTGAAATTCGGTATGACAGTATAGACCCTGGTATACTTAAGTATACTAAAAACTACATACAAAAAGTATTCTAGCCCAATATACCCACAGGAACTATGGCAATGCAGATGAAACTGCAGAGCACAGCAAGTATTTAATAATATACATTAAATTCATTGTAACTACTTTATTGCACCTCTGCTTCTGTTAATAACATATTAGGAATTCCTTTATTGATTGGAAACTGCCTTCCTGACTCCGGACACACAAGAAAGCCTTCTTCAATCTCAACTTCCAACAGAACTTTGTGAGCTTTTTTTAAGAACTCTTCGTTTTCTTCGAATTTAGGTTCTAAAGTCTTCGGTAGGTCCTCACTATGGCCAATACTATTTGCAGCTGTCCACAGAACTTCCCAGTCAAGTTTTGGTATAATTCGTGAAATAAACTCTCTATTGAAATCCACTTCAGTCACCTTCACTTCTGTAGCGTTGATAGAGAGAGGATATCCAGTCATAACACCTCTCAAACATTTAGATGTAAGCATATTATGGGTTATTAACTTCATTTTAGGTTTAATTGTATATCCAGCACATGGGTTGAAGGATATATTTAAGTTAGTATTTTTTATATTTTAATCCTTGGATCGCGTTCGATATATATTATCAGTTATACGAGTATTTTTATTTCTTTTAAACTTTATTTAATCGGAAAGAGTAAATAATAATTAAAATTTAATTTACCAAACCTAAAATCACAAACCTATTTTTTTTTTTTTCTTCTTTTATGGACCCACACGAATGTATAGCCAGTGTCAAGTTACATAAATTTTCAAGTTAATATGGTCAATTAGTCAATTCAGTCAGGGCAAGCCCAGTCAAGTCACAGCTCCAGTAAAGTGGTGGTTTTTACAAGAAGCTGCTGGAATTTTGGCGGGAACACGAAAAATCACATTTCAACTCCCGCATCACCTGCCAATAGACTTGTGTATCTTCGAAAACACTCAACACGTAATATTCCACCATTATTACACGTTAAACACTCGAAAATGCACCGATAATTGATAAAGATACGGGAGCCAAACTGTATTTTTCGGTCTCCCGCCAAAACTCACAAACCTATTTTGTTTTTGACTTTTGACAATGACATTAAATCAGAGTTGCCAGATATGAGCTAACTCAAGTCACTATTTGCCTACCGACTACCGAGTAGCCTAAATCGCCTATTTTTTTGGACTAGTACTGACATTGACATTTATTAGGCCCTGTGCGCACTGCGATATTTTACCGCGCGATTTAGATTTAGTAATTAGTTTTTATCAATAAATGAGTTTGAGTTTGATTTTTACTCTCTCGTATTTTATTCCGTGATCACAATTATGCTATTTACACACTGCGAATAATCTTTCGTACAATTTTTGTCAGTTCAATGCAATTCCCGCCTAAGACGAACGTCTTTAATGAATAACAGAAAAAAATAATTTACCTGATCCGTCGCCGGCGGCGTGACTCTTGACAGACCTAGCGAAAGATGTTATGAACATTGGATTCACCCATTTACAGCGTTGAGACCCATGAAAGGATTTTTCCACATCAAGAGCTGGGAAAATACAATAACAAGTTTTTCTGAATAATATGATAGAATGACTATACAATCATTCGATAATATACTACGACTATAGTTGGTCGGGCTTATTCTATGCGGCCCCCAATCGGGCGGGAGACGAAGCGCGCGACATCCTTCCAATAGCGCCGGGTCACGTCACGTCGTGACGGTCACGACCACAGAACTCATATACAAGTGCACGACTGAGCAAAGCGCGCAAATATATATATATATATATTTATTTAATTTATTGCATGACCATGGATACATGTCCTTCAGTCGATATATTAAAAATAAGGTTTATAGTTCGACACAAAAGAGTAAAAAATAATGGGGGCGCCACTGTCTTTTACAAGAGTAAAAACAATTTTATCAACACATACACTTTAATTTAGTTCCGTTTCTACTCTTTTGTTTCGAACTATACTATACTACGCGCAAATATTATTTTTCAGTGCGGCCATAGCTACATTACACTGTACAAAACATTTAAAAATAAGGTTTATAGTTCGACACAAAAGAGTAGAAAATAATGGGGGCGCCACTGTCTTTTACAAGAGTAAAAACAATTTCATCAACACATACACTTTAATTTAGTTTCGTTTCTACTCTTTTGTGTCGAACTATACTATACTACGCGCAAATATTATTTTTCAGTGCGGCCATAGCTACATTACACTGTAGAAAACATTTGCGCGGAAATAAATACGCAATCCGCACCGCATCGCGTTTGATTTGCATCAAATCACAGATTTTTTTCTCGTGTGAATTTTTGAGCGTTAGTGCGGCAACTTTTATATGATTAAATGAGTATTGCGAAAAAAAATGTGCGGTGAAATATCGCAGTGCGTACAGGGCCTAAAACTTAGAATGACATTGATTCAGAAATTCAATTTCAGGCGTCAGGTGTTTCAGCCACAGAACACTGAACACAATACCCTAAAGGGTTTCAGCTTTCAGCTAGTACTATTATAGCTAATTATAGTGATCTGTGTATTATAGTGATCTGTGCTTACAGCGAAGAGCGGATTTGAAAATATTTTCCTAATTTTGATAATCCTGATTCGACAACGTTTTTATTATTAATGAGTTGCAAGTTTTCATATTCAATATTCAAGTAATGAGAAGTTTAATCACGCAGTGCGCTGTGTTTTTCATAAAACTTATCTTGCGTCATTTAAACTAGCGACTAGCTCGCGGAGAGTTGCCGGGTTTTACAGATATTATTTATATTTTATAAGTGCTGTTTTGTGGAATGGGAGATAGAGATTGGAGACCGTTCATCTACGGCGGTTTGGCGTCGATCGTTGCAGAGTTTGGTGAGATATCATAACCTATAAACTTACATTCATATGATAAAATTATGGTAAGATAATCTATTGGATTTTTTTCAGTAATAGGTAGCCACCAGCTATATACTAATTATTATTAATTAATGTTAACTTATAATTGACCTAAACCAATAATATTTTTAATGCATACAACCCTAACAGCTATTCAAAATCCTCAACACTTATTGGGAAGAAATATTTGTGACTCTGTTCTAGTGCTAGCTGAATAATTAATTTAATGAGAATACTAAATAGCATGCAGTTGAGCTGAAAAGTACCATAATTTTTAGTAACATTAATTGAATTTATCCAACTTTATAGTGTAAGCGTGCCTTTTCCATTAAATAATACTCGAACACTTCAGCATATTTTACATGATTTATTCCAAGCCCACCATCTTCAATCTCGCTCTACAATCCTCTGTCGCGCTGGCATCCACCTCCTTGTGTTGCCATCGCGCCCTCGCACATGCCATAGATCTCCGTGAAATCACACGTTGCCATTAATACTTTCCATAAAACCACCAAAACGTTCACAGAATCCGTAGCATGCGCGTCACAGATTAACATCAACCCTACAATAGTATGAATTTATAGTTATTATATCTCATTTATATGAGCAACTTTTACATGGTGAAACTTGTAAAGAAACCACACCACATCAATTTTCCAGCCTCGATAGAATAGAATAGAATACTCTTTATTATGAACCAAGGTACACCGAATACAATCAACTTACAAATTAAATTATTCTTATTGATCAACAATGGTCTCGATCCTCAGACCAGGTGAAAAGTGTAATTTGATCACTAAAAATTCACACAATTAATTGCATTTAGACAAGAAAGGAAAAACCTACTTCAATAAGTACCATTATGTCACAGGTACTTTTCCCATTGACACAACAAAGACCCGTCTTCAGATCCAGGGCCAGAAGATAGACCCTCGTCATGTGGAGCTGCGCTATACCGGCATGGTTGACTGCTTCATCAAGACTTCACGACAGGAGGGAGTCAAGGCACTCTACTGTGGGTAAGTTATTTTTACACCTTACAATTTATTACTCTGTATTAAATATAATATGAAATATGTTGTTATGTTAAGGAAATGCTTTGTGCTTACCGACATATATTTTATTCAAATAGGTGATAAAGATACCTCTACTGGTAGGGTATAATTTTTCTTACTACCAGTTTTACAATATATTTAGTTTGGTTGAGGCTTTGATGTTGAGGCTGAGTGCCACCAACTACCTTAACATACAACCATACAGCCTCGTTGGCTCAGGTGGTAGTGATTCTGCTTTCTGTGCCGCAGGCCCGGGTATTCAATCCCCAGCCAGGTCAAACATATGTGTGCATGAACATGTCTGTTTGAACTGTGTCTGGGTATTATAAGCTTATTATATATGTATGTATATCAGTCATCTGGTTACCATAGTACATGCTTCTAGCCTAGTTTGGGACCAGATGACCGTGTGTGGAAGATGTCCCATATTATAAAAAAAATACAATAACTGTAACATAACTACGCATATTAGTCAGTTAGGAGGTGTACTCAGTCCCATAGTAGGAACACCCAGATTTCGCCAGTATGTTATTGGTCCCATGTAATAAGGGGCGAGCCTATTGCCATCTACTGGGCAAAGTTCCACAGTCCAGGCAGTTATTGAAATAATTCCTAAAGTAAAAATCCAATATTTAACACTGCTTGACCTGGGAATAGATCCAGGGATCTTGCTGTCGAGCTCGCGCCCACTACGCCATCGAGGCAGTAACTACCTTAAAACAATACATTAATGCTTTACTTACCTTTGTTTAGTCTCTGTTTAGAACAATAATACATATTATGTTAATGTAACAGTTAAAATGCCGTGCACAATTTTCAATTTTAAAACACTGGGTGGCACTGTGTCTGATATTATAAAAAAGAATTGTTAAGGCATATGTATGTATATGCCTTTACAAAACGCTTTAAATCACTTTGAACATATGGTACAATATTAGCTCCTTGTGCAAAGTATGGAAATGTGCAGTGAAATGGCTATAACTTTTGATTGTGTTAACTTAGAAGTATGATTTGTTTACAGCCACAAGGGACCGCAGATCTGAGTAGTTGATATCAATTTCAACTTGATACCTCCACGCGTTCCCGTTAAAAAGTGTCTTGACAGATGGACCGACAGACAGACAGATGGACAACAAAGTGATCCTATAATGGTTCCTTTTTTCCATTTGAGGTACGGAATCCTAAAAAAACTGCAAAATGGAAAGTTCAGTCTTATTGATTAGAGATAAGAAGTGCGCACGGCATCGCGTCGGGCGCTGTAGGGCGTTGTTTTGCGCACTTACTGTTATCTCACAAACAAACACAATAAACATGAATAATAATGAATTGTAATGGATAATATTGGGTTCAATCATGTGACCTTGGATCAAGTTGGTTAATTTTGAGTTTGAGTTTGATATCGATAAGTTTACTTAATCAAACAAATAGGTACTGCAAGTTCAGTAACATGACATAAGAAATGATTGATCAGCCTTCTGATTTCTGAGTATACCTATAGACTATCAATTTAGACAATGGCTATGAATGATGAACTAAACATATAGATAGATAGATAAACACTTTATTGGTACACCCCAAAACAATGAATCTTAAAAATTAAACTAAACAGTATGTGAAATAGTGCAACAATTGGCGGTCTTATCGCTAAGAGCGATCTCTTCCAGACAACCGTGCAGGGAGAGGAGAGTATCGTATATCACATTTGGTCAGTGGTGGGACAAAAATTATAAATATGACTTACATTTACTAACTTAATACTAATAAACACAAACTACAATAATGACTATTCGTTATAAAAATACCTCCAACGTTCTCCAACCTCGAGCCTCCAACATATAAATCTTCTCAAATGTATCATATTATAAAAGAGAATGTTTGTACGGATGGATGTATGTATGGTCGCCAAAACCACTGAACCAGTTGGGCTGAAATTCGGTATGTAGATGGTTTAGACCCTGGAATACACATAGGGTACTTTATATCCCGATATTCCCACGGGAACGAAGACTGCGCGGGTGAAACTGCGGGGAACAGCCGAGGGGGATGTAAACGCCGAAATGATTATTTGAACCTTTAATTTTGAATACGAATTTGGCATTACAACTTTTACCCGTCCCTCTCATCCTACCTACTATTTACCTCTCCTTATCCCGTTCGCACTCGTCGAAAAGAATAAAAGCGGGTAGAACTGGACGAAAGAAATGTGAGCCGTCACTTGGTTCAGTATTGGTACGACATCGCTACAAGATTGATCGCATCCTTATTATTATAAACGAGAGAGTGCCCATAAGATCTGTGAAGTGTTTTTGATAGTGTTATTGTTAACCTATCCGCCGATAGACCCTATCGAATTATTAGTGGGATCCCGCACCTCACTGGATTGCAGTGTGTTCGAGAAAATCTGGAGACAGAGCACGTGAGTCCTTTCTATTCCTTCCTTTCCGTGTTGTTTTGCCAATCGTAGTAGTTTTCCCAAAGATTTTACTTAATACAATAACTAGCGCAAACAGCTAGTAAAACATAAATTAGTAATTAGCTTTAGGAACAAAAACTATGATATAAATAGAATGTGTTAATATTAATATGAATTATGAGAACTCTTGGCACATGATCAAGCTTATAATAGTAATAGGCAGACACTAGGCATGGAATGGTAGTTGCAGAATTTACATAAATCTTCATTATCAACTTAGGTACATATTATATTATAGGTCGCGTCGTGGTTTAATAGCGCTGACCGTCAATGCGCAGAAATCGTTTTTTAGATCTGTTTGGTAACAGGAATGAGGTGCGACGGGAGAGGCGCTGCATTGGTCGTTCGGTTGTCTTCATCCCGTCTTACCCCGTTCACGCGTCTCAAGTCCCCTGCGTACAGTCGCGCGCATATTTCGTATTGGTGTGTAAGCGATGACAGCTCGGATAATGATGACAGTCTAGATGAGGGTGAAGACTCCTAAATTGATTTAATTTTACATCTCACGAAAAAACGTGTTTTTCTGAGTCTATTACTTACTCGGAATAAAGTAGGTACATCATAATTTGACGTGTGTCCTTTTGATTAAAAATTTAAAACATAAGTTCAATTTAGTTAATTTGCGCATGCCCGAACCGCTTATTGCATCTTATTTCATACTATTCTACTAACGTGACAAATAGGTAGTTACTAAAACACTCGTTTAATAATTATATGCGCGAATGTACCCTTGCGCAAAGCACCCCTCCATTTTTGCCGAGCGCTATTAAACCGTGACGCGATTTATACCAAAGATCTAAAACCTTTGTTATGTAAAATATATAACACTATAGCACAGTTTAAAAACATTTCTGTCAGTGAGGAGTTATTAAACCAAAATGATTCCTGTTATCTTTTCGTGATCTTTCCTTTCCGCAATTCGGTTTTATGATTTATGATAAGTATACCAAGAGATAGCATGATCATAAGATATTACTAAGTTTACGACTTGAAGTCATATTTGTTCAACAACAAACAAAAAGTCAATACAACGAAACATTCAAAATTAAAGTAAGATTCACATATTGCAACATACAATAGTAGGTATACCAACTCACATCTAAACAAAGAAGAGTCTAATTTCGTATAGATGATACTGACGACTAATATGATTGCGGATACGCTACGATTACGGGCCGTACAATGCCTGTACCGCACTATGACTCTATATTTGGTCCGTCGGGCGTGAAGTCCTGGCTAATCTAGCCAGCCCAACTCCTCCCAGAAGCTTCCTGGGAACTTCACAGGCTTCGCGGAGTGACCTCACTGTTCCGAGGATTTGTACTCGTTGAAGGGCTACTGCCTCGCATTCCAGGACTACGTGGGCAACTGTTCTTCAGCCACGAAACAGCCTCTACATAGAGGACTGTCTGTGGCGTTCATTGTGAATAAGTTTATGTTACAGTGACCTGTAATAGTCCATAGTATCATTATTTGAGGGTTTTTTGTGCTTAGATTTTGCAGACGCATTGTAAGCCCCGTCAAAGATTAACTAATAGTTCCTACGTTTAAACCAGGCTAAGCTGATTTAGATTTTCTGCAGTCTGTTTGTACCTATGTTTGATTATTGAGTTCAACGGATCTCTGGTGGATACACGTAGGAAACTACGAGAAGGATATGAGAAGAAGTGGGTAAAGCCTTGTCACTGTCATCCCAGGTCCTCTCCTCGCCAGTTCATCCGCAGCTTTATTTCTAAGTGATCCGCTGCGTTCATTTATCTACTGGAGAATAATTCGATTAGTCGAAGATTTTCTTCCAGAGCCTGCATGATGGCATTCAATGATTAGTTTGCTAGTAGTATGTTTATTTGATAGAGATATCAGCATGGCCGCGCTGTCAGATAGAAATTTCATATTAAAATTGCTCTACTTCGGTCTGCACGGCGCTTGCCGCGCCTTATGAACATATCCATAGGAAATTTTCTTAGGTATACAATTTTAAAATGTCTGTGGATTGCGCTTCTAAATTTTAGCATGATCATGATCCTTTAATAGTTTGTAATGTTTTCAGTATATGGCCGGCAGTCCTCCGTCAAGCGACATACGGCACTATAAAGTTCGGTACATACTATTCGCTGAAGAAGGCCCTCGCAGCCAGACGAGCTGACCGCGGCACTAAGGAACATCTACCCACCAATACGTTCTGTGCGGCCTTCGCTGGAGGTCTGTCCAGTGCTATCGCCAACCCTACTGATGTGCTCAAAGTTCGAATGCAGGTGTGTATAAGTTTGTTTAGCTCCTTGCAGGTCCAGTCAAGTTCGATTCAATCATACATACCGACTACAGGTCTTTAACTAGAGGATGTTTGGTTCGTATTTAGAGCCTGTAGATTAGGCGGGAAAATTTCTATGGGCTAGACAGAGAGAACAGATAGAGAGATACGCGATGGAAAGACAGGCAGCTTGTAGATTAATATTACAATAATTAGTTAGGCGTTGTGCTATCTGAATTGCACTTTATTGTGTCTTGAGTTAGAGTCGCTATTTATGTAAATGATTATGTGCTTTAGGGGCATCTTCAGGCATTCATTAGAATATTATCGCGACTAGTCGATCTCTGACATCCCTATAAATTCGCGTAAAGCGGCGCGTGTGTACGTGATCATCCGGTTCGAACCGTACCTTACCTTCAATTAGTATAATTAGTTTGCGTTGTACGGCGTAGATGGGTTCCGAGAAGCGCGGGCTGGTCCGTTGCCTGGTGAGTATCTACGCGGAGGAGGGCGTGCGCGGGCTGTGGCGCGGGGTGGGGCCCACGTCGCAGCGCGCGGCCGTGATCGCGGCCGTGGAGCTGCCCGTGTACGACGGCAGCAAGCGGCGCCTGGCGCCCGCGCTCGGGGACTCCCCCGCCAACCACCTCGCCTCCTCGCTGCTGGCCTCGCTCGGCTCCGCCGTGGCCAGCACGCCGCTCGACGTCATCAGGGTAACCGCTGACCTGACCTGACCTGACCTCACCTGACCTGACCTCACCTCTACTGTACCATTCTATATGTATCCTTATCATTATCATCTCAGCCGCTGGTAATCCACTGAACATAGGCCTCCCTCATAAAGGGGTCCCAATACTCGACACGCTTGTTGTGTGGGTTGTCGAGCGCAGTTCGATGGTTTGTTGCAGAGGACGCTGCTGCCTCCTCTGGATCTGTTAACCCTTAGCCGGCTCTTCCGGCAACCACGGGAAGAGAGGGTGGAGCACTATTCTGAAGCCGGTAACCCCACAGCGATATATATGTGTCTATATGTGTGAATAGGGAGCGTATGCTTTCTCCAAGGAAGACTGCCTCGGTGCCATAGTGGCCGTAAGCTCGACCGCCAATCGTGAGATCCCGGGTTAGATCTCCAGGTTAGGCAGTGTTATTGAATTTTCTACGAGGATTTATCTCTATGACAATCTGGCCGGTAGATGAGAATTGGCTCGCCCCCTATTACATGGGACCAATAACGAACTGACGAAATGTGGGTGTACTTACCATGAGACTGAGTCCTGGGTACACTTCTTCTGCCTACCTCTTCGTGATAGTATTTTATGTTATTCTACCCCCTATGCCCTATAGCTCGTCTTATGTCCTGCAGTGGACTTCCTACGGCTGAAATGATGATGATAAAGTATCACTGCGACCACTTTTTGGCCACTTCTTAATTCTATCGTAAATATTTGTCGTCACATATGGGCTAAGAGCCTGAACTAAATGGTATTTTGTTACTCATTAAATTCAATATTTACGCATTTTTTTGCGTTTCCAAATTGTTGATCCAAATAAAACTGGCCAACCTCTCCGCACACCGACACATATAGATTTTATTTTCATACTGAAATTCATAAAAGAGGCGTCTTTATATTGAATCGTCTGTGTATAGGTACGAAGCAACTACCCCTCTCGAATGATAGAATATTATACATATATCTGCAATTGTTAAACGCGCGGGAGATCACAGATCCTCTCAAACTGTACTTACCATACCATTACCCATATCATACGTATCGTAGCTTTCCATATTTCCATAACAATCAGTAAATGATATGAGTGGAAGCATGCCTAATAACATATCCGTCCTGTTCCAGACTAGGATGATGAACCAGCGGAAGATCAAAGGCAGCACATCGCAACCAACAGAGAAGATATACATTGGAACTGTGGACTGCTTCCTACGAGTATGTATAATACTACACAACATTATTTTCCAACTCTTAGTTTTTTTTATGATAGTGAGTGACAAGACAAGCAAATCAGGTGCCTGATGGTAAGCATCATGATTGCCCATATCAGACACAGTGCCACTCAGTGTTTTAAAATTCAACATTTTGCGCGGCACTGCACTGCGCCTGTCACCCTGAGATATTAGTTGTTGAAACTTGTCATGCCCAGTAATTTCGCTGGTAACATTGCTCTTCAGACTGGAACACAGTAATGTTTGCACATTACTGCTTGGCGGATGAATAACTGGCAAAATAACTGGCTTCTCTAGGCGGCGGCCCCCTGCAAAAGAGACCTACCACTACAAAAAGTATAATATTATGTTGAAGAAAAAGAGCATCATTGCGACCTAGGGCAATTGCGAAAAACCGGATAGTTGGGAAACAGATAACGATCTTCCTAGCTATTTCTATGATTTTTGCAAAATCCAATCGACCCTCGACAGGAAACCTAAATGCTGATTGACCAGTATAAACTGCTAAACCTAACGAAGTGGGTTGAACTTCTGATATCGAATCACGTCAATTAGCGTATTCGTCAAGTTCACCAGTCAGATGGTCATTCGTGAATTTTCTCTATTCTATTGGACTCTAGTCTATTGGAATTTTACCAAGACACTGAAAATTGCTAGCAAGATGCAGAAAATTTTGCTTCAAAGGTTCTTAGTTTCTCACAAAGGTTCGGTTTATCCGATTATTCTGCGACATATCAGTCGATACAATAACAGAAAGTGGTTGGTGGATGGAGTTTTGGCGGGAAGCCGAGGAGTACAGTTTTGCATTTTCGAGTGTTTAACGTGTAATAATGGTGGAATATTACGTGTTGAGTGTTTTCGAAGATACACAAGTCTCTTGGCGAGTGATGCGAGAGTTGAAATGTTATTATTCGTGTTCCCACCAAAATTCCGGCAGCTTCTTGTAAAGACCACCACTTTACTAGAGCTGTGACTTGACTGGGCTTGCCCTGACTCTGAATTGACTAATTGACCATATCAACTTGAAAATTTATATAACTTGACACTGGCAATACATTCGTGTGGGTCCATAAAAGAAGAAATAAATGAATAAAGTGGTCGATGGTCGGTTCCAGACGGTCCGCAGCGAAGGGTTCCGCGCCCTGTACAAGGGCTTCATCCCGACATGGTTCCGCATGGGCCCCTGGAACGTCATCTTCTTCCTCACCTACGAACAACTCAAGCAGTTCTACTGAATGTATCGCGCTCTATCTGGATCTGGTGCTGTGGGACTGCGCCGATCTCTGCTAGAGGTAAGGCGTTTAATGAAACTGGTTGAAAGAGGACATAAACTGTCTTGGAATAGAATGAGCCAGATATTTAGTTTTTTTAATTCTCGCATATTTGTTATTTTTCAATATAGTGCCAGTTCATTATATATATTTAGCTGGCAATATTTAGAGAATGGCAAGGACGACCGTACGGTATAAAAGCGTGCGTTTTCCAGCGCTCGGGTTCACTTATAGAGATGTGTCATTGACGGTTTTTAAATTAATTTAATGTAGCTGTTTTTTCGTCAATGGTAAACAAGTTAAAAAAGCTGTTAATTCGTCAACGGGTTTCGATGCATTGAAAGTTGCGTTAACGTTGACGGAATTTATTAGGTTTATATTTACAACAGGTTTTTTAGTTGAAGATAGATAACAGTTAATTCATTGACGAACATAAAGCTGTTTATAGAAACAGTTTATTGATTTAACGACCACCTCTAGTTCACTTTGCCTTCAGCTGTCAACGAGTGAACACCACTGAACAACAACGAAAAGATATCTTTTCATTAAACTTTTGCTGTCGAATGTCTGCCCGAATAACTGTCGAATCTATTTTAATTTTGGTTCGTTCTTATTAAATTAGCAATTTATTCTTTTTATTAAATTTATTTGAGTTTGCTAAATATATATTATGGTAGTATAAGCCAAAAGCATTATTCCAACTATTATAATAAAATTTCAGTTTGTATGGTCGGCGGATGTTTGTTACCTCATACAAAAACTTCTGAACCGATTGTGCTGAAATCGGTTTGTAAATTAGATTTTGTAATAACACATACTTCTAAATAAAACACTTTTCAAGTCGTTAGCTCTTTCAAAGTTTTAGACGTGATATTCTCGGTTTTTTTATTTTGAAAATGAATCACTTTTTGAAGTTGCTAGCTTATTTTAAAATTTCGTCAATCACCTACCATTTAGAATGATATATTTTTAAAATAAATCATAAATTAGTTTTTATATATAACTAGCGACCCGCCCCGGCTTCGCACGGGTAGCAGAAGTAGGTATAGTGAACGTTTAACAGGAGTAGATTCGTGATACATTGTATTTTAATAGATATAACTCTAATGGTTTTCGCAGCGCACGCAAATTAATGACTATTTCTGTTACAATGACCAAACCTTAACACATGTATAAATTTATCGTGGGCTATTTTGAAAATAAGTACTACAAACCCCTAGTACATTCCTTTATTCTACCACCAATACTTTTCACATCGCATGCATATAATGACTTTCGATTATTGTGACTAAACCAAAAAAGATGGATATAATCTATGTATACTGTTTTGTAGGTGTTGATAAGTACTTCAAACCCCTATTACATTACTTTACTCTACCACCAATAGTTTTCACACCGCATGAAAAATAATCACTGCTTCGATTATTGTGACTAAACCAAAAAAGATGGATATAATCTATGTGTACTGTTTTGTAGGTATTGATAATTACTACAAACCCCTAGTACATTACTTTAATCTATCACCAATAGTTTTCACACCGCATGAAAAATAATCACTTTTTCCATTATTGTGACTAAACCAAAAAAGATGGATATAATCTATGTATACTGTTTTGTAGGTATTGAAAAGTACTAAAAAACCCTAGTACATTACTTTATTCTACCTCCAATACTTATTACAGCGCATTCATATTATGTCTGTTTCGATTATTGTGACTAAACCAAAATAGATGGATGAAATATCCGTAGACTATTTTGTAGATATTAGTAAGTACTACAAACCCCTAGTACATTATTTTATTCTACCATCAATAGATTTCACAGCGCACGCAAATTAATGAATATATGTGACACCTTGGTTCACATTATTGCAGTTTTCTTACGGATCTCTAATATTTTTCAAAATCTCATATAGCCTATGTCACTCACACTGAATTAAGCTATACATAAGTGAAAGAATTTTTAAAATCGGTCCAGTAGTTTCGGAGCCTATTCGTTACAAACAAAAAAACAAAGATTCTCTCTTTATAATATTAGTATAGATATATGTAAAGGTCATAATATAATCGTTTTAGATGTTGGAAGACGCGACGTGATCATCTCTCCGAGCCGACGCGGTATCGAAGTGTTTGGTCTGACAGTGAGCTTATATTTAATTATATGTAATCATTCATAGGTATGTTTATTGGACACCAACTATACTGTTTTGAATGTCAAATGGAAACTATATAATTAGTCAAAGACAATGATTTTTATTGGGGAGTTGATATAAAACATTTGCGAAACGATTTTATGATAAGTTACCATTTTTCGAATTGGCAACACAAATGCTCTTTTTGTTTTTTTTTATATTCAAAGTTGCTTAAGTGCCCAGTAACATAATATTATTATAAATTATAATACTAGCAAAATGTAGATAATATCACAATGTAAATATGAATAATATTAATGAATAGTGAAAGCCTAAAAGGCGCCCTCGCTGTAAGTCTGTTTCTCAAACATAGTTCCTTCCATTACTGTAAAGTTATTTATCTACTATTAGACACTTGAAAATATAAACTATAAAACATAGAATAGTCATGCAGATCTACTATGTCACGGGAAAAAATTATATCACCGTTTTTTTTCTCTTTGGCCCTTGGTAACTAGAACGGTAGTGGAGAGGGAGTTTTTTATAACGTGATATTAATATTATGTACATAAGTAACTAACTAAGTAAGTAACTTTTCGCCTGCGACGGGGGGAAGCGTGATAGATGATTGATACAATACAGTATAATAATGAGATTAATCTCTTAAAAATATTAACATGTAAATGTTGCATTTCTGATCATTATTAGTCTTGTATGCAGCAGTGATCTGTAGAATTATCTATTTTCATTTTAAGTTGTAAATGCCAAATATTATGAACACAGATTTCCTACTTTGTATTTATAGTACAAAAGCGATAGAGCTTAGTATAATTAGTACATATAATAAACACATAAATATTCGAAATTTTGCTTGTTAAATACATGTCTATAACTTTTATCATTAACTGCTATAGGTTTAACTGCGTTTCTAGGATTGGTTTAAAGTTTAGACTATCGATGTGATTATGGATCTAATTTCAGCTTAAAAGTTAACTATCTTATTTTTAATTGTTTAATTGCGCTATGATGCCACATCATGTGATTTGTACCGCCGGTCTGTACCAGACCTATAAAAATATAATTTAAGTAGGCACAATTTGTAAATAGTTTTTGGAGTTTCAAGGATAGTTTTATAATATTTAGACATTTTGGATGTATGTCATTTGTGTCTATTTTATTGATCTAAGTGTTGACTTTGTATCTCGTTGGTTATTGGTGTTTTTCGAATATAATTCGATATTATAGCATTAATTTCAGTTGTTTTAAGACGCACTATATTTCCTATAGGAAATTTTTCATAATACATTGCATATATCTATGCACACTTTGACTTGTGCTTAAATATCTACATAATGTACCGACGCTTGTGAAAACTAGTGACAAACACGTAGCCAAACAATAGTACCTATAAAATATATAGTTGAACCTGATTTATTTGTTTGAATTCATTTCCTTAATAACAAGTACCTACCTTCCGAAATACTGTATGTTTATGTAGATAACGCAATTGTTTCGGCAATAGAACATGAACATTTACAATTTCAACAAATATGTGATACCACAGAATACTAAAGGGACAGAAGGGATACTCCACAAAATCATTTTACATCTCTCATATTCGGTAAGTAGGTCCTTATTACCCCCAAATGGGGCTTGTAAGTGACCAATTAGCGCTCTAGGGTAATAATGTAGCTAGAAAAGCCCTAGGGCGGTAAGTAATTAAAAAAAAACTTCACTCTTTCAAAAAGTTTGCGTACATCTAACCATCATACTGGCAATAGACATCATGCATTCAGGCCAATGACAAAAGAGGTCGCTTCGCTATTCCTTGTCTTCGTATGAATATAATAGTCATCAATTTTAAATATCGAACTACGAAGCTCAATTTCGTTCTTGAAAAAAATAATTTAAAAAAGAGATGAAAAAAGGCGGGAATAGAAAACTTTTACTTTAAAATGTTTTATTCTTGTAATGCCGGTGTTTTTCTACTTACCTCACAATCGAGATGTAAAGCAGAGTAGTTAGCTCGGGTGTAAGCATCAATTGCACCCTCGAAGTATAGGCGCCCTCGCTGCGCTCGTGCGCCTAAATATCTCGGGCTGCAATTGATGCCTTACAGCCCTTGGCTACTAATCTACTATAAATAAATAGCGACTCCAGCTACGACGCAATAAAGTGCAATTCAGGTCGCACAGCGCCTAACTGATATCGTTAACATACATGTTCGCGCCACTCGTTACCTGTAATCGCGGAGCGGCATCGGAACACTCATTTAATCTGTTCACTCGTTCGCTCTTTCATACATTCATACATTCATTCTTGCAACTCAGCCATCTTATTGTAAAATTAGCCTAATACGTTTAAATTTCTAATTAAACTAAAATCAAGCTAAAAACCTATATTTTATTGCTAAATCCTATACAAATTCTGGCGACCGTGACAGGACCTGCAGACGAAACTATCCAGGAGACGAAGTTTTGCAGATTACGCCCCGAGCCAAGGGTCACGGCAGAGGTTAACCGTTACGTGTCGCAGTGAAAAACCAAGAAAAGTTCCGTATTTCCATTGGAATCCTATCAGAAAACGCAGCGGAACACCAAACAACATCGTGCGACTACGTGTAATCCTTGTCCGCCAGTCGGGAACGCCTGCAAATCGACTGGAACGCAACCGGCGCCTACGACGTGTTCAGTTTCGACGAGGAATTCATCATTCATCGTGCTACAACGAGTTGGACGCATCGCCTACCTGCCGATATATACTGTGAGCCCGTTCCTTTTCTATTTCCTAAGCCAAATTCCCCCTTCTATTCGGGAATTTACGGAATTCTAGTTCCTCCTACATTATTTGAGCTATTGCCTATAAGCCGTGCTATTCTATCGCTTATCTACCTACTCTTCATAGCACTGCACTTCATTAATAGTTCAAAATAAACTTACATCATAATATTTACAACCTAATTACCTACCTAAATCTAGCCCAGTTTAGATTGCCTAGTGCTCAAGCACAACCTAAACACTAAATAGTCTGCAAGTCTAACTATATTTAATCCCGTATTACGTAAACAAAGAAACTATTAGGCTAACTACTTACCATAACATAACTTCAAACTATATAAGTAGGTACAATCACTTATAGATTGCCATATTAACCTCAACTTATAATTAATCTGATTTCTATGCACTTCACTATTATCACTGCATTCCAATCTCCTATTGCACTACATAATTACGCTATTTCCTAAGCTTGTTGTAAACAATCTATTCCAGTGGCACTGCACACCCTTCATTATCATCCCATCTCACCAACTGCTTGCTTACGCGGCCGCTTGCAACGCGCTGCGTGCCTACAAGTACCTAGTGCATCTACTTACGTCGTGCCGCATAGATAACCGGTTCGCTGTACCTACCTGCCGATCAGCTGGAAGCCTAAGCGAGGAACGTACCGTATGCTTATCTATCTTTTATTACGCAATCTTTAGAGTTTATTTTATTGCAAGTTCTATAAATAGATCGAGATGTCGTGTGAAGACACTTTTAAAGGTTTATGTACTAAACGCAGTTCAATTAAAGGACGCATTACCAAGTTCAAAAATAATCTAGATATTTTAGACACACTAGAACATATTTCACAAACTGAAACTAGTAAACTTGCAATGAAATTAACAAAAATCGAAGCTTTATTCGAGGACTTTGATGATGTGCAGAATCAGATAGAAGTTTTTAATTGTGAAACACTAGATGCCGAACTCGCTATCAGAGAACTTATTGAACAAGATTTCTACCATTGCATAGCTTTTGCCAAATCTTTATTAGAAAAGAATAACTGTACCAATGCTCCCGAACCAATCGCGCATTCTTCTGCCCGACATTCCTGTTGTCACCATGATAGCAGCCATGACACTCATCCCTTAGGATTTCGTCTTCCTGAGATTAAAATACCTAACTTTGATGGATCTTCTTATAAGTGGCTAGAATTCAAAGAGATATTCACTTCATTAGTTCACGTAAATAGTAAAATTAAGAATATCCACAAATTGCATTATTTATGTTCATATCTCCAAGGCGAAGCTGCTCGTGTCATATCCAATCTGGAAATTACTGACAACAACTACAGTGTGGCATGGGAAATGCTATGTCAGCGTTTTGACAACAAAAGACAATTAATTAGTAACCACTTGAAATCTTTACTGAACCTTGAGTCATTGCAGTCTAATGAAAAGTCACTTCGCTTTGTGATTGATCATGTGACCAAAAATCTGCGTGCTCTTAATAGCCTAGGTTTACCTACCGACAAGTGGGACGTCCTTATTATCCACCTCGTCTCTGGCAAGCTAGATAATACTACTCATTTTAAATGGGAAGAACATAGGAATGACTTACCCGAGATACCTACCTTAGAAAACTTCTTCTCATTCCTGAAGAGTCGTGCCGATGTTCTAGAAACGTCGATGCAGCGCTCCAGACAGGAAAAATCTGAAAAATTCAAACATAACTCCAATTATAATCAAAAGGTTCAAACTAAGGCACTAGTTACTTCATTAAATGATTATCAATCCAAACCTACTTACCACTGCGTCGTATGCAAATCAACCCACCTTCTACACCAATGCCCCACCTTCAAAGATAAATCTGTAGACGATAGAATTAATATCGTTAACTCCAACAGCCTATGTTCCAATTGCCTGAGAGGTGGTCATAAACTAAATCAATGCAAACTTCCAGGTTCTTGTCGTGTCTGTAAAAAGCGCCATAACTCCTTGCTTCATCAGGCCGAGGAATCTGTAACTAAACCTAATAATACAAATGAGTCTATTTCCATGTCAACCATGTCCACTCATGAAGTATTACTATGTACCGCTAAAGTTCAGGTAACTAATCCTACAACCAAAGACACTGTCACTGTACGTGCTCTCCTAGACAGTGGGAGTCAATCGACCTTTATAACTGAAGCCCTAAAGCAACGGTTAAACCTAGCTCCCCTGCCGACTAATACTCAAGTTATAGGTATTGGTAATACTCCACTAGAAATACCTACCCAAAGTTGTGCAATTCAACTCCATTCAAAAGACAGAACATTCAACGTAATGATGTCATGCCTCGTTTTACCTACTATATCAGGTAACATACCTAAGGTACCTCTAGACATAGGGCACCTCAATCTATCTAATTTCAGCTTAGCTGATCCTAACTTTCATGAACCTTCCCCTATCGACATGCTCATCGGAGCTGATCTCTTTTGGGACTTAATTGGTTCAGAACAAAAACCCTTAGGACCCAAAAACCCTATATTACAAAGCTCTAAGCTTGGTTGGCTTATAGCTGGTCCAATATGTATACCTAAGCCTTCTAATAAACGCTCCTCTAAGAAAACCATGTGTAACTTTCTTCTAGAACAGGAACCTAAATATAACCTACAAAATCTACATTTTGAGTTGTCAAAATTCTGGGAACTCGAAAGCCTACCACAAGTGAAAGCTCTTACCAAGGAAGAAAAGCTTTGTGAACAGCACTTCCAAGCTAACACTACTAGAACTTCTGACGGACGCTTTTGTGTGGCCTTACCTCTCAAAGAGGACCCTAGTCTGTTGGGAGATACCTATGACTTAGCCAAAAAACGTCTTCTGAGCCTAGAAGCTCGCTTTCGTCGACAACCCGACATGAAAACTTCATACACCGACTTCATACACGAGTATGAGGCACTCGGTCACCTAAGTAGAGTCCCTACAAACCTACCTGACTCTACCATAAATTATTTTCTCCCCCACCATCCAGTCATCAAAGAAACTAGTGAATCAACAAGGGTTCGCGTCGTTTTTGAGGCTTGCGCTAAATCTAGTCCCTCTGGTCTTAGTGTCAACGACATCCAGATGGTAGGACCTACCGTCCAAGACCCGCTATTCAACATCCTCGTACGCTTCAGGCAGCACCGCTACGTTGTTTCGGCAGATATCGAGAAGATGTTTAGGGCAGTAGAAGTGGTAGAGTCCGATCGTCATCTTCAAAAGATACTATGGCGGGACAACGAGAACGACCCTATTCAAACCCTACAACTCAACACCGTTACCTACGGTTTCGCTAGCGCTAGTTTTCTGGCTACCCGCTGTATATTCCAGGTTGGCGAGAGTTGTGTCGATCCTGAGATCAAAAACATCATTCAAAAAGACTTCTACTGCGATGATCTTCTCACCGGAGCCAGCAAGGAAGCCGATCTGCTCCACATTCAGCAGTCGGTATCCTCCGAGTTGGCAAAGTATGGTTTTCATCTCCGTAAGTACCGTACAAACTTACTTACTCCTATTTTTGATGATTCTATCGACGTCGACAAAACGCTCATGATCAGCAACTCTACTAGAACCCTTGGTGTAGGATGGACACCGTCTTCTGATGAACTTCATTTCAATATTCAATATTCGCCCACAGAGGTAGTAACTAAACGCTCAATTTTATCAGCGACATTCAAAATATTTGATCCCTTAGGTCTCTTGTCCCTATGTACGATCAAGCCTAAAATAATTCTCCAAGAGCTTTGGAGCCGTAAGTTAGACTGGGAGGATCCTGTCCCCCAGGATATACACAAGGAGTGGTTGAAATTTACGTCTCAACTCTCACAACTATCGTACCTAAAAACACCTAGATTTGTTTTAATAACCGACTACGTTTTGATCGAACTTCATTGTTTTAACGACGCTTCTATTCGAGCCTTCGGATCTTGTGTCTATTTAAGGTCTATCGATGCTACAGGAAACGTTAAGGTTAGTTTGGTTTGCGCCAAGTCGCGTGTAGCGCCTATTAAAGCTACAACTATCCCGCGCTTGGAGCTTTGTGCCGCGCTATTAGGGGCGCAGCTTGCCAATACAGTGACGCAAGCTCTACGTTGTCCTATTGCCCGTCAAGTATATTGGACTGACTCTACCGTCGTCCTCGGATGGCTTAGGTCTCCTAACAAGGCAAAGACATTCGTCGCTAATAGAGTTGCCGCTATAAATGATCTGACTGACTCCACATGTTGGCGTCACGTACCCACCGAGAAGAATCCTGCTGATCTGGTCTCCAGAGGCGTAGACCCTGAACAGGTGAACGCTCCCTTATGGTGGTACGGACCCGACTACCTCTCTAAAACCGAATCTCATTGGCCTACAAATGCGTCGTCTGCAGCAGAGCTGCCCGAGATGAAAGCACATTCCGCTTTCGTCGGGGAGGCTGCACTTACGCTCGATAGCAATTTCATCAAAATTGAAAACTATTCGAAACTTTTATTTCTCCAAAACGTACTTGCTCAAATATTACGATTTATACATAATCTAAAACACCCATCTAATAAACTATTAGGGCCTCTCTCTACGGAGGAGAGACACCAAGCTATGACTCATCTTATTAAAATCTCCCAAAACGAATCCTTTTCTAAAGAGTTGGCGCTTTTACAGAACGACAAACCACTGAAAGCTCAAGTCGCTCTAGCTTCTCTTAACCCTTTTATTGACACTGAGGGAATACTCAGAGTCGGAGGTCGTATTGATGCCTCCGCCTATCCATATAATAAAAAACATCCTATTTTGTTATTAGCCAACAATCATCTAACTAAACTGCTATTTCAGTATGAACATCAACGTCTCTTTCACTCCGGACCGCAACATGTTCTCGCGTCCTTAAGAGAGCGCTACTGGCCTATAGGTGGTCGCAACTTGGCCCGACGCGTATGTCGCGAGTGTGTCATATGTCGTCGCTTCAGAGGAAAGACGATGACCCAACTCATGGGTAACCTTCCCTCTGAACGCGTAGAGCCTGACTTCCCTTTCCATACAGTAGGCACCGACTTCGCCGGACCGTTTCTTATTACGGACAGAAAGGGACGTGGATGCAAAATAACCAAATGCTATCTCTGCATATTTATCTGCTTCCGCTATAAATGTATTCACTTGGAGGTAGTAAGTGACCTCACTAAGGAGGCCTTTATACTCACCTTAAAGCGTTTTATTGCTCGTAGGGGTCAACCCAAAATAATCTACTGTGACAATGGTAGGAATTTCGTGGCGGCAGCTAAAGACATTAAAGACTTCATAAAAAATCATAAGAATTCTATCGTTGATTTTGCTGCTCAAAAAAGCATCGAATTTCGCTTCTCTCCAGCATACGCGCCTCACTTTGGCGGCCTCTGGGAAGCTGGGGTCAAGTCAGCCAAGTCCTTAATGCGTAGAGTGCTCAAAGAGACTCACTTAACGTTCGAGGAACTGACTACACTATTTTCCCAGATAGAAGCGATCCTAAACAGCCGTCCCCTTTCTCCTTTAAGTTCTTCTCCCCACGACTTCACTCCACTTACCCCGGGGCACTTTATTATCGGTAGGCCACTCACCTCGCTTCCATCGCCGTGTCTTCTAGATGTCAACACCCACAGGCTCGACCGCTACCAACGTCTAGAACAGATCAGACAGCACTTCTGGAAGCGCTGGTCTAGAGAGTGCATCGCCGAAATGCAACAACGCACCAAATGGCGTACCCAGATGACGCCACTGAAACCTAACGAGCTGGTTCTTATCAAGGAGGACTCCACTCCGCCGCTGTGCTGGCGCTTAGGGCGCATTGAGAAGATCTACCTCGGCTCGGACAACCTGCCCCGAGTCGCCGACGTAACTACCGCCCAGGGAGTCGTCCGTAGAGCCATCAACCGCCTGTGCTTGCTGCCTAATCAATGTTGAAAGGCACCCAGCCTTTCAACGCCCGGGAGGATGTTCGCGCCACTCGTTACCTGTAATCGCGGAGCGGCATCGGAACACTCATTTAATCTGTTCACTCGTTCGCTCTTTCATACATTCATACATTCATTCTTGCAACTCAGCCATCTTATTGTAAAATTAGCCTAATACGTTTAAATTTCTAATTAAACTAAAATCAAGCTAAAAACCTATATTTTATTGCTAAATCCTATACATACAACTCTATTAACATACAAGCTGTCTTTCTATCGCGTATGTCTCCATCTGTTGTCAAGACGGGCGCCCCGGCTACTTGTTGCTTCAGCGGAGTGTCCCAGGCCTGGTGATACGCACATATTTATTCTATATCGTGATTTTATTTGTAAATCAGGAAATCTTCGTATGTTACGGATCTTTCTTGTTATGAATCGTAGTACTTGAGTTGTATCTGCTAAAAGTTTGTCAATTATTTCAGTACCTACTCGTGTTGTGAAAATGTACCTATTTTCTTGGGAGGCTATATCCACAGATTACTATATTAGTACCACGTACTTATATCTCGCAAGATACAAGACTAAATTATAATTTCATACCAAAGAGGATCACAGCAATTCCAATCAAACCTACATATTTTAAAACCTAGTAAAAAGAAGAAAACTGACAATTCTGTCTAAATTCTGTCATTGGCCGTCACTGATCATACAAGTTTTTTGTGGCGTATTTCATATTTTGTAAATAAATATAGGATGTATTTAAAAGAGAGATAGCAATGGATACAAACGTGATAGAATTTCCTCCCGTGGAGACGTGCGCGTGCAGCGGCGGCTCCCTGGGAGTGTTGCAAGATGTACAGAGAGTGTACCAGGAACGCATGGACCGCCTGGAGGCATTGCCTGAGAGGAACAGGCTGCAGGTAGGACTACTACACGTGTTCTCTCTATAGGTACATTAGATACAAACGTGATAGAGCTCCCTGGGAGTGTTGCAAGATGTACAGAGAGTGTACCAGGAACGCATGGACCGCCTGGAGGCATTGCCTGAGAGGAACAGGCTGCAGGTAGGACTACTACACGTGTTCTCTCTATAGGTACATTAGATACAAACGTGATAGAGCTCCCTGGGAGTGTTGCAAGATGTACAGAGAGTGTACCAGGAACGCATGGACCGCCTGGAGGCATTGCCTGAGAGGAACAGGCTGCAGGTAGGACTACTACACGTGTTCTCTCTGTAGCTTTGATTTAAAGAAAAGGGGAGATGAGGTCCAAAATTGAAAGCTCAAATTAGTTCCCATTAGGTTCACATACATCAGTAAAGTTAATTGTTGTCTCGTTCGCACTTCGGTCTTTCTATATTTGTTATTTCAAATTGCACATGCCAGTTGTTGAGTAAGCGCTGAGAAAAGGTACACTATCTCTCCTTTTCTTTAAATCAATGTTCTGTAGGTATAAGAACGTGATAGTGCTCTCTGGGAGATGAACAGAGAGTGTATCAGGAAAGCATGGACGCCTGGAAGCAATTTAAGAGCCTTAAAGAGCTCGTGTATTATATAGTGAAGATGGACTTAGGCAGCGGGTGGCAACTCGTAGCGCATGACTCTACCACTGTTCATGACCAGGGTCAGCTGATGGAGCAGGAAGAAGTTTTTTAATTCTTTCATATTTACAAGGGATTTTTTCAATTTCCTTGATTAACGTTTGTACAAGAGTCAAAATAGCATCTCTAATCAATGTCCTCATTACTGATGTGGTAAATACAGATGCAAGTGAGTTTGCTCCGGTCGTGGGTGAGCGACCTGGTGGGCCAGAACTGTCTGCTGGCGCGCGCCGTCGAGGACCTGGAGACGGAGGCCACCACCAGGCTCTTCCTCGAGCAGAGGAAACATAACGAGGTACATGTTCACCTATAATACTGAATACTTTGTTATTTGAAGACAGTCTTCGCAATTGTTACTGGTTCGATGCCCAGGTCGGGCAGTGTTATATTGGATTTTTATTTGTAGTGTTCCTGGCAATAGGATCGACAACATGGTATTAAAAAACATAACGCGAAAGGTGGCTAAAACTAGTTCTAGGTCCTCTTTGGTTCTGCCTCACCCTTTGAGAAAACAAGGCCAAGACGTGGTTATGTTGTATGTAAACTTTGTCTAGTACAGAGTTTGGTAGATTCTGTGATGTTTCAGTAACTAAGCTGTATGACGCGGTCGCTTCAAACTTTTTGCTTTTTATTATACACAACCTAAGCCTAGAATACTGTAGGGACTAAGTTAACTTTTTCGTATTTTGCGTTTCTTTTCTGCACACCAACTGACGGTCGATTACTACAGGTAGGTTCACCAATTTGGTATAAAATATGTGCGAAGATGACTTTGTTTTATCTTTTAAAATTGGACTAGGAAACCAAACTTATGACATTATTGCTGATGCTAAGGATATTATAGGATTTTGCTTATTTTTTACCTATATGTGCTATATGTAAGTTGCACCAACGAACTTAAACATTAAATTGGTCTAGTTAAACCAATTTTTGCGCGTTGCACGTTAATGTTAAGGTAATATTTTTACAGCGTTATTTATTACGACATTTCAGCTACTTATGTTAAAATGGTCGAACGCGTAATATTGGCCTGACCAGATGTTTGAGGGGCGGTTAAGCATGTTGGTCATGCTCAGCCATAGTGTATCAGTAGATGAGTATGGGCACTCTCCCGTCAGACGGTGTGCGAGCTCCGCGCGGAGGTGTCGGTGCTGCGGCGTCGCGCGGCGCGCAAGGACTCGGACGTGCGCGGGCTGGTCGAGGTCCTCCGCAGGCTGCGAGAGTTGGACTACTGCACGCTGGACGGTATACACTTCTTCGACGTCACCGAGTCCGATATATTCGGGAATGATATGTGAGTGGGACTCTTCTCTTATAACGTCTTTGTATTCTCCTATCTTGTAGTGTTGAAAATTTTACTAAGTTTCTTGTGCGTTATTCTTGTCTGTTGATTTACTGTCTTCACTGTTGATTTATTTAGTTATTAATTTTATTCTTTAATAATTTTCTTTAAGAACGCGCGCAGAAGGACTTTTCCTTCTAAAGCATTAAGAAATAGAGTTTGAGTAGATTTTTATAGCAATCTTTTGTGTCCCATGTAATAGATTTAATTATATTTCAAAAAAGGGAATAATAGCGTTTGGCGTAAATATGTGAAGGTGATAAACACGCGTCACTATGATTTTGAGTAAATAATTAATACTTACCTATATTTTTTTTTATCGGTATACATTGGAGACCCTGCCAGGATTCAGGATAGATTTAATAACTATTATAAGTAGGTAATTTGTTCAAACATAATTTCTAATTTATTTTTGTTTGTTGTAGGCAACATAATCTGGCCCAAGGTGACGTCGTGACGGACTTGAAACAAACTAGAGAGAAGAAAGCCAATCGACATAGACGGATTTTATAATATTGCTTTATGATTTTGTAATTTGTGTTATTTTCGATATTATATTTTTGTTTACTTTGTTTTGATTGTTTTATTAAATACCTATGTTACCTATGTACCTATGTTATGAAATAAGTATATTAAGTAATATGAGGCGACCGCACCATCGTCTCGATAGGTACATAACTATTTTAATACATGTTAGAACCATTTAGTACTCTGGGGCAGATGGCAGATACATATTTCTTGTTTGTAAGAAATTATTTGTTTGTTTCAGAGAGATAAAAATAATACTTCGTGCGCAAAAATAAATCACTTGAAAATACTTAATGAATCTTTACATAAGGAAAATATAGCCAAAGAGAGGTAATCGTTAATCATTGATAACAATGTGTACTTATAAACATTTTGAATGATTTTATATTTTATGGCGTTATAATATAGAACGTCGTATTTATTTGCCAAAATAAATTTTGTATGGGAATTAAATTATTTATTTTATTTGTGCCGCGACCAGCAGTTATATTAGCCTTTTTGTTAATTACAGAGAAATAAGGAAACTAAACAAAGATGTCCAGCAGTACGAACAAACGATATTGAATCTGAGGAAAGAAGTATCACTCACTAAATATCACACGCCGTATGTTTCCTAGACGTTTTAAAAATTTATAGGTATTTCCGGTCAAAATAATGTATTAAAGGTTGACATATTTGTAGAGAAATATCGAGAAAAGACGCTGAAGTGATGGCGGGAATGTGCTGCACTGGAACCGAGGTAAATACAATATGACCAGCTGAGGGCGCTAGTATCTATGTGTTAAGGCAACTCAATATGGTGATACATTTAGTTTCATATTTGGCCACTTTCATGAACATCTTCTGTGTCTATTACATTGGTCCAAACATACAATATCACACAATTTTGAACTATAGAGCATGGGCGTAAGGTTGATTTGATTAGTATGTGGTGTGTTTTAGTGCGGTGATTGGGAGCCAGTAAAGGATTTCAATTCTACTCAGTGCGAGATGTTCAACTACCAGGAGCGCATACAGAAGATGGAGGCTAGTCTTAAAGTTAGCTATAACTCATTGTTTAATAGTACCATTTTTTTTTCAAACTCTTATTATAATTTGGTATTCTGTAAATGAAACGTTACAATAAAAACTCACATCCCGGTATTCCATTGAGCTAAGCTGAGCTGATCGGATGATGGAGACGGTACAATAGTTTCCGCGAACTGATAATAGGTTTATTTGATTTGTCTTCTACCCTGCTCTACTTTTTAAAAGCAGGTTTCAAACTCATTTCTTTCTCCAGTCGAGTACGGCAGATGTCCGCACACTACGCAAAATGAACGTATTTCTCCGTGAAGAGTTACATTCGTTACGCGGCGTGTGCGCCGGACTCAGTGAACAATGTCGCGCGGCACATCTACGGGGACAGTTCAAGGACGATATCATCAGGGAGATGAGGAGGCAGCTCAAGCAGGCTAAGGCTAAGGTGACCACTTCTTACCTATGCTGCCCTAGTACCTACTACGATACTGACTGAGTGAACAATGTCGCGCGGCACTTTTGTGAGGATAGTTCGATTTATTCCAAATAAGGTTGTTTATCATAGGTAATTTATTCTGGTATACCGTAGCATGTTTGAGAAAAATATGTTATTAATCGTTTATTGATAGGTAGGTATTTAAATACATTGCAATACCTATTCCACAGACAAAAGACGCATCAGATCTCCTCCAGAAGTCTCGATCGGCTCACGACACGACATTCGACTCTGTGACGATAGCGTGCACACGAACACGGCCGGGTCCGCGGCCACGAGCCGCCACGGACGGCCACGGACATGGCCACGAGAGGTCCATGTCCGATGACGGATGTAGTCCGAGGCTCGTCGTCTCCGGGGAGGATCTACTCGCTTTCACCGAGGGATGTTAAATCTTACGAATTATCTATGAATTATACCTAGTTAGTCTGTTCTAAATACAGACAGAAGAAACGGAGGTACATAAGGTACAGGCACTAAATACATCATAATATTATGTAGTATAGCGAAAACAGTTTGACGCGCTTCTCACTCTATTCCGTGCCACGTATGCAGTAAACGGAAAGGACAGAAAACCGGTTTGGAGCAATGCGAACACAATACATGCCTAGCTGGGTTCAATGACCGTATTTCTCTCTGCGTGTGGAACAGATTATATTTAAAAGATCTCTTATTATTCTAATTTTTCTATTGTTTGTTATTGTATGCTTCCAAAATGTGTTGGTTCTGAAACTATAATTTTCTAAAAGCTTATTTTTGCAACGATCGTGATATTATTACTGTTTTTAATTTATTACTAGTTGTTATTAAATGTAGTGTTTTCGTATTTGAATACTTTTATTTTAGGGATCTTTCAGACTTGTTAAATCTTTCGTGTCAGACAAACGGTCAACAACAGTGGTAAATAAAGTCGTTCGTCTGCAAGACTCCTTATTTTTAGCTTTACATTTCAGACGACATTCAAAACTTATTAACGTAAGTTGAAATCTTTATTTATTATTATAATAAGTATTATATATGTATAGTATTTGTTTGGACCAATGTAATGTAATTGTTGACAATAATTGGATTAACTTGTTATGCCAAAATGTACTAACTCACAAAACACAAAAATCGCAACTGGATAAATTATTATGTTGCTTGTATTATGGTATAACCGGTCCGCGGTCCAATATTAATTATAATTTGACAAGAGTAATGTAATTTCAGGATAGTTTCTGTTCATGTGACGTCAGAACTTCTACTCCTGTTGTGAGTAAAAAGGACAATGTAGAAAAATCTCCGGACGTTTCAATTATTGAAGATGTTAGTAGCATTCTATATAAGTACTTACTTACTTACGTATTGTATCTCAAAATATAAAACAACCACGGCATGACATATCTTAATGTACTTATTTCCTTTATTTTTGTTATGTTGCGGGTGACAATATTGAACAACTGGAAAGTAAGAGTGAACAAAATAATTTTACATTCTAGAATACGCCTACGGTTGTGGCCACTAGGCCAAGTGTAATATTTGCAACACGACCTCTATAAGCAAAGGTTTATTATTTTATATATTTCTTCGATGTATTTTTCTATAATAAGACATTACTTAGAGCATCGATTGCTAAACTTATAATGTTCATATTATATACTTACAATTAAAACTACGGATTACCTTTTTTGAAAAGATCCGAGATGGCGCAGTAAGATCACTGTGGAAACTATGCTACTCACATACTTAACGCATAGGGACCTACTTTGAGTTTATTAGTTATTTTTCCGTGGGTCTTCTTAACTTAGCACTAGAATCGCCAAAGTTTTTTAATTACTCACCTATCTTAAAAACGAAAATAAGGGACGTATCCCTAACCAGTATTTATTCCTTTCCCAGCGTGGTTGTCTGAAAGATATCTCTCTGAGTGATAAAAACAAAAAAGCGTGTAACAACCGGACTTATTTTTTTTTCTATAATAAAAAATAAAAGTCGTCTATCTTCATAATCCTTTTCAGTCAGTAAAGAGTCCATCTCTATACACTCACAAGTCTGCAGACGAGACAGTAAAATATGAGTGTATGATCCACCCCGCCAGCTCCTCGCCTAGACACGTACAAATACAGCCTCACTCGGTAGAGTGTAGTGATCAAGTTGAACAGTTGTACTTGAATGATAATGCTGGTAGGAGCTCGGCCTCGGGACTTGGGTGAGTGGTGATTCATAAATATACCTACCATTCATACACCAACTAGCTCCTTGCCTAGACACGTAGGTACAGTGTACAGACGCCTCACGGTGGAGTCTAGTGATCAAGTTGAAGTACTTGAACGATAATTCTGGAGATTGGACTTCGGAACTTTGTGTGTGATTTCTATGTATTACAACCTTTTCTAAACAGACATCCTAACTTGTCTAAGCGGATAAGCGAAGAAGCTTTGGGGCAAGCTCACGGGCGCTGAGCTTCTCCTGCAGTAAGTGTCATTATCGACCCTTCTGGACTACCATTCGTATGAATGGTATACATTTTACGTTTAATTTTATCCCATCAACAACGTAAGGAGATTACTTATAAGTTATTGACCAATAGATGTCCCGGGTTCGATTCCCTGGCCCGGCAAAATGTTTTTGGATTTTCTATTAGAATTTTTCTCAATGACAGGCTGGATGGAGTCTGGAAGACTCCGTCACTATTATAGGATAAAAAGGATAAAAAAAAATATTCCTTTTGAGCGTTCGTGTAATTATTCAGTGCATAGATACTTTAGGTAGGTAATATTATAATTTAAACCCACACTTATTCGTGAAGCAATATTATCTCTTCCTCGCTCCAATTAGTTAAATTTTCCAAAGAATCTCATAATTCAAGTAAAATATAACGTCACTTTGAAATCTTTTGATGGCGAATCTCGTCCCAGATGCGTGCGGTTGAAGGAACTCGTAAAAGTTTACGAGATGTTATCGTTTGCTACATTTCGTGTTGTGACGAGCTGTGACGGCGACCCAGTTTCACTGGAGATGTCTTTTTTTCAGGCGTTCGTGTGTCATCGAACCGGAGCCGGCTCGCGAGGTGAGACTTGTGATTTACTTCTTAAGATTTTCGCTCTGACGATTTGCCAAAAGTTTTAACTTATTCATGAATACATATTGAACTTTAAGTATTCTGTATGTGTGTATTAGATGCCTGGAAACTTCTGCATATAATACTTACCCACCGCGCGGCACCTAACAAACATACAATAAATGTAACCAAACCAAAAATATATTGATAAACTGGCGGTAATAAAAATCAAGCGCCACAAGTTTCTTGTGCGTTCTTCTTGCGTACAAGGTATCGTACCGAACGTTAGATTTTAGCTTCCTGCAAGACCTGCTGACCTGCAAAAATGTCTTAAGACTTAGGACCAATTTGATACTTATCGAAAATGCGACATTTTCAAAAAATATTGGAGATACCAGTGGATATCTTGTGTAACTGAACTATTTGTGTCTTATTTATTGGTGCGAATATAGGAAATTGGATTTTTTGTGGAAAATTAAAATACGGTTTATTTTGATTACAGTCGAAGTCAGCGCCTACGCCAAAAAGATCTTTGTATTAGCATTTCAATCAAAAAAGTTCTACCACTTGAACTTACTCGTATTCTGCACGAAATTGTTTCAGAGAAATAAAAGAAATTCAGAAAATTTGTTCGTGCGACGTCCTTCTTGCTGAAGTAAGGATTCAAAACAAATATTAGGTACATTTCGTACCGTCCCATATATTGATCCAGCTATTATTAGAATATAAATAGAAGACGGGTTTAATTTTAAGATAATGTAATGTGGTGTGGAAACATCGGCGGACGTCGCACCGGAAGCCACTCCGGCCCTAATGAACTACACGGAACTATAAACAGATTTTTTTAAGTGCAACACAAACTAGGATTATACAAAAGTCCCTAGTAAACGCGCTCAAAGAACAACACTTAAAATTTTTTACCTCGAAAAGTTGCGGTTTAAATATTTTAGATGCAGTTTTACCTCAGATGATTCGGGACATGATGATACATCATAATATTATATGCGGAGCTTAATATAAGTATTACTTACTATAGGTACCTTTTTAATAATCGGAGGTTAGTGGTTTCCTTAAGAAAATTGGGTCATTCAGTTTTTTCATAAGATTCCAAGTAGGTATCTGTTGGAATGCAATCGAAGAGACTGTTGGTCTGAGATTAAAACAATTACGCATCGGCCTTGCAATGTTTATTTACATAATCCTAATACAAACCCACTACTGAAACGTCGGTTCTCTTTGAACTACCACTTGTAGCAGTTTATTTACAAAACGCTGGCCGTTTGGTTAATATTCCACTACTTAAAGAAAGTGCTTATCAGAAGTTCCCAAAATAGTGCAATAGACATTATGCATTAAACCTCCATCAGCGGGCGCTCATTCATTAACTGTAACTATACAAATACAATGTTGATAAAGGAGGATTCATACTTGGTTAAAAGTCGATCAACGTTTATTTCATTATCAATTTAGTATGTCCACTTAACTCTCATTAGGTTATGTTATCTTTTGACGTTGTTCCTAGTCTGCAGCGCAAAAGGCAAAGTTGTTTCATTATATAAGCCGTTCATTCGCCACTTTATACAGTAGGTACTTGTTTGCCACCTCAGTACAAGGGATTAGGTCCTTAGTCCTCAGGTACGTATTTGTTTTTTCAAAGTTTTTTTGGTTCAGTTTTTGCCATGAGGTCCCAGTTTCAATCCTCAGGCAGTGTTATTGGATTTTTCCATTGGGATTTTTTCAATGACCGCCTGGAGTCTGAAACTGTGCCCGGTAGTCGACAATAGCCTTACTATTACATGGGACTGTGTAATAAAAAAACTATCTGGCGAAGTGTGCATGTGACTAGATTCCGTGACTAAGTACTCCTCTGCCTACCCCTTCGGGAAAAAGACGTGGTGTTATATTATATGCCAGTGTTAGTACACCAATATAAATTTCCTTTGCATCAAGTGTGAACCTTCCAGTATCGTAGTGATCGGGTCGCCCTAGTCAACAGGGCCCTTTCCCGTCTTCCACAAGTTATATTTAACCGATGCACCACTCGCGGTGCACACCTCACGGCTCACGGCTCACGGCGCTCCACCGCTGTTAGCCAAATATTTATATTTGTAAAACGTGTAGTTTGAGCTCGTATGATTGTTATTGTGAATGTTATGGTCATGATGTTCAACGGTTTGATCATGTGTACGGATTCCGACAGCGATTTTGCTAAAGTGAGCTTTTGTTTGTTTTTTAGTAATTATTTGTGTGTGTTTACAATGGAAGGTGTTAAGTTTCTTAGTCCAGTGGAATTGGGACAAGCTAATTTTGTAAGAGATTCTGCTTTGGTTTACTTATTTTATCACGTGCTGTTCATTGTGTTATGTTTGTATTTTCTCTCAGCAGTCAAATACAGTTGATGTGAAAAATTACGAGTACCTAGATATTCTCAGCAAAGGATCAGCATGACCTCACATAAACTTAGCTCGTAGTTCATAATAATAATAAGTGTCTCGCTTACCAAAGACAATAAATACAACACCTGTATAAAAAATATACAGGAAAGCGTGGGCAGATCAAGCGCGGCGGACAGCCCGAGCAGTTCCTGTGCTTCCGCGCGCGCTCATTACTATCAAAACAAACTGCTTGCCACCTTGCAAATTGTAAGTACCTACGTAACATCTAAGTACCTAGAAGCTAGAATATTAATGCTGTATTCTTTCTCTAATCTGTTTTGGTGTACCTCTTTGTCATCATCATTATGTCAGCGGCAGAAAAATGGTGTTCGAAATAATACAAAAAAAAATTGCATTACAATAAAAGCAGTTTGAGGCCCAATTATTGATTGAATAAATAAATGTAGGTTTTATAAAAACAGTTACGTTGATGTTGAGCGCACAATATAAATTATTTATTTAACCCTGTGTTAGTGGTTAACACCGGATTAATTACGTTAACCCACAAACGTGTAAGCGGGTATATCAAAACTGTTGATGTTGTCAATATTACCTTTGTATCTCAGCTACAAAACAAAGAGGAGACTGTGCGAGTCCAGGCAGACAGCCTGGCGGTCGCTGAAGCAAGGATAGCTGGCCTCACTGCAAGGACTACTGAACTCAAACGTGAAATCGAACGGAAGGGACTAGAGGTAAATGTTAATGTTATTATGACATTTGGATCTGACCAAGGCGTTGGACAATGTCTGTTAGCCATTTTCTTAAATGAACTGAATACATTTTTAGTATTTTGTTGTGTTAGCAGCATTGATCACAATCTTTAAATTGTTATTTACCAAAATACATAAAAGCTAGAGATAAAACAACTTTTCTTAAAGTAAGTTTGTCGCAAAGTAATTTATAAGAAAAATGTATTTAACATGAGTATATTAATTTATAATAGAATACCCGATGACATAAAATTATTAAAAGGCAATTTATTTAATAAAAAATTAAGTGACTGGCTATTATGCAACTGCTTTTATAGTATTAAGGATTTTTTGGACTTTTGTGGAGATATTAAATTTTAAATAAATAATATTTGCACGTCTGCTTGCAGGCTGAATGCAGTGACTTAGTTTTAAGATGAACAACCTTTGTAATTGTGCATTCTGGCAAATAAACATTTGATTTGATTTGATTTGATTTGATTATGTTCAATGATTTATGTTTGGTATTCCTTACGTACTTATTTTGCTATTGTTCCTAATGTTAAAAGTAATGGAGAGCATTTTTTTTAACAGCTACAAGCTCTTCGTCTCGCTCTAGAAGAGACTAGATTAGAGAAAACTGATGTCTCAATCACTGCACAAATTGAGGTAAGCGCGACATATTTTCACATACTTAATTACAACTTTTTACACGTTAAAAACATATTTAACAAAAAAAGAAGTTTTAAAATCGGCAAATGACGCCTTTGTTTTATTGAATCTTCATAGGAAATGGAGGATCAAGAAAACATAGTGACCACTCTTCAGAATAACTTGAGCGTCATAGAAGAACTCTACCGGGAATGTTTTTACGAGGTAACGTTTTATGATCATTCCTAACGATTGGTTTGTGGTGACGCTGTTAACACTAATATACTTTACGACTATTGGCTATAATAATGTAAATTATTGTGCTGTTAAATTTCTTTTTCAGACAGTGAAACAAGAAGACTTGATGGAAATGCTCCGTAAATCGTACCTTGACGTGCGATTAATGGACAAAAAGAAATGCGATCAAATTAGCAAATTGCACAATGTTATAAACACACAGAAGTGGTCTTTGGATAGATGCCAGGTATAGCAAATGTTGGAATGCTGTTTTATGATAACCCATTTTAAACTGAACTTTTTTTTTGTCGTCAGGATATCGCCACAGAAGTCGACAATTTGAAAATTGAGATATCAAATTTTATAAATAGTTCCAGCAACGATTCGGTACATATATTGTTGTTATGAAATATAATAAAATAAAGTATTTTATATTATTTTACAATAAGTTGTTTAATTTAGGGTATGTGGGAGGAGTCGATAGCGGGTGGATTGAACGAAGACTTGCAAGATATAGCCACGCAGTTATTGCGCCTTCGGGAACTGTTGACTGTATGTTGAATGCATGGGTTTCTGCATGATGACTTCCATTTTTAATAGTAACATAATAATTGACTGGGACCAAATTAACATAGGTACCTACTATTTAATATTTACATTTCGCAATAGAAATTCTATCTTATAATATATATATATAATATATATAAATACATTTTCTTAAAACTGAACTAATAAATAAGTAGGTATAATGTGTTAATGCTTTGTAATAACTTTGCAATATTAGAAAAAAACATATTAAAATAAATACCTCTCTGCTTAATTAACTTAATTTTCATATAATATTATAATGCCTACAGTTCAGTACCTATTGTAGATGAAAATGAAGATAAAATACAATCACGCCATTTTCCCGAAGGGGTACGCCGATGAAAATGAAATTAACTTCTAAACTATTTTCAGGGTGACTGCACGTGTGGCCTTGAAGAAGAAAACATTAGACTGAAACAAGCCAATAATGAAGCAGTAGTAAGTTATTTCAACTTCAAAATATAACTTAGTTTTTGTAGTGTATTTTTTGTATGTAACCAATTTGACGATGAAAAAGAAACACCTGTTTAAAACATCACACCCTTAGTCTATTTTTATAGAACAACATGACGGCATTTCCGTTAGTGGCCTTGTCTAAATCTTTGCAAAGAATAGACCCGATTATAGATATTAAAATGCTTTACCTACCTATTTAAGAGAATATTCTCTTTACAGACGGAAATGGCGAAACTCAGACAAAGGATATCCGAATTAGAAATAGATTTAGAAAGTAAAGACAAATTAGACAGAAAATATCAAGATGAAATCGAGTCAAGGGAGAAAGAGGTGAGTATATCTACTTACTTAAACTTAAATTATAGCACGTTTATAACGTTATGATAATAATTTGAAACTAATTCAATATAATATTTATTTATATTAAAGTTCAATTTCACAGTTAATTAGTATACGAGAGCAGTTACTGGCGATGGAGCAAGTAGCCAAAGGGCAGAACACTAACTGTGATGTTTTAACCAAACAAATGAAGGAATGTCAAGGTAAATTAAACAATAATTTGATAATTAAAAATAGGTACCTATTTATATAATCCTGAGTTCCAATCTGCTGGCAGGCAAAACTTTTGCTCTATAATTTAACATAATGTTAGCATACTAAAGTGATTTGCCTTCAAAAAATTTACACCTCGTTATATGTTTTAGTGCTACTGTCAGACAAAACGGCAGAACTAGTAAAAACACAGAAGCAGTGTGAGATGTACCAGGAGACGATGACTAGGATGTCAGACCAACTGGATAAGTTTGAGGAAATCACTAAAGAGGTAAACCTACAGCTCTGAATATTCTTTTAAAAAAGGCGAATTTGTCACATGTCCTAAAGAAATACTCTAAGATTACAATGATCTAGTACCTATCTGAGACATAAACCGCATGAATCCTACACACTACTAATATTATAAATGTGAAAGTTTGTGAGGATGGATGGATGTTTGTTACTCTTTCACGCCAAAACTACTGAACTGATTGGGTTGAAATTGTAGGTAGTAGTAGTAGAAAATGTAGGTAGCTTTATAATAACTTAATAATAATAAAATAAAAATCGTTTAATTCTGTCAAGAAGATCACAGGTAGGTGAAACCTCAGATCATACAAACAAGGTGAAACACAATTACACAATTTATAGATTAAAATATTATTAGCTTAGACCTTGCAATAAAACATGAAGTACTTTTTTTATTCCCACGGGAACGATGTCTACGCGGGCCACAGCTAGAATGAAATATATAAGAAAATTATAACCCGCCAAAATTATCTCGACTGTTAGTTTTCAATGAAATGAAACCTCATCGAAATAGTTCAGTTCGTTTACGATGCTACGGCCCCCGTAGCACAGTGACCAGGGAAAACGAAGATCATGGGGTTAGAACGAGGCAATGTTCGGGCGCGAAAGAGAGAAAAAACGGAGAAAATAAGTGATCCCCGTGTCTTGCTAGGCGGGCAGATAGTCACGTCAAACACTCCGTTACCAATGAAGTTCCTATAACTGGGAGGCAGTTTCAAGTACAAAATAACAAATGATAAGTTAGCCATGACTCATGACGTTACAGAATATGTCGCTGCGTGAGGAGAAGTCGCGAGCAGGAGAGGAGCTGGGTCGCGTGCAGCGCGCCGCACGCTCGCTCGAGGCCGAGCTGGCGCGCGTCAGGGGACACTGTCTACTCATTGATGCTAAGTACAGGTCGCTCATTGTGTTCTTATGACATTATGTGTATATCGACCGTTGCTGATCTATTGTGGCGGCTCGTATGGATTATAATTCACTGCTTCAGCTCCGTGAATAGAAACTTCCATGAGATTTTCCGGATGTTCCAATGATGTTGTATTGTGGGTATTATTTGTGTTTTCGTATTTATCGACTGCTTCGGTGGCGTAGCGGGCGCAAGCTCGACTGCCGGTCCGATCCCGGGTTCGATCCCCAGGTCGGGCAGTGTAAAATATTGGATTTTTCCATTATGAAGTCACAACAAGTATTTGTCGTCTTAATAAATATGCTCGAGTTTAGATTTAAACTAGTGCCCTAGAATTTAGAACAATAACTGGGTGGAAATGTTGGTGAACGTAGTATGGAAGAGTGATGTGATGTTATGTGATTGTAGAGAGGCGGCAGGCGGCGTGCGCTCGCTGGAGACATCGCTGGAGGAGGCGCACGCGCGCGGCGCGCGGCTCTGTGAGGAGGCGCGCGCCGGCGTGCGGGCCGTGCGGGGGTGGGCGCGGGGGATGCGGGGGGCACATACGTAGGTGTCTATACAATGTGTGCGAGTGCGACCAGCAGGGCTATTGTCGTTCTTCATAGTCATCAGTCGCTATCAGGCTCGAGTCATTATTTTCTGTGGCTTGACTTAGTAACAGAGACGTTTTACCCTTCTATCAAGACCGTGAACTGCCAAATTTGCGAGACAGACACAGAACAATCTTCGAGGGGTTCTCACTCGGGACCGAGTTTGTTCGACACGGTGCACGGTCTTTAGTAGATATAAAATAACGTTTTTGGTTAGTAACCGGACTTTTGACATTTGTAGTTAATTTCAAATCATGATAATAGTCAGTCACTAAAGTGATAGTCTTCGTGTTCCACAATAGCCCCGCTGGACTCATTCTATACAATTTTTTTAAGGTCAAGCAACTTTTTGTATGGAAAAACAATGTGGCTCCTTAAACCTTCCGTAACACTCCGATCAGAGACATTGTTTACGTATCTAACTTTCTATCCTTATCCCACACTAGGTGCGGTCGGCAGCTCGTCACCTCCAGCCTCCAGTCTATCATCCGTCATCTCTTATGCACTCCGCGCACACACATATCTTCTATCCTCATTCACACAGTTTATCTAGATCTTTTTAGAACGTCCCCTCCTCAAATAACCACTACCATTCACCCTTAAAGTTATTTATCCGCCAAGCAGTAATGTGCAAACATTACTGTATTCCGGTCTGAAGGGCAATTTGGTTACTAGGAAAATTACTGGGCATGACAAGTTTCAACAATTAATATTCTCAGAGTGACAGGCGCAATGTAATGCCGCGCAGAATTTTGAATTTTAAAACACTGTGTCTGATATGCAATCATGATGCTTACCATCTGTTATCTGATTTGTTCATCCTGTCACTCACTATCACGAAAAAATTTAGTTATTAATTTCATCCCTCCGCACAGCGTATCCATACCAGTCATCCAATTTCTCAGGCACTGGTGCTGTTTTAGACTTCCCTTTACATAAAGATAAAGATAAAGATAAGATAAAGAAATATTTATTGCCAGTACATACAAGAAAATTACATACAAAATCATGTTATCAACAAAAAAAACCTAGATATATATTTATATAATAATAAAAAGAAACAATAATAACATTAATTTACTAGCAATTGGGATATGCTCAGCTTTGTGCTGCGCGAGGTGTCCCTGCGCAGCGCTGGTTTTCAGCATACCCCATGCTCGAGCACAGATGTTAGTCGAGTTGAAAAAAAGAGTTTATAAGCGGGATTACATACAATACTTATTATTTTAAATTAGAATTCGTATCCAAGTGATGCCATATATACCATACACCAGTGATCACAACAATACCTATAGTGTGTGTGTGTTTGTGTGTGTGTGTGTGTGTGTGTGTGTGTGTGTGAAAGGGGGTGTGCGTGTAAGGAGGTGTGTGTATTAGTGTTCAACCCTTTATGATTTTAAAGGTTGCTTCAAAGTGCTGCTTTTGCCGACATAAAAGATGCTTCTTATATTTCTGTTTGAATATGTGCGAACTTTGTTTTATTCTTAAAGGCGGTGGAAGATTATTCCAAATCTTAGACGCTCTGTATTTGAAGCAACCCTTAAAACCAGAGGTTTTGTGTTTTGGTATGTAGAGAATGTTGCGGCCTTTTGAACGAGTGTTGTACTTATGTATGTCTTTGATCCAGGTGAGCTTCTCGAACAGGTACTCTGGTTTCTTAGTCCAGATCACCTTCTGCGTTAAACACGCTAGATGAAGTTCTCGCCTGGATTTCATGTTAAGTATGCCCTTTTTGACGAGATAAGGAGTGACATGTTCTCTTCTTGGAATACTGAAGCAGAAACGAGCACAGGCATTCTGCGTTCGCTGTATGGCGCTTTCCGTTTTAGCCCATAATCTAGGTCCATAAACCGCGCAACAATAATTTAACGGGGAAAGCACCAGCGCGTCACATAGCCGAATCCTGACTTCCTCCGATATATACTTCCGTATTCCATAAAGTACCTTGAGCTTAAAGAATGCGTTCCTGATTTTTTCATTGGCATGCTTCTCGAACCTCATTTCTGAGTCCCATATCAGACCTAAGTTTCTCGCATCATCTTCAATCGGGATATCTATCCCATGTATAGTTAATTTTGGATTTTGGCTTAAAACTTTTTGAACTTGGGACTTAGTACCCAAAACCAACATTTTGGACTTTGATGGATTGAGCACCAAAGAGTTACGAGAAGCCCATCTGTCAATCTCTTCAAGATCTTTATTAATAAGTTGGATAGCCTGCGCTGTATCTTCCGGTTTAAAGGCGTGATAGATCTGAGTATCATCTGCGTATAAATGGTACTTGCAAACTTTAATATGATCCGGTATGTCTGCAGTGTATAATGAAAACAGCATAGGACTCAGATTTGAGCCCTGAGGCGTACCCCTACTTACTTTTTCAATATTAGACCTGCTTCTACTCCCATCAGCATTACCCAACTCTACAAACTGCTCCCTGTTCTAAACCAATTACAGGTGTTCTCAGTAAAGCCATAATAGGAGAGTTTAGCTATCAGTAGTTCAGGACTCAAGCAGTCAAAGGCACGTGAAAAGTCTAATAGAACGACCACGCTAGTGAGACCCGAATCTGATGCTGCTAATGCATCGTCTGAGATCGTACATCATTATAATCCACACCTCTCTACATCCAACTGCTGGAGTATCCAGCAGTTTGGCCTCCTTCATATTATGCCACTTGACACCCTGTCTTGTGCAACTGACTTGTCCGACTGACTGCGTTTCTTATCCTTAGGCATCATGCATCACCACCCTTGCTCCCTTACTAAACCTAATTCTATTCAATCTGGTTACTCCACACATCATATTAGATATTTGTCATATTTTCAGAGAACTAGTGGAGAAAATTAGACAGAAAGACCTCGAACTGCAACAACTCCAACAACAGTTGAATGGACGAGATTTGGACAGACCGAACGATTATTGCTCTCTCTTTCCTTCGAGTTCCACGTCGCGTGTAGAAGAGAGACAGCGATACTTTCAGAGTGCAAGCGAGATGGGCTCATGTCTGAGAAACGAGAGTTGTTCTAGAGAAAGACGGGGAAGCGGAGTGGGTACGAGTGCAAGCGAGATAGCTAGCTGTTCCTCGACGCCCGCACCGATACCACCCAAGAGAATATTGAAGAAAAAGATGTCTTGTGAAGATAGGATTAACTTGGTGAGATTATAATTTTTATACCTCGATTGAAATTGCATAGAGATTATTTTTCGTCAAATGTTGGTGATATGATGGTGACGACTTGGTTACATTAACCGGATGCTGCAGCATCAGGGTCAGATGGGCCAGTAGACAAATGTTTCGCGATTGAGCTCATCGGAATCGTCTCAATGAAAATGTTACAGACAGATGATGACCAGGGTCTGATGATGGAGCAGGAAAAAGAAGAGGACAGGGAGGAGGTTTTTTAAATTTGTTAATTTTATGTTCAGCGTGGTGGATGGTGGGGTCCAGAACGTTGTGATGCGAGCGTACAACGTCCGACACGCCGCGACGCATCCACACATCACGTGACACTGGCTCGAGACCGTGCCCCGGCCCATGATCGTGACTGTGACACGGCTGACGAGCGTGACACGACTCCCGTCCGCAGCGCGGCACAGGACCGTGACACGGCGCGACACTGCGCGCGGTGTGTCGTGTCGCACGTGCGCCCGCGCGGGGACCGACACACGGTAACTGCTATTTACTATCATTTGTTGACATTGCTCCTATGCGGTTATGAGACCCTGGTACTTAGGCGGCCATTGCACCATAGGTTCTGTCTGTCAGATTTGCCACGTCACGGCGATGATTGATGGTTATTTATCGTGTAATGTGATGATTGACGTCATTCGAGAAGATATTTGTCGTCTGTCACTCACTATCAATTGTGACTGTGGGCACTTGATGGCCTAACCTATCGACATAATGTACCTACCTATCATGTAATAGACTCCTTCCCCCAATACTAAAAATATGATTAGTCTGGCAAAATGAGCAATCCACAATTTTTATCTTTTTATTCAAGATGGCGTGATGGCAAGATGGCGGAAAAACTGACTGAAGTGCACGCATTATAACTTCTCACGGCTGAAAACTTTCAATCCTTCGAATTCCAAATTAGAATTCTACTTTGATAAGAACCCAGTAATAAAATTTAGTCTATTCGTCTTCAATTAGAAGAAATACCCATTTGAATTGTTTTAAGTATACTTAACGATATTATGAAAAAATATGTACGATTTCAACGGCGCGCATTGTTATCGTGCATCCACTTTCATATTGGCTATTATAGGTATACTTGATGCACACATACCTAGATAATACAAGGAATGCAACTTGAACCGCCCGCCTTGATGTGTGAAGCAAATTTTTGAAATATGATTGATTTCTACAGCGCGCAGTATCTCCTTCGGAACAGATGTTCTCTCGCCTTGAAAGCATGAGTGCAGCGCTCGCAGACAGCTATCGGCGGTGGACGCGTACCAGGCGCGCAGACATCAGGTGATGGTCTCTATTCGACACGAGCTTGTAGCAGTATGGAGGACCGGACGACACCAGCCCTTAGCTTCTCTGCAGGCCTGGTGTTACTAGGGGATAGTTTACTGTTTATCTACCTGCTAGTAGATAGTTTATCCCGTGGAAAAGATATATATGCACTGGGTGTATGGATCCTCTTGCATTACTCATGTATTTAGTTAAAACGGAGGCATTTCTTATGCATTTATTTAATAGTTTTATAATGTTTAAACAGTATTGTAATTTTTTGCTAGTCTTATTTTAGTTTAACTTATTGTAATTTATTTGTGTAATAATAAAGTTTGTTTTGTTAATATTATGCTTTTATTTCTGGGTGAGGTATATAAATAAAAAAATGTGTAGGTTATTTTATAAAAATATCTTTATTTACAAATTATAGTAACAAAATAACAGCATCTAATTCAATAAATGACTTCATTATAAATAAATTTAATTTGTTCACTGTGGACTTCAATATTTTATATCTTCATTCACATCACATATTTCAATTAAGTACCTGCCTACTTATATTTGAAAATTTCAAAGGAAAAAAAAATTTACCGTTTTTCAGTTCAGAGTTTTGGGTTTCATACTGGGTTTTTAATGTATGAATTCATACATTAAAAACGCGTCATGTCCAAATGCAGAGAGGAAATCGGTCATTGACTCCTAGTTTTGTATAGTTATATGTGGTTATTATAGTTATATACCGTATGTTGGTACCAAAATTAAACGCTTACCGCTTCCGGTACCTACTGTTACTCGATACAGGGGTAAGCGAGAAGCACGTTATGCTCTCTCACTCTAGCTTGTTCGAAATGGTAGTTTATCTGTGTACATGTGTAACAGAGTAGAAACAATGTATGGCAGTGTAGTGTAGTGTAGTGTAGTGTAGTGTAGTGTAGTGTCACTTGGTCCACCCTCTCCACATGGAGGCGAGGGACGCGGCGGCTGACGTCACCAGCGAGGGGGCGGGGGCGGGGGGCGGGGGGGACCCTTGCTCCTCCTCCATCTGAATATACACATTATATTGTACTATCAATATCCATTCGTAAATTACCGTGTCATTTACAGAAGATTTTCTCAAAACCTTCTTTTATTTTCTGTAAGTAGTAGTGCCAGTGACTTAGAAATTAATGAGTGGAAGATTACCTTGGTATGGACATGTTATGCGAAGAAATGAAAGTCGTGTGGCGAAAATTCTCCTATTTCCTCTAGATTATTACGTCAAACAATTTATTTTTTTCTTAAAATCAAGGCAGAAAACATTTAAAATTTGGATGTCTTTTAGAGTAGAAAACAATTAGATAGCGACTTTGCTTCAAACTAATTATTGTTAGTTGAAATAATAGGATTTAGTACATTTCGTTCTTAATATTTGTGAAACATTGGAGTGTGTCAAATTCCACGGTAATAGTATTTCCCGTTAAATTGATGTGGTACCTACTATTTATTATTATCCGGCTTTACTCGCGATGATTGGCTCCTGATCATATTTGCGAGCAAGGAGTCTACGCGGAAGAATACTTATTACTTTTTACGCGACACTTGTATGAAAAACCAAGGCTCAAATATTAATAAAACATTTATTTTTATAGTATAGTTTAATAAAATATTTTGATGGTAATAAAAATATAAATATTACTTGCATGAACTAAACAGTAGTCTTCCACGTATGCTCGTTGGTCACAAATATGATCAGGCACTAATCGTTGGTCGCGGGTATACCACAGAATAATAAATAATATTTGTATAGCGTCAGGCGATGTTGCACGCCCGTGCTCGCCCGCATTCATAGATTTCCAAGGTCATCTGTATTGTATACCCGTCACCTTAAATACAAGAATTTCCCTCCCCAAGGGAATGGATAGCAAATGTAAGAGACGCACATACCTCCATAGTGTCGGGCCAGCAGAGATGTTCGGGCTCGACGTCGTCGCCCACCTCCCCGGCGCCCCCCGCCGGCCCCGCCTGCCACGCGCACGCCCACTGCCCCGCGCCATGCTCCCAGTACTCGCTCCACCCGTCCACTCTGTTGTTACATTACATTACGTACCATCACGCGTTTATCTCTCGAGGGGTAGAGAGGTATATCTAAGATCGAGTAGTATTCCACAGTAGGTACAGTTCAGTACTACAGCCACGGGGGCGAGCTTATCGCAATCGATCGAGCACAAATCCAGACTCCAGGCTGTCGCTGAGAAAATTCCTAATTGAAATCAACTTTTGTTCGACTTCGGAGTTCAACCCCGATATTTCGCTCGGCACTCGGCGTCGAGGAAATATATTTCTGGAATAGTAACGGTCGAGTGCCGTGAGGTGTCGGCAATAGATCGGTAGCCCTCGCCCTGCCCGCGAGCGCCGTGTCGGCCGTGTCGGTAGGAGAGCGGCTGCAGCGTCCTCTACGCTCGCCGACCTCCCGGCGAGCATGGCGTGTATTAGCAAAACTTGACATGGGGAGTACCTGCCGAGTATGGGGTCGTCCGTGGCCGCGGCGACGGCGAGCGCGTGCAGCGCCAGCAGCGGGTGCGGGGGCGCGGGGGCGGGGGCGGGGGCGGGGGCGGGCGCGGGCGCGGGGTAGGGCAGGGGCGCGGGGGCGCGCGCGGCGAGCGCGGCGGCGCAGGCGGCGAGGCGGCGCGCGCGGGCCCGCACGCCGCCCGCCGATACTATCCAGTTGCTGTACTCTCTGCGAAAGACACACTGCAATATAATTTTCACTCCTCTTGCTGAACAGTCCGTCATTGTTGCATCCGAGAGCGAGGCCAAAATAATTTTTCACGGGATAAGGTAATTTGTCTTTAATTTTTGTCTGTTACTAACCCGAGCCCGACGTCCGTGATATATACGTGAGGGAGAGTGCGTGCGGCAATCTGACGTCCAGCGTCCAGGACAGTAAGGCGACCGGCTGCGCACACAGCGCGGCGGGACCGACCGCGGCTCCTGCAGTCTCCTACAGTGATACATACGTGAGGGAGAGTGCGTGCGGCAATCTGACGTCCAGCGTCCAGGACAGTAAGGCGACCGGCTGCGCACACAGCGCGGCGGGACCGACCGCGGCTCCTGCAGTCTCCTACAGTGATACATACGTGAGGGAGAGTGCGTGCGGCAATCTGACGTCCAGCGTCCAGGACAGTAAGGCGACCGGCTGCGCACACAGCGCGGCGGGACCGACCGCGGCTCCTGCAGTCTCCTACAGTGATACATACGTGAGGGAGAGTGCGTGCGGCAATCTGACGTCCAGCGTCCAGGACAGTAAGGCGACCAGCTGCGCACACAGCGCGGCGGGACCGACCGCGGCTCCTGCAGTCTCCTACAGTGATACATACGTGAGGGAGAGTGCGTGCGGCAATCTGACGTCCAGCGTCCAGGACAGTAAGGCGACCGGCTGCGCACACAGCGCGGCGGGACCGACCGCGGCTCCTGCAGTCTCCTACAGTGATACATACGTGAGGGAGAGTGCGTGCGGCAATCTGACGTCCAGCGTCCAGGACAGTAAGGCGACCAGCTGCGCACACAGCGCGAGCGCGGCGCCGGCCCGCACGTGCGGCACCGACCACGGCTTCTCTGACACTGTGCACTCTCTGTTGCCGCGCACTGGAATTATTACATTCGACTGTTATGCGGTTTGTGCGATCAGCCAACATAGATATCGATGGAGCTAAAGTTTAATATCGACTGGCTATCATGGATCGCTTGGAATGCTCCGAGCGACGCTTGTTTCAGGATCGTAAACTTCAACAAATTGATGAACACAATCCATGCTACACGTTATTGCGAGTCATGAACGATGTTAACCTAACACTATGTACCCACCTAATAAATAACAAATTTTAAAACCACTATTGTCAATAATATTATGGACTTTATTTTGTATAGAGCACATTAGGAATATACCTGAATTATACTTATAATATCTAGACTTATGAGAATAGTCATATAGAGGTTTTCAGACTGAATAACTAAGTAGAAATATGGATTATACAGAAGAGTTAGACCAAGTACTCACTCCAAACATGTGTGTTAGAGAAATCTCCGTCAGTGCTGATCCAAGGCGCCACTATATGCAGCTGCGACCTGTTGGGGGGCTCGTCCTCTGTGTCGGAACCTATGAACTCCATGTCTTCTATACTGTCACTGGAAAATGGTAGAACTTGTGAAACAATATTATAATAAACAATATACCATGCACCCTGTATCATACACCTTTCAAACAAACAAATGTAACCATAACAACATACAATCACGCCTTTCTTCCGAAGGGGTAGGTAACTCCCACCTATGGGACTGATCCCATAGAAGGTACACCCAGATTTCGCCAGTATGTTATTGGTCCCTTGTAATAGGGGGCGAGGCTATTGCCATCAACCGGACACAGTTCCAGACTTCAGGCTGTAATAAGAGATAATTCCTTAAGAAAAAATCCCATAACACTTTGCTTGACCTTGGGAATGAACCTGGGGCGTCATGATCAGCAGTTGAGCTTACATCCTACGCTACCCAGGCAGTCAAAACCATACCATACCAAATATTGTAAGATAACCGTACAAGTTACTTGTAGATATATGTTTCTAAATGCATGTCAGATTCATTAGTTATATTACTTATTATGTTTTGTTTCATTGACATACAGATGTCTCTTTGAAAGCTAATTCAGTAACAAAATCTTTGACTTTGTGCCTTTTTAAGGCCCAAACTTTGCACGTTTAAGACCTTTGCCAGTTCTAATTAAATGAAGAATAGCTAACCACAATTTTTCCTGTCTGTTCAACGCAGCAAATTTTCAGAACTGTGTCTTATTAATTTTCCAAATCAAGCTTATCAGTTGTGCAGTCAATTATAGATTCAATAAATTTGTTATAAAATAACAGAAAATCTGACGGCATAGAATATTGGAAATGTTCTAGTCTAAATAAAGTTATAATTAAACACAATCACCATTTATAACATGACATTAAGTCCACATTCAAGGTAGATAAGAGCTGATAATATAGGTATATATGAGTCAGTAGGTTACAGCCACAGCAACAAGCAATCAACCTAAAGACTCCACTTTAATTCATTTCAGTATGAAATTTTTCAATCCCACCTATCACCTAAAGGAGTGGGTAGGTACAAAAATTTTGCCGATGACTAATACCTCCATGATAGCTTAATTGGAAGAGTGTGAAAGGTCCGGGTTCAAGTCCCGCTTGTAGGTGAAATGCAAATAAGACTGCTTTAGTCTTTAAAATATAAAATACTAGTTGTGCTCTGCGGTATCACCCGCGCAGTCATCGTTCCCGTGGGAATATCATAAAAAAAAGTACCCCAAGCTACCTACATACCAAATTTCAGCCAAATCGGTTCAGTACTTTTGAGTACTTTTGGCGTGAAAGAGTAACAAATATCCATCCGTCCTCACAAACTTTCACATTTATAATATTATAAGGATTATTTCAGCATCAAAACAAAATGTATGTATTAAACATATTATATGGGGGTGTGCAGGGGTGTGGTGGCTAGTTTAATTCGATTGTTTGACTTCAAACATGTCATAGTTCATATACACAAACATTGAATCTAATATGAAATGAAACAGGGGAATCCAGATATTATGCAGTCTAACTGCATAACCATGGCGAAAGCATACCGCTCAGATTGAGTTGTCTGTGATGAGTGGTAACAGATAATATGAAGATATACCTAGTATCATAGGTCATGTACACAGGGAAGATGAACCTGGTCAGTTGTCGTATCCGAGACCTTCGTAATGCAGCCAAAGATTCACTTTGTTCATTATAAACACTTATTTTGTTCTGTAATTCTGTAGTCTGGTGTTGTGCATGTTTTCCTAACATTGCAACCCTTTTCTGGTACCTCGGAAGCTTCAATTGTAATTCATTGTTAAAATTCTTTATTTTTGTAAGTTCTTTTCTTTTTTCTTCAATATTTTGTTTTCTTTGTTCTATAGCTAGTTGTAGCAAGTGAAGTCTGTCTCGTGATTGTTTCGCTTCTGTAAGTAATGTGTCCTTCTTCAGTTTGGGACGTAGCAGCTTCTCACAACGTTCCAGTATGTACTTTCTGTTGGATTTGATTCTTAGAAGTTTAGCCTGCTTCTCTGAATATCTGGAAATAATTCATAGAGACAAATATCAAAGAAATACCTATATGTATTTATAAAAATATATCACACATCAGGAAAAAAGTTATGATGTTTTGAAATTTTGTTATGTCCAACTAGATTAATTCCCTCAATTGTTCCACCCTGCCCCTAGCCGGGCAAAGTGGAATACCATAAATTTTGCAGTGGAGAACCCACAAACATGACTAAATTGAGCAGATTAAATTCGGGTGGATTTTGCTCTACATTATGTAGAATTTAGTACCTAGTCAAAAGACTATTCCTATCATTCAATTTTGAGCATTGTTTTATTTCTACACCCCATCCTTCTTTCAATTCTCTCTGGTAGATAGGTACCTACTTTAGTCAAGACAAAGCATTTGAATCTGACAATATTATGTGTTGTCCACACAACCTATATGAATTGACTCGAGCAGTGTAATTAGAGTAACCTGCTAGAGTATTCAGTTCATATTCAGATTATTATTTTTATTTTTCTTGTCAATAATTGTTTAATTTTCCCTATTTAATGTAGGTTTAATATATTATGTATGGTGCTCTAAATTAGAATTAAAAAATTGATGTGTCATCATCCTTTCACTTTAAATATTTCAAGGTTACACTTACACTTCTTGGGAGCACTAATAATTGGATTAGTTTCAATTGAATTTAACAATGTCCTACATACTAATTTTTAACTAGGAAACTAAGCTTAAACACAGTACAGAACAGTATATTAACTGCGGGAAACATCTGGTACCTGGTAGAATACTAGTATTTGAGTGATATGTACACATTATATACCATACATTAGATGAAAAGTAAGAAATAGAGTACGAGATCACGCCACATGTATCCATGTATCAGAATCATACCTGTCTGCGTATGGCATCGAGGAATGTACGAAGTTTCCCGTGCGAATGCATTCCGCACAATAAAAGTTCCTTTTCACTGTGTAACATAACAAGCACTTCGTGTAATGTCCGTCGCTATCGGTAGAAGAAACACGAAAATCTCTGGGAGCCTCACTTTCTGTGAAGAAACTTGAAGCCATAATAGCTGTAATTTTTTTTAACTTTTATTTACGTTGTGTTACGTTTTATTTACGTTGTCTTCTCATTTAACATTGTGTCGCAGTCGTAGTCGGCCAACGGTCAAAATAATTAACACAACTATTTATGTCATTTCTGTTAACTGTCAACGTCAAGTTCCGTCAGCTGTTAAACCACAGATTTTCATTATACGCTCCATTATACGCTGTTGTAGTAATTATCAAAGATTTTGACGAATTGTGTAAGTGTGAAAGAATACAAAGTTGTCTACATTTCTCAACAGATGGCAATCCATGTTCTTAAAATCTCGAATAGCTACACGCGATTAATTTGAAAATAGACTGAGAAATAAATATTTAGGTAGGATTCCCGCCCAAATTGATGATGGCGAAAGAAAGAGAGAGCAGCAGTTTATTCACAGCACATAAAAATATAATATTACAATTTAGGCGAACTATAGTAATCCTGTGAATTTCATGCAATTCCTTGGTTCATTTCAACTTATATGGAGTATTGCATGTTAAGTCTATTGGTCATGTACACGTCGTGTTATTTTCAAGTGATTAAAAATTAAGAGTGGCAGCGTCCAGCGTAAACGGTAAACGGGTACTCGCCCCCTATAAAAAGGGACCAATAACATACTGGCGAAATGTAGGTGTATCTACTATGGGACTGAGTCCTGGGTACACCTCTGCTTGCCCCCCCAATTGTTCTTCTATAGACTGATTTATTAATTCGAATAAGTTCGGTTATAAAACCAAAACGTTGTTATTTAGGATATTATTAGCTGTTAAGGTTGATTGATTTTAGTATTTTATTATGTACCTACCCGTTTTACCCAATAGCCTTACCTGCCCGCTTAGGCCCCCTTCTGGGCAAAACGGATTATTTGAAAGATTTTGTGTTTTAAATATTTATTTTTTTAATGAAGAAAAATTTTATAAGTTTGAGACTGAATTTTTAAAGTTTAATAAGTGATTGCCGTGCCTTAAATTAAAAGTTCTATATATAAAGACAATTTTTTTTGCACCCAATCTTAGCTTACCAGTTTTGGGCAGACCCCTACGTAAGGACCTACCTTATATTTACCAACATATAAGTCTAACCTAGGACCAATGGTCCTAGAGTTTAACTAAATTTATACACACTACTGCAACTAGGTACTTTTCCAATTTTTACTAACCTCTACAGTTACTAAACTACTAACAACCAATTTGTGATAAATTATTATAATAGCATTATAAGGAGAACACACCTTTCACCTTGATACGCATTAATTGCATTATGTGGCAGACCGGCGACCGGTCGCTCCGCAATCACCCTCGGCTAACGAACGAGGCCAATCATAATAATTCTACACACGAGTTTTACCTCTGCTTCGTGCTCCGGCGGATTCCATGATTTTAATTGGCACAAAAAAGACAAATTCTGTTTGGCGAATGAAAATTTAATTGCTAATTCAGCAGAGCGGGGTAGGCAGTTGATGTTCCGGCACATAATAATAGATTTAGCTAATTCGGTAAAGTGCTACCCAACTATTAGCCTCGCATTAGCTAGGTCGGTGTACTTATAAAGCTTTGTAAAAAAAATAATAGGGCACCGACCAGCCCGTCTAGCATGGCACGGGGATAACTTATTTTCCCCGTTTTTTTCTCTTTCTCACCCGAACATTGCATATCTGCGGTCTCGTTCTAAACCCCTGGGACTTCGTTTTCCCTGGTCAGTGGACCAGGACAATATTCAACAACAAAAAGTTTCTAGAATTGTTTACCAAGTTGTCTAAGTATTTTCATACACTGTTATGTGCTGGGCTTCTTTAGCTTAAAATTTCCGCCTTTATTGTCAGGTTTCCGCCTTACCGTAGTTTTCAATGGTTTCTAATGATGCCATTTTAGTATTTAGTAACTAAACCTTTTTAACCTACTTATTTAGTATCACAAAAAAATGAAAGCCAGCTTACAAGTTAGTAGGAAAACGGTGCGCGCAATTTTAATTATGATAGCTACTTTCAGCAGTCGTGGCACCCTGTTGGGATGATTACCCACGGAAATCGAGCCAAATAAATGTGACTTAATGCGCATCAGGACCACAGAACAAAGAGAATCAGGACGTCCCAGTCACATTAGCTTTCTACGTTTAATGTTTTTTTAACATTGAAAATTTTTCTTCTTTCGACCTACTAAACTTAGAAGCGCTTAAGTTATTTAGGTAGAGAAAGAGAAATTCTCTACATGACGTAGGAAGCCCTGTTCTGTTAAATATGGTTCATATTGATATACCTAGTTCAGATCTTTCTTTGGTAGTGATAGAAAAATTTAGCTTCACCATTTTATTTTCGAAACCAACATCATTTCGATATCTATATTTCCTCTCCTTGAATGGTTGCCGGGAAGAAATCGCTCTGAGCGATAAGCCCTCAATTTTTTTCGTTCTAGTTAAGTTTTTTAATGTTATTTTCTGTATTGTGGTACCAATAAAGATATCTGTCTCTATCTATCTGTACTTAAACAAGTAAGACGATCTAGACCTTACATAAATCGTAACTCCCAGGCATTCCTTCACCTCAAAGTGTACCTACAACATTTCGATACGAGAGTGTACGAGTACACGAATAGTTCTCTACCTACCTCTATCAAACAAGCGTCTGTAGAGAAACTTGGTTAATCTGCATAAGACAGTGTATTGTTCCATAACGGACAGGCTAGTGCACGAAGCTAGTGCTGGGATACGAAACCGGGATACCGGTGATAATATGTGATAAGATGGTAGTAACTCTGTAATAACTCTAGTAACTCGATCCCCGGCCAGGTCAAACATTTGTGTGTATGAACATGTCTGTTTGATCTGTGTCTGGGTGTTTTATGCTTATATAAGTAGGTATGTATATCAGTCATCTGGTTACCACAGTACAGGCTTCTAGCCTAGTTTGCGATCAGATGACCGTTTGTGGAAGTTGTCCTATATTATTATTTTTATCTTAAAAATCAGTATCCATAATGTTCAGTTGGAGACCCACGCTATAAGACTGCTTAATGCGATGCTATTATCTATGCTCAGCTGGTGGCCGTTTTTACGTGAAACAGTCAGCATAGTACGACGCGTAACAACAGCAGTAAAATTTGCTGTCAAACGTCTTTTGATAGTCTTTTGATTGATGCCCTTTGATAGCAGACATTAAGCAATTAAACGCTTTGCAAACTTCTACTACTGTTCGTAATAAGCACGCTACCTGGATCGAATCTAACCATGTGGACTTTTCACCAGAGCGCTACGGTGTTTTGAATGGCACGCTAAACTGTAGGTCCTGGCTGTTTTCTTAAGATATGTAGGAGGAAATCGTTTGGTTATGTCGGAGGCCTTGTAAGAATCTTGGCAACCTGAGACTATGACAATATGGATCGTCCACATCTGCCCTGCTTAAATTTATTATGCAATAAACAAGTTAAACTGAGGTAGTATCTTTATCGTAAGACTTCATGCATGAGCGACACGAAAATAATAAAACTTCTGTTATAGGAATATTCCTTTCTGTCCCGATATTACCCTCCCTAGTGGTGCTATATTTTGGGCTCGCTTGGTTGTCCATTTATCTAACGCCATTAGGGACAAGAGGCGCTCGCAACGTGATTGGATCTTAAGCAAATAGACTAGGGACGAGCCGATGAAGTAATTGCATGCAGCTTGCACTGAAATATGGGGATTTAAAGAATGTGTATGGTTTGAAACTATCATGGTAGTAATTAACAGGATTACTTTTCTCGGGAAAACAAAAACGTCGAATCATGATTATTATCCCGTCAAACTTGATCCTTAAATATTTGTGTGTGTAAACGTTGTTATTTGAATGTGTAAAAAGAAATCACTGCAATGATTAACTTTTGTGTGTAAGTAGTAGTGATGCTGTATACCTATGATATTGACGAAGGTGCGAGTATTGCTTCTATAATACATAAGCAAGTATATGAGTAAAGTCATTGGAAACCGGGTGCTATTAAAAAATGAAACATCTCTACCTACCTACGTCATGATTTAGAAAAGGGTACGTTCTCTCAGCGCTTACACAACAACTGGCATGTGAAATTTGTAACCACAAAGATTGAAACACGTACCTCAGACCGAACGAGACAAACTCAAACTCAAACAGATTTATTCAAATAGGTCATAATCTGACACTTTTGCACGTCAATGAAGATAAACAGTACTGAGTCTACCGTGCGTTCGGAAAGATACCTCTACAAGAAGAACGCACAAGAAACTTGTAGGGCTTAATTTTTTCAACAGATAGTTTCCCAATATTTGGTTTGGTTACATTCGTTTACTTTGAAGGTGCCGCGAGGCGGCTATGCAGAAGTTTCCAGGCAGCTTTGTCCTCTATGTACTGGTTGACTTTATAATAAGCCTTCCTTAGTAAAGTAGATTTTATATAGGTTTTGAATTTACCCTCTGAGAGCCCAGTTAAAATAACTTTACTGCTGTACGTGGACCTAATTGGATCTAATTTGAACTTTCCATTTTCGAGAAGCCAGTACAAACATACATCTCCCCTTTTCTTTAATTCAATGACCTACGTAGATTGTTGATGTAGATACTAGACACGTTATCAGTCCATGAACCCACCCTCTTATTATAAAAACAGTCGGATGGTGCTGTGTCGAGGCACCGTTGGGTTAACGTAAAACGTCGTTTGGGAATTACATGACGTTAAACGTAAACATTTTTGTAAAGTTTCATGTTACGGTGTCGCTATCTAGTTCTGACTGGAGTGTGATTTTTAAAGATGTTTTATAAAAAAAAGAAAGCTATTGCTACCGACAAACATCATTCTGAGCAATTTTTTTTACTATAATAAGGGAATTACAGAATCACAGCCACAAATACCTAATGTATAAATATCGACCGAGCAAATTCATTAATTCGTAACGAACTAAATGCACATAATATAAAGAAGACACCGTCTCTACCCCTCTCCTCTCCCTGCACGGTTGTCTTTGGAAGATATCGCTCTTAGTTACTCTATCCCCATCGCCCATTGTTACACTAATTATTATGGATTGTTATTAGTTTAAGATTTTCTTGTTTGTGGTGTGTTATTAATAAAGTGTTTATCTATCTATCTCTATCTAAAACTACCTAATTTTTTTTTAATTTGTGGCCAGACTGTATAAATCAGCCAGTGTATCCACTCGCTATCGGCAACAGACAACTGTACCTATAATACTAATGGCCACAATAATTCAAATTCCATCAATGTACATAGGAGTGTGCGTCATTCGCGACCGAGACAGATCTCCCACCAGCACCAGCCACCAACCAGCCTCTAGCCCCGGGGAAATCATCCTCAGACACCGCTGAATAAATTACAAACGCTCCTTTACTGACCGGCAACCGGGAACCACCCACACACCGTCATTTACAATATTATTATAGCTAGGTGTATATAACGACGGACCGATATTGGATCCTACACTTTACTGGTGGAGGAAAAAAAGAGACATTTTTCAGACGCTTCTACGTGAACCTTCCATATAATGTCATAGCTCGCAAATCAGTATTTTACCCACATGCTTTTATAGTATAAACTATAAATAAAAAAAAGAAATAACGTATCTAGGTCATCTTGCGTATATCATGGTATATCTTAGTGTATGCCTCTTAGAGAGAACTATTTATTAAATTCTAATGAAATCCCAATCTCAGAGGCCTCTATTCGTTATTTAATTGCGTGTGTACGTAATAGCATTTAAAAGTTGTCTAGAGGTCTCGCATGTTATTGTGTGATACCCTCAGCCGTCTGAGAGTTTATCCAGTTTGACACCGAGCCCGTACATGAAGGCAAGATCTTATTTAAATCCAAAGATCCAGAACAAATGCGGGTACAATCAGTTGGCGACATTTCTCCGCAGTAAATCATTTGCAGTGGCGTAATGTAGGCATCGTGTGCGTGTCGCCCCCCTCCCCCCTCGCCCCTCATTCCTCGACCCGCACCCCTCTTGGCCCATAAACAGAGATTTTTCAATGCGAGCGAAAATAAGGACCGTATCTTACTTAGTCGTTGCTCCGTAGAGACAGAACACACAGTGGCGCAATATATATATACAGTAGGAAAATACCCGGAGAAACTCCAGATTTTTAAGGAAAAGTTATCAAAGAAATTGGATCTGATGAAACTTATTTTTTTTCAAATTCTCGAATAACACAGCGGTGATTTTACATTTTGGCTATACAATTCTGTATTTTGGTAAATATAATTAGCTAATTTTGAACGAAGTAAAAATTGGTTAACTTCTTTAACTTTTAATGAATAACATTAATATTCACGGGGAAGTTGTAAACTGTTCAAAGCGAAAAGAGTTCAAAGGTTTATAAATGAATCGTAACTCGCCGTGACATTTCCTGCAGCCTACAACAATATAGGCTTAAATATATTTAAACATGGTGCATGGTCAAGTTAATTTGACATTAAACCCAGACATTACTGAAAACGTTTTAGTATAATATTTTTTAGAATATTATAATAAAACGGGACGGGACGAGATTATAATAGACGGGACATTTAAAAGGCCCCAATTTTTGTGTCTTTTAGGTTAAATGATATCAAAGTTGTCTAGTCACGTATCATCGTTTTATTTGAGTAATTTCAAATGCCATAATATGGTGGCTCTCACATTGGTGAAAAATTTATTTAATATTATTGTGGCGGAAATAATGAAAATTTATATATTTTTTTATGATAGTAAGTGAAAAAACGAGCTAATCAGGTGCCTGATGGTAAGCATCATGATTGCCCATGTCAGACACAGTGCAACCCAGTGTTTTGAAATTCAAAATTCCGCGCGGCACTGCACTGCGCCTGTCACCCTGAGATATGAGTTGATGAATCTCATCATGCCCATTAATTTCGCTGGTAACATTGCCCTTCATACCGGAACACAGTAATGTTTGCACATTACTGCTTGGCGGATGAATAACTGGCAAAGGTGTGGTACTTCCCCAGGCGGCCCCTTGCAAAAGAGGCCTACCACTACAAAATATGTGCTAGTTTAGTTGTTTTTTAAAAATATGTTATAAAATATTTTATTTAATTTTATAGACTAAGCGGTCTAATTCATATTGTATGGTATAAAATAAATAAATAATTTTAATCAATCAATTGGGGTCTAACGCAGACCTATTTAATATTTAAAAAAATCTATAACAGAACGGGTTACCCCAATTACACTGCTGGAGTAAATTTATATGGGTTATGTGGACAACCCATATTGTCAGAGTTTCAGGTCGCCAAGATTCTTACGCAGCCTCCGACATGACCTAACGATTGCCCCCTACATATCTTATAGGAAACTATAGGGACCTACAGTTTAACGTATATACGTTAAAAATATGTAGTATAGTAAATATTAAGTTATGTGATTTTGTACACTTTGATCGTGCATCACATTTCAGCTGATAGCTGCGCACTATTGCACTATTGCGGGATGCACGGTTTCCCGAACTGAGTCAGACTGAGCGAGGGGAAAACCATTATAATATAAGTGTCTAATTAAAAATTGGACATCATTTTTTCAACGTGTTTTTTGCTTCAGGTTATATCTATGAGGTTTGTATATATGTGTTCTTACTGTTGATGTGTTGATCTGTGAGCCGCGTTCGTGAGCCGTTAACACATCCGTCGGGACATTCATCCCGAGTCCTGAACATTTCCTGCTATTCCCGCCAATGTCGTACGCATCCACACACCTTTTTTTAACACGACACATCTTTATGCACTTGAATTAAGGTTTAAAACCGTGTAACTGAGGTGTATAGTAGAGTTGTGAGGTGCGATTTGCCTGCGTCGTCATTGCGTCTCGCACCGAGAGATACGTTATTGAACCCCTCACGTTACGCAGGATCACTGAAAAATTATATATCTGTCTAGATTTCTACTTTAAATTTTTTAGGGGCGAAAGATGTCAGAATAACGAGTGTCCCAAGGCCGTAGACAGAATTCGAGTTCATTCAATTTCTAGATCAGAATAATACCAAAACAACAATTTGTTGTTAAACTGAGAATTATGAAAGATGTTTCCGATGAAAGGTGGTTTCGGCATTGTGATATCGAAGAATAATGATATCGTTAGAAAAATACATGAAATGATCGGTGGCGAAAGATATTACCGGATAAATGTTTCTGCAAATAGTGCTATCGTAGAACATCAGTGTGGTATCGTTAAAAAATCGTATACGTAGCCCCAATTAATGAAAGTTCTGATAACGTAACTTTTCATACATCTGACGCGTAATAGGGTAGGTGCGTATTACTAACCTAAACCTAACCTATTCCCGACTTACCTGAGGTAAATATATCAACGAATAAAAATAATTTTATTTAAAGAAAGATTATTCAAATACACTTTTCTTGAAATATATAAAAGAAATAGAGGCTGAATGGAAGCTTCGCTTGGTACTTCGTACACTCACTTTATGAAACAGGAAAATGAATTTAACATTGAAAAGATTCGCGCTTTCAGCCGTTGAATAGGCATTGACATTTTTATCTATTTACTTACGATAAACATTTATTTTTATTCCAATGAGTCGATTCGTCCTCTTCTTTGGATATCGAGCGTGGGAAATATGAATGGTTTTGTTAGTGTTTGATAATTTTAGGTTTTCTTTATCAAATGCAAAAATGTAAAAAAGGGTATAGTTTACATAGCGACATGCATTTATCCCAATAGGGTAGGTAAATGTGTACCCAGTGATCTCATTGTAAGTAAACCCTACTTCGTTATGTTTTTTTTTTAATTATTTTTTTTAATTTGGGACAACTTTCACACAAGGTCATCTGGTCCCAAACTAGGCTAGAAGCCTGTACTATGGTAACCAGATGACTGATATACATACTTATATAAACTTATAACACCCAGACACAGATCAAACAGGCGTTTTCATGCACACAAATGTTTGACCTGCCCGGGAATTGAACCCGGGGCCTGCAGCTCCGAAAGCTGAGTTACTACCATCTGAGCCAACGAGGCTGTCAGATTATAAGTCTCATGTAAGGAGGCGAGCCTATTGCCATTTACCGGGGACGATTCCAGGCTCCAGGCTCTCATTGACTAAATCCAATAACATAATATAATATGTAGTAAGTAAATGGATAAGTAATAAAATCAGTAAAAATAAAGATATTTGTCTATTTCGGTTTTATTTTACGTGCATACCTCCAAAATATTAGATCGCGAAGAGCACGACAATGGCCACGCGTTCGAACCGCTAGATTAAATTTATATTGGAATAAGTCAATAAAATAGATAGGTATCAGACTCAGCTATATACCTATAAAATGAAACTTAACCGAGAGGCTGCGAGTAAGTGCAGTAGGTAGTGGTACGGACAGCTACACAAGTGTTTTACTGAAAGCCTTCCCGCCATTATTGTACAATTAGATTTTTATAACGACGAGGGATTAGGGCAGCGTCACAACGTCACTTTGTAAAATTGATACATATTTATATTTTCTATGAAGCTGTTGTAATATATTTGGTATAAAAATAAAATGTTATAAGGAACTGGCAGCGCCCTGCGGTTTCACCCGCGTAGACTTAGTTTCCGTGGGAATATCGACAAAAAGTACCCTATGTGCTATTACAGGGTCTAAAGCTACCTGCATACCAAATTTCAACCCTATCGGTTCAGTAGTTTTGGCATGAAAGATCATCAAAGCATCTAACCAAAATCGCGCTAGATGACGCCGGGGTCGAGTTAGAACACGCTAGCGTTTTGTTCATATGTTACAAACTTATTTGCTCAAGTATTTTGTCCAAAAAAACGGTTGTTTTAAAGTGGGGCGGTATCGGCCGGGGGCGTAGCGGAATAACAAATTTTTCACTGTGGGTGCGTCCCGGCCGGGGGCGTACCGGAATGGGACCATAACGGCTTTTTTACATTGTACTGAGATTTGAGATTTATAATATTAGTAAGATAAGACTAATAAGATGAGATTATTTGATAGGATTAGCCGAGAGGATTAGCAAGCTGAAGTGGCAATAGGCCATATTTGTCGCATAACCGACAACCGGTGGAGTTAGAGTGGAGACCGCGTCTTGGCAAGCGTCGCGTGGGACGTCCCGGGGCTAGATGGAGGGACGATATACGCAAGGTCGCTGGGAGTGGTGGGAGAAGGAGAACACAGGACCGATTTGAGTGGCTTGCCTTAGGAGGTGCCTATGTCCAGCAGTGGACAATCATGGGCTGATGATGATGATGATGATGATGATGAACACAACTATTAAATCTAACCACTATAATGTGCCCCGACCTTTATTTCTCCTTCATTGAGTGCTCGGGGATAATGGAGATTACAGCCAATCCTCGAACAGAATCCACTTTTTAAGAATCACACATAACCGTTAAATCACCTTCGGGTTCTTAATGCATCATGGGGCGTCAGGTTTAACTCGGTCGGCTGAGTGATTTTAAGTATATTAGGAACTTGTTTGAAAAAACAAGTCATAATGCATATATAAAGAAAAAAACCTAACTTTAAAAACTAAGTGCTTTCATTAATCGAGCTCAAACTCGATTCGCGACCGACTGGCGGATTCCCAACGAGTATACCCCAAACGAGATGCTATTTGACCGGATGAGTTTTTCCGAAAATAATCACATCTAGGTACTACTGGACTTTTCAAAAATAAGTTCCAAACCGTTACCTACATACAGTGTTGCGATACTCGGACAAGTTAAGGACAAGACAAGTTAAAATAATAAGCTTGTACCAAATGTTAGATTATTTTATAACATGTTTCAATTACTAACTTTTGTTTATTAATCTAATAATAAAACACTATTATTGAATCAGTTAGCCGCGGTTCTCTCTGTACAAATTGTAAGCGCAATGCAAAAACTAGCTCAAACACGGGCCGCGCTGCGCCACACCGCGTTGCGTCGGGTTAAATTAAAAACTCACAAACTCTTTGTAATTTTATTTGAACTCGCAAGTCTTGTAATATAAGCTTTAGTTTTGCACTCTTTTAGCTAGAGGAAATTATGAAATATTCGTTTCATTTCTATTTAGTTAAATATATATCCTAGACTATAGAGAAACGTTTATTAATAAATGAATTTCAGAAAGTTCTCGACCGGCCACCGTGTATAAAACGTTAGGTATTTATAAAGTAGGTCCAATATGAGGGCGCTCTCATTTTCTGATTTTCCATCATCCATCGGCCATGTGGCGTATTATATCGAATTATGAGATGAGACCTTAAACTCACCGGGCCATTTTATAGCAGAGGGGTCCATTTAAATATAATACCTAAATGATGAGAAAATAAATTTTATCGTTTAATACTTGTCAATCCTTACCTTGGTATCAGAATCTGTTAGTAGGTGGGTACCTACTACTTATACTTATACTTGACAAAACAGTTTTGAAATTCACTCTATATTTGTCATGCTGTATGGAAAGTTCTCCGGCGTTGATTCTTGTATTTTTACTTAGTACTCAAAATAATGCTGATCCTTAGAAAAATTTATTATTTCGATCCATTCAAGGCTGGTTTTAAGTTCGCTTAAAGCGATAAAGCTGCCCACGATCAATGATTTTTGACTAATTACTTTAATTATTTTTGTACTTTAATTTAAGGTTATCTGTATTAACATGTAGGTTATTATGGTCCCAATAAAAAGTATTTTTCAACTTAGATATATATTAAGACTACATTTTTAAAACGGTATATGTATTCTATTCTATTTTAACATTCCGCTTGACGTTTCGCTACGTGGAATTTGCGCAACTTTGTCTATATTTAAACTACCTATATTTTTAATCCTAAAAGGCAACCTCCCTGTAAATTTTGATACATTTGACTCGTAGTACGGGCGAGTGGGGTAATTTGTTTTGATTCAATTATCCAGCTGATTGGGGAGGATCGGACTGGTTACGTCATTAATTGGTGGCGTGTAGCGGCGCGCGGCTAATTACCAGCCTTTGATAAACATCCCTGGTTCATCTCCATGTTTGGACAACAAAAGTTGGGTTGATTACCGATTTATATTGACGTATAAGTCAAAGATAGCTAGAGGTATTCTATAATTCGAATTGTATATATTTTATTGTGTACTAAGTAAGTAACTACATTTACTTATATAATCATAAAAATTCAATTTCCAAAGAAATAAAGAAGACGTAGAAACGACTCGCCTAAAAGTATTATTCTAATGAATTCGCAGCACAATCACAGTAAAACCTCGTGTTAGGAGCAAAATGAAATATTCAAGGAAAACATCGTTAAAATCTGCCAGCGATAGACACAACCTCGCAACTCGTAAAATGTGAAATTTGGCGAGTTATTGCCGCCGCCCGCCGCCGCCAGGGGCCGCTAAACACCAGAATATATACAAATTGTTAAAACTTCCTCCATCGGTGTGATGCTTAATTTTTTATTCACATTTTGTGTAAATACAGAAGTTATGCTTCACGCAGCCATCACGCGAGTGCTATCCTAATGTCAGTGGGATATTATTGCGGGAAGACAATGGTTGTTATGTTTTGTGGCACGTCACTTTTTTACGCGCGGAGAACGTAAAAGGAAATGTTTTTATGTTAGGCGCCATATTTTACGTCTACCTGATATTATTACAGAGATTTACTTTTCTGAAATAAATTGGTATATATTATGTAATTGTTACAAAAATTATAATATACTTCTATAGCATTCATTCTAAAACTATCAAACTTGCTATTACTTGTATCGGGTGTATGAAGGAAGATGTAGCAGAATTTCATACGTCGCTTAGAAATGTTCGCAGAGGGTTCCAATGAGTGAGAGGAAATAGGATCCGCGAGCGTATGGGGTCCGTAATGACGGCGACGGGACCATAACAACGGACCCGCCGGGAAATAAGAAATCCTGACGATGTGAGAAAATGTAGATGTGAACTGATTTAACTTTAACGTCTACTTTTTGACTCCAGATATAATTTTTGTATTCTAGTGACGGAGTTTTGTCCTTGTTTTTTCATAATTACTATCCGAGCTGTATTTCTCTGCGCCAAGAATATTGCCCAGAGCCCTTTTTTCAAATTCCAACCTTGGCCATAACACTCCCGTGGCCCGATTTGTACGAAATTTTAATAATACTTCAAAAAACACTGACATTGACATATTCTCTGACAAAATTCACAAATTCTGACGACACATTTTAAACAATAAATAAATTATCGTTACAATTATTATTGACATTATTTTATTGTTTCTTATTAATTATTTGGTTATAAATTTGTTTATGTTAATTTTGACTGCTTCTAGTTTTTTTAAAGATGTAAATATTGTTTAATATCATAAAATTTTTATTTTGTTCCATTAATATTTTAAGTATGCTGTCTTCATCCGTAAATGTTGTGACATTTAGATTTAAGACCAATAATGTAACTTTGAAATAAGAATTGATGTACGCAATGTGGATGATTAAGATCATCCACAATTGCGTACATCAATTCCTAGTTATGTTAATTACTTTTCTGCAGTCCGATTACTTCCGAGTAAAAAACTTCTGTTGCAACTGCAAGCATTTATTTATTATTTAGTAAATATTCTGAACTTGCAAGTGTATTGCCGTGTCCACACAGTCACGACTCCGTCTCTGATAGAGAGCCCGTATAGATTCGTGATTGCCCCGCGACAAGACGCTCGAGCTTCGCAAATTGTCCGCGCGATGTCGGTAATTGGAAACGCGCTCATCGCTCTATGTCGCGGCCTACAGCTTATCTCGATACCCTATTGTGTGGAATATTACTTGTCATGTCACATATCCGGCTCTTCACAATCTCTTCCATCTGCTAAGCTTTGATAGAGACATCTACGGATGGTATTTTGTTCACAAAAAAGAACAATACAATAGACATTTTATTCTGAAAGCCCCAGCAGCAGCTCATTCAAATCTCGCATAACATGTAAAAAATGTTCTCATAAAGCGTATGTAAGCGCTGTAAATGATGATAGTATTCAGTGCAAGTGACACAGCGAGCAGCGAATGGGAGCAAAGATCTTGTCTGAGTACAATCCACGTTATTTAGTGAGTGAAATAACGCAGCGACGCTCCGAATGTTTTCCATTTAGTTAAATTATGAGGAGCGAGAATATTGCGCTCAAACCTTTGTGCTGGCGCATGGCGCACAGATTGAATGACATCACGTTGACTTTTAATAACCACGCGATATTAATTCAAAAGGGTAGATACTTAAAGAGGTAAAAAAATATTGGACAAACGATGGTATGTCTTTCTACCTATATTTTACCCTAAAAATATGTTTTTTTTTTAATTATAATAAAAATAATGAAAAGGTTTAGTAACTAATTTGCATTCAAAAGTTCAGTTGTCATAAAACCTGGGTTTTAACCAGGTGTCCAAAGCACAAAAAATTTAACTGCTGCCTTTGAATACACCAAGTAACAGGTATTCGTAAACTCCCGCAGGTAACGGAAGCATAAAATGATTTTATTATGAAACTTCAGTTTACGGCATACTTAAAATGGGAGCCACTGAAATCTTAAAACGAAAGATAAATAAAATCTGCATCTGTTTTTGCTCTGCACTCTACAGATTTACCTCGTGCTATATCTATTGTCATACAACACCTTGGCGTTGAATGCAAACAGCAAATGACGACGCGATTTGCGTCCGCCTCGAGGAATCCTAAAAGCAGTAGACATATTATAATCGTCATCATCAACCTCCACTCAAACTCAAACTCAAACAGATTTATTCAAATAGGTCATAATCAGACACTTTTGCACGTCAATAAAGATACAGTACTGAGTCTACCGTGCGTTCGGAAAGATACCTCTACAAGAAGAACGCACAAGAAACTTGTAGGGCTTAATTTTTTCAACAGATAGTTTCACAATATTTGGTTTGATTACATTCGTTTTCTTTGAAGGTGCCGCGAGGCGGCTATGCAGAAGTTTCCAGGCATCTTTGTCCTCTATGTACTGGTTGACTTTATAATAAGCCTTCTTTAGTAAAGTAGATTTTATATAGGTTTTGAATTTACCCTCTGAGAGCCCAGTTATCTCTTTTGGGATTTTATTATAGAAACGTACACAATTTCCTAAGAATGTCTTTTTATTTGTTTTAGCTAATCTAAAGCTAGGTGCAGCTATTTTGTCTTTATTCCTAGTATTAAAATTATGAAGGTCACTATTTAATTTGAATTTATGTAAATTTTTACGCACATACATGATGTTCTCATAAATGTATAAGGATGGTAGGGTCAGTATGTTTATATCTTTAAATAATTCCCTCAGGGATTCGCGTGGACGCATCTCATAGATGGCACGAATCGCACGTTTTTGTAGTATAAAGATAGTTTCTATATCTGCGGCTGACCCCCACAACAGAATCCCATAAGACATCAAGCTATGGAAATATGCAAAGTACACTAATCTCGCCGTGGCTATATCTGTTAGTTGCCTAATTTTATAAACCACGTAAGCTGCAGAGCTTAGTTTCCCTGAGAGCTCGGTGATATGAGTGCTCCATTGCAGTTTAGAGTCTATATTTATGCCAAGGAACAAAGTTGCATTGTCAATATTGAGTCTTTCACCGTCAAGAACTATGATTGGTTCTATACTTCTGACGTTAGGCAACGAAAATTTCAAACATTTAGTCTTTTTCGCATTCAATAACAGATTGTTTGCTGTGAACCATCTGGATATATTTGCTAAAGTATTATTAACATGTACTAGTGAAGTATCCTTCCTATCAACTTTAAAAATCAATGACGTATCATCAGCAAATAGAACTATATCTGCTAGACCGTCGACCATGTAAAGCAAATCGTTAATATATGCCAAAAACAGGAAAGGACCCAAAATTGATCCCTGTGGGACTCCCATCTTGACAGGAGAACTAGCAGATGTGATACCATTGACGCTAACCCTCTGCTGCCTACTAGACAAGTATGATTCCACCAGGTTCAGGGCATTCCCATGAATTCCATATAATTCTAACTTGCGCAGTAACGTGCAGTGTTCTACACAGTCGAATGCTTTGGAAAGATCACAAAACACTCCAATGGCATCCTGTGAACTCTCCCAAGCCTCCAAGACAAGAGTCATGAGATGACAGCCCGCATCGGTTGTTGATCTACATTTGGTGAAACCATACTGGTTTGAATGCAGTTTTCTATTTCTATTGAAATGTGACAGCAGTTGGTTTAGCATCAATTTCTCAAAGATTTTACTTAGTTCTGGCAAAACAGAGATTGGCCTATAGTTTGAGGGATCTGTCTTACTTCCCGATTTAAAGATAGGAGTGATTTTACTTATTTTCATTAGTTCTGGAAACGTGCCTTTATCTATGCATAGGTTAAATAATTGTTGGACATACTTTACTCATCCAATTGGTACCGGGCATCTTTCGCAGTTCGTCATTCCACCTGGTCGCAGGGCGTATGCAAGCTGATAATAATCAGGTTTATAATGATTTAGGTAAATAATTATTTCATAAAAATTTGCTAATCTTAATTACAAAAAATAGGCATAAAATTGAGTTGTCATGATTCACGAGTGTGGCGATGGGAATGAGCGACTCAATTTCAGATTCAAATTCCATTTATTCAAATAGGTCTCAGAGGGACAGTTTGCGTGTCAAGTTATGAAATTGATCATTCCACGGCCATTACAAAGAACAACGTGACAACGTTTACTTTTTAACGTTTCATTATGGTTTGGCGTTCTGGTTTATCTAAATTGGACCTAACAAAATTAAAATCCGACTACCTATTAAATAATAGACGAGTGTAACCTATTTATAAGATAGCATAACATACAATCACGCCTTCTTTCCGAAGGGGTAGGCTGAGGTGTACCCAGGACTCAGTCCCATAGTAGGTACCTACATTTGGCCAGTATGTTATTGGTCTCATGTAATAGGGGGTGAGCCTATTGTAATTTACTGAGCACAGTTATAGGAAGGTATTGATATAATTCCTATTGGAAAATCCAATATTTAACACTGTACCTAACCTGGGGATCGAATCCGGGACCTCATGATCTGCAGCTACTGTTGAGCTTATGCCCACTACGCCACCGAGGCACCAACCTGATACACGCTTCGATTTAAAAGAAAAACATTGTATGTATTTAAACAGAAAGAGTAGATACCCCCAGTAAGCAATAAAAAGAGTCGATAAGAAACGAGACAACGAACGTATTAATTGCCATTTATCAGTTAGGTACTCGCAACACGATAAGGCACTACCTACACTCACGATCATAGTTTACATTTTATACGTACCTTTAATCACTAGATTTACGCATTGATATTATCTAATGGAAATCTAAAGAGCCCCCAATTTACGAGTATTATAATATGTATGTCAGGATCTTAGAAAGTACAGAGAAATACTCACTGCCTACTCAAATAGAAAAAAGGCTGCAATGTATGCATGTGTAATTTCTTCGTATTAGGCAGATATGGTATAAAACCATCAATAAAAACCAAAAAATGCGTAGTGAAGTTTACTCTCGACAAAAGCGAGCAAAGTTCACTAGCCTATTATATCAGCCTCCTTGTCGCTAAGTAATTTATAAGAACAATGTATTTAACATTAGTATATTAATTTATAATAGGATACCTGATGACGTACAATTATTAAAAGGAAATTTATTTAATAAAAAATTAAGTGACTGGCTATTATACAACTGCTTTTATAGTATTAAGGAATTTTTGGACTTTCGTGGAGATTTTAAATTTTAATAATATTTGCACGTCTGCTTGCAGGCTGAATGCAGTGCCATAGTTTTAAGATACCGAACAACCTTTGTAATATTATGAATTCTCGCAAATAAACATTTGATTATTGATTTGATTTACGATTTTCTGAATTTTTCTTTATATATTGAAATACTCTATAGTTAAGACATTTTACTTGGAAGTAAATTAAAAACAAAGTAAAAGTCTCACTCCACTGTCCTCCATGGGATGCTACAACCACACGAATCGCTATAATTTGTCTCACGTCTTCGTAGAAAATTTTCCAGACAAAGCTCTTTTCTCGTGGGTTCCACCCTAAGTCAGCGCAAGCAATTACGGAAGGCGGACGACGTCGCGCGACACAATTAGTGTTGAATGTTCGATGCAATAGTCAATTAGGGCCGCTTCCCGGAACCTATCCCGTCGCCGGTTATACGATCATCTGCTGTCTTTTAATCTACTTTACGATACTCTAATACCTTCACTGAGATAACTCTTGATTACCTGGAGACTACCTATAGCTCGATCAGGCCTACAGTAGTAGAGTCTTGTTAGGACAAGGACTACCTACCTATCTACCTAGATAGATAGATAGATATAAACTCTTTATTGCAAGAATTAACCTTAAAAATATACAATAACATAACATAACATACATTCACGCCTTTTTCCCGAAGGGGTAGGCAGAGGTGTACCCAGGACTCAGTTCTATAGTAGATACACCCACATTTCGCCAGTATATTATTGGGCTCATGTGATAGGGGGCGAGCCTATTGCCATCTACCGGGCACAGTTCCAGACTCCAGGCAGCTATTGAGATAATTCCTAATGGAAAAATCCAATATTTAACACTATGCCTGACCTGGAGATCGAACCCGGGACCTCTTGATTGGCAGTCGAGCATGCGCCCTCTACGCCACCGAGGCAGTCAATCCGAATATACAATGAGTGTATAACAAAAAATGATAATAGTGTAACAATTGGCGGTCTTATCTCTAAAAGCGACTTTCAGACAACCGTGTGAAGACTGTAACTGCCTTGTTGGTGTAATGGTTACAAGCGAGCTGAGCCGAGGGTCCATTGAAAGATCAGGCATACAGTTCGATCCTCCATTATGTATAATATTTCTCAATAAGCCTGGAAGTCTGGATATACCGGTTGATGGCAATAGGCTCGCCCCATTTTATATGGCCATCAAAACATAACTGACGTACGAGTATGTATGTGTACCTACTATGGGTATACCTCTGTCTAACCCTACAAGAAAACAGGCATGCTATCATGTCATACTTACTTATATACGTTGCTTTAACAGTATAGTGTGTAAACATTATAAGAGTTCCTACGCAAACAGAGCGACGGAAATTACCTTAAGTACGTAAATATAACTTTTAAGGCCTCAAAGATACATATATATACAGATATCCATACTAATAGTATAAATGCGAAAGCGTGTTTGTTTGTTTGTCCATCTCTCGCGTCACGACAGAGCATCGGCATGAAATGAGTTTTAGTTTGGAACTAGTTTGGAGGCTGGAGAGTGACATATATGCTCTTTACTGCGAAAAACATCTCATTCACATGGGAAAATCCACTATGTTGTATATTTGAATTCGCAGATGAAACCGCGGGCAACAGCTAGTATTGTTGTAAAGATTACATGTAAATTGTCAGTAACAATGGATACTGTTCGCAGTTGTGACAATGGAAACACACACACATAATACATACAGCGGTGTACTCGGAACCCAATTGACATTGTATTTTCATTATCTACTGAAGGCTTACATTACTAAAATTACTTAGTTCTAATTGATTAATTTTTTTTTAATTTTATCAGATCTTTATCTTTCCAAGCGCATGGTAGATTCAGTACAGTTTTTCTTCATTGACGTGCAAAAGTATTAGATTGTGACCTAACTCATAAATATTTTTGATTTTGACTTTGAATCAAATAGATCGGAATTTTATGGGAATGTGGTTTAAATTTTTATCAAAATAGGTCCATTGACACTAGTCAAGTTTTTGTATTCGGCGTTAGTTTAAGAAATAAGAAATAAACATTTTAAAAATTCCCTCTGTGTGGTGACCCTACCCTGTCTCGCAGGTTTAATAAAGTCCTACGTTCTAAGTCCTCAGTCCACTCCCTAACATATAATATTAATAGAACAAGCAATAACAATTCACACTCGTGAACTAATGTGTGTACATACGCACATATATAGTTAGTGTACTTAGTATACATTGTTGTGCGAACAGTGAACAGTTAATAACAGTTTTGTTTCGTTTGTGTATGTTGGTATCGACAGCCGCAACACTTGTCACAAAGTAAACGTTTGATTTTATGGAATAAAAGTACTGAAAATGTATGAAAATGGCTTTACCACTCGGTATACGGGTTTTAAGAAGTAAAATAATCATGTGTCTACTAGGTAATATGTGAGAAAAATTAATATCAAATTAATTGTAACGATTGCCTCGAAATAATATTATAGAATTAGTTTCTTAAATTTGACTGGTAATGACTTTACTGGTCATATGATATGCTATTTATTTTTGCTAATAAGTAATTTATACTGAAGATTATGTCGTAGACTGTTTTACGCAAGTGCTACGAAATCTCGTAGACCATAGCAAAGTGCTACGAAGATGGAATACAATCATTATTTTTAAATGTTAATGAGATTATAATGATGTAGTTTGTTTACATATTATGTCATATGAATATCTAAGGAAATTTAAAGTTGAATTCAATCCTTTATCATAGAAATACATTGGTATTTTGCATTCATTTAGGCGGGTTATTCGAGTCACGGCGACGCCATATTGAAACTATGAGAAATACGTACTCAAATACATACATTGCGGTAATGTTTGTGTTGCGAATGAAAAACCAATAGACCGTTGCATCGACAGACATACTATACTCATGTATACAATATATACAATGGATGACAAACCTACTTGTTACTAGAGTCAATATTGTGTAATATTTACTGACCCACGATACCTATTATTACATACATATACAATCACGCCTTCTTCCCGTTGGGGTAGGCAGAGGTGTATCCAGGACTGAGTCCATAGTAGGCACACTCACATTTCGCTAGTATGTTATTGATCCCATGTAATAGGGGGCGAGCCTATTGCCATCTACTACCTATTATTATTGTTGGAAATACTAAGAAATACCTATTTAAGGATCACAGAGTACGAGAAGTGAAGTACGAGGAGTTTCAACAGCTCATATCTCAGGGTGACAGGCGCAGTGTAGTGCCGCGCAGAATTTTGAATTTTAAAACACTGGGTGGCACTGTGTCTGATATGGGTAATCATGATGCTTACCATCAGGCACCTGATTTGCTTGTTTTGTCACTCGCTGTCAAAAAAAAATACAGACAATGATAGTTTCATAAGAAGGTGGACGGGTGACGTTTTAATATTGCAGTTGAAGAACTTGGCGTTTGGCCTAGGGTTTTATTTTCCAAATAAAACTTACATAGTTTAATCATACTTATACGTGTAAAAAGTAATCCCGACAGACTTAATAATAAAAATAATAATAATATGGGACTTCCACACACGGTCATCTGGTCCCAAACTAGGCTAGAAGCCTGTACTATGGTAACCAGATGACTGATATACATACTTATATAAGCTTATAACACCCAGACACAGATCAAACAGACATATTCATGCACACAAATGTTTGACCTGGCCGGGGATCAAACCCGGGCCCTGCGGCACAGAAAGCAGAGTTACTACCATCTGAGCCAACGAGGTTGTCGATGTCGACTTATCTTATATATTTATCTTTCCGAAGAGAAGTTATGAAAACAATAATTGTAATATTATATACTCGTATGATGATTTTTGGAGCACAAAACAAATCATGCGGATAAATAACCTCATGACATTTCAATCGCGATTGAAGTCAATTATTCATGCGAATGTTGTCGGGCCGACAACATTCGGTAGGACCGATCAATCAAGAGGGTCTCTTCTTTTGATTTTAAGTCGATGCTTCCAGTACTAATATTGTTCTGCCGGAGTTCGTGGCCGGTTAGATAAACTAGTACAGCATACAATAATGTTATTACACAAAGTAATGCAGTATCATTATTAAAGAAGTGTCAGCTTACACTGATAGATAAAGATAGATAGATAAATTCTTTATTATTACACCACATCTTAAAAAACTTAAAACTAAAATGGAACAATAGGAATATGTCTAGTGTAACAATTGGCGGTCTTATCGCTAAAAGCGACTTATAAAATGAAAATGTAGGTTTATAAAATTTTAAAATTCTCAAGATCTCAGTTCTTTTTAAAAATTAATTCACTCAATTCAAATAAGGCAATTAATCCGGCTAGCAGATGTCCCTGCAAGCCTTTATATCAAGATAGTTCTCTAATAGGCGCAGGGTAATTGTTAACATGCGACTGGCAATTGGTTTCATTAGAGTGATTTTAATAATAAATAGGAATTCCCGTACACTGCTTCTTTCATATAAAAAAATTACGGTCATAAAGATTTTATATAAAAGATTTATAACGATAATATTCTGCTGTGTCCGCTTCGAGAAGGTCGTACACCTCCGCATTGTTTGTGACCTTGTTTCTGTAACGCCCAGTTTAGGGGACCAACTAACCAAAAAAACAATTTTTAAAAATAAAAAAGGGTTAAGTGTGTTTGGTTTTATAAAGTACAATACATCCAGACCAGAAAATAAAAAGACGCTTCAGAGAGAGGAACATAAGAAAAAGGAAGAGATTATTTTCTGTCATTTTTACAATTTGATTTACATAATATCTCATAATATTATTATAATTAGCCTAAAGCTTATCAAGTCGTATTCAGTGGTCATTGTCTGTGGAAAGGATCATTGCAACCTGTTGCAATCTAGCAATTGCAAGTTGCATTCAGAGTTACGTAATAAGCATCCAGGCTCTGGGACGCCATTACCGGCTCGCGTTAATCTTCCTTTCGGCCCACCTTCCCTGAATAAATGTCTCTCACTCGCAATAATTCACAGCCCCAGTCTAACACTGAGACATGCACTTCTAAGTACGGTTCACGTACTACGTTACATTACCTACTGAATCTATTAAGCTACTTTTATATTGAAACCCATATAACCCATGTTTTAAGCAAATAAAATTCTTTATCTTTATCTTTATCTTTATCTTTGAAACTTTTAAATACATATTGCTGGAAAAGTGCCTTTATATAAATCTAGCATACTCATGAAATGATTCTGAATCAGAATGGGCTTTATCACGATACAACACAATACATTATTATCTTTACTTTTCCTGATACCCTTGGTAGCCCAATCACTAAGTTGTAATATCTTCTTCTAAATTATAATTTCTTTTGGGACATATCTTAATGAACTCTTTACTTATTACGAAAAACATGTTTTATAATTGAAATTAGGATCTTCCTCAGAGACAGTGACATTTACAAATTTTCTTCTATACTATTTCTGAGCTTTTCGAGTTGATGTGTTGTTAGGGGTGTATCCATATATCGTATTTCATGAATATTAATTATTTCAATGGAATCGTCCTCCTTACAGTTCTCTCTTTTATAGATCTCAGACAGAGTTGGGTAAGTGCTTGAGTTTAAACTGATAAAGTAAAGATGAAGGCGTAAATTTTAACACCTTTCATGTTATCAGCTGTTATCAGCCTTGGAATGAGAGATAAAGGGACTTTAAAGCTGTATAGTAACAAGATAACGTACGAATATTTTACTATAACTACTCTTTTATGTTAGTTACTTTTGAATATTATATCAAAATCACAATTGATGTACCCATAACAATATCAAGTATGGTACGTTTAATGTTGGCAAGTAAACGAGACGAGCGCGATATTTATAATAAAGAAGTCTTACTAATATTATAACATTTTTATCTAAGTATGTTTGTTACCTCTTCATTATAAAACTACTGTACCGATTGTGTAATAATTTAGTACGTAGGTAGTTTAGATACTCCAATAACACATAGGCTACATTTCAGCGAGTAAAACCGCGGGGTGCAGGTATTTCAATAATAAATCTCCATCAAAGTAAAAGGCTAGTGTACACTGTACACTCTCTCTCATTAATAACCCATGAGTAAGTAGTAGTAAGTACTGTGTTGTTGCAAGAAATATACCTCCGTTATGGTCTCGACGTCCCGCGGTAATTTCCCGCAAACAAATCTGCACTCGGCTTAATCTCTGCACTTAGTCTGCCTGGTTTATAGCAGGTGCTAATTCTTTACTTTATATACACACGTGTTGTTGTTCTTGATTGAATAATGAATAAGGACATTATGTATCTAAAATAATTATTTACGAATTTATTCTGTTAAGGTGCCTATGTCGGTTTTGTGATAGAAGTCGATGGCGCCTATGACTGTAATTTATGCCGGACTTTTAAAATCCCGTCCTTTGATGCATATTGAGTTATCTTAAAAAGTCATCTCATGTTTTACGACCATCTTTGGTTTTACGAGTAATCTCAACAGGAGTAGATATTTCATTAGTCCACATTCAGCTGAGCACCACCGCGCTGCGCCGTGTCTCTTATCAAACTGGCATCATTATTTTAAATACTAACCCAATTCGTCTCAGTTCATTTGAATTTAATGAACCACTCGACTTTTTACTGCCGAAATTAAATGACGAAACCCATCATTCGCTCCGGTGACTATTGTAAAAAGCTATAAAGTTCTCAAAGGGAACTACAGAGATTGAATGAAACACGTCACGCAAATAAATAATTGTAACTTGACACCAGCGATGAAGAGTAATTAGCAGTAGTACACGTTTGAGCGGTACGAGTGCGCACTAGGCACGTGGCGGCTCTGCCAGACACAAAGGCACATTAAAATGAAGAACGTTTTTGGTAATGCGCCCTTGGAACCTCAAGTGTCGTTAAAACCTTATTTATTGCGTCGCAAATTTGACTGAAACACCACCCTGCAGCGTTTAGTCGCAAGATATAAGATATGCTCTACACTCTGCTCCACAGTTTAAAGGGGCTCGTAAACGTTCGGGATCGTCCTAGAATCAATTACTCATGTGTCGTTCATTATGTGACAAGCGACTGAACTTTTATTTTATTTATGAGCCATTCAGTGAATGAAGACAGATTCGCTTCATTCAATTGTGTGGAAAATTTGAAACGATTTTCTCCAATATTGGCCAAAATACATGCATGAATATCTATATCGGTTCGCCAAAACTTTTCAATATTTCAAACGTGTGAGATACTAGAATACATAATGACAATGCCTGTTGATTATTTAATAATAATTTGAGCCGTTCCATGACTCTCGTAACCCATTTAAGGCACATATCATTTGATGTGCGGTGCATGTGCATGTGTTATCATAACTGATTGATTACATCAACATTAACTTGGCCCCTGAACTAGCAATCAACGATAAATCACCAATTGTTACAAAATTTTGTAAATACTGTATAATTTTGTAATACTGTTTAAAATAAAGTTCAATAGCGTTTGTTCCCATAAAACCGGGATTAAATGAAATTGAAACCAGTTAGCAGTTAAAAGAAAGCCTACGACAATAATAACATTCCAAGCTCGACTACGGAGGCAAGACGTCGAGGAAAAGTACCTTAACTAACAGTCTCGTCTGTCGACGTAGCGAATACCCAAATTAAAAGTTAGGGAATCTTATAACTTGCGTCCCAGCGCGAGCGGTCTGCTAACTGTGCCATTCCGAATATTGTTATTATAGGCGGTAAATACTCCGTATGGCTCTCCCTTTCAGGCTGATGTGATATCGCCTAAGTTGTGACACTTTCGGAGTTAGTATGCGGTTATGTGTGCAGCTAACTCTGACGTAACCTCTAGGGAAGCCGGCAATGATGGCAGTTAATAAATAATTCTGATAATAACCGTTATATTGAGGAGTTTCCGGCGTGTTGCGGGAACTGAACGAGACGATACTTCTTTATGAGACGAATTATTGCGGTATTTTCGCTCTGGATACAACAGCTGTTGTTTGGGATATATCGATGTTATTGGATGCTATAGCGAAATAATAATATTATCATCGCATCTATTTTTAGGTTCTTATTGTCGTTAGAAAGAGAAGAGCAAGAATTATTTTATGATTAGATTTCAGGTCAGCGTTTCAGCTGCATGCAGTAGAGACTAGGTCATTTACCTGAAGAGCTGCTGTGGACATTGGACAATTTAAATTTTCAAAGTACTGGAGTAGCGTAAATACAGAGACTCAAAGCGCAGAGCTGAAAATTCAGAGATATCATCACCATAATTTTTCGACCTATCTCACAAAGATTTCCAATTTCAAAAAATGTTTGTCCATCAAAGCGTGTGATCTTCGGCCGGTTTAATCTAATGGGAGTTCGCCTCGGAACAGAGAGGGTAGTTATAAAAAATCTATTTCGCGTTTGGTCGAACCGATACGATAAACCTGAAGCCGTTAGTGGTTTAACTGCGGGCGCAATACGAGTACAGGAAACCTTTATGGAAACTTTGCTGGAAACGAGGTAAAATCGGAATCGATAAATCGTGTTTTTATGCTAAAACAAGACAATTTACAATACACAAGCTTTTCCTCCGTTCCTCCTTTCTCCAGAAATAACAAGATTGTGTGCTTACATAAAACTTGAGTCGTCAATCAAACGTTTGTAATGTCTATTGTCCCTTCAATTTATAAGAGAGGAATGCGAACCAAGATGTATCTCCAAATAGCTCCTAAATTGGATTCTTTACAGCTATTAGGGCGATGACCGAGATATTAAATTCTGCGGACTGAAAATGGACAATTCTAGAATAAGTTAAGCTTAAAATGCTTGTAATTTCTTATTATACTCAGTACCTACATACTTTACAAGATGTCAAGGTGCCCTTCGGTGGCCGACTGTAAGTCGTGACTATAAGTTTTATGTTTTTAAAACAACTAAAGCTGAACTAAAATGTGTTTTAGGGTTCCCTCTTCCTTCTTTTTACTTTAGACAGTTGCCTGGAAGAGGTGAGACCGGCTATTGTTACTACACTATTTATTATAAATGCTTATTAGTTTTATGTTTTCTTGTTTGTGTTGTAGCAATAAAGAGTATTAGGAGTAATATCTATCTGGTTTTATTTAATTTGTCGTTATTTTCTGTATTATGGTATTAGATACTTTTTTAAAAGTTGTTATACTAAAGAGTCATCTACGAGTATCTACATTAATGGTCTATCTAAAGTTTATTGAGCGAGCAAGCGCGAAGCGTATCCGTTATAACGTTGCGCAAATATGCTATCGTATGTAGTCCGTCTGTCCATCTATCCATTCTGCTATTCTCCCCCAAATAGGGCGCATTTCTCAACCAATTCTTGCGAATTTTTTTTAAGACTATTTGATATTTATATATTTTTTTGTCAATGAGGGAGCATGGCTGCTGCTAATAAAAAAAACTTACAAATGTTCTGTGTCACAGCAAACCTGATACTGCCAAAGTCTACAGCTCACAGCGCCATAACTACACAGGGCCAGAAAGATGTGGTGACTGATTTGATATAGGAACAATGCAGTCAGCTACTAAATGCCACCTTCAGTAACTATGTAGTAAGTATATGTCACATTAATCAACTTAATGTCCCCACCTCAACCGCACCGTTCAATCTCTCACACTAGCCTCTCTACTCTCTAGCTTGACCACATTACAGGAGCTAAATGAGGTTTATTTTACATCAATACGTGCTCTATGTAGCGGCAATAGAGACTATGACTATAATAATTTTATGTATGGTCGTTTGGAAGAGTCATGCAATATATCCGATATCCTTCGTTACAATCGCGCGTGTGGCAAGATGAACGGTCGTTGGATAGGTACAGGATTTGTATTACAAGTACCTTCTAATATTTGTTAAAATAATATCGAATATCAAATCATTTTTAAGAGAAAAATAATTAAACCCACCCCTAAAAACATTGAATGACTTTAAAATGTAAAAATGTTAAAAATACTTATCGGAAAATAGAATCCATCAAAACATTTACTTCTTATTCAAATTATATATATGTATTCATTGTCCTCCATTGAAGCTCGTTTTATGAAATCTTCACAATAAGTTATAAAAACTTTAGTGACAATAATTTATAATTCCATTGCTAGCAATAAATATCGAAACTCGCGACAAATTGTTTCCCTTTGTGGTCGCAAAATAACATTAAATCAGACACAAAAACTACGAGCATTTGAGCGTAAATCTGATACGAATTGTAGATGATTCAATATTAATACCGTTTTACGATACAAAGCAAAAGAATACACGGAAAATATTATTTAAAAATAATTGTTTAATTCCCAGTAGAGCTATATTGAGGGTTTTGAGATTTTTCAACATTGTTTAAATGTATCTGATGGTTTGTTTAATTAAATCGGGCATTTTCGATAAAGCTGTGCTTTTATATACAATACAGAACTATTATAATATTAAGTCGTATTTCGACGGCTGGCCACCCTTTACCTTAAATCAATGGCTGGCCACGCTAAAACGTCCTAATCTTAACGCTCTATCTTACCATTGTTTTGATATTTGACGCACCTTCGAGCCGAGCCGTCATATAATACGTTGATACTTTTAGGTACTTACACTGTCGCTTTGCAAATAAATGATTATGATTGTGAACTCAGTGCTTCTTGCACTGAGTTCTTGCTTGCACCTATATAAATAATTTTGTCCCACAGAGCCTGTTACCTGTTGATAAGTCTAGGCGCAGCTCTTTTATATCAAAAGTAATATATCATGCCACCTGTCAATTCACACTAAAACATCGCCAAAAACTGACAAAGCTTTTCAACTAAATCCATCATTTTTTATCCAAATTGATGAAACCGATGGTGTGCGTGACAGAAAAAATTGCAATCGTTATTTTTTAACAATATCATTTTTATGAATAAAATATTTTTATGCATAAGTTTTTGATAACATCTATGGAAAAAGTATCAATTCCATATGTTGTTGGGATGGCCTTTCTTTTCGATTGAGTGCCGCCGCGCTGGCACCGAGTAAGTTATGAGGTGTAGGTACAATTTATCTGAGAGGTTATATAAATTTTGCAAATAAGATCCGAGAAGTTCGTAACAGTACCGATCAATGTTACAAATGAAGACAAGATAAAGGTAGGTAGTTATTGTAATAAAATAATATTTATTGTTTGACGTGAGAGAGTGAAGTTGTATAAATACGATCATGAATGTCGTATGGTCGTCCTTGAGCCGGGGCAAGCAGGGTCGGCGCGAGTGCGTGGCGTGAGGGGCATACTGTAGGTACATGCGGGACGGGCCCTCGCCCCCTCAATTACCAGCACAAAGACTAAAAGTTCCTTTGACGCTGTACGTTCACCAGTAATTAATTCCTTTACAAAACTCGACTTCATTCGCAATTAGTCTGACGAACCTCTGTCTGTCTTGGTGGATTTATTTTATTTACATCAGTTGCCACCGCGTAATTTATTATATTTACCGTTGCAAAGCTGTTTCACGCTTCATAACCAAAGCTTTGAGATAATGTATACTTTTGTATACAACTTATATTAATTAAGTAGATGAGTAGACAGAGAGACAGACTAGACACATACACTGCAGATGAAGTGCAATTTAGGTTTTTACTTATTTTCCTTGCGAATGTTTTTGGGCCCAAATAGTTTTACTCTACAATTATTTCAATATGTTTTATCGAAGAGGAATATCGATTAGACATTATCAGATAAATTGACCTGTCTATGTTTGCCTCTTCATCTGATCGTCATTATTCTCGTATAATATACCTCATATGCATATTATAGCTCCTTAGTTCTTGGATCAAGGGTACGCAGACGCTCTCAGTTCAGTAAGCATTATGCTAATGTTCACAGGGTGAAGCTTTCCATAATATTATTATAATAACTGGCACTCAGTCATGCGGTTTGTAGTCTGATCGTCTGTTGAGGTTTATTGCGAAAGGGTTTCAGATAGATACATAATTTGCTTCTAATAATCTACTTCATTATACCAGATGGATAGGATGCACTGATGTTTATAATGCAGAGCTTTATGTCATTAACGAGTAATCTAGGCAGATAATAGCCTCAGGATGACATTATTGTTCTCTGTGGACACTATACTCCAACTATAAACCTTGATAACATACGAGTACATAGCTATACTATATTTGCAGTATTGAATGATGGCCTCGGTGGCATAGAGGGCGCATGCTCGACTGCCAATCAAGAGGTCCCGGGTTCGATCCCCAGGTCAGGCAGTGTTAAATATTGGATTTTTCCATTAGGAATTGTCTCAATAACTGCCTGGAGTCTGGAACTGTGCCCGGTAGATGGCAATAGGCTCGCCCCCTATTACATGGGACCAATAACATACTGGCGAAATGTGTGTGTATCTACATGGGACTGAGTCCTGGGTACATCTCTGCCTACCCCTTCGGGAAAAAGGCGTGAACGTATGTTATGTTATGTTATGAATGATGGCCGATCAAAGCGCCTGCAAGCTATGTGGGCGAATGAAATAAAAGAAATATACCCAAATACAAAAATAATACAAAAATATGGGTTTGCATCAAACACGTAAATTGAAAACATTGGTATTCTATGGATAAGATTATAATTTTATAGGTAAAAAAATTCTTAAAATATTATAGGAATGAACCTTATAAAATTATGATGGTTAATAATTGTTACATAATCACTATCACCTTTATTTTTTACAAAAAACTCATATGGAACAACCTGATGAAAAAGAAAAAAAATGAGAAAATTGCAAAGTTGCATGGTGGAATACTGGTAAAGTCGTAAAGTTCTAAAACAAAAGATTTATCACAACGAAAAGAACTATATTTGCAAAGCATTTTTATTGTCTTTGTATTCTGTGTGAATTGGCGTCCATAGTTTGATATCTCAATATTCGAGAAGGTAGCGTGCTACGTGCATATGAATGGCGCCGGGTGCTTTTTACGCTCCTTTAAATTGGAAAATTGAATGCTCCTATTGTAGCCCCAGTCATAGTGGGGGAGAGTCCGACCCTGCCTTACATCCGGTGTTCCGTATACAACGCGCTCCGGCCAATTAGCAATTGTGAAAAAGATTACTTTTGGGTCATTGGAGCACCGAGTGTATGTATTATTTGAGAGCAAAGTTAAACATTCGTTATGATTTTCATTGGACTGAATTCGTAAACAAATTTCGGTGCGGCCTTTATTTTTGGAATAATTTTATTCGGATTATTTATTTACATAATATTATGTGTTATAAATGTTTAGCATGTTTCCAGAGATTCTATTATTTTCTAAGTATTCATTGTCTCAACTTCATCTATTTTTTATGAAGAAGGATACAATTATTTAGAAGTTAAAGATAATGAGACAGTTTAGGTATTTCGTATCATATTATACTAGGTTTATCCCGCGCGGCTTCGTACGCGCACTTCGGTTATTTAGGCAAATTTTCCTTGAAATAGAGATGAGAAACTGTTGAAAAAGTTTAGTGGACCGAGTTTAATAAAATATGCAAGTGTATGTGTATTTAGTCAGACCCCAGTTCAAACCCCTTAGAATTTTCAAATATCCTTTCTTAGCACACTCACTTCACGAACTGAAACTATATTCCAAATTTCAAGTTTCTAGGATCAGCGGTTTGGGCTCGGGGTTGCATGTCAGTCAGTGAGTTATTTAGAATTTTATATTATAAATATAGTGATTATGCAGTATCCATTTTTTTTTTTTTAATTGGCAGAGTGCCTTTATTGAAAAAAGACTAAACAATAGAGCTACCTACTTACTACCTACCCTAACTAAATACACTATACCATAGAACGCTTCGAAAATCCACAGGCCGACATGCCAGCCTATAGAAAATCCAAGTGCTCTAAACCACTGTCAGATGGCAGCGTACCCAAGATACTGGCGGCATTGCCACGTTGAATAGCAATGCTTATACGTTGAGCCAGATAAACGCCAGCATTTTGATCACGCGTCGCCTCGACCAAGCGCTCAGATAGATTTTTGAAAATGCGATGAGCTCCCGGCCCCCACGGTCCCAGAGTCTCGACTCCAAACGGTTCAAATATGTAACCGCTACCGAGGTTTGCATACTTGCCCCGCTTGCGTTGCTCGGCAGAACCCGCCGCCGCACCAGCCGTACCTTGGGTCTCTGGTACATGTGACGGCGCTAGTGTGTCAACGCAAGTAGCGTCCCACACCAGCGGCCGTCCCAGCTTCCAAGGAACGAGGGTCATACCGTCAGGTCTTTTACCATCGTCACGCATCAAACCGTTCGGTTCGAGAACGGCTGGTACATTGGCGCTGGCAAAAGCCCGGCGGATGATGTCGTTAAGGCTAGCGTGGCGGGAGATCCGGCCAGCACTTCGAGAACATGAGAGACCGTGGTGACCGCGTTCGTCGACGGCAGTACCACACTGGCAACGGTGACCTACATAGCAAGGTGCACCCAAACGCAAGCTGACAGCTACACGAAAAGCAGATGGATCTAATAGATTGCCAGTATTGAAAGATGGGATTGCTTGCAACCAAAAACCAGATTCCCTAACAGAGACTGCCAGGAGTCGGGCCTTGTCTGTGGAGTTGGCGCACGTTTGTATGAGACAATTCCGTACCAACGCACAGAGGGGCCCATCCCACAGTCTCTGTGAAGATGGTAGTTTAGGTAAATCGGTATTGGGGCAAGCCGCAACCCAAGCACTCTTTGCCTCAGCCAAATTAGAAACATCGAAAGCTCCTAAAGAGGGGACTCGCGAGGGAGCGAGGATTTTTTGAATTAGGTTGTCCGAACTGTGCACTGAGGACAAAAAAGCCGGGAGAGCGACACTTGAAATTTTGCGGACCCCTAAGCCTCCAAACCTGACGGGTAAGGAGGCTTGAGACCAAGCCCTGTCATCCAAGTTTAAATTTAATACAGACATTAGGGTATTCTTTATGACATTGTCTAAGCTTACGAGAAGTTCATTGTGTTTCCACAACGGACAACATCGTAAAGCATACGTAAATTTTGGCACAAATAAGCAGAATCTGATAATGGTGAATGCCATATGGGCATTAATTTTCAGTAATCTGTCCGAAGCTGAGCTGAAATTTTGAATTTTTTCATCTACGAAAGATGGGAATGATTCGTCGAGAATCGGGGAACCAAGGAGGCGAAGGGAGCACTTATCAACAACTTTAATGTTAGGTGCCAAACGGTTGAATTTTGCATGTGTCAAATCTCTATCCAAACAGGTATTCGAAACAAAAAGTTCGCATTTTGAGAAATTTAGTTCCAAACCAATTTGACGGAATTCGTCAATAAGTGTTTTTAAGTCATCAAGAACAGTGTCCACATCACCTCCTAAAGTCCCGTCGTCTAAGTACCAAACATTAAGTTTGGACTTAAGACGCCGAATGATTGGATGGATGGCAAGACTAAAAATGGCGGGGCCCAGTGGATCACCCTGTTGACAACCCACAGAAGATAACAGTAGGTTATTTTTGAAAACTAATTTAGTGGGATTCCCATAACATTGCCAAAGAAAGTTAGCGATATCTGGAACTTTATGTTTTACTTCGGTCAACAGGGCCCCTCTGTCCACTGAATTAAAAGCATTCTTCACATCCACCTTAAGCAAGACCTCACCACAATTTTGAGCCAAAAAAGTGCGAAGTGAATGAACAGCTGCCTCACAACCACCCCGCGAGCCAAAGCCCAGCTGTACCGGTTGAAAAAGATCGCTTAAGGTAGCGAACTTTTTACCACAACAGACTTTGGCCGCAAGGCGGCGGTAAGTCATGCCGACCGCAATGGGTCTGATGCCACCATCTTTTTTTATAAGAGCGCACAAATTTGCGCCATATAAAATATCAGTGATATCACCGTTGACCCGGCCTGCCAGCATCAAGTTCACTAGATCCGTCAAATCCTTCAAAAGGGCTTCGCCAACCTCACCAGAGATACCACATAATAGGTCTTTGAGATGTTGAGGTGTTAAGCCGTCAAGGCCACCGGCGGAGCCGCTTTGAAAGGACATGGCGGCTCCAGAGACCTCACTGGGAGTCGCCTCAACAGCGACCTCACCGTGAGGTGGATCAGGTATGATAAGGTTACCAGCTGCAGGTGGATGCTTGTCCTGTAATGATTGAAAAATTTTACGAGTGTTTGGCGCTACAGAGTCACTGGAGAACAGGACTCGAGCTGCTCCTCTTATGTCACCATCACTAATTTTGTTTTCCACATGTTTCAATATTGCCGAATCAATGTGTTGTTGATTAGAATTTTGTTTATTGTTTCGCCTATTATTAAGCGGAGCAATAATATTATAATTTTGAAAATGCGTCTGATCTTTGTACTTCACACAATTTTGCTTCACTCTACGGGTGAGTGAAACGTTGTTGTTCGGATCAAAAGGTACGTGAAGTACATGGTAAGGAAACAATAACAAGTGTTCCCAGGCCTGGATAGAATTTTGAGACACTACGTGTCTGATTGCGAATGAAAGTGATTGTGCCACAGAAAGGCGAGCACCACGCGGGATGCGTTTTAGAACCGGGACATTATTTTTGTATGAGCTTATTAATTCCCAAAACGGTTGGGAAGTAATAGGAGTGCTCGTAAAACCAATTTCTTGATTTGGAACCGGGGCCGAAAGGGGAAATTTAGGGACATGACATTTTGTGCGGTGAATTTTCAGACCTTTCTGGCCCTTAAAATAGCGCGCCTGGGGACACTCCTGGCACAGCACGAGCCCCTCCTGCGACACTGTAGCGACTGCATTATCGGCACGCTGCATCCTGCGCCGAAATGCAACAAGCTATTTACAATAATAAATAATATTTATCTTATTATCCCTATTTGACGCTGTCAGAAGGGACGGCAGCTGTTGCGCAGCCGGGATGCGCCGTTGGCATGGAAACAGAAATATCTAATTAGCAGCAAGCTGAAGTAAATATGTCAAGAAAATAAGATAATATTATAATGATGAAAAATGAACCTAGGCTCTAGCGCTAGCACTACAAATATTACCTTGCAATAATTGTTGCCAAAACTATTGTTTTCAAGACACAGTGTGTCCTGAAAACTGCAGTATCCATAATATGTGTGGATGTGAGAAACGTTCATGTCTCCGAACTCCACACTCCACGCGCATGACTAAGAGTGATGGTTTAGTTTTAAAACTTTGTGAGGTAAGTACTTATTTTAATAAATTAGTAACATAGTACACAATATTTTGGGAAAGTTTCATAAGAGTTTCATTCTTAATACCTATTTAAATTTTTTACTGCATTTCATCATCTTCATCATCTCGGCCATAGGACGTCCATTGGAGTCCGGTTGTAAGCGGCCTGCCTCCAGCGTGTTCCTGCCGTCTTTATCAGATCGTCTGTCCACCTTGTGGGTGGTCGTCCTACGCTGCCCTTGCCGGTCCGTAGTCTCCATTTGAGATTTTGATTGATTTTTATTATTATTATTATTATTAGTATTAAAGATACGGATGTCGTGCCGCAAGGATTTGGAAATTCGTCTATTGAGCTGCCTATATATAATATATTTTTGTTTAATTGTTTTTGTAGTGGTAGGCCTCTTTTGCAGGAGGTCGCCTGGGGAAGTACCACACCTTTGCCAGTTATTCATCTGCCAAGCAGTAATGTGCAAACATTACTGTGTTCCGGTATGAAGGGCAATGTTACCAGCGAAATTACTGGGCATGATGAGATTCAACAACTCATATCTCAGGGTGACAGGCGCAGTGCAGTGCCGCGCAGAATTTTGAATTTTGAAACTCTGGGTAGCACTGTGTCTGATATGGGCAATCATGAAGCTTACCATCAGGCGCCTGATTTGCTCGTCTTGTCATTCATTATCATAAAAAAAAAATCGGAATCTTATCTGGAATCTTATAATAATTGAATCGTTATATTTATATTATGTAATATTATGTAATTGTATTTGGTTGTCAATATAATCACTCGGACTTGTTTATAAGAATTTGCTGGATAGACTATGCCTCTGGGCTTAGCTATCAAGCGCAAGTTAAATTTCCCTATCTGTCCCTTGTGAATCCTTTTTTTGCATTATAGTAACAAACCAACGTAATATAATAAACATCTGAACAACTCGACTTCACCAATGACCTTATAAAAAGTGTAGGAACACGTTCAAATGTGGGTGAAACCTGACCCAATTGTACAAAGATGTAGTAGTACAAAGATAGAGAAAGGAATGCTGAGGTGGTTCGGACATGTGGAGAGGATGGATGAAAGGAGATTAACAAAAGAGATTTATAAGGCTAGTGTGAATGGTCAAGTCGGTAGCGGTCGACCTAGGCGTACCTTTCATGAACAAGTTGACGTTGTTCTTAGGAAAGGCCAAGTCAAAAGTACCTACAACCGACGAGCATGTATGAAAAATGTCATGAAAGTGAACGAAGCGAAAGTTGTATGTCAGGATCGTAGCGGAGGGAGTGGTGGTAAGTGGAGGGAAATAGTCTCTGCTCCTGTCTGCTGTCTGTCTCTCTCGGGAACAAGGCGTGACTGTATGTATGTATACTTAAATAACGATTATTGTAAAATGTATTTAGAGTTCGTTGGTTAGTGCATATCAATAAGAAAGTGCCCTTTCGTCCTATCTACGAGTAACGGCCCTTTGACCCTTCTAGTAATGCCTACACGAGACGACACAGAACAATTTGCACAGGAAGGGTACTCGATGATTTTGAAACGACAGTTATAGCTTTGGTACAGTATGAAGAGCATTTGCTAAATATTTATAAGTTTTATAATATTATTTGAAAACTAGGTAGAGGCACTCACTAACTTAAAATCTTAGTTCAACAGCGACTTGGCTTAGTCTTGGCGCAGACTAGGCTTAATGGTAGATTTTTTACTAGATATTATACTAGATACAAGTACCCACATTTTATCATACTAACCGACTAATAATATTATCACTAATGCTTTTATTTTATCATAAAAATAAACATTGTAGCCGTTTGGACTACGTGACGTTCTACTACGACTCTCTACTACGTTCTGTTACGTTATGACTACGTTTGGACGGTATTAAATAAAAAAAAGTAATATTATAATATTACTTTACTTGCCTCAAGTGAGTCGGGCAAGTGATATAATAATGGAGGAACAGTTAGTATCGCTTGCTTGGGAAAGCTTCCATATTCTCTAGTATACCTACTACATATTCGTACACTGTAGTTGATAGTTTTAACTAAAGTACCCAAGTATTAGGCGCTTCACTTGAAAGCCAATCCAAGTTCGACAGACAGACTTTATGCTCGATTAGATTTCTTTGCTTTGACCACAATTGGACTCAATACGAGCATAGATTTGATATGGGTCTGTCATCGACCGTCGCCCGCGCTCTATCCAATAACTATTGGATTGGAATTAACTTTGAAAATCGTTAACGGGCTTATATCTAGACGGTATTGTATTCGCTAAAATAGTATTTTCAGCGATTGTTTTAAGAATTCTAAGGGCCTAGCACCAGTTGGTTTTGTAAATCGGAATCTTATCTGGAATCTTATAATAATTGAATCGTTATATTTATATTATGTAATTGTATTTGGTTGTCAATATAATCACTCGGACTTGTTTATAAGAATTTGCTGGATAGACTATGCCTCTGGGCTTAGCTATCAAGCGCAAGTTAAATTTCCCTATCTGTCCCTTGTGAATCCTTTTTTTGCATTATAGTAACAAACCAACGTAATATAATAAACATCTGAACAACTCGACTTCACCAATGACCTTATAAAAAGTGTGGGAACACGTTCAAATGTGGGTGAAACCTGACCCAATTTCATCTCCGAGATATATATGTAAACATGACGTGCTCTTTCTTGTTTTTATCGCAGCAGATTTCCCTTAAAAGCTACGTTGGGGAGACCACTGACGTCATAACACGATGATAATACCACCTACAGACATATTGTGTTGTAAGACGGAACAAAGTTATCTTCCTTTTGAACGTCTAACGTCAAAGTTAAGTTAACTTTTAATCCTATGTGTAGAGAGAAACTTTAATTAATTTCATCCAAGTATGAGTTCATTTATGAAATTACTCAAAACGAATAATTAAATTTGCGATTATGAAAGAACGCGATGTGAAAATTCGCTACTATGAAAAAATGCTTTTGTGTAACTTGACGCACAAATCCTCTGAAGTAAGCTAGTGAAACCGTCGGCAAGTTCATCCGATAGTATGTTAAGAGGTACACATTACTCTTGGAGACAATTTTGAGTTCTAAATTCATAATTAAATGTGAATCCTCCCTCGGCTGCCATGAATGCAAATGAGATACTTTGCTACTCGAACTTTAACTCACACCGCTGACTAAACCCTGACTTGAAAATTCCGATTTTATCACTATTCAACTAACACTAATAACATATTATATCTATTAAATGTTATGTCAAAGATCTTAAATATCACACTTGGAACTAGACAAAGCGGTGCGATTTTCTACTTTAAAATCGTAACAAACGCCTCCTTAAGCCGCGTCGTCTTCAAGACGTTGTTTGACTCCCCCCTCCACTCGTATCTCTAGTTGTATTGTGTTGTATTGTTGTTGTATTGTGATAGCACAGACGTGGATACAATGAAAACAAGGCCAATGTTCCAATGTTAACTCATGTCGGGGTTTAATATAAGTTCGGTGAGTCTTGGACGATTTAAAATTATTGGAGCAAAACGAACGGTCACTTGACGAAACCTATAAGAGCGGACTCTAGTTCCGAGTCCCTGTCAACGAAGACTTTGTCAACCGGCTGTCGAGCTCTCGGCGCTCAAGCCGCACTTCTCGTGTGTATGTGCATGACGTATTTCTATAAAAAATTTAATTCTCGAGCTACCGCCGCCATGCCAGGAGCCATCCCACCGTGTATTTTTGCTTTAATTATATTTTACTTCAGCGCATTAGTGACTCTGAAAACGTCTCTACGGTGTGCGATTCTCTCTCTTTTGTGAATATATCTCTGAAACCGCTTCAACTTTTAATGAAAAATTGTTTCATCTTTGCATAAAAGTTTAATTAAAGATTTTTCATTTATAAAAAGTTCACTCGAGCGAGTAATACAGTTAGTTGAACTAGGCCGGAACCGGCTCAATACATTAAATTTTTAACGCGATGAGCACATGAAAACTCGTATGCATTTGAATGGGACTAGTGAATCTGTCGGCTCAGCTAACATAACAAAGCATTTTCATTTCAGCTACAAAAAATACCATTTGGAAATTAACAAAGTTGTGAGCGGCGCTACATTCAAAAAGCGGAATAAATGTTAATACAATTGGCTGCGTGCGTCTGTCTCTGTGTTGTGTGACGAGAAGGAACAGGCAGCGAGCGTGCTCACACTTCTCCATGTATCATTGTGCCGCGACGCAACATTAGCGGCACACCTGTGTTGTTAGCGACACGACGTCGCGAGAACCGCTCACATAACTCTATAACGACATAACCACACAGTTCGAGTCCCAGTTCAAGCTCCTATTCATACTTAACGACTCGCGGATCACAATGTTACTACCTGGTCTTTCAACTATTTGTAACGTGCGCACAAAATATATAATTATTATGTACAAAGATATTATCGTATAAACATTATGCTTACTTGTTAATATTGCAGTGTAGAAAATCCACACGCTGTGATTCTAAAAGGAGATGCAAAATATTTGCTGAGTTTTCGGTTCGCCTCGCCTCTTTGCAAAAGAATTAGTAAATTTTGGCGCATGAAGCCTTTACCAGCAATCCGAAAGTACTGCGATATTGGAATTTAAAACTAGATGTCGGAGCTTTTCTGTATCGTTTCCCCGAGAGCAGGAGGTTAGCGAGAATAGCGAATCAAGCTTTTAAAAACATTCATATTGGAATTTGAAAGCGTTGCTGTAGAGCAAATAGAGTAATCTGTTTGTAAAATCATTTGAAAAACTGTCAGGTGCTCTCTGTTCAAACTTTCCTTTGTTCCTAATTCTTGAGGTTTACCAGAATCTTATCTTGTAGAAGTAAATCTTCTCAACTTTTCAAAGTCAAAAACTACTCTGTAGTAAATCAAACAAAAACTAACTTCTAGCAAAGAAATTGTGGAGAAATTGTCGCCCGAAGGAACAGACAGACAAATCGACGTGAATGTAGACATGTCAATGCCGTGAGGTTCACTGGAAGACTCGCGAGTCTTACCTACTAAAGAAATTCGGAAAATAAATCTAGCGCTCTCGCCGTTGTCGCGATATTCTCAAATGCTTTGTGAGAAATTCCGATCGAGAAACCACTTTCTATGATAGCTTTACAGATTTATTTAATAAAATATTGGGAATTACACATACTCGTATCTATAAAATGGAATCGTGATCGCGTTCGATTTACTGAAATACGCAGCATATAAAACACCTTATGCCTTTTCAACATTGTGTTTAAAGTCACAGGATATTTATAGAAGTATGTATAGGTAGATAGAGTACGTTAGTTCGTTGGTACTTTCTTTGAAGTGTGCCCTAACACGCCAAATTTTCGATTCGATTCGATTCATAAGCGTCGATCAGCCTTAGACAGCCTACAAAAACTGCATGTACTATTCTTATATATCTACAGCAGTCTTACACATTGGGAATCTATGGCCTGTTACTGGCAAAATATTTATGTATGTGTGCAGGAGCCTTTGTATCAAGGTCTTAGAACTTTGTGTTCTACAGTTCTGTAGCAATTATTATAATCCTGTTCTAACAAGCACTGGTGAAATGTTCCTACTAGCACTCAGACCACGAGTAACTTTAACAAACGACTAGTTCCTAACTAACTGTAGAATATTCTACGTAAGATCCTTGCTCATCTCAGCCAAGTCTGGGATTATCATATAATGCTTCAACTTGTCGAAGAAATAATTGAATAACTTATGATTAAATGAACATACATACAAATGTAGCCATGTGGGTTGGCCAAGTTAATATTGAGTCACGTTTTTAATCAAAACGTATAATATTCGTCAGCTATGCGTCTTTGATTAAATATTCACCTTGTGATATGTGAAGGCTGAAGACATAATATAGTCTTTACTGGTACATATCTAACTACTTAATAATTTAACGCGTCACAGTTACGGCTTGTTCTTATCTACGGTTTATTAAGGTAACATTCGGCGGCCGACTATTGTCAGCGACAGTAACTCACTGTTGCGGTGATGATATAGTATTATACTTGATGTAGTGTTACCGTAAGCGTCATTCCATAGCCTACTGCAACTGCATAATGCATACAGTCACAGATTTTTGTCAATAACATAGAAAACGCATACAACCGGAATAGATGGGAATCTATGGTGAAGGTGTGATGATGAATGATGATAGAACCGCAGTCGTGGCAGTCGGCCGCTGAATGGCACCCTTAATCGGTGTTTACCTACAATCACACAGCGAGAATAGACATTAAAATAAATAATAATGTTGGTCGCACAGAGCGCAGCTAAATACCGCGGCCTCCATTATTATCGAGGCATTCAGGGTAATTTATGTGGTCATAAAAGTTTTAATGCACGATCGTACGCTACGCCGCTACGCCCAGCTACCGGCGGACTACGCTCACACACAATACGACTAAATTTCTGCTAAATATTAGAATTAAACGAGTTTTATAATTGTACAAGTGTACTGGTGATACATTTCATGGAATAATGGAGATAAGTACAATATTTATTATTGACCGAACAAAGCGCGGTCAAGTAAGTCAAACAAATACCTATATGAATATGAATCAAATCGGTCCTTGTAACAATGTTTCACAAAAAAGTCTAGTAATACTTAAAGATATGCGTCTACCCCTCAACCTTAACAACTTGCAAATGAAATAATTGCGTAATTCTCCAGAAAAAAAAAACAATCGATTTGCCATACAAATTTGCTGATCAGCTGATCTATTTTGTTTGAAAGTTGTTCAGTTTGACGGGTAGATATTATAGGTGTAGGTGTATGTCTAAAAGTCTCAGTTCGCTACGAAAACTACTATAATATATTATTATTGTCTACCGTTGTCATACAAATCTGTACTTATATTTTACAACATTTGTATACATGGTTATTTAATTCTAATATATATGATTTTGATAAAGAATTCTTATCAAAAAATAATTTGTAATTGCTTGTGCGTGGAAAATTGACCCATTAATTTATAAGTATTTAATTCATGACATCTAATTTGTAATTGACATTGTTAACTCATTTTTAAGGATAAGATTTTTGTTTGTATTTTGCATGCTATATAATACTATAATTAGCTCAACATGTCTAATGCTTCTTATAATAAATCAATAATATTTTAACATCTCAAACACCATGTTGAAAGGCAAATGTAGAATTATGAATTATTATGAATTATATAAAAAATTCAAAGGCTTTAATGACCAACCGACACACTCACTAATCCCTTCGTCTTAGAATGATGAAATTTTGCACATGGTGTTTCATTATGGCAAAGACAAGGAATTCCTAAAATTTCCACGAGAATGAATTCGCGGTAAATATTTAAACTAGTACGATACAAGTTAGCTCATCTGCATTTCCTCTTGTAAAGTTAGTCTTTCTTGTAAAGCTGTAAACTTTGTACGCAAGTGGGCACATTTGCGTGTGATATTTTACGAGCGGACGTGGAGTGACCGTTTTATCATTTCTCCTAATAAAATGAAATTATGAGACGCGTTATCATGGACGGTAGAATTATATGCAGTGGCCTAACTTGGGATATCTTTATATTCAAGATATTTCCTTTACGAAACGATATTTTCCATTTAATATCGATTGATGTTAGAGACTTGCAATTTGTATAATATAGGATTGCGTAAATAAAAATAGTACAACCCATTTTCCTTTTCCCATAAGTGTGGGATGAGGCGTACCCAGGATCCAGTCCCATAGTAGGTACACCCACACTTTGCCAATTGTTTTTAAGTCCCATATTATAGGGGGCGAGCTTATTGCCATCAACCGGGCACAAATTTAGACTCCAGGCTGCTTATTGAGAAAATTTCGAATGGAAAAATTTAATAACACTTTTTGCCTGACCTGGAAATAGAACCCAAGACCTCGCTTCAGCAAATAGGGCTTGCGATCACGACACCCGAGGCAAGAGGCCATAAATAAGAACCAAATGGAAAATAGGGTACCGTCTGCTAGTTGAACTATGGCCCATTCCGCGGTATGTATTTTATTAGACGCATTACTGAGGGCTTCGTAAAAAGTTAATTAGCATATTAATGTCAGCATTACATTAGACAGGCATCAAGCTCTTACATAATTAATCCGACATGAAAGATAAATCAGCAAGCTCTTTCGCCGCTGCTAATTTATGATCATTTTATGGCCGAGGATTATAGAAGAGGAGTTATGATAGATGGATCATAATAATACTGATAATAATATACTGTCATTTTTTTTTATGACATTGAGTGACAAGACTCATCAGATGCCTGATGGTAAGCATCATGATTGCCCATATAAGACACAGTGCCACCCAGTATTTTAAAATTCAAAATTCTGCGCGGCACTACACTGCGCCTATCACCCTGAGATATGAGTTGTTGAATCTCATCATGCCCAGTAATTTCGCAGGTAACATTGCCCTTCATACCGGAACACAGTAATATTTGGACATTACTGCTTGGCGGATGAATAACTGGCAAAGGTGTGGTACTTCCCCAGGCGGCCCCCTGCTAAAGAGGCCTACCACTACAGTCATTATGAATATTATTATTATGATTGTGAATGAATCCTGGTAAAGGCACTTCCTACTCCTTCGGGGAAAGGGTGTAATGTTATGTTACAATCTTATACAATCCTTCCGACGCATGGTAGAGATATTAAAAATATGACTCCAAGGTTTCCAGCAATAATAGCATAATATAAAACTATAATATTAACATATAAAGTTAATGTCATAATGCCAAAGTTAATATGCAGATGTAGATGGTATAGGAAGGAATGCAGCTCTCATCAAGCGTGTATGTGGATGCAATCGAGCGTGCGATGAGAGCGCCAAATCCGCGCGCTCGACCCGCTTACACTAATCCACTGCGTATGAGTAATGCAGTAGGAATTACGTGTATTATAGATAGGTCATATTATTTATTGTTTTCTTTTACGAAAACAATAAATAATTGAGATAGTTTCGTGAGCGGTGCGGCTTTGCCTTTAGATCGATTGCGTTCCTGCATTGTACAACATATTGTCCGTATGGTTCCCGACTATATAATAGTTTATGGACATGGTCTGAATTAAAGTTATTTGAATTTGAATTGAATAGAATAGGGCCACTCCTTTCTCATCTGGTGGAAGCCGTGAGACCCGGCAGGGGACATATTCGGAGAGAGGCCAGCAGCGCTCTCCGGCACCAAGTATTCCAACTACTGCGATCACCAAGCCACACAACAAGCGTGGTGATTACGGCAAAATCCCCCCATATGAATAGTTTATGGCGTTCTATGGGGTGGGCCTATATGTTCAGCAGTGGTCGTCTTCCGGCTGATCATGATGATTGTACAAAATACTTCTTACCTTACACGGTTACTTGTTAAAAAGTATCCTATGTAGGAACCTGGTAGTCCAGGATTTAAGCCACCTACATCTTAAATATAATCCCAATTGGTTAAGTAGTTTTGTAGTAAAGAGGCTAAAATGGCTGGAAACTAAACACACCCAAGTCATGAACTTTCGCAGTCAACCGCATGATGATATGAACAGATATTATATTCTAGTTGGTTGACTGCAGTATGTTGAACTATAACACATCGAATTGAACTAAGTATGCCTCTCGCGGCATATTGTAGTGATGGTATATCTATAGGTATTAAGCGCATTGTACTACGAAATGCTCTACTATTGCTACGAGTAATAAATGAGCAGTATTGAGATAACTAGATAGGTACATTACTATTTTAAACAAGTGATAATAATAAATAATTTCGAGACTCTTTATTTAAGCTTAGGAGCTTTATAATCATGTTAGTTAGTGATCATCCTTAGTGATGATCTCAGCAGTCTTAATTTTAAACCAAACTAACTTAATAACAAATAAAATAATGATCAAGCTCAAACATCACATCTTGAGAAATAAAAACAACTAAAACTTAAGCAAAGTTTGAAAGCACTTAAATTCTCGTTAACCGAACTCAGCTTAAAATTTGGCAACTGTAATATTCAGTGAGATCTGGTGCCCTTATGTATTCAGAAGTTTGTTGAAAGTTTACAAGCTTAGATTCCGTCTGAGGGGCGAGGCGAGCGGCGAGGGGTGACGGGTGAGGGGCCGAGTGACAATACAACCGCTTCTAACTTCGACAATAAGTGAACGTGATCGAAGTAAAGCTTGATTACTTCCGCGATGGTTGCGGATTAGCTCCGACCTCCTCGTTCCGCCTTCCACCTGAGAGCGCCGACAGCCGACAGGTAAGAGGCTCAAGATAAACACCAACTTTATATCCGTACAACGTGTTAGCTGTTGGCACACCGACGCCCGACTCCTGACGCCCGACGCCACGCGGCCCGCGTCTCGCGTCTCGCCGCTCGCGCTGAGGACTCGCTAACTTGCAAATTGCGAACAGTTACTTATTAAACAGTTTATAAACTTGTACGTACTTGATACTCGAAACTCGTAAGTGTCGGGTTAACTGTTGAGCAGTTTTTGTTTTGGAATAGAAATAAAATATGAAATATTCCTAACACTTACAAATTGTTACAGGTGACCCACCACCCGGTGGGTGAGAAACTGACCTCATATTGTTCGATAGTTTTCTTCCACAATTCTCCCTCCACCCTGTAGAAGTACGATGTCTAAACACATATTCCATAAACAATCGGCTCATAGAGACACGTAGAGACAATAGGATCACACCTTCGATTCCGATTGAAAATAAACAATAGTGCTGGTTCCAATAGAATGCCTCAAGACATCGTCGCTTCAAAGCAAGATATCAATATCTTGTTATTTGAGTTCGGTCTCACTTATAGTTAGCTTTTGTCTTGAGTGTTGATGTTTTCAATCGAGTTCCTCTACCTACTGCTCTACCCGTGTCAGCCTTCGAGGAAATGTGGTCTGTGGTCAATACCCAAGTATTGAAGTAAGTTTTCATTGACAGAGTACAGTTATCGGATATTGGGACTGAAGGGAGGCGCATCAATACGTAGCAAGAATGTATCAAAACAATCAGTAGACATACCTAATTATTTTTGGTGATAAAAACAAAGCTGAGTTTTTACAAATACTCAAGTTATCATAAACAAAACTAACGTGAATTCTTGAAAAAGTTCCACCCTACAAGCAACCAGCGAGCATCACACACGGTCATCGATCTGCACTGGAGAACAAAAACACCAGCTTATTTATGTTGGTCGGAGCGACCCGCGACCCTGATTCACTTGTACAAATATAACACGTACAAATAGACTGGACAAACGGACGTGTTTGTACGACGCTAAATGACGGGTGTCCGCTGATTGTTGGGATATTACGAAAGAAATAAGTGTGGAAGTTAAATGAGAGAGTACTGAAGAGTATCTGCTTAAGAAAAAGCATCTAAGATAGAAGTACAGCTTAATAAAATATAACTGTTAACTGTGTCAGGACAAAACAATGCCCAAAAACAAAATTGCTCATAATTTTGAGAACAAATTAATTCCTTTTATTAAATGTAATTTAATAAAGAATTTTCGGTTTAAGCCAAATTGGAGCTCATTAAAATAATTTCGCTGGAGGCATTATAATTATTCCATTCCTACGACGGCTTTTAATGAGACTATTTTTAAGGGATTGGTACTTATACTTATCATTAAAATTACAATAACATAGAATATCACCCATTCTATCCAAATAACCCTAGAACGTAATTTAATCAGAGCTGGAATTATTATGAAAACATTTTTCTCCAGATGGATATTAGTTTTTTTTTCATATGGGCAAGTGTTTTTTATTGAACAAAGAACAATTTTTATTCAGCGTCCTACTTTAGTGTCCATGTTAACTATTAACACTATAACTATGAAACCTTGATTTTAGATTTAATATAATATCTACAAGTAATACAAATATATATGATAAGAAAACACAGAAGCAGTAAACTTGCATTGGGGCGGTAAATCTGTCAACATGGTCCTTCCACGACGTTATGTGGTGGCATGACGTCTTGTCCTTGTAAATATAAAGTATCTCTTTACGCTAGGAGTCGCCTCTTGCCATATTTGTGATGATATGAAATCTTCAGAGACTGGAGCGCTCGAGGTGTGTACAATTTTTCCTTTCTGTCTCACAAATGGCGCGCGCCATAAATTCGTCTCAAAGAATCGGGCCATAGATATCGCGACTATCAGCTCAGCTTTTAATTTGTAGAGGACTTATATTCATTTAGATACTATTAGTGCGATGAGTTTCAATGATGATTTTATAGAGAACTGAAACAAATTATATTCTGACGATTATTTTAGGAAAAACAACTGAAAATAATCAAATCAAATCAAATCAAATCATATCATTTATTGCGGATAAGGGTAACATGATAAAGATGTTATGTGAACATAGGATCGCCTTATTCTACCATACGGCATGCAAACATAGGTATTCTTATTCTTATTATTACAATTATATAGATTAATGTTAATTTTATAGTTATAAGTAGGTCCAGAATTTAGTGTAGGTATAACAATTATTGGTCAAAAAGATTTGTCTGATAAATACTCAGCCACCGAATAATACGCTTTGTCAATTAGAAACTTCCTTAAGTCAGTCTTGAAACTATATATATTGCTAGTTTCCAGGAGTGCCTTCGGCAAATGGTTGTACACACGTGGACCCATGCAGAAGACGCTCTTGTTAAACAGAGTAGTGTTACATGCAGGACCACACACTTTATTTTCATGTCGCTTACTTTTGTAGTGTGTATACATAGCTATGTTACTTTTAACATATGCAGCGCTCTCAAGTATATATAGACTAGGTAGTGTAAGAATCCTTAATTGTTTGAAATGAGGTTTACAGCTGTCTGTCTGTTTAAGTTTACAGATCGCTCTTAAACATTTCTTTTGCGCTCTAAATGCAACATCTTTGTCGGTCGAGTTTCCCCAAAACATGATACCATATCTCAACAAAGAGTCGACATAGCCATGATACGCTGTTATAGTGGTTTCTAAGCTTGCTGTTTTTCCGAGCATGTGGAGAGCATAAGAAAATTGATTCACTCTTACACGAATGCTTTCGATGTGGGTCTTCCAATTAAGGTTGCAGTCAATATGTAACCCTAGGAATTTTGTTTCGTCTACGCTATGAATTACTGAATTTTGATATGTCACGCCTTTATGGTATTGTATATTTGGGTTTCTATTGCAAAATGTCATTATATTAGTTTTATTCAAATTAATTAAGAGATTATTATATGTCAGCCATTTGATTATGTCATTTAATGTGTTATTTATGTCAGGTTCAAAATTTGTTCCCTTTTTTCCCGTGAAAACTACCGTGCTGTCATCAGCAAACAGTACCATTTGATTGCTAGTTACAGAAGGCATATCGTTTATGTATATAATAAATAATAAAGGTCCTAAAACGCTTCCTTGTGGTACACCATATGTGACCATTTTAAAGTCTGACAAGTAATTAACCTCTCTTTTATTTTTGGTGCATACTCTAGTTATTTGAGTAGACTGTGTTCGGCCAGTTAAATAGGATCTTATTAAATTCTGAATATTGCCTCTCACGCCGTAATAATCTAACTTTTTCAATAAAATTGAATGTTCAACATAATCGAAGGCTTTAGTAAGATCCATAAATAATGCACACGCAGAAGATTTTTTGTTGAGGCTGGTCATTATTATTTTTAGAAAATTATAAACAGCTTGATTTATAGTCCTATTTTTTCTAAAGCCGACCTGCTCGCTTGTGAGTAAATTATTTGTCTCAAAAAATGAATACAGAGAATTGTAGATAACCCGTTCAAACACTTTAGATAGTACCGGTATAAGGGCTATTGGACGGTAGCAGTTCATATCACATTTATCATTATTTTTAAACAAGGGCTTTATTATGGTGATCTTTAGTTTGTCAGGAAACGTACCATCAAGTATACATAAATTTATAACGTGGCTAATAACGGGGGATATCTCACATGATACTTGTTTCATAATTTTTGACGAAATGTCGTCATACCCTGTGCTCATTGTATTTTTGAGATCCATAATAATTTTCTGAATATCAGATGGTGTAGTAGGACCCATGAATAGCGATTTCAACTGATTGCGTCGTGTTACAATTACATTGTTGTTATTAGGACCACTACCATTACAATTTACTTGTTTGACTTGATTTACATAAAAATTATTAAATGTATCTGCAATTTTTTTAGGATCACTAATTAATATATTATTTTCGGTACGTATAGTTTTTATATTTTCTTTGGGTGTAGTGTTTCTTATATTATTATTTATAATTCCCCAAGTAGCTTTACATTTATTATGAGCTGAATTTATAGTATAAGCGTTTTGGGCTTTTTGAGTTAACTTGATAATGCGATTTAATCTGGATGAGAGCGTCGTGAAACTGTTCTTGTTAACTTCACTAGGAGTTTTTCGATATTGCCAAAGTAAACGTCGTTTTCGTTTACAGCACTTTCGTATGCCTTTTGTTAACCATTGAGGCCGCTTAAAAGGTGTAATTCTTAAGTTAATTATCGGAAAGCATAGATAGTAAAAGAGCGTAAAAAGTTCGTAGAACGTATTAAAGGCATCCTTAGCATTGTAACAGTCAAATACATCACTGAAACTCAAGGATTTAAGACAATCTTTAAATTTTATGATATTTTCAGAGCTATAGTCACGACGTCGAATAAACCAATACTTAATTGTGAAACTTGGCTTTATGGGGCATGTGAGAATTTGTGCCGTGTGGTCGGATAGTGCTAGTTCGTGGACTTTACCTATACTGCCACGTATTCTAGTAGCAAAATTGTCAATGCAGGTGCCGCTTACCAATCTTGTTGGTTCATTAATTATCAACTTTAAATTGAAACTACTTAATATATCTCGAAAATCGTTTGCATCTTTCGATTTTCCTAGTGTATTAATATTGAAATCACCACACATGATCAGTTTCTTTTTGGAACTATTGAATTTAGACAATAGAGAATTGAGATTAGTAAAGAATAAGTTTACATCTTCCGAATTGGTCCTAGGTGGTCTGTAAATACACAATATAATAAGATTGTGTTCTTGGAGTTCAATACCTGAGCACTCAATAATGTTCTCGATACTAAATTTACCTAAATTATCAATAAGCCTAAAATCTTGGGTATTGCGGATTAGTATGCAGGCACCACCACGTCGATTCTTTCGACAAAAAGTCAATATATAATTGGGTAGCTTTAGAAGTTTTGTGTCTAGATTAGTCATATTATGTTCAGTTATACAAAGTACGTCGACTGGCTGTTTTGTTACGCTAAGAGATTCTAAAGTAGCTGATAGGAGATCACTTTTAGTTATTAGACCGTTAATATTTTGGTGCATAATATTAATACGATTATACACGAAATAAATCATTTGTATTATCATTTTCCGGTTGCACATTGATAGACTCCTTATGAGCAATGCTAGTGTGGCTTACATTAGTTTTAGTCTCAGTCATATCGGTCTGGATACTCTTGTCAGCCACACAAACCATGGCTTTGGGGAAAACCTTTGATTTTAGGTAGATTTCGTATTTATTTAGATACTCAATGTGCAAAATTTCTTTTAGAACAGACTGGCATTTATGCAGCGCAAAAGAATTCCTCCCAGGTATTACAGTTGAATAATTCATTTCACAAAATAAAGCATTTTTAAATTTAGAACAAATAAATCTTAACTCGTAGTTTAACTTTTTTTCATTTAAAAATCTATTGTATGGTATTTCAGATAGGATTACATTGGTATGGGTTACGGAGAGTAAGAACTTAGTAATACCAAATTTAAGGTCGCATGGATTTCTGTCATTAATCCCTCCAAGGACTATTACGAAGTCATTCATGTTTAAATTGCCTATTTCTGCTTTATTTGCAGAAAGAACTTCTTGTAGAGACGCCCCAGGTTTCCAGAAGCAGCTAACTGTATGGTTTTCACCTACCAATCGTTGAAGCGTTCTTTGTATTCTGAGACCTTGATCATCCGCAATAACAATAATTTTCTTCCTTTCCCTCTCATCTATATTTTCTTTTGATTGTACCTTTTTAGTATCATTATTACTATCGATCCGATTTTCTACAGCTTTATGGTTAACAGTACTATCTGTATTAATATAATCTGAGATATTTCCAATTTTTAGTTTGCCGTTAACAGCCAATTCTTCATTTGGAGGTATGTCGTTAGTTTCATTTAGTGAATTGTCTAAGGTTTCTGTATCTTTGAAATCTTGATAAGTTGGCCCATTTTGACTGTCGCTTACATCCCTATCAGCAGTTTCTGTGTCAATAATGTCTTGTGTATCATTAGTTAGTCTTATTCGTTTTCTTTTCCTTGTATTAGAGTTGGTTAAATTAATGTCACAGGATCCTTCCGATTTGTAACGTTGAACTAAATTTTTATAGTGCGTCAGTTCAGATTTAAGCTGAGTATTTTCTAAGACTAGATAGTCAATCTCCTGAGTTGCTGTTTTTAGACGATTATTAAGATATTCTAGGTGCTTATTGTGTTCGGTATTATTAAATCTAATTTCACTGTCATTTAGCGAATTATCCAGTAGACTTTTCATTGTACTTTCAAATAGTGACGAATTATTAGCAAGAGTTGGATTTTCTATACTGGCGAAATGTGATATTATTTTCGGCATCCATTCTGGTTTTGTGTATGCTTATGCTTAAAGTATGTTACCAAAAATTCCTTTAGGTTGGTAAATTGGAACACCGCTGCATACGTGTTTCCGAACGAATATCAAAAGTTAGCAGTCAAGCTGTCAATCGTTATAAGTTTGCCAATGTCAATAAATTGTATGACAGTCGTTAACTACTGTTGCGTGTTTGGGTTCATTTCACAGTTTGTCTCAAAATAAATTAAATAATTGCCAAAATAAAAATTAATTGTGATGTTATCCAAAAATCAAAACTTAACGGTATTTTCAGTCAAACTCAACTCAACTCAAACAGATTTATTCAAATAGGTCTTAATCTGACACTTTTGTACGTCAATGAAGATACAGTACTGAGTCTACCGTGCGTTCGGAAAGATACCTCTACAAGAAGAACGCACTTCACACACAAGTCGAATGGTTGTTTATTAATTGAAGCAAATCTTGAATATATCCTCTCACCGTGTTGAAATTGATGCCGGCGTATGTCCGCTAGGTTATATTTGACTAATTTAACACTGGGTAAGTAATCTTTAAGCAAGAAAGACACCAATTTGTTATAATTTTTCGCTAGAGCTTAGAATGGATGCTTACGAGACCTGGGTTCTTAAAAGGATTTAAAAGTAGTTATTTTACGTAAATAGGGTTTGGTGATAAATGACTACTCGACAAAAAGGCAAGGTTTAAAAATGACGTCCTGTATAATAAAATAGGTTACAGGTATACGTATTATAGTGGGGCATATTCCGGTACAAAATTTGTGGCATTCCACTTTGCCCCACCGCCTTTGTGGGACGGCTTGGTGGGGCAAAGTGGAACAATCCTATTATGGTACCTACATAAAAGATTTATGTTGATTTATGATTGCTGTACAATCAACTGCCAAGATGTTCAGTGTTTATGAAATGTCCCGTCATTTCTATGGCTGTATATGAAAAAAACGACATAATTCAGCCGTTATGAAATCATACTGATGTATGTATCGTTCATGCAAGTGCTTTGTTCCGAGGGGAGAGAGGAGTGGGAGATGTTGTTTCATACAATTATAAATAACTGAAATCATTTGTCAACTTCTTGGATACAAACTAGTTTACAGTTTTCTTTATATATAGTCTACACTGTCTATGCTGGCTATGTTGGTCAGAAAATTCCTCCAAATCTTTCCACGTATGTATCTTTTCTACGCCACCTCAGCTTAACCGCTCTGGTTTGCGTCCAGGTCATCGATCGATTTTTATTTGAGCCAGCCTCGGCGGCGCTGTCTCTCTCTTGGTCACCCATTCTTTGGAGATCTTTGAGTAGCGGTCAGCGTGCATGCGGCTGACATGACCCGCCCACTCCCATTTGAGATCGGCTGATTTGTAGCCGAAGTCTGTAACTCTCGTCTTGGATTTAATGTAGGAGTTACAGAGTTTATTGAATTAAAACCATTATTAAATATATAAATATATATATTTTAAAATGAAACATCAACCTCTATGATAAAATAATCTGCTACAATTAAATAAATCAGCGTGCAAAATTTGCAAAAGTTTCGCCTATTAATCATTAAACTGGAACGATTACCTTAAATATTCCGTGGTAATATTCTGCATTTAGTTTCGTCTCATTCATTTAGCGGATGTTCTGCATTTTTACCATCACCTCAAGATGTGGAGGTGTCGAGTCCACTCGTCGCTGCTACCCGTTCAAGTTGCCACCGCTTCGGCACGCGCCGTATAATGACATCACTCATACTGTGGTGCCGTTGAATGTTAGTGTAGACATGACAACTCAACCAAAACACACCGCTTTCATGAATTTTTATACAAAATGACCTATAAGTAGTGGGGCGCGGTGGGAGCCGGCGGTTTTGTAGCATAACCTTGAGAATAACCCCTCCTAAAGCGTCATCTTTTGGTTGAGTTGTCAGTGGTAGGTAGGCGATAGGCGACGATACGACAATACGTCAACAAATCTTATAACAGTGGTAGACAATCTAGACACGTATCGGTCAGGCTGGCCTGAACTCAAACTCAAAATAGTACTAATACGTATAGTTATACCGGTAAACCTATGTTCGAATAATAAAATGTCACAGTTTTACATACGAGGATGCGGTAACGACACATCCGCTTAGAATATATTAGAACTGGTTCTTCTTGAGTCCCGACTATTTGGCAAGCAGCCATCGGCAAGGCTTATACAGCTTTGAAACTGGTGCCGCCAGATTTCTTAGCGAGATTAAAATCATTTTGGAAGTATTTAGGAAGGCGTTACATGTAATTTTTGGCTAAGAAAAGTTGGTTCTGCAATGTAAGAGACAGGTTCTTTGAATTCACAATGTGTTTTATAAAAATCACGACTATCATAACCTAGTGAGTAAATTGCGCTCGATCATTCTATGTATGCAACGAGATGGTTTGACATCGAGAGTGAGAGGGGGGGGAAGCAGCTGGATGCAAATGACGAGACTGTGGAGAGTGGTAGAATATATGGGACCTCTATGCAAAGCTACGAGCTATTAAGACTATTAAATAATGAGCAAGTGTTACAAGTTGTATATCCATAGTTAGTAGTATAGGAACAAAAATATACTCGATAAGTCCCACCAACTTCTCATTGAAATATCACAGGCTTTTTGTAAAGCAAAACAGTCTAAAAGTACCTTTACTCGTACAACTCCTATGTTTCCACGTAAGACACCACATTAGCATAACAAATGTCCTCAGTACAGGCCATTCCGTTGAGAAAAGCTCCTTATTCTGTTTTTGCTATTTCAACGCGGATATGAAAACACGAGAGTTGCAACTACCACGTTGTTAACATTATTCACTTAAAGTTAAATGTTCAGATAACTCCGCCTCACCTCTTCTCTTCTCTTCTCTGTGTATTACTACAGTGAAACAGTCTCATCAATAACACTAAATAGGTGAAGTCGTAAAAGTTTTCAACTTTTAGCGGTATAAGTTTTAAAAATATTTTGTGATAAATTACGGTTGGAGTGTAATTCATGAAGTTTAATTGTGTGAGCACAGCGTCCGAGTCTAGACATAGGTCATAAAGTTAGAGTACCTAACTGTAGTGAATAGAGTTTGTTTAGGCGTGATTTTGTTTAGATTGTAAACAATTATTGAAGCTAGATAACAGGCGCTTGGAAACACTTTGTCATATTATTATGCTCATAAATAAGTCATTATTGTGTATTTAAAGTAAAAAGATTATCTCTGAGCTGAGCAAACACTTCTCATTTTATTATTTCCAGTTTCCACTTAACATAATACTTTCGAAATGTTTTCAAAGTTGTCCACTAATTTACTTAGAGTGACGGACTCACTAATTTATTCCAGACTAAGATTTGGGAACAAAGGTACACTAATGAGGTAAACCCTAGCTCACTTTCTTAATTGGGACTTCGCGAAAATAATTGCGACTTCGCTTTCCTGAAATGGAGTTAATTGGAAAAATGAAAAAGAAATGCATCCTTTCATTATAATATACTTCTGTATAAAAAGCAAGTTTATTATATAAAACCAACGAAATATGAGGCGTCTGAGCATGTAAGGATTATAATTTGTACGGATATATTTCTAACATAACATCACGCCTTTTCTCCAAGGGGTAGGCAGAAGTGTACCCAGAACCCAGTCCCATCGTAGGTACGCCCACATTTCGCCAGTTATGTTTTGGCCCCATGCAATAGGGGGCGAGCCTATAGCTATCTACCGGGCATAGTTTCAATTTAATACTGGGTAAATAAGTACTTAGTTAATAATTTTATTTATGTATCTAATTACTTAGTTTCCTACACCAAGAGATGTAAACTAATTATACCATAACTTAATTAGTTAAAAGCAGAGAGTATTTAAGCAAGTAGGTCACAAGTAGGTCAGCAAACAGTCTGCAAGGGTTAAGTTAACAATCACTCGACGGTAGTAATTACATATTATATGATACTGTCCAACACTGACCACGAGTTAAGTAAATTAACTGAGAGCTAGCAAGCCGATAGAACTCTCAAATTACATTAAAATTTAATTACCTCATTCGGATTTAGGTTTCAATAGAAGTATATTCTTCGTTGCAGAACAATAACAGTTATCATTTGAATATGGGAGAAGGAAAAATGAAGGTAGGCCACCCAATGCTTCCACCCATAGATAACACGAACGTCCTGTTAGGCAGTATGTGGGATAGAAACATTTCGCCGATGAGTGGGAGATCCACGATAGTTTAGTTGGTCAGAGCAACGCTACGGCACGGCGGAGGTCGTGGGTGCAATGCCCACTCCTGGGGTGTAAGTTTGCGTTCCTTTATTCACATAATATAATTAAAATAACATCATCTTCCTACCCTTATCCTACTTTGTGTGGGGTCGGTATAATATGTTTCCTCGAACACATTGGATGCAATATACAAGACCTTATTAAAAATATTACATATATTTTTAATATTTAGATATTTTTATTCCTTGAAAAAAACTTATGTACCTAATTCAGAAGCATCTACCAACCTCGTTATCTTTAAATAACTTGAAATTTGTACGTAATAGTTTCTAACCATGTTCAATAACCATGTCACAACGACTAATTTAATTTCACTCGCCGAAATAGAACAAAACGGTCACCCGGTGACCTCATGGGATCGAAACTTTGCATCCATGGAACCATTTGTATTTCCACAAATATGACTCCGGCTCTAAACTGCCCGTATTTACTTGGCATCTGTTTGTCTGTTTGTCCCCGTGTTTGCTCCACATTTAGCTGGGATTAAGCGGCGCATACATACGCGCGCTCGCCGCTCTGTTTGGATTGATATTCAGAACGCGAGGAGAGTTTCACCTATAATATGCGCTAGATATAGCCGATATTAAATGTTTGGACAACGGTCGGACTATTGAAGAACTGTTGATTTATAGATCCAGTTCAAACTGCAAGTAGGATCCTCTTCACGGTTTTGTGTTACCGATTTTTCAAGTGAGAATAGAATAATAATTAGGCTTAATTGAGACCAGTTTTTAATACACAAATATCGACATACATTCGACATAAATAACATCAAGGTATATCTAAATTATTGGTCGACGCGTCCTGTTTGCTTTAAGCAGAGATTCAAATCAACCATAATAATAACCTTTCAAAGACTCCGAAAAGCTCGACATGCGAATAGAAACAATGGATAGAAATGTATAATGTAGACAACAAATGCAGTTGTTTCACTCGACGACGTACAACAACGATCTGCAGAGTGTTGTGTATCTAGAGCGGACTGTAGAGTGACCATACTTTATTATATCAGGAAAAAAAAAAAACAATAGTATGCTAAAATTCACACTGACAAAGATTTGCAAAAATGCACAAAACTATAAGAATGTTGGTTCACTATTATTTATTGTTTTAACCCAATCTACCTTTATCCCGAGACATTTAAATCCATTTGACACCTAACCTCGCGTTGGTATGCAATTTTCCATATTGTCCCGAGAACGCACGCGTCCCAGGAAAATGTCCCATATTTCGCCAACGGGACGCACCAAAATGAAACCCTGTTTGGGACAAAATGACTTGAATAGTTTCAACTCGCTCGAGCCTGCTATCGGCTCACATCCACGAACACCATTTGATTTGGTTAACTTTCACGTAAATAACACACTTTTCAGTAGCGGTTTTTATTTTAATATAACAAAGGTGTTTATATTTTAAGATTTCTACTCCTAAAGTTAAATCTTTAGTTGCATAACTATATTATTATTTATGGGACAGTACTATTTTTTTGGGTCGATAACGAAGTATTTAGATAATTGATTGAATTTGGCGTTACTTCTCGGAACTCCATTGCAAACTCCTAGAACAAGAATACCTATTTAGTTTTTAGTTCCGATTTTTTAGTGTCAAAAACAACATGCACAGTGCACCGCCCTCTCGCCCGCAAAATTGGGTGATTGGCGTGATTTGTTCACTCTGGGTCCAGCGTTCAGCGAGGTAACATCTCGAGGAGCGGCGTCGTACTAACATTTGTCGCCCTTACAGCGGAGTCAGAGTCTATTTCCTGATGATGCGTCGTGTAGACGCGAAACACGTGTCGATATATGAATGGTGTCACTAACAAAAAATAATACCTAATAGCATTTCCTCTTTGCATGCAATTTTGCGTGCGGGAGGGCGGTGCACTATGCATGTTGTTTTTGACACTAAAAAATCGGAACTAAAAACTAAATATTCTTGTTCTAGGAGTTTTTAAGTATTTAGAGCTTGATACTTTTTCAACGATATTATACAAAAAATAGGCACTACAATTTTATGTAAACTGTATTCGAAATCTCTTTCGAAGGATTTAGCTAGAGATGAGTTTCCTAAATTACTTCGGCAATACGCAAAACCGACAACATTTTTAGGAAAAGAATCGACCGCAGCGAGAATGGATTACCTTAATGGAAGGCCCGATATAACTCGTTTGATGAATGTAGTTAGAGTTGAGGAAAGTTTTTCAGGTGGGACAAAATATTGGAAACAAAAAGGCTAACTGGGACTAACTTCAAGCCGCGAGTTTGGAAGGATTATGTCAAAGATTCAGGCCGAGTGGAAACTTCTACGCCTCGCTGAATTATTTATTATCACCGCCGTTTGTTCGAGTTTAATCTAATACATATTTTATCTGAAGTTAGCGTTCATATCTTGTACGAGACGTCAATTTAGATATCTGGAAACTTCTAATCTGAATCATTTTAAATTCTGAGGAAACATTAACCTTCCATAAAGTCAGTTTTATTAATAACAACGCAATATACTGACCAATTACAACCGGACTAGATGGAAATATATGGGGGGAGGCCTATATTCAGCGGTGGACGTCCTATGGCTGAGATGATGATGATGATGATACTCTAGAATCTAGAACGTCTTCACTATCTATATACTGTATTTCTATCATAGATTATTAATCACCTAATAGGTGATTAATTTTATCTCTAATATTAGAAAATCTTATGAATCGTGTATCAGCAAGTGACATGACATTATAGTATTTCTATGATGACGGATACAGTAATGAATGAACGCAACACATTTCAAACAGTAGCGCGGCTAATTGTGATTGATGTGCGATATTGGCTGGGGTACATTACGCGGTGATCACTCGTACGGACCGATGGCAACAAGGTTTGGGTTGTATCGATGAGAATGACAAAGGTTTGAGCGGTTCCGTTACGGGACCAACATTCTACTGTCTATATAGGTTGGTAATAGGTTCGAATAATGACTGCGGTCCCTTGTCGCTGTAAAAAAATCATACTTCTAAGTTAACGCAATCAAAAGTTATGGCTATTATACTGCATGTTACCATACTTTGCGCAAGGGACTAATAAAAGCTTTTGGGTACTTCGTCCATATATGCTGTAGTTTGCAACTAGATGGCGCTGTATGTTTTTAATTTTGAATCTTATGAGACATAATTTGGCATAATTTGGGAGAGGCCGATTGTTATGCAGTATCTCGAGATAATCTAAAGCGCCGTCTTATGGTTGAGTTGTCTGAGCCTGAAACAGATCTAAAAACAATAACTCAAGGAGTCAAGACGTTCAATACACAGAGGTCCTCAACAATCAACAGAGAACCGGCGCAAAGTGTCAGTGCAATTATTTCTTTCACAAACACGACATTTCTCGGCAACTAGAAAGAACATTTACAAAAGTCCTGCAAAAACAAATGCCCTCGTTCACTTGCAGTCGCAGAAAGAAAAAGAAAAGGGAAAAAGGAGTGAAATAGGGTTGCGGTCGACACCCTGCACGTCTAATCAGGCTATAAATACGTTACGTGTATGTATGCGGGCCTGAAATGTGTCGCTGTATGTTTCAGAACGGAATGAATACGACTTATTTAATTGGTTATTAACAGGGAATTGTGCAACGGTTTTAAATGTAGGTTATTTATATTACAATTTTATTTTATACCAAATGACAATAAAATATTATTGTGTGTGTTTAAATGCAGTGTCAAAGCGACTTTTAAAGTTTAGCGTGATTCACAAAAGAAATTATCCACAAAGATTCGCTCGAGTTCTCAAAAGGAGTTAAAATCCGATGTTCCGAGTTAAGATCCGAGTTAAGATCCGAAAAAGGACAATGAAACAACTTCTTTAATCGGTTTGCTTTAAAAATGAGAGAGTCAACATTCTTCTCACGAACAAACGGCAGCTTTTTAAGCTCTAAACTGAAGCTATTATAGCTAAACGTTTCGCTTGGATTTCCGACACGCCACCTTTAAACTTAATTAAACATAGATTTGTACTAACAGAATCTGTTAGATTTCCGTTTGAGTCACGTGCTACTTGCTACCGAGGCGAGGGTAACATGAAGAATTTCTCGACAATCGATTTTTGGGAAATGAGTCAATTAAGAGAATTTATAGGTATTATATTGCGCGCTGGTATGAGGAGAAATAATGATTAGATACCGGCATAATCGAATATATTCTCTTTGTTTTGTATTTTTGAAATAATAACGCTTTGTCTATAAAGCTCATTTCTGTACAAAACAATACCAAATTAGGTACCTAGCAAAAAGATTTAAAATGTTTGTTATTTCATTGTGTTTGGTATAGAGATTATGAACAATTTAAAACATTCAGCGACACAATAATTAATTACGAATGTCGGAATTGCTGTTAATTAAACGATTGTAATTATGATAAACTGAATTATGAAATAACATGGAACGAAACAAATTGCTTTCATTTTGTGTTTTAACGAGAATAAATATTATATATTGTTATTAAAAAATACGTAAAATATAAATTAACGAATTGAATAAAGTATAGATCCTATAACTTATAATCAGATGTTCTATGAAAGATACGGAGAAGAAAAGAATAGGAAGGCAGAACAAGAAGCCCGGCTCTGATATCAAAGAAGTTTATAAACCTCTGACCACTTTCCTACCACCAAACCACTTTCAGTTGGGGTTCTCGAGTTGATTTTTCTGACCAACTAAGCTGAGTCAACGAGAAAGTTGTTAATTCAATTATTCAATGGCGGCGTTAAATCTCGTCTCGAAGTCATTCAACACTAAGATACGAGTGTTTGGCCATTTAATTAAAGTGTCTTTCGCTTGAAGGATGGAGGTCGCGCCAATTACTGGTTCAATAATTTAACTAGAGGTTCGTGATACGTTTGCCGAGTGGCCGACATAAAGCGCCGCCTAGGGCCGGTGCTATCGATTGACGGGTAACGCTCAGTTAACGAATGGTCGGCCTTTGTAGGCTCACCTTCAGATCTTATCGCAACGGCTTATCTTTTGTGTTAAGTTTATGTATATTTATGACGGCTGTAATCTGCTGTTAAACAGGAACCTACTTTGTTTAACTGTTTTGCGTAATAAGTTATTTCTAAGTGCTTTTAAAATGCTAAGAAAACGCCCAATCGTCAAAATAAATCGAGAATCGAGATGTCTCTAAGGTTACAAATAAATGTTTCAATACGTCACCGGTGAAATGCAAATTGAATATCCCACGTGAATAGGTGGCATCAATATCTGGTGGCAATTGCGAGGGTTTCTTTATTCGAGGCACGGGTCGCGTCGGTCGGCCGGTCGCTCCGAGGAGCCGGGAGTCGGGTCGCCCGCTTCACATTCTACGCCAATATCCTTGAAAAATGTACTACTGGCAGAGGTTCAAATATACATACGATATACATAGGCACGTGTTGAGGTAGGAATTGAATATTCTTGATGTAGTTACATACCTACCTATTATTACTGGAGAACCCAAAATAATAGACCGCCGAGACACTTCATTTCTCAAAAACGACTCGTCAATAACTCGACTTAAAATATTCTTCACGGCGTCTAAAACGCCTCGTAATGGTAGACATACATAACATCGCTTCCACCCATCTTCCACTAACATCGCATGCACAGAATATATGCGCATGTTGTAGAGTATAGAGTAAAATGCGCGGACTAGTTATCGATTGGAAATAATCGGTGGCTTACATGCATAATGTGATAATATTTGTAAATTAATATTGCAGTTTTATTGTTGTTACCCAAAACATTACCTGCGTTAAGTTATTATAAAATATTTTTAACATAACATAAAACATAACATACATTCACGCCTTTTTCCCGAAGGCGTAGGCAGAGGTGTACCCAGGACTCAGTCCCATAGATACACCCACATTTTGCCAGTATTTTAGTGCCCGACTGGCTCAGTTGGTGTGGAGGTGTCACGAAAAGTCACTATTGTGTAGAAATAAACGATATAATAACATAAAACAAAACAAAATACAATAATAATCCGCAAAACTCAATAGAAACTAACAATAAACAAAACACCGGCCGTTAGTCGCGGTAGCGGGCGGGGGCGACTCCGCGGGCGCGGGCGGCGAGGTATCGCGCCCGCGTTAGTTCACACACGCTTGTACTAGGTGGCGTGCGTTGTCGCCACTCAGGTAATTTTCCCTTCCGTCCGTAGGCGGGAATGTTTAAATACGCCTCAGGAGAGTGCTCAGAATGAGTGCGGTTATGACGTCGCGCTATATACTCCCCCTCTAAGTTGGTAACACGTCCCGAGTCCAACTTAGGACTATCTCGATAGCGGCGCGTTCTTCCTCTACGCTTTCTAGGCACCGTAAAGCGATTGGTGACGGACAAAGGGCGAATGGCGGCAAATGGCGACGTGAAAGGGGTTAGGTCCGTGTACTCCCTTAATGCGTACAAGTCCTCCACTTGATACTTGTACCTTATCCCTAAGTTGACCCTTTCCTCATGCTTATCCTGACTTTTCATGGTCCCCCTACCGATCTTATTATTGCCCCTAGTTTTGTCCTGATTTTTTATGGTCACCCTACCGCAGTCTATGCCACAAAAGTGCAGAGGAAGATTATCTGGCGGCTTCACCACTCTTAGAGGGGATAATGTAGCCGAACAATTATATTTATTGTCAACATGAGCACTCACCTGGGTATTATTCACCTTACCGTCAGGTAAATAATTTGACCGATGAACGGGTCGGTGGAGTGATGTGGGATACTGAACCTGAGAGGCGTCAACGCACTCCACCGTACTATGTGGTCTCTTCAGCTGTGAACATGAACAAGGAACACCATTATTGTTTAATTCACTAGATACATTAGGTTCACTAACTTTCTTGTTTATCTTTAGTAACTTGTAACAGTTTTCCCGATTATGTCCATAATTTTTGCAATAAGCACAATAACGCTCTCTGGTCCCTCTATTTGTACTGTGCGGCCCGTTGCGGTTGCTAGGGGAGTCAGAGGAGGCGCAGTCACTGCTGTTGCCACTGTTGCTCGACGCGGCGGGCCCGCGCTCCTCGCGTGGTGTCGTCGAGCCACAGGTGCAGGGCTCCTGTGGGGGCGCCGGTGACTTCTCTGGCGTCATCCTCGAGGGCGGGGACGTAGCCCCTCGGCTATTGTTGGCCTCGTCGACGGCGTCTTCTATGTCCCGCGCCTTGCGCAACAACGTATTGAAGGAGTCAATTTCGTCGCGGCAGAGTCTCTCCCTCACGCGGTGGTGGAGGAGGCCGTACACCATGTCCAGCTGGACCTTGGGAGACAGGTCACCGGGAGGGAGGCGTGCGAGCAAGGCACGAGCTCCAGCGACAAACCGCTCCGTTCGCTCCCCCTGCTCCTGGCGCGTGCTAAATAGCGCGATATAAACGCGATGTGGAGGGCGCCGGTCGCCGAAGGCACCTCGAAGAGCCGTTACGGCGCCGCTCCATTTGTCCACGGTACCCTTAACCCCGAGCCACCAGACAGCGGCCTCGCCGGTGAGCAGTAGAGAAAGGCCCCTCACGGCGTTTAGGTCCGAAACGCCGGTGCACTCTCGGTAGGCCTCGACAGCGTCCAGGAAGGCGTCGAGGCTCTCCCCCTGCTCTCCACCAAAACGTGCCGTACAGCGCGCGAAGTTCCCCGCTTGCGTGGGAACGGGGGTGGGCACCGGGGTGACCGTCGGTGAATCCCGACGCTCCTTGTAGGTGAGGACTCGCTCCAGCAGCCTCTCCATAGCTTCCGTTTGGCTTCGTTGAAGCGCCGCCATAAGCGACGCTATGTCGCTGAGGCTGACACTCGGCGACGCCACGGTCACCGGGGCTGCGGATACTTCGTCTGCATCTTCGTTAGAAGACCGGCGAGACTGACGGCGGGTAGTACGCGTTTGCGGCATTTTAGTTTATGTTTATGTAACGTAAACACACACTAGGTTATTTAGTCTCTTCACTTTTCACCGCACACAACAGAGTCCGTGCGGGCCCCACGTGCAGGGCAGCCAGATTTAGTGCCCGACTGGCTCAGTTGGTGTGGAGGTGTCACGAAAAGTCACTATTGTGTAGAAATAAACGATATAATAACATAAAACAAAACAAAATACAATAATAATCCGCAAAACTCAATAGAAACTAACAATAAACAAAACACCGGCCGTTAGTCGCGGTAGCGGGCGGGGGCGACTCCGCGGGCGCGGGCGGCGAGGTATCGCGCCCGCGTTAGTTCACACACGCTTGTACTAGGTGGCGTGCGTTGTCGCCACTCAGGTAATTTTCCTCCCGTCCGTAGGCGGGAATGTTTAAATACGCCTCAGGAGAGTGCTCAGAATGAGTGCGGTTATGACGTCGCGCTATAGTATGTTATTGGTCCCATGTAATAGGGGGCGAGCCTATTGCCATCTACCGGGCACAGTTCCAGACATATTGGATTTTTCCACTTTGCCTGACCTCGGGATCGAACCCGGGACCTCTTGATTGGCAGTCGAGCATGCGCCCTCTACGCCACCGAGGCAGTCAAAATATTTTTAAGAGGGAATTATTTAGGAGGGATTACTGAATGTTTCGATTTGTATGAAAATGAAAATGAAAATATTTTTATTGAAAATTTGCACAATCTTTAAAATTGATTCCTTGTGGTCCTCACACTAGACGTGAGTCTGTGTCGTGAGTTCCGGAAAAAAATGGTTTACAATAAGAAATATGTGCTTAGTTGACTAAATCTAACATGCAGTTTCATTTAAACAGGTACATAAAAAATAAATGAGAAAAGGAAATATAATATAAAAGTAAACCTATATGTAATCTAATAGATAAATACATTTTTTTAATATAAAATATAACATGATTAATATATACTATAATAATATATATCATACATATTATTTTAGGTATATCTAGATAAAAAATTATGTATACAGAAAGGAATGTGATCGAGGGAGGGGGGTTTAAATATAGATTTTATACAATTTATGGTTTAGGATATATGTTTGAATAAATTTTCGGTTTTGTCATAATCAAGTGAAGATAACCATTTAATGATTTTATTCTGTGCTTCAAAAACAGAGCAATTTATAATTCCGCAAGTTTCTAATGTTTTATTATACAACCGCGTTTCAACGTATGGGCTAAATCGGCGTGCGAAAACTGAATGAGTTTGTGGTATATTAAATTGGAAGATTCGTCTACGAGTCCCAACTACATCTGATGCAGGGGCTTTTTGAGGTGTTTATGGGCAAAAAGAACTATTTGTAGTACGAACAACTGGCATCTACAAAATAAAAGCTAATCTGGTGCTTTTACAGCGTTCATAAAGCTTACACTTTATTTAGTTACTCTGTTTACGTTTTCTGTCAATAAACAATTTATATATTTATTTTATTTTATTTATTTATTTAAAAAATATGTATGTGGAAAATTTGTTTAATTAAACTCTACCAAGTGTTTACGTGTGTATATATAGGTATACATATACCTCATATATACTTATAAGTTAATTTTTTTTCATATAATATTATTTACGGTAAATCGCATGTATGCCATTTTCTAGTTAAGATATTTAGTTAGAGAAGATGTGTAAAAATACGAGTACTTATATTATAAATATTACTAGTTTCATGCTTTCTTTATGACATAGATAATATTACACAGTTATTACAATACTTAGATATAAGTTAAGTTTTGTAATCTTTTGAAGGTAATAAACGTTTTTTTTTTTTTTTTTATATGCAGCGTCCGTGGTCCAGCTGGAATATGCCCAGCTTTAAATCCGGAGGCCCTGGCTTGAATCTCACCATGTGGACCTACCTGGGCAATTACCGTGTCTCGGATAGCACGTTTAACTGTAGGTCCCGGCTGTTTCCTATAAGAAATGTAGGGAGCAGTCGTTAGGTCATGTCGGAGGCCTTGTAGGAATCTTGGCGACATGAAACTCTAACAATATGGGTTGTCCACATAACCCATATGAATTGACTCGAGCAGTGTAATTGGGGTAACCCGTTCTGTTAGAGTATAAATTCAAAATTATTATTATATCTCAATATAATATGTGTAACGCTTTAAGGCGTTGTGGGCGAAGGTGCTTACTGTCTTTCATAATAAATTATCGAATGACGTCACTCGTGTCTAGACTGCACCTTCCTAATACCAGGCCCTCTACATTTGTTCCTTTCAGACGTGGTAAGGTACTCGAAAATTTTAGCATTAATTCTTAGCTCATGAAATATAAACGCGCTGTTTTTTTTTTCGCGTGCAGCGCTCATATCCGCGCAAATGCACTGGCAAATACGTATTTAAATGTAATAAACGCAAAATAATGTTTTTTAATACACAAATTAAGGTTAATTTGTTGTTTAACATATTAATGATGAAATTATGATAAAAAATATTGTTAATGTGTTAATATATTGATAATTCATCAAAACAATTTTACTTTGGCATATACACTCTTTGTGGCCATAAAAAAAAACGTAAAGTAAAAAGCACTAGTGCTGTAATGTAAGGTATAAAGCATTAGTGCGCAATATGTAGTATAATGAACCAAGATACGTTGAGATAACAGTCACGTTACAAGTAAGAGTGTTGAAAAGGATATTACTTCGAAATCTAACCAAAACTTAATTTGTATGCACACACACACACACACATACAATACAGCTTTAGTTTTTCCCCTATTCCCTAATTACTGAGAATGAAATCTTGGGTCACGTCGGCGTTTGATCCCGTGCGTGTCTAATTTGATTCGCGTCGTCTGACATAAGACCCCTGTTGATATCCGCTGGTGAGTAGGAAATGTGGACTATTGCTGGTTTCATTTATCCTACTCATAATAATATTATTCTACTACGAATTAATGAATTTCCTAAATATTATATATCAGAATTCTGCTTGATTGTTCAGGCGTCAGGCTATAGTAATTAAGATTTTGCAAATGTCAAGAACTCAACGAGAAAAGTAGAAAAGTTTGCTTGATGTTTGGTGATATGCTTGAACATTGCTATTTCACGACACGGATCTAGAGAAAATCTAGCGTCTAGTTCGCTAAAAAATCTGGACGTTAACGAATAAATACTTCACCGTTATAAATACAGGACTTTGTTCTAAAGTATGATTTCCCTTTATTTGGACATCATTAGTGCCCAGTAATATCTATTTCCACTGGCCTTGGCAACGAGTGCAAACCTTGGCAAAATATTGGGCAAAGTGGGAAGACCCAAAAGGGAATCTTCGCATTGATTAAAAGTTTATTAATTTTAAGAAAACTGCTTTAGGTGGGGTTTCTGTATCGACGACAAGTGTGATTGGGGGGCTATTTAGTCAATAGCTAAATAGCCTTTCTGCAGTACCCTAACTGTCCCACAACACCTACGATGAAGGAACCTAATATAAAATAATAAAAATGTAGTCTAACCCTCTATACTCTATAGTCTAAAGTCAAACGTATCAAGTGGTGATCGCATTGAGTCCTATCTCAGCCGTCATTCGTGCGTGAACGTTGCGGACGCGGCGCGGACGTGCGGACGGATACAGTCGATGCCACACATACCTACCATATTGATATTGAAATGACCCGTCTCACGAGACGAGACCAGGAGCTTAAAGTGATTTGTTTTTCATTATATTATTCTTATCTAGTTGATAGTTGGTTTGTACGTTAAAATAAAGTTTTGGAAGTCGTACTCTTATCTGGTAATACATCATACGTAGCTCAACGCATAATACAAAAGGAATGCTAAAATAGTACTTAAGGATGTTAAGGACGAAAGATGAAAAATGAACATAAACTAGTCAGGTGACAATTACTATGAGTACATTATTTATAACTATGACGATAGCAGATTATTAAGACTTGATCTCGACCTTTGATACGAGATTGACGCCTATGTAGGTAGAGATCTGTCATTCTAAATGTGCCTGCCCTTCCTCCAAATTTAACGTGAGCATATAGGATAAAACAGGGTTGCCCACTTGCTTTAGGACAAAAGTATATATCTACTTATTGTTTTAGACGCAGTTACTTGCCAAGGATCTGATCTGTGATAACTGTGTTCATCCTGTATGCCAACACAAACACCGACATAACTCCACTCATAAATAAACAAACTCCAATCCTTAAAACTATAATATGCTTTAAGAAAGCACAGGTGAAGTTCCATTCAGACCGGTTGTTGGTACCGGAACAAGAGGCCGCGGCGGGCGGTCGGAATCAATTAAAAGTTGTTCGAGTAACAACCGGCTCGCTACAACATAATGTACCGTTTCACCCCACTCGGGACTTGTTACCACTATTATTGCCTTACGGATGGAAGGGTCCAATTGTGACTGTTTCACGGATTTTGATTATTCTCGTAGTTATTAATTAATGTGTGAATTGTCTGTAGATTCTGTTGTGTTTGTATTGTTTGCCTGTTTTGCGCTTCATTCAACACATTTTAAAGTCAATTAAGTACACTAAGTTACATTAATCTCTAGATGGAGTTTTGTGTAAGATCGCCTACAGATGCCGGTCAATGCTGTCAAGATGTTGTCGGTTTCACGTTATTTTGAAACGTGACGTAGTGCTGTGCACAATGCCTGGCCTGCCGTGACCATGTCACAGCTCTTTAGTACTGCGTTATGACATTTTTTTTATAGTGGCGAATTAGGATTTCCGTGTACTTTGAAATAATCCATCTCTAATTTTGTGAAGACAAGCACAATATTCTGTATTTTTATCACATAATATTAATTCTCTACCATACTTGTTTTTATGAGCAATTTTCTGTCTATCACTATTATCTTACAAGTTAGTAGTATACAAAAGAGTAGAAATAAACTCGGCGAGAGCTTTTTCCTTATCATTACAATATGTAGACATCGAGCCACTTGTGCTCGTGGAAGTTGTCCTGCACGCTGGATTTTATTTTCTTACGTTTTATAAACATCTGCTGTCTAGTGCTTGAATAAAATTATACTCCTGTTTGCAGCGAACACTTATGTTTGTAAAAATATCTGGGAACCAGTTCTGATACTATGTTCAACGGTATCTCAGATGAGTGTCGATTGGGTGTTGAAAAGTGTGTGACGGTGGAAGAATAGAATGTCAAGAAGTCAAAGTAAAATTTATTTTATTCAATAGATTTATTCAATAGACAAGAAGAACGCACAAGAAACTTGTAGGGCTTAATTTTTTCAACTGATTGTTTTACAATATTTGGTTTGGTTACATTCGTTTGTTTGGAAGGTGCCGTGTGGTGGCTATGCAGATATCTATTTATACCTTCACCGATAACATTTATTGTAATAACCGAATTAATAACCGAAGACTGATATAAATCATTTTTAATTCATTGCATCAAAAGGAGAGCTAACTAAAACTTTGTCGAGACGATGTGGGTTAAAATTATAAAATGTAAAAGCTATTAGCGTCGGTCCGTGAAATATCGAACGCGGGAGTCCTCACTCCACACAAATGAGATATTTGGAAGTGCGCCAATATTCCTTCTCTCAATGAAACTAGATCGCGTTTTTTACTAAATAAGACTCCTGATAAATGGAACTTTTATCTTTTTTGATGAGATGTATACAACATACTTCGTATTAATGTACTCATAACAACTCATAACATTATACTGAAGGAAGAGATGATAATAACCGTAATATCTCATTGTAATGTTCTTATATTCATGATATAGCCATATGTGGACGATATATTAGTTAGATGTATGTGCCATAGTAACATTATATGTATATAATGTCGCGCGACATGACTCGCCGACACGGCACATTACACTGATATTACCATGTAGCTGGAATATTGTCATTTAGCTTGTTATGTTTATGTTGGGACGCATTGTTCAGGGAATTATGTGGTATTATACTTATTAACCACATTCTCGTAGGCACTTAGGAGAGTCCCTCAGCGCTAAACATCACGCAGCGTGATGGAGTGCTTTATCTAAGTTTAAGAACCTCCGTTTGTAAGTAAATCGCGTGCAACCACACACTGAAAACGCATCCTCAAACGAAAACCTTCGAAAATGTTATATTTAATAACATGTGACACGCACGACCTCACTAAGTTTTTGGCAAAATAAACAAAAGCTTCAGAAATTATTTTAGAAATTCCCAGTAATATAGGAAGGGAAATTACACTTCCATGTAAGAGTAGAATGCTTTCCTGTTGCAAACATGTAATTACTGTCTGTAATTATACGGTCTGCAGTCTCGAATGTTAAACAAAAACAGGACTTGTAACTTGTAAGTAGGTCATTAGGTCAGAGGGTACCTATCGGAATGACAACTTAGCAAAATGACATTATCATCGTCGTGTCTGAATATTAAAAAGTTATTGTTACTAAATAGTCATGAACGCACAGTGACTATAAGTTAGTAAGTAAAAATAAGTTAAAACATATAAATATCTTAGTTACAGCGTTGTATTCTGTGGTTACAGTTGAATGGTATATTGTTTAGTTAGAAAAAGAACACAATTTTAAAAGATCAGCAGTCTCATACAGAGCTTAGTGTTGAAAATAACTGCTTATATTTAGCGTACCTCTAAAAACTTAAACATTTTATTCCATTTGTTCCCAAACTGACACTTTTACGCGTCAATGAAGATAAACAGTAATGAATCTACCCTACCGTGCGTGTGAAAAGATTAAACGATTAAATTGGATTTTTTACTGAATCTTTGTGTTGTTATTTTCTAGAATCTAGTTGTCTTTATTTTACAATTACATGTAGTATTTTTAAGATCTTCCAAAATGTGGGTTCGTGTGAGCGAGAGGGCGAATTTGCTTTGGACAGCTCTTAGAAGTATGATTTTTTTTACAGACACAAGGGACCGCAGATTTGAATAGTTGATATTAATTTCAACTCGATACCTCCACGAGTTTTTCAATATCAATTAAGGTTTTGTATATATAATAAATTGGCTGATGCAGTCAAATGATGATTACTGTTTGCAATACGCTTCTGCTACCCATGAGATACCGAGGAGGATTGTTTGTTATATATTATTTGATAATAATATTCAGAAAGGACGGCTACGGAACCTCCTAATGACGAAATTTAATAGCTTGGTCCCTTCTAACGATGTCTATTTGCGTTGATAGATATATAGATAGAAATAAACTCTTTATTATTACACTAAAAACAAGAAACCTTAATCAAAAATACAATTATATCAAATAATGATAATGTAACACTTAGCGGTCTTATCGCTAAGAGAACAATCTCTTCCAGAAAACCGTGCAGGAGTTTACATACAGGAGCTTGGAGATTACAATAAATCACACAGTTGATCTTTCTTTTACCCACATAATAACTCAGGTCCATGAATTTGTTCCAAATAATAATATATTCGCTATAGCCTCAATAATAATTCTTCATGAAAACTGCAGCCAGAGTCTGGCATCTCAGACATTAATGTTTTGAAGACTGCAAGTCTTTATAACTTGAAACTTCGTATAACTTTACTTTTATTAGTTTAGTTCGATATTGCGAGGTATTAGTTATATACTATTTACGAGTAGTTCACCGCAGATTTGCGACCAACTTTATCTCTCGGTAATAAAACTTGTTCGTAATTATTGTTTAATTAAAGATAATCAGTAAAACTATCAGTGCCGTGGAGTTACCGGCTATAGAATAGTGCTCTACCATCTCTTCCCGTGGTTGCCGTAAGACCCGGCTAAGGGTTAACAGATCCAGGTGACGGGCAGCAGCGTCCTCTGCAACAAAAAACCCATCGAACTGCGCTCGACAAACCTCCTGCCAAGCGTGGCGAGTATTGACAAAACCCCCCTTCATGGGGTAGGCCTATGTTCAGTAGTGGATTACCAACGGCTGAGATGATGATGACAATCTTTTATTACATTACCAGCTGGAACAAAAATACGGATGTGTTTTTAAAATTGGTCACAGGAGTCCTTGCAGCATGAATTTCACATGGTATTTTCGGAGATGGCCCTAAAGACCCTTTCCAAATCACCTGTACATTATAGGTTCCACATAAGAATACTGATTTCAATTAGTAGATACTAGGTACTAGACATCTATTCAGAAGTTTTCTTATACACATGAAATTACATTAGTACAAGTTGGTGGGTCGGCGAATATTCTTTTGATGTCGAATTATTTCGCTCCTTTCAAAGAACAGTAAATAGAGTTGGGAGATGTGAGGACATCACACTACATTGTATGTAGGTAATGAAATAATGTTCACCTACGCAGTTGTGTGGGTGAAGATATCGTGACCTCAGTTATAATAGATAGTTTTGTTTTTTCTTTAAAACTTGTTGAACCTAAGCTCTGCAGCTTACGCGGTTTATAAAATTAGGCAACTAACAGATATAGCCACGGCGAGATTAGTGTACTTTGCATATTTCCATAGCTTGATGTCTTATGGGATTCTGTTGTGGGGGTCAGCCGCAGATATAGAAATATACTACAAAAACGTGCGATTCGTGCCATCTATGAGATGCATCCACGCGAATCCCTGAGGGAATTATTTAAAGATATAAACATACTGACCCTACCATCCTTATACATTTATGAGAACATCATGTATGTGCGTAAAAATTTACATAAATTCAAATTAAATAGTGACCTTCATAATTTTAATACTAGAAATAAATACAAAATAGCTGCACCTAGCTTTAGATTATCTAAAACAAATAAAAAGACATTCTTAGGAAATAGTGTACGTTTCTATAATAAAATCCCAAAAGAGATAACTGCGCTCTCAGAGGGTAAATTCAAAACCTATATAAAATCTACTTTACTAAAGAAGGCTTATTATAAAGTCAACCAGTACATAGAGGACAAAGATGCCTGGAAACTTCTGCATAGCCGCCTCGCGGCACCTTTAAAGAAAACGAATGTAACCAAACCAAATATTGTAAAACTATCTGTTGAAAAAATTAAGCCCTACAAGTTTCTTGTGCGTTCTTCTTGTAGAGGTATCTTTCCGAACGCACGGTAGACTCAGTACTGTTTATCTTTATTGACGTGCAAAAGTGTCAGATTATGACCTATTTGAATAAATCTGTTTGAGTTTGAGTTTGAGTTTGTTCACAAAAAGGTTTGGTAATTATTTAGATAATACTGAAAAGTTTTATAATATAAAAAAATAGAATTCACTTTCAATTAGATACTACAATTTATTTCAAAATTCAAAACAAAAATTATTATAATTAATAATTACTATGATAACAAAAACTCTTGTGTTGCAACTTGCAACATTAATGTGCACCTGTCCGTAGAGCATGCTACGAGTACGTAGAACCTGCTACGTTGCTACGAGATACAACTAAATATTTTAGAATTGGACACAACGTGGCATACAATTGGTATTTGGCATGTTTGTACATGGTATTTGAAACATGGTATAAATATTTTCATCTTACCTGCATACTTGCTATATAAACCTACACTACATTCAAATAATAACATTAATATCTGTTGTGAATACCGTAGAGATCCTTCATAAAACCAAGTGAAATGTTTTGTTGTTTATGTTTTTGTGAGTAATAAAGTGTTACATCCAGTACAAACAAAGGCTGCGATACGAAGTTTCTACATTATAATGTTCCACTAACTATTGTTTAACACTCACACATATAAATAACAGAGATCACCTGCGGATATACACGGTGGTGGCACATTGAGCTCAATTGGGCGACTATGGTAAATATTTTAATTATCTAGGACGATTATTTACCACGGGAACTTTATTTATTGATCATTGGGTGGGTAATGTTAACAGGTTACAGGACCTCTTAGCAGTTTGACACAATCCTATGGAAAATTTACTAAATCGATATTTGTATTCCCCTGTTTCCTCTGAATACAATAAACCTATTTGTTATATATATATTTATATCCTGATATTTTAAACTTGAAGTAAAGTATGTCCCAAACATTTTATTTTTGCTTATAAAAACTAAATTTTTTTTGTAGTGAACGTCCAATCACGCGAGTAAAACTGCGGTTTTTAGAAATTCATTATGAAAAAACCAAGGGTTTATAAGAAAAATTAAAATGATAGAGACTTATGTTACTTCACTATACAAATATCAGGATATAAATTTATAGAATGGGTTAATTATATTTGGAGGAAACAGGGGAATATACATAAGGGGAACATAGGATTGTGTCTAATTCCTAGAAGGCCACAAGTACGCTCTTAACTAATACTTTGGGTCTAACGAATTCAACCAAAAAAGGATATGTCGCGAGGAGGCGGGAGGGAGGGAGGGGAAGTCTTTACTTTGCAGTAGGTTCCGATAAGCTGATAGGAATTCTAGTCTAATGTAGTTTGAAGTTGTCATTAATAACTAAAAATACACCTCCTAGATATATTACATTACTTGACTTTCTTACAATAAGAACCATTTAAGCTTAGCGGCATAGAGCTACGTCGGTAATCTGTGCGCTCTATTGCTCGTTGGCAAACCCTCAACTTGAACTTTTGAATGTTAATTAGGACTGAAGAATACACTCTTGTGGGTCGCCCTTCATTGACCAAAAGCTCCTCCAGGTATTTACAGTTCGCTTTTCAATTGAAACGATTTGTAACAACTCCAGAAAAATGAGAAATATTAACATTCTAGAGATTTATACTGTACTTTACTTTAAGTTAGTTCAATTTATGGAATAAACTGACTGTATCTCTGACCTAACACAGAAAACTAAAAGCAGTATAACGATAACCAGGTCTGGCATTCAGAGCGCGGCATTAGAATAAATCTGCATCGCCACACAGAATATGTAACGGGCGGGACATTTTAACCAAAACTAAACTGTACGGAACCATGTCCCGGGACGATATCAACATTATTCCACGTGCCTTTAAACTGTGGTTTGTTGTATTGTTTTTACTGAGATTGTGAGAGAGGGTTACAAGACAATGGACACTAGTTTCTATGTACATAATATACGAGCTTTTCATAGGTCACTGAACATTTATTATTAAAGTAAATACCTACTGAGAAACATTATGAATGTGCGGAGGAACATTTCACCCACGATTCCATATTCATGATGATTTCAAGCGAATAGACCAAGCGTGTAGCGTTTAGTCTATAAAATTATATAATACTTAGCTGTGCCCCGCCGTTTTACTCGCGTAGTCTTCGTTCCCGGGGATAAAAATTACCCTATACGTTATTCCAGAGTCTAAATTATCTTCAAACCGAATTTCAGCCCAATCGGTTTATTATTTTTGGCTTGAAAGTGTAACAAACATCCATCCATCCTCAAAAACATTTGCATTTTTATTATTAGTAGGATAGGCATATCTTTAAGACTGGACAACTTTGATGCTTAGTCTTGAATGTTGTGATACTTCACATATCATCGTTCCAACAACCTAGTACATTTTGTATGTAGTAAAGTAGTATAACAAAGCAGTGACATCAGAAGTGGAGTGTAGAGAGGCGGCGCGGGCGGCTGCACCACCCATCCAATATGTCAACCGACAAGTGCCGCTCAAGGGATATTGGTCGCGCACACTGCTCACTGCATAGTGAAGCTCATGTTATTATGCAGTAACACTTCTCTGATCATTTATATGGTTTTGAAACAAATAATAGCCAGCCTTACATTCTATTTGCGACCTTACTTTATTTCATGTACCTAGTTATTATTGATATTACGAAAGAAGATTAGATATTCTGTCCTATTAGAAACTACGATAGTTTCCAAAACAGAATTATTTTTCTTGATTGGAAACCAGGTTTCGATGAAAGGAGAGTCATTCTGTTTCGGATACTGGTTTCAAATCATAGTTTTCAAATAGCCGGAAACTCGACTGGTTATAGCCGGGAAAATTGCTAGGAAGAGGAAAAGTTTCCAAAGTGGCCGAAGGGTACTCGTATAATCATCATCATTATTTCAGCTGTTGGAAGTGAACTGCAAGACATAGGCCTCCCCCATTGAGAAGAGTTTTGTCGATAGTGAGGCAGTTCGAAGTTGCTGTGGCCCGTCCTCTGGATCTGACAATCCTTAGCGGGCTCTTCCGGCAACCACGGGTAGAGAGGGTATGAATCTATAGCCGATAACCCTACGTTTATATTAATAAACAACAAAATAATACGATTATCATAATATACTCTTGAAAAAGCTCAAAATATGCCAGGATTTTTTTAATATTATTTATTAATATAAATTACCTGTAATGATACATTTTATTAAATACAAGGATTAGTTCTTAGTTATTGAAGGATAACCATCAAAATCCCATCCAGCCTTCACCGCTTATGTACGAGTAGCTCTACTTGAAAATAAGGGTTTTCTATTTTTCAGGGATTACAAAAAGAATTCCCAATATTGCACACGGGAACTACGGAATCCACTTGCAGGTAGGTAGGTAGGTAGTGCTGCAACGAGTGTTTTTAAATTTTTATTTTGTTCTTAGAAGTTGTTCGTCGTAATATCGTCACACTATGAGCGCAGAGGATGCCAGCGGCCGCCACCGTCGGGTCGCGACGTCGTCTATCACCTCGCGCTTGTTAGAGCCTCGCCGCGGAACCAACAGCATTATTATAATACGACTTCCACTATTATGTGAACAACATTATAAAATTACCTAACGCATTCAATAACAAACCTTTTGAGTATAAAATTGATATTATTATAAATAACTGACAAAGTTATACAATGTTGAAACCTCGTCTCGTCGTACCGGCAGTCGTCACGTGATAAAATGACGATGTAAGACAGCGGACACATGTGACATGATAGTAGCGAACACAGAAAGATTTCGTGGTAGCGAATGACAGAGACAAAGACAACCGCCCAGCACCGAATGCTATCAGCATGAGAATGATGATGATGATCAAGACATTAATATTTTACGACACGAGCTCTCGTAATTTGAGTACGTGCCTATGTACTAGTATACCAATTAGTATCAGGTAGGTAGTCATACTCATTACTATCCTATTAGATTATAGATTGATATTACCACATACCTATATTATTACCTTTGATCCAGCTCAAGTTATCTTTATTAAGATACCTATGTAAACTCATAGTAGATGCATAGCAGATAGTTACGTAGCTTGCACTTGCAATGTGCTTCAAACTGAACTAGCATCTAACTAAACTCATGTTATTCAATAATATTGATGTGGGTTGAAAGTTTATCTGCTATAGTTGTGTAGATACATAGGTACACTCGAGTTTTTAATTGAAGGTATCGTTGGCAAAGCTCTTTAATTAGGTATACCTATTGTGGTAACACGACACGTTATGTGTACATATTACAGTTAGCCCCGTTTTTTGGTAGGTATATTATATTATATAATTCGTATCTGAATCTGACTGCCTCGAGTTTATGGCAAAAATGTTATTTAATTGTAAATAAACTAGTGCCCGTCCAATTTAAAAATTGATTGTACAACAATAACATTTATCTACTGAATTTCGTAGATAGCATGATTTCCGTTAAAAATGAATCAATTCGGGTCATGAATGGCCGAGGCGATCGCAGAAGTAAACTGAATTTACGACTTCAATGGGTATTATTTAAATTGGATGTTGAAAATCATTGGATCAGAAGAATTGGGTCAACAGTGAGCGTTTCAATAGTCCTACCTCTATAAAAGAGGCTGGAAACATTTGATCGCAGCCGCGCGCTGGCGTTCGCGCTGCGTGCCTCTAAACAGGTATTCCGGTATTCGTAAGATCTCAGAACCGGGATGTCTCATTACGCTCACGAGTTAATTCGGAAATTCCGTAAGTTTCCCTTCAACAGGCGAGCCCGAGAAGCCTTGTAGGGATGCTCTCTACCCCTTTCCCAGGAGAAATCCCGTTTTAACGTAATGTACACCCATACGTGCCGGGAATATCATTATGGGGCTTTCTTTAAAAATGTAGGTAATGGAATTCACTATGGGTTTGTATTCACTTACAATGATAACGTTTTCAGTAAAGTTTTTATGTAGTTTTTTTTTAATAATCTTATGTGATCCTTTTCTGGTGATCTTCGTGGATTATCCTAAACTTGGTATTTCCTAGTATTTTCAAGAGAAAATTAGTTTCAAAGAATGCAACTTAAACTTAATTATATTGGTCGTAGGTAAAATGCAAGAAATACGAATCCCGGATTTCCCTGGGAACATCTCTCCAAACCTCGGTTCTTAAAACGTTCTCCGTCCTAAAGAGGCAGGAGGGTATGTGATTAAACTTTTCCCTTAATAAAACATCCGGGAGAGGAGAGAGGAGGGCATTCTATATGCCTGCCATAGCAGGTGGGAGTAGGACAAGTTCGCGATGCTAACTGAATTATTGGCTGCCCCTTCGGGAAAATGGCGTGACAATGAAAGTGAAATGACGTGAAAAGAAGGCTATCAGTGTAGTGTGCACCAACCGCGGGCGCGTCGCGCTATCGCTCCCAGCGCATAGTGATTCTAGTCTAGTGTAGTGAGTGTAGTCTCAAGTGACGCCTTGAAAGGCTGCCAAACCGAGATTGTAGCGTAATTTGCAAGTCGCTCGCATTTGCATGAGAGTATGGCCACTTGAACCCGTCAACTGGTGCATTAGACGTTGCCTTATATGCCGTGTCAACTACTCATTTATTTGATTTCGTTTCCACTTAGATAGATTAGTAATAGATGGCATAGCCATGGAATTATCGCTCGTATTGCAGATAATATATATACAGGATTTTCTTTCTCCTATTACGGAATACGGATACTTATATAAGTTATCCTGAGTGACGGACTGACAACTTTAAGAGCTCAACGTTTTCAACTTATAGAGTTACATTATACAATAGGATTTGGGATATCGTGTGCTTCCTTCTTCTCACTTCTTTATCTCACATCTTTATTAAATCTCATATGGCTTTCTACTTCTCACGTTCTAGCCTATTCAACCAGTTTCTCATAAAAATCACCATGCTCTTTGTTTACAACAACTGTACTGCTCTTTGTAGCTAACTGTTGTACTTACCTACTGAAGAGTTTCAGAATTTGAATCTATACTTTTTAAATATTTATAGTAATGGGTGCCCGACTTTTAATAACTTTATCTAAGGTGCCCCAATATCAGAGAAAAGTTTTTAAAGCAATAATTCGTACACAAACTCAAGTTCAAATATTTTTATTTTTATTCAAATCGGTCCCAAGAATTAAGTTAAAATGTAATGAAATACATTGCGTTCGGAAGGCTATACTTCGACATGAAGAAGCACTAGAAACTTGTAGTAAACCCAACAAGTCTTTAGTTACTGATAGTTCAACAATATTTGGTGTGGTTACGTTACATTTGGTCTCATCTAAGCTTTAACTCATTTAAGGTTAATGATAAAATGTGGATTATTCTGCAATAGTAATAGTATTGCAATAGTAATCTCAGGTCAGATATATAGAACCAAACATAGTTCTTGACGGTGAAAGACTCAATATTGACAATGCAACTTTATTCCTTGGCATAAATATAGACTCTAAACTACAATGGAGCACTCATATCACCGAGCTCTCAGGGAAACTAAGCTCTGCAGCTTACGCGGTTTACAAAATTAGGCAACTAACAGATATAGCCACGACGAGATTTGTCTACTTTGTATATTTCCACAGCTTAATGTCATATGGGATTCTGTTGTGGGGGTCAGCTGCAGTTATAGAAACTATCTTTATACTATAAAAACGTGCGATTTGTGCCATCTATGAGATGCGTCCACGCGAATCCCTTAGAGATTTATTTTAAGAAATAAACATACTGACCCTACCATCCTTTTACATCTATGAGAACATCATGTATGTGCGTAAAATATTACATAAATTCAAATTAAATAGTGACCTCCATAATTTTAATACTAGGAATAAAGACAAAATAGCTATACCTAGCTTTAGATTATCTAAAACAAATAAAAAATCATTCTTAGGAAATAGTGTACGTTTCTATAATAAAATCTCAAAAGAGATAACGGAGCTCTTAGAGGGTAAATTCAAAACCTATATAAAATCTACTTTACTGAAGAAGGCTTAATATAATGTAAATCAGTACATAGAGGACAAAGATGCCTGGGAACTTCCTCATAGCCACCACGCGGCACCTTCTAAACAAAGGAATGTAACCAAACCAAACATTGTAAAACAATCAGTTGAAAAAATGAAGCCCTACAAGTTTCTTGTGCGTTCTTCTTGTAAAGGTATCTCTCCGAACGCACGGTAGACTCATTACTGTTTATTTTCATTGACGTACAAAAGTGTCAGATTGTGACCTATTTGAATAAATCTTTTTGACTTTGACTTTGAGGCCTCCGGATTGTATTTCGCCTATTTTATAATAATACATAATACTTACCCCGTGTTACTTTTGGCGATCTATTTTCAGTTCCCCCCAATTACTGGGGAATTATTACAGAGTATATGTGGCGCCTAATCATGGACTTCACTCGAAAATTATTTGCCAAATCTGTCAAATACAAAATGTAACCTAACAATAGGTAAAAAGTATTGTTGAAATAAGTGAAAATGAGAAGTCTGCGAGTTTATATACCAGCAAGCAAGATACCTCAGAAAATATAATATAAAATATACCTGCTTACATGAATTTTAATATGAAAACATAATCGCCAATACGTCGTGGCGGTGTGCGGAGGAAGATCGGTTAGTTAATATTGAATAGTACTATTTGTTTTTAATTTGTTATCCCGCTTATAATTATCTTTTTTGTTATTCGGCTAACATCTGTGTTCGAGCATGGGATATGCTGAAAACCAGCGTTGCACAGGGTCCCCTTGTGCAGCACAAAGCTGAGCATATGCCAATTGCTAGTAGTAATGTAACTTTATTTAATTTTTTGTTATGTGTCTTAATTTTTTTTTTCTATGCTGTCAATAAATGTATATTTATCTTTATTACAGTAAAGTCACTGCATAAACTTGGCGAAAGCAGAACTCCTCTGAAGAGTCAACTTTTAGAAGTCTGTGCGAGACACGTAGTCAAAGGTACCGAGACACATGCATCCGTGACGGATATGGTAGGTAGGGTACAATCTCATTTGAATAACCAACTGTTCTAAAATACAATTTACGTAGAAGCAATACAAGTAACAACAAAACTACAGAGAGGCCACAATGTACAGGAAGAGGGAACATTCCCGGCGTGTTTGCTCGAGCCTCGATCCCTAAACAATATGAGCAAAGTTGGCTCGTCCGTCGGCGTGAGTAATGGCGCGAGGCTTAGCTCGCGTGGACATGTGCTTTATTAACTTTGGAAGCTTCGCGCGTATCACATACTTTGTATATAATCTACTCGTACTTGCTGCACTCCAGAAAAATCGGGTGACTATGTTTAACAAACAATAGAGCTTTGAAACTGCTGTCGTAGGTACATTCGGGTAATAACTACTGACAGTCTAGAATTAGGTGACCCGATTGGCGTTCAATGTAATCAAGCTCAATTCTGTACTTCGAGAAGAGTCTACAGCGATTACTAACTGAACTAAATAAATTGTCAAATGGCATCAAGAGGGCGCTGAATGCAAAAATTAGGCAAAAGGTATATTTTTAAACGTATACTCAAACGTATATAATATAATATGTTCAGTTTAAAAAAATACTATAGGTAGGGGCAAATCCTGTAGTACTGAATATAGAGTTTTGAAAAATAATAAAGGTTTTAAAATTACTGTTATTATTAAATCATTCGGAATTATCACTGACAACACCCTATTAGTTTTTATGAATTAAATAGACTGACTAATATTATAATGGAGGTATCGACAACTTTATTTTTATTTATTGTTTATACTTTGAGTAAAAAAATAAAACTCAAAAATGACGATCGGATCACAGCTCTCAACTCGCTTTCTATACTTGCATTATATTGGTCTTCTAAAGTACAAGGTAGAGTGGAGAGCTTCACGCGCCTCTCACCTTATCCTGTACCATAATACCTGGGGTCGATGACCGTTTTTATCTTTGATTTTAGAACATACTATAGTGAGCTTTATATTATCTTGAGGGATAAACAGACGAACTCAGTGATCCTTTATAGTAGGTAGTTATTGGGCACGCTGAGCCACCTTCAGCTCGCAAGCTCGCTTCAGTTGTCTCAACGTGTCCCAATAACTACAGTATACCAGCGTCTATACTAAATTCAACATCGCAAACGAGAATCACATCACACGCGTTCAATATTTGTTGATATCAGAGCGAAACGACAGAAACAGCAACGTTCGCTGTTTGAACGATGTACGTTCTGTTGTTGCGTCTTGAATTCCGTTTGAGTTAAACTAATTCTGAAAGCGTGAATTCAAGAAACATCCAACTACGATCGGATCGGTTACTTTCGTGTTCTGTATTTCTTTTCTCTTAAAGTTAACATTGCGTTCTTCATTCCATCCATCGTCGAAAGATAGAGTTTCGATGTGTAACTACTGATGGGACTATTTTCCCATCCACCCGGTATAGTACCAGGCTTTGAGTTAGTCAGATTCTCACGGATCTCAGGTGCTGGTTACTTACATCCCTTGAGACGACATGAAGCATGCTTTCGCTATCAACAAGTTTCGCTAAAGTATTTACTGGGTACAATTCGCCATGATGGTTATTGTACTAGATATTAACGTCTATATCGACCCTAATATGCGAGCCAAGTCTGAAGGTACTTTACATTCTCAATACTTGAAATAAATCTGCAGGTTTGTCAAACTCTAACTTCAATGTTTGAAATAAGTACTTATTTTATAAATAATATAGGTAGGTGGGAGTTAATAAAACAAGCTTTTAGCTAGATAAATACAATGTTTAATTATAGTGTTTAATTATAGTTATAATCCTTAAAACATATAATATTACGTACTTATATCTACATCAATTGATAATATTATAATTTATTTTACAAATTTGTAATATACCGCTTTATACATTAAAAAATGACTTATTATTATCATAAAAATGTTTCAAATACAAAACATTACTCAAAGCACATTGTTTTGAATGAAATACGCAGAGGCTATGAAATGTTTTAAAATATTTTTCGTGCAACTTGTTAAGACTAGGACATTTATGATAACCCATATCTATAACGTTACAGTTAGCACAAAGTTCCTTTATCCATTTTATTTTTTCTAATCCTTTTGTCATCAATGTTTGATTTTCTAGCAAAGGTTTAATAATTCGATGAAACTCTCGATAATCAATAAATCCTTCGTTCCACAGAAGTCCACGATTTCTTTCTAACCATCGAACTTGTGTTTTTTCATCATCTGACAAAGTGTTAAATTTATAGGGGGGTTTAACTATAAACACTTGAGTGTAACTGTCAGATGCTAAAGCAAACTCTTTAATAATAAAATTATTCTCATAGTCCTTAAAACCTTGCACATCAACAAATATTATTTTCTTCGAACTCATGATATTTTTCTCACAATACTACTCAATGGTTTGTATTCAAAAATTGTGTCATTTAATATGAGACAGTAGGCTGTTGTCAGATCAGGTATATCTTGTTCTGTTTCAATTTCAACTCTAACGTCGACTGACCCTTTTAACGTTTCGTGTTGGCGCGAACAATCAATTACAAACAACGGAGCGATGGATTTAAATTCCTTTAAAGTCAACAAAGGTTCAGCACGGTGTCCGTAATAAGACTGTTGAAATCTAGTGTATTGCTCGTATAAAAAAGAAATCTTGCCGTCGGAAAAACTAGCATTTAGGCTTTCATACGGAAAGTAGGTTGAATTTAGGAACACTCTTATATCATGCACATTACAGTGATCAAATTCAGCCAATGACAAATCGGGTTTCTGTTTTCTATTTGTTTGTAATGCAATAATGACAAAACGCGGTTTTTCAATCTGGGATGATGTTTTGATAGACCATGTATGCTTACGTGTTCTAGGAAGTAAAGGGTACTCATGTAAGTCCCAATTTCGAAACGCTATCGTAACAGAACGATCTTTTTCTAAACATTTTAATAAATTAATTCTTTCACGATCCGATACCTTGATATGAGGAACGCGCCAAACTATTTTATCAATTTTTATATCATCTACAACTTCACCCGTGTTAAGTATCAAAGCATTAAGGTTTGTATTACTTCTTAGTAATATTAATTCGTGTTTGCAATTAATTATAACTTTTTGGTAATCTTCCGCAAAACCTAATATTTTATTTAGTGGAATGGAAGCCGAAAATATTCCGTTATTAACATTAGCTGTACCACCAATAGACCAACCCCAAACCTGTGAAGATTTAGATTCATGATCGTTTAGAGACAAATATGACTTCATCGTTGTTGTAATGCCAGCGTTTTTGATTTTATCTATTTCTACCCCATTTAATTCGTATTTGATTTCTTGAAATAAAAACATTACAGGATTATTTACAAAATTCACAGTGGAAACTTTTTCCTTAGTATTGTTTTTGTAGACAACTGCTCTTCCCTCTATATAGAGATTGCTGGCGGAGGGCAAGATGTACAAGTCTTGTTGGTTGATAGGTATGCGGATCTCATCGTTCTTGTTGAAATATGTCACGTATGGTTTGTATGAATGATATTCATAACTTTCGATGCTGTTGTCGTATTGCGTTGGTTGAGATATATTTAAGATACTCATTTTAGCAAACCGATTAATTTGAGAAATTTAATATTCCCTTTTGATAATTTTTTTTTCTTGCGAATAGATGTTCTCTTCTTAGATGCTCTTATAGAACTAACTTGTTTATTTCTTTGTGTTGTAGTTTTATTACTGAAGTTAATCATTTTTTTCTAAAATGTAAATATAGTTGTACTTCTTCGTCTCGTAAATTTATCACCTTGTTTTCAGCGTCTAGTAATCTTATACTTATGGTGTTAATTGAATTTTGATTAACAGGAAAATAAATAAGATTCTTCGGTATTTCAATTATCCGGTATCCAGGTGCTACGTTGGGAACAAATTCGTACAATATATGTGATGCTTCACCATTCACGTATGAACCACTCACAACATCACATTCGATGCGCACAATGGTTGTTGATAAAATGCTCACAGGATAACGAGATTCGGTACTTATATTTGCTTTCAGGGTTTCCTTTCCAAAACCTAAGATTTGTCCAATGGAATCACTTTTTTCAAAGTGAACATCTTTAGAGCAAAATAATTTAATCTTCAATGTGTTATTGTTGCACGAAATATTTAATGTTTCGTTGTTCTCAATGTTACTTTTTAAATAATCACATATATCTTGAAGTTCATATGAACCTTCAGGAATGCCAATGTAATCGTTCTCACCATAATAAAACTTATTATTTCTCGCATCGATATTGGGAATCGAATTAAATGTAGAAAAATACAGAAGTCCACACTCATAGTCTTCACATAATTCTAAAGTCGGTGAATAGTTAGTAGTCAAAATAGCTCCTCGTCCGGTTATTGATACGGTGAAAGACATTTTAGCACTGACAGTAGGCATATATAATTCTATCTTTAAATATTATTCTTCCAATACCGTTTTAAGAATTCTAAACAGAGATGTCCACAATTTACAGAATCAAATTTTTGGTACTGGTTGTAGTTATAATATAATGATGTATTCTTTAAATATTTTACTAATTCTAAGGGTGGTTTTAAATTTCCAAAACTATTAAAATATTCAGAGCGCTTGTTGTGCTTGACATAGGCTACCCAATGTGTTCCAGGGTTATCTGAGGTATCTAGATTTAGAATTGCACACTCTATATTACTAGGTTTAGTAGGTAATGTGTCTCTCATAAACACTCCTCGGAAGTATGGAATGTCTTGTGCATATTGCAATAAATCAATGTTAGTGAGTGGTTTCCTAGGTAGCCTCTTGATCAGTTTTTTGATGAATGTATGTAAAGTCCAGCTCCACTTTTGTAGGGTCGAATATACAACCCTTTTCCGAGTGCGACTGACTCCATCATTCTATTATGTCGTTCAGATTCCTGCAGATTTTTTTTAGAAATGCTATAGGCATTCACTGCTTTCGCGATGCCTGCAGCACCGCCAGCAAGCGAGCCTAGAGCTGATAGACCAGCAAATATCGGTATCAATGGTAGCACACCACCAGTTTTCGGTAGCGGTATGCAACGTGGCAATCGAATTCCTTTTTTATTAGATAGTATTTTTTTTGCAGCTGCATATGCACTTTTTATGAGATGGTGTTTGTCTTTCGATTTAATATTTTTTAATTGCGATTTTATTTTTTTCACAATCTTCTTAAATGAACCAACGCCGGAACCAACCTTCAGTTTAGTTTTCATAGCATTTTTTACTATCCATGATGCCACTTTTTCTCGTTTACTAGCATCTTTTGACTTTAATCTTCTGTTAGCCATATTAATTAATTCTAAATCAGCTTTCTGACGAGATTCAGGATCTTTGTTGATATACGCGATATCGTGATACATACAAGCTTCGTCCAGCTTGTTTATACCTCGATCACCTCTTTGTAGACGTTTACCAAGTTTTGTTCCAGGTCCGCAATATTGATATCCTGGCAAATGTAGCTCGACAGGAAGATGATTAATTAAACTATCTATAAGACCACTTCCTTCCTTCATTGATGTGAATGAAATGGATAAAATTAAATAAAACGCTAAATTTATACCAAAGAACTTTTATTTATCCAACTGTTTTCATCATCTTTCAAACCTAGCCATTTTACATAAAGACGATTACCCTTCTTTTTAATGACTTTTTCTATAAGATATACATCAGGAAACTTTGTTCTTTGCAGTTCGTATTCATAGAAAGATCCTAAAATCTGACAACCATGTTTATCTTTCAACAAGTATGTTGGAGGATCTGTTTTCTTGACTTTTACTACATTAAATATCTCAGTGGACCAATTGGGTGTATACCCTTTGTGAAATTCACTTTTATGTTTACTAATACGAACATGATCACCTACGGCAAATTTACATTTACGATTTATGTTATGTTTCTGAGACCTTATTATATTACACTTGACAATAGTTTCATTACATTTCTTAACAGCGTTTGGTTTGAACTTTGTTATTCTATGAACAGTGTTATTATAAGATTTAACTACTGAATCTAAGATAACACCTAGCCATTGGTATGTTCCATTTAAGCTGAAGCATTTGTAAAGTTTCGATTTCAAAGTTCTAATCACTCGTTCAACAATAGATGCTTTTTTTTACAGAATACGTAGAATAATGGTTAATGTTATATTTTTTCATCAAAATTTTGAATTTCTCATTATAAAATTCTTTTCCCAAGTCAGTTTGTAAATTATTGGGATATTGTTTTGATTCTGATAATATACACTGCATTCCACTGGTGACACATATTTTCGATTTGGATTTTAAAGGATAAACCCATACGTATTTTGTAAATGTATCGATTACAACTAATATATATTTATAGCCCTTATTGTAAATTTTAAATTTCTGTAGGTCAATCAGGTCAGCTTGCCATAGATCATTTATTCCTTTTATGATCGTAGCACGACGTGGATAATTTCTTCTTGCTGGTTTGTGTAATTCATGCACAATATCTTGTTTACTCATCTTTATTAACGGGTTTATTAACGTTTTGAATCATGCGATCAATATCTGACTTGGAGTAAAATTGTTTATTTAAATGCTTTATTGTTAGCGTTTCCATCTGTTTAAGGGATACATGTATATTGTTTTGGATTCTACTCATTTCATTTCTCAACGATTGTATTTGGTTATCAACATAGGCTTTGTTTACAGCATGATCATCATTCACTGGTGTTTTTAAACCCTTTAATGTAGTCGATTTTAAATCAAAATCTCCAGACTCTGATTTAATTATTGCGTTGTTATGGTAAATAACTAAGTCAGATAATCGCGATCGTTTATGAACGTGATGTCCGAATTTATCTATATTCATAGTAACTATGTTCTTGCAATCTATGTCGCGTAACAGACTGTTAAAATAATCATTAAAAATTAATTATATATCTTAATCTACGTAGCCCCCCTCTCGAAGTTCTTCTATGATTGCAATTATTTCATTATTTAAGCCAGTGTTACCAGCATCTCGTGATGCAATAAGCAACTTTAATCTTTCAACCAACTCGTTAGGATCATCCCAGTAAATTAAATCAGTATTTTTTTTATACATCTTCGAGTTGAAATTTTGAATTCCTTTTCCTTTAACAAAATTTTCTAATTGTAAGCTCTCATCACTTTTTATTTTAAACAATGGTTTTATTATACGCATGTATTTAAATCCTTTATTGCTCTTTATAGGCTTTGTTGGATCATAGTCACGTCTGTGTGCATTGGTCATTGACAGTAGAGTTTTATAATTTTGAAGATCTGTTTTTGTTATATCGTTCACATTCGGTGATTTTTTTAATAGCAATTCTGTTAATCCAACTGTTTTCTCGAACTCTTTGTCTCCAATTTTCAATGTATGCTCACGTTCATACACGCGTGTCTTACCGAGAAATAATTTCCCCTTGTGGGGTTTTACTCCGAACGGTATAGCATTTTGTACTTCAGATGACATTGACCAAGAAGTTGATACATCTTTGTTAGTTAAAGATGAATTTAGCGATTGAAATGAATCATTATCGTCATCTGATTCTGGTGAAGATACATTTATAATACTGTCATTAACATTTTGTGTATCTGTGCTGTCATCATCATCCTCGCTTTTTGGGTCTTCATTTGAGGAAAAAGAATTGTCAATAGTAGAATCTTTCGATCTGGATAATACATTATCTTGGTTGGAAATTTTATTCAATGGATCTATTATAGGTTTGAACATCATATTTAAGGCCATATTATTACTGTCTCTACAAGCTTTTAACATCTCCACCTTTTTCTTTACAGCTTCTGCTGATTTTACAATTTTTTCTTTTAATTTTTTTTCCATATTTGGTTGTTGGTATCACGAATGTAACTGATTTTTAGTGAGATATAACATGCATTATATATAAATGTTAATCTAATATTATAAACGTATCAAACTTTTGTCTGTAACATCCATTATTTTTCTGACAATCTTTATTGATTACAACATAATTATAAGGTTGATCCCAAACCTTAGAACACATTTCTCGAAACTGACTCCACGACATGTCAGAGCCAACGTGCTCGTCGTAAACGTGTTTTAAATTGACGTCGTCTTGTTTGAATAATACAATCAAGTTAGAATTATCCCTCACGAGCTGTTTTGGGATTTTAGAATAAGTTTGATTAAGATAAAAACAATCTATATTTTTATGACGTCCCATTGCAAAATAATCTCTAATATTATTTTGATTTTCGGTAGCTACATCGTCAAAAATAATTATTGAATTTGGTGCTGCATCATGAGGACTCAATACCTCACTGTTATGATTGTATTTGTAATACGAAATGTCCTCAACCATATTTAAAACATTTTCTAAGAACTTATACTTGGGTTGATATAAAGATTTTGAATATATATATAAATTACAAAATCGTAGTCCATCTTTATGCAACAAAAGACTTATTATTAAATTTGTTTTTCCACAATTCGAAGGTCCACAAACAATGCATCTTATGGTATTAGGTAATAAGTTTCCATAACGTTTTACTTCCTCTGAAGAAGTAGGACAAATGAGATTATCTAATGTTAATGACTCCGCTTGCTTTACAAATTTCATTATAGACTACTGTGTTCTCTAGGGGTTTTGAGTGTAATGACTGCTACGCGAATTGTATTTACTTTTTAAATATTTCATAGGAAACATTTTATTTTAATTTTCTTGTTACTATGCAAGTACCTACCTACCTACTTTATTAAATTTTATTTGAGTATTCAAACAACCTGTTAATAGTATCTGATTTATTTTATAGGTACCTAATATAACAACATATTACAAGATAACCTAATCATAATTTCAATAACATACTAATGCTAATAATTACAAATAAAATATGCACTCTTAAAAATTTACATAGGATCCTCAGACAATCTCTTAGAAACTTTATTAATAACACCATAAGCCGAGTCCATTATATCATCTATTAGTTCTGTCTGAACATATTGCACACGTGAACTTTCAATGTAGAGGTTTTCATGCGCATCGTAATCGTATATTTGTAATTTTAGCACTCGATGTCCTCTGCCTGAATGTTTATTCATGACGTAAGACACTCCATCCTTTTTCGTTCTTTTTGTTGTCCTCTTCTTCTTAGCAGCTTCAATTTCAGCAAGCTTTGCTTCAGCCAGCTCTAGTTTGCGCTTCGTTAGCATTTCTGCTTCAAATGTCTCCCATCCAGCCAGAGGGTCTTGGGCACACGGCAAATAGTAAATTTCATCGTCACGCTCTGATGCCATGATCTGAAAATAAACAATAATTAACAACAAAATTATCAAATAATAAGCGTTAAAATTCGAAGTCTTACATCGTCCCTACAAAATAATAGAAAGACACTCACCTATTAGATACACAAGTGCAGCTGGCAACTAAAACACTGATTACGACCACCTTCTAGTGATGATATAACAAGTATGAATAAATAAATGTAGACCATCGCAAACAGCAGCTGCACTCACACAATGCGAGAGAGAGAGAGAAATATTTTGTTCGATGCTTACTAATGGAAATATTGTATTTCCTTTCAAAAATAACTTCTCCTATTACACTATCTCGCTTATGCATCACTATTATTAATATGAAGTTTACAACAAACAAGTTATAACATGTTACCTACTACGTTGCTGTCTAAAGATATTATTTATTTCGACATATTATTTTTCTTACTAAATTACTGTTTGAACTGAATTTGATGAATTTTGGTATTATATAGATGGTATGAATGTGAACAAAAACAAAATATTTATATGTTAATAAGTATATTTATTTATTTTTTATCAAATATATAACTTAACTATACAATAAAAATTATAAACTAAATTCTTAATTTATAATAAAATAGCTAATCACAATAATAATGTTATAGAGTACATAATATAACAGATTATTACATTTTCAGTAAAGTATAATTACAAAATAAATGTACTACCCCATGCTTTTGTAGAAATCCTGTTTTTAGAAACACAACGTTTATCGTCGTTCCCTGACAAGGCAACTTTATTAATGCTCTTAGTAAATATTTGGTGTTTGATTGATTTAAATAGAGTCATTTTTTTGCGTACGATAACTTCATTAAAATTTACGTTTTCGTATTCTGATATATCTAAATTACGAACAACGCATTTTTTTACACCTTTAGCTTTTTTTATCGTTCGTTTCTCCGTTTTTACGCAATATAACTTGGATCTTAACCCCACAAAATCGGTTATTATGTTACCACCCATTTCATCCTTAAAGAGACCTGGTATTTTTTTGTTTATTAACGGTAAACCGTATTGGTTGTGAGGATTGTAATTACTAGTGTCAAAGTGATCAAGAAAATTATCTTTTACGTTTTGATAAAAATCCGGTGTCTTAATCTGGTAGATAAAGCTGTCGGTATCAGTATAACACAATTGAACACGATCTTTATAAAATGGTTTGATAATATCGTAGTGAAAATTGTACATGTGTGCTTTTGATAATTCTAAAACTGAGAATCCCGTATATAATGGCTTATCCAATATTATTCGATCGTATTTCATTTGAATCGCTACTAACTTTTCGCTAAAAACTGATACGCTGTGAAAGAATGGACTCGCTATAAGTTTGTCAGCACTTGTTCTCTTTTTAGTAATATTTGAATCATCACTCCACTGATTTATAAGATGTACGTTTACTCTCAGTTCGTTATTTTCAAGAGTTTTACCGAATACACTATTATTAAGGAGTTTAAAAAAGTCTTGTTCAAACACCGAAGTAGCTTTTTTTCGCAGCTCAGTGTTAAGCTCAATGTATTGTTTTAAATACGTACTTTGTTTAAATGCAATTACGCGGTGTATTTTACGCAATTGTAAACCGTGCTGTAGACATTTTTTTAAGTTTACATAATGAATTACGTACTCATATTTGTTATATAAGTTTGGAACCAGTTTATTGGTCTTTCCACCTGGTGGTAAACATTTCTCGGGAGCGAATGGCAGGTCAGAGTGTTTAGAGTGGAGCAATTCTGGATAAATTAAGTCTACTTCTAGAATATAGCCTTCATCGGCATCGTCTGCTACTCTCATTACATTTAAGCTATCAAGTTCTTCCTTATCTAAAAATCTAAAATTAGAAAGTGGAAGTGAGTGACACATGCTAAACCCATACAAGTTATTGCAATCCAGATACACAATAAATGTATCTTCCTTTGATGGATCGTATTCGCTCATATATTTGTTATTAGCTTGAGCGTAGCGGTGCGTGCACATACAGATACCTCCTCGAATACCTTTTTGTATCATGCGCAGTATTCCCAAGTCATTAATGAGTTCAAGTTGAACCCCTGTCTTCAACAACATAGCATCGAAAGATAAGCTCGGGGCTGTTAGATAAAAAGCTGGATCTAACTGGTAATGCCTCTTGCATGTCTTACGAAACTTTTCAAAAATATCAGATAAGAGTAAAACGTCAGTTTTAACGTACAAATCGGTATATTGTCCTAGATCCCCAATGCCAAACTGTGACCAAACCAATTGCGCGTGTCTATAATCATCATTCGATATGTTTTCATCAGTTAAAGTGCTGAAAAATTTTTCTTTGGCCGGTAACGCTCGTTCTTTATAACATTCCCAATTTGTCATATATTCATATGGATAAACTCCTTTACGAGTCAATAACTGAAATTGATTTTCATCGGGAAAGTATTTATGCATATTCACAAAGTCTTCCACGCATAATGTTTTAGCTAATTTGTCTAAACTGCTACCTAAAAATTGAAACGAATCCACGAAACGTAACTGTATATAATCGTCATCTGAAACTTGTACGAACTTTGTAAACGAGATGTATTTTTCCTTCGTTTTAGGTATAACTTTGATCGGACCCGGCATTTCAGCTAATTCTGTTATGAACAAGTGACAATCATATCCTGAAAGATTATGAAAAAATATTGGAATGAATTTTGGAACGCCATACATTAAATTGCAAATTTGGTGTGTGGCCCCACGAAATTTTCCTGAGATATGGCAATGATCACGAGTCTTAGGCCCCCAAATTATGTGTTGACATATGTGACATTTTGTCGTTGAGTTAAAATTATCATCGTCTTCTTCAGTGTATTTCATTGGCACATTAGTATGTAATATTTTATATAATTTCGATGCGTCATCAGTAAGCGAACTAATGAACTTTGCTACACAGTTTTCTCCACGGTAAGTAACAAAGCGATTATAACTCTCATCGATCGCACAAACAATATAATATGCAAAAGCAGTAGGAATATGCTGATGTAGATCAGAGGTACTCGAGACATCTGGTTCCGGTTCGCATCCTTGAACAGGTCGCAACATTGTTTCAAAGTCAGCGTAAATGACAAATGGAACATCTTGTTTCCGATTGTAGTTCTGAAATTGAAGCAATGATCCTTTTTCAGGGAGCACCGTGACAACACCTCCACAAACGTGTCTATCAAGCTCTTCACTTGATGAAAAAAATAACAAACAGTCTTCACATAGACATATTTTTCTATGGTGTTTTGTTATTTGACTTCTTACAAGTCGCGCCAAGTCTTTAATCAAACAATAATGAGAAGAATCATCATTTTCAAGCAACAATAAATGTATTCGCTTGTTGTATGTTTTCGATTCGGACTTATACAGCGGACCTGTTATAATTTTACCGTCTCTTAGTCCATACACATAAATACTTAAAGAAGGATTTTTTCGTTCAAATATTGAAATGTCAGTAAATGTCATAGGAAACGATAAACCATCAATGTTCAAATTATCATGAATTTGAGGATAAGATGTTACACGGTTGGGATGATGAGTAGTGGGATAGAGCGCAGCCATCACACACCATAAAAAGCAATATTCATCGTTGTTTCTAATATTTAAACAAGCCTTCTTGTTTTTTATAAACTTTGGTAAATCCATGTATTTTGAACCACGCAGTGGATCATATTTACAAATATTGATTTCCAAATGACAGTTATTTAAAAATGTCCAACCACTGTCCCTCTCTTGAAATTCCTCTACTTTTTTCATGATAAGGTGTAAAGCGTCTGTAAATAAATTATTTATATCATAATTTAAATGCAGAGTAAAGTTATTCGTTGCAAAAGATTTCATTTCTTGCGAGTCGCTTTTCGGCATCAGAAACATTGAAAACAATTCAAAGTTTACCTTAACGCAGGTATGAGTTTGAAGCGAGTGTTTTATAAGAGATAAAACCTTTGTTCGGATAGTATCAAAAAAAGTAGGTATACAGTTATTCGCTTTTTGACTATTTAGTGCTCGTATTCTGTAACTAGCGATACGATTACGGAATGCTGTTTGGATGATGTCAATATCATCAGATAGCGGAAAAATGTTTCTATTTTTATGAACATTACTCCGTAAATGACCGTGCCATTGTTTACTACCTATGTTCAGATTACAGTGTGCGCAGAATGGCATTTTGTATAGCTAATGCAATATACCTACCTAGAGTACTTGATTTCTTACTTTATTCAAATAGACGGCTAAAATGATTAGATAGCTGTAGTTTAAAAATTAACTTCGATAACCTAGCTCAAATATATGAGTTTGAAAATGAATTGTACCCATTTAAAGTATTAAAGTCTATTTGAATAAAATAATTTTAATCTTATATTATTAGCTTATGAATAAAAGTATATTATGTTTGTTAAAGTGTAATAATATTTATTATTATAAAAATATAATAATATTATTAAAAACCTTATAATAATTTTATTAACAAAGTCAGTTCGTGTCTACAAGACACGAACCCCTAAAGTATAATATTTGTCCGAGTAAAATTGTAATAATTAATTTAAAACATTTTCATAAAAATATAATTATTATAATATAGTTATTATTATAATAATATTAAAAAAACTTTACGCTTAACAAGGTTAGTTCATGTCTGCAAGTATCTAACCCTTAAAATATATTTTATCGGAGTAAAAGGTCGGCTCACTCGCTTCGAAAAGCTTATGAGCCTCCTTAACGAGTTCGCGTAATTTTCTCCACTGAGGTGAATCTTCGTTCGCCTTAAATTTCGCCCTTAATAACGCCTTTTTCCACCGCTCTTCTGGAGCAGTAGATGCAACATCAGTGGTAGCGTAAATTTTTAAGTCCACGAAAAATTCCCCCGCTGTTTCCACCACTTGCCGCTGTTGACCCCCAGCAACTCGGCGTATGAAGCTCGATGATAGCGTGCTCGGCTGACACTCGACCGGAGGCGCGCTGTCTTCAAGGTCCAAATCAAACAGGTTTATCTTCTTACGACCACCACTGAAAATTTAAAATTAAACAAATACAAATACAAAAATACAAAAATTATTTATTGGAAAAAAAACAGTTTACACAAATGTTGGGTTCTCTACCTTTTGCTTTAGCTTACTAAGCTGTGTTGCAAAAGGTAGTCTCTTCCCCTATGTCTAAGAGTACATTATATTTTATAGACTTATAAAACTAAACTTATAAGTTTTATTTTAACATAAATACTTAAATACTTAGGTACCTACGAGTAAAAATCTTAAATATATTGTATAGTTAATAATATACACATACATACACATATACATATATATATATATACATATATTTACCTATGTAGTATTATGTGAACGTGAATTCTTACCTACACAGATAGTCATGGTATTAATAGTAATACTAATAATAATAACAATAACATGGGACAACCTCCACAGACGGTCATCTGGTCCCAAGCCAGGCAGAGTCTGCACTATGGTACCCAGAGGACTGACACACATAATTATATAAACTTATAACACCCAGATACAGATCAAACAGACACCTTCATGCACACAAATGTTTGGCCTGGCCGGGGATCGAACACGGGGCCTGCGGCACAGAAAGCAGGGTTACCACCATCTGGGCCAACGAGGCTGTCAAATGAATGAATATGGATGAGTGTGAGTTAGTACGAATGATTTATCTATATGTATCAATTTTGTTGTTATTTAATTATATGAAATAGATTTTCAGTATTATCATAATCATATTGTTGAATCCAATCTGTAGCAATGGTTTTGAATTTGTTGACGCTAAATGTTTTAATACTACTGGTGTGTTTAGAGAGCAATTTGTTATAAAGCATAGGACCCAATCGTTCATAGTTCCTCCTGGCCAGTGCACTGCTACACCTAGGAACCGGACAACTGTCACGTCTCTTGTGCTTAACCGGTAAAGTTGGTACTATTTCTTTATGATATCTTTTTAAAGTTTGGACAATAAATAATTTTCTCACTGATAAGACTGTAAATTGTTTGTAGATATCATCAGTCGGATGTCTGTACGATAGACCTAATATTACTTTTATGAGAGCACGTTGGGCACGCTCTACCTCGATGAGATGAGTCTTCGCAGCGCCTCCCCATGATGTTATGCAGTAGCTAATAATGCATTCTGCCAAAGCTTTATAGGTTTGCATCATTAGCTTTGGGTCTGCTACGGGGCGTAGTTTCTTAAAGATATTCATCAATCGCCTTATACGTTTTGAAACCAGTCCGATATGGGGAGCCCAGGTGAGTTTGTTGTCCAGAGTTACACCCAAGTACTTGATGGTGTTGACGCATTCGAGAGGATCGCAATTACAGGGCGTTGTGGAAAAGTTCAGCGTGCGATTGCAGGGGTAGACGTGTGCAATAATCTGTAATTGTGATGGTGGTTTGGACTTTTCCGTCTTTCTGAAACATACACATTTAGTCTTGTTTACGTTCAGTGACAGCAAGTTGTCCTCAAGCCACGCAGTCACTTTCGCCATCCCTTCCTCTGCAAGATCTCTAACCTTATCCCAGGTAGGACCATGAAACAAAAGGACTGTGTCATCTGCAAACATGATAGTATCTGCACCATTTATTGGAAGCTTACATAGCTCATTGATATATAATAAAAATAGGATCGGACCCAGCGTGCTTCCCTGGGGAACACCGTAGTTGCAGATAGCACTGTCACTCTTGTATCCATTTACTACTACCTGTTGATTCCTGCTAGTTAGATAATCTTCAAACCAATCCTGAACATTTCCTCTAACACCAGCGCCCTCCAATCGTGCTAGAAGTATTGGAATGGACACCGTGTCGAACGCTTTTTGCAAATCTAAAAAGACGCCGACACAGTTTTCGCCCTTATCCAGATACTTAGTGATAAGCGTTGTCAACCTGAGCACGGCATCGTCAGTAGATTTTCGAGCTCGAAAGCCGTACTGATTGCCTGATAGAATGGCGTTCTTCTCTAGGTATGACATTAGCCGTTTGCTTACTATTTTTTCTATTACTTTAGAGAGCGTGGGCAAAAGGGAGATGGGGCGGTAGTTAGATGGTGTACTTTTATCACCAGCTTTGAAAATAGGACAAATTATGGCCTTCTTGAGTAAAGATGGAAATACTCCATATGTGAAGCTTTGATTGCAAAGATGGGTAATAGGTTCGACTAGTGACATGGAGCAGGTTTTAAGTAGAGACGCAGTAATATTGTCCCACCCTGGAGCGCTATTAACTCTTAGAGCTGAAATGATATCTGCTACTTCCTTTAAATCCGTTAGAAATAGCGATAGGGAGTCCCTCGGTGGACTTGTATGAAAGTTAACATTAAGGGCCGCATCCCTATCAGTTTTACTTAATTTGATTAGTATTTTACTAGCAAGTTCTTTTCCAATTGACGTGAAGAAGTTATTAACCTCATTCAGCGACTCTACTTGTGTTTCTTTGATGTATAAAAGTGGTTCCTGAGATTCTCTACTCTGTTTGAGGCCACATAACTCCTTCACTATCTTCCAGATATCTTTCATTTTACCTCGTGATGCTTCGAGTTGTGCTTTGTAGTAGTCATTTTTACATGACTTAATTATACGATTACAGACGTTTCTGTATTGTAAAAATTTCTGACGTTTAACCGTATCTGAAGGACACTTTTTATATTGTTTCTGCAGCAGATTTCGACGTCTTATACATTTAATTATGCTACTTGTGAGCCAGGGTTTTATTGGTTTAAGTTTGTTGGATACTACTTTCTGTGTTGTATGTGTTTCTATAGTGCCTTGAACTAGGGATACTAGTTTAGTTGCGGACTCATTCACAAAGTGCAAGGCATAATAATCCGTCCAGGTCTCGTTAGCTAATGATTCTCTAATAGCGTTAATGTTTACCGTTTTTTTAAACTTATTTCTTTCTTTTATTTTATTACATTTCAGTATTGAATCTAAACAAAGTAATATAGGTGAGTGATCCGTTAGTTCCCCAAACACAATAGTTTGCCATGTTGTATTAAGTTTAACCATGAAGTGGTCAAGGCATGTATTTACTCTAGTGGGCAGATCAATTCCTTGCACAAGGCCATGTGACGCTATTAAGTTTAGATAATCTGAGGAAAAACCAGACAGATTAGCACTTGGCAGTATATTAATATTGATGTCGCCAGTTATGATAATATTATTTTTGTACTTTAAGTTGCTTATTATTTCATCTAGTGAGTTTAGGTAGTTATGTGGATTAACAAACGAAGGGGGGCGATATGTGCAAATTACTGAATATATATCATCTATTTCGAGAGTCAAGCAATTGCCATCTACCATTAACGGCTCTACCGCCCTAACTCTATAAGACTCGCGCACATATGCAACAACACCATCATTTTGATTCAGTTTATTACTCGTGAAAAACAGATTATAATTATAGATGGGTGGTGGGTCATATTTGCCAGTCCAGCATTCTGTTAAGACTATAATATCAATGGGAATATCAAAGTCACCTAAAAAGGCCAGAAATAAATCCATGTTCTTCTGAATACTTCTAATGTTTAAGGATAGAACAGTAAGTTTATTATGAGTCTGTTTGTCGTATTGCAGTGTTTTTGAACATTCTTTTGGATCATGTAGATAGCTACATTTGATAGAGGAGTCATCATCTATATCGTCTAATAAATTATTATTAATCAGATCTGACATTTTGTAGTTCACAATAGTATTATATTATTATAGTATATAATAGTAAGTAATATAAAGATTAATATCTAGGTACTTCTAAAATTGGTGAAAACCTATATAGTAATAATAAAAGTGAAACGCATAGTGTTCATATATGTATATAGCTAATTTTAAGGATGTGTTGTACTGTCTCAAGAAAACTAGGTGCACCTAATAGTTATATTGAAGTATTAATAGTCTATGATGTATTTTTACAAATGTTTTATATGCATAAAAAAAAATTAAAAGTGCAGTTTGCTTAAATCCGCTAATTATGTATACGTTATTTCTATTTACAATTGCTAGGTAAATTATATATTTATATATTAACTCTACAATGTAAGTTACGCTATAGTAGACAATTGTTAACCTTTATTTATATGATATTTATATGCTATAGTTATTACCAAGTGCTTCAAGATCACTTTCGTTAGTAACTTTAATTTGTGGGGTCCCTTCTGCCTTACGTAAGAATATTCTTCCGAAAGAGGTCCAACAGAATGTATAGTTGTGGGTCTTAGCGAATTGACGTGCAAGATAGTATAATTTCTTTTCTCTTTGTGTAAGGTTTTCAGAGACGTATATTTGCTTCTTGGGTCCAGCTATTTCTAAGTTGGAGGTATTAAGTTTTTCCTGCTTGTGCTCCTTGTTGTAGGTTTTATAAGAGTTCAAAAAATTGTCTCTAGCGAGCACCGTGGTGAAATCGGCAATGATAGGGTTTGTCTGCGATTTATTGCTTGCTCGATAAATATTCTTAATTTCAAAGTTTTGTAGCGAGATGTCTAAAACCTGGGCCGCTTTTAACACTATTTTCTGTAGTTCCTCCTTTGTTTCTCTTTGTTCATGTGGAATGTTTCTTAGTTCGATACTGGTACTTTTTGTGTTGTGCTCTAGTGCATCTATCTTGGCCTCCAACTGCTGTATTTTTATCTTATCACTCTTTTTCTCTTCTTCTAGAGACTCTATTCTTTTTATTGCATCCCCAAAATTTATTGACATTGATTCAAGCGATATCTTAAAATCAATGACTGTACTTAAGATAGTATCTAATTTGGAATCTTGCTGTTTTTGGAAGGTACTTAACATGGACATTAAATCAGACTTGCTTAGATTATCATTCTCACTTTCATCGGTTTGTAAAGGAAGACCAGCACCCTCTCGTTTCCTCTTAACGTTGCGCGAGGTAATCTTATTTAGTGAAGAAGCTGAGCTAATTCCCGACTCCTCTTGTCGTAATTCAGCAACGTTCGAGTCGGATAGATAATGTTGTAATGGTGTAGCAAAAGTATTTGGCATAGGTGAAGTTGGTGGAGTTCGTTTAAGTGGCATTTGTGGATCTATTTATTGCGCCAGCAGTCTCAAAATAAGCAAATCTAAGCAGGTTTATAAATGCACTATGCGGTCAGTATTGTAGCGTGTTTAAAGAGGTAAGCGTCGCCTAGCTGCAGGTACCAGGGCAGCAATAAAGCGGAGAGTTGCAGTAGTCGACTCAACGCCACATTAAGTGTGCGAGAGACACAAAGCGATGCGGCAGTGCGCGTGCGATAGGGAGTGCCTGAGCGCGTAGATGTGCGTGTGATGCGCCACCGACTGGATGCAACAGGTAGGATCAACAGGTAAGGCACGCTCACGCCTTACTGCAGCTGTGTGATGTGTGGCAATGCGATCTTGACAATGTGTGTTACACACAGTATGCAGTAATAATAGTGGTGCTTACTTGCATTTGCGCTTGTGTCACGGTGGTAGTTAATGCGTCACTAGAGTGGCGACCGCTGCGCGACCTCTTCAGTTGTTATGTTCTCCTATTTTTCTTGTGAATTAAATTGACACTTTTTGAATTTATTTATTAAATTAAAATTAACAATAATCTAGTGAACACGTCTACTCGGTAACGAGGTCCGGGAGGAAGGTGAACGTTAAAAACTTGTCAAAATAATATCATACAACACGTGAGTTTGTGAGCTGAAAGTAAAATAAACTGTTATTAAATATACATAAACATACTGCATACAATCACGCCCTTTACTCGAAGAGGTAGGCAGAGGTGTACCTAGGACTAGTATTCATATTCAGGACATAGTAGGCACTCCCATATTTCGCTAGTATGTTATGTATGTTATCGGGGCGGGCCACCACTCTAGACAGTTATTGAGATAATGCATAATAAATAAATGCAATATTTAACACTTTGAATTGACCTGGGAATCGAACCCGGGACCTCATGATCGGCAGTAGAGTTTGCGCTCACTACGCCACCGAGGCAGGCTCTTATTAAGACTTAATACTAATAAAAAATTATAATAAAATTGACGATAAACAAAAAACTAAAAAATACCTTTGGGTATTTTCTGTCTTGCGTTTCTTTGCGCTGGTGGTTGCTGAGTTGCGTTGCTTCGATTTTTTTTCGGTCTTCGCAGCCACGAACACACCATCTGATTCGGAGTCAGACCTGTACAAAATAAAATTACTTATTAACAATGTAAAATAATAATCACCTCCGTTTAAAGGCGGTTCAAATAGCTTCGTTGTAAAGATACAAGTGTACTCACTTACATAATAATAGAAGTTTGGTATATGGAGTTGATGCGACAGGAGTTAGCGGCAGTGGCAGCGGCAGCGGCTTCAGCGGCAGAGTGTTGCGGTGAAGTATGCGAGGTCACTTGAGCTCAGCGTCGCAGCTGAAGTCCGACCCAAGGTTGCGCAGCGTAGAGTTGAAGAGTAGAGGTCGCTTCTTCTTGTAGACACGAACTGATTTTGGTAAAATAATATTTGAGCAATGTATATATACTCAATCTACGTATATGATCCGTAGTATTAAAAAGACTTAAATGACAAATTAGATTATTCGATTTGAATCTATTACTTCATTGGTGTAAAGTAATAAAATACATATCAATTATGATATGTATTTTATTACTTTATAAATTATAAAGTAATAAAATTTTTTATTTAAAAGTATATTATTAAATATACTTTTAGGTTATTTGTTCGATTTGATTGATTAAGTTTGTCAGCAAAATTTTAATGTACAAATTAATTTTTGAAGTTCAACTCAAATATGAACTCTAAATTCACCAACTTAAGTGCGAGAATCCATTGTAATCATAGAACATAGAGCACTGGAAGTTACTTACAGTACAATTTTTTCTAGTGGTTTCGCGGAGTTGATGTACATCGTTACAGCACACTTTTTCATAATCGCGTGACTAATGTAGAAAATAATCTGTCAATATTAACACATGAAAGTTACACACAAACTCAAAACAACCACAAAAATATATTAACATGAACATATTTTTGCGTACGGTTGCAAATTGAGGTGTACGGTTGACGATTCCCGTTCTGAATACTCTAAGATTTTAATGCAAAAATGTAAGGTAGTATTTATTTCAATGTTTATATCAATTTCAACCTTAAAGTGAAGCTAACAAGGAGAATGCATTTTTATCGGAATGAAAACATTGTTGCAATTTTATTGACGTCAATCGGTTTCTTTATGAAATTTAATTAAAGGAAACTTAAAAAAATGCTGCAGGAAAATTCTTAATTTAGTGCTTTCCAGTAGAAATTTAACCATATTATTTTAATAATGAATAATTATTGTTTTAAGAATCAATAAAATACATGAAGTAATTTAATGATTAAGAAAAGTAATAATCATATTTCGCCTAACATTATTAATTATTACTATTGGGAAAAAATATTTATTACTTGATATACCTATTTTAATTATTACTTTGTATCTATTTATAAAGTGCTGATTTGAATATTTTGCGTGACCTAGGGATCGAACCCGGGTCTCATGATCGGCTGTCGAGCTTGCGTCCACTACGCCACTGAGGATTTTTTCGAATATAATATCTGATTATCTTCAAATATATATACTAGATATTAATTTTACGTGTTTACAGTTTACATACCTATATAGGCATGTAATTTTAAAGTATTTGCTTCATAAAGTTAGGTACTTATTAAGTAGTCTAATCACAATACCCGATATACAGCATTATGCACAAACAAAAGTTTCAACTTACATTCTCAGTTTGCTGACATTTCATATGTGACCGCTTTACAATAACATTAATAGTGCTAAAATTGCACCTTTGGTAGCTCGCAGGGATGGACAACATTCGGAACATTAGATACGTAGTGGCGAAAAAATGTTATCGAGGATGAGAAAATAATAAAAATGCACACAGTATCACGGTCCAGTGAGGTGATCGCGAATGTTTTTATTTATAAATATATTCATGTTGATCCAAATTCTACGGTGTAAAATTTTAAAACATAACTAAGAAAATTATTATTATTATTATTATTATAAGAAAAATTTTTTTTGAAGTGAGGGTCTTCGTGTACTCTGAATTTTGGTCTTGTGTCCATATCTATGTACCTATGTTGCAAATGCATCGCAGTCAAGAAAGTGAATTCCTTTAATTCCGTTAATTCCTAATGGAAAAATCTAATATTTAACACTTTGCCTGACCTGGGGATCGAACCCGGGACCTCTTGATTGGCTGTCGAGCTTGCGTCCACTACGCCACCGAGGCAGGAAATAGGAAAATGTTGCTAACCTCTGGTATAGCGTATATTCACTAGTGATGGACGTTGAAAAATATCGATATCGATTTTCAAAGTAATGTATAAATAAAAGTAAATAACAAAGATATTGTATAGTTATATTATCAATATTATCGATGATTTTCGTACTTAGATAGAATTTTTCACCAATTTGATAATATTATTTAACAACCTCTTTGGCTCAGATGGTAGTAACTCTGCTTTCTGTGCCACAGGTCCCGGGTTCGATCCCCGACCAGGTCAAATATATGTTTGCACGAACATGTCTATTTGATCTGTGTCTGGGTGTTATAAGCTTATATAAGTATGTATATCAGTCCTCTGGTTACCATAGTACAGGCTTCTAGCCTAGTTTTGGACCAGGTGACCGTGTGTAGAAGTTGTCCCATATTTATTTAATTATTATGATCAATGTGTTAAATAATAAAAATAAAAATACGAACAAGATATACTTAATAACTATTATTAACACAAAATAACCATATAGGTTTTTTATTGTATGTTTATTATACAGTTTATTTATAGGTGCATATTATATTATAGTATGATGCGCACATGTTCCGAGGCCTATGCTCAACAGTGGACGTCCTGCAGCTGAGATGATGATAACGAAAAAATATCGAGCATGTAATATAATTATTTGACGCAGTTTATTCAAAGCATCGATACATTGAATCTTTTTAATCCATCGATGTAGGTACATACACATCCCTATTGTTCTAGAACATTACGCAGTAATTATCAGGTAGTGCACCGCGCTAGGTGTCTATACAATCGACTAGTGATTTCGTTTTTATTTCACGGACGTGTATTCTGTATTTTGCGGATATATAGCTTAACTTGGATTAAATACGAGGTTAGAGTTTTACAAAACCTGCGGATTTATTTCAAGTGTACGGGGATGTCTAGTACCTTCGAGTCGACTTATACATAATAATGGGGAGGATCATGAGTACCCATTGTATAAAGAACGAGAGTTTGTTGATACAGGCTAGCTGTGTCTTTTGACGTGTCTAGGGATGCAAATTAGTACCTAACCGTCATGTCTGGGGAGGCAAATGGGTACCCAGTAAAAGACACTAGCGAAACTTGTTGATAGCGAAAGCTTGTTTCGTGTTGGCTCAAGGGATGTAAAGTACCCAAGCACCTGAATGTTAATTCGTTAGAATCTGTTTAATTCAAAGCCCGTTTAAAAATCCTGTCGTTTCGCTCTGATATCAACAAAATATTGAATACACATTCATGAGTGTTAGATACGCGAGTGTTGTGATTCTTGTTCGCGATGTGGAATTCAGTGTAGACTCTGGTATAATATTTGCAGTGGTTCTTGTATCAGACATGTAAGTTTCATAATTTTTTTTTCAAATTCAATCGCTCTGTAGTTATTGGGACACGCGGAGACAACTGAAGCGAGCTTGCGAGCTGAAGGTGGCTCAGCGTGCCCAATAACTACCTACTCTTTATGTGTTCCAATTCATTTTCTTTTTGAGACACGAGGAACCTTAAAAATACTTAATGTTAGCTCTACCTAGGCTCCGAATAAGAATAAGTACATATACCTAGGCTACGTATAATAATAAGACATTATTATTCGTAGTACCTAGGACATAGACACATACCTAATATAACCGATAACTTGTAAAATAAAGCTGGATGTCTGACAGCTCAACAAATATATTTATTTTGGGTATATTTACGTAAACGAAGTTCTAAGAGGGTATTCGATTAATCATTTGAATTATAAATTACGTGATACGATACCATTTCTGTACCTACTTAATTTAAAGAAATATGACCAAATATTGATGGTTGTTCAGCTGTCACGTTACACCCTACGTACCACGTAGATATACTAAAGTTATATATGTAGCTTCAGTGTTTATAATATCTGCTTACCTATAATATATAAAGGTAAAATATCGTAACCTGATAACCTGTACCTATAATAGATAAGTATATAAATAAAGTTTAGCTCGAGGGTAGCAGGTAGTTATGGGTAGGTATGTATGTATAGGTATTTACATATGATGTACACAGTTTGGGAGCAGATACTCGTATACTTGTGTGAGATTAGCGCGTATTGTTTATTTATTAACTCTGATCGCGATCGGCTTCACTATAATTGTCACTGTATTTCACACGCTCGTTGTGGAATTACGTCTCGTAAGTGTTTACTATTGCTAAAATGTGGTAAATCATTTAAATAAATATACTTATACATATTATAATAGGAACTCTATTATTAGACAATAATTAATAGACAAGATGTGGATAAGATAGCAGAGAAAAGTAGATAGGTATAGGTACTTATAGCAATATGACCATAAGACTGATTTTGAGAAATAGGTATACAGTAAGTATACATACATAACTAAACTGCATCATTATATTTTTGAACAAATAATTAGGTACTATCGCCGAATATAACAAGTACATTTTGGAAAAAATCAGACCCTGCAATGGACCTTACCATAGTTAGTGTTGCTATGGATCAATTAAGCCCCGGGCCGCACTACGAGGGTTTTTTCTATAGAAATTCTGGCGCGGGAAAAAAGCTCCTGGTGCCGCGGGTAGTAAGTATGGTATATTGATTCACAAAATTACGCAGTAAACATTGCCCTGCTTATATACAACACGCGCGTAACTACGTAACGTGGCATTTTCATACTACATCGTACTTAATTAAAGGCGTTTCAGTGCTCTAGTGCTATCGCCATAAACAAAGGATTAAACCACCAATAGTGCGAGTGCGAATGCGACCCACCCGCTCCAAATATTCTGATCAACAAATCGAGGGCTAAACTAGGACATTATTTATCTGGTAAACCCCTGTCACCGCACTGTTAAGGCAGGTACACACTACACCCGGTCGTCAGGTGGATCGCTTGTCGATACGTCGGCTAATCGCTCCCCGCGGGGCGACCCACATTACGTGTGGGTACTATCTACTCCGCACTTTGCTTTTAATGTGCCACTTGAATAAATAAATTAATGTTTTCTGATGTTTAGCTATTCATGAGGATTGAAGATTTGTACGTTTCTGGTTTAAAAATAAATCTAGTATGCGATTCCTAATATTATATTTTACAAACTCAAACTCAAACTCAAACTCAAACAAGGTATTTATTATTTAAGTAAGTATATAAATATTTATAGGTACGTACTTATAGGTAACTACCTAAAGTTAGATAGATACTTAAACACTTTACTTTATATATAATATAGGTAATATAAAATATTATATAAGGACATTTCATATATTTCATGTCGTACCTACACACATTCCGAGCAAGTGGATAACGAAATAATACAAATCTAAAAGCCTTCATCGCAAACCAATTTCGCGAGAACGTCTTTAAAAATGTTTTCAAAATAAACGGAAATACCTATTACGTACCAACATTTCCAATTCGAGCATTCAATACGCAAAATAATCACGTTCCTTATTCGTCCGATTGACGCAGACGCCCGCTCTATCCGAGCTTCAACCGCTCCGCACTCGCACTCGGCATTCGCCGCGCCGCGCCGCGCCACTCTCCGCTCGATGGATTCCATTCACTCGCTCATTCGCCCAATCATTCACCCGCTCGCGAGTGGATGCACGGCTTTTATGCAAAATTATTAAATTTTCGAATTCAAATAACGCTAGCCGCGTGCCGTGAGTTTGCTACAGTAGATAAAAATCCATTTGCGTAAAATAAGATTATTATTCCTAAATACTTGACTAGGAACCCTCAACATGCCCTGGCATGGGTGCTGCTCATGCGAAGGAGATCTACCTATGCACTATATTCTAAACGACTAATTGTTACACATTTTCTAGTTATATTATGTGATTTTACTGTTTTTTGTAGGTACTAGTTGTGATAACAATAAAGAGTTTTCTATTCTATTCTATAATATTTATAATAGTAATCATCATCATCATCAGCCGGAAGACGTCCACTGCTGAACCCCACCCCCCTCCCCATCGAACACCACAAACTATCTATTCAGGATTTTGCCGTAATCACACTTTTTAGGTGAGGAATGATTACATCGGACCACCGTCGCGTCACGCGTCGGACCTTCATCATCTTAATAATATTTTTCAGACAAATTTTACACAAACCTAAATGAAAAATCAACCTCAGCAGAGGAGGTATACTTACTTATTGACAACTTCTCCTACGTAGTACTATTATTTATTCTGTGTTTCTGTTCTCAACTCTATAAAGAATATTGATGAATTTTATGATACTAGCAAGTGCTAACATCGTGCGATGCCGTAAAAAGTAAAGCGTATGTTGTGTCAAAATGTTGTTGTCTGGTGGCTGCGTTGTCAGTGTCATTATAATGTCAAATTGAAAATTGTGCTCCCGCGAGCCGTGAACTTGTGAAAAGTGACGCTTGACGCTCAGTGTTGCTCAAAAAACAATAATTTTTGATAGCAGTGTCGTTTTCTGTAAAAAGTTACAGTGAAAGTGCACAGTGGATTCGTAATTTAGTGTAATGTTGATTTTATTTGAGACCCCTGCGGGGTACGCGATATTCAAGGTATTATAACAACACGTGTAACTAACCTAACCTAAAAGCCGTAATGCTCTCCAACTTTTTACTGAAATAATTTCCGAATATTTCGTGTGATATCAAAAATGGAATTCAATCCCAGAGCAAAGCAAATCAATGCCAAATACATAAACAACTTTGTGCAATATTTATGTTGATTTTTAATTTATAATGGACATGTTATGGAACATAGATTTTAACCAATAACTCTCACTGTTATATGCCGATCTTCTCCTCTAATTGATTTTTAGAATATACCTACTTATTTTATATTGTAATGTAACAACTTTCTACTCATTAGTATAACAATCATTTATTTATTGTTGGAGGTTATTTTATGTTATGGTTTTCTCTTTGTAGCTCCTTGATGAGTCCAAACTATCACAGATCGATGATTTGTATCAAGAGTTTAACACGCCAGAGGGCGCGTCTGCTGTGTAAGTTTATATCTTGGATTATTAATATAACTTATACCTAATTATTTATTATTTGCGAACGCAAAATAGGCGCATTGTCGTCGAGTTGCGGAGAACTGCCTGCGTATTTGACTACCTTATTATTTTGAATTTCAGTTGGTGTCCATTTTTGAAAATCAATATGTAGTAAAAATATTCTATTTGCACATTTAATTAAACAGTGAATTTGTTCACAGTGTGAAACTAAAGAACTTTGTTAAGTTCGAGGACACTACAGAGGCCTTGGCGGCGACCACAGCAGCTATTGAGGGCAAAATCTCTAAACCATTGAAAAAGGCTTTGAAGAAGTATGTGAGCAAAGAAATCCAGGATCAGCTGCTTGTAGGAGATTCCAAGCTCGGCAGCGCCATTAGAGAGAAGTTTGACCTGCAGTGTGTATCTAATAATAATGTGCAAGAGTTGTTGAGATGTATTCGCTCACAGATGGACAGCCTGCTTGCCGGGTTGCCCAAGAAAGAGATGACAGCTATGGCCCTTGGTCTTGCTCACTCCCTCTCCAGATACAAACTCAAATTCTCCCCTGATAAGATAGACACCATGATAGTCCAGGCTCAGTGCTTGCTAGATGATCTAGACAAGGAACTAAATAACTATGTGATGAGATGTAGGGAGTGGTACGGCTGGCACTTCCCTGAACTCGGCAAAATTATCACAGACAACACTCTCTTTGTGAAGATCGTCAAACTCATTGGCACTCGAGACAATGCCTCACAGACTGACTTGTCTGACATCCTGCCCGAAGACTTAGAGGAAAAAGTCAAGGAAGCCGCAGAAATATCAATGGGAACTGAGATCTCAGACGATGACATTATGAACATTCAGAATCTTTGTGACGAAATCATTGCCATAACTGACTACAGGACACATTTGACTGACTACTTAAAGGCCAGGATGATGGCCATGGCTCCCAACCTTACAGTTTTGATCGGGGAACACATTGGAGCCAGGTTAATAGCCCACGCGGGCTCACTGATGAACTTAGCCAAGCATCCCGCATCTACACTACAGATATTCGGAGCAGAGAAAGCTTTGTTCCGAGCTTTGAAGACGAAGAAAGACACACCCAAATATGGTCTCATCTATCATGCTCAGTTAGTAGGTCAATGTTCAACTAAGAACAAGGGTAAGATGGCCCGCATGTTGGCAGCCAAGGCAGCTCTGGCTACAAGATTTGATGCGTTCGGTGAAGATGTATCGTTTGAGCTCGGAGCTGGACATAAAGTGAAGTTAGAGAACAGACTGCGACTGCTGGAAGAAGGGAACTTGAGGAGGATCAGCGGGACTGGGAAAGCTAAAGCCAAGTTTGAGAAATATCACAGTAAGAGGTGAGTTCATTCATTTAGAGTAATATTTCCAACAATAACTTTAGAACTGACTACTGGTTTCCCGTGACTGTTGTGTATCATTTATTTTATATAATTGAACCTTCATTATTTATAAAAAGCTTGAGTTACTTTTTATAACATTAGCTGCTATCTGCCAGTGGAAGCCGCATTAAAATCGGTCCAGCCATTTTGGAGATAAATGTAGATAATTGAAATGGGTTTTACTATGAACATTTTAAAATATTGTTTTTGACTGCAGTTCAGTATTTCAAATCATGTATTTAGTAAAAACCTTTCATTTTCCAAACAAATACTTCAATGTTATTAATTTGTATGTATGAATGCATAATTAAATTTTCATGAAATGTCATAATTTAGTGTGAACAAAAAGCTGGCAAATATATAAACATACCTTAGTGTTACGGCATAAGTGTATGTGATGATGTAGCATATTATATGTTTTATTTGTTTTAAATACATACATTTAATTTAATTATTTACTGATATAGATTATGATTACAGATATCATGTTATTCATGATGTGTATATGATGCTATATCAGTCAGGAATATATCAGTAAGGGACTTATGTCCCTTTATTCTGTATCATGAACTAGCTGTGCCCCGCGGTTTCACCCGCGTAGTCATCGTCTCCGTGGAAATATCGGGATAGAAAATAGTCCTAAGTGTTATTCCTGGGTAGAAACTGTCTACATACCGAATTTCAGCACAATTGGTTCATTAGTTTTGGCGTGAAAGAGTAACAAACATCCATCCATCCATCCTTACAAACTTTTGCATATATAATATTAGGAGGAAGTAGGAAGGATAAGTCCTATCTTGCATGTGGTCAATCAATGGTGGAGATGGTCAGATGTCAGAATGCAGCACATGAGACAATACTAATTCTATTATGTCTTATATCTTGTTGTTTGCAAGGTGTCCACTTACTTAAGGGGGTTTCTCGTCCATACAGAATGTTATTTCCTAAATATGGTAGAAATAGAGACTTATATTCAACTCAAATATTTGCCATTGTTTGTGCAAAAATATATTTGTTCGATAAAAGACTTTTCATATTTAAAAAATTGTTTATTGAGTTTATTTTTAAGTTTTTTGTAAATATGAAAAAAAAATAATGATTTTTATAAACCAAATATATTATTGCGTAAATAATGGCCAGATTAAGAGCCAACCACAAACAATAGAGTGGAAAATTAGTTTCCATTTCGCCGTATTTAGGAAAAAACATTTTGTATGGACGAGAAACACCCTTAACTACGAATTAAAAAACATTATCTGTTCTTGATCTAATTCATTTAATGTCCCGGACAGTGAGGTGTTCAACTACCAAGTGGCGGGAGACAGCACGCTGGGTAAAGCTGTGAAGAGAGAACACTCTCCTGACGAAGAAACGAAACATTCTGCCAAGAAGATCAAGCTAGAGGATGGAGCTACTGCTGTAAGTGCACCTTAAATTGTTATTACTAGCTGTACCCCGCGGTTTCACCCGTCTGTTCTTCGTCACAAAATAAATAATAGTACTAACATACAGAAACATCACTTAAGAGCCAATATTTTATAAAAAGCGACCCTATACCTTCACAACTGAGCTCAATTTCATTCGTCAGAAGTTTTCCAAATCTTTTTATAATAGCCTACCAAGTCTACTAACTGTTCGCAGCAAGGAGAATTGAACCTTGTGCACACACATAGTGAGTTGTAATTGCTTTGCCCGCCGCGCGACCCACGTGCAAACGCGTCATCTTACGATGAATGTGCTAGGGTTGTACTTATATGATGATATTGGTAATAAAAGAATGTTTTGAAAAATTACAATTATTATTACATATTACAAGCTTTTATTTAAAATTGCAACATATTATCTAGTATCACAAATCTTGCAACTGAAATCTGATGCAGTTTGCCTCAACTGATTTAACTCACTCTCCCTCCTCCCCCCCAAAAGAGATAACTGGGCTCTCAGAGGGTAAATTCAAAACCTATATAAAATCTACTTTACTAAAGAAGGCTTATTATAAAGTCAACTAGTACATAGAGGACAAAGATGCCTGGAAACTTCTGCATAGCCTTTAAAGAAAACGAATGTAACCAAACCAAATATTGTAAACTATCTGTTAAAAAAATTAAGCCCTACAAGTTTCTTGTGCGTTCTTCTTGTAGAGGTATCTTTCCGAACGCACGTTAGACTCAGTACTGTTTATCTTCATTGACGTGCAAAAGTGTCAGATTATGACCTATTTGAATAAATCTGTTTGAGTTAGAGTTTGAGTTTGACTGAAATTTTGTATATACGTACATATAGCACAGAATAAATACATAATAGTAGTAACGTACCGCCCGCCGCTGCCATGGGCGGATGGCAGTGTCCATTCTATACGTAGTATTATTATCTGTTCTGTGGTATTACTAAACCTTGTTTTAACACATTGTTTAATGTAATCATTTGTCCCATAGGTAACACCTAAGAAGAAGATAAAAACAGAAGTCAAACAAGAGCAAAATGACGCAGAGATGGACACGACCACTCCTACTTCTGAGAAAAAGAAGAAAAAGAAAAAGAGGCAGTCTGAAGCGGCAGAACCCAGCGAACCAAAAGAAGAGGCAGTAGAAGCGGTAGAAGAACCCGTAGAACAACCTAAGAGTGAAAAGAAGAAGAAGAAGAAAAGACAATCACAGGCAGAAGACTAAACTTCTTCTAAAGACATGAAAGCTATAGTTTAAGTAAATGTGTACTTGAGTATGCAAGTGTAAATGGAGTTATGATTATAAGCTGATGTATTAAATGTTATATTTTAAGTTTTCTGTGTATTTTTTCGACCTGTAAGGGTCGGTACACATCTGAAGAAAGATACGTCGCGTCTTATCTGTCGCGTATCGTCAGAACAAACAAATTCTGAACATAGGCTCTGCGGACTTAATATAGGAGCAAATGATAAATGAAATGTTCAGTTCAATCATACTAAAAACAGTTTTGTTCACGATTTTATTTACATGAGTTTTGTTATTTTTTTCAATTTTATTGTTCAAACCGTTTTTGATTAAATAAATAAATGAGCTCCAAAGTTCACGGAGCCTATGTTCAGACTCGCCAAGTGACGCCGGCCATAGACATAGTGACGTAGTATTGTGAGAAAACATTCAACCTCGCACACTCAACCGATGATACTTGCAACCATTAGTACGCTCGACGCATCGTCTGTCAGATGTGTAACGAGCCTAATTACTCAGTCAATAGCTACCAATTTTATGTAAGTGTAGGCAAGCTAAGAATTCTGTTCTGTCTAGTTTTACTTGAGTACCTATACAAACTAAAATATATTACGTCGAACTTAACGAGACTGGTTCAACCCATCAGGAAATTCCACTAATATTATAAAGGTGAAAGTTTGTGGGTATGTTTGCTACCTTTTCACGCCAAAACTACTGAACCGATTGGGCTAATAAAAATAATAACATAACAAATAGCTCAAATAGCAGTTCAGCTTTTATTTCTGGGACTAAAGCTAAGCTTTACTCCTATTCACAATAATAACAATACAATAATGGCCCGAACGCATAGGGCCAGTAAATCCAATTGAAAACATTATTGCCTGTCGTAACGAATATGGAGAAAATATCCTTACTTAGCACAGTACCTTTCATAAGTACTGTTCTTGAATACAGGTGTGTGTAAGCCCTTGAAATAACACGGTATACTTTACCTATAGTACCTACTTTTCAACGCGTGAAACCGCTGGGCACAACTAGCATTATTAGGTATCTGCCCAGTAATAGGTACCTACATATTATGTATGATACTACCTTATTTAATAGTAGGTAGTTACAAAGCTTTGTTGTTAGCTATGTATTGTGTTCTAATTTAGTGAGTAAGCCGAGGATTCGCCGCTAATCGTGTCGGATGGCGGGTTGGGTCGCGACCGTTTTGTCTTGCTCGTATCTATCTACCTTCCTTCTAGTCGCGCCGCTGATTATCTTAATAAGAACCGACCGAACCTTGCCAATAATGCATTTTATTTGCAAGAAAAGCTGATCTTACATAAAAAATTTTAGTTCTTTTCTATGTTATCATTATTCGAGTAGGTAGTTTCTTTTACAGAGGCAAACGTAGCATGAAATGGTAGTAGGTACCTATCTTCCTTTTCTAGTTTCCAGTTCAAAACGTCTGTAAAATCAATTGAATATTAAGCAAGCAACGTCCATTGGAACCGCCGACGCCAGTTCACTGTAGAAAGTAACAACTCGGTTTTCTACTTTTCTTTTTAATCTCACTTTTGTTTATTGTACCTACTTACCTATCTAGATACTTGAATAACTCCGTATGAGTAGGTATCGGTAGGTATACTCTATATATAGCTAAGTAGTTACTAGACATAGGACGGGTACTCGGTTTGGATTCGGTACCCAGCGGATCCTAGAATCCGGATCCGGCCGGTTACCGGGTAATAATGCCGAGTACCTGGCAGTGCCGGGTATTTAGGTGACAAAAAAAGTCAAAATTTATTATAGAGGCATGATTGGGGTCAAGTCTACTTCTCTTCTTTTCATATAGGCACTACTCCTAAACATAACAAACATTCACGCCTTTTTCCCGAAGGGGTAGGCAGAGGTGTACCCAGGACTCAGTCCCATAGTAGATACACCCACATTTCGCACTAGCACTACTCCTGCTTAAGAAAATAGGCGTCTAAATAGGCGCCTAGGGACGCTTAAATAATGATCTTATTCTGCCGCATCAAAATATTTTGTATTATCATTCTGTTGACTGCTTGACACGTCAGTAGCAGCCTCTTTAAACGACCTCTTCATGACCAAAATAAATCGTGAGGTTCAGAAGCAGCATCATGTTCATTATCCGACCTAGATCTTTTGTTTCGAGAGGGCCCTGCAGTATTGTCAAGATCATCGTCGTCTCCATCTTCTTGAAACGATACCTGCTCTTAGAACAGCCTGACGAGCTTTATCAATTTGAAACGCATTAGAAAATATAGTTTTATAACGTAGTTATAAAATTTAATACGTGGAGTCCTCGTTAGAGTTTTATTAAATTCATAAAAAAATGCTCAAAATCAAATTACTTCTTTTATAAAGTGGGTTACGCCACTCTACTCCATGAAATCGTGGAAATCGCTCCACGAGCTTTTAATAATATTATTTATTTCAAAAATAGAAGCCAGTACATTTGTTCCACGTAGCTCCACGAGAAAACTAAGTAGGTACGGCAGCAAATAATGGCCTCGGTGACGTAGTAGGTTCGCAAGCGTCAATGCCGTTCCGTTTCAGATTTTCTATAAGTAGTTATGAATTTTCTCAAAGACCGCCTGGACCTGTGGTCAGTAGATGGCAACAGGCTCGCCCCCTATTACATGGGACGACTTACAACAAACATTACTGGCGAAATTATGTAAAATGCGAGTTGTTAGGTAGGTAGGTAGTACCTAAGTATTTTAATAGCATTTTAACGAGTCGTTATGTTACGGCCTCGGTGCCTCGGTGGCGTAGAGGGCGCATGCTCGACTGCCAATCAAGAGGTCCCGGGTTCGATCCCCAGGACAGGCAAGGTGTTAAATATTGGATTTTGCCATTAGGAATTATCTCAATAACTGCCTGGAGTCTGGAACTGTGCCCGGTAGATGGCAATAGGCTCGCCCCCTATTACATGGGACCAATAACATACTGGCGAAATGTGGGTGTATCTACTATGGGACTGAGTCCTGGGTACACCTCTGCCTACCCCTTCGGGAAAAAGGCGTGAATGTATGTTATGTTATGTTATGTTATGTTACGGAGTGTGAGTTAAATTGCCTGTTTTACCTCAATAACTGTCTGAACTAGGTAAAACTCGATTTAGATTCAATGAACCTTATTATTGTTTTGATTTGATTGCCGGAGAGTAGACGCGAGATTAGATTTTAAATTTTATTGTTGACTTGCAATGTCGACTGACGCTTAGAACGTTTCGGACATAATGTAATACACAATAACTTACCTACACATCTACTAACAAACGTGAAGTCCCATGAACCATTTTATAAAATTACTTGAAATAAACATTTTTTCCGTTAAAATGGTCGCTGCAATAAATCAGTTACTATTTTCCCCCGGTCTCCGGATGAGCGGTGCTATTTTTCCGGACCGCAGTAATGAGGGAAGTTCAGCGGTAGGGAGACGCGGAGGGGGTTCTAATTGATCACTTTACTGTAATAGTTTGTAATTCGCAACTTTAAGCAGCCAGCTTTAACTTTTACAAGCTTTGAGTGCTCTCGTTGCACTTTCAGATTGGGTAACTTGTTGAGAGGAATGTTATGTTTGTAGTCCCGAGACCTGTTTACCTTGCGAAGAGAAATGTTAATAGGGGCTTTTAGCTCACTTCAGTATTTAAGGGGAAATATAAACAGATTATAATAAAATTAAATGTTTTAAGTCGTATGTAGGTATATACTTTCTTATTTATTTGAAAAATCTCAACTAACCTTTAGCTAGAGCTTCAATCGACTCGAAGAACTTGGAACGTAGCTAGTATCTACCTGAAGCCCCAAGCCGTTCAATGTAACATAATCAGGATACCGACATTTATCGATAAACATTAAACGTGGCCGCAATTAAACCCTAACCACTCAAACCCGGGGTGCTAAATCTTTGTTTCGGCACAAAGAGCATCGTAATTCCCGAACAGCTTCTCGTATTTTTCGTGCGCAAGTTAATTGTCTCAGTATCGGGTTGTTTATCGCTCCGGTCAGGTCTGGAGCGGGAGCCGAGCACACAACTCGAGATCTGCGAAGAAAGCCACAATCCTTTTACTCCGGCCCTTGGAGCCTCTTAAATTTCGAACCACGTTCCATAGTCTCAGAGTTAGGTAAGTAGGTAATTTTATACCGCATCTCGGAGCTTATTATGTGGTTCTTTGTACACAATTTACCGAGTAATCGAGGCCCGCGGAACCGTCGGAAGCCGCTACCGCTTTATATCCGCTCCGTGATGGCCTCACGGAGCCCTAAATTACCTGAGTGGGTGTTACTGTGAAACCGACGTTGGCCACTCTCGTCTCGCCTCGCCACCGTCCACTCACTCGCATACCTTCTACGGTTACTGCTCTAACAGGATATTAAGGGTACAAGGTTTTAGGTAATGCCAAATTGGACAGAATTTCAAGTTTACGGACAGGCTCAAAGGGTATGTTGATAAATAGTAGTACCAAAATATGATTAATTGGATTGGAAAAGTTCAAAAGAATTAAAGTTTTATTAATTTAATTGAATCCAAGCGATAGAAAACTCCTATTAGTGAGGATGAAGAGAACTCTTTCGCAGTAGACCCCATTAAGACCGTTACCACGCACTTTTAAAAGGTGGATGTACAATGTTATACGTTTTTATTGCTTTTGCCTAAAAGGAAGTGTCCCGAGTGATTTATTAGCGGTGAAGAACAGAAAGAGTACCTGAATCACCTTCCCACTCAAAGGATTTATGTTGTTGTTTCATGATTATGAGTTAAGTAAACCTTTACCTCTTGTTTACGCTGATGAAGTTCATAACTCAGTATTGACAGAGTTAGTACCTACGAGATCATAGATTCTCCTCTCAAACATTTGGCTTCGTTAACCTATTTAGTAATAGGCTTCTTACTGCCGACTAAGTGGGTTTCAGATTATGTTTGTACTTAGATTCTGTACAGTATGTTTTCTGTACAGAATTTTTTAATTGTTTCTTTTTTATATTTTGATATTATTTTCTGAGTATCTACTAACTAGACATTAATAGTGATTAATTTACAGTATTTTCGGGTTAATATAACATAACATAAAACGCCTTTTCCTGAAGTGGTAGGTAAACCCAGAGCCTCAGTCCCATATTAGATAGGTACAGCCTATTACTATCTCTGGGCAAAGTTCCAGATTCCAAGCTGTTACTGAGATAATTCCTAATGGTTAACTCAATACCTAACACTGTTTGCCTGACCTGGGCATCGAACCTTGACGATCGGCGGTACAGCTCGCGACCGCTACCCTACTGCGGACCGCGAGACAGTTGGGTTGATGATTATATATTATTTATGATTATACTTAATTGTGTTGGAGTCGAGACTCTGGCACCGTGGGGCCGGGAACTCACCGCATTTTCAAAAATCTATCGGAGCGCTTGTTCAAGACTATACGTGATTAGAATGCTGGCGTTTATCTGGCCCAAGATATAAGCATTCAACGTGGCAATGCCACCAGCATCTTGGTTACGCTGTAATCTGACAGTGGTTTAGAGCACTTGGATTCTATATGCTGATATGTCGTCCTGTGGATTTTCGTTTAGTTAGGGTAGATAGGCAGGCAGCTATATTGTTTAGTGTTTTTTCAATAAAGGCATTCAGCATTATAAAAAAGTATCTGGTTGGAAGAACTTATAATGGTCGATTAAGAGTAGTTCCTAGCTTAGATATACACCGTCAAAGTATAAATAAGTAGATCCTTTCATAGTCCATAATATAATTGAAATAACATTATCAAACTGTGTGTATCATACAATATTGTTTCAAAAGTAATAAACTCGCTAGCAATGTATCAAAGTAATATTCAAGTAAAGCTATAAAACAACAAGTAAACTATTAACGGGCCCTTACACTCGTACAGATTACAGACGACGGCATCATCTGTGAACACTGGTTCGATTAATAGGGCTTCATGGCTTCACGGATATTGACATTTCATTTCAAATGAAAAATGGCGGATCTCATATTTATGATAAAAAGAATATTGTCCAATAAAGGGAATGTATGCAAGTTATCAAAATAAATAGAGCATCAACATTTTTATGGTGTCGTTAAATTATGGCGTAGAAATAACTTGAGTGCGTCGTTTGTCTTGGAATTATTCTCTTTTATATACTCTAGTGAAGTATGGGTTAGGTATTTAAATTGAAACGATAATAATGATTTAATTGGAACGATGTCCGTATAATAATGGTATACCTATACTGGACGATGCGTTGGATTCGGATTTGCATATAAACATCTACAATCTACTTAATGTTCGTAGTTCGGCTTTAAAGCCGGGGCTTAGAGACTTTTCAGTATTATACCGATAGGCATACACCTGTATGCATGCATTCTTGACCTATCGAAAGCGTTTGACTTGCTGTCACGTTATGAACGAAATTAGGTGAGAAAGGCGTTAATGGCGCAGGGGCAGAATATGTTCAGGTTCTGGTATGTTCACCGGACACATCAGGTCAACACATTAGACAGATAGCGGTCTATATGAGGAGTACAGGTTAGAGTGCGCATTTAGACAGGGAGGAGGGAATGCTACCAAGCTCTTTATTCTGAACATAAACATAATATGCTCCCACAAGCAGATCTGGGCCCAAAGTAGATACATCCACATTTCTATTTTAAAGTCCCATTTAATATGGGGCAAGCGTATTGTGACATATCACGAATGCAGACTCGTTGTTGTTGTCGAACAAACTAATGGAATAACACATTTTGCCTGACCTGGGAACCGAACCTAGGACTTAGTGCTCAGCAGTTGAGATTCAGACCACTACATTAATAAGGTTGCTAGTTATTGATCCGCCAAGCGTTAATGTGCAAACATTACTGTGTTCCGGACTGAAGGGCAATGTTACTAGCGAAATTACTGGGCATGACGAGTTTCAACAACTAATATCTCAGTGTGACAGACGCAGTGCAGTGCCGCGCAGACTTTAGAATTTTAAAACATTGGGTGGCACTGCGTCTGATATGGGTATTCATGACGCTTACCATCAGGTACCTGATTAGCTCGTCTTGTCACTCACTATCATAAAAAAAGGTAGTCCATATCTATGTTAAAATCTATCGATAGAAGGTATATTGTCAGTACCTACTACAAGATAGCTGAAATATCTTAAAGCAACAACAGAACATTGAACATTCCAGGTCGTCACGTGTCAACTGACACCGAATCACTCCGAGCCGTCACGTCGACCCGAATATTGCCACCTTTCCTCTTTGTTTCCACTACGCTGAGTTTCGTACGGAAGTAACACTTCAAAGATCAGCCGTGAAGTGGCTGTAAAAGGGTCGACTAAAGGTGTCATCGACTGATAGACTGACGGTAGCTCGGTTTCCTCGTCAAACTAGTTACGAAGAGTCATTGTGAATGCCTTCTTAGAACCATAGAAATCTAAATTACAAAGTATTAGAAATGTCAAAGTCACTAATTCATAAAAACCGCAATTTTTTTTCACTACTATGTGATACATACGCATATATTATCACTAGCTGTGCCCCGCAGTTTCACCCGCATAATCTTCTCCCGTAGGAATATTGTGATAAAAAGTACCCCATGGGTTATTCCAGAGTCTAAACTATCTACATACAGAAATTCAGCCCAATCGGTTCAGTAGTTTTGGCGTGAAAGAGTAACAAACGTCCATTTATCCAACTAAATCCACGCTCGATGGCGTTGGAGTCGAGGTAAAGTACGATAGCTTTTTGTTTACCTATTACAAACGTTACTTTTTTACATTGCATTGAGGATATTCAAAAACTAAACCAAATAGCGGCACACCAAGAATCCTGCATCGTGATTAGTTCTTACGCAAACGTAAGCTATATGTGACTAGTGAGTCACCTGTTGTCAAGTTCACGCGAGTATGTCACTTCTAGGTACCTTGTTATTTATATTTCTATGATTGGAACCAAACGTTACACGGATAACAACTTATTGCAAAATATACCTTATACTGTTAATATAAGGTACAACTTCCATTAATACACGTCTCTTAGGAGGCTACCTGCAAAGATTTTATTAAAATGTAATTCCCATTGGAGTATTTCCTTTCATAGGTACTTGTTAATATTTCTATAATAAATGAATGCTAACGAGCCTGAATGCTAGTCATACAAAATGCGAAATATGTTCTCAAATGTTTTCCTTGTGTTGTATGAATACGTCACAAAGCCAGTTTGCTTTGAGTCCTTTAATAAAATGTCTTCAAACGGTTTAATTTTAGCTCCGGCATAGAGATATTCCTTTGAACTGCGTCTTATGTATTCAATATTTTTGGCTCACTGTTATTTTCATACTAATTCTCAAACAAAAACATTTTTCATGAGAGAGAAGTTTATCTTTAAGTCCGGTCTTATTAAAGATTTTTAATAACGTAGCCGCAGCAGTCCGCAGCAGTAACAATCCTTTTAAGATCTCGTAGCAAGAGCTACGAATTTCTCGTAGCTTTAATATACCGTAGCAGTGCTACGCGTAGAACTATAACTCGTCATTCGAAGCATTTAGTGCTTTGAATTATTTAAATTAAAAAAAAAATTATGATAACTTGTTTTTTTTTATATGGGACAACTTCCACACACGATCATCTGATCCCAAACTAGGTTAGAAGCCTGTACTATGGTAACCAGATGACTGATATACATACTTATATAAGCTTATAACACCCAGACACAGATCAAACAGACATGTTCATGCACAGAAATGTTGAACCTTTTATTGCATTAACATAAACTTAGTTATGAACTCATTATAAATACATTCATGTAATCGAGAAAATTGCAATATTGTTTGAGAAGTAAAGAAAAAAATATCAAAAATACTTTTAGCGTCGCTTTCATTAAAATATGTAAGGAATCCATAACGATGATCCATTAGAAGTGTAGCGGGTGTCTTCCATCCCTCGTATTACCATAGCTTTGACCGCGAGCGTGACGTCAGCGGAGAGTGGTGGACAGTGGACAGTGGACACCCTCAATGGAACCTTCGCTCAGGTTTACATGCTACACCATATTATAATTATTTAAGTGCAGACAATTCAACCGAAAAAGTTCAAGAATTTTAGTATGAAACAAAATCGCAAATTCGTGGCGGAGTGTGGGGAGGTCGGCTAGTTGTTGATGGATGAGAAACAAAGGTTGACGGGGCCGGGGGTTACACAATAACGCTGCCGAAGCTTGGCGAGAGCATACTTCATTAAACGCGTCGTCTTTTGATTTATGTTGTCTGTGATCCTACACAATATTTGAGTGAAGAGATTCCAGGGTTAGACCGGTTATAATGACCATTTTAATTGACGTCAAAAAGGAGAAGGTTACTGTTTTTTATGATATTTTACAGACTAAAGCGAATTTGAATAAAAGTGAGTTTTTTCTGGTTATTATTATGTGAATATGGAAAAGAAGAAAGTTATCCTGCGTGTGTATCTAATTAAGTTTGTATTATCTTTATGAACTTGTTTCTTGTTGGTCAAATCTTGCAGCTACATTTGAAACTATAACCGTATGACGGTTTGGCATGACTTTTAGATTGCAATACATTTTTACTATTAAATTTAAAGTGTGTTTTAATAGGTACTATTTCTACACAAATATTAATATCGAACCACCCAGACACAGATCAAACGAACACGCTCATACGTACAAATTAATGAAATTGTTATTATGTTATAAATGTTTGACCAACCCGGGACTCGAACCTGGAACATGCAGCTCAGAAGACATGGTCACTGCCACTACCCCGACCGGCCAGCCACTCAACAGAATTATTTATACAATGTTTCACTTTGTAGTCGTTAGAGTGGGTAGTAGGTAGCAACATACATATTTATTGAAGTAAAAGCTCGGTCATAGAGCAGCTCACGGCTGGAGGCTGGAGGCTGGCGGCTCCCGAGTGAAGGCGAGTATATGAACTAATATTATCATTCATGCCATATTTGTGCCCTCATGAATACCAATACACAGATTTATACTCTATCTCTCGACGGATACTTACTTAAGATCTTGTTCTTAAACCTCACTTGAGTATTGTTGTTTGACCAACTATGGAGGAAAAGTTTTTCAGGTTATCGAAAACACTTGAAATGATTGTAAACTATCGCTAAAGGTGGATATAGACTTGAGCATTTCCGCGAGCAGAACATCGAGCATTCACCATTTTCAATTTTATTAAACAGCGAGCACGACGCTCGATGTTTCGCTCATTCACCGTGAGCTTCGACGAGCTGAGTATTGAGCATTCACGAGAACGTAGGGAATAACACATAGGGTGCTCTTTATCTTGATATTCCTTCGGGAACGAAGACAACGCGAGTGAAACCGTGTTGCACAGCTAGTAATAGATATGTTTATATTATAGATAATATCAGGTGTAACACACTCCTACAATATATTATTCTATTAATATAATGAAGGTGGAGGTACTCGAACAGAAGCAAACCCGCAAGTTCCCGCAGCAAGAGATCCGGGATGTCCCGCGTGTCCCCGGAGTCCGGAGTGAGGCCACACGACCCGTGTCAGGATTAATCCTCGGCATTAATTGTGCCTGCTTTTGTACTGGACAATCAATTGGACGGGATATGGCCTTACCAAAACATTCCACTTTTTATATTATGTGGTTTTTAGAACTGTTAAATCCTAATTTGTTTTTCATGCTTAAAATTGACACACTTAAAACTATTGTCCCCTTAGATTATTGATTGTCTAGAAATCGTACAAACCAGCAACCCAACAAACAAAAGCTTCGAAAATGTGTAAAAACTGTTTTCATGGCGTGTCAGTATGCGTTTACGTGTTGGACAGTCACGGATACGTCGATTTCAGCGTTTTAGTAGCCGCATCTGACAAGTATTACAACGGTACATCTAAGCAAAGTAAGCTTGTCTCGAAAAACATAAGCTTGAATACGCTCGATCGATGGGTTCATTTATAACTAAATGTTCCAAGGTTCATATTCCTAACCGAATTTTTATAATGACAGTACAAATTAAGATCCCAAAAAGCGTTGTACTTATTAAAACAGCAATATGTTCATGTCCCTTTTAGCAGGACATGAGTCCGAGTGTTGGTTTAATGAATAATGAAGCCGGTTATCATCGCGGCTTATCACAAGAAAGGAGACCCTCATTAGGCCGAGCGAGCGATCTTTTTAAACATTCCGAGAGTATGTGTATATTATATTGGAGGTATACATATGTACACCTTCGAGTGTTATAATATAATACAAGCGTTTGAGTTCTCTCGCTGACAAACAGAAACGCTCTGATTATGATATTATGCTTATGTAAAATGTTAGTCATTAAAAATACCTTATCTTTTGTTTTATTCCAAGTTATACGCTACCTGTGTACGTACCTGTATTTATACATTTCTATAAATTTAAGAACAATCGGTTTTTCAGTTTATCTACAATTATATTATAAGTTTTTTTTATAATAATAGTGAGTGAGCTGGAGTAATAAAAAGATATTCCTTGCCTATTTGAATAATATAATAATGAACATTATTATGCATAACCATTGATTTAAAGAAAAGGGGAGATAGGCTATGTTCTCCCAGCGCTTACTCAACAATTGGCACGTGCAATTTGCTCAGTATGCAATTTGCACAGTGCAATATAATGAACAACAAAGGTAGAAAACATAACATAACATACATTCACGCCTTTTTCCCGAAGTGGTAGGCAGAGCTACAGCTCTCCTCTCCTGGGTACACCCAGGACTCAGTCCCAAAGTAGATACACCCACATTTCGCCAGTATGTTATTGGTCCCGTGTAATAGGGGGCGAGCCTATTGCCATCTACCGGGCAAAGTTCCAGACTCCAGGCAGTTATTGAGATAACTCCTAATGGAAAAATCCAATATTTAACACTGCCTGACCTGGGGATCGAACCCGGGACCTCTTGATTGGCAGTCGAGCATACGCCCTCTACGCCACCGAGGCAGTCGAGAAAGGTAGAAAGATGAACCTTAGACCGAAGTGCGACCGTGACAACAATATAAGTCGCTAGGACGGTCCCACTTTACTAAGGTAGGTGGAGCTAATGTGACCTAATATGAGCTTTCCATTTTTGAGAAGCCAGTACCTCATCTCCCCTTTACCAAATCGATGTGCATAACTATTATAAAAAAATAATGTCTTATGATCAGAATAAAATATTTGTAATCAACGTCGTTCTATTTTCACCGCTCTGGATGGTTTCCGAGGAGTTAGTGTTAGTTTTTTTTTTTTTTAATTTTTACGTCAATTATATATGCCGGGGCCGGAGGGCGCAGGAGAATCCAAAAACCTCTTCTATGTACTAGGTCTTTAATAAAAGTCACATTGCGATAATGTGTTAAATCTATCTTATATCTAAATGCGGCGACAACGGTCCGATGTTAGGACCGAAGTGGTGGGTCTTTGAAGTGTAGGCATCGGGCAGGCGAAAACAGCCTAAAATGCAGCGTCGGCCCTTTGTGACGTCGGTTCGAGGCCAAGAGTAAGCTGGGTGTGACGTCAGCGGGGATAGTAGCGTCGCTGGATGTAACACGTCGCAGTGACATATCGCATAATATACCAAAGCCTTTTTTCACAAAATGAGGCAAAAAATCTCAATTTAAAATAGCACTCCTCCTTTAAAATAGCAATGACTGCCTCGGTGGCGTAGAGGGCGCATGCTCGACTGCCAATCAAGAGGTCCCGGGTTCGACCCCAGGTCAGGCAAAGTGTTAAATATTGGAACTAAAAACTAAATATTCTTGTTCTAGGGTTAAATATTGGATTTTTCCATTAGGAATTATCTCAATAACTGCCTGGAGTCTGGAACTGTGCCCGGTAGATGGCAATAGGCTCGCCCCCTATTACATGGGACCAATAACATACTGGCGAAATGTGGGTGTATCTACTATGAGACAGAGTCCTGGGTACACCTCTGCCTACCCCTTCGGGAAAAAGGCGTGAATGTATGTTATGTTATATTAAAATAGCAACGAGATTATCTTAACATTGCTGTTCGCCGTGATAACTGGAAGCGTGTGTGCTGGAGCACTGTGTCTGTTACGGGCAATCATGATGCTTACCATCAGGCACCAGATTTGCTCGTCTTGTCACTAAATTATCATAAAAAATAAAAAATAAATAAAAGAGAGAAACATGAAAAGAAAGGTGACATAATCAACTAAATTCCCACAAATCGTTTAAAGTTACATACGTTACGTTGGGACAGCCTTGTATCCCAAGGGGTGCGTGCAGGAAACCTCCCCGTGGTGCACCCTGGGCAACGGCGTCTGGCAACAGACGTCCGTCTGTTCGTCTGTTGCCAGACGCCGGCCGATATACTGCTAAATGGGCTGTGGTGGGCTCTTCAGTGAGTAGACCGCCACGCCCGGGAGGAGCGCCTCTGCGTGTCCCCATGAAGTTAGCATGGGGCACGGCGGACGGCGCGGGCCGGCTCAATTGAGCCCCGCTGAGAGATGGATTGATGGATTCTCTATTTTCCCCTGGGCAGATTCACCCCTGCACGGGGGCAACTAGAGAATCCCTGCGCATGTTGCGCGAGGTGGTGGGTGGGGACGGGTCTTTCGCGTCGCGTAAACTATTGGTTGTAAAATATAGTAATGACGGGTTAGCAGTACTTACTAATATGTACAAAACAGTGAAATGACATGATATCCATCTATTTTGGTTTAGCCACAATAATCGAAGCATCATTATTTTTCATGTGGTGTGAAAAACCATTGGTGGTGCAATAAAGTATGTACTTCTGCTACTCGTGCGAAGCCGGGGCGGGCCACTTGTGTTCTTTAAAGCTACAAAGCAGTAAAACATCATTATGAGCAAAGTCTGCAAATAATAATAGCGATCTTACCATCACATACTTGAATTCCTCTAAGAAATCGTATAAGTAGCTAAAATAATGTGTATCAGTGGGGCGAGGCGAGGCTTCCTTCCGTCCCAGCGTTACTCCGGCGGCGCGTTGTAACCAACAAACCGTTCATTTTCTCAATAAATCCATCGCTAAGGCGAAACAGAAATAAAAACAGTTGTCTGCAGTTTTTTCCGCTGAACGTGGAGACGTCGCGATGTTTATTGACATTATTTAAGCCCGGAATCGCTGGGGGGAGTCGCTTCGGGGCGCGGGCCTCTGCACAAACAGACACTGAAGAACGTTATAACGTTTCAGATTACGTACATTTTTATGCTGTCACAGATTTGTGGCGTGGAATTTAATTTTCGGCTCTGGAAAAAGACAGGTCACATGTTATTTTCTAATATCGCATGCATTATTAACGCACATCTGCCTTTCGTTATTCTGTGAATCACGTATTCTTTGAACGAACTTAACTTCGGTAAAAGTTAATTTACTTACTAACATCATAAGTAAGATTTTACTAAGTATAATATTATGTATATCCCACTCGGTTTTAGGCAGTAACCGTGAATTATGAAAGTAATACATTAGCGGGTATCAAGTTAAAATGCCCCGCACTCCCTTCCCCTTTACCGCGCTTATTTGAAATTCCAATCCAGAACAAATGCTCGCTCGGGTCGACTGCGCGCGCTATCGCGGCTACATTTTTATTTAGCGCGCTGCTATTTACTTTTATGGTCCAAATAAGGTTTTACCATTTTAGTAAATAAAACGAATTTCCTGAAAAAAAAAAAAAGAATCTGTTTTAATATTATCTCTGCTACTCTTTATAAAAAAACTAGGAATAAACCAATATCGTCAGAAGAATCCAGTTTATCAGAGTTCGAGCGATTGGATGTCACTCACATAGCGATGGCGAGTGGAGACAGGCAATTGACGAATAGTTGTGGAACTTCGATAAACTTCCGATTGACGAACTAAGTTTTTGTGGAAATATTGAGCGATCGACCGCCTGATTGATTGCTTCTGATAGTAACTACTACTTGCTTTGTTTTATGAGGATTTACGATAAGCTATCAACTCTTAACTCTGTTCTGGCATTTCTCTGAAGTCACTTGTCACCATCTCATATTGTGATAAGCAGATCGTAGTTTTTACCATGAACTTGCGAATACTCAATGTCTTGAAACTTTATTTTCATTAGTTTTCATTATTATTTATTATATTTTTAATAAAAGTATATTTTTTTGATGAATAATGCTATCTAAGCTGACGCATATCTCTTGCATATTTCTATTTTGAATAGCCGTTATTAGTCCTAGGTCAATCATCGCGAATTCCGTTTCTCAAACATTTCAAAATCACATATATAACATATACTTAGTCCTATTACCGTCCAAAAAGAGGTTAGTGTTGAAAACGTGTGTCATTTGTTAGTTAATGGCAAGTGTATTATTATAATATGCCATTAGCGTGTCACTCTTTAGTTCCGATCTTGAACGAATTAACCACTGCACGCGCCTTCGTTCCGTTCTCGCCTAATACCCCGCAGGTTCATACCATGAAACATCGGACATCGTTGTAGTTTTACTGTCACAGTCGTTCGTACACCATCGGGAAGGTGGTTAAATCGTCCTAGGTTCCGATCCTATGCGAGGCCCTCACCGCACCGCACCTCACCGCATCGCGCCTCGCCGCGTCGCGTCGCGTCGCACCGCACCGCACCGCACCGCACCGCGCCGCCGCGTGACTGCGTTTTATTCAATAATTTTGTGAAGGTCAATTCAGTGAATGTACAGAAAAAAATATCTAAGATTATGCTATTTATTGTTTAATTTAGTTCTGTTTTAGGTAGATTCATTACTCTTTACCTTCATTGACTTTATATTGTGACCAAATAAATGGAATACAAGGATTTGACATCGAAATTAACTTCTGTCCAAGATTGTATAATTAATTTACATTAGCGTTTTCTGATCAATGTATCAAAATTATAAAATTCCTTCCAAGTTCACAAAGTAAGTTAATTCTACAAACGACAAAAACTTATTAACATTATAAATTAGTAGAACATAATATTATTATTATAACTTTAAATGAATCTCTAAAACTTTCTGAATTCACAAAATATTTTCATCTAATTATAATAAATATAAGGTTGATTATTAGGTATATTTAATTTAAGTTTCCTTACTGCTGCCACACTGTGGTTTGTTAAACACAAGCTTCTTATGAATATAATGAGTTAAGACAGCTGGTTGTGCGTGAACCTTGTTGTGGCTCGCCTTAATATAACTACTGATATCATATGACTATTCATCATTAATGTTCACTAAACTAAGGGTGAGTTCCACCAATTAACTTTTACAAAGCCTCTATGCTTGATCTTACGTCAAATATCTGGTTTGATCAATATTACTTGTTGCACATTAATGATAATGTTATGGTGCAACGTGTAATAAGTATTGTTTTGACCCAGTGTCGTAGCGTGGGTGCAGGGGGCGCTCTGGTCCCGGGCGGCAAACGAAAAGAGGCGGCCCGGGCTGGGCGCCAGATGTAAAGGGGCGCCACAGGCACCCCGTATATTCTGCTTGCGCCTTGCTTTTTTATATTTGGCCTCGCTTACAGCAAGCTCGCGTATTCATTACCAAAATTATATTCTAAAATGTTTTCCTTCGCTTGCTCTTCATTTCTTCTGCTTCGCTCTTTCATTACCGAAGTTCCAAATTTTTTCGCTCGCAGCAAGCTACTCGCGCCTTCATTATCAAAATTCTAAAGTTTTTTGCGCCATTCCTTCTCATACATGTAAATTCCTTCAGACATAGATAGATAGATAGATAAACACTTTATTGTACACCATACATAGGACACAAACATAAAGGAATAATAATTATAATAATCTTAGGCTAGTACAAGTGGCGGTCTTTTCGCTTAAAGCGATTTCTTCCAGACAACCATAGTGGTAAACTAAATAAAATACAATAAGTTTTACGATATATATAAAGTCCGCTAAATATTTAAACTTGAAATAACTGATAATTAAAACAGAGGGCGCCGAGTTTCCGGACGCCCCCGGGCGGCGAATACCCTCGCTACGCTACTAGTTCGACCAGAGATTTGACGGCCGGTCACGCATTGGTTATTGTTAGAGTAACTTGGTGCAACTGTGCCTAATAGTTATTACGGAATATTACAGAGATAATAACATGAAGTGCTGCTCATAATCTAGTATAAAGTAGTACTTGTAGTACCTATGATTCGTAGTTTTATGAACTACGTACACGTAGATATGTCATAATATAAATATCAAATTATGTTTGGTGAAAAATTCTAATCGTACCCAATCATTTGCATTTGTGTAATTCGTTCACTAACACCACACATTGAGTGTGAATAGAATATTGGTATCCTAGTCAGCAGTGTTTATAAGGTATTACAATTAATTTGTTTCAGTTTTGATATCCTATTTCAATACTATCCTATTGTAAATGTCTATGTCTATGAGCAACTGAAGTCTTTTACTCGCTAAACACAAAAGCTTATTGCACCAGCAAGCTAAAAGCAGTTAGCTCTAACTTCCTCTCGGCCCCACAATAACACCTTTCACCGAGCCCAATGCAAATGATTAAAGCCCAAAACTTGTTCTACAAATAGAGAAGTGTAAGTCCAACAAAATCTGCGTTCCCTTCGCCGCTGCCAGGTGGAGCGGCGGCGTGGTGCGGGACTCGGCCACAATACTACTACAACTTATTAAACCTCCCGCGCCCGTCCTCTGCTGTGTTGCAACGCTCGAATAATGCGCGGACTAAGGCTAGATTTATTGCTTGACCTGGAACTGCTTCACCGTGATCATAACATTTTTTTTTTTTAAATACAGGTATGAAGTTACAAGCTTTTCATTAACGTGCAATATGAATTTTAAAGTAGTGATGAACTTTTGCATATACACGTTTGGTTTATGGTTTAAATGACAGTGCATGGTTAGATTAGTGACATTATATTATCATCTATAGATATCATATGATTCTAATATGGCGATCGATACAATTTATTAACGACCTGTATCATTTTGTGTACCTATAATAATATTGTGTGAGTAGGTATGCCAATATAATATTGACAGTGCCAGACATGGTTCACATCTGTGAAAATAAAGATACACTCATATATTTTTTCATCGACTTCAGTAAGATATCTGACGTCCGCATGGCATGCCTATTTTTTAAATTATGAACGTAATTAATATTTAATTGTAAAAAGTTAGGTATTGTATTGTGTGGAGGCACGTCATACTCGTATAATGTATAAACAGTAAAGAAGTGCTGGTAGTGGTCGTACTGTACAGTAGCCGCTAGTTGGCGACTCGCGACGTAGCTCGAGGGTTGCTGTTTCAATTTCATTCGTGCTGCAAACAACTTATTGCATTTTCCGTTTTGTTACTTCCATGGAAGTTTAATCAGTTCCCATCGCTTGTTAACTACGAACGCTACCTTAACTACTCTGCTCTTTTAATTCTTTTATAATTAAACTATAGATGATTTTAATAAGTGGAACAATCTCGTCCTCCGACTCGTCGAGTTTCAAATGAAATATTTCTAAAAGTAAATGAAATCGTGAATTGAATTTTCTATACAAACGGACAAACTTCTTTTAAATGAAATGTCAACCGCACTATTTCCGAAGTCGTGACTTTATTTTCAGATCTATGGCTACCTATGTTTAAAGCTGGTTTAGAATAGAAGAGCCGTTTAGTCGACATTTATTGGATGATAACGTGACAAATAACATAGCCTAATCAAAAAGAGCAAAAAATCTCGGCTTACTGAATTTTTTTTGTTAATATTTTTCACTTTGACGTGAATCAATTAGATTAAGCCTCACCGCAGCGCTGCCACCACGAAGGTCCGAGACAACTTTATGAATTCGTTATTGACGCCGGAAACCGGCCACACCCCGTGCCCAGGTGACAGAGTACAGAGACTAAGCTTACAGTAAACTTGTTACACGTTTATTTTGTATTGTGTCTCTGCGTGGCTCCCATCACATTTTAAATTCGAAACTTTGTAAGTATGTCTACATGAATGAATAATGAATAATCGCGGGGCTCAGTAACATATAAATAACGTGGTCATGAATGGAGGCCATGAATTCATGGACTCGATAATTGTCCGAGTGGGAAGCGTGGATGATATTAGACTATAGGCCCTGTCGAAGACTACTAATCATAATTTTACAACAGTAACAAGTTTTTTAAGGGATCCCTTTACAAAAAGCAAAGTAAGTAGTTACAAAGTTACAAAAAGTACATCACATTAGTAGTCCACTTGCAAACCACATTATGTTACATTATAATTGCCTACTACAAAATTGACACAAATGTTAAATACCACACAGCGTGGTTTGTAATTGGGCTACTCAATAAAAAATATTATAAATTATAATCTCGATAACACACACAGCTCTATATGACAAAACAATCACAAACATTCTACTCGACCGAATAAAAGTGCATCCTTCTACCGCTTGATGTTAGCAACTGGGATGTTTAAATATTGTTAGTATTTGTACTTGTACATGAATATTTGTCTCAATCTGTTTGTCTTTCGTCTATTTTGCATTTATATTGAATACGCGGGAGATTTTTCGGTTGTTCTTGCAGTTTGCCATAATGATTTCACATACCGTCAAACCCTACAACTTTGCCTCCAGGGGTATCTTTGCCCAAAATGCATTTTTTAAGGAAAATCGTTTTTAGAAAAAAAATCTCTTGCATTATGGCAGCATTAATATTTTTGGTAGAAACTAGATTATATTTCTGGTATCACTGTCTATAGCGTCTGCAGCCAACTTCATTCAGTATCCTGTCATAAATTGCTGAGTGAGGGGCTTAATTTTGCGGGCAAATTTTTTGCGAAATACCCGGGTAACATTGCCAACTCATTTTATGAGGAAAGTTTTGTCTGTATTAGTAGGAATTTGAAAGAAAACGGTCTAAATTGCCCTGAAGTTTATACTAGTTCTTATAACATTGATCTTAAAGTTATAATTTCCTTAAAAAAAACGACATGGGTAATGTTGGCTAAAAGTCGAGTAACTTCGCCCGCCATCAAAATCATCGAAATCATGTAATAAATATCGTCCTAAAAATATAAACACTATTCTAATCCATGCACATCATCCCAATGTTGCAGACTATAGCGAAAAATACCAATGCGTCAGTAGAAAAAACATGAGATATCTTAATTTTATTGAAAAAAGTGGGCAAAGTTGTAGGGTTTTACGGTACACACGTATAATTGGTATTGACAGCACTCTTTTGGGTATTCTTTCATAACCTTTTCCCATTGGGGTGGGCACAGATGTATCTACCCAGGAACCAGTCCAAACTTAGCTAGTTATGGTTTTGGTCTCATGTATTAGGGGGTGATCCTATTGCCATCTACCGGGCACAGCTCCAGACTTCAGTCTAAAAGAATGATTCCTAATGCAAAAAAGAAACAATGTTACAAAAGACACGGTAAACAACCGGCGGACTTATCGCGGAAATCAATTTCTTACAGACAACTCGCGGCACCTTCAAAGAAAACGAATGTAACCAAACCAAATATTGTAAAACTATCTGTTGAAAAAATTAAGCCCTACAAGTTTCTTGTGCGTTCTTCTTGTAGAGGTATTATCTTTCCGAACGCACGGTAGACTCAGTACTGTTTATCTTTATTGACGTGCAAAAGTGTCAGATTATGACCTATTTGAATAAATCTGTTTGAGTTTTGAGTTTGAGTTTGACAGTTAAATATATAACGACGGTGGTGTGCAATTAGTCATTTGATTTTTTAATTACACTTTGTCTGACCAGGGGATTCAATCCGGGACCTCTTGATCGACAGAAGTGTTTGCTCCCTAGAAGGCGCGGAGTCACCACCAAGCAACCGAGCGTTTGGTATATCATTCAAATTTAAATTATTTATTGAACAATCGGTTGAGAGTCGCTCAGATTCTTGATGAGATTATAATATTTAGACAAAACATACCACAAAACATACTACCTAACAGCACTTAACTTGCTTTAATACTTTTTCACTTAGGTTTATTTTTAATATTCCTTGCTTCATTCCTGTTCAATTGTATCTCTGACTTATAGTCCATTTAAATGTTACATTTTTTAGGCCTTACCTTGCGTTTTTTAGAGGACGCAATTTTATTTTTTTGATGTGTAGGGGGGGTCAGTGTAAAGCTAAAAACAAGTTTGTGGGGTCGCAACCCTTGTCCCACGGCCGCCATCTTGAAAATAGGGGCTGAAATGGTTTTTACGGTATATCTCTTAAACTATTTATTTGATAAAAAAAAAATTGTAAAATTTTTTGTTGCAAATTAAATTCTCTATAACTTTGGTCCAGTAACTTTTTGTCGTAGAACTATAAATAAAAAAGTTTTAAGCGAAAATCTTCAGAATTTTGAGAAAAAAATTTATATATTTCTATGTAACTTTTTTTTTTCATTTTACGAAAAAATGATATCTGACCATTTTTGTAGATCGTTTTTTGAGGAACAACTTTCATTCGCATCATTTTTTTCATTAAGTCAATAGCTAAGGTTTTACAGCGCTCTGAAGTGAGTACTATTTTTCAGTACTCTTAACTATACCTATATTATACGTGTGTACTAATAATATGTCATCAGTTATTGTTTTTTTTTTTTTTACTTTGTTATAATTTTGTTAATTATAAATTTTGCAATATTATTAAAAATTATTTATTGACTCTTTTTCACTCCATAACAGAATTTAACAATTATTGATTTTTAAAATAATTTTAAATCTGATAAACTGTGGAGCGATGTGTGGATGTCGAAAAACAGGACTGAAATGTTCTGCAGTGTGCTTCCATTGTTCTGGAGAGACTTGCAGCAACGTAATGGAACTCTCAGAATTAATAAATGAAAATGACTTTGATGATGAACCGCCAACATTAACACCCCTTCCTTCGCCAGTTCTCCCACTGGTATTTAATTCAGAAAGCCGATCAGATGCTGAGCCGCAGCCTGGTCCATCGAAACGACTCAGGACGGAGTAGTTCTAATTTAGAAAATCACCGTGGATTATGCCTATTGGGGATACCATGTAAAAAAAAAACGCGCCTCTAGACTCTACCTCGTGGGTGGTGGGGAAAAGAGTCAATAATTAATTATTAATAATATTGCAAAATTTGTAATTAAAAAAGGTATAATAACAAAAAAAAAAAAACTAAAAAAAAAAAAAACTGATGATATATTATTAGTACACACGTATAATATAGGTATAGTTAAGAGTACTAAAAAATAGTACTCACTTCGGAGTAGCTATTGACTTAATGAAAAAATTATGCAAATAAAAGTTGTTCCTCAAAAAACGATCTACAAAAATGGTCAGATATCATTTTTTCGTAAAATGATAAAAAAAAAAAATTACATCGAAAAATATAAATGTTTTGCTCGAATTTCTGAAGATTTTCGCTTATAACTTTTTTATTTATAGTTCTACGACAAAAAGTTACTGAACCAAAGTTGTATAGAATTTAATTTGCAACAAAAAATGTTAAAACATTTTTTTTATCAAATAAATAGTTTAAGTGATATACCGTAAAAACCATTTCAACCCCTATTTTCAAGATGGCGGCCGTGGGACAAGGGTGGCGACCCCACAAACTTGGTTTTAGCCTACACTGACCCCCCCTACACATAAAAAAAATAAAATTGCGTCCTCTAAAAAACGCAACCCCAAATGTAACTTTTCAATGGACTATTACTAATGACATTTATTGATTTATAGGTATCGTTAGTAAATGAGTGGAACAAGTGAAACAGGTGGCTATATATTTGTATGTTGCAGTTGCAGCAGGAGACTTGTAACGTTAGCCAAGCATTACATTGCTACTGAGCGGAGTTCAGCCTCACTGTTTGTGTTTAACGTTCATTTGAATAGTTATTGAGAGAAGAGGGTCAGAGGAGGTCATTGAAGGCACTTAAGTAAATATTAGAATCACATTAGAAAAGTTGAAAGAAAAACCGAAGCATTCATTTTTAGGTCCCTGATTTTGAAATATGACAGGATACTTAGTTGGAAAATGATAATCCCACTTTCAATTTGAAGTATAAATGGTTCTTGAGCTCGTCTCAAAAAGTTTTTCCAATAATTGGAAGGTCCTCGTCCACTTTAGTTTAAAGAATAATATTTTAAGAAACATTGATTGAGAGATATTGAAAAGAATTTTTCATATCATGCATAATGCACTATGATTGTAATGGAACCTTTATATAAAATTATATCTGTCAAAATAATCGGTAATATATAACCAATAACTGATATAACTGGTGTCGGGAGAGTCGAACAAATATTATTTATGACGTAGATCTGATCTGATCATGGTTTGTTTAAATTGGGAAACTTTTATCTCAGAACATTTATGGAAATTGTTTATTTTATATAACTTTCCACGTTAAATAATAATTATTACATTTTAATTTTCATTTAAGTGTATTCTATTATACAAATAATTTTGCAAAGATTAAGACATATTTTATTAGTTAAAGCACTCTACGAGTACTATTATAGGCAAAGACTACTCTTATTGTAATAAGTTTTCGCAGTTTTGGCTTAAGCTTACTAATACAATTATTTATATTTTCATAGGTCCAAGTGCGTAAGAGTGCATTTCCACCAGATATTGAGATTTGCGAGGTAGGCAAGTGGTGTGAGGATACGCACCGCTGTGCAGCTGAGCGGCGCAGGGATTTGAATCGGGCTCTTTTAAGATACGGAAGCGGGGTACGGTATGCACACGTATTCTCGCAACACATTCCTCGGGCACATCGTTCCCTTGTTTTATATGTACAAAACCTCGGCCCGCTGAGTAGTTTCCTCAAGAGCCGCGCTGTGCGAGGCTGGGTAAATAAAGTATTCTATTAGTTCTTAAAATAATCCCTCGCTACGCAAACTCGCGCATCTCATGTGGAAACGCGGCTTAAAATAGTTCTTCCCAATTCCAAACCTACAACATAGCGTGACGAGAGTAACCGCATTATTATAACAGTATTATTAGTATTGGTTTCACGTACAGAGTGAAGGCCTGTGGAACGGTATAACGTGTGCACGCACCATGGGCGCCGGTTTCCGCCCGACTGGTCACTACACCGCAGAATGTATAATAGTTGCCGTGACTAATTAGCCCACTGCCCCGGAGCTCGTAGCTCGTAGCTCGTAGCGACATTCACTGGACTGGACCTCGTTGAGTGTTGAGGGAGTTGGCTTTTCGCATAGATATCATATCTCGTATATTTTAGTGTATTATTACACTAAACTGGGATCTCTTATTTAAATTAATTAGCAGATTATAGATTATACCTACAGAATAGAATACTCTTTTGTGAGACCAATATAAAATAGACAGATATATCTTAATACTATTTAATGTTATACTTATTGGTCGATAACGACCTTATCGCTATGATCAATCTCTTCCAGATATAGAAGAACTGAGAGAGAGTATCTCTAAAATCATAACATTTGTCTGTTTAAGCCCGGTTTTCTCAGTACGAGCACACCAGGACCAAGTGCACTCGGACGCTACTAGGATGCTACTCGGATTGTGTAAACACGTCATCCTAGTCCACTTTGACACAGCACTTGACTAGGACGGTGCTCTATTCTTACAAGCTGACTTGGATGAAGTTTATAAAACAAAATGGCGACAAGTGAAATATTAGAATCACGTCAATATTATCATAAGCTTTAAAGTATCGCTGGCATTCTGGCTTCGGGTTTTTGTTATTGCGAGTTGAATTAAAATCTGATAAGGACGGCAGGAACACGCTGGAGGCGGGCCGCTTACAAACGGACTGGATGGAAATCTATGGGGGAGGCCTATGTTCAGCAGTGGACGTCCTATGCTTGTGATGATGATGATGAAAGCAAAACCATTAAAAATGAAAAAGTGGAGTGAAAGAGAGTCTGCTTTTTGTATGCGTGGTGCTACTTTACAATGTGCAACAGATAGGTACTACTGTGGTTAAATCGTCCTAGTACTACTCAAATTGTTCGCTGCTTAGTCTCAAATGATTTTTGTTTATATTTTTGACAGCCTCGTTGGCTCAGATGGTAGTAACTCTGCTTTCTGTACCGCAGGTCCCGGGTTCGATCCCCGGCCAGGTCAAACATTTGTGTGCATGAACGTATGTGCTTGATCTGTGTCTGGGTGTTATAAGCTTTATAAGTATTTATATCAGTAATTGAGTTACCATAGTACAGGCTTCTAGCCTAGTTTGGAACCAGATAACCGTGTGTGGAAGATGACCCATATTGAAAAAAAAAAAGTGTTTTTATCTAGGTAGGTAGGTACTTCTTCCACTTCACAAATGAAATTTTTCTCCTTATTTTTGAATTCGTTAATTCTCATAAGTTTTTCACCACAACCATTAACATAACTGCTACGACTTCTATACCTCGCATTAGTAATTTAGTACTCATCTCGATTGCGCACTACGATAGAAATGATACTTTGACGCTGATAGTGTAAACGAAATTCCTTGTGGACTCGTATGAGTAAGCTCGTACGCATCCACTCGGTCAAAGTGTACTCTTACTGTGAAAACTTGCCGCATTGCTATTGAGAAAGTCGTTGACTTCTTCTGGTTCATATGAGTACCTATATCGTGTAGAAGAACAAAGTAATTGCAAAAAGTTAAAAGCTATTTGATAGTAGACGACATGTCGCGTCAAAGCTCGAAAGCTGCAATTTGTTGAAAGTGGCGGCTGATCCGATGTCCGTCGCCGATTGGACCTTATCCTTTGGACAATTTCGTGGCGTAGAGTGCTGACTCGACACACGACGCTCGACACTCGCTTTTCTACAAAATTGTTGGAATTGCTATAATGTTACTGTACAATTCGGTATTCTTTTTAAAGTCGGACTGATTTGCCAAATGTTTGGCTAGTACGGACGGATCTAACTAGGTTTTTTCACTCAGTTCTGAAACTTTACAAAATTGAAAAATATCTTTATTGTTGTGACGATTTCATTAAATAAATGTGTTATAAATGACAAGAGGTGGTACATCCGTCACGATACGTTTCCATTATCTCTTAGTATTTATACTCATAGTAGCATGGGCACGTCTCGTTTTACGGTTTACATAAATTTTATTGAATGACCGCTGTAAAAATTGTCGGGACGCTTCAGAAGCTACACAAATGACGCAATTACTCTTTTACGTTTATTTTCACCAAGTGTAGGAAGTGTCGAGTTTATGGTTGGCCATTATTCACGCTCATGTTATAAAACATTCCTAACATAACTGTTGATAAATACGCAATAGAAAAAAAAGGTTACTTATCAATAATATTTTTGTATTTACCTAGTCTACCTACTATTTATAAATTGATGTGGTTACTCGACCCAACTTACTAACTTAAAGTGCTTAAGTCTACAAAGTATAAAAAAGTCATCTAAAGAGTGGAGAAAGAACCTTTTTAGCTGGAATATTGGTCTCCCTTTAGCAGCATATTACAACCTTATTAAAAGTAAATCTTGAGAATCGTTCCGCAGCAATTCCATAGACACTTTCCAGTCATCGGTTGTCGGAGAGAAACTATTTTCTTAGAGAAAAGAGTTCTCTATCGACTTTCTTAGAAAATATTTTCACTAAACTATTAGATAGTTTTAATCCTGCTCAATGGGAGCGAGGCCGGTGGAGCGTTCACTGCAACTATTTGATGGTTTCCTTTCATTCATTTGATAATAATATATAGAGCTAACTCTATACAGTTACTTTTCCTAAAGATCTGTAGCTGAAACTGTCAGATTTACAGATATGCTTCTTAATATTGTAAACTTTGGTAATAATAATACTCACACCCCTGCACTAGGATTCCCTGTATCTTCGGCGGCATGGACACAAACAATAACATACTCGTACCACACACATCTAACACCCGAGACAATTTGAGCTCATCGTACAAATACTTGCCCTGGCTGAGATTCGAATCAGGGAAGATTCGCACGCAGAGTTACTTACTACTTAGTAAGTAGCCAAGAAGACATCTTTAGCATTTTAAAATCGCCTAACTGAAAGCGCGGACGTACTCGTATACTCGTAAATTCAGCACCTACTCGTATGTTTATTAAATAAAGTATTTGGCACAAGTTGTAGTTTTTTGAGTCAGTTGTTTGGTGAGGTGCCAGCGCCGAGCGCCGAGCTGCTCGTGGCCAAGGTTTCATTATGGTCTTCCAGTTTCAGTGTTTTTTACATTACAAATATATATGATAATACCTATTAAGGTACTGGTTACATTGAGATAAATCAGTAGGATCAGGCGCCACTGTCAACATATCAATAGCACCCTACTAAACTTACTAAAATTCAATAATCAATTCATAAAGAAATAATGTAAATAAAAGTTCAATGTTAGCATCATTATCTTCAGCCATTATTATATTAATGCGGTAACACAGGCCTATAAATATAAAAAAAAATTATGTTAGTGAGAGCACGGCGCGGCGCGCCGGCCATATACTAGTATAGAGGAAACCACATTCTAAGGGGAAACCGTTTCGTGTGTGGGAATCAATTCAGTCGGCATTATGTACGACTATCTATATCGGTCGTGCCGATGACTTATGGAGAGAGAGATATCTCTATACGAGCGCACACTGTTCTCTTCTTATGGATTCGTATTCTGGTGCTGTGGGTTACAGTGGTCAAGCTAGCTTTCTTTTTGCTAGAGCGAAAGTAGAAATATTCTCATAAAAGTTTTTAAGGGTCCTCTAGTCCCGAATAAATTTCACGGTAAAAGTCTAACGAGGTGATAGACATAATCACTTTTTTGTTGTTTTTAAATTACCTATTCTGTTGGCTTTAGATGTCCTTTACAGATTTACCGGGCAGTGGTGACTGCAGGAGGGGCTCGACCCAAAGCTGAAGTTTAAGGGCGACTAGCTCAAGGCACCTAGACGGTACGAACCTTACCTTAGGTTGTCACCAGAATACGTAGGGTCAGACTTGCCCTGGCACCCCAGAAGGGAAGTGTCGTAGGGCCCTAAAATGGTTTGATTATTTGGAGAGAAACTAACCGATCTCAAGGATCTAAGAGATCTTAAATCTTTGATTTGATCTTCGGTGTTGTGATTGTGTGAGTTGGTGGATCTGATATCCGGCACCAGTACCGAAAATATTTTTGGAGTTTTGTTGTGTTTATTTGTATTAGGATTGACGAGCCTAGCGCCGCCGATGTGACAGCGGCGATAGAGTCGTCCGGGTCGTCCATAACGTTGCGAGAGCGTCTACGGAGGGGTGGAGTTAGGAGTTCCAGCTTGAACTATCGAATAGTTCGAGGCTTGGACTACGAGGGGTTGAAGGACATAATGACAAAAAACAGCATAATTCAAATTGAGAGATTTTTCACCAAACTGTACGTAGTACGGTCAGTAGTGTGTAGCATTTGGCGACATTACGCGTTTCTCGTACACAAAATTTTGTATGTGAGACTATGTTTCAACATGCACATTAGTATGTAGTATGTAAATACTCTAACTTATTAGAAAACATGCAAGCTCCAGCACTGCCTCGCTCCTACAGAGTCAGGACAACAAGATTTATCGCGCACCTGTGCGAATTTATAACTACCCGCAAACGGTTTTTGGACGCACAACCACATGTACGGCGTGTTGGGACCGCTACATTACTGCTACATTATATTATAATGTTACTTGATATTTGAACATTTCAAGTTTCTCTTTACTATAGGTATAAATAGAGGCACTAATTACTAATATAGGTATGCATTATTATAATATTATGACATTTGGCACAGTAATATTACATCCATAAACAATATCAAACTTCTACCTAATTAAGGCTACAAATAGTAGGTCAACATTGAAACAATAATATTAGGTACACATTTTACATGCTAATGAATACCTAAATGTTGACTAAATTTAGCCAATGAATAGGCACGTGGTTTTGAATTGTTCAAAATCTAAAACATGTTCGATCGCGAAATCAAAATTGACTGATCGAGTACCTACCGTAGGCAGCGGTTATCAGTACATCCGTCACGCGTCGCTTGATTTACCGACCTGCACTTATACTGGATATACCCGGTTATAACTGGATGTAGGTGGTTATAACCGGATTCAACCGGTGTTGTTGAACGCCATTCATTGGCTTCGGCGCTCGGCTTTAGCTAATTGGATAGGATTTACGACTAAATGAATGAAGCTCACGAGTCGCGTGCCTCTTCATTCTTGATTAATCTTTTCATAATCTCATAACGTGATCTATGGCTCGAGTAATGTAATATTCCACGGAGATTTTCTCCCGCTAGGGGTGTGTGTGTGCTTTCTAGTAGTTTATTGAAACTTGACATTGCTTAAAATACATAACAAGCTGAAAGTTTACCCGTTTATAACTATAACTTTCTAGAGCTTTGAAATATCTTGCAATTAGAACTCATCCGGAACGAAATTAATTTGCATCTCTGTACAATAAACCTTTGTGTATTGTAATATTGTACAGCTAGCGTTTTCGCAGAACAAACTCTGTAATTGAACCTGGCCTCGGCCGCACCTGTTTAAAAGCTGCCACAATAGGGCAATTTTTACCCGTATTTACTCAACTTTACCCGGCCCTAATATCGGCAATAATATAAACCTGAAATAACAATACCTACATAAACAGATCCCGTCGGGGGGTAAGGGGATATAAAGGTCGCTTTAATTATTATAAATCGTGAGCTCCGTGTCTCGGAGCTGCCAGCGGTACGTTTTTTATGAAGGTTCGGGGTTGTTACTCGCGCGGATAGCATTTAGCAGCCGGCTCGTAAACTACGGTGTTGCTAACTCATGCCTGAATTTTGCACGGTTTTTAACGATGCCGACATGTGCCTTCGACATTCGATAAGAATTAATATTATGATGGTAAGAAGGGGTTTTGTAAGCCCGGCTTCCAGGTTCCGGCACCACGAACAAACACTAGACCCGTAGCGGTGGTCTTATTTGATCTAGTATTGCAAAAAATCCTTCTGTTTTTGTATGTTCAGATTAAAATGATCTTCAGATAAATATGATAAAGAGTTTCGAATCTAACTTTATGTAGTTTTTACAAGTTTTAGTTCAAGTATTAATATAATGTTCTCAACGTTCTCGTTTAATTTGTTTCTAAACTATTTTATTCACGTATCATGTTATATAACTTAGGTTTAATAAAAACAATCATACAGTTATATATTAAAGCAAAAACTGTGAGAAAAAGTGAAACGCGCGCACGCGTTGGACTCGCATCAATCATTTTAAAAGAATCCAGTAAAGTCGGGATCATTTTCTTTCTCAGGCAACATCCATTAATCATTTTCATTGGTTCACTCTAATAACTTGGCTAATATACAGTTTTATTTCCATTTATTTGCATTTCATCATAATTTGAACTGAATAATCAACTCGGACTTATACTAATTGACAACCTAAAATAATAAGTACGCACTTAAATAGATAGGCCTGTAGTAAAAAGTATTCAAAACATTTTTTTTTCATGTAACAATTTATATAAATAAATGTTTTACTTCTATATCTTCTTCTGTATTTACTTGTGTTTCTTGTATTGTTCCATTTTTGTTTTAAGTTTTTTAAGATGTGGTGTAATAATAAAGAATTTATCTATCTATCTACTTTTTTTCGATCATCATTACCATCATCATCATCATAATTATCATCATAGCCTTAGGACGTCCACTGCTGAACATAGGCCTCCCCCTTAGATTTCCATCCAGTCCTGTTGTAAGCGGCCTACATTTTTGTAGTGGTAGGCTTCTTTTGCAGGGGGCCACCTGGGGAAATACCGCACCTTCCTTCTATCCTCTATCCGCCAAGCAGTGATGTGCAACCATTACTGCGTTCCTGTCTAAACCTGCTTCGCTGGTCTTGTCACTATCATAATAAAATATCCAGTGTGTTCCTGCCGTCTTTATCAGATCGCCTGTCCACCTTGTGAATAGACGTCCAACGCTGCGCTTGCCAGTCCGTGGTCTCTATTCGAGAACTTTGGGTTTGTCTATATCATTCAGTCTATTTTTTTTTATAATTGACTTACATCATAGGTACGAGTACGCTTCGTTTGGCAAGCTTGGAGTCAGCGGATTAAAGTTTGGACCTCACTTTGGTATAATTTAAATATTATCTACTCATTAACTGCGATGTTTAAGGTTAGGTACCACTATCCATCACAAACCATTTAAAAACCAAGTATTTTTTGTTAGGACATACTTTTACTTGATATATATTAGTTATTTGGGCTTACGAGTAGATTACTCAGTGTTGCAATATTTATTTTTCTTCATGGTACCTGATGGATGAAGGCCTCGGCCCAACATCGATAAATTAATCTGTTTTTTAACCAAAGCTCTCAGTTAAACTCCTCTTTATTTATGAATGAGCATTAGTAGAGATAAAATGCTCAGACTTAGAATAGGGAGAGTTAATTTACTGTTTGCTTTATAAGTACGGTTAAATTATTGTACATGTCTTTGTTTTCTAAATATCTTATATTATCTCTTCTATTTTATCCTTAATTTATAAGTGAATAATTTAAGGTTGAGTGTAAAAAATTAATTAGGTTTTTGAAATAATTTCAAATGGTTTTAATGTCGGTGTGATTAAATTATCGTCGTTGTCCCATGATGTTCAATTAGAAGTATCGTTTAAGCGTCTTCAGACGAGCGGTTTGTTGTCGCGAGTCGCGAGTGCATAACGAGTGCGGAGAGCACTAGACCGATGTATCGCGCGGCTCGCCGCTCATTATGAACCGTTTGTTACAATTAGGTTTGCATTCAACGTCATTAGCGCCGCGTTGACTGTAAACAACTTTATGTCGCGTTATTTTAGTATTGCTTTAGGTTTTTGAACTAAAGGTTGTCGTTAACACGTGTACCTAAACTTAGTTTTTAATGAAGCAATGTAACAGTAACCAACTACTTTTAATATATTTGCTACCGAAACGAAACTGAAGATATATAACTTATAAGCTATAACATTGTAGGCGGTGAAACAAGGAGTGCGGAGTACGAACAAACCGACAGCAACAGCCGTTATTAATATTATTGTTTACTTCCTCAAGGACAACTTACCGCTAGTTAAAACAAATTGTTACTCGCTACTCGCCGCTCGCGCTGGGCCCAGCCACTCGGCCAAGCTACTAAATTATATAGATTAAACTTTACTTTTGCTCTCAGCGTCTCTTTTTTGTTTTGAAGCTTATGTTTTGAGGCGAAATGGGATTGTCGTCGCAAAAACTTTGTTTTAAATGTAACGTGCTTCTTTGCATTTAGAGGGAGTTCAGAAATGTTCAACGGTCTGAATAATAATTATGATTATATTTTTTGTATAGCTTTATGGAAAAGTAGGTAAGTACTTATGGCGTCTTAGTTACATATTATAATCGTCCACCGCGGCTTCACATACCATCAGGTGAGTAAACTGCGGTCAAACCTACTCTGTGATAAAAATAATATAAGATAGTTCTAGGCTCTAGGCTCTAGCGGTTAGCTGCGTCTGTTCGTGAGGTATGGAATATTCTATATGGAAACTGCGGTGAACTGCCTCGCTATTCCCCTGCCATCTGTAGCACGCCTCATTGCCGCTACCATATTATTGTAATGAATATAATCTGTTTTAAATAACACTACCTATTATATTCTCTCCATCCATCGGTTTCGGAAGAAATCGCTTATTAGCGATAAGACCGCCGCTTGTACATTTAAGTATAGTTTCTGCGTATCCTTTGTGTTAGTTCTATAAGTGTGGTGTACAATAGACAATAAAGTATTATCTATCTATCTATATATTAGATAAAATAATATTTTAATAATGCATTGATAATGCAATGTGCAATCATTCGGAATTGTATCTCATTGTGTTCACCAATACATTACCTTTTCATACATAAATAAACTGTTCATTATACATTTTAACTGATCAACGGTAATGAACTACCTATCTCAATAACTTGGGCTTCATTTGTAACCATGCTAAATAAACATGCATTCATTTTTGTGGTGTGGTTGACACGAAAGTCGTCCGATTTGACCTTATCTAAGCAATAAGCTTTAACATGACATCATAATATACTCAAAATGTCACAGCTTTCTCCCGAAGTGTAAATATGTAATAAAGTGTGAACATGTAAAACTGCAGTGAATTAACAACTTTCCAAAAACATTGGAAATTTTGAAAAAGACTATTTTTAAAACGAAAAAACAAAACAATAGCATACACAATAGTGTTGTTAAAATTGGAAAATATAGGTACATTGTGTTAGCATCGCTCGTAGCCAGCGCGAGCGGCGCATTTCTGTAGTTGATTTAGCAAACATTTACAAAAGACATACGTTCAAATTGTAACAATAACTTCCATTGTCTGCTCCGTCGACCGAAATGTGCCATTTCCTTTGCGAAAATTCATCCGTTCGGTATTTTCTTAATTGAATAAATTGTTAAGACATACGTATGTATGCATAGTGTAGGGTTCCATACCCAGAAACCAATAACATCTGTATGTTCTATTAGTTCTATTAGTTATTATTATTTTTCGCCATATATTAGTCCCTTGGGCAAAGTATGGAAATATGCAGTGAAATGGCTATAACTTTTGATTGCGTTATCTTAGAAGTATGATTTGTTTACAGCCACAGGGGACCATATACCTGAGTATTTGATATCAATTGTAACTTGATACCTTCACGCGTTCCCTTTAAAAAGGCTTGACAGACGGACAGACAGACAAATAGATAGACAGCCAGACAGACGGACAGACAGACAAATAGATAGACAGCCAGACAGACGGACAGACAGACAAATAGATAGACAGCCAGACAGACGGACAGACAGACAAATAGATAGACAGCCAGACAGACGGACAGACAGACAAATAGATAGACAGCCAGACAGACGGACAGACAGACAAATAGATAGACAGCCAGACAGACGGACAGACAGACAAATAGATAGACAGCCAGACAGACGGACAGACAGACAAATAGATAGACAGCCAGACAGACGGACAGACAGACAGATAGATAGACAGCCAGACAGACGGACAGACAGACAGATAGATAGACAGCCAGACAGACGGACAGACAGACAAATAGATAGACAGCCAGACAGACGGACAGACAGACAAATAGATAGACAGCCAGACAGACGGACAGACAGACAAATAGATAGACAGCCAGACAGACGGACAGACAGACAGATAGATAGACAGCCAGACAGACGGACAGACAGACAGATAGATAGACAGCCAGACAGACGGACAGACAGACAGATAGATAGACAGCCAGACAGACGGACAGACAGACAGATAGATAGACAGACGGACAGACAGACAGATAGATAGACAGCCAGACAGACGGACAGACAGACAGATAGATAGACAGCCAGACAGACGGACAGACAGACAGATAGATAGACAGCCAGACAGACGGACAGATAGACAGATAGATAGACAGCCAGACAGACGGACAGACAGACAAATAGATAGACAGCCAGACAGACGGACAGACAGACAAATAGATAGACAGCCAGACAGACGGACAGACAGACAAATAGATAGACAGCCAGACAGACGGACAGACAGACAGATAGATAGACAGCCAGACAGACGGACAGACAGACAGATAGATAGACAGCCAGACAGACGGACAGACAGACAGATAGATAGACAGCCAGACAGACGGACAGACAGACAGATAGATAGACAGCCAGACAGACGGACAGACAGACAGATAGATAGACAGCCAGACAGACGGACAGACAGACAGATAGATAGACAGCCAGACAGACGGACAGACAGACAGATAGATAGACAGCCAGACAGACGGACAAAAAAGTGATCATTTATGGGTTCTTTTTTTGCCTTTTGCGGTACAGAACCCTAAAAATGAACTGGATTTTATGATTTCAATTTTATATTTTCGGTTTTCAACACCTCAATAATTTGAATTCTTTGATCTGTTATCGCCTCAGAGGTACATTGTAAAAATGTTATTTTATTAACAATACTGTTATGGACAATTTATCTTTAGCATTTTTTTGTAATTTTCAGTTGAGACGCAGCAAACTACGTTAAATGGAAATAGTGGGTTTAATCTTCGTTTACCTAATTTAAATAGTATTTAAATAAAATTACGTTATTTGCCATTTTCCGTAGGAGCCATCGCTTATTCAGAGGCTTTAGAAAAAACACAGATTTTACTCACATTAACATAAATTCATCACGCGAGTGTATTTCGAAATATTTCGTATTCAGAGCAAAGGAAATTCCGAAACCTGGCATATTCATTCGTCACCTCTCGCGAATTAATTCAAATCGTAAAAGCAGCCTCAAAAATGCAAACACGGGGACTGTTGCGGCTAAAAAGCTTTCATTACAGGACCATGTCATAATAAGACAATTTGGTCTGTATCACAGGTTATTTGAATTTTGCGTGGAAGTTTATTGTGGTAAGGTGCTACTCGAACAGTTGCGAAGGAAAAAGTGAGTTTGGTGTGTGAGCGGCGCGCTCTCAGAGACCAATTTGTCCGGATTGATTTACATCTTCCGGAATTCGTGTTGCTCTTATAGGTAATTGTATATAGAACATTATAAATATGGGATAGGCCATTTAGCCCTCTATATCTGCAAATAATGTGCGTGTTCGCTCGAAGTTACTGAAAATCGTTACTTTTACTGTTACTATATATTTTATTATTTTATTTAACATGAACGATACAATCGTTACGTTATGGTATTGCCATAATAATATATATATTGGTAAAATTCTCCGTTAACGCCGCCGTTATGAAAGAGTTCAATAACATGAAACCATTACTGGAACGTGCGCAAATAGCCACAAAAACCTGTTCTATGTAAATACCATTTCCATTCCGCGCGCGTCCCACATATTTTTGGGAACATGGAAAAGTAGAGGGTAAAAAGTTTTTTAGTGCAGTGAGAGTCTGCGTCACCCTGATTGACCGATGGCCGAGACCGATGGAACACGCTCCCTGCTCGTTGATTTATAAATAACACTGGCTTTTGTGAACGACTTGTCGAGTGCAATGTCCGAACGTGCATCTTCTCGTACAGTATAATATTTTGCCACTGGACATCTCAAGGAAAATTTTACCCTTAAAAGCAAAAAATAGTTATATAAAATACCTGTTCAAAGAGCAACAGTAGCACCGTTTATAAAGGTTCCTTTTTGCTGTAATTAGAACGATCGGAGCTAACTCAGTAGAGGCGTGAAGACGAACGATCTTCGATTGCATCTTGCCTTTATAAATGCGGCACTAGCGGCGACACCCGACTCCCGACACCGGAACGAGTTCCTTACTCGAGTCTCGACTAGTGGCAGTAATCCGATCGAGCTGAGTGATGCGACCATCGCTCAGGATCAACGCGCCATTTTTATAGCGAATGCCCGAACGCCATCGCCATTTTTATGGCGTTGTCTGAATGCGCCTTTATGTGCGGTAAGTGGCCAAAGATTGGCGATTTATGGTTGGTCATAATTTATGATTCAAGTAATAATTACTTTGTGAAGTTTTCTCGGGCGGTGCGGTTTTTCTTAGCGCTGCGCTGCGTCGCTCCACTAAATGGAATATATACGGTCGCACATATTTCAGGATTTTACAACCCTTAAGGATCTCATTGAGGCTAATCATAAGATATGGCGCGGTAATTTATAAAAAAAATATTTAAAACAGGGCTCGTAATTCTCGGTTATATCTTTTTTAAGATCCGATCCAACCTAATAATATTAATTATTATACTCTTAAATAAATGTTAATATGATATCGATTTATTAGATTATTATAGAAGTAAAACAACTTGTTACATTCAGATAACGCGTATTTCTTCTTCTGTAACAACAAGGATCGCTTCTATTTGTTGGACGGAGCTATTGGCTTCCATCCGAGACACGATATTATACAACACATACATACTCGTACATACATTGCATTACAGTACTTTGTTATAATACAGAAAGGATAATTCAAATTATAATGTTTTAAAATAAAATTGTATTTCTGTCCGGTGGCTCAGTGGTAGTTATCTTGTGTTCTGAGTCGCAGGTCCCGGGTTCGATTCCCGACCAAGTTAAAAAAAATGTAGACATAAGCTGTTAGAAGCTCATATGCCAAGTAATGTGAGTGTTTCATATTATGTATAATAATGAGTATTTATATCTGGTTACCATACCTTAATATTAATATACGTGGTCATCATCATCATCATCTCAGCCGTTGGTAATCCACTACTGAACATAGGCCTCCGCCATAAAGGGGGGTTCTGCCAATACTCGACACGCTTGGCAGGCGGATTGTCGAGCGCAGTTCCATGGTTTTTTTTGCAGAGGACACTGCTACCCGCCCTCTGGATCTGTTAACCCTTAGCCGGCTCTTACGGCAACCACGAGTAGAGAGGGTGGAGCACTATTCTAAAGCCGGTAACTACACGGCGAATAATATAAGTGATAGTCCTAGTAAGAAAGCAATTCAAAGTCATTGGGTAGTCCAGTTAAATTTCTACGAGAACCAGAAGATCTTGTGTGGCAGTTGTCCCATATTATTATAAAACAAATGTTGTGTGCAAGTTTAGTTTTCTTTATAAGTAAGTAGATATTTAAAAAGTTATTATTTATTTTCCTACTCTGCTTTTAGTTTTGTTACAGCCCTGTGTGTGTAGTAAGCTCCGTGAGATCCTAAACAAAAGTTAGTATGTTCTTAGTGGTCTTGTTAAACAAGTTTTCTCTTACTAAGAATCTGCCATGGGGTGCCGGCAATAGAACACTAGGTACCCCACCCTCTCTACCCGTAGTTGCTGTAAGAACCGGCTAAGGGTAATGAGCTCCAGAGGAGCTGCAGCGTGCTCTGCGTAGAAACCATCAAATTGCGCTCGCAACCGCCTGGCAAGGTTTTTTTTTATTATAGTGTGTGACAAGACGAGCTAATCAGGTGCCTGATAGTAAGCATCATGATTGCCCATATCAGACACAGTGCCACGCAGTGTTTTAAAGTTCAAAATTCTGCGCGGCACTGCACTGCGTCTGTCACCCTGAGATATGAGTTTTTGAATCTCGGCATGCCCAGTAATTTCGCTGGTTACATCGCCCTTCATACCGGAATACAGTAATGTTTGCACATTACTGCTTGGCGTATAACTGGCAAAGGTGTGGTACTATCCCAGGTGTGGTACTACCACTACAAGGTTGGCGAGTATTGGCAAAATCACCCCAATCTATGTCTAGTCTAGTAGCTGTGTGCGCCTGTGGACTTCCTGCCGCTGCAATGATAATGAAGTAAGATTCTACAACGATCAACGTTGTATATAGTTCAGTAACTGGTAGTCATTCCACGGTGTGCTAGTAGCGTGTCAGCAGGTACAATCTCGCGTACCATCTGTGAGACGGGTACATTGTACCTACATTCTTTATTCATGTACTCTTACTGCTAACCACTCGTACTCACGTCACGCTATTGTGATTGAAATAGAAACTATAGATCATATCGACCTGGCAATTAGTATGCTCTTGGATATTTGTAAGCCAGTGGGTCTCGGCCGTCGACATGGAGACAATATAGTAAGTACCTTATAGTCAATAATTTATTTTAACAGAAGTCTAATAATCTAAAAAGTCAGGTATTATGTATAAGTTGGCGGTTACCGGTTTATGGAACTAATTCCACCAATATGAAACTGAGTATTCGTTTTGTGCACTATAAGCTGATATCTCTGACTGTCTTCCAGTACATTGTTATTATTCTTGTAAGCATTTATATAAAGAAAAGGGGAGATGAGGTATGCGTGTAAGTGAAGAACTGTGGTGTAAGTGAAGAACTGTGGTGAAGAACTGTGGTGTAAGTGAAGAACTGTGGTGAAGAATAATAATAATGGTCTATGCATATTAATTTTCTTAATAAGTTTTTAAATACAGTTACTTTATGAATCCGGAGAAGGTGGTTATTTGCACGCAAAAAATTCGCCTGTGTGCCAATTTACCCTTTTTTGATTTATGTAGTGGTAAATTGGCACACTTGGTTCACTCCGGAATAAGATTCGTGTGACTTGAACCGGTAAGTACTTCACTAACGATTTAACAGTAATGATATTGAAATCCAAACAATAAAACCACCTCCCTGACAACAAGAGAAAATAAATAAGGTCGAACAAGTCAGAAGAGTTTCGCACGATGATAACACCAGCACTAAACATCACAATAAGTCGCCGGCGGTTCCTGACTCCTCATATTTTGAGATAATACTCGATACAAACACCAAAAGCGATGAAAGAGGTATAAAACTCCCTCGAACGAGGACATAAGTTTTATTCCGTTGCCCGTTGCTTTTATTGACAATGCACTGGTCTCAGTGTATCCATTCTATAACTCCTTTTATTCATCGAACTGAATAATTTTCCGGTACTAGACATAAAAAAATGAAACGGTTGGCTTTCAGAAAACTCGCTGCGATATATTTGTTTGGATTTAATTTCAATTTACTAGATGCGTGGTTGTACATCGCGGAACGTTTTGAGTTCCAAGTAATAAGTTAAAGTTAATACTGGTTAAATAACGTTTGAGCAGCCTCATGAATAGACGGTAAACATCATCAGTTTAATACTAAGTAGGCATTATCGTACAGCTATGAGAGACCGACTGAGTCTCGGAACGAGCGAAGGAATATTATTTTAAAATGTTTGCGGCGTCTCCGCGTCGCACCGTTTGAATGTCGGTTTTAATATCACATTACGGAATATGAGCTGTCTGAGAGATTAAATTAAAATCGGACTCGTCCGTACTTAAATCCGTTTAGAGCTTTTAATGCGATATAGCCTTACCCTCGAAGCTGCGCTCCGCGGCGCGGGCTCGGCTCGCCGGCAGCCGCGCTATGCTCTGTGCTCTGTACTCTGTACCTACCGGCGCCGGTGCTTCACCGGAGCACAATATCATATTAGAGTATTTTCATCTCTGACGTGGATTATTTTTCATTTTCCGCTGCGAGTCTTTCAAACGTCTTACCCCGAATTCAAAACTAGATATATATGAGTTTCACGTCTGAAATGAATTTTAATTCATCTCAATGACCGTGGATAAATAAATGTTATGGTACAGTTTATATCAAAACTTAAGCTCGAATCGGACGTTTAAAACGAAACGATGGAACTCGGATGCTCCAGAAATAATTAAGCAAGAATTTGTTGAGAGATGATCGTCTTCCGCAAACGAGTTCCAAGCGGAAATGATATAAATTGGTTTCGATTTAGAGGAAACCGAGAACGCCGTGGATTCGGGTGAAGGTTGAATAATGAATGGAGTCAAGGAGGGTTGTACAATGAGACAGGAGCGCGGCTCGGCCGGCGCGGCACGGCGGGGCGGTCGCGGCCGGATGCCAGTTCGTTTAGCTCCATTGTCCACTCTCACCCGCTACAGTTATTGTAATCTGGTTTGCAATCAACTGTAGTGTTGTCGCCGCAAGCTGATCTCCTCGTTCATTCGGCTCATTGAATAACTAGACGTTGGGTCTATTTAATTTAGGGAAAAACTGGATACTGTGTTGTCAACCTTTTCTTCTAATTAAGTTTCGTCGATTCGTCCCAATGGGACGAACTTGACGTGGGCCGAAACGACGAAGGTGCCAAAATATAATGTAGAAATCTCTAGCGACCATACATTATGGTTTGAAAAGGTACACACTACCTAATAGGTTAGTAGATAAAGTGTTTCAGGCAGCGACACAAAGCATTCCTCTGACAGAGGTCGTAGGTTAGATACAATATTAAGGTAGATGGTTATGAAAACCCTTTTAAAAAAATCAACCTTCACGTAATGTAAGAGTAGGTTGTGTGTATGTAAAGTTGAATTATTATTTATCCGGGCTAGGGCTGGTCTGTATCATGTGACCCTTCATGAGCACATGTTTTCACGAAAAATTATGAGTTATCTATATACTTAAACGCGTGTGATATGGGGGCAACGGTTATTTTTCATGCTAAACGAGATGAGATTTGATTTTATACTCATATATGTAGCAAGAACTTCTTTTGTCTAGAATATCAGATGCAGTAACTGTATGTTAAAAACAAAACATCTGTAGGTCAAAAACAATGCACATACAAAGCACAAAGCGATTGTAACAAAACAAACATATCCTGTTAAATATGTAGGCGTCCCATCTGGCGCAAACAAACTATAGTGGTTTTATCTGACTACACTATAGCCGTGTACCTAGTGTTACTACACGGCTTGTATCACCATAAACAAACACCATAACAAATAAATGACAGTCACAAATATTCGCATCAGTGATGACGTCGACATGTAAAAACATCTCACAGTTGAGTTCCGAGAGACACGAGAGGAGTGACGTGCCGGAAGTACCGTGACGTGCCGTGACAGACGTGTGACGTGACCTACGAGTACGTGACTCGTGACGAGCCCGGAACTCGCGCCAGTGGAGACCCTGGATTACAGTAGCTATATCAATATGTAAAACACAGATGAAAATAAAAAAGGCAGACCCCGTGCTATAAACACAGAAGTGGGGCCAAGCCCAGTAATACAAATTACGTGAATGTTACGATTTCTTTCTTAAATAAATGATTTCTTAAAGACACAGTTATTGTAATTCAATAAGACTAAAAATTACTTGTGTAAAAGTATTACCACAGAATACTAATAAGGTATTACTGAGATTGGCCATAGTTTTGTTTCTTGGCAAGCCGTTATTATTGCCTATACCATCCAGTAAGTACAATTTTTTATTCTCCTGTAAGTACACCGCCGACCAGAAATACTCATGAGTATAGTTTTCCTTTCCTTCCGGTTGTCTGGAAAAATCGCTTTAAGCGATAAGACCGCCACTTGTACTAGCCTAAGATTAATATAATTATTATTCCTTTATATTTGTGTCCTATGTATGGTGTACAATAAAGTATTTATCTATCTATCTACCATCTGATGTGTACAATTATTATGCTTTCTTTTCATTGTTCAGATTGTAGATATTTCAGATAATACCTTTCTCATGGAAACCTGTGGACATCAGCTCATAATAAACTAAAAAAAAAAACTTGACCTGACAGGGTAGTCCCCCGAGGTACCTAGGTACCTTAGGGTAGTCCTGAGGTAATTTCTACCGACCTTTGCCTAAGCGAGCGCGAGTTTATGAAGTCCTTTCATTTATTCCATCGGCGCAAGGTCGCGGGAACTTTGCCCTTACTTCAGCTTTATTCAAAATAAGAGAGTGCCTTGTAATCTGCAATTAAAGATAAAGGTTATGTCCCGAGATGGCTTCTTAGCTTTACTTCAGAGACGTTAGAACCTCGGGTTGGGGTTTAAACTCACTGAACCTACTCGGGTCCCTTGTGGTTTGCTTTGTGATTTTTAACGGAACCCTCTTATATAAAAAAAAAGAATATAACTCTTATAAAATGTGACAGGTGCATCTATCTAATTTTAGTCTTTCGATCTGCATTATATTCTTTATCATTGAATATATACTTGTATATAATTTTTATTTTATATATTTGAATTACGTAGGTACCTAACTAGTTACATTTCTATACAAAAGCAGTTTTATCTCATCAAATTAAAAGTTATTTCAGGGGATATCCAGTCATTTTACATTTTAATTATACCAAATTCAGTAACGTCTGCCTGTTATTTTCTGGTCACACTCCGAACCCTTGTGGAGTTATACTCTTGAAGTGGTTGTTAAGAAGTGTATAATATGAAACTTGTGTGAAAGTTGAAGTCAAGTCTCCAGATAACATCCGGCGGGAGGTATCAAGAGAAGGGACGGGACGGGACGGGAGGAGGGAGACAGCGGGGTGTTAACTGTTAATTGAATAATTTACACCTAACTCTAATAATGTGCTATAAATAAATGATATTTGAGATACATTATAATATTATCTCAGAGTAAGAAGCGATTCAACGTCATTGAATATTATCAAATTATTTTGAGTCAAGCACAGGTTTGAATATATTATATTGAAGAAGCGCTAATTACTTGTATTGCCTACGTGGATAAATTAGTAGATTTTAGAAAATTACCTGATCTAAACTCGTAATTAAATATTCATGTTAGTAATTATTTGATGTAACGGTACCTACCGCCGTGGAGTTAAAGGCTTTAGAATATATGCTCCATCCTCTCTACCCGTGTTTAAGGTTAACAGATCCAGAGGACGGGCAGCAGCGTCCTCTGCAAAAATCATCGAACTGCGCTCGACAACCCTCCTGCCAAGCGTGTCGAGTATTGGTAAAACCCTCCTTTATATAGGGGAGGCCTATGTTCAGTAGTGGATTACCAACGGATGAGGTGATGATGATGGTAACTAAATGTATAGCGTTTATACCTCAATGGCAATATCACAATATAAACAGTATTATTGTTAACTAAATATGAGTAAATATTATTTATTTTTCTTTTTCTTAAATATATTGAGATGTTTCTGAAAATGTGTGTTAGGTAAGTAGTAAAATTTGTGACGAACAGGAGTAGGGAGGTAGCGTAGAGTTCAAGGTAAACTATTGTTCTAATACCACAGTATAACATTACTTATTATACGATAAAGAATCCATTTCGCTTTGATAGGTAAGTATGTAGGTAAAGGTACCATTTGTTTTCTAATAAAATACCTAATACCAATAATTTCCACCAACTAATCACGTGACCGGGGACATTGTCGCTACCTCAGTTTAAAGCAATCCCTCGCACTCTTGATTTGGGCCTCAGCCGACCCTTCTCTCGGTGTCACCGTGCTCTAAACGAGCCCCCGGGAGCTCCGTGCAAACTGCTGCGTATTCTGTGCCTCGGAGACATCCTTGAGAGTAATGTGTAATGTGATAGCAGCGATGTGTTTCGTATCAGTTTCATGTTGGAATGATAGAAGCCTCGTCGGTAATGTAACCGCGAGCGTAACGCGACGTGACACTAACGTGATGCTGACATCCTAATGCCTTTATACTTTTATTGTTTGTATATGTATCCTACTACCTTATCGAACTCTTGGAACATATTGCAAATGGCAGTTCCAAGCGCTACTTCCAACTCAATTTTCTTTCGGACGGTTTTTGCAAAGAATGATGTGAACAGCATAAACCTAGAAAAATAAATTGTTAAGGCATACGTATGTATCTATAGTGTAGGGTCCCATACCTAGATACCTGAACAAAACGCTTCCAATCCCGAAAAACAATCCGCCTACAGAACATTCCACGCCATCTATCCTTGCGCACAGTATGGAAATATGCAGTAAATTGGCCATAACTTTCGGTTGCGTTAACTTAGAAGTATGATTTTATAGAGCCACAAGGGACCGCAGATCTGAGTAGTTTATATACATTTCAGCTTGATACCTCCACGCGTTTTCGTTAAAAAGTGTCTTGACATACGGACAGACAGACAGACGGACAACAAAGTGATCCTATAGGGGTTCCTTTTTTCCTTTTGAGGTACGGAACCCTAAAAAGGCGCATGGAGTCTTCTAAAACAAGCTTCTAAAGCCATAGTAAGCCAGCCCGCACACTTGTTTGGGGAGGTCTACCTTGAGTGGATGGAAAGGAATTTTGTACTAATCGATCAGTAACCTTAACTCAAGCTGACCCCTAACTGCTAGTGTGCACGCACACATTCACACCTCTTTTTCTAGGTTCATGATGAACTTCAATTCCAGATAGCTGATGTTCTCAGTCAATTATAGTTACTACCTTCCTAGAACCACATAATACAAATAACTAGCACGTAATTCGTTATGATCCGTTTGACATACGTAACAGAGAAGTCCTGTGAGTAGTCGGTCTGAAGAGTAATGTTACCAGCGAAATTACTGGGCATGACGAGTTTCAACAACTAATATCTCAGGGTGACAGGCGCAGTGTAGTGCCGCGCAGAATTATGAATTTTAAAACACTGGATGGCACTGTGTCTGATATGGGCAATCATGATGATTACCATCAGGCACCTGATTTGCTCGTCTCGTCACTCACTGTCATAAAAAAAAATCCTAAGCTTGCCTTGAAGCACAGAACAGATAATAATAATACGTATAGAATGGACATCTGCCCACCAATTGGGCCTTCCTCATCCCCCCCCCCCCCCAGCGAGATTGAGCTCTCCACGAGCCCCGCTTCTATGGAAAATCACCTAACTCACACTCTTGCATGTACAAAACTCAACTTTTGCAGAGGCTGTGTGTTAGGTAGTTATAGCACGACTTTTGTATGGGATTGAGTCGAGTGTCCGGTGTCCGGGGTGCGCTTGAAGTATACCGATACCTAATTACAATAGGTATAGAGTCCTACCCCACTCTATATTAATCCCATAGAACTGGGTCCTGGGTCTTGGGCACACCTCTGCCGATCCATTCAGAAAAAGGGCGTGATGTTATGTTATGGATATGTGTATTAATTTTTAATGTATTTTTATTCTATCATATATGGTCAAGTCGGTAGCGGTCGACCTAGGCGTACTTTTCATGAACAAGTTGACGTTGTTCTTAGGAAAGGCCAAGTCAAAAGTACCTACAACCGACGAGCATGTATGAAAAATGTCATGAAAGTGAACGAAGCGAAAGTTGTATGTCAGGATCGTAGCAAGTGGAGGGAAATAGTTTCTGCCTGCCCCACCGGGAACAAGACGTGACTGAATGTATGTATGTATGTACGCAAAAACTATAACGTCGAACTTCATCGGGACGAATATGGCATAATAAAATAATAAAAAAAAAGGTTTGATTTTGGATCACACAACCCAATATCGGTATAATATAGAGATACTTTTTGCCAGGTAAAACCGCAAAGCACGGCTTGTTTAAAGCAATAAGACGAGGCTATGGTTATCACATAATTGTTGGTTCCTCTGCCGATCTTTAAGTCGTTGAGTCGAGGCTATCGTCTGCAGCAGCCGGTTGTTTAATTGGTTTTGTTTGTGATTGCTTGTAAACTGGTGCTCGAAGGATCACAGTTTGGACAACTGTTCGTAGCTCACTCAATAATACCGCAATGCCATAATATTGTCTACTTTTAATCATCCTACCCTACTTTATCTTAACTGTAGGTATTGGTTAGGAATACATTATTTATTTATTTAATTGTTATTGTAATAATATGAATGCGTTAGTTTTTATACATATTATCAGCTTAATTACTTAAAACTATACACAATACACTATATTAATAATAGTAATTAAGCGACATAATAACAATTTGAATAATAATGTCATTATAAATTTAATATAAATTAATTATAATAGTGTTACATTCTAGAATAAATATCGCTTCGATCATAATTCACAGAAAATCGTAACAGTAAGGTGTATAGCACGCCATTTATCATTAAAAATGTCATATTCAGGATAGGAAGCAAGGAATGTGTTGAGTTCAGACATGATGCGGCATATCGGCGTGTTCCTACGATGAACGCTGCGAACATCAAGGAACCTGTGCCTATGGTTTGATCTGTGCCGGGTATAGTTATTGTTATATATTATGAAATATATCGAACATTGTTAAAGTTGGTACTCGTTAGGAATATAAACAAAACAAGGTTGAAAATAACGACTAAAGGTTAATAGAATGTTGATACTGGACAGGAATATATCATAATAAATACAAATGTATGAAAGGGCGGTGTGTATTATGTTACAAACTCATTAAAGTGTTTATTATGTAGGCCTCGGTGGCCTAGTAGCGGTCGCAAGCGCTAATGCCGATCATGAAGTCCCGGGTTTAATACCCAGGTCAGGTAAAAAGTTATGTTGGATTTCAATTTAGTGGGGCATATTCCACTGCATCATTTGTAGACTCCGCTTTGCCCCACCAGTGGGGCGGCATGATGGGGCAGGGTGGAATACTGATATTTCCTTTAAGTTCTATCTTCCTGGATTCGTGCCTGGTTGATGGCAACAAGCTAAGGCCCCTATTACACGGGGCTTAAAATCATAACTGGGGGTTAATTCTGTGGGAGTTAGTTTCGAGTTAACCTCTGCCTTACCGTTCGGGGCAAAAGGTGTGATATTATGTTATATTGTTCAGGAACCCATTGAAATGTTGGGTATTTAGGTTTACTTTAGATCCTAAAAAAACACAAAGTGTTTTCTAACTTTTCTCTTTTTATCTACATATAAATTCACCTGGTATCACTAGCGTATCAACTATTATAGGTATAGGTATACTCGTATGTCAAAAAATATCAACAAAAATCTTTTCCGTTTCGTATTCCGGGAAGGGTAAGCAATAATAGCGTGGATGTATTCGCTGAGATCGACAACAACCGCCAGATATAAGCCTCCCAGTCGATTACCTGTTCCCATTGGAATCAATAACTACCCTCACGTGAGCCAAATATCTTATACACGAGTCAATATCTACTTGTCCTCGAGTCGAGCCTCGAGGGTGTGATGGTACCTTGTCGCAGTGAGCCTCTTTCCTATTATTATGTAGTTTACTTATGAAATGCTATAATAGTCTCATATTATTGTGATAGTGACCTTAGTCCAGAAAAGTCCATAGTCTTGAAAGTAAATGATTATCTAAAATTGAACGTACTTAGGATTATATTATTGTGGATGTTTCGTGTTCGCCTATTCCTTTTAAATATCATTAAGACATCGAATGTCTAAATTTATATCCTAAGATTTTTAAGACGAAGTAAACTGATGTTGATCAAAAAATATAAAAAAAGTTTTAAAAATAAAAAAGACGTAGTTTACTTCATCTTAAAAATCGAATGGGTTTAAAGTCACAGGAAACAAGGGAATACAAAAATTGCTCATTCAATTTTCACCGCAAGATTTGCTAATTTAAAGAAAAGAAAATAGTAAGAATACACGCAGACGGCCTTGTGACCGTGCCGTGTATGTGTATTCCTTGTGGAAGTCGTACAATAAATATGAGTCGGTAAGAACAAGAAAAGGCAAGTACATGAGATACGCGGCGGCCGCGCCCCTCACTCGTCATTAGTTGCCGCGAGTGCTTCGTGCTGATGGAGGTGGGGACACAATGGGAGCTCATTCTCCGTTGACACAAAAACAATTCTGCATCTCTCTAATTAAATAATTATACAAATTATAATTAAAATATATCACTCAGGTCACCCCCTGCAGGTAAGGTGCCCAACAAGCTGGCTACATTACGTCTCTGTATGGCTAAACTTATTCGCTGGCCGATGTAGCAGCCGGCTTTTTGGTCACCTGTGGTTTCTATTAGGCGACTGAATAGCTCCCTGAATAAATTTTTCATCTGCGTACCCCACGGCCCTATGATCTTTACCGCAAACAAAACAAATAATATGTATCCTTCACTGAGAGATGCATATTTCCTTCGCTTGAGGGATTCCACGTCATCTGCTGCTGCGCTAGCGGCCATGGAGGTTTCTGTGTGGTGAGAGGCCGCTAAGGTGTCGACACAGGTGACCTCCCACGACTTAAAGGAATTAATGTCATACCGTCAGGGCGCCTATCATGGTCATGTGCGATCCCATTCGGCTCCAGTAGAGCCGGCACGTTAACGGTAGCGAGCGCCCGACGGATGACATCATTCAGAGCAGCGTGGCACGACAAGGGACCCACACTACGACGACAAGAGAGACCATGAACACCGTTTCGGTCCACTTCACTTCCGAAAGGGCAGGGGTGGGAGCAGCTCAGGCGCAAGCCTACGGCAATAGAAACACTAATAATATTATCTATAAAAGTAACTATATTGATCGAGTGCAATGCATTGAGCCAATAGCCAGACTCATGTTTGTTAGAAGTAAGGATACGAGGAATTATTTTATTATTTATCGGCCCGTCCCAATATTATTAATGTAAAACACACTTGAACATGTATCCTGCCAAGCGTCCCTGGCCCTGGCCGTGTCTAGCACTGAAATATCGCCAAAAGTAGAATTAATTATTTTGAAGAAAAGCTGAGCTGTGCTATAGGCAGAAGAAAGTAAGGCTGGTGTAAGGATGGACGGGATCGGAGGCGAGTGAAACGACCAGTCCACGTTATAGATCTCTGTATTCTGATTAATACTAGTGTTACATATAATAATATAATATAATAGTTTATACATATATCTACTTAACATACTCCCTCACATCTCCGCCGTTAACAAAAAATAAAATTAATGAAAGTTAATTTTATTTAGAACTAAGTTAATTATATTAAAATAAAGTTGTACATTTTTATAAACTTAAATTATAGTTCTTTATAATAAATTTAAGAGTAACCACAATATCATAGTTATATTATATTTAAGAATCAGGTGGTATATACCTCTTTGTCCTGTTCTTATGTACAGTATACAATTTATCATTCTTTAAAATTTCTACATTAGGTGAACATTCTCTAATAACAGTATATGGACCTGAGTAAATGCTTTGGAACTTATTTCCTGTTTCTTTCTTTAGTAAAATTAAATCATTTGGCTGATAGGTAATAGGATTTGCATTCTGATCATATCTTATTTTTCTATTGATTTTACTTGAAATTAAATTTTCTCGCGCTTCTTTCTGTGATGTTTGAATTCTGTATTTTAATTCTAATGGATAGCTATCAAAATTATACAACGGGTCAATTTTTCCTGAATTTAAATTGGACGGTAAATTACACTTCTTGCCAAAAACTAACTCAAACGGTGTAAATTTGGTTTCTGAATGTACCGAAGTATTAAAAGAAAAGCACCAAAATGGTAGCCATGTGCTCCAAGAATCAGGCTGATTTTCTGTATGGATTCTCAAATAATTACCTAAATGTTTGTGTGAATTCTCTAATGCTCCTATGCTCTGATGATGGTAAGCTGTTGACTGCATCTGATTAATATGTAAAAGTGTACATACCTCTTTCATAGTTGCTGATAAGAATTCTGTGCCCATATCGGTTGCAATACTACGTGGGATGCCGTATCTGAGAATAAAATTATTAACAAAACTTCTTGCTACTTCAGTTGAATTTTTGGAAGATAATGGATACGCTTCAATGTACTTACTCAGTTCACATTGGATGGTCAAAATATAGGTATAGTTGTTATTATCTCTGTCTAGAGGTCCTACCAAATCTAGAAATACCTTGTCAAATGCTGACGTTGCTGTCGTCGTAATCACCATTGGTTGTTTAATGTGATGCGTAGAATGTTTTTGTTTTTGACATTTCTCACAGCGTTTCACAAAATTTGTAACGTCTACTTCTAGTCCTGGCCAGAAGTAATATTTCTTAATATTGTTTATCATTCGTCTAATACCCGCGTGGCCACTTGTGGGTAAGAGATGAAAGTCATTTATTATAACTCGTTTGTCGTCTTTATTCTCTATCCTTTCTACATCTTTCAATATACATAATCGTGGTCCGGACCATGTAGTTATATTCTTTATTTCACTAAATACTTTTTCTATGAAAATATAATTATATTTACTCTTTATAAAATATATTTCTTCTATTCCACATTTTTTACAGAATTTTTCCAACTCCCTCACAAATTCGCCTGGCGATAGTTGCGATCGAGACGCTGGATTTATATAAATTGTATTCCTCTTTGATACATAACATAATACATTATTTTCATATTCTATCTCATTTAATTTTCTGTATCGCTCTAACTCTTTCTCGTCTATAAAACGTAACTCAATAAAACACTTAGGTTTACTTATCATTTCCACAACTTTCGGGTGATCAGGCCGATTGTCGCCAGAATTGACAGTACCATTGTGTTGTTCTTCTGCTAGTTGCTCTAACTTTGCTTTTTGTCCTCTCGTCATAACATTAATTACACTTTCATGCATCTCTTTTAAATCCTCTGACGTAATACGCAAGCGTGACAAAGCGTCTGCTACTGAATTATTCTTCCCTTTCACATATTCCACTATAAAATCATATTCCTCTAAAATTAGTCTAAATTTAGTTAACCTACTAGAAGGGTCTTTCATTGAAAATAAAGCAACTAGAGGTTTATGGTCGCTCTGGACCTTGAACCTTCTTCCGTACAAGTAAGGTCTAAAATGCTTAACTGACCAAACAATAGCCAATAACTCCTTCTCTATAGTCGCATATCTCTTCTCTGCTTTATTCAAACTCCTACTGGCATATGCCACTGGCATTCCATCTCCATTACATAATACTGAACCTATCGCATATCCAGATGCATCTGTCTGTAAAATGAATTCATTATGCTCTGAAAAGTCTGGATATTGCAAAACCGGGTGGGAAATTACAGATTGCTTTAGTAACTCAAACGAATTTTGACATTCTTTACTCCACTCAAATTTCACATTCTTTCTACACAAATTATTTAATGGGTAAGCTTTCTCTGCAAAATTTGGAACGAACTTCCTGTAATAATTCACGAAAGCAACAAATCGCTTAACTTCATCAGTATTAATAGGAACTGGATAATTTTTAACAACCTCTACTTTATTTGGATCTGGTATGACACCCTCTGCTGTCACAACATGTCCTAAAAACAATAGTTGTATGTAATAAAAACAATAGTAAAAACATTTATTGGGGTTCAATTTCAAGTTTACTTTTCTTAACCTTTCAAAAATATCCTGCAAATTCTTCACATGTGATGGTAAATCTCTACTGAAACATACAAGGTCATCTTGGTATACAAGACATTTTTCATAAGTGAGACCTGTCATGGCCATCGTCATCATTCTCGAAAATGAACTAGGACTGGTCTTGAGTCCTTGCGGAAGTCTAGTCAATTGATATTTTCCTGAATCAAAAGCTGTATACTTACGACTATTTGGATGTAAAGAAACGTTATAATATCCCTGGTGTAAGTCTAAATGCGAAAAGTATACACATCCCGATAATGAGTCTAATATTTCCGTAATATATGGAAGGGGAAATTTATCGTCATGAATACTGTTGTTTAATTTCCTATAATCAATAACTAATCGCCATTTTTTATTGCCTTCACTGTCTGATTTTTTCGGTACAAGTAAGATAGGGCTGGACCACTCACTACGACATGGTTCTATTATTCCTTCTTTTAATAAATTATCTATCTGATGTTTAACTTCATTTTTCAAAGCATGTGGTAGTCTATATGGTTTAGAATAAATCGGTTGGGTTCCCTGTTTTACTTGAATCGAATGTTGATATATATCTGTAGTTGTTAATTTATCTCCATCTAAATAAAATATATCCGAATATTTCGCACATAAATTTTCGATGTTAATTTTTTCCTCTCTATTTAAATGTTTCAAATCCAAGTTACTAAAAAGTTTTTCCACGCGTTCTGCATTTTTTGCATTCGTATCAAAAACACACATCTCATACTCGCTCGAACTATGTATATTAAGCTTTATATTCGATAAAGTCACGTCACTAGTTGTCGTATTCAAAATACGTATCGGTATCCTACCGTTCACAGGAGACACTAAGGTACTCGCTACAAAAATTCCCTCTCTTACTTCTTTCGTACTCACCACACATTCCTCTGTCAAATCCGTACTCACATAGTGTATAGATTCTGACCTAGCTGGTAACTGAAATAAATAATCATTCGTATTGAAAATATTTAAAATAATTTCAATTCCATTACAACATAATGTTATAACGTTGTTACTAAAGTCGATAACCGACCTGTACTTGCTCAAAAAGTCTTGTCCTAGAATTCCATGAGCCTTACAAGGCAATGAATCAAACACATAAAACCTATGACCAAATAATTGGTTATGTGTTGACAACTGCAGATCTACATATCCAATTGCTTGGACTTTACCTCCAATCCCATTTATGATTAAGTTCTCCTTACAAATTGGAATGTTGAAATCTAATACATGTTTATGTTTTATCGCCGATATTGATGCGCCTGTATCTATAAGCCAATCGAATGATTCATTATGATGCGCTAATAATAATTTAATGAAATAACTGTTGTCGCTAGCCAAAATATTATAGGTTTTAGTTTCGAAAAAACTCATTTTCGCAAATTTGAAATGGGTTTTGGGTTGAGGTTGTGGGGTGTTGATTATCACTCTCAATTAGTGCACGAACATGACCTCGGTATGAATTTTTCCCTCTGTTATAATAAGACTGACCTCGATTATAAGATGTGGATGCTCCTCGACCTCGAAATTGCTGTGTGTTCGGAGTGGAGCCCCTATTATTGGGTTGCGCGCCTCGCCCACGGGAGTAACTTCGCTGACGAAAACCTCTGTACGCACCTCTGGTGAAGCCTCGCTGGTTGTTGTATCTCAGCTGCCTGGAATTGTTTTGGTAGCCCGTATTATTATTTTGCCTTGACATGGAAAAAATATCGCCAGAAGATAATGTTGACGTATCTTCGTCTATAGCTGCCTGAATTGCATCCTTCAAACAGTCATACTTTTGAGCTGCAACGATAGTTCCAATTCTACGATTTCGCAAACCTTCACTAAATTGTCTAATAGCTTGTTTCTCGTTGATTGATTTTAAAACATCATATTTGTTCGAGTTTCCTTCAGATTGAGACACGGTTAACTCTACAAACATCTCAGAAAGTTTTTTGCCAAAATCATCAATAGTCAAATCATTTTGCCTACATGTAAATAACTGTTTTTGCAAAGCGCTCGCAGATTTTTGTGGCAATAAAAGTCGTCGCATGTCACTTAAAAGTGATGCAATTGTGGCATAATTAAATGCCAATTTTAATTTAGCACCCTGAAATAACCTGCTTTTTAGCACGAATTGAATTAAATTTTCGTGTGAATTTTCTTTTATTACTGAACTGTAATAATCAATTCCATCAATTAATTGTTTCGTATTAGCAAGGTCATCTGTCATACATGGCAATAAGTTCAAAGCAACTTTAAGATCAAAGTCCATTTTTATTGAAGTATCTTTTTCCTGTTCTACTTCTATTTTTTCTAAAATTACTACTTCCTCTTTCGTCAACTTAAGTATTTCTTGATATAACTTATGAAATTTTTCGCTAATCTCTCTAATTAATTCTATTTCTTCTTCACTTCTTTCAATACTTGTTATATTCTCTACATACGTATTATACGCTCTAACAACTGTCTGACATTCACTTGATTTCTTTTCTATAATATTTCCTTGCCTGCGCGAAGGTCCTATCTTAATTAAATATGTTCTAATTTCTAAAAGCTCATTATAAAATTTTTCTAAATACTCTGCCATTAATATAAGAAAAGCATAATAAAAAAGAAAAAGGTGATACAATTTCACTTACCTAATAATGTAGAATATACCTGAATACCTTTAATACATTAAGATAATAATATTTTTAACACTAACTTATTACTTTCTACTGTCCAAAGTCCGATAATTGTCTATCTCCGCACATTCTTCAATAACACCTTACGTTTCGCGACTATTTTATTATTTTACCGCACTCTATATTATCTACTTAATATTATTTTTAATTGTTTTATGCACTACACTTTTTTTTTTTTTTTTTATACGCACTTTTATGGACGCAATTTTATTGACGCACTTTATACGCACTGCCGTATGCCGGATGCCGTCACTCCGCCGTTGCTCTGCTGCTCTACAGGCCGCTCTCATCTATCTTCAGATCTGGATATAGCTGCTGCTGCTGCCTTGGGTTAGGTGGTCGCCTACGTCGCAGGAACGAACCTCGGTTAAGGGTCCTGAGTTCAAATTCTTGTCGAGCCCAACGTAGATGGCATTTTTTATACATGATGTAAACGAAGTATAGCACAGCGACAAGTAATATTGTGCACACGATGATCATTAAAATAGACATGGTCGATAAATGGAGTTTTATCTGCTCTATATTAGCATTATTATTTCCGACTGCATTTTGGTTAATGAAAATTTTTTCTCTGTCCACTGTTGTTTGACACATTTTAAAAATCTTTTTGTATATAGTTCATTTTAATTAAATAGCCAATTTTAGTAATTTTAATTTAATTTTACAATGCAAAGTCCGAATCATTAGTTTGGATCGCGCGGTGTCGCGTTACGCGGTCCAAACATGGCACGGGTCGCCATGTAAGGATGGACGGGATCGGAGGCGAGTGAAACGACCAGTCCACGTTATAGATCTCTGTATTCTGATTAATACTAGTGTTACATATAATAATATAATATAATAGTTTATACATATATCTACTTAACATACTCCCTCACAGATCAGATTTCAGATCAGATTCAGGTCAGATTTAATAAATATAATGTAGCGTATATTATACACGCTACGATAACGGTTTGTTTTACACCTAGAATCGTAGAATTTATTTATTACATATATATATATATATATATATATAATATATATATATATAGGTACCTAACAAAGGAATATTCGCTGAATCCTTCGCGGTTTCTCACGCGCATGCGAGTGTTTATGTGGGCAAAGTTACCTTAAAAATACGAGGACTGTTATATGGATATCTAAGCTATGTACCTACTTATAAATAACATGTAACACCTGAGGGCTTAACCTTCTTGAAATTTCAAGTAATAACATTAATCCTAATAAATTTTAAAGGTATTCGCCTCACATATTTAGGTGACTCCCTCGACGTCGGGGTACTCCCTCGGGTAGGACTGCCTCGGTGGGGTAGAGGGCGCATGCTCGACTGCCTATCAAGAGGTCCCGGGTTCGATCCCCAGGTCAGGCAAAGTGTTAAATATTGGATTTTTCCATTAGGAATTATCTCAATAGCTGCCTGGAGTCTGGAACTGTGCCCGGTAGATGGCAATAGGCTCGCCCCCTATTACATGGGACCAATAACATACTGGCGAAATGTGGGTGTATCTACTATGGGACTGAGTCCTGGGTACACCTCTGCCTACCCCTTCGGGAAAAAGGCGTGAATGTATGTTATGTTGTTATGTTTATTTAGGTGAACCATAGTTATAAACATTAAATTCCAAAAACGAATATAATATTTTGAACATTTTCTAAACATGTAGGTAGGCACTCGATAAATGGAATCACATTCCAATATCTTTACGGCGGTCGACAACACCTACTCTCAGTATCGGCTCATTAGGTTGACAAATATCTGTTGGCGGGTGGCGCCAGACGAAAACTATTCAACATTCGCCTAGTAACGAGTTCGCATGTCGTAAACCGGTGTTGTCAGTAGCCGATAATTGCACTAAATTTGGTACTGGTAAAACAAAAAAAATTAACCTGTCCAATATTTAATTATTTTATTTTATTTTTACATATAGATATGTGTTATTAAAGCATAAATTAAATACCGTGGGTTATTTTGGATTTATTTTTATTTACATATATAAGAGACAAGTAATTTTAATAGTGGTGGCTCCCTCCATCGATTCTAGAAGGATAGGGGATTGTTATTTTTATTTGGGCTTATTGTTCTGGAATGTAATTAGAGTGTTTTAGCATCTTTTCACGAGGCATGTTATTTCCTCCTTCTGTGGTTTAGCGGTTTTTGGGGGAATCCATCTCGAAGGATGGTATCCCTAATTCCTAGTTGACAGAACATTCTCGAAGGTTCACTCGTAGCCGAAGCCGGTCCTATATAAGCTGCCGATCGGAGATCCTCGTTCATTTTTTTCATCTGCTACTTGGGGAGCGTTCACAAGGGTCACTTGGTCGGGGAGGGCCATGCCTTCGGGCGTGGTCAACCCCGACATTGTTCTTAAGGGGTTATTGTTGAAATTAACATGTGCTCAGAATATTTTTTATTGTTCGTTCCCAGAATTGGGACAAGTAGTAAATTAAAATCAGTGATCCATTCTTTTCTTCGGTAAGCATCTCATTGTTTTTTTGTTACCGTCGTCTAACGGCGAGGTTCCCCTCGCCGATCTTGTCATAGGTATTTGTGTATAATGTGTTTATTAATTGTTGATAGGAACCTATCTACATCAATCCAGGCGTGGACAACCTGGAGGGTGCAGTTATTCCCCACGTGAATCGTGGTAAGTTCCCTTTGGATATCTACTCTCTCTCTCTCTCTCTCTCTCTCTCTCGTAATACCTACCTACCTCAGGCTCATGCCCCACCTAGGTTTTTCTGGAACACGGCTCGAATCTGTGATTGTTCACAGGGTTCAGGGTACGGGCTGTGTATCCAGTCATCCTTCAGGGTACGGGCTGTGTATCCAGTCATCCTTCCGGGTACGGGCTCATTACCCGTCGAGTACGCGGGTACGGGCTGTGTACCCACTCGAGTCCGAGGGTACAGGCCGATCTCCTGCCGTATCTCGTGGGTACACGCCGATCACACCGCGCATCACGCGGGTACAGGCCGCTTTCCCTGGCGAGTCCGTGGGAACGGTTTATTCCACCTTGTTCACCCACGCGGAAGCGTCGATTTGTGTGCCGACGCCATTTTGTCCTGCACCACGGCTTGACCCCCCCCCCCCCCCCTTACCTCATTAACCATTAATTTTGAACTGCTTCACCTAATTTTTTTTTTTTTACTTAACTTATTTAATTTTATTCTGGCCAAAAATAGGTAGGAAAACCTAGTATTAAAGTAGGTCCTAAGATTATTTTATCCCTATACTACTTAGGTTGTATTTAAGACTCTTCTCTTATTAATAAAGTCGTTACCCTGCATTATAATAAATATTTGTGTATTTAGGGTGTTACTTTAAGGTTGTCTATATTAATTATATTTTTGTGATTACCTAATTCATATTTAATACTTTTGTGCCAATATATTGAACTTATGATCTTATTTTGTGTCCTGTTTTATTTACATCCAACATCTCATGCTTGTGATGAGAACATCGACTGGCGCTCTTTATAAATATTAGTCGGTATTCTCATCCTCTAGGCTGAACGAACACCCATGCTCTGAGAACCCATTTCTCATGCTCATTTCTTCATTAACCGCTGGCTAGTTCCGCTGGCTTTCTCAAACAACTTCACAGTGGGCTCAGTGCCACACAACACCTTTAGGCACACTCTAAGAACCCACGCCCATCTGGCCGTAAATTACACACATTACAAACATAGGTTTGAGGACATCGCATCATTTAATAATAAGTATATGTTAGAGATGAGTTAGTCCACTCACCAATAGAACTCAATACGAATGTCCACTAGCCGCAACAATTACTTCAAAAAAGTAAGCTGATAAACTCACTGGTCCAAGGGTGAGTGGGTAAATTGCCACATAAGATAACCATAGTTTATTGTTATATTATAAAAGACTATAAAATCAACAATTATAATGCGAAGTTAATTTACCGAATATAATGTTATCATTACTAAACAGTAACACAATAAACATTATTTCACGGGTATTACTAATTTATATAGTAGGTAAATCGTGTTTGCTGTAATAATACTAAGTATATACTTTATTTACATGGCCTAAGCATGTCATAGGCGTTAATAATTATTAATTATATTAGTACTTGATAAGAGAATTCGACATGGTTTCTTATACACACTTAACGGATAATAATTGTGTGTCCCGGTAGGTATAAGAAGACCGCGGAGATCGAGAGCTGCAGTCAGTGTGAGGTGTGAGCTACGGGTGACACCATCATTCATCAGTCATCAGTCAACAGTAGCGATGTCTTCAAGCGTAGTCTCTCTGACAGCGGTGGTGTGGTGCGCGCTCGTGGCGGCGCTGCTTGTGCCCGCTCTCGCCCAACATGACGACAATTGCGATGAGATCTCATGGGGTAACATACATAGCTCTATTAATTTGGGTGCTTCTAAGGATTGTTTGGCCATTCATGTATGTAATATTATGTTTCTTAAGTACCAGAGTGTATTGTATTGCGTATTATTGACAGGTAATACTAAGCAAGGAAAGCAGAAAACGAAGACGCTAGAACTGTTAGTGTTGCGGAAAAATGAAGTAGTTTTATTCCCGACTATTGAGGTGATTATAATTTTCAAAATAAGATGCATGTCTATTATTAAAAAATTGTATATTATATTTCTTAGACTGCTTTGTTACAAAAACCTGAAGGAAGTCTATGAGGATAACAGAACACAGTACACAGGTAATTAAGTTATATAAATACAATTCTGTAGCGAGTCGTGTTGGCAGCGGAGTCTCTACTGCTGAGTGTACTGCTGACTGCTCAACGGATGTACGTGCAGGTGTAGGTTTATTAATTTCATTATCCTTCGACAGAAATGCGTGGTAACAGGTGGTAAGGCGCGAGCTTGCAGTTCTTCGAAGCCACAACTATCATTCCCGGATGGGAAAAGACATGATGCGGTGGTTATCGTGCCCCCACGCGATTCCCCACCCAAACCGGTCAAGGTCACGCTCACCTCCTACTGCCTCGGCCTGTCGCCGCTTGTCTGACGTGCGCTCACATCCTGCTCTCCTCAATATCGTCACATGATCTTGCAGGATTAATAATAGACCAACCCTTCACACTACTTAATGGATATCATCGATCGATCGTAAATAAAATATCATCATATTCTGCATGGTTTTCCTTTTTATTGGCATCAAGATAATCTTCGTTCAAATAAATTCTACAAAATCTAAGTGAACGTTGATTAATTTTATCGTATTGACCCTGATAGTATTATTATCTCTGTACCGTGCTGCAGTTTCGATTTCCACGCCTGCTCTCACGACAGAATATTTAGACAATTGAATACAATGTACGTTACCTCTCCCCTCCGTAGACGCCCTCGCAACGTCCTGGACGACCCGGACGACTCTATCGCCGCCGTCACATCGGCGGCGCTAGGTTCGCCCAATCCTACCAATATTGTTTTTTATTTTATTTTATATATAAATGACGAGGCAAATCGCTTTGTGCGAGCTGTTGGTAAGTCTACCAAATAGTGGTGACGCTTTGCCGTTTGTCTCGAGGTTCGGTAAAAGAAGGGCGATGGTGGAATCAAGTCATGCAATTCAGTGGCGCATTCTCCGTGATGTATTTTATAAAATACGCATAGACTAGCTACTAAACGTCGATGTGCAAGACTTTGTAGTTTTGACTCTGTTAGTCTCTCATCACCTATAAGCTTTCGAGCACGACGTTGAATGGAGTCCAAAGCCTCGAGCTGGTATTTTGCCGAGCCGTCCCAAAGATGGCAGCAGTACTCCATGCAAGATCGGACTTGAGCTTTGTATAGAGTGAGAAGCTGTCCAGGAGTGAAGTACCGCCTTACTTTGGATAAAATGCCCAGCTTTTTTCCAGCTACTTTGGCCTTGGATTCGATGTACGTGCCGAAATTCAGGTTTGACGAGAGACTAACACCCAGGAGTTCTAGATGGTCGGTTAGGGGGATAGATACATCACGGAAGGAAGGGGCGATGCCAAAAGACGCTTTTTTCGTGTAAAAGAGACACGCTTGTGTTTTCGAGGCATTAAATTTGACCAAATTGGTGTCACCCCAATCGGACACTTTTGCTAAGGTCATATTCAGTCTCTCCACTATGATCTCTCTCTGGGCTTGGATAGCGTCACTGCTGGCTCGTGCATTAGGCATGTTGTATCTCTCAACAACTGTGCTATCATCTGCATACCCATAGATACCGGGATAAAGCAGGTCATTTATGTGCAGCAGGAAAAGCGTTGCTGAGAGAACAGACCCCTGAGGTTGCCCCGGCATTAATTGCCATTTGATCGGACAGGCAGCCTTCGAGGACCACTCGTATCGATCGTTCCCTCAGAAAGTCAGATATCCATTTACACAAGCCAGCTGGCAAGCCGTAGAATGGGAGCTTCCCCAGAAGGCTGTCATGCCAGACACGGTCGAACGCTTTGGAAATATCCAGGGATATGGCGAGAGCTTCCCCGTGCCTTTCCAAAGCTTCACCGACAAGATGTGTGACATACACAAGAAGGTCCCCAGTGGACCGGTTTCGGCGAAAGCCGTATTGTCGGTCACTGAGGACATTGGCTTCGAGGTGTGCCAGGATCTTGTTGTTGATGACTCTTTCCATCGTTTTACATAGTAAGGAGGTCAGAGAGATGGGTCGGTAATTAGAAGGGTCGGCACGACTGCCTTTTTTGGGTACTGGTTGCACGTTTGCAACTTTCCAACCACTTGGAACTTTTTCCAATTCTAATGATATGCGGAATAAGCGCGTAAGTATCGGAGACAACTCTGGCGCACAGTTCTTCAAAACTACTGCAGGTATACCATCTGGACCACTGGCTTTGCTCACATCTAGAGCCCGAAGTGTTTTAAGTACCTCCTTCTGGTGAATGCGTATGTCGGGCATATATACCCCGCAGTGTTGGATGAGAGGGGGTGAGGCACTTGTAGCATCTAGACGGGAGGATTCGGCAAATAGAGTAGCAAACAGGTTTGCTTTCTCTGCGGCAGTGTGGGCCAATGATCCGTCAGGTTTCAGAAGTGGTGGTAGCAAAGACTGACAGAAGTTTGCTTCCCCGACTTGGCCAGGGACCAAAAAGCTTTACTACCAGATGGTTGGGAAGCTAGTTTTTTCCCTATTCGGCTAACGTGGTTGAAGTGGCTTCTTTTCAGTATAATTAATAATATAATATAATTAATATATTCTTTTCAATATATGCAACAGACGCTCCGTTTTCGGTACTGGTGCCGGATACCAGATCCACCAACTCACACAATCACAACACCGACCTCGCCGGCGAGGCCGAAGATCTCTCAGATCCTTCAGATCGGTTAGTTTCTCTCCAAATAATCAAACAGATCAAACCATTGATAGGGCCCTAGGATACTCCCCTTCTGGGGTGCCAGGGCAAGTCTGACCCCACGTATTCTGGCGACGGCCCAAGCCGAGGTTCGTACCGTCTAGGTGCCCTTGTGTTAGTCGCCCTTAAACTTTGGGTCGAGCGCCTCCTGCGCTCACCACTGCCCGGTAAAGCTGTAGAGGCCATCTGAGGCCAACAGCATAGGTCATTTAAAAAAAAAAAAAAATGTACGTTACATACAGCGGGCCATGCAGCGGGGCTCAGCCTGATGGGATCCTTTGGGCGTAAGGGTGCACGGGTTAGCGAAAGGGAAACCCTTTTGTTAGTTGTGTTGGCATAATTTATTTATTGATTATGTAGTTGATGTATTATTTAATTTATTAAATAAAATAATAAATATGTAGTAATACTTAATTCTATTCGCAATACCTTCTTTTGAAAGTTGCTCAGTTTAGTAGATGCACCCCTTTAAGTATTTATATACCTTTTTTAACACGTTGTATATCTACTTAATTCGTAATATATGTGATATGATATAGAGACCGCAAGCACACACCGCTCTAAAGAGAATAACTCCTGCATCGATGCATAGGCTACATGTTATATATTTTTATTTCACGTTAATAAGCTACCATTATTAAATTATTTCATGATGTGGGCAATTCTACAATCGAGCCACGACATATACCTACATGCAGTTGTATAATCAGCATCTAAAGTCGATGAACACATATAGATGTACAAAATAGCTGAATCCTAAGAGCGTACGCGACCTTTTGACACAATCCTATGAATCATTATTTAACAAATCCATGTTTTATATTCCCCAATTTTCTCTGAATATTATTAACCCATTAAATAATATTTAATTTAACGTCTATTATTTTTAATAGTGAAGTAAACCATGTCCCTGTCGTTTTAGTTTATTTTATAAATTCTCGGTTTTTTCCTAGTGAACTTCTAAATGTTCCAGTTTTACTCGTGTGATTGTACATTCACTACAAAAAGAAATTAAGAGTTTATTAAACAAATATTTTATAAGGACATAGTTTACTTAATCTGTAAAATATAAGAACATAAAATGTATGTAAATGTACTGAATCGAATGTAAATTTATAACAAATTATTATACACGGTATCAGTATCGCAAGAAAGAGGTCAATCGTCGAATTCAACAAGGTTATGCGGCACTCAACAACCTACGCTATGTTTTCTCGTCCAAAATACCTCAATGCCTTAAGTCGAAGGTCTTTGACCAGTGTGTCTTACCAGTTTTGTTGATGAGTTTTTATTAATAGATGTTTGAGTGTGAGTTTGATGTCTTACTGATCTGAAACGTACTCTTTATCTGTGGACGATAACCGCAAGCTCAAAATCAGTTTTGAGCTCTTTGCTCAGGCAAAGAGCTATGAAAGGGCTATGCTCGGGATTTCTCTGCGAGATCAAATCAGATATGAGTTCCGTAGACGAACAAAAGTCACCGACATAGCGCAGAGGATTAGCAAGTTGAAGTGGCAAGGGGGGGCACATAGCACGTAGAACTGATGGGCCGTGGGGCTGTAAAATTTTCAAATGGAGACCACGGACCAGCGAGCGATGCGCACCCACGAGGTGGACAGATGACCCGATAAGGATGGCAGGAAAACGCTAGATGCAGGTCGCTTATAACCGGAAATCTATGGGCGAGGCCTATGTTCAGCAGTGGACGTCCTATGGCTGAGATGATAATGAATCAGTATCGCACGGGTGTTACTAATTTGGTTAATAGGTATGTCTTATATGTTTCTAATTTATGTTTGTGCTTGTATACCTATATAATATTATTTACTTTATTTGCAGGGACAGCACTAAGAATTGAGCAGTTAGTATATAATTACATTAATATTATAGGCGTGTTTAATTTATTATATTATCTGATAAGCAAATTCATCATGGTTTCTTATGCACACTCAATGGCCTATTTGTGTACCGTACCCGAAGGGTGCCGAAGGAACCTCCGCTGTCTGTCCTTTCGTCCGTCTGTCAAAGTGCTCTATCCCATAAACCGTAATAGCTACGAGTAAACACTTGTAATCTTCACCTAATATGTTCATGGTTTAGTCCACAGTATACAAGCCCTGCTAGCACAGTGACCAGGGAAATCGAAGTCTTCAGGGGTTAGAACGAGACAGAAGATATGCAATGTTCCGGCACGAAAGAGAAAACAACGAGGAAAAATGTTATCCCGTGCCATGTTAGATGTGAAATCAGAAACGAGAAGAGGTACTTCATAAGTGTCACCACACAAGACAGTAAAAGTGGTTTACTTCTTCGTACTTAATGAATAAAATAAAAAAATAAAATAGATTTATTTGCAGGCACTCATGACCCATTTAACAGTTTGAAATGACACTCACACAATGTACATATGTCAAGTATCATATAAATTAAAATAAGATTATATTATATTATTTATAAAACTAGTTTGTGCGGTTACTTTTATACTCAAAGTCATAAATTATATTGTTAGTGTTGGTCTTTATTCTATTTCTCTCCATGTGAACCGATATCCAATGTTTTAACATGGGACTCTGGAGATTATCAGCAACTGCCTTTACAATTGCGTTACCTGAGGCATTGACACGATTCCAGAACGACGCTACTCGAGATCTTAATATTGCGAAGAAATCAGGTATTCCCGCATGATAAAACATTGTCGACGCGCTGCAAAATCTGGGATAACGCATAAGAGCCCGGTATGCGTCATTATACTGGACTCTTATGGTGTCAAAGGACTTTCTGGTATAATTAACCCATAGTTGGCAGGTGTACATGCTGAGGCAGAAAGTTTTGAACAGAATGTCCTTGACGTCCCTACTACAGCGCGCAAACCTCCTCGCTAACATATTACTTCGCACCGATAGAGAGCGTCGTTCTCTCTCCATGTCGAAGTCGTCCTTCAGGTCATCAGTCAGCCAATGCCCCAGGTATTTAAACTTCTTCACTACTGAAATCTCTGCATTATTCAAAAATAATTTCGGTATTCTCTCCGGACCACCTCCCGATCTGAATACAACCAGTTCAGTTTTTGAGGCGTTGTACTTCAGTCCGTGGTCAGCTGCGTACTGTTCACAGACCGACAGCAACGCTCTCAATCCTTTGATAGAGGGGCTGAGGAGCACCATGTCATCTGCGTAGCTCAAGTTGTTAACGCATACGCTTCCAACATGGCAACCGATTCCGGTGCTCCTCAGCCGCTCTATCAAATCGTTAACGTAACAGTTGAACAGATCAGGGGAAGTCAGAGCCCCTTGGCGGACACCACATTCTAACATGTAAGTGCTAGAGGTTGAGTCGCCCCATCTTACACAATTTGTTTGGTTTCCATACCAATACCTCAACAGGCCCACGACTCCGACTGAGACTTTTGCCTGCAATTTGGCCCAGAGAATGTTGTAATTAACTAGGTCAAACGCACGGCTCAAGTCAAGGAAGCACGCATACACTGAAGTGTTCCGACTGGTATAGTATTGTATGGTGTTCTTCAGACAGAAAATCGCAGAGTCTGTCGAGACACCGGCGCGGAAACCAAACTGAGCATCATTAATTTTGAGAGATTGCAGTAGCGAAGGGCGCAAAAGGCGCTCCAGCACTTTACCTAATATAGTCCCTAGTGATATAGGGCGGTAGTTCGACGAGGAGGACAAGTCGCCCGTCCTATTTTTTACTACAGGTACTACAATGGTCTTCATCAGTTTATCAGGTAAGTAGCTATATTTAATGCACAGATTAAAAAAGCTACTTAGGTGTTCATGCAACTTATAGCTACCCCAAAAAAGATGTTCTATGCTCAGACCATCATATCCGGGCGACTTGCCCCTCTTCATCGTCCTCAACACAAGAGCTACGTCAGTTTTAGTAAAACTGGGACATTCGTCAGAACTAGTGCTGTCGGATTTTGATAAATTATTGTTTGCCGGCAGTGGTGTAATTTTAAATTTATCTGCAAACAATTCAGCTATAGCTGGGGGACCCTGAATGCCATCCATAGAATTAGGTAAGTTTCTGTTGGTTTTGTTGTTAATTTTTTTAGTAGTATACCAAAATTTTGAAAAATTTTTATTCTGCTTACTTAGGGTTAAAATATTCATTTTTATAATATCTTCATTTTTCTGGCACCAACTAAGCTTGTTTTTAAATTTAGATCTACTATTTTTCATGTTATCATAGAGATCCCCCACTAAGGGCCTCCCAGCTTCTACCCATGTTCTAAAATGTAACCTCGCTTGCTGATGGCATTCCTTAACATGAAAATTCCATCCAACTATTTGTTTACATCTATTTATCGGTTCACATGGAGACGAACTTAATTTAGCTGCCTGCTGTAAAATATTTACTAGGTGATCGTAGTACTCGTCAATATAATTCAAGTTATCTTCATAATGGTCACATTTTCTTAACGTAATATCACAGTCACATAATTTAAAATCTGTAAATAAATTATCTAAATTATTAAAACAATAATTTCCATAGTTACGGATTTGCTCTGTATTCCGATCTCGCCATTTAACCCCCCATAGCGAGTCGATAGGGCTAGCGGGGTCTGGGCTGGATGGATCACTGGAACAGACAGTAGGGAGCTCAATAGTCATCTCCAAGGGGAAATGGTCTGACCACATCACGTCAAGAATGACCTTCGAGGAGACGACTGTCTTCCACGCTACCTCGGTAGTAATACAGTGATCTAGCCAGCTCAGGCTGCCGTTTATATCACTTTGATAGGTATATGTATTAGAGTTCCGTCCGAGTATATTTATGTCAGCACATTCCCACATCACTTCATCACAGAAACTCTCCAGTTGCACTCCAAATCTTGCATCCGGGTGTGCGTTGAAGTCACCAATCATGTAGGCACACTGTACTCCCGACTCCTCCACGATCGCATTCATAACGCCGAGCAGGTCGGTGAACTCAGGCATGTTAATTGTCTTATCAGTCGGCATGTAGACATTTATTACCAAAAATGATAGGCTAGTTGTGTCGATTTGGACGGCAAGGATTCGATCATTAGAGCAATCAATAGGTGTCACACGAGGGAATTTTTTCTTATCCCACATAATGGCCAGGCCACCAAAAGGTCTTCCCACCAGAATACCCTTCGACGTGTCAACCGATGACTTAGCTACGCAAGCAAAGTCGTTGCTAATGTCATGAATAAAGTTCAGGTCATGGGGTAACAACCACGTTTCTTGTAGTCCAATTATGTCCGATATTTTAGTAAGATGTCTTACATCGTGCACAGCTTTCTTAACGCCTTTACAGTTAAAAGTCGTAATTTTAGTTTGTGTGTAAGTTTTAGTTGTATTATCCATAGTAATTAATTGTTAGGTGGTACTTTATCTTTCCGGGCATGTACATACTTTTCTTTGTAAATTCTGTATTTTATACCTTCAGGCCAAAATTCATTCGATAATATTTTATTCAAATTATTTTTCGGAACCATCACCTTAAATGAGTTGAACGTCGTTTCGTATTTTTGGGTTAGAAGTTGAACGTCCTCACATGTTTCACCCATATCTGTTATATGTTCTTTTATTTGTGCGGGAGTCGTAAGCTTGTCGTAAGCTATAATGAAACCCTAGCAAGAATCTGGTTAGACTTCTTCACACACCAAAATATTCTTATTTCTTTAAGTTGCTGATTATTTGTATTCTAACATAACTTTCAGTCATTAGGTGTATAATCACGTAAACTGACTACATTATCCAATATATCTCAGACGCACTCCGAAGCTTTAATGGACCCTTTTCTATAGAGTACACAGAATATTTTGTACAAATTATATTAAGGGGATTAAGGTCTAAATTGGTGTAGTACAAGCAGTATAGAATACCCAATGAAAGCTTTATTATGGGCAATAGAGGCCCTCAATTTGCCCATTAAGGGCAGCGGATTTTCCTCAAACCGGTTCGGAAGATATTGTAATTAAATTAGAACCCATTCCTGTTGTAATCCTGGTTATCTAATTAGTCGTATTATACGAGTTTATATATACTAGAGGTATTTTCTGCGCGGTATAATTAGGATAATCCTTCCTGTATATCATCTTCCTATACGAAAATATATAGAATTAGAATGGGTGTAAATGTATAGAATGAGTGAGGTATCAGTAGAGGATGTGATGTGGTTGGTCAGCATGGCGTGTGGTTCATTAGAGCACATCGAGCCATGCTTCGTCTCGGCAGCTCACGACTCGGTACGATTAACAAGCCTCTTCCTGCTTCAATACTCTACTCACCTCACCTCACCTCACCTCGCCCCTCGGCTGTGCTCCATCCGATACTTGGATCTATAATCACTTATTACAAATATTTTCTAAAACATTTATGCTGTTTTAAAAAACAGGGACATTATTCGATTAAAAGTTTAAGGTTTGAATTTAAAAGAAGTCTAACGAGTTTTTAGTTAAAGAGTTTGTATTTTGAAAAGTATGGTTTTAGTGTGGCAGTCCGATGAGTTTAGTTGGCTTCTACTTTATGAATAATAAACAAAATAAGCCCATGCAAGCTGGTTTCATTTGTCGGTAGCACCCTCCCCGCCCCGTCCCGTCTCTGTGCGCGGGTGCTGTGCAATTAAACTCGGCATTAAACCACCGGATAATTATAGTAGCAGAACACTGCTTTTTTGGATTCATTCTCTTTTCGGCCATAGAGGAACTCTCGTTAACTACTTTAATTTGGTTTCCATTTAGTGAGGTGGATGAATTGAGATAATAATACGTAAGGAAAACTTGGATCAACAAATATTAGATTCGTTAATAGTAGACCGACATGATTAATATAATATTTAATGTTAAAATAAAATTACTACTAAATGATAAGATAACTAAATAAATAATGTTGCCGGTATAAGCGTACCAAGAGCAGAATACATACTTGCGATAATGTTCATAAATATTGAAGTTAAACTAGTCCCAAGTAATCTCGGACCCTGCAGCCCTCGACAATGCGAATCTAATGAATATTATCAACGTTTGCTCTCCAAAAGGTTCATTACCCCTGTCCTAAGCAAATAAATAAATAATTTGTACAAATACGGTCGGAGGCGATGAGTTTTTCTTATCTCTTGTAAGACGCCCGGAGCCGGGAGGCGGCCGTCTACGATGATCTAACCTATTGACTCACCTGACATTATATTCGGTCTTTGGTCTACGGCTCGGTATCGATTATGTAGTTATTAATATTTATTGTAGATCTCGTCGCTAAACACAATATACCGGCTAAACACGAGCCTGACAGATTTTTCCTATTTTAGGGGACTCGGATTTATAGGTATTATGTTCGGTTTATTTGTAGTGGTAGGCCTCTTTTGCAGGAGGCCGCCTGGGGAAGTACCACACCTTTGCCAGTTATTCATCCGCCAAGCTGTACTGTGCAAATATTACTGTGTTCCGGTATGAAGGGCAATGTTACCAGAGAAATTACTGGGCATGATGAGATTCAACAACTCATATCTCAGGGTGACAGGCGCAGTGCAGTGCCGCGCAGAATTTTGAATTTATAACACTGGGTGGCACTGTGTCTAATATGGGCAATCATGATGCTTACCATCAGGCACCTGATTAGCTCGTTTTGTCACTCACTATCATAAAAAATTTTTCAGAAATAGAATCGATCAAGCGTTGCATATATACCGCCTGAAAGTATAGGACTTCTCCTGGAGTGATGTGAGTGATATCAATCAGGTGTATGATCTTAGAGCAAGTGAGTCTCGATACAAATACTGTTTGTTTTCTGAACAGTTCGAGTAGCTCTGCAGCTCGTGATGTTTGTTATGTCCTATTTGTATTTGTTACGTTGACAATATTATTTATACGAATACTTACTATACAAAATAGCAGAGGTCAATTTAATTTTCAATTTTTAAGTTTGTGTTAGGTTAGGTTAGGTTAGGTTAGGCTAAGTTTGTAACTCATACCCCCTCCAGGAACGCGGGTAATCCTGGATGGGGTCTCGGTCCGGGTCGGGGTCCAGATGAAGTATCTGGGTCTCGTCCTGGACGGGAGATGGGCGTTTGGGGCCCATTTTGCCCAATTGGCCCCAAAAGTCGTGGGAGCCGCGGCCGCCCTGGGGAGGCTGCTGCCCAACGTGGGTGGCCCTAGCGCCAACTGCCGCCGGCTGTACTCCGGAGTGATCCGGAGTATGGCCCTGTACGGGGCACCTGTCTGGGTGGACGCCCTCAGTCGCGGCAACATGGCCCTGCTGCGACGTCCGCAGCGGGTCATCGCGACGAGGGCGATCCGGGGATACCGGACGGTGTCCTGGACGGCGGCATGCGTGCTGGCCGGTGACCCCCCCTGGGGGCTTCGGGCGGAGATCCTCGCCGAAGTGTACCACTTCGTGGCGGCGAGGAGATCCCGTGGGGAGCCCCCAGCGTGGGAGGAGGTCGCACGCATGCGTCGGCTGGCGCGGGCCGCCCTGTTGCGGCGGTGGACGGAGGACCTGGCTCCGCCGGTCCCAGGTCAGTGGACGGTGGAGGCCATCCGTCCGGTCCTCCGGAGGTGGGTGGGGCGGCGACATGGGTCGCTGACCTTCCGTCTCGTGCAGGTGCTTTCCGGACACGGATGTTTCGGGAAGTACCTGCACCAGATAGCGAGACGGGAGCCGACCCCGGCCTGCCACGAGTGCGGGGCGCCGGAGGATACGGCGTCCCACACGCTGGAAGTGTGTGCCTCATGGGGCCCGCAGAGGCACACACTTTCGGCGTGCATAGGCGGAGATCTCTCCCTGCCGAGCGTGGTAATTTCCATGCTCGGCGGTGAGAGATCCTGGCAGGCCGTGGTCTCCTTCTGCGAAGCGGTGATGGCGCAGAAGGAGGCCGCGGAGCGGCGCAGGGAGGAAGACCCCCTCGCTGAACCGCTCCGGCGCAGACGAACGGGGGCGAGGAGAAGGAGGTTCGCACACCTCCTCCCACCCCTGTAGTGGTGGTCGCCGGCGGAGTCGGGGGACTCCGCTGGCCTGCACGACCCCACACGTCTGGGGGATGGCCTTGGTGAGCAAGGTCGTCCCCCCATAGGCGCAAGGCCCGGTTAACATCCGGCCGGGCCTGCCGCGGGGGCGGGATGGTGAATGCCAACGCGACCCCATCCCGCCCCGCTTACGCGGGAGTCTGCTCACGGGGGGGGTTTTTAGTGGGTGCAAGCCCCACATGCCCCCTTCCGTCACCCCCGTGGCAGAAGGGAAGTGCGTAGGCATTTTCCCCCCTCAAAAAAAAAAAAAAAAAAAAAAAAAAAAAGTTTGTAACTCATATGATGCAACACCGCAGATTGCTTCATAGTTTATAATGTAGACTTTCTACAAAACTACAAACAATTTTATTCATCATTAAATTAATGTTTAACGTTACGACACGTCTATTTCAGTGAACAGCGAGCTTCTTGTTTTTGAACATTATTACTATTTCAGACGAGGCGACAATTTAAAAAGTGACAAAGTTTTGCCCGCAACAGTCACAGAGGGAAAGTCTAAAATTGACGGGAATTATTTTTCAAAGCAAGACTGAAACGGCGTCAAAAAGTCCTCAATTTGAGATGTGGCGCTGCTATTCCTTTGTGGTACAAACACGGAGGAAACAAAGGTACTGTTTGTTATGCAATATTGGTGGAGAGTAGAGTGGAGGCGACAGGCGAGCGAGCTGCGGTGTGTATCGCCACCGAGCCACTGCTGTGTGACCGCCGCGTCGCTCCACACTCCACACTCCACACTCCACACTCCACACTCCACATACATCACAATGTCTCTGTTAAAAGGTTCGTGGAAAACTATAACACGAAATAGCCGGTACCTTTAACGTTTTGATCGAATTTTAAACTCTTTTACTGTAAAATAGTGTAAACCCGCCACGTACCATCATAAAATTGCCCGAGTGTTTATATAATACTAGCGGCCCGCCCCGGACTCTCACTGGTAGCAGAAGTAGGTGTAGTGAACGTTATAACAGGAGTAAATTTGTCATACAGTGTTTTTTTATGGTTCCGTACCTCAAAAGTTCTCATAGGAACCCCTATAGTATCACTTTGTTGTCAGTCTGTCAGTCTGTCTGTGTGTCTGTGTGTCAAGACACTTTTAACGGGTACGCGTGGAGGTATCAAATTGAAATTGATATCAATTACTCAGACCTGCGGTCCCTTGAGGCTGTAAAAAAAACATATATCTTAATTAACGCTATGGTATACTGGTAATGGTACGCGTCGTATATCATTTTCCGCGGACTATTTTGTAGATATATAAGTACTACAAACCCCTAGTAAATTATTACTTCTACCACCAATAGTTTTCACAGCGGATGAAAAATAATGACTGCTTCGATTATTGTGACTAAACTAAAATAATTGGATATAATGTCCGTAGACTATTTTGTATCAAATTTTTCAGTGTGCCCGAGGCGTACCGGAGTGGGACCATAACGGTGTGACCCATTTTGTAGATTATTTACAAGTACTACAAACTCTTAGTACTTGATTTTATTCTATCATCAATATTTTTCACAGTGCACGCAAATTATTGATTATATTTGACACACCTTGGTTCAAAATATTGCAGATTTCATACGGATCCCTATTTTTTAAAATATAGCATGTTACTCACACTACATTAACTTATCCATAAATAAAATATATTTTTAAATAGGTTTAGTAGTTTCGTAGTAGACTATTCGTTACATACAAAAACACAATGGTTGTTTCTTTATAATCTTAGATATATAAACGATAAATAACTTAGATATATAATAGATAAACGATCATCGCACTTAGCAATTTACCTGATACCTATGTACAATATACCTCTATATTATATTATATTATATTAAATACAAGAAAAGCGAACATGAGTGGAAAAAAGGTTTGTTTTCATGTTTTTGTTATTTTATGTACAATTTATATCAAAACACTGTGAATACATTTCTCAAAACTATGTGATTGAAATTTACATCACTGTGCAGTAACTTCACTTGTAATGTATGGCAATTTTATTTTTTTGTAAATGTTTATTTTTGTTGTTTTTAGGGAAACTTGAATGAAAGAGATATTGAAGATTATCTTAGTAAGTTAGAAGGCGGTTGGCTCTCAGAAGGGCCTTGATGACCAATATTCCGATGATGAAAACCGCGATGCTGATGGAGTTATAAGAGTGTTGCAGGAGGAGAACGATGATGATGATGATGATGATGATGATGTGGATGAAACTGCTGACATTGATCCTCCTCTTGTAGAACCAGAAGATCAAGAATCCTCTCACCCATCAACATCATCCAATTTGCAGTCTTCATCCAGTTTTCAATTTGACAAAATTTGACAAAAGAAACTTGATTTGGAAAAAAAGGAATCTGGTGTATGATACAGATAAAATTACTTTCTTGGGGAGTTCTACTACTTCAGGCGGTCTATCACACCTAGAAACTCCATATCAATGTTTTAACCATTTTATCACTGAAGATTTTATCAAGACATTAGTAGAGGAGACAAATTTATATATAATACAGAGTAATCCCAGTTCATCTATAACATTTACAGAATATGATTTGTATAAGTTCTTTGGTATATTATTATACATGTCAGTAATCAAATTTCCTAGCACAAGATCATACTGGTCGCCCAAGTTTGGATATGAGCCCATTTCTTCAACAATGCCACTAAACAAGTTTGAGAAAATAAAGTGGGCTTTTTGGGCAGAAATCATATAAAAATGAGGTCTAAAAAGTGGTATTTGCGTATTTTTTTTCATCTATTTGATCTAGCTATTATAAACTCTAGAATTATTTATAAAAAAAATGCTCAAGAAAGATGTGAACCTAAAAAGAATCTGCTTACAATGGGCCAATTCAGAAATGAATTGGCCTTTGTGCTATGCAACAGAGGAACCACCAAAGAAGCTAAAAGAGGGCATCCTAGTACCAGTTTACTAGAAGAAGAACTAGAATAAAAAAAAAGAAAAGGTTCTCCAGCTCCACCACCTCCAATAGACATAAGAAAAGATGGTGCTGAACATTGGCCAAAAGTAGGTGGGTCACTCCGGTGCAAATTTCCCAAATGTAAAGGCTATTCCACAATTTCGTGTATTAAATGTGGCGTCAATTTGTGCTTAAATAAAAATAATAATTGTTTTTTAAATTATCATAAACAATAAAGAAGATTGAGTAAACAATATTTTTTTATTTATTTAGTACTGAGCTAAATATGTGTCAATGCATGATGATGTAAATTTCCATCATATTGTTTTTTACATAATACATATTTTTATTTGCACTAGTATTTTTTTTTATATTTTTCCTCTAATCTAGAGCATTAATTACATCACCCTGATTTATTTTAAAAATATTTAAGAAATCATGCAAAGAAGGGTTAAGTGAGGACATACACAGGTTGGTATTCTATGTATACAAAAGAAATGATTCATTATTTTACAAATCTGTCGTAATTAGTTTAAAATAGTTTTTTAATTTATAATGCTTTCATCCATTGAAAATAACAAGACAGATTAAGATAAGGCCTAAAAATAATATCAGAATGTTTTGAAAACAAACTTTGTTAGTTATCAAATTAATGTTTCGAAACTCATTATACTTGTGGCTCTTGCTTGATTAATTTCGGTTAAAGTTACAACTTGTGTACTTAGTACTTGTACCCATTGTAGGTACATAATGAATATCTTATGTATTCTGGCTCGTATATTAGGTTGTTCTGCAATATTATTCGTTTTATATGTAAAAATAATAGATCTAATAATACGGAGAGCAAAATCTTGATTTTGAACGAGGGCTTTCCATTTTTCCTCGTCGAAAGATTATGTCGAATAATATTTTTTTTAAGTAGCTTAGCTTTTAATCCAGGGATTCAATTTTGTGATGTTTTGCTTGATAGTGATCAAATGAACGTATTTTATGAAGCGACCGCTCCGAGGCCGCTCGCCCGAGCTCCGCCGACTACCGGGAGTTTGTTTACGCGTAAGCAAACCACCCTTTGCTTTTGGTTAATCTTTATTGCTGTTTGATTTTATAGTGATGTAGGTTACCTATCACATTATATTTGTACTCGTCCGAGTTATTAGGTTATACGCAAAAATACAGACAAGTTGTGATAAGGTGTGTAGTGGTAGGTCTCTTTTGCTGGGGGCCACCTGGGGAAGTACTACACCTTTGTCAGTTTTTGAATTTAAAACAATGGGTGGCGCTGTGTCTGATATGGGCAATCATGATGTTTACCATCAGACATCTGATTTGCTCGTCACTCGCTATCATAAAAAAAAGTTATTGTCAAAAGATAGTCCAACTGTAGAGCGAAACGATAAATATTTAAAATTGCTTTTAGTCCGTGCTGGTAGTTTATTCATGAATGATTGATTCAGTGGAACGAATCGCACGACAACCGCACTACATAACAAATACATGTTGCGTATTATTAACATTAAGCTGCGAATACATTTTAATGAGAAGCTTTTACCGTCGCTTCCGTAATATATACACGAATATGTATAAAGTCGCTATTGTATCGAGTGGCAGGTCTGTGGGTGGGTAACCTATAATTATTAAACACACTGGTTTAACAATAGATATCAAGTATCTATTTATAGGTAAAGGTTCATGGATAGGTACAAACATTGTTTAATATATCGTCTAATGGTAGATAATCCTGCAAATTGACAAACATCTCGTGTATATTGTTTGAGTAACTCTGTATACATACATACACGGATTACTGCGCTATGTTATTATGAATACACAATAGGTATATAGGTTTAGATAATACTCGTGCAGCCGGGAGGGAATGCAGAGTCAAATGATATTGTACATAATTACCTATCGTATAATTATCGTAATTTCATGTATGAAACGTGGTGTATTATAGATTAGGCGTTATCCCCAACATTTACCTAAATATTATATAATACCTTCAATTGCAGGGATGAGAGGATTTCTCAATGCGAAATCCATCCAGCTTTTGTAATACAGACCAGAATTCTATCCAATATGAGAGTATTGGACAGAGATGGGGTCTGTTTGATCATAAAACGCTCTGGTTGATAGAGCAAAAAATGGTAAGATATAATATTACAAGGCATAGGAAAGAGCAGGTAGCGATAATATGACATTTTTCCTTGATGACAGAATAATTTTACATAAGATATTTCACATGCGTTTTACTTAAGATTACGCATAACGATATAAGCTAGCTTAAAATAGACTTAGACCAATCATCGATACCATAAGCTATAACCATTATTGTGTTAATACTGTACAAAACTAGCTGAATTAACACTCTTCTCGGCTAGAATGATAATATTTACAAAATTGCTCTAACAGCAACTAACTCTCTCTCAAACTACTAGCGAAAATATTACCCCGCTAACATCCTACCATCCTTATTAATAAGGACGATATTTACCTACCGGGCTTTGATATGAGGAACCTATTTTGGGAAATATGGGTAATATTAGTAAGGTTTATTATGCCGAAGAGTTAATGGGTTTAGAACGGAAATTTTAACAAGCAATCAGAACGGCGAGATTAGTGTACTTTGCATATTTCCATAGCTTGATGTCTTATGGGATTCTGTTGTGGGGGTCAGCTGCAGATATAGAAACTATCTTTATACTACAAAAACGTGCGATTCGTGCCATCTATGAGATGCGTCCACGCGAATCCCTGAGGGAATTATTTAAAGAAATAAACATACTGACCCTACCATCCTTATACATTTATGAGAACATCATGTATGTGCGTAAAAATTTACATAAATTAAAATTAAATAGTGACCTTCATAATTTTAATACTAGGAATAAAGACAAAATAGCTGTACCTAGCTTTAGATTATCTAAAACAAATAAAAAGACATTCTTAGGAAATAGTGTACGTTTCTATAATAAAATCCCAAAAGAGATAACTGGGCTCTCAGAGGGTAAATTCAAAACCTATATAAAATCTACTTTACTAAAGAAGGCATACTATAAAGTCAACCAGTACATAGAGGACAAAGATGCCTGGAAACTTCTGCATAGTCGCCTCGCGGCACCTTTAAAGAAAATGAATGTAAGCAAACCAAATATTGTGAAACTATCTGTTGAAAAAATTAAGCCCTACAAGTTTCTTGTGCGTTCTTCTTGTAGAGGTATCTTTCCGAACGCACGGTAGACTCAGTACTGTATCTTCATTGACGTACAAAAGTGTCAGATTATGACCTATTTGAATAAATCTGTTTGAATTTAATTTGAATTTGAATTTGAAATTTGCAGCAGTGCAAGACAGAGCTTGTTGTTTTAATAGGTATGTACCTGAAGAACATTTATAATAATAATGATTAATGTTCTCAATGAGACATACACCAATATAAAGTTTATTATTTAGTTGTTTTGATCACCCACACCGTATCATAGAAACCTATGAACAACGATATGTTCCTTGGTCGATGACTCCACGGACAGCGAGTCTTGTCAGTGAGCGGCTAAGCGGCAGTTCCCACGACGCCGCGCGCACAACGGTGACTGATTTTCAAGTGGTACACTAACAGTCATTTAAGAGCCTACTCATCTTGTCGCAGCTTTTTGCAACTTGCAAGTTTGACTACATAGGCATTGAATTTCTAAAAATCATACTTTGTGTTTGTCATCATACCACGTACTTATAGGTAATATATTAAAGAAATGTTTGTTTTGATATGTTTTAATTTCACAGAAGAGTTAAAAAAAACGTTTTATCCTAAGGAGACTTTTTTCGATCTACTGCATCAAATTAAAAGACATAAAAATACGATATATAATAAAATTGATAAAAACCATGTATAAACGAAAGATCAACAAATGAAACGTTTGTTTTATGAAAATTCAAATTTAATGATTATTATCTTCTACAATTTTCTTCAACAATGTAAATTGCGAGATGGAAGTTTGGCTTCGGCCACTTTGGAATCAATGTCGCGTACAGCAGCCAGTACAGGCGCCTCAAGGGTTATTTATAAGGGCATATTTTTAAAGCACTATCCAATATATTTCAGGATGAATGATGGAATTTTCAATCGTCGCAATGCAATCTGTATCATCATAGAACGGTGCGGCAGACTCGCGAAGGTCGTCAATGGACGCCATTTGAATATTAGAGTCAGTCGGGCGTCGGGTGCAATATGCATCGGTCCACGTCTCTGCACCGCTGCGCTGAACCTCGCGACGGTGCCGATGGAGTGTTGGAGCGTCTTGGTTTTGTCTAGGTCGGTCTTTTTTAATATTAGGATGTTTTCATAGTTAATGCCATAGTTGCATAAGGGTCGCTTTATACACGTCTGTGAAACGGAACAGGCGTGTCAGTTAGTGTATATGTATAGGTGGTATAGTAATATAAGTGTTAGTATTACTACTTCAGACATCAGAAGCTATATCAAGTCATTGTTTCTCTGAGTGATCTATTAGATACATCCATCACTTGTAGGGTCTCGTTACGGAGTCCTGAGTCTTGCCTCATTATTGCTGTATCCATTTCATGACGAGCGCTGCGGACCGACACTAATAACCACACAAATATCAGGTGTGAACCAATCAATAACAGGTGAAGTAATGAGCTTACTGGCGAGGCGGAGTCTTGCTATTCCTAAACCATATTATGAGCGATGAAAACCGTTCTGCTTCACGCTAAACCAACATACATAGGTGTTGCACTGCCCGCACTGATTCGTCTACTTTTTTATCACTTTTTTAAATAAACTGTTTATATTTAGGTATTTTTGTTTGGGTTTTTAGTTTCGGTCGTTGGTTTGGATTTGATATTTATTTTGGTATGGTACACATCTTTAGCTCTGATGTCAAAATAATAAAATCTTTAAAAATATTATTTTAAAATATTTTTAAATATAAATACATGATACGATACAACTTGAAGAAATCCTACGTTTCGTTACACGTGAGTCTTTTGAATTAGTATACAAAATTCAGTGTTTGTAGTTACTCTGCAGCGATACGCCCTCGGGGAGCAGACAGCGTAGAGACGGGATGGTGCGTGCCGCAGACAATCACTAGTGCAGGTAACGCAGTGAGGGAACTTACACTATGACGCTACCTTCCTTCCAAATAGTTACTGTATACTCGATGAACGACTAGAGGAGAGCTATTAAGGCACACTTGCATGAAAGTTAGGGTTAAATAAATAATTTAGGAATAAATATTTAAAATCTTAGGAGTTACGCTCCTAACCCTTGATTGCGCAGGATACAATATTTATTTATTCCTGTGTTAATATTATGAACTCAGGTTTAATTACGTCAACCCAGGATCTTGCAAGTGGCAAGTGGTCCTAAGTAATTGAGTACGACATTTTAAAAGCCTTGAAATTATCTCGCTGGAAGTTCACTTTAGTTATAGAGGCGTAGGATCTGCTGTTTTCATGTGCTTTCTCTATTTATTTATTTATTTACTTTCCATATACCTATATTGGCATTGTTCGTTGTCATGCTCAGCCCATTACAGGTTGGTATATGTGATCATTTGGTAAACTGTTCATGCGTACACTATGTCACAGGTTGATTTATACAACGAAGCAGAATGCGGTGCTTCGTGCACGTGCCGTATATTTTTACTGAGATTCGCGACTCCGCCGTTATATCTCGCCCGTGGATTTACTATAGACTCCAGTAACTGTGGCAAAACTATGCAGGTTCGTTTGTTACAATATTTTATTGTTTGAAATAATACCATTTCCGAGCTCGATGCGCTCTTGCAGACGAGTTGCATAAAATCAACATTCGTTGCTGCAACCAAATTATAACTTGATTTTGATAGAAATTAATAAGATATCTGTAATCGCCACCCACAAGATCTCAGATCACCTTGATCTGTGCACAAGATGGACAGACAAATAAAGACAGCAGAATCACGCTAGATGCAGGCCGCTTACAGCCGGACTAGATGGAAGTCTATGGGGGAGTCAGTGGACGTCCTATGGCTGAGCCGATGATGATGAAGGTAAGGTATCTGTATAATATTTGGATATAATTTTTATTAATTTGAATAAATTCAACGCAGTTTAATAACGAACAAACGAGTTCCGCAATCACCCTACTCTAATCGATTTATGTGGGTTGTGTAGGCAAGGAACATCACGCCGATGTTTACATATGGTCAGAGTTTCAAGTCGCCAAGATTTTTACAAGACCTTCGATGTGTCTTAACGACCGCCTGGAGGCTGGAGGTAGCATAATATGTTGGAACATATTATGATCAATACAAAAATAATGGAACCTACAGTATAACGTGCCATCCGAAAAAGTCGTCAGTCAGGACCAGGCAAAAAGTCCACGACATGTTATGAGATTTGAATCCAGGGGCTCCGGAATTAAAGCCGAATAAATTTCCGCTGGGCCACAGATACTACTATAATAATAATAATTAAAATCCATTTTATTTCACTCAAGAACCATATTCAATTTGTTACACATTGAATAATTAAAAATCAAAAAATAATAATTAAATAATCGAAACTACATTAAAATACTATGAGTTCTTTTCTCTCCCACATATATAATATAGTTAGTGAACTTGCTACACCGACCAGTTCATAATAAAGTAATCAATGTATCTAGTGTTATAACAATACAACAGTATATATTAACACAAGAAGTAAAAAGGTCTCAATGAGCAAACTCTTTACGCACAGAAAGCACGCGAGTCCTGACGTCGGCTTCTCTCGGTCGAATCGTAACACAAGTTTGTTATTGCGAATAAAAAGTTTTCTTATTCGCTTTTATGGCTGTATTCTTGTTTGCCAAATTAAATTAGGAAATTGTTTTATTGAACGGTTTTCGAGATCACTTCGAGATTCTTTATTTTAATAAAGTTTTTAAGGGCTGTTGGAGGTACGAGTGTTTGTTAGAGCCGCAAAAATAAAAAGGAGTTTGTTAAAAACGCTTTTATTTAATTCTAAGCATCACTTAATGCAATACTTTACCACTTTTATTTTCATTTATTATGAGAATTTCATGTCTTGTTATAAACACTACTGTGACTAAATGCCATCATCATCATCTCATCCGTTGGTAATCCACTACTGAACATAGGCCTCCTCCATAAAGGGGGGTTTTGCCAATACTCGACACGCTTGGCAGACGGGTTGTCGAGCGCAGTCGATGGTTTTTTGAAGAGGACGCAGCTGCCCGTCCTCTGGATCTGTTACTAAGTACCAAGACTAAGTAGCAAGATGTTTACAAATAATGTTTACAAATATAAAATACATGCGGAACTATTTAGCAGGTAGTTGTGAACGTACGTAACTCGTGCAAGCTTTTAGTGAGCCTTTAGTAGAAGCATTATTGCTTGGTCGAGAGATACAGCTCGTCACAGTTTAGATTACAGTATGTACATTTCAACTTGAAGATCGTTGAAAGACAGAATGTTCCTTTTACAGGTTCTAAATGTAATAAAAATACAATTGATCTGAACTCTTAATAGAAGATATATTGTTCTTTGATGTTACTTAAATAGGTAGATATTATAGTATATGAGATAAACACATAGTTTTCTCCACAAAAATTTTTTTCCCCGACCGCAGGAAAAAAGTGTGTTTGATTTTTCCATACAATTTTTTTATCAGTGACAGTCTGAAAACTGTGATGCCCGGTAGATGGCAATAGGCTCGCTCTTTTATATAAGATCTGAAAAAATAACCCCCTCGTAGTCCAAGGCTCGAACTACTCGATAGTTCAAGATGGAACTCCTCCTCTCCGTAGACGCCTTTGAAACATCCTGGATGACCGGACAACTCTATCGCCGCCGTCACATCAGCGGCGCTAGGCTCGCCCAATCCTACCAATATACGCAACAGTCGCTCCGTTTTCGGCACTGGCGCCGGATACCAGATCCACAAACTCACACAACCACAACACCGACCTTGCCGGCGAGGTCGTAGATCTCTGAGATCCTTCAGATCGGTTAGTTTCTCTCCAAATAATCAAACAAATCAAAGGGTGCCAGGGCAAGTCTGACCCCACGTATTTTGGCGACAGCCCAAGTTTGTGCTAGTCGCCCTTAAAACGTTGGGTCGAGCGCCTCCTGCGCTCACCACTGCCCGGTAAAGCTGTAGAGGCCATCTGAGGCCAACAGCATGGGTCATTAAAAAAAAAATGTGGGTGTGCCTGCACTAGGTCTTGCGTACACCTCTGGCTACCCTTCGGGAAATCGGTGATGCTATGTTATGTTACATAGTACTCAATACCTCAGCTGAGGACATAACATAAAGAAAATATAGTTGAACTGCTGCAAGCAATTGGTGGGGGAGTTTTCCCCACCATTTGCTATGCATCATACTTATATTAAAATTTATAATTTACCACACAAATCGAATAACCCCTCCATGTTGTATCTCGTAAACCAGTAGGTACGATACGTATAATATAAATTAGTATAATAATTTGTATTTTCTTAACATTAATTGACCATCTTGTCAGTTTAATTATTTTTATTGCAAGTTAATATACTTAATCTTCTAGAACAAGAATATTGAGTTTTTGGCTATTAGGATATTAGCTATTAGGATTTATACGTATTATTTTTGTTAGTGACACCATTTAATAGCATTTACTCTTTGCATGCAATTGTGCGGGCGGGAGGGCGGTGCACTGTGCATGTTGTTTTTGACACTAAAAATCAGGACTAAAAACTAAATATTCTTATTGTAGGAGTTTGCAATGGAGAAAAGTGACGCCAAATTCAATCAATACTTAATCTTGACTCCTTGATGTCACAATCGGTGGTCTAATCTATCTTCTAGTAGATGACAGCGATAAAGTGAGTGTGGTGTTAGTATAAGCCTCGCTCTGAGCAGGTAATAGCTTCAAGTGAATAAGGAAACTCGTTCCAAAGGACGCCACCATTTTACACGTTATTCCTTTGCTGCTAGAGAATATATCCTATTATAGGTAGGACTCGCGGGTGTATTTGTTTGTTCGTGTATTAAATTACGAAATTCACTTAAAGCGAATCATGCTAATTAAGTTCGTCGTTGGAAAAATCTTGATTTTGTGTTCTGTTTTGTAATAAAAAGCTCAGCAATGTAGAGTAAAAAAGTGGCTCGATTTCCTATAGAATAACTTACGGTCTGAATCATAATAGACATGTTAATAGATCTGAATTAATTACCCAATTAACTTATCTATTGAATGAAGGTTAAAACTGGATCAAGTATAGTCACTTGATGTCAGACATGTCAGAGATTTGTTTTTATCCTTGTTTGAGAATAATTGAGCGAATCGAGTGCACGAGAAAAACCACGCGTGAACGTAAAATAGCCTTCAGTAATACTTTCATGGAGCAGTAGTTTTTCTAAAAGGAATAAGAGAGAATCATCCTCTCATGAGAATTGAAAAAGAAAACAGTTCAAAGTAGGCACCGAAATAAGGTTTGATTTGGTACCTCCGGGACTATTGGAAGTTTTGTACAACTTAAGTGATAATTCAAACTTTTACTCGTTCAAATATTATGAAAAGAAACAAAACAACCTAATATACAATCACGCTTTTTTCCTGAAGGGTAGACAAAAGTGTACTCAGTCCCATAGTATGTACCTACATTTCATCAGTATGTCGTTATTGGTCCCATGTAATAAGGGCGCGAACCTATAGGCATCTACCGGACACAGTTCCACACTCCAGGCTATCATTGAAATAATTCTTAACGGAAAATCCAATAACACTTTGCCTGACCTGGGGATCGAACCCGATGCCTGCCCATCATGACGTCCCTCATGATGGTTAGTCGAGCTTACAACCACTGTGGCCCTTTACACCACAGGCAGAAAAACAAACAAAACAGAACTGGCAAATGAATACATTTATTGAAAACCGAAGTTGATCTATTATGTCAAGTTTGAATATTGTTTGAATATTCCGAACTCAACCAAATACTGCAGAGTTCCCCAAACGTGTCATATCACGTGCCGCCTACTACACAGGCAATCGCATTATGTTTTTTATGGTTTGCTGATTCGTTTGTGCTTGGTCGTTATTTTTATTTGTGTTCCGGCTGATATTCCGCGCGACTCGATAACGATGCTTAACCAAACTCTACTGAGCCAAATATAATAATGCCCATTTAAATGGAAGCTTCCGTCATAATAATATACATACCTTACCTTACATAATAATGTTATATTTCAACTGACTGTATGTCTATTAAAATAACAAAACAGCAAGCTTATCATTTGCTCAGTATAACATCACGCTGTTTGCCTCGAAGGTGAAGAGGCAGAATAAATTTTAATGTACCCAGAACTTATAGTACTCACACTTATCAATTAGGTTTATAAGTTCCAGGTGATAGGAGGCAAGCCTATTACCCCTAACCGGGCACAAATTTACATTGCTCCATATTCCTATGCGGATAATTTCAGAAAAAATAAAATTGATTTTATCCTGATGTTTACCAATAAGAGTTATTGCCTTCATTCAAGAAAAATATTCCAAATTTAGAACATAAAATGTGCGACCGTAGCCGCAGGCAGAAGCTAGCTGAGTAATAATACGATAAGCTCGCGTTTGCGTCCGCATTACGGTTGAAGGCTATAAAGAGCATCAACCGAGGCATAATACTCGTATAATATGGCTCCGATACCGTATAATCACCTGAAACATTGTATCGATCACCTCCAGCCGCCGAGTGACGAGTGACTAGTGGAGGGTTCAGGCCGAGCCTATATTGTGCAGGAGTGAGAAGTTGGCTATCTCGATATTATCATGTTTGATCTCTGAACTACATTGATGTTAGAGTTCTATTCGCCATATATTTTTTACCTAGTTCTATAGGGAACCTTGATTTAAACAGACCTCAAACAGTTTTTATCCTGTGATTAATATAGTCAGTGTATATAGGTAAGGATATATAGGACACTGGAAATTGGTTTTATTATAAAAAATAAAAAACAATATTAGTTACTTGAGTTTGTTGTATTTTACCCTAATACATAATAAGATATTTCTAAGCAAACACTCTCTTATTATTTATTAACCTCTTTGCTATCATTGGTTTAAAGAACAGAGGAGATAAGGTACGTTCTCCCAGCGCTTACTCAACAATTGGTACGTGCAATTTGCTCAGTGTCACAGTGCAATATAGAACAACAAAGATAGAAAGACGTACCTAAGACAACAATATTACTCGCTATTACAACTCCACTTCACTGACGTACGTGGACCTAATGCGACCTAAATTGAGCTCTCCATTTTCGAGAAGCCAGTACCTCATCTTCCCTTTTCTTTAAATCAATGTTTGCTACTCCTTATTATCAACTCAAGAGCAACTTAATGAAATGAATGCACAATAAACGAGTGACAAACAATTACTGAAATGTCACACCATTAGAGTGAGGTAATAGGAAACAATGGTAACAAACATCACGGTAGTTCCGAGCAATTAACTCCGGGAACCCAATCCGAGCGCATTGTTCACTCGCTCTCGTACTCGCGAGTTAGGAAACAATCACACGCCGGGATTGGTATTCACTGCATTTTCAACTGTCGCCGAGTCAATTCGTTTGTGACGGAATTACTACTTTACTTTAATACTTTACTAATAAATAATAATATTATACCATAGCTTGATGTCTTATGGGATTCTGTTGTGGGGGTCAGCTGCAGATATAGAAACTATCTTTATACTACAAAAACGTGCGATTCGTGCCATCTATGAGATGCGTCCACGCGAATCCCTGAGGGAATTATTTAAAGAAATAAACATACTGACCCTACCATCCTTATACATTTATGAGAACATCATGTATGTGCTTAAGCACATACATGATGTTTTAATTTACATAAATTCAAATTAAATAGTGACATTCATAATTTTAATACTAGGAATAAAGACAAAATAGCTGCACCTAGCTTTAGATTATCTAAAACAAATAAAAATACATTCTTAGGAAATAGTGTACGTTTCTATAATAAAATCCCAAAAGAGATAACTGGGCTCTCAGAGGGTAAATTCAAAACCTATATAAAATCTACTTTACTAAAGAAGGCTTATTATAAAGTCAACCAGTACATAGAGGACAAAGATGCCTGGAAACTTCTGCATAGCCGCCTCGCGGCACCTTCAAAGAAAACGAATGTAACCAAACCAAATATTGTAAAACTGTCTGTTGAAAAAATTAAGCCCTACAAGTTTCTTGTGCGTTCTTCTTGTAGAGGTATCTTTCCGAACGCACGGTAGACTCAGTACTGTTTATCTTCATTGACGTGCAAAAGTGTCAGATTATGACCTATTTGAATCTGTTTGAGTTTGAGTTTGAATACCACAACGTCTTTTCTCCATAAAGGTACTTATGGAGAGTAGGTACACCTACATTTCGTTAATTTTGTTTTAAGTCCCATGCAAGCGGCACCTTCCCAAAATAATGAAACTCTTTAATTTAATACAAACTTAGCGAACCACAGACAGATCACCCCACGGCGAGACCACCGCGAAAACCCTTTTACAGTTCCAACTGTAAAAGGTAAAAAAATCTTACAGAGTTTAATTAAACTTTAAGCAATGCAGAACGCTTTTGCGTCGTGGCCCATGGCGCGGTGGGTAAGTGCATGATGTTTAAATATTCATGTGCGATCACTTTGCGTCGCGGCGCATCGTGTGGACCACGCTTTACGTCATGAATATGCGTCGGTGTGCCGCGAGCTTTATATTTTAGAACAATTTAGTTACTAAGATGATTTTTATAGGAATTACATTTTAGTTATTTTACGTTCAATTAATATATTATGTTCTGATATTTTTCGGATGCAGTAATTTATGTCTGCATCATTTTATGTTTTCTTAAAATTTATTATGCGGTTGTTTACCGAGATATTTTTGTATTGTTTCTTCTAAAATTTAATTTTTTACTTGTATAATACAATAAAGTATTATTCTATTCTATGCTATTCCATTATTTTCTGTTCTGTTCTGTTCTGTTCTATTCTATTCTATGACCGGAACATGACTGTGTTCCGGTCTGAAGGGCAATGTTACCAGCGAAATTACTGGTCCTGACGAGTTTCAACAACTCAGGGTGATAAGAGCAGTGCAGTGCCGCGCAGAATTTTAAATTTTAAAATACTAGGTCCACTGTGTCTGATACGCGGGTAGTCATGATGCTTACCATCAGGCACCTGATTGCTCGTCTTGTCACTAACTATCATTAAAAAAAACTATTCTATATGCTTCATTGGTTTGCTTGAACGTCTAATCACGCGAGTAATTCTGGTATTTTTAGACGTACATAATAAATGTTTTATACTATTTAAAAAAAAAAATGAAGGTTAACTATTTTTGGAGGAAACAGGGACGAACATGTTATAATATGTGATATTGTGTTCATAAAAGTAAGTTCTTTAATGAATTTAGTATTGTGGGTACTTCGTTAAGATTTGATCAAGCAAATTAAAGTTTACCTTGAACGGTGTCCAATGGTAACCAATCTCGTAGAAGCAAGACAAATGCGCGCCGAAGTCGGTCGTGAGTCGTGATGGATGGCAACATTACCCCACCACACTCCCCGCTCTACTCGCACCTACCTGCCGGAGGGAGCTGTGTCTGTGGATCTCTTCTGACTCAATACAAACGTTCATTATTTCTCTATTATAAGCGATCTGTTATTATGAAATAGGTTGTCTCCGCGATTCCAATCGTGTCAATTAAAATGTGTAAGCAACGCAGTTTTCGACCTTTTGTACATATACATAATTTATTTGTCTTTGGACATGAATAAGATTCTGAGGAATTGACTCACGAAAATAAAATAATTTTAAATTTCGTCGATTCGAATCTGTTGTGGGACGAGACCACGAAGAAGCCGCTCTAGGAGTAACATGAAGATTTTACAAAAGTAAGTATTAAGAGAACCAATTGTTTCTCATTAATAGGATTTTAATATAAATTATCAGTTCGCTGGAGTATAGATAATAGGATGTGTGTTAAATAAAGATGGATATTTAATCAGTTTCATAATTTTGTAGTCCGAGTACAATCAATCACAAGCTAAAACCATCTCGGGTTAAAACTAATCAATCGATGGTAAAGTTTATCTATCCATTATAATTCATCATCCCTCCCCTCCCCTCTCCTCCCCTCGACTCCTCCCTGTTGCCTAGAATCTTGTGTTCTTCCTGAGTTCCGTGTAGTTAATAATAAACGAGTTGGCATGCAGCCGTTACCTATAGGAACATTATACAGTATGGGTATTACCTCATTTTCAACTAGTTGCGTACATTTGACACACTTACTCGCTATTTGAGTAGGAGAAGGACTGTTCATTGCACTAAATTCTTAATCACGAATCCAAATATTAGGAATGACGATACAAGTATAAGAATGTGTCCATACGGCGTAATGTATGTTTGCAGCGATCTGTTTGCGTTCCATTACAGGTTGGCGTAACGTTGCCAATTCCACAGATATATTGCTGATAGAGTTTATGGGCCGTAAGATAAATCTCGCGCGACAAATACTTACGCGCACACAATATTCCTATCGAACACTACTTACTACTTCACTACCTGGCTTACCAACAAATACACTGTACACACACACACACACACACATAGCTTTCTTTATTTGGAACTAATAGGTCGTTCTTATTTAGTTTTAGCACAGATTAAAGAATAGATACTGAATAAGTTTAGGAATCACGGGCGATACGAATAAGTATAGGTAGGTTATATAGACATAACATTGTTATATACATATTTATATCGCCAACATAATATAAAACAAAACATACTATACTATTTTGAGTTAGTACATGCAATTGACAAATTGACTGTCTCCGTGGTGTAGTGAGTGCAAGCTCGTCTGCCGATCATGAGGTGAGATGAGGTCCCGGGTTCGATCCCCAGATCAAAGTGTTCAATATTGGATTTTTCTATTCGGAATTATCTTAATTACTGCTTGGAGTCTGGAACTGTGCCCGGTAGATGTCAAAAGGCTCGGTCCCTATTACATGAGACCAATAACATACTGGCGAAATGTGGGTGTACCTATATGGGACTAACTCTTGCGTACACCTCTAACCCTTCGGGAAAAAGGCGTGATTGTATGTTATGTTTATGTTACATGCAAGTGGAACGTGTTCAATAAGAATTTAATTTTTAGCACGTGGTAAAAAAAATAACATTTCATATTAAGTTCCGTCCTGTGGTTGTACGAGTATTTGTTAAGGTGCATGCGTGCAAAGTTCATTTAAGTGACTGCACAGCATAATTCTTTTGGCTCCATTTACCATTTCCTGTTATTGTAATAGTGCACGCTACGCACTATGTCAACCATTGATCAATATAAACAGTTGATTGTCATTTTGGTTACTGGCTTATATCACGACATTGCGGAACAATTAAATTTTAATATCTCTTCACTTGACGTTCCAACTTATCCTACTTGTTACAAAATGTGTTGTAATACTTAGCTATCATTATGGGGGTGCATCTAACTGCCAAACAAACATCTTGCAATAGAACGAAAATCCGTGGAATCTTCATGAACCAATATTTTGTATTTAAAAAAAAGTCAATCATATTTTTTTGAAATTTCGCTATTAGGTATTTCTTTAAAAACTTGTCCGGTTTGATGAGTGCACCCCCTATATATAACTTTACCCTACTATAAATAGATAGGGAACAATCCAAATACCGTTAAAATCAAGTTTGGTATTGAAATAAACAGATTGGTAAATTTGTTAACGAAGTTGTTTGTCGGCATCTTCTACCCATTACGATGAAACTTGATGTTCTCGTTTACAACACGTTCTATAAGTGTAAAATATGTTGTAGGATGATCGGAAAACCGCATCATTTGGAAAACCCTAGGACGATTGCAAAAAGGAAGTTAGTTGAAAACTAAGAAAGATTTAAGATAATTGATTGAATTTGGCGTTACTTTTCGGAACTCCATTGTAAACTCCTAGAACAAGAATATTTAGTTTTTAAAAATCGGAACTAAACACTAATTATTCTTGTTCTAAGAGTTTAAGAAAGATTTCCTAGATCTATCTAGATTTTTCTAGGGTCTTTGCAATAATACAGCGGTCACTAGGATTAGCACGAATTACAACTACTTTATGAGCATTTATTGGCTAAAGAACTAACTAGATGAATTCTCTGATTGGTCAAAATCGCTATCAGAAGTTTTACTCAACTGGTAACGTTAGGATCTACCTAGCCCATTAGCATTTTTCCAGCGATCTTAGGGTCCATTTCATTTTTTCAAAGACCCAAATATAGCAAGAGAGATCGAGAAAATCTTCCTAAGTACCCGATTTTTCTCAATCATCCTAGGTTTTTCGTAAAGATCCACTTTTTCCAATTCTCCAGCGACATAATGTATAAAGGTAATACAGTCTGTCTGTTCGTATCTCAGTAACCAGCCGGTAGCTCGCGGGACTCGTTGATTACCTCATTATGAACATAATTCATTATTTAACTTGACGACAACTTTGGGAAATTAAAAACAATGATCATTTTGTTTTGGATTTTATGAAGCACGAAACTGTTCCGGCTTGTCTTACTAATGGTTACATTATTTATTATCTTATTTAAGAAAATATCTTATTATCTTTTCGCTTTATATAACTGTTGAAAAATCAATATTGATTTGTAACTTTCACATCACTAATAAATTGATAATCGATCGGTTTATATAGACTAGGTTTCACATCACTAGTTATAAAGAAAATATCCTAGTCTATTATTGATGTGCTTTTGTTGTTCAAGAAAAGTCAAGATGTAGAATATGTAATTTGTGTTTTTCGGATATATTATATTTAATTTATATCAAGAGTTCTTGCCGTTTGCATTTACCCAGTCGATCCACTCCACTCTGCTCTTCAAATTACATCAATAACCGAACTAAAAGGATCTGGATCTATACGAATAGAGGTGTTTAGAGTACAACGATTGCTTGATATAATGCTAAGGCGCTTGTGAGATCCGTTCAACGCTTTCCTCTCGCCGCACTCTACGGATGCCATGTGAAGTGTTGAGGTATGTTCACATGACGGGCGTCAAACGCGTATTTTTCGATCTGAAGAAAAAACGTGTGTGAACGCAGCGAAAACAATACATGTAGACCAAGGGGCAAGCAATATGAATACATATCAAATAAAAACGGCTAGTAGGTAAGCCGAGGTTAAAATTCATCAGGCTAACTATTTAGAAACGGCCTGGATAAAAGTATTTATTCACAAAGACTCGATGAAATCGGAAGAAGCAAAAGACGTATGTCAGGATATTAGCAAGTGGAGAGAATAAATAGTATCTGTCTATCTTGCTAATATAAATAATATTGAAATTGTTATAATAATGATTGTTGTTAAATCACTATATTATTTTTAGTTATATCTGCATTTGTGAATAAATTGTTACAAAGTTACAAATTTTTAGTGGTAGGCCTCTTTAGCAGAGAGCCGCCATTTTGAAACCAATTTTAAAACTCTGGGTGGCACTGATATGGGTTTGTCTGATATGGGCAATCATGATGCTTATCATCAGGTACCTGATTTACTCGTCTTGTCACTCACTATAATAAAAAAAAATAAAAGAATGGTCGCAACAAGTTTCTCGCAACAAGTTTCTCGCTCATTTCTTCTTGTGGTGCTGTAGTTTGGAAATGAGCGCTAGAGTCCAAACTAATTCTTAGTTATATTAAAGTGAGAATTCATATTCGAGCGGTCGTAATATATATTTTCCTAGAACGATTTAATATTTTCTCTAATGTTAAGTGAATATAGGCAAGTAATGCAATATAAAGAATGAGTTACTGTTAATCTAATCGCGATAAAAACGCGCGTTCCACGTCTGTCATGTGAGTCGACCTTCAGCATCGTAGCTGATGCAGCTGTACATGGTGCAATCGAGATTTCCCGCGCGCGCGGATTATACGCGAGATGTATAGAACATGCTAACTCCCTAGTCGCCCGCCGAGGAAATAAACGGCACATACACACAACGCAATCACCACTTTACCACTATACACATAGAGTACAAATTACAACGTGACAGTGAGATAGTTTAAAAGAAAAATATAAAAATAAAGCTTAGATCCACGCCTGGAGGGCACTTAACCGCTGCCAGCGCACTGAATTATTTGTGATGGAACCGTTTTGTTCGGGTAATGCTTCTCCCGCGGCGTCGCTCGCCATACTTCATACTATATACTGTACATACATCATGCATATGGTATATTGGTATAGGTATATTGGGTTTGTAGTCAGTTACACGTGAAAGTTTGTTTCAATAGCAGAAAAGTTAAACTTAACGTCTTACAAAATATATTGGCTGCACAAGTTAGTAATGTAAAGGTGCTCCTTTAGTTGAGTAATGCTTCAAGAATCAACTACATTGTAAGTAGGTATGTATATATTATTTAAATCCTATCAAATGTTAATATGTACAAAATTATATAATTTTGTTTTAACGTACATTAGAATTAATTCGCCAAAAAAGCAAATTCCTAGCAAAAAAAGGCCAAACATTTCCCTTAAAAAATATTAAAACAATGAATTTCATTAAGGGGGACATTTTCAATAAAGCGCCGGTTGCGGTATCGTTCGATCTCCGAATCAATTAATTCTTTGATTACCCGCGTTTTTCCAATCTTATCTCCCCCCCCTTCCATCTCCCCCCCACAGGTCTCTGTCGAGGGTGTTTTACATCACAATGGACAATTTAATCGCTCCATTTAGAAGAGAATAGCCTCACCCGCGCCATCGTGACTCGACCGATATTGCTCCAGAGAATATGCGTGTTTACTCTGTTGTGACGTCACATCTTATCTATTACCATTCACATAATAAAACTATAAAATCTACTCGCACTATCTAGAAACACTCGCAGGATTAAAACACTCGTAGCACGTGCTACGACTACGTAGCTGGTGCTACGACCGTAGCTAGTGCTACGCTTTTATCCGTTCATTCTAGATGCCATTACGTTCGTATTTTATTAAGAAATCATATTAAAGAGAATATCCTTTTTCCTGTCAGAAGTTATTTCGCGAAGTAACTTGGGCAATTATTTGTTCGTCGCGAGTTTAACGAGATAAGTGACTCGTCACAACTCTCACAACTCGGCACCGGCACGGGAGCCATGCTTTATGTACCTTCATACTAGAATTTTATATTCATTTTATTGTATTTTTAAGAAAAAAATATCAAAAGCGGGTCAAATAAACTTGTAAAGGTTCCGTACACTATAAAACCTATTGCGATTATAATAGATTTTTACGCGAGCATAATGTAATATTTTTTATTTGTCATCATCATCATCATTTCAGCCGTAGGACGTCCACTAGTTCACATTCAAATCAAATCAAATTTATTCATCAAAATACATATGCTAGTTTCACAAATATGTTGAACAGTAATAACAGACACTATAATGCATGTATATAATATTATTATTATAATCTGTTGTATGTCCAGCGGAACCTTAGACTAGACGAGAGTCTGTATCTTATTATAATGTAGATCTGTGTATGTTTTTTTTTTATGATAGTAAGTGACAAGACGAGCAAATCAGGTGCCTGATGGTAAGCATCATGATTGCCCATATCAGACACAGTGCCACCCAGTATTTTAAAATAAAAATTCTGCGCGGCACTCAACTGCGCCTGTCACCCTGAGATATGAGTTGTTGAATCTCATCATGCCCAGTAATTTCGCTGGTAACATTGAATGGCCTCCCCATAGACTTGAAACTTGTTCAGTTGTATGGCGGCTTGCATTCAACGTGTTCCTGTCTATAAGTATATTAGATCGTCTGTCGATGTTATCTTGTTGTATTTGTGCTTAGTTATTGTAAGTTAGGTCATTGCCCTCACCTTAGATTAAATCACTATAACCAGAATAGAAACGACCCCTAGCGGGGGTTGTTACGACACCTCGCCGTTAAAGGAGAGTTTGTTCTAGTTTCTTTAGGAAACTTACACACTTTTAGTTTCCGGTGGAAATTGTTATTTAGAGCTTATGGAAAAAAATATGCCGGGTATTGTTAGCTCTGGTGCCTGTTTGTAAGGTCATAAAAACATGAAAAAGAGGAATACTTTTAAAATGCTAATCTCATGTAAATATTTAACATTTCTAATAAAGAACCTACGTATTTAATATTTATTGTGCATATAATTATGTGTGTTTGTCTTTGTGTAATAGTAATTTATATACTTCTTGCGATTTGAGCATTGTTTTACTTCAAAAACGGGACGGACTGAAACATCGTGGCCACGAGGAGACTGAAACATCGTGGCCACGAGGAGACTGAAGCATGCGGGCGTCACCGTCGGAACGGAAGCACTGCCTCTATCTACCCGCACTTGGTATTTTCTACAAAATATGTGTAGAGAATATACTCCCAGAACAAAATATCCAAAAAGATTGTACAGACTTGTTATTATAATGTATAAGGCCTATATACCTGGTCATATTTAGTCTACCTTCAGGAGTCCCTGGCAGTGAGGACAATGTTGACAGCCTCGAGCGAGCGATGCCCGCCGCTCTGAGTTATTGCTCAATTACTCATGAACCTCCCCTCCCTCCCGCGTCGGTGCTTCTTCACAGCCCCCCCTCCCCTCTCTACCCCCGACCCCTCGGGGCACTCTACCCTTCGCGTAATTCATTTTACTTATACACCTCATGAAAAATTTAGAAATTGCTCGAATAACTTCAACGGCGTGAGTTATAGCGCGAACGTGAAAAAATATTTTATAACTAAAGTTTGGTGAGAAGCGTTTATCCATCAGATGTACCTTAGATGAGTCTCACAGCTCTCGGACTAAGGAGCAGTCTTGATATGAAGACCGGTATTACAATTTATATTAGGAAAGAAAATACCTACCAATATATCTCACAACTATTACATGAAACAATATCGTAAAGATGGCAGGGGGTGTACAGCCATTTTTTTACATAGCAGTGCCGGGAAGCAGCTGGATGCTAATAGCAAGATAATATTGGGAGAGAGTGAAAGAAACAAAGGAAAGCGTGTACCCAGCGGTTGGCTATAGATGCTAATAATCCTATTGATGTGTGTCTTTATAAAACAAGAAGTGGTTTTATTTGTAAAATCATTAGACGTCACGCATCTGTCAGTTATATTATCAAAGCTGTAGTTACAATATTGTTGGTAAAGTTGTTAGTGAGGGAAACTTAGTCTTGGTGGGAAACGTCACATGACGAGGGAGCTCATTCATCTGATATGTTCGCTACTGACAGTTATACATCTCGATACAACACATATTTTAGATTAAATGATAACTACCTACTGATGTCTCCTCGGGGACTCTTTTTGTCTTCGACATGAATTTATTGCTCGTACACAAGTCGACATGATTCTCGTGACATTGTGACAAGAGCTGCCGACCAGTCATCGGCATGAGTGTGTAGCGAGTCTATTGGGCATTTTCGTAATTTCCGTGACTTCGTTCCTCTAGGAATTCCGGGAATCCTTTTCTTATTCCTTGTCTACATCCTATAGGAGTCTATGTGCGATATTTCAGCTCTCTTGTCTTGACGATGAGTGTGTCAGTCAGTCAATCAGGACTTTGATGTTTGTACAATGTGTAGGTAGGTACTTAATATTATAAAAGCGAGCTTATTGTCATTTATGTGTGTCTTTATCTGTTACCTCTTCACGCCAAAACTACTAAACCGATTGGGATATTTTATCTTAGACCCTGGATTATCACATAAGGCACTTTCCAGCACATGAAGCCACGGGCACAGCCAGTACTATAAAACTGTGGATATTTATGTTTGTATTAAAAGGTTACTATTAGGATTTGCACGAGTATTCTTTGATGTGGGTGTTGGGATCATTTGCACGAGTATTCTTTGATGTGGGTGTTGGGATCATTTGCACGAGTATTCTTTGATGTGGGTGTTGGGATCATTTGCACGAGTATTCTTTGATGTGGGTGTTGGGATCATTTGCACGAGTATTCTTTGATGTGGGTGTTGGGATCATTTGCACGAGTATTCTTTGATGTGGGTGTTGGGATCATTTGCACGAGTATTCTTTGATGTGGGTGTTGGGATCATTTGCACGAGTATTCTTTGATGTGGGTGTTGGGATCATTTGCACGAGTATTCTTTGATGTGGGTGTTGGGATCATTTGCACGAGTATTCTTTGATGTGGGTGTTGGGATCATTTGCACGAGTATTCTTTGATGTGGGTGTTGGGATCATTTGCACGAGTATTCTTTGATGTGGGTGTTGGGATCATTTGCACGAGTATTCTTTGATGTGGGTGTTGGGATCATTTGCACGAGTATTCTTTGATGTGGGTGTTGGGATCATTTGCACGAGTATTCTTTGATGTGGGTGTTGGGATCATTTGCACGAGTATTCTTTGATGTGGGTGTTGGGATCATTTGCACGAGTATTCTTTGATGTGGGTGTTGGGATCATTTGGTTCTATGAATTCTATGAATAATTTGGTAACTGACTTTTAATACGAATTCTGAAATTTTAATCCTAATACTATTATAAAGGCGAAAGTTTGTAAGTATGGATGTATGTATGGATGTTTGTTACTCTTTCACGCCAAAACTACTGAACCGATTGGGCTGAAATTTGGTACGTAAGTAGCTTAGACCCTGGAATAACACATAGGGTACTTTTTATCCCGATATTCCCACGGGAACGAAGACTACGCGGGTGAAACCGCGGGTCACAGCTAGTAATGTTATAAAAATATCCCTCGAACTACTTCAACTGCGTTGAGGTATAAGGTGGTCCTGAGCTCTATGTGCTTGGGTTCGACTTCCGGGTCAGACAAAAAGTGTTTTAGAATTTTTTATTAACGGATTTTCTTAGTAGCAGTCTGGAGTCTGAATTAATATCCGGTTGATGGGTCTACTATGTGACCGAGTCCTGGAGACACCCCTAACTATCCCTTTGGAGATAAACTCGTGATGTTATGAATAAAAATGTCACGATGTTTATTTTTTATACCATGAAAGAGTACCTTTATTGAAATAAATTGTTAGGGCATGCGTATGTATGCATAGTGTAGGATTATATACCTATAGATACCTCAACAAAACGCTTTCGATCCCAAAAACAATCCGCCTTCTAAGAACATACAGCGCCATCTATTAGTTCCTAGCGCAATGTATTATTATTTATGTAACACCATAACTGAAATAAAGGTACCTACATTAATTGTAATCCAAACAGATAAAATCGCTTATCGTTTATATACGAAGTCCTCAGAAACAAGTCTCGCACAGAAGATCCTATAACTTGAGTATAATAAGTGTGTCGTGAACCCGCCACGATCCCAGAGTCAAGGTCTCCGAGATTATCTTAGCGATATGAAGTCATTAACTGACGCAGGATTATAATGTCGCAAGTAATTTAATCTCAAGTACACACGCGGTCGGTTCCACGTAGTTTTCATATATTGCGGCTTTAGGGACCTCTATGAATACGTAACTCTGTGACCCTTCGCGTGCGGCTTCACTTAGAATTTGGCTTACGACATTAATATACTCACGAGCATACATCGGCCTCAACCATGGATTTAAACTGTGATGGTATAGCTAGAAATACTATAGTACTTGAGATATATTTTCGTCTTTTAAATTGCTTACCTAGGCCATAGTACAAAAAGTAATACCTAGTCCGTCTAGACGGAGCATCAATGGAATCAATACTATTATCCACAAGACTTACCTACTATATCATATATATATAGATAAAGTATAAAATGTTCCGTTTAGTTAACAAGGTTAATCAAACATTTTATCTTAAAGCTTATCAAAGCGGTGACTCCAACATTTAAATTTCCACCGCCACCTGGGCGGTTTGTATAGGAAATTCACAATAAAGACGTTTTAAGACGAGAGAAAAAAATAAATAATCTTTTTGTTTTAAATCTATCGTAATATCTCAAAAATATCTGAAATTCCGATGAATTCTTAACTGAAACAAGCCGCCAGTAATATAGTCAACAAAGCAAGTTGACAACAAACCGACCGTCAAGGAACAACCATCGACCGGCGACGTGATAAATAAAGACAACTCCGACGACACTTCACGACTGCTAATTCGATACCAACTAACAGTAACTCGACACAACTGAATATATTTATAGACACTCTGTGAACCAACACGTTCACAAAGGATCTTTATATTTAAATTTATATTATTTATTATTATTATTATATTATTATTATTATTTTAATATGTAATTTTATTGTATAAAATTATGACAGTGCAACCTATGGTATAATCTAACCCTTCAGGAAAATATACATCGTGATATTATGTTATGTAATTACTCGTATGTAGGTATCAATGTGTCACTGTGAGGGATAATGAATCGCACACAAAAAGGGGAACATCAAGTTTTGTTTTCAAATTTAAAAATCTCAGATACAAAGATCACAAAGTAAAATAATGGTGACCACGAAAGAGTAAAACTCGGACGGTTCAGAGTAAATTTACGGGCAGTGAAATGCCACAACTCTCAGGAATGTTCACATAAAAGCTTCCACGTTCCTGGTATGCAAGTTCGAAGTGACCTTAATTAGTCTGTGGGAAGAGTCAGGTGGACATTTAGTGGGTGAAGCGAGACGTGTCGAAGAGGACCCTAGTCCAGAGCGAAGTGTCCTCGCGGTCACATGCGGCGAGCCGGTCAGGGCGTGCCTACTCCGCACTCTGCAGAGATGCGCTCGATAAATCGCGCCTCAAGGCATTCCACTTAGATTGCAGCGGCCGGAATGCCATCTAATTGTTGTCGCCGTCGGATTCCAGCGGGGGTGCGGGGTGCAGGGGCAGGGGGGAGCAGGTGTTACGATGTTCAAGCTAACGTAGAACACAGCTAACCAAGTTACTGGGACAACTATGCAGTTCGATAACTATTGGAAGTCGATAAAGCTCCTGCGTGCTGCGGTCACCGGTTACAAAAGTGCAAGTCTCTTTTATATATTTTTACTCGTTTGTATTTAAACATAGAATGAACTTGCTGTATCTACAGTTTCACTCGCAGAAACAGTTATGAATTTGAATTTATACTCTAACAGAACGGGTTACCCCAATTACACTGCTCGAGTCAATTCATATGGGACATCGTCAGAGTTTCAGGTCGCCAAGATTCCTACAAGGCCTCCGACATGACCTAACGATTATTACAGGATCTGAGCAATTTGTACCTACATTGTTGGGATTACTTAGATCTAAAAGTTTTTAAATGTAATGTACCAATTACTTACTACATACAGTCACGCCTTGTTCACGTTGGGGTAGGCATAGACTATTTACATATACTTGCTATTAATTTACGATCCTCACATTCACCTCTTCCACTTTCACGTATTCAATAAAATTCATAACATCAATTAATAATAGTTATGATTATAAATCTACTCTTGTTAATATAACCTAAGTACATGTACCTACCCACATAATCATGATTGAAGCTAATATGTATATTCAACCTCACGTTATAAAATGATGCGGTGTTCCAGTAAGCCAACACGGTTGTATCGACGCTCCGAGTGGAAGCGTCGTGTCGATACAGTTAACCTTATCAGCCTCCCTCGAGATGTGATACTATATCGACTATCTACAGTGGCTCTCTCTGGCGGAGTAGGACGTAGGTATGCGCTATTTTAACTTAGTTATTTTAAAACTATAAATAACAACGTACTCTTTTGATATTATACAATCTGAAATGAGAAGAAAAATTTCACACACGGGCGGGATTCGAACCACGCACCCTCCGCACCATTCCGCGCGGTGGGCACTCCACTCCACTACCACTTGAGCTACCGTGGAGGCACTCAACATAAAGAACATACAAACATACTGTCATGATTTGTTCCTATTGAGCTAAGCAGAGACTAAATCTCTATATATATATCTAATATTCTCTATGATATTTATATCTAATATAGTCAATCGATACGATCTTTTCGCTTCCTCCATTTTCATCACTATCTTCATACAAGCTTGTCTTTTGTTGGTTCTTTTGATCTGGCCTTTCCTTAATTCAACATCAATATGCTCATAACAAGTACAACTAGGCTCTACCGACTAGACTGTTCACACTGTCCTTACCTTAGGGTGAAATTGTAAGTTTTGAAAGATAAATAAATCTTACGAGTTCTAATGTTAGAACCCCTTAAATGATGAACCAATGCAGTCATTTATTCGTTCTGTTTCAATGTTCATTCATTAGTAAACATGAGTGAAGGTCACGCGGAGTGACCGGCGAGCGGACGTGACCGGACACGGAGGTATTTGTTAATTCTACTTTTATTTACTCCTGTACATTTTGTGTCGAGTTGTGTAACTCCGGTTTTAACGGGACCGTACTTTTAACTTGGTTTCTGGTAGCGACGACATGAATTTCAATTGGGTAGGTAGGTACTTATAATTGGCAGAACACTGTTCTTTTTTTGGTTATATATCACTGTTGAACTCTTTCTCACATTGATCAACTTTTTAAATAACATTATTATCTCTTCTTTGGCGATTAATTATACTAGGTGTGTATTTTTCAAATAGTTTTTTTTTTAATAAATAGACATTCTATTCTTTCTCCTTTAAGTTTGAATTTTCTTATTATTATCAATTAAGTAATCTTTATAGAGCTGTCTGGAAAAAATCGCATTAAGCGATAAAACCGCCATTTTTAACTACTAGCATAATATTAACAGTAAATATTACTGCTTTTGATTACTTAATGCGTAATGAGTTATGAGGTAAAAATAAAGTGAATTTAGTGTTAATCTATCTATTTATCTTTATAAAATGGTGCGACTTCCGTTTACATATTTTTCATATTATCTTATCGTATAAAACATCGATATACATGGTGATTGCAGCCCTAGAACTGTCAAATGTGTTGGTAAACTATTGCAATAAGTCTCGATGCATGCCATCTGCAGACTCCCTCACCTCTCCCGCTCGCGCTGCTCTCACTGCAGCCGACACCGCCTGATCACTGGTTCACTGGTTACATCATCGAACATTGTTGTACACGGAGGTTGTAGATAGCTTCCGTAATATCATATAGTTACACGTTCATAGGTTAACCTAATAAAGCCAGTGTTAACAACTAACACAATAATATATTTATCTAGCGTTATCAACATTTAGGAACAAATTCTTGACATTTTAAGTGTCTTGCCCTGTGCCTATGTATGTATTAAATCTACATTTAAGTTTGACATGCGTGCAAGAGGGCCTTAATAAATTTAATACTCGCTATCGATCAAAGTTATGGTGGGCGGTAATAATAACTGTTCCGGTTCTATAGAGGTTATTGTTAAGGGAAGATAACTTAAAGAACATCAAATAAAATTCCATCAAAGTGCAGTATAAGTAAAGTAGCGCCACAAGCCGCAAGACAATCGAACAGTAAAAACCATTTCATTAATCGTCCGCTGAAGTTTAAACACCAGTCCTAAGATAAATGCTGACTCTTCCCGGGATATACTGTCTCTGCGCTCTACATACCGAGCCTTGGAAATGGCACGCCGAGAATTTTGTTTATAAGGTCATAATATTATTGAAGTTTTTACGAAATGTTATATTATACGAGTATATAGGTAATTGATTGAATTTGTCACTTTTTTTTCTTATTTTGTTACTTTTCAGACATTTTTAACAAGAATATTAGTTTTTAGTTCCGATTTTTAGTGTCAAAAACAACATGCACATGAACAAAAAATACCTAATACCATTTCCGTTTTTGCATGTAATTTTGCGGGAGGGAGAGCGGTAGACTGTTCATGTTGTTTTTGACACTAAAAATCGAAACTGAACACTAAACATTCTTGTTCCAGAAGTCTAAACATAACTTAACATACATTCACGCCGTTTTCCCGAAGGGGTAGGCAGAGGTGTACCCAGGACTCAGTCCCATAGTAGATACACCCACATTTCGCCAGTATGTTATTGGTCCCATGTAATAGGGGGCGAGTCTATTGCCATCTACCGGGCACAGTTCCAGACTCCAGGCAGTTATTGTGATAATTCCTAATGGAAAAATCCAATTTTTAACACTTTGCCTGACCTGGGGATCGAACCCGGGACCTCTTGATTAGCAGTCGAGCATGCACCCTCTACGCCACCGAGGCAGTCCAGAAGTCTATATAGGTATAATGTTCTGTTGAAATTAAAATGGGAAGTTTAAAATTTTTAAAGAACTTCAGTGAAAAATTTTCCGTCTGTGTCTGTGTAAGTAATTTTAATTTTCTGATATTTTATAAACCTTATTGAGATAAATGTACAATAATAATATTATGTGTATGAAGCAAGATTTTCTATTATTGGCTTTACTAGAAATTAACCTTAAAATTATATTTAACGCTTGTTATCTAAGAAAGATTATATGTATAGTTTTATGTGCAGACAGTGTAGCGCAGCCAGTTAGTAGAGGAATTTATTTGTAAGTCAGATTGTCAACGGATGACTCCGAGGGCTCATGAATGTAGCCCCACCACGCCCTGCCACCCATGAACTAAGTAATCTATCTGTAAGTCAGATTGTCAACGGATGACTCCGAGGGCTCATGAATGTAGCCCCACCACGCCCTGCCACCCGTGAACTAAGTAATCTATCTGTAAATCAGATTGTCAACGGATGACTCCGAGGGCTCATGAATGTAGCCCCACCACGCCCTGCCACCCGGGAACTAAGTAATCTATCTGTAAGTCAGATTGTCAACGGATGACTCCGAGGGCTCATGAATGTAGCCCCACCACGCCCTGCCACCCGGGAACTAAGTAATCTATCTGTAAGTCAGATTGTCAACGGATGACTCCGAGGGCTCATGAATGTAGCCCCACCACGCCCTGCCACCCGGGACCTAAGTAATCTATCTGTAAGTCAGATTGTCAACGGATGACACCGAGGGCTCGTGAATGTAGCCCCACCACGCCCTGCCACCCGGGAACTAAGTAATCTATCTGTAAGTCAGATTATCAACGGATGACTCCGAGCGCTCGTGAATGTAGCCCCACCACGCCCTGCCACCCGTGAACTAAGTAATCTATCTGTAAGTCAGATTGTCAACGGATGACTCCGAGGGCTCGTGAATGTAGCCCCACCACGCCCTGCCACCCGGGAACTAAGTAATCTATCTGTAAGTCAGATTATCAACGGATGACTCTGAGGGCTCGTGAATGTAGCCCCACCACGCCCTGCCACCCGTGAACTAAGTAATCTATCTGTAAGTCAGATTGTCAACGGATGACTCCGAGGGCTCGTGAATGTAGCCCCACCACGCCCTGCCACCCGGGAACTAAGTAATCTATCTGTAAGTCAGATTGTCAACGGATGACTCCGAGGGCTCATGAATGTAGCCCCACCACGCCCTGCCACCCGGGAACTAAGTAATCTATCTGTAAGTCAGATTGTCAACGGATGACTCCGAGGGCTCGTGAATGTAGCCCCACCACGCCCTGCCACCCGGGAACTAAGTAATCTATCTGTAAGTCAGATTATCAACGGATGACTCCGAGGGCTCGTGAATGTAGCCCCACCACGCCCTGCCACCCGTGAACTAAGTAATCTATCTGTAAGTCAGATTGTCAACGGATGACTCCGAGGGCTCGTGAATGTAGCCCCACCACGCCCTGCCACCCGGGAACTAAGTAATCTATCTGTAAGTCAGATTATCAACGGATGACTCCGAGGGCTCGTGAATGTAGCCCCACCACGCCCTGCCACCCGTGAACTAAGTAATCTATCTGTAAGTCAGATTGTCAACGGATGACTCCGGGGCTCATGAATGTAGCCCCACCACGCCCTGCCACCCGTGAACTAAGTAATCTATCTGTAAGTCAGATTGTCAACGGATGACTCCGAGGGCTCATGAATGTAGCCGCACCACGCCCTGCCACCCGTGAACTAAGTAATCTATCTGTAAGTCAGATTGTCAACGGATGACTCCGAGGGCTCATGAATGTAGCCGCACCACGCCCTGCCACCCGTGAACTAAGTAAAACTAAATATATTTTATTGAATTAAAAAACTTGAAATGGATTTTATCCCGTATTATTTACATATTATAATTCTATGTTATGTATGAAATCATTAAATGTTTGTTAAATAATATGAAGCTTCGGCAGATAACGGGTATTATCAGTATTATGTGATCATTCCAATGCTTCAGTGATCGTCGTAATACGATCGTGTGAGAGGCAGCCTCGGTCACGGATGGAGTCTGACAAAAGATTTGCCGCATTTCATTCGGGATTGGACAATCGTTGGTCCGCCGCTTAGTCTATAACATATACATACATACATTCACGCCTTTTTCCCGAAGGAGTAGGTAGAGGTGTACTCAGGACTCAGTCCCATAGTAGATACACCCACATTTCGCCACAGTATGTTATTGGTCCCATGTAATAGGGGGCGAGCCTATTGCCATCTACCGGGCACAGTTCCAGACTCCAGGCAGTTATTGAGATAATTCCTAATGGAAAATCCAATATTTAAAACTTGCCTGACCTGGGGATCGAACTCGGGACCTCTTGATTGGCAGTCGAGCATGCGTCCTCTACGCCACCGAAGCAGTCTATAAAAATTTGTCTATAAAAATATACAATATTAGGTTATAATATAGGTAATACCTTGGTCACAGAATGATGGTGACCATATTGAATTACTTAATAATGTGTACATATTAGGCCATTACATACTTTGAGTTTTTAGTTCAAAAATTATGATGACTACCTCGGTGTCGTAAGCGTCGTAAGCTACCGATAATGAGGTCCCGGGTTCGATCCTCAAATAGAGGCAAAAATTGTTATTGGATTTTTCCATTAAGAATAATCTCAATGACAGCCTGTAATCTGAAAGTGTGCCCTGTCGATGGCGACTCGCCCCCTTTTACATGGGATCAAAAACCTTTCCTGGATAATTGTGCATGTACCTGCTATGGGACTACCTACTTGGAGAAAAGGAGTGATGTTATGTTATATTGATTAATCAGAATCTATAGGGATCTATGTACATACACATAACATGTTTATTGTACCCAATTCTATTAATACTGAATGCACAATTTGCAGCTACCAAACTGTTGTTATTTAAATTATGATATCTCTCACAATCGTAAATCCTAACACAAACTAATGATTGCTAGCGCTCGTCCCCTGTGTACAGAGCATTATGCATTAGCTCCGTGTGAACAGAGCGTTAGTCAAATTGTCCGTTTTGTGACGTATATTATGTACACACGGACCGGTTATTCCGTGCATACTTGTATTGGTTCTAAATGGTAATTAGTTTGTAGGGCGAGTTTAATTACATTTTATAGTCTAGGAGAGTATATTTTTACTATCGTTATCAGTCGGTCACATTACAAATCGGCCAATAGCAGTCCGTGTCATTAAGCATATCGTCGAGGCTTGCAGTTGACAAGGCGGGAAAATACAGTAACTACAAATTTATATTGTTAATTTAGATAGTATGTAATTAATTAATTTAGAATTTGAATTCATACTCTAACCGAATGTGTCCTATTTCCAAAAAGTTTATAGGAAATATGACATTTTCTAATCCTACAAGAGCAAAAATATAAGTATTGTGTCGCTAATATCTATGAAGCCTTTGTAGCCTTTGTTGCCTTTCAAATAAATAAACTAATAAAAAAAAACAAACACCAGCGATTCTAAAATGCAATCGCTCGTTTTTTGAGTTTATTTATTCACAGAAGCCGTGGCCGAATTTCTCTTTGAGTGTGATGCAATTCTGTGTGTAGTTCGCTAGTCCCGCGTGTAGTAGTCCCGCTAGGGCAGACGCCGGTCTCTGTCGTCAAAGGAAATGTTTCCAGGGAGCGCATATGAGGAGAGTTTCACTCAAACAAGACTAAATACGATGAAAGTTACAGATACGATGCCATAACTTCTAAGGGACCTTTTCCTTTTCAATAGAACTACAAAACGATGTTTCAGAATACAAATCAACTCAATAAATAAAAACTTTCAACGTAATATCCCACGCAATATTCACAAAACGGTGAAGCTTTACCCAAATCACCTTCCAAATAAGCTTATATGAAAACTATTCAACCCTTTAGGGGTAATTTATTCGGAGTTCCCAACTTGAAAGAATAATAGTGTGTTGTCGGCGACAGCTCAAAGAGATCCTCCCTTCCCTGTCCCCTCGTGCGCCCCTCAGTCCCCCTCGACCTCCCGAGAGGAACGGAACCTCTGGGCCATTAATTAAAGCCTGCTGCCTTTGTCCGGTGCTATTGAATTGTATTTAACGTCTCCAAGATGCAGCTAAAGACATAGTGTAAAAATTCAGGGTTTAAATAGTTTTAGCCTCATTTCTTACCTTGATTTTAAAAATATTTTATTTGTATTGTTTCAAAACGAGTCACCAGTTTAAACGACCCACAGAACTTGTATCCAATATTGTAAATAGCAATCTACTTATATCATTTTGCTGCTTATATTCAAAAAGTTATTTTCTAATGAGCACTACCTTAGCAATTTTCATTACTTCAATTATAAGTAGAAAATAGAAGCGGTATAGATTTGCATCTTTTCTACAAGATAATAATATGAAATACCTAAAATTTACCCCTCTGCGTTATCCTCCACTGTGTGAAATCTGTTGAGGAGACAAAGTTAGCAGCGAGTCGGCAGCTGAAGGGCGCTCGCTCGAGGTTCACAACTCGGGAAAGGAAAGGAAGAAAGCTTCTTGTAGCTTTGTAACTCCTAGCCTACTGGCTGCTGGCTGGTCGATGGTCACCTGCAGCCTGGGACTGCGCTCTATCTTTTGATAAACATACACTCTTATTGAAATACAATTAAAACAAATAATAACAAAATATACAAATAAATATGTAAATGGGAAGAAAACTTCACCCACGAGCGAGATTTGAACCTGCACCTTCAGCACCAATCCACGTGGTGGGCACCCTACCAATTAAGCTACCGTGGAGTAGTATCTCCACGGTAGTCATCGGAGAATTTTTTCTATCTCACCTACTTAACGTCTTTTGTAGTGGTAGGCCTATTATTACTAGGCGAGTTTCAACAACTAATATCTCAGGGTGACAGGCGCAGTGCAGTGCCGCGAAAAAAATTTAAATTTTAACACACTGGGTGGCACTGTGTTTGATATGGACAATCATGATGCTTACCATCAGGCACCTGATTTGCTCGTCTTTTCACTCACTATCATAAAAAAATTATATCTATCTATAGGGGTGTTGCTGAACCAACCTTTTTAGATACAGTCTTTTACAAACTACGAAAACCAGCGCTTCATTTTTCTTCCATCGTCTCCTAGACAAGGGGCGTGGGTAAAATATAAAATACTCTTAATGAACTTTTTACTGATTTAATTAAGTAACAAGATTTCAACCTTTCACTATCACGTTCTTTTTAATCTTTTATAAAAACTTCCAAAGGTTATATAGCGGGGGTAGATCTATCTCATTATAATAATGAATGTCATAGTTTGTGATAAATAGTGGAGCATCGTTAGTGAAAACAAACTGCGATCTTTAACATCCGCTCCTTTGAATCGGGGACTATAATAATACACACAGCACACACTCACACATAGATATAGATCAGAATACACAGCTGTTGCTCTGCGCTATGTATGTGGTGCTGTTCAACAACATAAACGACACTAAGTTTTGTAGCCAAAATCAATACATGTTCCAGTTTTTTTTCATCATAATGGCCTTCATCCCCATTTACACTGCTATTTATGTAGACAACCCATACTTAGTGTCGAGTTGTCGGAAAGATTCCTATAAAACTTGCCGACCTCTGATAATCTTCTTATAATATGACCTAACGACTGCTGCCTACATCCTACATAATATCTTATAGGAAACATCCGGGACCTACAGTATAAAATGCCAGGTGTAGAACCCAGCAGGTGAAAAATCAACATGTGAGATTCGAACCCCGGACTTCAGATTTGAAGCCGAGCATACTTATTTCTGCCTTACAACGGACACAACGACCATGAACGAGTAACTGAATTTTACAAAATATTTTTTAACCCAAGTAGAGTAATAAAGTACACCCTCGAGATACTTAAATATAATAATATTATACTATCACAGCTAAATATATATATACGTACAGTACATGTAGAGGAATATCACTCCACCTACAGTGTAGATTGTAAAGCAAGTAAGTTCCGGCCTCCAGGGTGCGTCTCTGACGCCGATGATATATGACGGCGCAGCGCTGCAGCGCTTGATATTCTATAGAAATATTGAACGCATAGTTTATAGCCAGCGCTGAAAGCACTATCGTGTTAGCAAATTACTGGTAAAAGTCTCCATTGAAAGCTGAACATTATGGAAGAAAATTATTTTAAACTGCGACAGTTAAAAGCTTTCGCTACTTCAAACTTTAAAGTTATAGTTTATGAAGATACATTCATTGCATGATATTGATATTTTTGTGTTGACACAGACATGATTAACCACTTTAAAAAGAAAATTGATCACCTTGAATTTTTGCGTGGTCTAGGAATTGATATTTAAACAAAAAAGCATATTAACTCATCAATTAATTTCATTTCGGCATCGTTATCGTATAAGATAACAAATCCTTTAAAATATAAAATAAGTAAACTTAGTTATTACTTGACTTTGTAATGCAACATAAAGTTATTTTAATAACTGGTTTGTAATATGTGAATGGTGATGAACCGGTGATACATAATAACGTGATTCAATTGCGTATGAAATCTTTATTGTTAGATACAATGTATTCATTTTGGCCGGAGAGCCGGATAGCCACAACAGTGCCGGAACACATAGATTCATCAGTTTATTCGAAACCGTGCGAACCGTTTCATTGTTTTAATACGCGTTATAAGCCTCGCCCAATTGTCGTTTGTGTTCGTCTAAGATTTTCAGAAAAAATAATGTAGGTTTCTAATTAGCTAAGAAGTCGTCAAATGTATTTTGGCAGCCTATTATCAAAATGCAAAATAGCCCGGATACTGGTTGCCTCTAGCAATATTATAACCATTTCAACAGTCGTCATGTCGTCACGTAGTAAATTATAATGTTTAGTGCGTTCTCGCTGCCGCCGGCCGCTGGCCGCTGCGCCGCGGCTGTGAACATAAACTCAAACTCAAACAGATTTATTCAAATAGGTCATTATCTGACACTTTTGTACGTCAATGAAGATAAACAGTACTGAGTCTACAGTGCGTACTCGTATATATCGGTGCTTTACGATTAAAATAGAGTTTATGGTGTTATTAACTTTAATGTTCATGTTTTATTACCGGCCGTTACCTAATTACTGGGTCAGTTCGTTATACAGTCCCGGGTGCATTTGGTTGTTATATTAACTCCGGGTTAATGGAACTGGTATAGAATGACTTTTGTGGTTCTATAACCACGTTTTTATGAGAAAATCGAATGCACCACTGTTATTTTCTTGGTCGTTAAAAGTGCTTTAAGAGCTCTTGCTCATTGCGTTCATGTGAACGCGTGCTTACGGCACCGTAGATTTAAAAACAAAATGTACAGAATTGTGTTTGATATGCATTTAAATCGCGTATACTCGCTGCATAGTCTACACATCGTCTGAGATGATAAAATCATAATTTACAAAGGATCCAAGGTTCTAATCTCAAGAATGATACTTAACATAACATACATTCACGCCTTTTTCCCGAAGGGGTAGGCAGAGGTGTACCCAGGACTCAGTCCCATAGTAGATACACCCACATTTCGCCAGTATGTTATTAGTCCCATGTAATAGGGGGCGAGCCTATTGCCATCTACCGGGCACAGTTCCAGACTCCAGGCAGATATTGAGATAATTCCTAATGGAAAAATCCAATATTTTACACTGCCTGACCTGAGGATCGAACTCAAGAATGATATTACTCTTTAAACCGCTTCTGAGAACCTATACTAAAAAAATTCTAATTACTTTGTAGAGGTATATACATTGCCGTGCAAGAGAATAATATATCATAAGAAGTAATCATTCGATCGAGTTGTAAACCTATTACACGTAAATTGTTCTCATTTAGCAACATAAAGCTCGAATCAGTGGTAGTTCATAAACCAACCTCAGACCTCAAGTGAAACAATAAAACATCGAGTTCTAAGATTTCTCAACAAGCTCCGAACTCGCTAAGAAAGCTGAATTCGTTTCCTTGAAAATTAATGTTTCCAACCAAATTAGTTGAGAGAATTTATTTGTTTACCTTAACTTGTTTTACAGCTTTTCATAAAGTTATGTTCACTTTGGGAGCGATGCTGTTTGACTTCGGATCCTTCATTTTGACTTTGAAACCATACAAAAATAATCTCACAAGTAATTTTTGTATACATTTGAATAAAATTACTCGTACTCGTTCCTGGTGTGATACTTCTGCCGGAGTACCTCAGGGCGGCGTTCTATCACCTCTTCTCTTCTCAATTTTCATTAATTCTATTTCGCAACATATTACTTCTTCCTACCACTTGTATGCAGACGATCTCCAAATTTACTGTCAAGCACTGTATAGTTATTTAGCAAGTGCTATTATTACAACTAATGCTGATTTACGTAGCATCGCGGGATGGAGTAAATCATACGGACTTATGGTAAATCCAGCGAAAACCAACGTTATGGTTGTTGGCAGTTCCCGGATGATCGCAAAGGTAGATTGGTCAGCGCTGCCATATGTTGAATTTGATGGTGTCACCATCCCTTACAGTAAAACTGTGAAGAATCTCGGAATTATCATGGATCAGTGTCTCACCTGGGGTCCTCAGATGGAAACCGTGAGTCGTAAACTATTCGCGTCTGCTGGTTCCCTCAGAAGACTCAGGAACTTCCTGCCTATTGCTACTAAGATTGCGCTAGCGGAGTCCCTACTGCTCCCAGTTCTTGACTATGCCGATGCCTGCTATCTTGACGTCACGGAGGACCAGCTAAACAAGCTTGAGCGACTTCAGAATCTCTGCATACGATTCATATTTGGTTTACGCAAGTATGATCGCATTTCTCAGTATCGCAATAAACTCAAGTGGCTAAATATTCGCTTTCGCCGGAATACTCATATCCTTTCTTTACTTTATTCTACTCTTTTTAACCCCACTGCTCCGCGCTATCTAAAGAACAAGTTTCAGTTCCTGCACATGCACAGCTCCAACCTTTACTTACTCAGGTCTTCGGAGGATCTCTCTTTAAAGATGCCTCCACATAGGACTTCCTTCTTTGATCGTTCTTTCACAGTACAAGCTGTACGCTTATGGAACGGTCTCCCAGTTTCTATTAGACGTGCTCCCTCATTATCCGTATTCAAGTCTTGCGTAAAGAATCATTATCTAACTCAACAGTCTGTCGGTCTGTCACTACCATAATATTTTGATTATTGATTGTAGTACTAACTCATATCTATCTATCCATGTATGAAAGATTATAGGTAATAGTTATGTATATAATACTAGTATATATATTATATGTTATGATATTGATTTTATATCTATGTAGGTATATATTATTACGAAGTAAAGGTATTTTCTATATTATTTTATATATTTAGTTTATTATATATTATATTAAACAATATTATATTATTTACACTTGATATATTTAATTTATAAAGATACGCCACCGTCTTTTTGCTGCAAATGAATCCTCTCCATCCATCGGTTGTCTGGAAGAAATCGCTTATTAGCGATAAGACCGCCGCTTGTACATTTAAGTATAGTTTCTCTGTATCCTTTGTATTGGTTCTTTAAGTGTGGTGTACAATAAAGTATTATCTATCTATCTACAATGCTTTCAGATTGGGTAAATTTTTTTACATTTATTTATCTTTTTAAAACAATACTTTGTGAGTAAAATTCAGTTCAATTCACATTGAATAATAATCAACAAAAAGAAATCCTCATAGCGACAATCCATCCAATTCAATACCATGAAAGTAAAATTTTATGCGCCATCGTAACGGCAGGAGCGTTCTCTATATACCATAGAACATTATACCATGATAGGCTTAGATCATAAAACATGAGATATGTCGAACGCTACTTCCAGGACAAACATTTTTTTGGCAATTTTGAGGTAAATAGGTACAGCACACTATTATGTAAAAACATAATCACGCTAGTTAAAGTAGCAAATGAAGTGAGAATTATAATAATAATCAGGCACCTGATTTGTTCATAATATATTTATATATTAATAACAAGTGACAGCTGTACCTACATAGCAGTTTCTACTGATTGTGCCAAAGTTCTTGTGAATGGTTACGAAGAGCTATAAAAAATACCATCACATTTTTGTCTAAAGGAGTAGGCAGAGTATACCCAGGACTTAGCTTAGGAAGAGATGTGACATTTAAATAAATTATTTTAAAAGGTGATGGTTCTCGTACTCGTTCGAATAAATATAAAGAAACAAGGTAAAAAATAATTCCTATTTGTAATGGATAGAAAGAAATAAATACAAATAATATACATGAACATTTGTTCATTTACCACGGCAGGGATAAGGTATTAACATTTCCCGTTCTGAATGCTCTAAGATAGGCCATTGATAGACAACATAATATTATAATATAGCAAAAGCCTGCGTGCAATGTAGACATAACTTTTGTTTCGACGCCGGAATCTCGCTACCGAACTCAACGCAATAGAAAAATGTTTCATAAAAAACAATCTGCGTCTTGTATACTGTGCAGACAGTATTCAAACTCATCTTACTGTTTATATTTAGCTGTTATATGAGAACTAGGTAATGTCTACATTGTGTGGGTTTTGGTTCCGTAGTATTTTGGGGAAACAGTTATGCGTATAATATGAATAGGGCTTTCTTAATGCAAAAAAGAGCCATCCGGACGATTATACGAATCCCCCCCTGGGAGTCCTGCCGGGAACATTTTAAAAAATTGGATATATTAACGGCTCCTAGTCTATATATCTTGGTAACACTTATGGATGTCGTAAAACATCCATATAAATATGAAAGCTTAGAGCAGAGAGAATGCCTAGGTACGAGGCGTAAAGATATCGTGTCTGGTTTGCACCCACAACTTAATATATCTAAGCACGCATCTCATTACCAAGCCGTGAAAATGTTTAACGTATTGCCTACGGATATGAAGGACAATAATAAGACGCCTAAACTGTTCAAAATTAAACTGCAGAATATTTTGTTGAAGGGGTGTTTCTACAGTCAACGAATTTATGACTTATAAGAATTTTGTAAATTAATTTAATTTTAAGTGCTTGTTATTATTATTATTATTTTGTATTTTAAATTATGTATATTATGAATGTATAATGTATTCATATAACTAGTTTTAATTTGCATGAAAATTTCAAATACAATGTAATATTGTGTGTGAATAAATGCTAAGATATGATATTACGAGTCAAACGGCTCGAATACATCAAATCCGTAATTGGCCAAATTTTCTCAGATGCGACATCGCTCAAGTAAACTTAACTGATCTCGAATATTGTGTATTCGAGCCGTTATTCTAAAAATTACTCTACAGTTGCATGGTTAAATCATATTACCTAAATTACATAATATTAATGACGTGTCTAATTTCAAACTTTTTTTATAAACCAGCAAGCTATAATTAAAATTAAATTAATGCCTCAGGTCTAACGCTTAACTGAGTCTGTTCCTGAGGTATATGAGTGGCATGGGAGGGGTTCGTTTACGGTACTGAGGTATGGGGGCGGCTCAGTAGGGGTATAACAAGACACTGTGGATGGAGCTACGCACGCTTCATCGAAGTATTCTTCACCATCGGTCACTTCATGTTACACTTCAGTGCCACTTCCATACCTCAGAACAGACGGACAGAACCGAATCAGTTTAGCGCTAAAATTAGGTCTAGCATAGTAGTAGCATTTCCTACAGTTATCCTAGAACCATATTCCTAGAGAAGATAATATCATATCATAAGATAATTTAATATATCATAAATATAAACCTTATCATTTTAAAATATCATTTAAAGATCAATCACTGCCGTACATCGTGTTTTGAAGCAACCCTGAGATCTGATAGAAAGATAAGGAAAATGCGTAAAATGTGGCATCACGCGAACGTCGAATTAGCGATATCCATGTCGGTTGTTTCTTTGCGTTCATAATGCGAGCGTCTTTTGTTCCTTGTGCGATTTCTTCAGACAACTCGTGTTCGTGAAATATAATGCTTGACTGCGGTAGGTAGTACCTTTCTATATATCTAAACTTGTATTATATTAGCAGGTAGGTATTTTGTTCTGAACTGTAAGTTAGCAGTTGTTGTGGGCATAAATACGCACTTTAGGCACGTTTTGCATTTCTCCCAATTCGCCATGCTCTATAAATATACCTATCAAAAATTCCCGCTATGCCCGAAACCAATTTTGTCGAATGAAAAGTTTTAAGGGTTTCCGAGGTACATAATATTATGGAATTAATATAAATGTTATGAATAATGACCATGACAGTTTCAATAAATGTTTGTTGTGTCTCATTGCTCTGCCTTGTAGCCTGGATCGATATTCAGGAAGGCACGTGTTGCGCTTTATTACTTTACATACAAAGGACAAACAATAGATCGTGAGACAAGGCTAAGGACTTCACAGTAGACGAGTGTTATGTGATCTCTGAGTAAATTATATAAACAAATGGTTCAAAACGTGTGTTAAATAAATGAATACACTTGAAAATAAATTCCTACACGATGCTGAGGCTATAATTAAGATTAACTTTAGAACCAACGCAAACGTTTAAGTTTCACGGTTTTAATTCAGTAATATAATATCAGTTACAACAGGTTTTCTGGCAAATTAATTAGCTATAACTTGGAAGTGGTTATCATTAAAACCTTAATCAAAGGCGTCTGCGTCGAGTTACATAAATTACTACGCGTTTAACCAATTACTTGGCTATTATTTAAAATGATTTATGCAACACGTCACCGGCTCCGAACCCAGGGCTGGGCCAAACGGAGGGTAAATATATTTTATTAACGTTTAACTAAAGTTGTTTTCTTCGAAATGTATTATTGGATAATCCTAATCTTCTTATTATCAGAGCAGATAATTTTAGCTGCTTTTAATCGGATGTAACAAGGCGTTATCAGAGATTAAAAAATCCGCCTATTAAGAACATACAGCGCTATCTAGTTGCAAACTACAGCAAACATAGAAGAAGTACCTTAGAACTTTAAGTCCCTTGCGTGACTTTTGATTGCGTTAACTTAGAAGTATGATTTATTTACAGCCACAAGGGACCGCAGATCTGAGTAGTTGATATCAATTTCAACTAGATACCTCCACGCGTTCCCGTTATAAAGTATCTAGACAGACGGACAAACAGACAGATAGACAGACGGACAAACAGACAGATAGACAGACGGATGGACAACAAAGTGATCCTATAAGGGTTACTTTTTACCTTTTGAGGTACGGAACCCTAAAAACTGTAGATGGTTAGAGATAGACCCCGATAGGTGCTGTACATTTTACCTTTACATTAATAGCTGCCCCTTTGAGCTTTCCTGAGCCTCTGCAAGTTGGACTTAAAAAAAAATTGCACGCCTATCAAAAGACCGGGTACAGCACGTGTTTTCGAGCGACATAATAATTTAAAAACTTCTGCATAGCCGCCTCGCGGCACCTTCAAAGAAAACGAATGTAACCAAACCAATTATTGTAAAACTATCTGTTGAAAAAATTAAGCCCTACAAGTTTCTTGTGCGTTCTTCTTGTAGAGGTATCTTTCCGAACGCACGGTACACTCAGTACTGTTTATCTTTATTGACGTGCAAAAGTGTCAGATTATGACCTATTTGAATAAATCTGTTTGAGTTTGAGTTTGAGTAATAACTATAGACTTTGTGGTATAGATGCCAACTGAAATAAGTTGGCATATTAAATAATATTTTTGTAACTATTTAAGTGTTACAGTAACAGTAAATTAAGAACATTAGGACCACTCTATAGTAAGTCCATAAATGTTTCGTATGCAACTGCGGCACGGTTATGTGCACTCACCCTAATGAGCTTGTGTCCAGAGTCTGTGTGCAGTGTGCAATCACTACTCGTACTACATATACATTTACATACCTACGGAAAGGGTTGTATCTGACATTAAATATATTTTTTGGGATCTTGCATAAAATAAAACTTTATTTCTTCCAAAGACATTTAATTATAAAAATATTATGTTATATTAAGTTTTTAGTAATTGCTTTAATTTTTTATTCAGAATTATTGAAAGGGGCAATCCCTGCTGTTCGCAGTTATTAACAAATATATTTGTTAATCTCTACTCCACCTATTTGATCAAATTTCAATATTCAGATAAGAATTTGCTCGCTGACAAAACTCGGTCACTTAGATACTCTAAAATAATTCGTCAGCACTTTGCAGTCCTTATATATCTGCCACCTTGTTCTAAATAAGTGAGGAAAGGACGAATGTTCATGTACCTATTCATTATGTAAGAGAAAACGAGACAAAAACATTGTCCAAATGGAAAGTAAAACATTAGTTGGACGCCAGACCATTATAATAACGAGAGTGTGTGTTCTCGGCAGAGGTAGAGATAGCGGCGGACGCAGTAGTTCAGTTCACAGTTGGTACAAGCTGAAGTAAGAAGTCCGCACTTGTTCAAACAAAGGCCTAAGTGTAGCCTCCCACCGCGCCATACACTACACGCCAGCTATTATTTATGTGGGCTAGTTGTCGGATGTCTGCTAAACTTATGCTAACACACCCATTATTGCTTCGAATATGACTTGGTACCTACATACTACATACATAAATACAACAAAAATAGGCAGAAGTGTACCTACTCCCAAAATAGGTACACAAAATTTTGTTTATTTTGAATTTTAAAGTCTATATGCATCAAGCGGGCATAAATACAAATTCCAGGTTGTCATTCAATTCAACAAAGTTTTGGCGGTCTAACCAGGTAACCTATATTTAGCACCAGTGAAACCCTAGTGCGTGTCGGGGTGTCGGGGTGACGAGCGCAGTGCACTGATGCGTAGGTTTTACATTGATGTTAGTCTCCGGACTGCGATGATGTGCGGGGGCGGGAGGAGGAGGAGTGTAGACTTATACTTTGACATTTAACATGAGTATCTTGATTAATTTAACTTTGTCTTATTTTTAAGGGCAGAGTGCCTTTATAAATTGTTCAGGCATACTAAGTATGCTTAGTGTAGGGTTCCATACCTGGATATCAAGAACATACAGCGCCATCTATTAGTTCCTTGCACAAAGTATGGAAATATGCAGTAAAATGGCCATAACTTTTGATTGCGTTAACTTAGAAGTATGATTTATCGGCTTTATTCTTGTTTATTTATCAATAATATGTTAATTTGATGTGCGCACACACAATAACATATTATTTGAAGTCAAACGGTCCAATAAAGCGGACCTCCACTTCGCCCTCACATCGCAACATTTTGTCAATTTTTAGGGTTCCAAACCCCATCAAGGTGCCGAAGGAACCCTATTATAGCCTCCGCTATCTGTCCGTCCGTCCGTCCATCCGTCCGTCTGTCACAGGGCTCTATCTTATGAACTGTAATAGCTAAACACATGTAATTTTTCACAAAATTTATATTTATATAGCCGCTCTAACAACAAATAATAAATATAAAATAAATTTATTAATTAAAGGTGCTCTCCATACAAGGAACGTGTATTTGCTCAAAGTTCATTTCATTCAGGAATAATCGCTGTATCGTGATAATGGTAAAACCTATATCATTATTTGTTTCACAGAATTTGTATTCTTATAATTTCTTTATTGAAATATAATATAAATAAAATAAAATAAATAATTAAGGAGTGTGCATACAAGTCAAGATTTTGAACAACGTTATATGCAGTAACATAATAATGGAATTAGATATAAACTTATTTTTTTGTAAAAGATAATGTTTTTATACTATAATAAATAAGAAAAAATAATAATACTTAAAGTTAAAAAAAAAAAAGGGGACACATAAATGAAACATGTGTTTTTCGTCGGTTTAGGCTCTACCATAATTATGGTAATAGGTGGAAACTCTAAATTTTCACAAAATATGCGTAATTATATCCACTATAACAACAAATAATAAAAAATAATAACATAACATACATTAACGCCTTTTTCCCAAAGGGGTAGGCAGAGGTGTACCCAGGACTCAGTCCCATAGTAGATACACCCACATTTCGCCAGTATGTTATTGGTCCCATGTAATAGGGGGCGAGCCTATTGCCATCTACCGGGCACAGTTCCAGACTCCAGGCAGTTATTGAGATAATTCCTAATGAAAAAATCCAATATTTAACACTGCCTGACCTGGGGAGCGAACCCGGGACCTCTTGATTGGCAGTCGAGCATGCGCCCTCTACGCCACCGAGGCAGTCTATAAAAATAATTAAAGAAACTTACCATAGAAGAAACTTTTCCGGCTTCAAAGGTTTAAAATGTTTAATAGGACAATATTGCAGTCAATGTCTCAATTAAGTTGAGTCAGTTTATATAATCTAAGAAACTTTAGTATGAAATTATTCAGAATCAAGCATATTAGATAAAACTCTCTTGAATCAAAATTTAACATTTAACTACTATCCTCGAAAGTAGATTAGACGTAGGCACGTGTTCCTAAACAATTTTGTTGCTATTGATCCCTTTATGTTTTTGTTGCGAAGGACGAGTGGAGTATTCAGACCTTCAAGTGGCATAATATAAGAATAAAGACCCGATTTTTTTTGTGCAACATGTTCTTGTGATGTTGGAAAAGAATTTGGGACTTACTCGGCCAGCTGTTTTAAAATTTGCTGTGTTAGATACAATTAGGTGGTGGAGGTGATATCTGCAGATAGGTATATACGAGTACATGAGGTGGGTAGGAACCCTTTAAATGCGAGTCCCGCATTGACAAGTTAATTTTACAAAGAAAAGTAAAAAATGTTTTCCATTAATATCCTGTAATCATTCGCGTGGCCACAATATTCAGCCACATTTCTGTGTAAAACACAACCCGGTGTGTTATCTCTCCGGTCCATTGAGCTTACTCACTGAACCTCGACATGTGTAATAAACACACACATGCTTAGGATATACATAAATATGTACAAATATAGGAGAGTAGGTACTGTTAATCAGAAGGTCAGAACAACCTTGTCGTGTCGTATCTGACACCTCTCTGCATTTCATTGTAAACTTCGATGTTGCAAGATTTCTCATATTGTGTTATTTGTAGTACAGAAGTTCATTGGCTATGTACAATGCTTACAAATTGAGTTCAGGGTGACGTCCACACCTCTCTCTCAATAGAATTTGATTCCATATCTACGATTTTCTATTTCATTCCGCTCTTTGCTAAAATCAGTAACATGATATAGACTCACATAACTGCTTTTTAGGGCTTATTCGGATGAAGATAGGATTTTATTTTGACTTTGGTTCTGATACCTTTGTTGGTTGATTTCCAGTACAGGCTACTACACATATTACGAGGATTATAGGTACTACCAACATCTAAGGTGGCACAATGTCTACCCGTGGGCCTTGGGTCAAATATTATAATAATATGCCATCATGTCGGTTACGCTATACGAGTATGAACCGCGTGTTCGTCGAGATGGATTGGGTAGGAGACGTTATTACGAGGGCGGTCTCCGTGGGCCGGAATCTTGGCCCGAATCTACTTGAATAATATTATGACAACGCTATGCTATTCGCATGTCTTAACTTCAATTATAATCTTTTATCTTTGGAAATTACAGAATATATAATATTAACAAAGTCTTTTTTAAAGTTTTTTACCTACTACAAGTAAATATATTATGTTGAGGTGGATCGCTGTGCAATATTTTGTCAATGGTCTAGATTCTAGGGTTGATACTACTAGATCAATAGACAGTGGATAGGAATTTGAATTTCTGGTGAGTGAAGAAGCTGGCATTTAATTTTTTTGGTCAAGAATTTTTAATAACATTCTCAAAAAAGCTTTATCACTGTTAGAAATTGAAAAGCAAATACCACGCACTAGCCTAAATTCCGAAATGCTAAACCTACATCCAGCACCTGCATTTCTGTACCACTCAGGGTCAACTGATATAAACTTAACTTTGAACTCTAACCCTTTCAAATAAAGTTTAACTTTGAATGATTTACAACACGCACGACTGAACGCGGTTAACATCAGGTAAAATTAGGCTTTGCATCGTCGAGAAAAGGTTCTCAATTGATCGGTAAGAGTGTGACTCTGTTCTGTCATTCATAAAGGGCAAACTCGTATAACGAGAGTAAGTAGAGATAATTTGGCCGTCTGACGTGACGCGGAGCGATGGAAACGATACGAGCACGGTAATGTGATGACGAGAACAGTGTGGACCATTACCTGTACTCTGGGAATGGAAGCAATAATCATTGAGTACTCGGCACACTCTATTATATCGTTCTCAATAATATATTATAGGTATGTTGTTGTCTTTTAAAACAGTCTATTTTTATATTTAACGCCAAAATAGTCCCATATTTGGGATTGTTCCACCCTTGCTGTAACAACAGAAGATAGAAGCAGTCTTCTCGTAACGACGGCTGTACAACTTATTTATTTATTACTTAGCTTTAACGTCGAAATAAATAAATAATTTATGTTTTGGCGTCATAATTTTATTTAGTTATAGTTAAAATATGTGTTCGAATCACGTACGTTGAAAAACTATATATATATTATATATTCTGCAAACGTCGCAATCGATGTGATTTTGTGATTTTTTCGGAATAGTGTAATTATATGCGAAATATTTTTCTTTTCGAAAAAATAATTATTATTATAAGTACAGATAAACAACGCGCGTCTCGCGCGCCAGTGGGCCGACTGATTTCCTACATTGGCGGAGGGAGCGCGGGGTGCGATGACGTTTAGAATATATCACAGCGCGGTGTCTCGCGCGCCGGTGGGCCGACTGATTTCCTACATTGGCGGAGGGAGCGCGGGGTGCGATGACGTTTAGAATATATCACAGCGCGGTGTCTCGCGCGCCGGTGGGCCGACTGATTTCCTACATTGGCGGAGGGAGCGCGGGGTGCGATGACGTTTAGAATCACGGAGAAAAATATTGAAAACATTCGAATGTAAACCCCAAGAAATAATTTAGCGTTATATTATTGTATTTATACTCTAACAGAACGTTACCCCTAACGTTACCCGTGAGACTGCTAGAATCAATTCATATGTGTTATGTGGATAATTGTCAGTTTCAGGACGCCAAATTATTCCTATAAGGCCTCCGACATGACTTAACGGGACCTACAGTTCAACGTGACATCTGAAACACGGTAAAGAAAAATCCTGCAGCGCGTAAAGTAACCTGAATAGATTCATTACATGGATCCCGGCAATTAAATATATATCTCCAATCCTGTCTCAAGGTTCGTCAGCCGCGTAATGAATATTGAATATTATTATACAAGCGTTAAGTAATTACAGGCAATATAATATTATGAGCGCTAATTCTAAACAAACATACACAAACCCTTACACGTGGCGTGGCTCGTGTTACAAACCCTTAAAGTTCAAGTGCCTTCAAGTTCAAGTGCCTTAAGTTCATGTGACCAGGTGTTGTACTTTAGTGAGATAATCATCCAAAATTGTGTGAAGGAGGATGTTATAAAAACCTTAATTTAATGAACATTCATTAAGTTCATAATTCATGGTGCGAAACTGGGATGGGTCCAGCTTATTACTGGTAGCAAAAAGCATGGTCAAATAGATGCAGTTTTGAGAGGTATAATTTCTTATTTAGACACTGTTTTATATAATGGTAAACACACCACTTGCCAATAAAGTTTTTGTGACTTCTTCAATATTCGTAGACATATTTCAGCCAATTTATACAAAACTTTATTAAATTCCACGTAATATTATATAAACCATCTTTTTAAATCATTGCGTACATTGATGGTGAAAACATAGCAAAATCCGTTGCAAAATTTAGGAGAAGTTATATATAGATAGACGAAGAAAGAGACTTTCTTAGATATTGTATACTGTGTAAGTCTCACACGGGCGAATACTCATGCACTCCCTAGCTATAAGGCAAATACTGCCGGCACATAATTTGTAAGGCCTTGATATAAATGGTGTTATAGTGAACCTAACTGTGCGGTAATAAGGGCCATAATATGTAGCCTAATGGTAGTTTACTGAGATATGTGGGAAGTGTGTATTTACGATAGAGGAAGATAAGATTGATCACGCACGAACCATATTTTTTGTGAATTCTGAGAAAAGATTATCGCTGTTAGTGTGACTGGAAATATTTTCTGAATAATTATGCACAAAAATACATAATAATGTGTTTTTATATTGCAATAATTGAATCTCATCATTCCCAGTAATTGCCCTTCAGTCCGGAACACAGTAATGTTTGCACATTACTGCATGGCGGATGAATAACTGGCAAAGGTACAACTAGTACGTATATATCGTGTTTAGCATTTATAGTTTCCACAGCTGGTCTCAACAAACCGGTTACTGTCTTTGTGCTAAGTCCTTGGAAGTAGTTGTTCCGAGAAGCACCAAACTTAGCCAATATCAGTGGGTTTAAGTTGCGTTTATGATTGCATCTTAGTTGTTGGTGTTGGAACAACTCCGGTGTTCCGCTTGACTCACTTGCAACACTTGTGCTCACTGATAACTTAGAACTGACGCGACGAGACTGCCTCCACGAGACCACCTATATACTTACAATCTACTTTTACTTAGTACACAACTTTAGAACAGTTCTATTATCCACGGACCGACATGCCAGCCTATAGAAAATCCAACCACTATCAGATGATAGCGTAGTCAAGACGCTTCATTGGATTGCAATGCTTGTCCCAGATACTAGCATTTTAGTCACACAAATAATATACAATAGTTTGATTCGCAAATACTCTTCGGACGTTTTTGGTGTCGTAATAGTCCTGCGTCCTAGGGATGAGCACCGCTTTCGCATCGAAGCATTTTCAAAAACACAATTTTATGTATTGTTTGTATTGATAAGACATCAGATAGGTATAACAAAATATTTGACCAATAAACCGACTAATCACAGTGAATGTATATTAGAAACACTTATTTAGTTATTTCCGAGGGCGCGCGTACATTCCATTCTGTTATATGTTCATTTTACGTGGAATTATTGCCAAAAGGATTGCTGTCGAAAGGAATGCGTCTCACTAATTAAGGGGATTTTTAAATCCACTGTACAGGAAGATTTTTTTACCAAGATACAAAGAAATATTATAATGAATGCTTTAACAACTCCAGGCACCAATGGTCACCTGCTCCACTATGGAGTGAGCAGGCGTTGCTTAACGCCTATACTAGTGATCAATGAAGAACAGTAACAGTGGGTAAACTGAGCTCGCTGCGCTATATATGCTTGCGTTGTCTTGTACCAGGGTCTCATAAATTGCAAGAGTTGTCCGGAGCATAAGGTATCGATTATTAACATAATATGGATGCACTGGCGTCATCATAATAAGGTCGTGACTTCTCTGACACAGTAACACGCAACGTTGGAGCCGAGGGAGTGGGGGAGGAAGGGAAGGGAAGGTGGAATAACGAAAAGCGACGTAATTATCGCGACAGCGCTCATCCGATATTCCTGATACGTCGCGTTAAATAAAATATGTATTTTTATGAAAATTATTGAGAGGCGTTACAGATAATGTAATTTGTGATCGTCGAATCATCCAATTATAAATAAAATAAATACTTCATTCAACATCATCATCATCAAGCCGTTGGAAGTCCACTGCTGAACATAAGCCTCTCCCCCATAAGGGGGGTTGTTGCCAATACTCGCCACGGTAACACTACGACGGCTGCTACTATATACATCATTAATTATAATACTTTATTAAATATTAAATGCACTTCTCCGATACAAAACGAGATAATATTTGAAAAGTTTCACTTCCCAACAAATATCTATAAACCGGCGAAGGATTCCACCGGCTCAGGTTATATTTTCCTGCAGCTCTAAAAGCCCATAAGCTGTGCGCCAGTTTACACTGAGTGTCGACTACAACTACAGGCTGATACTTAATAATATCTACAGACTACAGAGTGATACTTTATCTACAGGGTACAGGGTGTGCTATCGGCGATCGCTGTCGTGTTGATTTAGGACTGAGTGCAGCCACCTGTTACATTATACCGTCATGTATTGGTATGTTCCTGGCTGAGAGTAGTTTTAATGTTTCATAGAAAATGGTGAACATTTATGACAATGTAATAAAAGTAATTCAAGTATTCTTTATGTACTCTTAGATAGGTAGGTTTCAAATGTTTTTAAATGCTACACATATTTTAAAATAGAATAATAAAGTTAAATAGTGTTCAGTCAAATCTCAAAAGAAGTGACATAAAATCCTGGTAGAAATTATCTTTCTGTGCAAAGCATAACATAATAATCCTCTTCATTAGAAGACGCATCCGTTTCAATAAACAATCACCAGCTGCAGATACAAAAACAACTTGTAAAACTGCTTCACTACAATATCAATACAACGTGAAATGAACACAAAACGGAGAGCAATCTCCGCACGCCCTCCGACACAATAACTTAATAAGGGTCGATACATTTAATGAGTGATTAATGGGTTTATTGGTCAAATATCATGTTAGACCAATATGATTAAAAAAAATTATACACCTACGTCAACAAGAAGCTGTCTTTTTTAATCTTTTACTAATCTAGTATTTCAAATGATTTGATGGTGAAATATCCAGTTCTTGAACAAAACCACTTTTGAGCAAACATGGATTGAAATATTTGCTAGTTTAAATGAATAAGCCCATGTATTGCGGCCTTCTACAAAACAATAAGTTTTAGTTGAGCGTAGCCGCGGTGGTGCTGCGCTGCGGCGGCGAGTGTGCGCCGGACGTAATTAGGTGCGACGAGTACTTTAGATGTATTTATTGCCTTGTCCTATTATGAGAGGGTAATTATAAGATAATATACTGCTCACACATGCCAGTATATTTCTAGGTATAGATATAATTACAATTGTCGTTCAGACCCATGTCTAGTTCTAGTCCATGCACACCCATAGACTGTCGTGAGTGATGTTTGTGCTTTAAAAATGTTATTGTTATCAGAATTAATAGTACTTACCAAATATCAGATCAGTCTGTCAAAAGGAAAGAAAAAAAATCATTTTCAATAAAAAGTCGAGCAATATACAAGAGAAGTTAGTGTCGAGTCGATCACGAGATAAGGAGCGCATGTTAAATGTTAGCCCTTCTAGTCTCATGGAGGCTACTTCCATGACTACTACAGTAACGTGACGCGGGGTGATCTCACTCCTTGCTACAGAGTACGGGCTTCCTTTGTGTAACGGGAGTGTTTCCATTTCTTAGCACGAATAGACTCGGTCCGAGTGCATTATATTTCCTTCAGACGAAGGACAAAGGTAACGCGATCCCGGCGCCTCGACTATCGAATCTCTTCACTACTAATCTAATTCCACAGACAATCCAACCTAAAGACGCTGCTATAATGAATTTAAGTATGAAAACAAAATCGTCAATATGTAGCAGTGTGCGGGGACATCTGCTAGTTTTATTGGATAGTATGATGACTTCAGATATGGCACAGTTCTAGTCATTTCTACTTTGAATCCAATTAGCAATGACAAGAGGTGAGATGTATCATGTAGGATCGCTGCATAACCTTGAAGAAAGCATACCTTACTAAAGTCCTAAAACCGTCTTTAGTTTGAGTTGTCTGTGTTATCGAATGCAATCCATTCACAGTGCGACGCTAAAGTCGACGGTTGCCTTGTGATAAGATATTTGAGACACCTCGTTTGTTTTCTCGCACATTTCTTATTATTGCTTTGAGAACGTATTATTACAGTTTATCAGATCGTATAAAAGGTGTTTACATTTTTATTTGTGTAAACTAAAGAATACATGAAAATGAAAGATATTGTGAAATGTTAAAGGAGTACGGTCTCAAATATACATACATACATACAGTCACGCCTTGTTCCCGTTGGGGTAGGCAGAGACTATTTCTTTCCACTTGCTACGATCCTGACATACAACTTTCGCTTCTTCCACTTTCATCACATTCTTCATGCATGCTCGTCGGTTGTTGGTACTTTTGACCTGGCCTTTCCTTAAGATAACACCAACTTGTTGATGAAAGGTACGCCTAGGTCGACCCCTACCGACTTGACCATTCACACTAGCCTTATAAATCTCTTTTGTCAATCTCTTTTTGTCCATCCTCTCCACATGTCCGAACCATCTAAGCAATCCTTTCTTTGTCACTACATCTTCTAACACGCCACAGCGTTCCCTTATCACACTGTTCCTCACTTTGTCCATCAAGGTCACTCCAGTTATACTTCTCAAACTTCTCATTTCCACAGCATTAATCTTACTTTCATGCTTCTTCTGCCAGACCCAGACCCAAATATGTAACCCAGCCTCAAATATGTAACGTAAACAATTTTTATATAAAGTTGTTTACGTTACACATTTGTTTTTTTTATGATAGTGAGTAACAAGCTGAGTTATGATAGTGAGTAACAAGCTGAGTTATGATAGTGAGTAACAAGCTGAGTTATGATAGTGAGTAACAAGCTGAGTTATGATAGTGAGTAACAAGCTGAGTTATGATAGTGAGTAACAAGCTGAGTTATGATAGTGAGTAACAAGCTGAGTTATGATAGTGAGTAACAAGCTGAGTTATGATAGTGAGTAACAAGCTGAGTTATGATAGTGAGTAACAAGCTGAGTTATGATAGTGAGTAACAAGCTGAGTTATGATAGTGAGTAACAAGCTGAGTTATGATAGTGAGTAACAAGCTGAGTTATGATAGTGAGTAACAAGCTGAGTTATGATAGTGAGTAACAAGCTGAGCAAATGAGCCTGATGGTAAGCATCAGGATTACCCATATCAGACACAGTGCCACCCAGTGTTTTAAAATTCAAAATTAATTTGTAATTAATTTGTTTAGTGATGAGATAGATAGATAGATAATACTTTGTTGTACACCACACTTATATAACTAGCATAAAGGATACAGAAACACTAAACTTAAACGCACAAGCGGCGGTCTTATCGTTAATAAGCGATTTCTTCCAGGCAACAGATACGGCCTGCACAGGACAGGGTCACGTGACTCGATATGAAGGAGGCCTCTACTCAGCAGTTGAATGGTGATGAGATATTTATAGATTTAAAGGGTCTCTTTCACCATCCTGGAGTAAAGTTTTGACTAACTACTCGCCGATTAATGCTATTCAGCAAGCAGAAGTCCCAAGTAACTTTTGTCAGTTACACAAAAAGGCCAGTTTATGTGCCACTTAGTATAACATGAAATTATCACTGCGCCTTACTCGCCACTTTAATATACGACTAGCTGACTCGGCTTTAATCGAGGATGGTAAAAGAGGCCCTGAAGAAACTTGTTTTAATCTAACGATTAGTTACGTAATTGTATGCATAGTGGCGTAGTGGGTGTAAGACTGCAGATCCTGATGTCTCGGGTTTGATCCTCAGCTCAGGCAAATAGTTATTAGATTTTCCCATAAGAAAAAACTATCTCTGTGACAGCCTGGAGTCTGGAACTGTGCCCGGCAGATGACAATAGGCTCGCCCCCTATAACATAGGATCAATAACGTACTGGCGAAATATGGGTGTACCTACTATGCGACTGAGTTTTAGCTACCTCCGGGTTCATCTGCCTACCCTTCGGGAGAGAGTGAGGTTTGATATTATATTGTTCGCATTATCTGACAAAATACATTCAAACGTAGGTAACATAATAATAATTATGTTATGACAAATCAAGAAGTAATGATGCTAATAATATTTCTCCTTCAAACGAGACATTTATTATTATATATTATAATATAATGCGTATAAAATATTGGTCCAAGTGATTAGCTCCAATATTGATCGTTCGTTTGAAGTCGACGAATCAAGCGAACAATTTACAATAATTGTGTTTACGCCTCGTTTGAATTTCATATGAGATTACAAATTCACGGAAATTGGCCCACTTCACAACCGTTACAAGTGTTGTGTTAGAACATTGATTTATTGGAGATTTATTGAGATATAATATGAAATGGGAAGGAATATTTCACTCGCCACTCTCGGCACTCTCTCGCACTTTGAGAGTGCCGAATGGTGCGGAGGGTGCGAGGTTCAAATCCCGCCCGTGGGTGAAATTTTTCTTCCGGTTAGACAAGTATATTCACTGTAATGGTATTATGGAAGTGTCTATTATGTAGCGCTACGCACGTAGCACCCTCTACGTGATCGCTACATGCGCGTAGCCTCGTAGCAATCTCTGACATGATTCCAAACATCTCCTAACCCACAAATGTGTTTAGATAACGATAATTGGACGAAACCAAACATATAAGCTTGCTCACACGAGATCATCTATTTTGTTTTTCCTAAGCAGAGAGGAGCGAATTATTTTAATTAACGAAAAGATTTCAATATAATAGGACTTGTATATTGAGTAGCGAGTGTTACGTGCGCGGTACCATTCCCTCGTATCGAATCCTTTTAGAGTGTGAAATTCACATGTAAATTTCTTTAGAGGCCTTTGACAAACGCAATGGAAAGTGTATGTAAACTGTGTGCCGGTGTCATGCACACCTCGGATCCGAAGGTTTCCGCGCTACGAGAGGAGCTACGGCGTAGCGCTCGTAGCACTCGTAGCATCCGCGCCGGCGTCCCGGGCTCAGTCGCGCGGCGTCCGCCGCAGAGGTCGCACGCTTCTTCTCCGCGTCGCTATTATTCTAAAAAAATCTCAGACTACCCGCGCGTATCGAACAAAACGATCGAATATAATTCCGTGTGACAGTAGTGCGAGGTGAAGTGATCTCGTGGTGTGTATAGAATGTTAGTGTCGAGTGAATAATAAATCAGCAGAGAGCAGCCGCTGCCGGCACCGCGGAGGTGGGTGCACTATAATATTAACTACTCGCGGTAACATTAACGAGCTGTCATCGCTACCTTCTAATGTTAACTATACATATTGTATGCGGGTCATACGAGTACCTCGATGGGGTTGAATGGGTGTGCTATGGGATGCATGTGACGTGCGTGTTCTAGCCCCGTGTACGTGTATTTTGTGTATGGCCCCGACAGGGACCAGAGATAAGATTTAATCACACATTCACAACTACCGTCGCTACGAATTAAAATGCCAAACCTCATCTGATATTCCGGTACGCGACAGATATAACTTCCAAAAATAATAAAGAGCCCAATTTATAATTTAAACTTTCCTTTGATAATCTCCGCTTCGCTCGGAGTACCCTGTGAGCCGTGAGTCGGTAAACATCGGGAGCAAATTGTGATGTCTTTACTGGAGTCAGTTCGTTAACTTCACAGATTCGCTTCTCGACCGTTTATATTTTTTGCGACGAAAGTGTCAAAAGCGTCACCGATGTTCGGCCTCTTTTAATGGTTCATTTAGGTTAAATGGCTGAATTTAAGAGGCGAATATGCTAATGAGTTTAATGACATTATACAGAATACAGGGACCGGGTCCTCGTGTCCGTCGTGGGACGTTTTACAAGAATTACTGAGTTTTATGAATGTACGTGAGCGGAGTGTCGAGCTCCGGCGAGAGCGAGAACGAGAGCGAGTAGAGAGGAGCTTTATCTTAATTCGAGTTATGACTTACCTCCGTGTCAAGATTAAGGCTTTTACGAGGCTTTAACGGTGTTCGGATGTACATAAATAACATATATATTTTTCTGATATCACACGTTAATTGTCGAGCTAATTTTCAAAAATGGAAGGCATTAGGATCAAGTCAAGGCAATTATGTCCTACACCGCTCTGGCTTTGTTGATACGCCTAGGAACCTTAGCTAGCTTCTGCCGATTATAGTACGTACATAGTGGAGCTGAGTGAGTGCGGCAACATGCCACACCTTGGTGAATAAATTACTAAAAATCACTTTTTGTAACTCACTGATTGACTTCGAATATAATAAAGTATCGCGTAAAGACTTTTAGACTGTGTATTCTTCTTAAAATATTAAATATAAGGGTGTACACGTATAAGAACCCCGTAATTCCCAAGGGAATTATTAAAACAAAGTGCGACCCGCGGGAATAAGATAATCTACCACCAATATAGGAAGATACCTTCATAACGAACGGTGCTAACGTAATCTAGTAATTATCAATGAAATGTTCTAAACTTATACACTTCAACATAGAGATACCTAAATACTAAGTAGGTGATAATATATATACCTCCTAACAATTATGTGGATTTATTAATGAGGATATCCTAGCTACTGGTAATTTGACACGATATCATATGAAAATCGCTTTCCTCCGGATATTATAAAACCCATTTGATAAAATATCCCGATAATTTTAAAATGAAGTAATCTATGTCACTATTTTTAATTCCTCCTTAATTTATTTCTAGAGGACATCTAATCACGCCAATAAAACTAAGATTTATAGAGGTTCACTAAAAAATTAAAAAAAGTATATTGTAAAAGAAAATAAGGACATAGGGCACATATCGTTTAAAACGACATCTTAAATATATCGAGATATACATTATGGAATGGGTTATTATATTCTTAGGAAACAGGAACAAAACATAGCTTTGGCAATGTTTTCATAGGATTGTTTCAAATTTAAAATCCCTTATAGTCGGCGTATCCCGTTAAGATCCATTACTGAGAACAATAGTCTCGAGTGTAATTAATAACAATTAGTTGAGCATTAATTACCGCGCTCTGATTGGCGGACATTTATCACTGGTGATGTGTGATTAGTTGATAAACTCGTTACTTATTAGTCATTAGCTACAGTTAGCTCATCATCCATCCGATATGATATAAATACGTAATAATGAATAGGGTTTGGTGCATTCACCTTATTTATTGTATTTATAAAAGGCGTGTCTTAAGTCATCTAGCCTTTGGTTACGGATTGACCGAAACAGGTTAAACAGGTACTATGGTAGCATACGGCATATAACACCTAGATGCTTGAATTTAAGATGTTACTCAGATTGCATACAAGAATAGGTATTGCGGAATGATATCCTGAAAATTTAAGAGGTAATATCGTAAAAAGCACTGTCGTGAATCATTTAACGTTTTATGTAATATATTTTAGTGCAAGATGAAGTAATAAAACAAGCAGCTATCTCGACTGAATATACTTTATGATTACTGTTATTATAGTGAACACGTTCGGAAGTACTAGTAGGTACGTTGCAACAATATCACAATATTTGCGAAGTTGTCCGACTGTCAGTTTATGGTAGACATAAACTCGGTTATAGGTACTATGTGAGGTTCATTGGCTTGTTGGTTTACATGTGACACACACTAGTGACAACCCTGACCTCATTCACTAAGTGAAGTGTTTACTCACTGTTTATTACTTGCACTATGAAAATAATACGAGAAGTTAGCTCGTGGCTTGTATTGACATGACAAGCTTTGAATAAAGTCGTGGAGTTATTACATGGCTTGAATTTGGCTCAAACGCAGATGTGGGCATAATATTGTCTATTTTAATTATCTTATTATTTTTCTTATAATATCAATAAAATCAGAATATTGTGGGCAGTTTCCTCGAGGGAGGTTGTTTCTTGGAAGGTTTACGGAATAAGCTTCGTCGTTATGAGATCGTCTGGATTTAATTATATATTCTAATCAGTAGGCATCGCGTGCACGCGCCATTCATTTAACATATTTCATAATCCAACCATTTAAACGAATGCTCATCATTAATTGAAAGAATCGCAATTATTCTACTTGAAATTGAAATCATTCAAGATAATTACAAATAGGTATGAATATTATGAATATTTGTATGAATATTTTCAATTCATCAGGAATAAATTTTTCGATATTAGATTAGATTACATAGTACTTTTATTGATACGACAATACAGAAAATTAAAAAAACTAAAACGTGAGTAACAATAATTGGCGGTCTTATCGCTCAGAGCGATCTCTACCAGACAACCATTCGAAAAGATATTTGGTTTCTATAAATAAAAATAACGAACCTGCCTCATTTATTTTTACAAAATTTAGGTATAGTTTAAATTAATAACAATATTGAAAATATTACACCTTAATTACGAACTTTGTCGGCCACACTAGACGACATCTAGATCGATACCGGTCAGATATCGGTCAGGCAGTCATTCAATAAGTAATACTATATCCGAATATAAGAATAAGGGCTGAAATCTGTCGGCTCCTGTACAATGAAAACCCGATTATCCCTTCAATCCGTGGGATAATACTCAAAGACACCCTCCACGTTGAAGCACCGCACCGCTCCGCTCACACTGACGGCCGCTCGTGCCGCCGAGACCCTCTGTTAGGGACATTTGCTCAAATATTAAACTGGTAATATGTTCCAAGAGGGACTATTACATAACATATTTAAGACTGAATATTCCAAGTTATTTAATGAGTGGTAGTTATAGCACCATTGGTTTGGCACGATTGGTTTTAGAAACTGTTTGAAATTCTATACAACAAATCCATCCAGAAACAGTTGTTCAACGAAAGCTATGTCGTGTAATGATAGCGTCTTCATACGCTCCCTCGACGCTATTATTTTCATGGTTACTGTAGTTATAAAGTTTTACACTACACTCGTAACAACAGAGTGAAGAGTGTAGTCAAATATTAGTACATATCATTGTATATTACCTACTTTTGAACAGAACATTTTATTAAACCAGGAATGATAATATTACATCGCGACATTTTTATGTGAACACACCTCGTAAATAGTTGTAATATGATTATCAGAAAATTTACGATTACCCGAGTCAATAGACTCATCGGAAGATGTCTTCTCGTAAAGTGTAGCTCTCCCCCTCCCCGAACCTCTCTCGAGCTTGCTTCACACGAAAGGTGGAAAAAGATAAATGATTTCATGTCTTTTTGATGGAAATATTAGAAAAAAGCTTGTTACCTGCGTACCTTTTCCTTTGAAGCCGGTTTCCTTTTACTTTTCCTTTTTGTATTTATTAAGTGACAATACGAGCGGGGCGTTCTACCGAGCCTACTTGCATTTTCAATCACGGATATTTAGAAGTGCCTACATAGTGAACAGTGATTTAATATTGCTAGCTAAAAAGTCAAAGTTGTCCATACCTGCTCAAGGTTTATTTATCTTAATAGAAAGTCTGTAAATATGTCTACCATCTAAAATCTAAAGTGATGTGAAATTCCTTATTGTTAGTTTCCTTCATCCAGCTTGTTTTGGACGTCCTAAACCGGCCCCACTCGCTACTGACTGTAGAAGCGGATTGGATCGCATCGTTTTCAAAAGAACCGATGCGATGAGATGTGTCTCACAATAAAACGAGAATGTTCCCAGATTGGTACAAGCACCACTATGCATTCTATCGTACATAAGGAATACATCATGAAACGGGGGATTTCTTGGAATACGAGTTAACAAAACCGAAATTACCCATTATGTTTTACGATTCCTGATTCTGAATCGAGTTGTGGATAATGCTACACTTAGGATATGTGGATTATTCTAAATATATCCCACTAATATTATTATACTGATATTACTAGTATTGTTTCTTTTTAGTATATAATTATGTGGTGTAATACTATAAAAGAGTTTATGTCTCAATCGAATATTATTCAATCGAAAATTTGTGAGGATGGATGGATTTTTGTAACTATTTCACGCCAAAACTACTGAATCGATTGGGCTGAAATTATGTACGTAGATAGTTTAGACTCTGAAATAATACATTGCTTTTTATCTCGATATTCGTACGGGAACCACGACTACGCGGGTGAAGCCGCGAGGCACAGCTAGTATTTAATTTAATATAATTATAATTAAAATTTGATTCAAGACCACATAAGATCAGTTCAAAAGATCAAAAATATGGGGTAACCCCCGCCAGACATTATTCGGTATTTGATAATAATGATACAGATAAAACCGTACAGCTATGTTATAAAAATATTTGTGTATTCTTAACGTATGGTCATATTATTACAGGTACCTTTCAACTGCACATTCAATATAATGTCATGGAGCTGTCTATGTAAATCCATATATTATATTTCACGGAGGGCGCCAGAATCGCATACATCCGAAGTCCCACATTTTTACTGTAACATAAAATTTCATGAGCAATTCTGGCACCACCGTGTACATGGCGGGCGCGGTATAAAATGGAAGCCGCCAATATATCGCCGGGTCGAGTATAAACTGGCAAGTGTTATACTCGTACATCTGTCAAACTGTCACAGACGTCGAGCACTTATCCTTCTGGAGATAGCTTTATAATTTTCAACGGTTAGTGTCTTAAATTCGATTATGAATAACTACTTAGCTGTGCCCTGCGGTTCCACCCGCGGGTAGTGTTAACATGATAAAGTACCCTTTGCATTATTTCATGGTCTCAAGTCTAAACTATTTATATACGGAATTTCAGTCCAATTAGTTAAATAATTTTGTAGAGTAGGTAACAAACATCCACCCATCTATCGACACAAACTTTGAACTTTATAATACGAGTAGGATGTAAGAGATTTTCTAAACAAATTCAAAATTCATAATCAAAGAAATTATATTTAAATATGTTTTAGAAAGACAATACATTAATAATATCAGTAACTAGTAATGAATTTACCGTGCGTAAGAAGAATGAACAAGAAACTTGTAAGGTTTCATTTATTCAACTGCGAGTTTTACAATAATTCGTTTGGTTATAATATATTAGGTTGCTTGTAAGGTGCCGGTAGGTGGCTATACAGTAGTTTCCATGCATCTTTGTCCTCTGTGTATTGATTAGCTTTGTCGAGTAAATCTTAAATAAATAATTTCTTATATAACCCTAAACAACTTACAAAAGAAAGAATGGTGAATTTCGCAAAATAAATTTTTGACTTTCCATATTTTTCCGATAAGCTCCGATTAATTTCTTTCTGATAAATTCCTTTTCAAATCTATTTGGTATGGAATTCGATTTTTTTTTCGCATTTTTAAATAGTTTCTTCTGAAGTTGTTCAGTTTGATTGGTAGATACATAAGTATTTACACCATTTTGTAACACATTGTTAATGAACAAAATTTTATCAGGTTCGTGACTAACTGGAACATTAAAATATGCGCAACGCATCTCTACGACCGCGGCACCAAATTAAACATTTTGACTTCTTTGAACCCTCGAGAGCGACAATAATTCCAAACACGTGCCAAATATGACACCGAGAGGCAGTTGTTAGGCTTTTTTTTCTCAAAATTTTCTGTTTAATTTTTAACCTTTGTGTTATAGTCATAAGTTTTACTTTCCATTGTAAATGTTTTGAAAATTAACGCTGGCATATAGCAGCGGTGATAATTGAACCCAAAGACCTTAGACCGTATAAGGTCTTTGAATGAACCAGACAGTGATAGTAAGTAGATTATTTATTAGTCTCACCTGCTAACAGTGTCGCTATTGAAGAATTTGGCATTGTAGTTCTGTAAAATGTCGGTTGACAGACTGTAGTTCCAATTTGCTCACCTGAACAGTTTTGCTCACCTCTGTGCCGTAGTGGTTCGCAAACGCTACTGCCGATCATGAGATCCCGGGTTCGATCTCTAGGTAAAGCTCAAAGTGTTGGATTTATTCATTGAGGATTTTCGATGGCGAGATGGCAATAGGCTCGCTCTCAATTACACGGGATTAAAAAAGCATAACTGGCGCTTCTGCTATAGTTAAAACTTTGTTTTCCGCTAATTCCAAAAGTTGTTCGTTCGAGATCCGAGGCTGATAATTATCGTTACCCGCATTGCTCTCAATATTTGAAATATCACTCATCGATATAGATTTCCACATACTTAGATCCACAGTTTGTGTTATAGTTATCCCAAAAAATGCAATCAACAAAGTTTTCTAGGATCGTCACGTAATATCGCGAAAAATTATTTTTTTAGATCAAACGTCCCTTAACAACAACTCTTTAATAGGCACGTAATAAGTTTTCTAATAAGGATGGGACAAAGTGCTGACACTACGGACGGACACTAGTTATCGATTATTCGATTATCATTATTATTCCTATGTAAGAACCTTGTGGTGCCATCTAGTATCGTGCAGCTCATAGATCAAAATAGAAAATATATAATTATATATAAAAATATATCAGCACCATCTAGTGTCGAGTAGCTCAGGTAACTAAATATATAACATAAACTTGTCAAATGCGTAGTGGAACTCGCATGTGAAGGGCTCCTCACCACTCTCCACCGTATGTACTCGTATACCTGTAGAAATCACGACTCCTTATTTTTTTCAGTATAATTTATTTTTATAGCTATTATATTGTTACTTCCTGCAATTAACTTCGAGCAAAAACATGTTCCTTGTACTGTTCGGACTCTATTGTTCCTCATTTAGTCATCTGGCTTTCGCCCTTTGAAATCTTCACACATTTTCTGTCAAACTTTTTCTGTCCATTGGAGTGCCACCTGCCGATGAACTATTTGTCCCCAAATAAGGTAACTTAAAAGACAATATAAATGACTAGCTAACAAAAATTCAAAAAAACAAAGGCCGGCAGCACTAAGTCACTAAGTGTATATTATATTAATAATCTGCGGAAACGAATACGGCATACGGATTAAGGAAACACTGAAAGTATCTAAGAGCATCGATAATTCGATGTCGTTGCAGCTCAATTAAAGGGGCTACGATCAAGAGAAGCGAAAACAAAACCGCGTTTAAATTATTTGCAGAACGTTATCTATTATGCGAATTATGCATGTGCATGTTGGAAATAAATTACTTAAAATGTTGCATAAGGGTACCTATTTACGTCTTGCAAGAAAATATTGTCAGCGCGTTCTAATTTTTCCTGTAGCGCCATCTAGCGAGCATTTTTGGAACTAAAATATTCATAATAATAAACTTTTAAACTTTATTTTTCCACATGAGAGCTAAAATAATTGAAAACGCTGAAACATGTGTTTAATTATTTTCATTTTAGAATGTTTCTTTTAAATTTGAAATAAATCGGCTGAAATATGAAGTCTACTCTATACAATCTTTCAACCCCTATTTAATACACTTAGGGGTAAAATTTTGAAAAATCCTTTCTTATTACTTGTCTAGACTGTAAAAATAATCTATTGTCCAAATTTCATCATAATCAGTCCAGTAGTTTTGGCTTTGGGTTAATGAGTCGGTCAGTCAGTCAGTGAATCACTTTCTCTCTTTATATAATGGTATAGAAGTATAGATTATTAAATATATATTTAACTTTCCGAGCTTACTATGTACCTAAGTACTTTCTTTCATTATATTTATAAGTTTCCTTGAGAACCGAATGGAGTTTTTGAATGAGGCATGGATTTAGGAACATGTAACAGGATAAGACGTAAAACACAGACGACTGTGTTACAGAAAATAATTAATGTAATACTAAACAGATTATAAACTTTAATAACCAAACACTGCTTTCGACAGTTCATGACACAAACTTTGAAAACAATTCATTTGTAATGAATCTGTAATAACAGTGAATAGTAAAATATTGCTCAAACTTTATCATTTTCATTTCAATGAAAAATGTGAAGGCTTCCGGAGGCCGCGGGCAATATTTCAAATCTTTTGTATTTAATAAAGATTTAGAGTTTAAGACAGTTTAGATTTTCTTTTTCTCAATTTTATAAATCCGTAAGCCGTCTATTTACATAATTTTAAGAAAAACCTTTATTTCGGGCATAATGAAGAACATCGTTTAAGTTAATTGCGTCAAGGTCGAGACAGACGAGCGCTCGCCGGTCGGCGCTATACTGTTACAGCCTTCAACTGCAGGCGGCGAGCCTAATTCATACTTTGTTATACAAGGCGACGGACCGCTCTGTACTGTATACCACATAATATTTATTTAATCTGTAGGTCAGTTTAAAGCTACATGTAATTATTGTTAAAGCCCATGAGTGGAGCGGTGCGCGAGAGATGTCACACTCTCATCATCATCATACGTTCACGCCTTTTTCCCGAAGGGGTAGGCAGAGGTGTACCCAGGACTCAGTCCCATAGTAGATACGCCCACATTTCGCCAGTATGTTATTGGTCCCAGGTAATAGGGGGCGAGCCTATTGCCATATACCGGGCACAGTTCCAGACTCCAGGCAGTTATTGAGATAATTCCTTATGGAAAAATCCAATATTTAACACTTTGCCTGACCCGGGGATCGAACCCGGGACCTCTTGATTGGCAGTCGAGCATGCGCCCTCTACGCCACCGAGGCAGTCTCATCATAATAATTAATATCTAGATACGGGCACGCCGTAAGAGCAAAAACGTGAGGAATGTTATTTTATAATAATATTGTCATTAGAGTAGGATGATACTACTATGTTTTTATGCAAATACATATGTTTTTTCTGATTTCTCTAATGTGTTGTTGGGCCTTGACCAGGAATATAATTATAATTAATGAATAAGTATTATTATTATAGATAGGTTATGTGATGATATTTTTATTAATTCATTTATTTTATCCATGGCTAACTTTGTGTCTTTCGATTTGAATTTTAATGTAATCATAATAATTAAATGTTCAAAAGTAGGGATCTTTAATAGGTTATTTTAAATTCGTGTACTGGTCATTATTTAGAATGACTTGCAAGGTAGTAGTAGCACTAGTATATAATGTATAATATTTTATATTATATATTTTATATATACAAGTATATAATATTTTCTAAAACAATATTTTGTATCAATTTATTCATAAAACAAAACGGCTCACATCAATACCTTTATAACATTATGAATTCGTAACAGGGTAAGTTAAATGGTAGTTCTCGGATGTTTTCTGAAGTAGGACAAAAGGCCTGTGATAGTAGAGTAGAAGCGAGCTTTTAGCCGCTAGTGCCCTAAAGGTCACGGATTAGGAGCCGTTAGAGTTGACCTCATTGTCTCGCCTTGAACTGACCTCTGACTCTTGCTTTCACTGAGATCATTTACTCGCACCATGATGTTTTTGTTCTTGGTTAAAAATCTATTGAGATTTTAACTCTGTTGTATTCGATGTTATGTTGAATTATAAACAACTAATATGACATTATGACATATATTATGACATCAAAGACATCAAATTGTATTATCAAGGCAAAAATAATATTGTTCGAAGAAAACATTCCAGTAGATCCATGTAAACTCACAGATAGCCGACACACAAAGCTCGTAAAACCTTTATAAAATTTAACTATACCGAAATAGCAATGGCGAAATTACAGAATAATATTTTGATTCGAAGTAAACTTGGCATTTGCCGCCGTTTGATTATATTTTTCCAAACGGCAAATAAATCCTCTCAGCGGAATGTAAATTATGGAATCTCAATGAGAATGGTCGAGTCAATCTTCAGACTACCGACTACCGACGGGCAGCGCTGGGATCTTTGCTTTGGGGAAAAACAAACTCGGTGAGAGTGCTTGAGACGTCGCCTCTTACCCTCGCTCAGGGCTTTACACAATGGACATTTTAAGTCCAAGCTTAATAAACTTAAAAACTCGTTGCTCCTTTAAAACATCCTTCGAATATCAACAAATAATTGAACATTGCTACCGATTGACATGACGATCTTAAGAGGTAAAGTCACTTCATAGCAAATTGAAACAATCTTATGTATCAAATATTGATTAGTTCCACTTAAGTTGTCTAGATTTTCTAGTTATAAATGATTCGTAGTCTCTCAAAGCAAGTCAAATCTTAGACATAATGCACCACTTAACCGTATTTGTGAGAGAATATAATTCGCTTTCTAAGAGCAAGCAGTTCGATTGGATATTGTGACTGTATTGCAAAATTAAAGAAACGTATTTTATTCGATGACCCTTAATGTAATTGCACACTATTTATTTCTTTATTAGTAGAATCAAGTGTCCTTATTATTTAATTTACTATAAACTTTTTATTTATATCTCGTCAACATCTAATCACGCCAGTATATCCTGAAATTTTTCGATGTCCACTAGAAAAATAAAAAGGAAATAGTTACATAGTCTACTTTATGTCCAATATATCAGGATAGCCTCTGGACATCTATCTATCAGGATATTTGCCAGGAATACGAAACATCAATCTGGTAAATTGATCATAGGACTGTGAAGTTCCTCGTAGCTAGGATGTGTTGGTAATATCAATTATCATCATATTATAAAGTCCTAAATGAATCACTGTCTGTCATGCAACGCAGCGCCCAAACCACTGATCTGTAGAGATTTTAAACTTGGTTCTTTTTGTTGTCTGGACGTGTGCTAAGAAAGGATTTTAAAAATTCACATTCTAAGGTGCCCAAAAAAAGCGTCAAAGTTTTGGTATAGAACTCCCATGTTTCATAATTGAGAGCGGGCAAAGCCGCTGTTCTCACACTAGTATAAATATAAAGTGATAAATAAACGAATAAACAGAGAAGTTGATGTTAATGAGCAAGTTCGCTATAAAGGTCTCGCGCTAATTATCTTAAGAGCGCCTCTGTCTAGTGACCTACACTACAGAAATCACCTCGGACTATTCAACTAGATGTCGCAGTGCAAATATAATGTGAAAATTAATCAGTAGGTCAACCAAAATCACTTATTTGATATACCTATAATCAAAGCAAGCAACTAGTTCAAAAGGAAATCTGTAAATGTCATAATAACTAGTATATAATATATACGTTGTAGCGTTATATCTGCTACTACCCATAACAAAGGAGCGTGAATCAAATTATGTGATGAAAGTGGAAGAATCGAAAGTTGTGTGTCAGGATCGCAGCAAGCGGAGAGAAATAATCTCTGCCTACCGTAACGGGAGGCAAGGGGTGACTTGATATACGAGTATAATTTAAATATTAATTGTCTAACCTACAGGTAGTTATCCTACTGGTTCATTTAGACTGTATTATCGGAGTAATCGAGTTTGAAAAGCCATCGGTCCAGACGGTAGCTGTAATCGTGTTATACTTCCACCGAGGTGGTACGATTGATGTGTCTCCTTGTGTGTGTGAGGGTGTGGGGGTGTGTGTGTCATGTATGTCCGCTCTATTGTGTTTATAAATACATACATAGCCATACATCTGCATAGCCGCCTCGCGGCACCTTCAAAGAAAACGAATGTAACCAAACCAAATATTGTGAAACTATCTGTTGAAAAAAATTAAGCCCTACAAGTTTCTTGTGCGTTCTTCTTGTAGAAGTATCTTTCCGAACGCACGGTAGACTCAGTACTGTTAATCTTCATTGACGTGCAAAAGTGTCAGATTATGACCTATTTGAATAAATCTGTTTGAGTTTGAGTTTTTGAGTTTAAGTTTTAAACAGGTCTACGGGTTGGGTATTTAAGTGTCTACAAAAAGTCGTTTGTCGGGTGGATGCGCCCCCTTTAGTATTACCACTCCTTTCTGTAACACGTTGTGTAGTAGATAACATTATACAATATGTTTTATAAGTATTTGTTGAAATATTGAAATAAACAAGTTAGTAATCTTATAAAAAATATTAATGGTTTCATTGTATCAGATCAATCTGTCTACAGAAAAGAGTTAACATTTTAATGACTTAATTTAACCTAAACAAAAATAACCAAAAAACAACCAGGCAAGCTAAAAAATCGAACATAAGCAATTCTCTAAACAGAAGAAATAAATATAACACATCAAATATTATGTTCCCACCTCTATTTATATCACAAGGTTGACACGAGGAGAAGTTATGATTGAATCAGAGTCGGTTGACGCCACACTAATGTTCGTAAGTCGTTAAGTAATTGGATCTGTTTCCAAACTGATGGAATTCAATGTGTTAATGTAGGTATGTTTGCCCCCGACCTGACACTTTGCTGTGGCTACGAATTCTATACTTAATGTTATTCTGATTAAAATATAAACGAGCTAAAATTGAAAATAAATTTGGAAATAAAATAAAATTGTAAATGTCAATGTGTAGGTATAATTAATTGATTAATAAATAATAATAAAAAAATCAATTTCATTACATTTGGTTAGATAGATAGGTATAAAATTTTAATTAGGTAGGTAATGGGTGTTATTATAATACAGATTCGGTTGGATATATAACCCGCTGCACAAAATTCCTCCACAAAGGGGAAGTGTAGTTCTCAGTCAGAGATTGTCTTCAGGATGCTGTTACTACTGCCTCTCACCCGACTCATTAGAGACGTAGTTTTCTTGCGAATAACTGCATGAAAACCGTCTGTTCGCGCCTTAGTGAACATCTCCGAAGCACTACAATCTCAACAGCATCCTAAAAATATTATTATACTGGACACGCAGAGAATCCAACGATCTTTTGGAATATGCAAACCACAGGTTGCTCGTATTCAACCCCTGACAAAATGCCTTAAACAAGGTGATCTTGACCTGGTCCGTACAGCGAGCAAATCTGCGGGTCAGCATATTTCCTCTGACCGCCAGCGCTCTACGCTCCCTCTCATTGTCTTCATTGTCCTTTAGGTCGTCGGTGAGAAAATGTCCGAGGTATTTAGATTTAGCTACTTTTTTAATGTCCAATCCATTTAGGGAGAATCTAGGTATATGCTCTCGTTTCACGCCTGTGACCCCAAAGACCATGTATTCACACTTTTTAACATTATAAACAAGTCCATGTCCCGCTGCGTATGCCTCACAAACCCACAGCATATCACTCACTCCCTCCGCTGTTGGGCCCAGCAGCACCATGTCATCAGCGTAACCGATGTAATTAATATTAATAGCACCAACACTGCATCCAACACGCATGCTGCTAAGCTCAACTATGAGGTCGTTGATATACAAGTTGAAGAGCTTGGGAGACGTCAACCCACCCTGTCTCATCCCGCACTCCAACCTATACGCATCAGAGTAGCTATTTGACCATCTTACAACATTTGTTTGATTGGCATACCGGAACTTAAATAGCTTAAGAACGGATGTTCTTAAGCTATTGTACCAGAGGATTCTGGTACACCACACCTCTCCATCTTTCGCCACAGCACGTCATATACGACCAGGTCGAAAGCACGAGATAAGTCAAGGAAACAGCCGCATATAGGTGTTTTACGACCGGTGTAGTATTGGACGGTATGCTTGAGACTTAACATTGCGCTTTCAGTGGACAATCCGGACCGAAATCCGAACTGAGCGTCGTGTAAATCCAGGTGTTTTTGTAGGCAAGAATCAAGCAAACCATCCAACACCTTGGCTATAATCGTGGCCAGGGATATGGGACGGTAGTTCACCTTGCTGGATATGTCACCGGTCGAGTTCTTAACCGCGGCTCATTTGCTTTATCACCAGCTCTACTTGTTTCGCTGAGAATAGCATGGGCATCCCGCCCCCCTGACAACCTAAACCAGCATCGCTCACTCCTAGAGGGGGGCCAAGTGGTGACTGCACTCTAAACTGATTCCTAAACAAGTTTGCAATCTCCACCGGATCGCTTGTTCCACCTACATTAGTCGGTAGGCCAGGCTTCACATTAAGTTTTCCTGTCGATTTCCAAAGGATCTGAAATTATTAGAGGCTCTCTCCTTTGCTATGATGTCCATTTTAATTTGTTCTTGGTTTTCCTGGCACCATCTCAGTCGGCTTTTAAAAACTTTACGCGACTCATACATTAGATCATAGATAGTACCTGATCGCGGCCGATTATAAAAAACCCAGTTAGCAAAGTGAAACCTGGCCTCCTTTTGCGAGTCACGGACATGTTTATTCCACCCAATTACCTTCCTATTTCTTGCCGTTTTGTTTGTAATACAAGTATTTGTTTGTTAAGCCGCTTTAAACAAGCTACCCACAATTCTATCATATAAATTATCTATTATAAGCTTGTGTTCACCTAGTCCACATGAACCCTGAGCGCACTCAATGAACTCAGGGGGGAAATCAACCTCACGCAATTTATTATTACAAATATTACGGTACATATTTGTTTGTGAATCACTTCTTTCACCCCATACTACTGAGTTCCGAGCCCTCTCAACATTCATCGATCTAGGTCTTAACAGGTTTAAATTGCACTCTAAATATACAGGTAGGTGATCCGATGTATACACCTCTTTATCAATCTCAACCCCAATAACGGTATTGTACGCTGAAGAGGAGACTACTCAGTGATCTAGCCACCTAGTACTACCATGTGCTTCACTAATAAAAGTAAATTTATAAAAACAATTTGTGTATTATATTTAATAGCACAATACCACATTATTGCACCTATTTTTGCCAATGTAATCGCACCTTTGTTTTTGACCAAAGTGATTTCGTGTCAGCACCTTATTTTGTTATAAAGACAACAGATGTTTTATCAGAAATGGTAAACGATTTAATTATTTTTTTTCCAATTTTTAATGAAAATTCCTCAAAAATATCAAATTATTCTTAAGTGGGGTCACGAATTCCAAATTTTAATTGAAAACGGTTTAACTTTTAATGAAGGGAAGTAGAAAAAAAGTTGAAAATGATCGCCGGCGCTGCGTCGCCCGGGCAACTTCCCCTCTTGTCTTAATTAAACCCGAGCCTTCACTATTTCTTGTTCATTGTTGTTTGTTTATACATTTTTTGTTCACTTCGACCCAAGAGAGGCGCTCGCGGACCGGCTCCGCTCCGTTCTCCATTCACTCCACAATATACGAATTATTTATAATTAATGTTGGTATTCAAAACGTTTGCGATATTGATCATATTGAGTACATTTCTGTTCTAGTCTCTGGTGTCCCGTTTCTTTGCAATCGTCTTCGTTTTCAACCAACGTCGTATGTTTCGTAAAACATTGCTATAGATGTTTATTTTCTTGGCAAAGTTCATTTACTAAATATTAATAATGGAACACAGGTGTGTCCAAAACACAACTCAGTTGTTAAAACAAAGCAGATATGCCTATACTGTACGTCAGTGTGGGCGTACCTCAAAGTTTGTGTTACAGCTTGAGGTAAGCTTGCATTGAAAGTGTAGGTGAGATATAATTCTGAACAAACTTCAAAGAGAAATAAGAATCGCAAGCCGCCGCCGCCCCGCGCCGCTCTGCCGCTGCCGCTCGCTTCCATCTAATGCTGCTAAATGCATGAATTCAAAAACTTCACTAACTTTCATGAATATCCCTGTTCTTCATGTAAAATTGTTTGAGTTTTCCCAATTGGATTTGTACAAAATAAGATTTGTGCTCAAATTTTGTTTTTAAAAGCTTTTTGTCTAGAACTTTACCGTAATCCTTTGACGAGATAATCAGAGCTTCTCAAAAGGCAGGGTTTTAGGAACAAACGTCTCATCGTCTTCGCAAATACTCGTTCATGAAAATCACGTCTCCCTGTCGCGTTATTATGTAAATCCAGATAATGTCAGTTATATATTACACATAGTACATTAATAATAACAGTAAATAGGTATTTGACATACAAGCTGCAGTTACAAATTTCTTGAAAAAAATATGTGGATAAAAACATACATACGTTCACACCTTTTTCCCGAAGGGGTAGGCAGAGGTGTACCCAGGACTCAGTCCCATAGTGGATACACCCACATTTCGCCAGTATGTTATTGGTCCCATGAATAGGGGGCGAGCCTTTTGCCATCTACCGGGCACAGTTCAAGACTCCAGGCAGTTATTGAGATAATTCCTAATGGAAAAATCCAATATTTAACACATGGCCTGACCTGGGGATCGAACCCGGGACCTCTTGATTGGCAGTCGAGCATGCGCCCTCTACGCCACCGAGGCAGAGGCAGAAATATGTGGATAGATATGTAAAACTATATCTCACTATCTATTTAATATTATGTGTATGTATGAAGTCATAGAACTTCATAAAATAATAATAATAAAAGTGCATGTTGGACTTTAAAAAATGGTCTCCGTGCACGCCTATCAAAAGAATAAAGCCCGTATTTTCGAGCGACATAAATAAATGTTGACAATAATGACAATAATATAACAAATCTTAACTTTTCAATCTAGTCAAGATCGTATGAACAACGTTTGAAACAATGTACCGGCATTATAACTTTTGTTAACGTTCGGCAAATACCTGGTCCGTGTTATTGTTACAAGCTACTCTACTACCCACATTCTATACATTGTAAGGATCATAGACGATTTCTTTATTCACTATTGAACTATTTATTAATGGCTTGGTGACGTGGGATCACATGACCGGCAGTAGCACTTGGGATGGTCTCAACTTGGCCCCAACATGGTGTCACTAACAAAAATAATACCTAATAGCATTTCCCCTTTGCATGTTATTGTGCGGACGGGAGGGCGGTGCACTGTGCATGTTGTTATTGACACTAATAATGGAAACTAAAAACTAAATATTCTTGTTCCAGGAGTTTAAAATATAATGTATTGTTAATTGTTATAATAAGATAGGTTGCTGTTGTTGCTTTGATGAAACTCAGCTTTTCGTTTAGACATTTCGTTGTGTTGTCAGTGAGGTCGGTTAATTAGATCGCCGTGGAAACTGTCGGGACATCTCTCCCGCCCACATTACAATAACTTTAATATTGCAAAGTAAATCCTGATATTTAAATGAGTTTTGACTTTCAAACAATACCGAAGATTCTGCTCCGGACGGAATATTAAAGGAGCCTGTCCATTTGTTATAATTGCTGTAATTTTATCAGCCGAGTGTTCGATTCCTGAATTTAGTGGTTGCAACCCACTGGTTCATTTCATTACGGCCTCGTTAGCTCACACGGTAGTAGCTCTGCTTTCTGTGCCGCAGGCCCCGGGTTCGATCCCCGGCCAGGTCAAATATTTGTGTGCATGAACATGTCTGTTTGATCTGTGTCTGGGTGTTATAAGCTTATATAAGTATGTATATCAGTCCTCTGATTACCATAGTACAGGCTTCTAGCCTAGTTTGGGACCAGATGACCATGTGTGGAAGTTGTCCCATATTATATTATGTTATTATTATTATTATATATATTACATAAGCTTTCTATTCACGTCTCTAGAACTTTCTGATAAATCAAATTAATAATGAAAGGAGTGAGTGCGGAGATGACGGAGGACAGGCCGCTGTGCTGTGACCCCATATAGTGTGGGATAAGGACAGGAAGATGTATCAGATTGATTGATTGAAGATACCTTAATTTATATCTATAAATACATTTTACAAATGATTACAATTATGTTTCTCTTGTATTATTATTATTATTAATGTGCAATTGAATCTAGCAGTAATGAAACCACTCAACAGTGGTCACCAGTGACAAGGTGACGTGAGAGCTCTCAGGATTTGGCAGTTCATTTCTATCGGCCAGTGGGATGGGGTGCGATTATATTGTATGGCTTAAATTGTATGTATTTTTCCTACTGATTCTGCTCCTCACAAAGCAATTAGAAGTCTTGTGGTCACTATCACTGTCTATACTGACATCTGCTTTATGACGTTATTATTGATTTATACCATGTGTTATTTTCAGAAATAGGCAATGCCTAATTTAAATTTACATATATTTTAATCTCATTTTCTCGTCCAAAATTTACATTAAGAAAGAAAGAAAAGTTTGTTTATTACCCAACTTTAATAACAAATACGATATTACAATCTGCTAGAACCTATATTTAGACAGTGGTTGTGGTAATCGGCTTGTGCTCAGCATGTGCTGCGCTCGGCTAACCGTGCACAGCGCTGTTTTTCAGCACGTACCGTCTTATTATGTGGCATATAAAACAAATTAAAGTAGTGATTACCTTTTATATTGATCTACATACACATTTTGTTTTCTTTGCTTTCTTTCGAATTGTGTCCTTAACTTAACTCGATACTCAGCAAAACATCAATGAAATCGAAATGGCTTGCACAAAGGAAAAACATTTCTCCATTTTCCTGTAATCGAATGTTGCCACAATGTTTTGTCAGTAGGTAGGTACGCCAAGGTCAGGCTATAAATGTGCGATAACACCGGAGCAAGAACTAGTTCCGTTTTAATATTGTGTGATCCCGTGGGGCCTGCGGCCGCGGCCGGAAGCCGGGGGGTCACAATCACCCGGTGACAAGTGCGAAAGCAATTTCTATTCGGGGCCGTGAGAGCAGACTCGGCTCTAATCGACCTCATCGTCACATGTAATTGACTGACAGTACCTGAGCTCTCCTGGTAAGATGGTGGCTGATGTAGCGGTTGGATGAAGCTACTATTTTTTCGTATACATGATTAAGAAGGGTGTAATAAGTTATGATTCTGGTGTCAAACTCCTTTCGGACTCCAGCTATTGTTAGTTATGGGCCTACCTGTCATATTATTGTAACTTGAAGCTTTTCTGGACAAGTACTATTTTTGGTTTAGCACGTAGGCATCGTTCCCGTATGAATTTGGATAGAATTTAAGCGGGGTGGCAGAAAAAATCACCGAAATCGATCGAGCAGTTTAGGCGTGAAACTGTAACCCCACCGACAGATAAATTTACCTTCAAATTTATAAAATAAGTAGCCATGCTAATTTTTACCATAAACCTATGGTAAAAATTGGCATGGCGGTCTTGAACAAAAAATGTTTCTCCCATCCGAAAACGTTTTATTACACACCTAAGATACTGTTATTTCATTCTGTGAGTGGTGTGAGCTGTCATCAGTGTAGATGGCTGCCATACATCGCGGAGATGGAGGTCGCGTGATGGACGCCAGATCATATCGACACATTTATACACATCGCAGGTGATACCTATCTTTCATGTCCGATATAAAGACGCGCGGTGATGAGTGACATTATATTCATCCACTCGATCAACATGTCGTGTCATATTAGTTCTGTGTCACGGCGTGTCGCTGCAATCGACTGTAACTCGCAACTTCAGGTTAAACCTCTAGTAGTGTTCTATTTTATATACCCAGGGTCAGTAGAAGTAGATTTCTTATTTCGACAATCCCCACATTAAAGTATAGTGCGTGGCCTCTGAGGATAACCGCAATAGTGAGGTAAATATGAAGTATTATACTATTTATAGAGTTGGTAAAACTCGTGGCTAACATATTCCGTAACCATTCATCATACTGGTATTGTTGCTAGTCGTGAAATAAAGCCCTCCATATAAGATTTGTGTTCGTATTGTAGTGAAATCTCTGCGAATAACGAACGAGCACTTGTACGGAATACGGACTTATTTCTATCGGGGGATTCGCAAGATTTATTACGTTTGACCGAAAAAGCTAAATGTTTTTTCTGTAATTGCAAAGATATCTCATTTAACATTTCTTTCGGCCTCTCACGTTTGCATACCAACTGAACAGGTAATTTCGCTCACGTTGAATAGCAAAGTATATTTGTTATATAATTCAAAATAGACGTCGCAATATATATTTAATCAAAGTATTCAGCGGACGGCTCGGTTTTTCTGGCGCGACTTACATTACTTACATACTTAGTAATATCTCCAATGAGGCTACTGGATGGGGGAGCCCCTCATCCCAGCAGCGGCTTGTTGTTGTGCTGTTGATCATAATTACCTTTAGAAATCGATAATCTAGAAATATGTGAGTAATTGATTTAAAACGTAGGTACTTTTTTGTTAATATCAAAATAATGATTGTGCTTATCACTCTCCAAATCAATATATAGCCGCCCCCACCGAATAATATGGTTATCGAAAAAACCAAATTGTTCAGGAGAATTAAAAAACCGTTTTTTGGCAATAACTTCTTTGTTGGCTAACGTCACAGGATATATTTTATTCCAATAATGATATGTTTTCCAAAAAAATGCTCTGTTTACCTAATTGAAGTTATGAGGCAAACTCTACTTTACCGGATTTGAATTTGCAATTTTGAACGGTAAAGCAACAATACCATTTTATTCATCGGTTTTTCGTTAGTGACATAATCAGTAATATTAGATTGCGATCTTATTAACTACAAAAAAAGCCATGTAGACTGTATGGGTAATGCAATGTTGCCGTAGTATTCGATGCTTTAACAAACTATGGCGATTACAGTAAAATTAGTTAACGTTGATTTTCCATGGCATGTGGAGTGAGTTTGGCTAGTGTAAAAATCGATTACTGTAATAACAGTCTTATGCAAATGTTAGCAATATTTAATTAAAAATAAAGTTTTACATGGATTTAAAAGAGATTTATTATAAATCAAGAAAAACTTGCCTTTAAATTATACAAACTAACTAAAATATAGACATAATATAAAAAAAAAACATAATATAAAAAAATATAGACATAAAATATAGACAATTTTTCAATTTTTTATTCATATTTCAGACGTCGTCTGAATTATCATCAGGTTTGCTGTTCAGCGTTTGCACAGGTTACAAATTTAACAGACTCGTAAAAGCTATGGTAGTGCTTGGGTATCATCTGTATGAACTTGGCACCCGACATTGAAAAAAAAATTACTTTCTTTTTTTCCGAATGATTTCGATATGTAGTGAATTGTAGTGAAACTATTTTCGTAAGAAGTAATTCCAAAAAGAAAAAATAAATAAACATGTCCCCTAAAATGGGAAAACCAAAGTTTTAAAAAAAAAATAAAAAAGAAAATTAAGATAAATCTCCCCCGAACTTGGAAAAACCAAGTTATTCCAGCTATTTCTCATTAATAAACATTAGTAGTGAATTTTAGTGACAATTGTTTCGAAAGTAGTAAAAAGGAAACAAAATAAAAAATCATTTTCATTTTGAAGTCTTTTCTCAAAACAATTTTTATGATTTAAATTATTTTTGAAAGCAAACGAAAACAAATAAAGGTATACTCAATTGAAAAAGGTTCCTAGAGGTTTTCAGTTAAAGGTTTTTTTATTGTAGTAAGACACAGACATAGTTATAAGAAAATAAGTTATAAATATATTGTGAGAGTAAAGATGATTGATGGGTGTCGACAAAAAGCGGCAATATTAAATAAATCTCGCGAACCAGAATCAAATATATATTTAGTCATACCTGGTCGGGAATTTAATATATTCTTCTCCGCGGTGTCGATATTGTCACTGTATCTTTATACCGATGTTCGAGATCAACAGAAACAACATCGTCATCATGTTGAGAGGATAGACATAATAGGGATAGGTGCTCTCTCCGGACGTATTGAAAATATATAAATAGTTGAGTTTTATAGATAGGGTCGCGTTGCCGAAGGTACATGTTTAATGATAACAATATAACATAGCAGCACGCGTTTTGCCTAAAAGGATAAACAGAGGAGTATCTAGGACCTTAGCTACTTGATTTTGTAATCTCATGTAATAGGGGGCGAGCCCAATGCCATCCACCGGGCACAGGAAGTCATAAAGAAAATTCCTAATGGCAAATGAAAAAATATTTTTTCCTGACCTGGTAATTGAATCCCAGGACCACATGATCGGTGGTAGCGCTTGCGAAGCACTACGTCACTGAGGTACTCAACTTTAACGAGGATATTCACTTCAGTTATTTAATGGGATGCAGTTCCAGTAAAATACCAGAAGTAACAAAGCAGAACAAATAAGCTAGAATAATAATAGGTACACTACTAAACATTTTAAGTTAAAAACATTAGGTGTGCTATTTACTATTCAAACCAAGTCTTAAACGATCAATTATTTATAATCAATGTCGTTAAATTGTTGTTTCTCCCATGAAATTACTGAAATTGCTTTCTCCGGGAGACCAATTAACTTCTTCGTACAAAGTTTATTTGAAACAGAAATGTAGGCACGTTTCAAAAATGTTTACTTTCAATTACATTTCCATTTCGATTCCTTGAAGTGTCCTTGAAGTCCAAAATAAATATCTATGTATATAATATTATAATTGAAAGCCGTCAATAGCGAGCAAAAGCGGAAAACGTCGATATATTTCCATCTCCGTAAAGAATAACCTCAAATGGCTACATTTGCTGGTTTATAATAAACCCGAGGCATATTTATTAAGTTTCCATTTTGAGTGACGCTATCAAACATCAATATTACAGTACCAGACAGAGAATCAACTTGGAACGAAGCACTTGTTTACTCAGCTGTACATCCTTTGTTCATGATAATATAAATTATTTCACCTCTAACATTACTTACTTTACTAACGTTACTTGTTTCTGACATTCTAATATTTATTTATTTTCTTATATCAGTGTAAATAATCTTGCAGGTTAGGTGTTGCACCATGCAGACATGATAGTTATCAAAGAAATATAATTCTTATAACTTTGTTAAAGGACTACTTCCACACACGATCTTGAAGTCCTTAACTAGGCAGAGCCCGCACTATGTCCATAGAATCATCCATCAGAACACTCATATATACAGACTTATATACGTAAAATATAACACCTAGGTACAGATCAAACAGACATGATCATACTAATATGATATCTTTTATCTATACAAATTAATTTTTTCTTAGGCCTTGTTGCGTCCGAGGGCCAGCAGGAATTTGACAGGCTTTAAATCCGGAGGCCCTGGATCGAATCTCACCATGTGGACTTTTCGCCTGGGCGCTACCGTGTTTCGGATGGCACGTTAAACTGTAGGTCCCGGCTGTTTCCTATAAGATATGTAGGGGGCAGTCGTTAGGTTATGTAGGAGGCCTTGTGGGAATCTTGGCGACCTGAAACTTTGACTTTATGGGTTGTCCACATAATAACACATAATAACCCATATGAATTGACTCGAGCAGTGCAATTGGGGTAACCCGTTCTGTTAGAGTATAAATTCAAATTATTATTATTTAAGATGACAAATGTATTGAAAAATCATAATATTTTACTTTTATTGGACATAATAATTTGCAGTAGATTATTGCACCCTTGATCGAGTAACAATCAATATAATAATAACCATGTAATAAGTAGCCCGTGTACTGTTACAATGTTTACATTAGATCGGCGTGTCAATATCGCGCGATGAAATGCTCACAAAATATTTTCGTCATCATTTATCACAAATACACCCTCATCGGGCTCCGACGGTTTGACATCTGAAGTTCTGAAGCAAATCCCGTCGCTTTCTATTGAGAAAGGTAATTTTTTCTTCAGTGGAATATTAAAATCCATTGAAAATGTCGATCGTTGATATTTTCGTTCGTTTTGTTAGCGCCTTCATATAATTGGTATACGGACTCTATTTCATCCTTATCTACAAGGAGCTTTTGAAAATTGACGCTGTTTGTTTGCGTCTTAAGTACCTTCTAATAGATCATTGATTTAATTGCTTTTACATTCCTGAATTAGTTCTGTTGAGTGTTTATTTTGTCGGTAGGTAGGTACTGGTTTTTGTATATTAACATAACATAAACATAACATACATTCACGCCTTTTTCCCGAAGGGGTAGGCAGAGGTGTACCCAGGACTCAGTCCCACAGTAGATACACCCACATTTCGCCAGTATGTTATTGGTCCTATGTAATAGGTGGCGAGCCTTTTGCCATCTACCGGGCACAGTTCCAGACTCCAGGCAGTTATTGAGATAATTCCTAATGGAAAAATCCAATATTTAACACTGCCTGACCTGGGGATCGAACCCGGGACCTCTTGATTGGCTGTCGAGCATGCGCTCTCTACGCCATCTAGGCAGTCATAATTATCAGTAAATTAATTTAAGACTCATCTAAAAGTAGGTAATAAAAAAAGTTGTTACAAAACGGAAGAGACATAATCAAACTATCATTTCAATAAATTAAGCGTGGGAATTCTCAGATACTCGTTTTGTATTTGTCGGTATCTTAATTATTTTGCGTAGATAAATAAAACTCTACTTTATAAAGAGATTACATACATACATACAGTCACGCCTTGTTCCCGGTGGGGTAGGCAGAGACTATTTCCCTCCACTTGCTACGATCCTGACATACAACTTCCGCTTAGTTCACTTTCATGACATTTTTCATACATGCTCGTCGGTTGAAGGTACTTTTGACTTGGCCTTTCCTAAGAATAACGTCAACTTGTTCATGAAAAGTACGATTGTACATAAAAGGTATGCAACGTATTCACTTGATTTCTTGCCAAAATTCTACGTTCAATAGCACAGTCATAGTTTCCATCCCCATAAAGAGATTATTAATGAAATATAACAATTAAATGGTAGGTATTATTTAATAACATCATTTTCATAGTTTTTTTGTGAATTATCATAATAACTTTTACGAAATAACAGAGCAGGAGACCCATTATATCGATACGAGTATAACATATTTCAAAATAACGTGGAATAACTCGTAGCATTTAAATAACCTGAACTTTCCTATCAAAGGCCTGTATTTACGAAGTTTATAAAGTTTCTGAATCGAATCGTGCCATTTCGCAGCCAAAACAGCTCCGTTTTTATTTCCGAGTCTCATTAAGTCTAGCCGACGTGTATGAATATTTTCCTTCCACTCCCACCCTCCGCCGGCTCGCCTCGCCTCGCCTCGCGAGCTAATTTATTCTCGTCATAATTATTAACGCGCGTTAGCTGCACATAATGGACTCACGGAGGTCTGGAATGCCGAGATTCTTGACGAAATTTATTAAGCTTTACGCTTAATGCCCCCGATGAATGAAGAATCACATTGATGCTTTCTTGTTGCCTCTTTACTACTATATATACTAGACTATTTCTACAATATTGTAAATAGAGAAACTTTGTTTTCTTGTTTTATGTTTTTGTTTGTTTGTAACGAATAGGCTCCGGAACCGTTTATCCCCCGTGACTCAACTGTTTAGCATTACCAGAAAATCACGGACAGTATATCCATTTATTAAGGTTTTGACTGTAACAGAAATAGATATTAATTTGCGTGTGCTGCGTGAACCATTAAGATTATAAAATACAATGTATTACCACGAATTTACTCCTGCTAAAAATGTTATCTATACCTATGCTTTCTGCTACCCGTGCGAAGCCGGGGCCGACCAATAGTAAGGTATAAAGATGTAATATATTATGTAGTTTGTAACGAAGTATGTAACTCCTAAATACTTGAGCCTTTAAACCAACTCAGAAGCAGATCAAACACTATTCTGGTGATATTTCCAGGAGATCTGATCTTATAATTATTACACATTGATCAAAGATAGCTTAAAGTGGTATAAACCGATATTAGAGGGTGAAGAAACCGAGTGCAATAGTTCAGGCTCAAATGAAACGAAGGAGAGTAAATCAAGAGCTAAAAACCCGTTTCATTTATATCGCTGCACTAAAGAAGCTTTTAGTATATCTCTGGTGAGATAGCCTGCGGTACATTTCTAGGTAAATGCATAGAATCGGTGCGCGCTGCGGCCGTCCTCGCTTTAATGGCTCACTCTGCGACATTTGGGATATAGATACATTTTGTAAACCGACTAAAGACGTGGAAATACGACCAGCTTTTTGTTGACATAGGGGCTATATTTAAGAAGCTTTGAAACCTGATGAGATTGATTTGAAATTAGGTACTTAATCTTGGATTTAAAAACACGATAAAGATTATTATATTTACGCTAAAACAGAGTTAAAAAGAATCTTTATGAACAAAAGTACAAAAATTAATCTAGTTTTAAAGCCGTCTTTCCATAACCTTTGTCTTCAACTTTTGCTTTGCGAACCTTTTTCAGTTCCTTTATTTATGTATACAACTTTCTTAGGAGCAAAACCGGAGTAACTAGTGACTTGTTCTAGATTTACTTTTTATAGCACGAATATTAAACCGCTTCGCTACTCTCTGTTTTATATTTCTAGAAATAAAAAATGGGACGCCTATAAGATGGCGGTAAGCCTTAATGGATTTCACTTCCAAATTGCAAAATCCAATTTGATTTTATACCAAAAATGAAAAAGAAATTATTTTTATAGATCCCCGCAGTGACCTTTTATTAAATGCTCGCCAGAACGTTTTCAAATATTTAGACGAGATGTGTGACACACGCCACGCCGCTCGCCGCGCCACCTGACGACCATTTCTCTAAAGATCCCAATTTGACGGCCCTCCGCCTTCTGCCGTCCGTCGTCTCTCGTCTCTCCTAAACCTAGCCTAATATTACATATTATAATGTTATAAAGATTGAACGTTTTGCGCACAGACTTATCTTAGGAACTTATATTACAAGTACCTTTATTGAAAAAAGACTAAACAATAGAGCTACCTACTTACTACCTACCCTAACTAAATACACTATACCATAGAACGCTTCGAAAATCCACAGGCCGACATGCCAGCCTATAGAAAATCCAAGTGCTCTAAACCACTGTATTACAATGTTATGAGAATATTATCAAGGTCTTTTCATTCGTGCACAGATGTACATACGTTATGGGTTATTAATTTCTACAAGATCCAATCGTCTTCATGTCGCTATATCACGGCCTAATAATATCCGTACATAGGCGACGTAGGCGTACCTACACCTACACGACTACATTATTTTTTATGATAGTGAGTAACAAGACGAGCGGCACTGCGCTGCGCCTGTCACACTGAGATATTAGTAGTTGAAACTCGTCATGCCCATTTTGCTGGTAACATTGCACTTCAGACCGGACAATAATGTTTGCACATTACTGCTTGCCGGATGTATAACTGGCAAAGGTGTGGTACCCCAGGCGGTCCCCTGATAAAGAGGCCTACCATTACAACATTATTACACATATTATTAATTACATTATTACATTTTTAATAAAAATAATTACTTCTCCCCTTTATAAATAGTTTATAGCGTTTTATGGAGGAGGCCTATGTTGTACTCGGCTGATGATAATGATGATGAATTACTTATTTGATAATGTAATAAAAAATATTATAATAATATTAATGTAATATTTAATGTAATACTTATGTAGGGAATATTAATAATAAATCATGTATGTATATAATATTATACTCGTAGGTACCACATGTCAATGAAACCAAAAGTATATTGTTAGTATCGCGAGAGGGTATTTTCTCCTTGCGGTATCTAGATACACACGATACGATACTGGCATCCTTGTGCCGCGTCCTGAGACCTACCAATATGTAATAAAAGTGTCTCACGCGACATGGAGCTCACACGAAAAATTACATTGATCATAATTCGTTTTTCTCGCAAAAACACGTTCCTATCTGACATCAAAGGAGCAAAGTTCTCGAATATTATCTTGCTCATGCGTTACCCTAAAACACGGAATTATTCCAGATTTCTACAGACATCGCCGAGATGAAGTGCCACTGTGACCTACTTCCACGTGAATCATATTATTATAGAGTTTTAGGTAACTCTAAATTAAAATCAACCAGAAAGTTGAATATTAAAGTTGAGTAGAATATAATATTTATTTATTTATTATATGGTTCTCCAACGATTTCTACATTGTTTCATGCTTAAAATAACATTTTCAAACTTAATGCAATCGTACAATCTTTATAGACGAACACCTCATGCTTAATTATAGAATATTATGAAATATATAACAGAAAATAATTTTTATTATCTAATAGACTATTTTTTATTATAATAAAATATTGTTTAATATAATATGTCAAACGTTTGATAAGTTCTCGACATTTTGGCCTTTAAATACAACATAAAAGAAATCTTGAGCTTTATTACGGAATTTATTCAGTGTATCGTTAAAAACATCGCAAACCTGACCAGAATCATAATTTGTGAGTTTGCATAGTCTAGGAAAAACTGAATCACCACCAAATTTTGTACGACGAAGTGGTTTTACGAACAACCTTAGAGAGATAGAACTGCGAGGATATTTTCGTGGCACTATAAAATTAAAACGCTGTTAAATCTCGTGGCAATCCAAGTGGTTCCTGAGGATCTTATAGGAGAAAACCACATCTAACACATCTCTACGGCTTGATAAAGAGGGCATTTGGAAATATTTAAGTCGTTTATCATAAGATTTAATTTTGTTATATATTATACCAGTGCTGTAAGCCAAATGCCAGAGAAATCGTTTTTGAACTCGCTCCAATCTAAGCATATGTGTCGCGAAATGAGGCCTCCAGATTGAACTGCAATACTCCACATTGAATTGCTTCTGACTGAACTATTATAGAGGAGCTATTTCGTTTCGTTCGTTTCGTATCAATTTTTCTGAAAACTTTAGCGTTTCTTATGACAAAACCGAGCATTCGAGATGATTTTTTAATAATATGATCCAGATGAGGTACAAAAGTCAGTTTGCTGTCTAAAATAACGCCAAGGTCTCTGATTTGGGTTACTTCTCTTACTGGGTTGTTACTTATAAAATATTCAGATCGTATTATTTTATGATTTCGAGTGAATTTAATATGTGAGCATTTATCATAGTTAAGTTGCATACAGTTCTGTGTGCACCGGTCAGTCAGTGTATTAATATCTTTTTGAAGTACTCTTTTTGTAGAACCCATAATGCATTAGTTTCCTAATAAGCACTGTATGAGAGACTTTGTCAAAAGCTTTACTAAAGTCTGTGTATATGACATCAACCTGCTTACGCGCATCCATTGCTTCAATTACGGCCTAAGTAAAAATTGCTAGATTTGTTTGGGTAGATCTGCCACCGATATATCCGTGTTGGTGGATAGACAGCATGCTTCTAACATACGCTTGAATATGTGGGCATATAAGAGATTCGAAAACTTTCGAAAATGTGGGCAATATTGATATGGGTCTGTATTTTTTGACATTATTTTCATCTTCGCTCTTAAAAATAGGCACAACCTTTGCTGTTTTCCATTGAATGGGGAATAAGCTTGAAGCAAGAGATGCGTTAAAGATGTTACCAAAAGGGCCAGATAAACTTCTGGCACCAGTTTTTATGAAATGAGGATGTATTTCATGTGCACCCATACCCTTTGTTATGTTGCTCTAAGCTTTTTTCAAACATCATCATTCTCAAAACGAAGAGCACCAAAACATTGGCTATCAGGAGGATTTGGGAATGATTCTACTACAGGTGCTGTATTCTGGTCACTGTACACCGATAGAAACTGTTCCGCAAATAAATTGGATATGCCAACACCAGTATTCGATTGAGCCACACCGTTCGTCATCTCTGCTGGAAAAGTACTAGCTGCTGAGCGCTTCGAATTAACGAACGACCAAAAATATTTGGAGTTGCCCTTAATTTTGAACTCAATATGTTCTACGTATGAATTGTAACAATCTAACGTCAGCTTGTCACATCCTTTTCTTAATATTTTAAGCTCAATTTCATCGCGCGGGTTATGGTGAATGTTATAGCGACGTCGAATACGTTCCTTGTCCTTAAGGCGGTTTACTAGATTCTTACTGAACCACGGAGGTTTATGCGAATTTTTTATCTTTGATAAGGGTACAAATTTTCAATAGTTTATCTTAAAACTTCGTAAAAAACGGCAAGCGTTTCATTTACATCTCTACATTCCGAGAACAATCTGATCAAGTCAATATTATTTAAGTATTTAATAATTGAGTCATAATCCGCCTTAAAGAAATTGTACCGCAGACTAAACGGGTTCTTGCTTAATTTGTTTCGTTGGTCAAAATTAACATTCTTCACTAGAGGGGGATGATATTGGTCAACTTTACATAGAGCATCCATTGACTTCGGCACCGTACAATTAGAACAGTCCGTATACAAAAGGCCGAGAACTTTACCTTTTACATTTGTTTCATGATAACATTGCCTAAAGTTATTATGGTTAGCGAAATCAACAAGTGCAGCTCTCAATGATGGTAAAGAAATAGAGCTACTTGCGTTGGCTGCCAGACCCCAATCTATACAACTAAGGTTAAAATCTCCGAGTATAAAGGTATATCCAATATCGTTTTTCTCAAATATAGAGTTACAATTAGTTACGAAATCGTCCTGTAATTTGCTATCAACGGGTGGAGTCAGGTAAACCACACACAAAGCAATTCTTTCAATCTTTTTATTTATTTCTATATCAACAACAATCCATAAATCTTCTATCTTACTTTCCCAGTGTTTCATTCGTTTAGATTTTATATTTTTCGAGACAGCTACTACAACACCGCCTCCGTCCTTGTTGTGTCTGATTTTGAAGTTTCTCTATCACGTCTATAAATTATGTAGCGATTATCAAATAGTTCATTATCAAAAACATTGGAATTTAGCCAGGATTCGGTCAAAACAACTATATCATAAGGACAATAAGACATGTTACGAAAGAAATCATGTGTTTTAGTTTTTAGGCCTCTACAATTTTGGTAGTAAATTTTCATAGTGTTAATATTCACTATAAAAATGTTAATCTTATAAACACTTCATGCTCATAGTACCTACAAATAAACTTAGAATAATTAATTTATCAAGAGTCGCTGTAGACTGAATGACTATAAAGTGGGACTCTTCATTCTTCCTAACAAGGATTTTTCCATCGCGTACCCAGACAAACTTGTTTCCCAGTTCCTTTGCCCTCCTTGTAGCGGCATGTCAAGCTTTATTGGTTTTGACAGCCACGTTGGTGCAGACGGTAGTAACTCTGCTTTCTGTGCCGCAGGCCCCGGGTTCGATCCCCGGCCAGGTCAAACATTTGTGTGCATGAACATGTCTGTTTGATCTGTGTCTGGGTGTTATAATCGTATTTAAGTATGTATATCAGTCATCTGGTTACCATAGTACAGGCTTCTAGCCTAGTTTGGGACCACGTGACCGTGTGTGGAAGTTGTCCCATATTATTATTATTATTATTATTATGTCGCTCGAAAACACGGGATACACCCGGTCTTTTGAAAGGCGTGCACGGAGACCATTTTTTTTTAAGTCCAACGTGCAGAGGCCCCTTTGAGCTTTTAATCTAAAGGTAATGTATAGCACCTATCGGGGTCTATCTCTGAAACCATCTACAGTCTTTTTTTTTTAAGATGAGCTCAAAGACAGCCTCCGCTAGGTACAAAGACTATTGTGAATGGATGGAAACTACTTGATTTGGCTATAGGTGTGATTTCTAGATGGATGGTAACCGGTCTATTGCTAGAGACTCCGGCACCTGCCACTTCCGTCTCATGGTGAAATATGACGGCAGGCGATGACTCTCGTCTCACTAAACGGACCCCCCATAAAGGCCGCCCACCACATGGGAATAAGGGCGACGAGAGGGGCAACGTCGGTGTGAGCGGCTAAGGGTAGGAGAGGTGTCCCTGGACTTTAAACGGCGATCACTTGCGTTACCCTAAGGTCGCATCACGCTCGCCCACTCGCCACTTATGCTTCACATCCTCCCTCGAGCACGAGGCTCTCGCGACTCCACTCTGGCCGGCCAATGAAGGCAAGACAGAGGTGGGGGACTGTTCCTCGTCAGTGTTCACTCCGGCCGGCCGGAGTTATTATTATTATTATTAGCAGCAGATAAATGCTCCATTACGTAAATGGGTCTTCGCTCACCACTCATGCCTATATGGGATGAATTTAACTTGTTGTCAGGTTTCGATCTATTGAATTTAGCCGTAGATGCCAGAAAACTATCTTTTGATTTACATGAGTCAAAATGTACAATTATTGAACGCGGTCGTTTGCTTGAGCGGTCAATTTTGGCAATACGCGTGCATCGCTCTATGTTTGACTCCGTAATTTCGCAGCCTATTGCTTCGCTAATCAAAGCTACAATGGCTACTAGGTTCTCGTTTTTCGTTTCCGGCACGCATTGAATTTCGACATTGCGAAGACGCACTTGTTGCTCTAGCTGATTCATCCTATATTCAAATTAACTCATTGATGCTTCTAATTCAGTGTTATTTTGTTTTATTGCAGCGACGGCTTCGCTATTGCATTTACATTCATGTTTGATGTCTTCATACTGAGAGTTCACAAAATTCATTGATTGTTTAATTTCATCCTTCATTCCTTTAATTTCGGACGTGCTCTGCGTCATCATATTAATCATAAGCTCAGAAATTAATTCGGCTCTATCTTTATTATTTCCTTAAATATAGTACGCAATTCATCACGAGTTAGTGGAGCTTCCGACGACTGCGGTGATACATCTGGAGACATCGAGGGTGCTGCTCTTTTCTTCGATAATATTGCAATCGTTCCTACAACATCTAGTTTTCTTGAGAGTCTAGTTTAATGGCGTACGGGTTTGCCATGGGCATGAGCAGTAAGAAAATGTTATAATGTGATATTTTTCAAAAAAGAGCTATTTCAGACAAAGTTAACTAGCAAGCAATTGAAATATTATTGTATATTGAGGGATTCCGGATAATCCTTAGTGAAAGCGTCTCCATCAGAGTGAAGAGGAGGGTGCCGGCGCGAGCGGAGCCGAGTGTCCATGGAGGGCTCGAGCGCACCTCGTTAGCTACTACTCCTAATCGTCCGTTAAATTAAATCACCAGAAAGGTTCTCGAGATTTTTCAAGCGGCCATTGGTGATTTATGTGTGGCAGAGGACAGCCGCTAAACTTGTTTGTTGTTCGCCTCGCACAGGCTCAGATAAATCACGGATTTGCCGAAGGATTACTGACACTACACTTATATAGGGATGAATGGGATAAGCCATTTACTTTGGAAGTGCGCCCTTGGGGACTTTTATGGGAAATTCGATATTTCAAATATTGACATTCGATCGATATATATACCTAATACCTATATATCTTAGTTCAAGCAACACGCGACTTTTATGCCTTTTATGCTGTCTCTGTACATTCACTAACGCCCACAACTTCTAATAGGTTTTATTTCTTGTTTTTTTATTCAATATAAATACTTATGTTAGTTACTGTGGTGAGTAAGGAATTTCTCACCGCGTTTGTCATGGCAGACAATTATTTCAAATTGGATTTACTAGCCCTATGCGTTCGGGCCATCATAGCATTGTTCTTGAGAACGGTTGGAGGCCTCCAACCGTCCACCTACGTGGATGGCCATCCACCTACATAAAATAGCGGCGGTCTAATATAACACTATGGCTGTGGCTAGATGTCGTTTCACTTACATGTGGAGGAACATGGAGTCTTATGAAAATTCTACACAAACACTAACGTGATAGATAACCCTGGTGGGGCAAATTCCACTCGGCTTTTCGCGCGCCCCACTAAATCAATGTAGTGGGTCATATTCAGCTACAAAATATATACCTATCCACTTTGCCCCCCCCCCCCCCCCCCCCCAGTGGGTGAGTCAAAGTGGAACAATCCCTATAATATCATACATTAACATAATATGGGCTGGACCTACCATAGCAATGACAGCTTTTTGCGAGTAATTTGGAACCATACCTAAAATAGCGCAAGCCTTCGATGAGAGCGATGCCGCTGTCCGCCGCTGTCCACTGCCCATTACCTACAGATACATTATATAATCTACTCGTGTATCGTAATCGAGCCACTTCTCCACACATTTTGAAGGTAAGCACGTACATTGAAGCTGTGATAAAAACTTTCTTTGGGAACTCATCCGCGAGCCATTACGGCACGATACAGTAATCCGAGCATTACCGTATCTATGGCTCCGTGGTGGTGGTGTTATATTTTGTTTATAGAATAATCAATAATCCAGTTGTGTCTTCATACCTGTGCTTGCCATAACAATATAGAAACATTACTAGACAGGGTGATTATTGTAAGCACCACACCCTAGGTATAGTCATAATGTAATCTGGTAAGCGGCCAACAGTGAGCGATAGATTCAAAAACGACATAATCCCGCTCCATCCAGTCAAATGTTTATAAAAGGCGATGAAAGGAAGGAGCCGCTTCCGAGGATCGTTACCGAATCCCTTCCAAACTGAAACTTTTATACGGTAATAGATTAATATGCAAATGGCGCGGCTTGAATCTCGGACTTCTGCCCGACGGCGGAAGATCCCGCTCGCTTTCATTACGAGTTTCACTGAATTTTTGATGGAAATGTACGAAATCATGATAATATGACAGAAAAATGGACTTTCTCTGAAGTCTCTAACTCATCAGTTTTTTTTTGTGAAATAAATCAACCTCTAATTTAAGTATGATATCATTGTGCGGAGGATTTATTTTATAGGCGAAGATAACTTATGCAAGTATGTATGATATTAAACTCAAGATATCTGTTTATACATTAATTAATAATGCTGTTTCAAGCGGACCAATAGTAACACTCGAATAAAATTAATTTAATTAGGAAAATGTGGAGGCATCGGGTGACCAGAATGCTGGCCTGTATTTTGCCCAGAGGTTAAGCATCTGCATCCAATGGGGCAATGCCGCCAGCATTCTGGCCACCTACCATTTAAGTTAATGAGTAAGATGGTATATATAAAATGTAAATAGTGTTTTGTGTGTTTATTTTTTATGTTTCTTTGGATAAATTTGTATAGCATTAGGAAAATAATGTTATATTGTTGGAAACAATTTTTAGTGGAATTGTTAATGAAGGCGAGTTCCACAATGTGTCGGTATCATGGTGTTCCTTGGTGGATGATTCTCGTTCCACAGTTTCACTCTCTATTCATCATTGCCGGTTTTGTTTTACAAATCACTTTTGTTCTTGATTGATTGTTGATGCCCACTCGGTGTAATTGAAATTGTTGCGGATCCGTGTTGTAAATATACCTATTGTTAGAGGATGCTTGTTAATAAACTCTCCCTTTTCAATCGTTTGTTTCACTACGATCGTGTCGATTGGAATAATGGATTGATTTTTAATTTGATTTCTGGTTATACTGTTAATTTTAATTTACTTTTATAATATTATACCCAATCATCGTCGAGCAACAGTTGTAGACATCTTGTTTTTCAATCATTCTTAGTTTTTTTTGTAATATTTTTTAACTTGTTCTTAATGCTGCAATTTTATACATACCTTAAGTCAATTAAATTAATTGTGTATAATTTTGTTATTTAGTCCACTTAAGAAATAAAACAATGTATTTCCCATAATATTTGGAATTTCATATGTTAGCATAGGTAATTTAAAAAAAAAATTATAAAATATATTTAAGCAATTAATTGACCATACAAGTGTATGGTAATAAAGATGGAAAAACAAATTAATTAAATTAGTCGAAATCGTGGCTACCCGTTACGTGAGTCTCCAGGATTGTAGCTCTAAGAAACGAACCCAATTCTGTTTGATGATCCGCAACATTTCAGATTAATTAACTGAAACAGTAGAATGAACAGCAAACTTTTGGCGTCATTCATCTTCCTCCGAGAAACAATTAAAATTTCATACACATCGCATGAAAAATGCCCCATACATCACCGTGAGCCGGAATACTGAACGACTCTCGTCCGCGAACATAATAAAAATTAATTGGAACTCCATAATGGCGGCAATGGACCGAGCAAATTGAATGCCCGGAGCTTGGAATAAAAGGTAAACACGGGAGATTTATGATAGTTGCCATTTTTGCTGGTAAATCGTGTTGTTTGCAGTTAGAGGAACTATTATAATTAATTATTGTTCGTTATACCCTGCTCGCCTTCATTCTATGATGGAGAAGAAGAGAAGATTTGTATTGACCCTCGGGCCCTATTGGTATCTTTGAAATATACTTTCTGGACGATTTTTAAGTTCAAGTTTTAAGATTCTCATATAAATGGCAATTGTCGTAATGGGCATAAATGTCTTTAAACTGATCTCCGGACTACGTCTAATGTGAGCGAATGAATAAAACATTATGTGGTTGTTACGACATCCCTCGTCTCTCGTCCGAGCTGAGTGCTACGAGACTACCACTCTATTATACTTTGCTTTAATACCTTTATATATTATAATAGATTTTATAGATTAGAGTAAGAAGAACTTCTTACTATAATTTTGCATAAAAGAATTGAAGATGTACGTGCGTATCAATGCTGTCCTCATTCAGCGTTGTCACTCTGGATGTAAATAGCTCAGTAGGTAGGTACGAAGCTTTTTAAATTCAATGTAAAAAAAGTAAAGTTTTCAATAAAAAATAGCGATTAATCCGCCAGAAGCAGCAAACATTCCCGTCCCACACTCACACAGAATGGAACAAAACGTCGCAGCGTCGCGTCCGCACCACATTTGTTCACAAGTGAAACACAGTATATTGCGGCTATTGTTCTGTGTTGTGGCCTCGATCGTGAATGTTCGCCCCATCGCATCGCATCGCATCGCGAGTAAAATGGCTTTCCGAGCCGCCCTCGGGAATTTTCCGCTCTCGTGACCTGCGGACGGTGCCGCGCCCTCAAGCGATGTGAGCTTAGGGCTTAGGTTATAAACTACTTTCTAGTGTACTTTGTAGTTTATGTTTTTATTTTGAACGTATTGAATTTTTAAACCTTTTAATGTATTAATATTTCCTTTGTTATATATTTTTCGAGTGGTCTATTTCACCACCAACACGTTAGTATTACATTACATTATAATATGTACCACTATATACGAGTACCTACAGGGTGTAAATAATACAGCAGCATGTAGAGAAGGTGAACCCTCGTTATTGGAGTTATAACTCGGTACACCAACACAATATGTATAGGTAGATGGTTGTTTCAAGATGATTACAGATTGTAAGCAAACTCTCTGGTGCGGTGTTATAATGTAGTGTATTGTTATGAGTCGCGTTAGGCGCAGGCGACGCGGCGAGGCAGAGCTGTAATGGGCTCACTTATTACGCTCCATGTTGCAGATTAAATTATAGTTGGTAGGCAATCGTTTTATTACTGCTGTAACAGCTTGTTTCTGAACCTGTATTCTGTTCATCCTAAACTGTTTACTGTTGCTGTTTACTATCAAGTTATGTGTTATGTACCAGCATCCACGCGAGCGCTGCGTTTGCAGGATATTGCGAAAATGTTTCGCTCCTGAATAGAATTCCAACTTGTTACTGGAAAAGTTTGTCAGCGTTTTTTTTGTATTTTCTGAAAGCTCTTCCCTCGAGACTTCCTAATTTGAAGTTTGAAGTGGATAATTATGAAAATCAAAGCCAGTGTCTGTATGATCTTTCAATATCATGCAAGTCTAATCAAAATATTACTTCTAGATTCTTACTCATTATAATCAAACATAATATAATTGGGTGGCCTGGCCTCAACAACGAGGAAACAAAAGCGGGTATTATCGAGTATCGAGGAGAAGGTATACGAGCAATCAACTGACCCAACTTCCATATCGGACTACGAACCAACCAACCGGAATAAACTGTTTAGCAGATTCCGGAATAGCAACCATGATACGAAAATATGTGGACTCACGTCAGATCTTTGATTTCAGAGTTTGTTAAACAGTTTCCTCAAAACATAAATATTTATCATAAATCAGTACAACAGCTCTCTATCTACGCTCTTGATAAAACTTAATGGAATCAGTACAACAGCTCTCTATCTACGCTCTTGATAAAACTTAATGGAATCAGTACAACAGCTCTCTATCTACGCTCTTGATAAAACTTAATGGAATCAGTACAACAGCTCTCTATCTACGCTCTTGATAAAACTTAATGGATGCGTGAATTCCGAAAAAAAAAATACTCTACGATGCTTAAATAGTAATTTCATGAAGAAAGTTTATTATTTTAAATGTTTCTAAGAAACTCTGTTATTTGTACCTAATTGAAGCAGCTATCTATAGCTATTGTAGGGTTGATGTTATTTTGTGACGCGCATGCTACGGATTCTGTGAACGTTTTGGTGGTTTTATGGAAAGTATTAATGGCAACGTGTGATTTCACGGAGATCTATGGCATGTGCGAGGGCGCGATGGCAACACAGGGAGGTGGATGCCAGCGCGACAGATGATTGTAGAGCGAGATTGAAGATGGTGGCCTTGAAATAAATCATGTAAAATATGCTGAAGTGTTCGAGTATTATTTAATGGAAAAGGCACGTTTACACTATATACCTCGTTACCAATTATGTTGCCAACAGTATTTATTATTCTACGAACGTTCCAAGTTAAGTCGCTTGCTTTCGACATCAGAAAACACGCTTACAGAATATGCTTACAATGTAATAGGTTTTCTTATCAGAGCTCAACAATTGACTCACATTTTAAAGAAATAGGGAAAACCAGCTATTGTGCGAACACAACATCTTGGACCACAATAATAACATGGCCGTATAGAAGGGCCGCGCGTAGCTGCCGTCGCTGCTGCATGCAACTGCATGGAGTCGAGCTGAAATAACTCAGTGCCGTATCAAACAAGCTTGAGGGTTTGTAGTTACTACAATGGAGTTCCGAAAAGTAACGCCTCTTTCGCCAAATTCAAGCAATTGTGAGGGTTAATTAACGACACTATTTAATAATATTATATTATCACCGCCATCGGTACACTTATCTTAATAATAAACAAGGAGAACGATAATAATTTGCATAAAAATCGTTACAAGGTGTTAATTTTAAATTGCTGAACTTTTCCATGAAACAAGCGAGGCTTTTCATTCTCCGCACAAAGGGTCTACAGAAAACACGGCACATTATTGATGGACATTATCAATATCGGGTTAGGTACAATAAAAGGTTACATTCAGCGGCTGGAGGCACTCGGTTGAATCCGTAATGGGCTGTGGGCTCGTTATGCGTCCAACGACAGCGGCCAAATTGGTCCTTTTTGTACCTCGAGGTAGTAGGATCTCGGGGTCTCGGGGGTCCGGGAGTCTGGGGGCTCCGGGGGCTGCGCTTGACGTTTGTCTTTGTCATTGGATTGGATTACCTACGTCATTGTGCATTTTTTGTGGGAGACACACAAGGATCCCGTTCTGTGGTAACTAATATTTACAAGTGCATTCACTTTGTATTTTGTATACCAGTTTTTTAGTAATCTTTATCAATATCCTGTTTACTTGTTTTATTCACATCAGTACATTTTGTTACGCGGTACGAGTAGATACATCGACTAGTTTCTAGGAAATCCTTTTTGTGTATGTTTAACAAACATAAAAGCATTTTATTTAACATCTATATTATTGGTACCTATTCGAATTTCACGAAAACATTTAGACCACACTTTTATACCTCTGTTCGTTTTTCAGCGCTAACATTTTATCGTTGAAATAAATTCGTCTAGTAGAAATAAAGGCGGTTAAGTGTGTCACTCACCATTACAGATATAAGTTCCATAAATCAGTCCTCTCGGGGCGCTCGAGCTCGCTCCTAACCTCCTAACGCAATACTCATGTCTTTACCAACCGTTTTTATCAAAGTTTTATACCTTGGGTGGAATCTTTCCGTGAGATTGGATGGAGGACAAAAGGTTGACCTCACCTGCGCCTCATAACTATCAGACGGCTCAACTCACTCGGCATTTCAATGAAACCTCGCCACATATTATGACAAAGTAATCTCAAAGCTTCGCCGATATTACGACCCGGCTATGGGGCGTATGCAAATAATGATATCGACCGGATTTTATGATAGAAGCATTCAGATAGGTCAGTGACTTCTATTTATAATATAGCACGCATTAATATTGAGTAAAATGGCTAGTGAACTTTGTGAATGTCTAAGAATAGGCAGCAAACTTGTGCCAGACTACCCAGTTTGGCGCCAATTAACGAGTTCAAGCTGAATAAATATCTTTTCAACTGCAAATCGCCTCGAGTACCTATATCCCTTAGCTGCCATTTCACTAACAAACCTAATTCGTAACGTTAAAATATATTGAGCTGTGCGGAACTAAACGGAGTGAAGTACTTTTATATGGTTACTAATTATATGTAACGCTGTGTACATCATATATATTTGTAGTTGCTAGTTAGTGATTATTTCTTGTGCTTATTATAAATTTTATAATCGTCATTTATTTCATCCAGAACTCTTCAGAACTAACTTGGTTGTACTAAGTCGTCGTCATCCAAATTACATGGTATATTTTTAAATAAACAGTTATAAAATAAACTAAAGGAAAACTTGAACTCAGCTTCTACTCGCTATCTATCATATTCTCTTCTTGTGTTTTCGAAAAGAGCGTCAATGAAAAGGCTCCAGTTATCTTCCAATTATATTTTACCTATAATAAAAGCATTGATTGGCGAGCTCGATTGAACCGTGCAATGCGGTGCGGTGCGGTGAGATTTCTTTAGGCCAATGTCTCACTAACAATGGTAATTCGCAGCTCGACTCGACAATACGCCACACGTCACGTCCGCACTCCGCACATACAGCAGATAACGCCAAAAAAACGCTATTAATTTTTAGTATTTCTTTTAGCTCTACCTTTCAACCTTTCAGCTTTCAATCTACTTAGGTTGAAAGCTAAGAGCGCTTATTAAATATTATGAGTTAATATGATTTTGATTTATTTTATTTTGGGTTATGTAAATCCCAATATAATGAAGAATGTGATAAATCATATTCTTCATAATATAGGGGTATTCCCTTTTAAGGGAAGAAACGAGTCGTATTTCAAAATAGTAGCAAGTGAAGAGTAATAATGTGGCATACATTACCCTAACAAGTGAAGGCGAGACGTTATGTAATGTATAATACAACTCAAAAAATATCTGGTATAATACATACCTTGTATCTAAAGTCCGTCAAAATTTAATCTTTAATTAAAGAATATTATAAGTCAGAGCTTCTGTGAATGTTGGAAACTACTCGGCTGATTCATTTCATTTTCATTTCATTTATTTATTTATTCAATAACAATCTGCAATTGTGTTTGAAATTAAAAAAAACCTACTTAGTTAACCATAAAATTTAGTGACCTTTGGGGCTTGCAGTCAAAGCCTAGACATACGTGTGTATTACAGATGACCAAAAAGCGGTATTTTTTTATTCTCAAAAAAGTTGACGATAATGTTGTGTGATATGCGTTCGTTTGGTCGAATATGGTATTTATCAAGAAGGGCTATAAATAATATGTGGGCCGGTTGTGGAACTCAGTATAAAGTGTAAGGTCAGCAGAATTATTTATTATGACAATATTGTACAGTGCCTCTTTAAAAAGACATACTTAAATGAAAAATATTGTATGCGTTAAGTGGCAAACAAGCAGACGGTGTGCCTAATGGGTCGCGGTTACCGCAGCCTATAATACCTACATCACGGGGTATTGCCAACATGTTGCCGGGAGGTGCTGCGGTGCCAATGATACGACGGAAACGGAGAAACTTTTGATTTAATCTTTCTGGAGTTTGATTATATGGGTTCTGTAAACGCAGCCGCTGCGGGCTGCGAGCTGCGGGCTCGACCCGACCCACCTTATCGACGGAAAATGAACACGCTCCGCTTCTAAACTTTACTGCTAATATTTCATAACGAACCTCTTCGCGGTTTCATTCCCGATCTATATATCATCAGGCTATTTATTCGTTTTAATTTTATGTGAGATAATGTGTAGTTTATATTTAGATGACAATAACTATTTAGTTTCCAATATAATATTTTAAATGTTATTTTTAAGTACATATCACAACATACCACAACCGAATAATTAGGTATTAAAATATAAACGTTCTGATTATAATCGGGTACTATTTCTTAACAAACTACATAGTACCAATTTCCGTAGATAATGCTCGTTATAACAAGCTGAGAGCCAATCAATTGTCCGGCGCTCCATTCCATTGTGCGGACTACATAGCCGCTAATGTTCAATTTGTATTCAATATCGCGGCGAATACCAACCAGTATATACTCACCGGAACCAAACCGAACTCTATGAAGGAATGGCACCGAATTTCCAATGGTCAATATTGAACGAATATTTCCATTTTATAACTCATGAATATTGATTGTAGACGTTTGATTCATTAATGTTTTTTTGACATTTATTACCTAACTCATCTTTGGAACAGGAATCTTTGAATAACTATATTATGAGCAACTATTGAAAGAGTAGTGTCTGGCTATCATAATATAATCTACTTATATATGCTCGTCTGTCTGTATCTATCTATCTATCTATATATAATAATATATAATCTTTACTTCTATACTAATATTATAAAGAGAGAAACTTTGTTTTTTTTTGTTTGTAACAAATAGGCTCCGAAACTACGGGACCAATTTTAAAAATTCTTTTACTTATGGATAGCTTAATTCAGTGTGAGTGACATAGGCTATATGAGATTTAGAAAAATATTAGGGATCCATAAGAAAACTGCAATATTGTGAATCAAGATGTCACTTAATATAATTACAATATTCACTAATTTGCGTGCGCTGTGAAATCCATTGATGGTAGAATAAAATAATGTACTAAGGGTTTGTAGTACTTATCAATATCTACAAAATAGTCTACGGAAATTTTATCCATCTATTTTGGTTTAGTCACAATAATCGAAACAGACATTAAATGCATACGCTGTGAACTTGGTGGTAGAATAAAGTAATGTAGTAGGGATTTGTAGTAATAATCAATACCTACAAAACAGTATACATAGATTAAATCCATCTTTTTTGATTTAGTTAGATTTAGTTTTTATTTTTCATACAGTGTGAAAACTATTGGTGGTAGATGAAAGTAATGTACTAGGGGTTTGTAGTATTTACCAATATCTACAAAATAGTCCACGGACATTATATCCATCTATTTTGGTTTAGTCACAATAATCGAAGCAGTAATTATTTTTCATGGAGTGTGAAAACTATTGGTGGTAGATTGAAGTAATGTACTAGGGGTTTGTAGTAATTATCAATACCTACAAAACAGTATACATAGATTATATCCATCTTTTTTGGTTTAGTCACAATAATCGAAGCAGTGATTATTTTTCATGCGGTGTGAAAAGTATTGGTGGTAGAATAAAGTTCTGTACTAGGAGTTTGTAGTATTTACCAATATCTACAAAATAGTGAACGGACATTATATCCATCTATTTCGGTTTAGTCACAATAATCGAAAGTCATTATATGCATGCGCTGTGAAAAGTATTGGTGGTAGAATAAAGTAATGTACTAGGGGTTTGTAGTACTTATCAATATCTACAAAATAGTCCACGGACATTATATTCATCTATTTTGGTTTAGTCACAATAATCGAAGAAGTCATTATTTTTATGCGGTATGAAAACTATTGGTGGTAGAAATAATGTACTAGGGGTTTGTTGTACTTATATCTTCAAAATAGCCCACGATAAATTATTATTTATACATGTCATGTGTTAAGGTTTGGTCATTGTAACAGAAATAGTCATTTATTTGCGTGCGCTGCGTAAACCATTAGGGTTATATCTATCAAAATACAATGTATCACGAATTTACTCCTGTTAAACGTTCACTATACCTACTTCTGCTACCCGTGTGAAGCCGGGGCGGGCCGCTAGTAATACATAAAATGGGACAACTTCCACACACGGTCACCTGCTCCTAAACTAGGCAGAGCCTGTACTATGGTAACCATATGACTGATATATATACTTATATACGCCTATAATGCCCAGACACAGATCAAACAGACATGCTCAAGGAAACAAATGTTTGACCTGGCCGGGGATCGAACCCGGGACCTGCGGCTCAGAAGGCAGGGCTGAGCCAACTGGCCACTCAATAAAAGAGAAATAAATATAAATAAAAAGAGAGAAAGTGATTCACAGACAGACTCAACAACGCAGAGCCAAAAATACTGGACCGATGATGATAAAATTTTGACAGTAGATTATTTTTATAGCCTAGACAAGTCATCATCATCATCTCAGCCGTTGGTAATCCACTATTGAACATAGGCCTCCCTAAAAGGGGGGTTTTGCCAATACTCGACACGCTTGGCGGGCGGGTTGTCGAGCGCGGTTCGATGGTTTGCAGCGGACGCTGCTATCCGTTCTCTGGATCTGTTAACTCTTAGCCGGCTCTTACGGCAACCACGCGTAGAGAGAGTGGAGCTATTCTAAAGCCGGTAACTCCACGGCGACAAGTAATAACCAACCCTTAGGCAGTGAATTATAATCTATATGGACTGCCACAATAGATCAGCAATGGTCGAAGCGGCCTCAGGTCCATATGGATGATATAAATAAATAATAAATAAATAATAACCAACCTGTAAGAAAACTGCAATGTTTTTAACATTACAGTTTTCTTAGATATCAAATAATTGCCAAAAAAATCATTAATTTCCGTGCGCTGTAAAAACTATTGATGGTAGAATAACATAATGTACTAGGGGCTTGTAGTAAGTACACATTATATCAATTTAAGATAAAAAAGTCTGCAGACATATATTTTGGCTATTTTGGCCATCTATTTTGGCTTAATCATAATTATTGAAACAGTCATTAATGCATGAGCTATGAAAACTATAATTGGTAATAGAACAAAGTTATGTGCTAGGGGTTTGTAGTAATTAACAATATCTACACAATAGTCCGCGGACAATATTATATCCATATCTATTCAGGTTTGGTCACTGTTACAGAAATGGTCATTAATTAACGTGCGTTGCGTACCTTTCGGATTATATCTAAAATGAGAAATTCCTCTTCCCCCCGGACCTCGTTGGCGAGTTGACGTGCCTAAATAATTTGTCAAATTAAAACATAAAAATTCAAAAAGTTTAAATTTAATAACGAAGTTAAAAATAGGAGAGCATATCAACCGAAGAGGTTGTGCATCGCTAGCCATTCATATTACCGCTGTGACGCATCCACTCCCACCTTGGAGCAACTGCAAGTAAGCCCCACCATATTACTACGATCATAGTTACGACTGCGCTACTACACAGCACACAGCGACAGCTGCGTGTGTGGGCTCAAGTGTCACGCACCCATGCTGCAACAAGTCGATGACGCATTATACGCACAGAGGCGGTCTCTATTACACTCGCACTGGCCTTTCGCTATACGTTGCTTGCTCACTCTACAGGACATTGACAATAATTCTTAGCTTCACTACTTCCCTGGTACTTGCAAGTACGAGTGGCTCGCTGCATCTTGTACCTACCGGCCTGCTAGCTTACCGGCGTAGCGCTTTCGGCTTAATTTATTCGCTACCATCTTTGCGTTGTTCATTTTGACGCTTGACGTAACAAATGCCTCTTAAGCGTACTCCACCAACATCGCCTATGCAGAGCACTTTCTCTACGCCATTGCAGCACTATCTCTCTGACTCTAATGTATCGGATTTAAGACAGAAAGAGGCCGAATTAGGAACATCGTCCTCTCTCACTAAGATCACCTCCCGAAATGTTAAACGGAAACGTGAGGGCGCTGGCTTTCCTCTACAATCTGGTGAAAACAACAGTGACACTAATTATAATATCGGCAAGGCTGATTTAATGTCTGTGTTAACTGCTTTACAACAGCAACAAGACATTAAACTTGACGCTATATTAAACACCGTCTCTGACCTTAGAGCATCATTTGAGTCCATGTCGACAAAGTATGGAGACGCACTGAAGAGAATAGAGTATCTTGAAAATGAAAAAAAGAGTGACAAGGAGAAAATACAACATCTAGAAAATAAGCTAGAAATTTTTGAGCGTTACACAAAGAGTACCAGTGTAGAAATAAGAAATGTCCCACAACAACTACTAGAGACGAAGGAAGAACTTAGTAAAATTGCGTACAGCACAGCTAAAGTATTAAAGATATCGTTGCAGAGCTGGGAAATTAAAAACATCTTTCGTGTCAACAACAAATCAGCTGCAAAACCAATAATTGTTGACTTTGCAACAGTATTAGCAAGAGACAATTTCTTGAAAACATTTAAAAATTATAATAAAGAGCATAAACAAGACAAGTTCAGTACCTCAGATCTAAAAATTGACGGACCAAAAAAGCTCATTTATATATCAGAAAATCTGACTCAAAAAGAACGGAACTTATATTACTTGGCTAGAGAGTTCGCCAAGACTAACGACTATAATTTTTGCTGGACATCATTTGGAAGAATATTCTTGCGCAAGGGAGAGGGGTGTCCGCAAATACGAATAACAAGTGAAGGTGATCTGGAGAAATTGTCCGATAATATTAAATAATTCCCAGGTAACTAACATAACAGTGAGCTCCGAAATTAGTTATTAAATAACTAGATATTAATAGTATTGTAATAATATAGTATGGTAATAGTGTTAGTATAATATTAGAAATAAGTTTATTAGTGATAAGCGTGTCTGTACTACAATATAAGAACATTATGTATGTCTTTCTATGTCTAAAATAAGCTAGATTATAAGATATAAGATAGATATAAAGTATATTGGTTGCACTACCCACCTTGTTCCTGTTTAGCTATAGCTGAAAATAGTACTTAATAGATAATATACACCATATTATATTATTATTCGGAAAGAGCTTGGTGGTAAGCCAATACAGAATATTAATCACTTTACCTAACTCCTTATTTAAATATATTTATATATTCAAAAATGACTGACTTAATACACAACAATGTACTAGATGATCTAGATAACGAATATTCCATACAATGCAGTTTTCTTGATGATAACTCTATATGTACAAAAACTTTACAATACAAAAACAAGCACAATAAACTTAACATTCTAACACTAAACATAAGAAGCATACACAAAAACATGGACGTATTCCTAGCTTTCCTAAGCAACTTCGATATCCCTATTGATATTATAGTTTTAACTGAATGCTGGACAGGTAAATATGATCCTCCACCAATCTATAACTATAACATGTTCCAAACTGAAAATAAACTAAACCAGAATGATGGAGTCGTCACCTATGTGCACAAACAACTCAGGGTTAAATCTGAGGAACCACCAATGGCCGAGGGTAACTGTCTTGTTTTAGATATAAATGAAACATACACTTTAATATGTTCATATCGCCCTCCATCGTATGCAAGTCCACTAAATTATCTAAATTCACTAGATAAAATCCTATGTAACCTTAAACATAAGAAAAACATTATTTTAACAGGTGATATTAATATCAACATCTTATCAAGCACTAGTCTTTCTGGTCATTCCACGGATTACCTAAACCTAATGGCCACACATGGCCTTCTACAAGGGGTTGACCTACCTACCAGAGTTGCTACGTGTCTAGATCATTTTATGGTTAAACTGACTACATCGTGTCAAACACTTGTATTTAGTGAGATAACTGACCATTCACCTATACTTATTAGTATTGATTCAATACTCAAACGCAGGCCTGACAAAGGTAATAAAGCTAAAACATCTATTAACATTGATGCTATTAGAGAAACACTTGCTCACAAAACTTGGACTGAATACCATGCTGTACAACATGTAAATGAAGCAGCAACCAAACTAGTATCTATAGTACAGGAGACAATAAAAGACCATACAACACAAAAAAAAGTGTCCAACAAATTAAGACCAATTAAACCGTGGATTACAAGAAGTGTTGTCAAATGTATACGTCGAAGAAATTTGTTGCAAAAACAACATAAAATGAGTCCTACTGATGTGTTAAAAAGAAATAAATATATACAATACCGAAAAATTTGTACTCGACTAGTCAAATCTCTTAAAAATAATTATGTATTATAAATCTCAGCTTGAATTGTCCCGTGGTAAAATGAAAGATACTTGGAAAATTGTTAAAGAACTCTGTAATATAAAACAAAACAAGGATACAATAAATGAGTCCCTTTTGGGGATCAAAGATTCACCATTGGAATCACTAAACGAAGTAAATAACTTCTTCACAACTGTTGGAAAAGTTTTAGCTGATAAAATACTTAACAAACTAAATGGATCGGACAAAAATATGGCCTTAGCAATTAAACCACAAGCAAATTCACCTAAAAACTCTTTTGGCCTATTTCTAACTGATGCGAAAGAAGTAGCAGGGATCATAACTGGTCTGAGAGTTCATAGTGCCCCCGGATGGGACAAAATTACTTCATCTATATTAAAAACATGTTCCTGCATACTAGCGGAACCTATTGCTCACCTATGTAATCTGAGCTTCACACATGGTATATTCCCCTCGATCCTCAAAAGAGCAAACGTTTGCCCCATATTTAAGGCTGGCGATAAAGGAGTACCATCTAACTACCGTCCAATATCTCTCTTGCCAACGCTCTCCAAAGTTATGGAGAAAATAGTGAATAAACGGCTGATGTCATTTTTGGAAAAGAACTGCCTCCTATCAGACTATCAGTACGGTTTTCGAGCCCGAAAATCTACTGATGATGCCGTCCTTAGACTGACATCACTTGTTACGAAGTATTTGGATAAAGGCGAGAAATGTGTCGGCGTATTTTTGGATCTGCAAAAAGCGTTTGACACAGTGTCTATTCCAATACTGCTTGCACGTTTGGAGGGTGCTGGTGTGAGAGGAGTTGTTTACGATTGGTTTGTTGACTATCTTACTGATAGACAGCAACAAGTAGCTGTCGATAAATACAAAAGTGACTGGGCAACCTGCAATTACGGAGTCCCACAGGGAAGTACGCTTGGACCTACTCTGTTTCTGTTGTATATTAATGCTCTATGCAAGCTCCACATTACTGGTGCTGATATAATTATGTTTGCGGATGATACTGCTTTACTATTTCATAGTACTACGTGGGAAAATACTCGACAACTAGCAGAGGCAGGAATGGCAAAAGTAATATCATGGCTGGAGGATAATCTGCTATCACTTAATATTAGCAAGACTAAGTACATGTGCTTCAGGAAAACAGAAAAATCCAGACCTCCTATCCAATTTAGAATCCCTGCACACACTTTCCCCTGTAATCGATCCATTAAGAACCAAGAGAGCAGCTGTCAGTGCGACGCCTTGTTATGTGTAAATACTATAAAATATCTTGGTGTTACCCTTGACAACAAAATGTCATGGGTTCCACACATTGGAACTGTCTCAAAAAGGATACGCAGATTGATACATGTTTTTAAGACACTTCGAACTGTTGCAGATGAAAAACTGTTGCTGCAAACTTACAAAGCTCTTGCCGAATGCATAATAAGCTACTGTGTGACGTCATGGGGCGGTGCCGCTAAGACACACCTCATTGAAGTGGAACGTGCCCAACGTGCACTAATCAAGGTGATATTGGGCCTACCTTTTAGGCACTCCACCACAGATATTTATAAAAAATTCAAAGTCCTTACAGTGAGGAAATTATTTATCCTCCAATGTATAAAGAGATACCACAAAGAAATTGTGCCAACATTATCTATTTCAAATAAGAGACGAGATACTTGCCTCGTTCCTAGATGTCAGAGTGCAGTGGCTAAAAGGAACTATGAACGCATGGCACCTATGCTCTATAATAAACTCCTTGCCAGCTATTCTCGTAACATCAAAACGGCAAGTCTCCACAAAATAAAAAATCATACTATAGAATGGCTACAGAAATATGACTACGATAGCACTGAAAATCTTTTGACCATTATTTAGTAATATAATACGTATATACGTCCCAAAATCATAAATGATGTTATATTATAGACTTACAATAAAATATATACTTACATACATAATATTTATTATTCTTACATTATTATTCTTATTTAAAATTCTTATTCTAATTAATTAAGTGTTAAGGTCCAAACATACATACATACATACACCCACACACACACATACCCCCACACCCCCACGCCCACACCATATACACACGCCTCATATCATATTATACATACATAATTCTTTTTAATCTAAGCTAAGTTAATTATATTCTAAACATAAGTTCTATACTACTAATAACATAGATATTTTTATTTACCGTTACTCTAATCATGTCAAAATAATTATAATATTTATTATAAAATCACATATGAACTTATTAGTATCTAATTATTTAGAGCATATTGTATCTATTCGAGATTTTATGTACTGACTGCGTCAATACTTATATCGCTGATTCTCTCATATACTCACACATGCAAGATAAGTACCTGACTACTGTTTGAGTTCCCTACCAACAACACACACTACAACATGCAATGCATAGTTCATGCTCACATTGACACTGCCATTATTAGATATTATAGATTATAGTCACTAGTCATCAGTCATCAGTCGCCTTCGTATGCGCGGACGTGCTGCATGTACGTTCGGAGGATTATGGCGGTTGCGATCGCGCTTATAAGAATACCTACCTAATAATGACTAAAATCCTGATAATCGATGAAAGGAAAATAATAATATTGTAAGACATTATAATTAAAAACTAATTAATAATAAACTTACGACATAGAATAAATAATAGTATTAACTTAGGTACTCACGATTAGGATAGTAGGTACTTATGATCACGAAGTATCTGATAGTCTGATTGTTTCTAATAATAATACTCGTAATGTAAAACCTACTGTTAGTAAACACATTTTGTCGGCTAACTAAGTTAGGTTAGCTAATTAAGTTGACAATATACTTATTTTTTTTACGTATATACTCGTAGATGCTGAATACGGATATTAGTAGTACCCGTGGGTAGCCTTACGCTACCTAACCTACCTACCCTACAATGATGGCGCTTATGCATTTAATGTTTATATATATATATATTTTTTTTTCTTTCTTTGTTTACTTATCTTTAACAATATCGTAATATTAGTTTATATGGTAATCTAGGTACTCATATTTACCTATAAGTGCATAATATATTGTAAAAGTACATTAAATATAGATATACCTACCTAATCTACATGGGGAAGACACTAACCCTTTGCAACACAGTTATGTAAACTACAGCAAAGGGTTAGGGCTGCCACAAATCATTGTAACACCTAGTACTTGAACAAATAAAGAATTTTTGAATTTTTGAATTTTGAATTTGAAAATGATTCCTCTTAAAACGTTCTCTATACCTATGCTTTCTGCTACTCGTACAAATCCGGGACGGGCCACTAGTTATTTCATAATATTACTTATTTATTATTTATTGATTTAGAATAGTGCACAGTCTGCAAATTAAATGAATGTTTCAAATCATAAAGCAAGTGCACTTCTTTGACTGTATCAAATGAAATCGTAGGAAGTATGTCTCAGCAATCCTCGAGCGTGCAGGCAATTTGGTTCGACGTCCATTATAAAACAAAGCAGAAAGAGGCTCATTCAGTGAAGCACTCGCGATCCAGCTTTAAGAAGGATTAGTATTTTTATCCGCTACTAAGTTCAAGGAAATATTTTCTAAGAAAACTCTGGGGATTACCCAAATCTTTTTTAAAAGTTCGAACAAAGAACAATTCGAGTTTATAATTTTTTCACAGATTTATTTTGTGTAAATCATTGTCCTAGATATTATATCTTTACTTAGGGCCTCTTTCACCATCCACGTGTTGATTGACTACTCGCCGATTAGTGCTACTCGGCAAGTTGAAGTCCCAAGTAACTTTTGACAGTTTCACAAAAAAGGCCAGTTTATGTACCGATTTGCATAACGCGGACATTATGAAATTAGCACTGCGCTTTACTCGCCACTTTAATAGACGAATAGCTTTCTCGGCACTTTACTCGAGGATGGTGCAAGAGGCCCTTACTATTATATTAAAATATTATAACTAAATTGCTTCCCGCCATATATACTCTTAGATCTGTTATATACGCACAGAATCCAATGTGGTTTTCAAATAGACAGAGTGACCGAGGGTTTATTTAGTCTGCAAACTTTATAGTTATACCGAAAGCTAGTATTACCATTACATAGAAGTAGAGCGTAGGTATACTGTTTGTTATTTTACAAGAGCTATAACTATAACAATTAACCGACTACGTAAAGAGATTCAATAGGGACCACCTCTAAAGCTCTCCCAAAGATCTGAATTTTTTTTATGTTAGTGCACGTGACAAGACGAGCAAATGAGGTGCCTGATGGTAAGCATCATGATATTGCCCATAACAGACACAGTGTGTAACCAACTTTATTTAATTCATATTAAAATTGTAAATAAAATATAAGGACCTAATAAATTATTTCAACTTCAAATAAAATCACGTATTATTTTAAAAATAGATCCATTTCAAAACAATTAGTGACCACTTAGAAACTATTGAGTTGCCACATGTGGAACTCATAAATAACATAAAATATTGGACCTCTCGACATTTTAACTGAGTTCTGAGATTCTGAGAACGATATAATATACCTTCATAAGTGCACACTTGAATGTTAGGGTCCGTATACACGAACGAAATGTGTCTAAAATAATAAGATATATCTTATATTATTATCTTATTCAATGTTATTTATATGAGTTTCTATTATTTTACAATAATAATTTATAGGAGGCGTGTTTGAGCATTAAGAAAATATTATGATGTAATATTGTACCTATATAATATTAACTGCTACATATAAACTGCTATGTGAAATTATCAACATAATATAATCCCAATGTAGGTATTATTATATTACTTAAATAACTATTAGTATTGTAAAATTAGCATATAACTTGCTGTACTTTCATTTGTCTCACTCTGTGTGTACGGATCTTTAGTTGTGTTATATGTTATAAAAAACCTTTAGAAATGTTGTATGGGAACCTTTTCCTATGGATAGGGATGAAACAATATTTGGGGGCGGGATTTTTGTATAGTTAGGAGTAATGGTAGGGCTGTTCCTCGAAGGCGTGTGCGCAACAACAAAACCAAAAGACAAGGGAGGTCCTGGACATAAGCAACGTGGAAGGCGCCGGGAGAGGACAACTAATTAGTAGGGCAATAGTATTTACAATTAGAGTTCCTATCCCTGGAACTAGGAATAGGTAGTTGTTCGTGTTAAACTTATATTAGAATTAATTATTTGATGTAATCTTAGTAACGTCCAGAGATACAGCGTGTAAAGTTTGGTATGTAATTTATTGTATTTTCATAATTTCATATTCACGGTTAATCCGTATCGAATGATTTTAACTACGTCCTTAGACATATCGATGATAAACACTTACTGTAAAAGTTGTTTAAAAATGTTGATATAAAGTATAGATATTATTTGTATATCTATAACGGTTCAGTTTCCAGGCAACATTATCTTTTAAATCTTTAATGAAATAACTAATTATTAAGTTATGACATTTATAATAATACTATCTGTTATTCGTGGTTCGATTCCAGGAATATTTAATTTATTATTGTGGTATTAATTTTAAAATGTTCATTAGTATTTTGCACGGCAATAATGAACATTACTTTGGTTCGATTCCGAAGTTATTTAGGCAGGTTTGTCAAGTTTACACACAAGTTATAATAAACTTTATAATATTATAAGGTGTGATTAGACGTGGCAATGTCAAATATGAGGTGAGCGTTGTCGCGACGTTAAGAGATCTCTTAAACCCCTACCTGAAATCGCAAAGTTCAGGTACTTGTCAATGCCATTTCTATGCAACCCCTAACTCGTAATTATAAAACGAGTTGAACATTAAATTCATGTAAGACTTAGATGTAATGCATGGTAATTTAAGGCATTGTAATTTCTTGTTCCTGATGATTTCGTTATTTTCATTTATCCTCAATGTATTGTCTATTACATATTCACGTAAATATAATTATGGATTAATAAATATCCTTTGAACATTCATTCGATAATATGCTTCATAATCATTTTCTTTATTATATTAATTTTTAAATAATTGTATTCAAAGTAGCTTATTTGAGAGTGTTGTCATTGTCCTGATTCTATCAAACGTAAATACTCTAGTAATAGTATTCTTTTACATCTTTTGTTTTATGAATAAATTTAATGTTGTTTTAGTTAGATATTTGTTTTATTTGAAAATCACAACGTAGGAAATATAAAAACTAGACGATCACTTTTTACAGGCCATTTTTCAGATTATTTTAGGATTTAATTCTAGGTAGATTTAGGTTGTGCTTAGGGATACGTTTAGGGTTGTTACAGTTGTTGCCGCGTGACCAGGATAATAGGTTTTAAAGGATGAATTATAAAAATAATTCAGACACCTATTATAAAGAACTTTGCTAGGATATTCGTTTATTTTATTCATTCTGAATGGGGCCTTGCACAACGGGGTATTAAAATTATATTGTGCAATATATTCTTAAAAGTTGAAACAAAAGGAACGGACAACATTCTCAAATTTCGAAAGTTTATGAAACAATAGATGAACACGGAAGGGACTAAACTGCAGTTATATTTTGCCAGATGTGAATTTAGACTTGCATTGAGGAGAAATGTTTTATTGCATTGTATCTTGTGTTCCTTTTCATAAGTTAGGTTTGCCAGATGTTTGTTTATGATGTATTGTTTTAAAGCTTAACACGTTTCTTATATTTTATAATAATAATAATAATAAAAGACGAGATTATTCTATGATTCTACTTTAGGTATAGTTTAGTAATAATTTTAATAAGTGTGTTCATATTTCAATAAAATATTCCATGAGGGTTTTAAAATATTAAAAAGAGTCAAGGGGCGTACAAAATCGTAATAGGTGTTATTGATTAATTCAAATCAATTAAAACTTAAATGTGATGTAGGTTAATTTTATATTTTTGTGTAATATTTTATAACATGCACTTATTATTGATAGTCACAAATATATATATATATATATATATATTTACATATATTAACAATCGAATATTTTAGAAAACAATGTTACTGAATTTATTAGTGCTGAATTGTTTATTCTAGATAATTATTAACTTTATATTTTATATGAACAAAATAGATGTCAGTAGCTTTCTACTTTAGGGAGGGGTTAATAAGCTCATAAATATAAATAGTTATATAGTGTTAGGGGCGTGACATTTTATTTTGTTTGAAATTATTTTACAGATCATTAACGAATAAAAATTACTAAAATCAATGAAATTTAGGGTATTGATTTTCATTATTTATAAAAAGTTAGTATTATTAATAGTACGAGGGGCGTAGAAATTTAAATAAAAGTTTAAAGACATGCCCAAATTATTTAAATAAATAAATATATAGATAAAAAAATAAAAAAAAAAATAGAATAAAAATAAATAAACGCCTTAATTGTTGAATGAACTGTTGTTGTAAAAGTATACTTTATAATAATGTACAATTTTACATTAGTATGGGTAAATATTTGCTTATTAAGAAAATAAAAGATTTTGTACCTTAGTTACATTATAATATGTTTAATTACAATTTGTTACCGATATAAGGTAATCATTAAAATAGTTTATGATATCATTTCAGTTAAAATCACAGGAGCCAAATAGAAAACAAAGATAAACATATTGACTAACACAAATTATTAAGAAATAAAAAAAACACATATAATATATATATAGATATATATATTCAAATATTATTAACATGAATAGAAGAGAGAAAAGGAAACGAGATATAAATCATGTTTTACCCGAAGATTCCAATTTATTAATGACAAAACTGCAAGATGTAATGGCGAAATCTTTAGCACCAGTGATAGTAAGACTTGAAAATTTGGAATCCAACTCTCTAACATCTGCTTCAACTTCTACACAAAGAACGCGAATAAATTATCAAGACCTTATTATAAATGATATACAACCTACAAATTCTATGGGATTGAATATTATAATGTCATCACCACCTGTCAGACCACAATTTAACGGAAGAGAAAAACATCCTATATTATTCATTAAGGAACTAGAAAAATATTGTGCTAAAATGAAAATACCACATAATGATATTGAATCAATTTTAGAATGTTTAACTGGCCATGCCAAACACTGGGCCAGTCTTTATGAAGGAAATTGGAAGACAATTACTGATTTTAAAAATGATTTTTTATTATACTATTGGGGAAAAGATGTTCAAAATAAAATTAAAAAACGCTTGTTATATGGTAAATGGACACCTAATTTAAACATGACGATGTCGGAGTATTTTATGGAATTATATTCAGAAGCAAATAAACTTTCTTCGTATTCTTCTATAGAAGCAATAACTGAAGATATAATGAGACACTTCCCTCTTGGCGTACAAAGGTTATGGATGGTATTAGACCGAAAAGGCCCTGTAACTGCAAATGTTTTTTTAAAAGATGTCGATATCGATATTAAAGGTGAACAAGAACCAAATGAAGTTAAATGTTGTAATTCAGAGTTAAATACAAGTATAAATCAAATAAATGCTATACGAACCCAGAATTTTAAACGGCGCATAAAATATAAAAAAAATAAAAATCACAGAATACATAAAAGGTAAATATATAGATTGTATCTGATTCTAAAGTGAAGAAGATTAAATTATGATAGGATAGGAAATAAAAAAAAGAGAGACTAAATTAAAGTTATAATGCTACATAATAAGGAGTAAATCAAAGTAATTCTTAAAATACTTAATTTACTAGTGATCTATTACACTTTAAATTAACACCTTAATAAAAAAAAAAAGATTTAGAAAAGTTCAGAATTTGATTGTATACCTATCATTATATTTTGACATTTCATTACTGCACTTCAACCCTTTCACTATTCAATAATATTATCTCATAGTTACATAGGTAGTGTATCTACTGTGTATGTGTTTGTTTAATTTGCAAAAATGAGTAAGAGTAACTTATTAACCTAGTAGACTTTAAATTTCTTTTCAAGTTTTGTGAAATGAGAAGATGTGATGCATGTAAACGAAATACTATATATACTGGTGTGGTCATATTTTAATGTATAAGTTAATAACATTTGAAGAAATGCTGAAATTATATAAGTACATATATGTGGAAAAGATAACAACCGGAGGTTTAGCAAAGTCTAGACTTAACTCCAACTATCACATTTTTCGTCACATTATCGTTTTCACATATATGGTAAATTCAACATTGTATTATAATATTATGATAAATTGATTGGTATCGTCAAAAAAAAAAAAAAATATATATATATATTATTGGGTTGGGTGATAATAGTTTTACGCCAACAAGCATCACAACGTGTCTCCAATTAATATAATTATAACATGCCTATCCCTAGTTCGCATGTTAGGCACTAACCGTTTTATTCCATAAAACAACTCAATTTCAATTGTTTTACCTTCTTATGAAATTGGAGACGGTGACCCACTCACTGTTTTACTTTATGGAACGACTCAATTTCAGTTCGTTATAATGATTAAGATCGAAGACGGTACCTACCGTTTTATTCTTCGGAACGACTCGATTTTCATTTGTTTTAACGATATGAGATTGAAGACGGCGTTTTATTCCATCGAACGACTCGATTTTGATAAAAAAACGAAATCGGAGACGGTTCACCGTTTTATTCGATGGAACGACTCGGTTTCGATCCGTTTAACGGAGAGAGATCGAAGACGATTTATATATATTCACCGATTTATTCCAAGGAACGACTCGTTTTACATTCGTTTTGACGAAATGAGAACGAAGACGGTCACTTGCCGTTATATTCCACAGAACGATTCGGTTTCGATTGTTTTTTTTTAACGAAGAGAGATCGGAGACGATGAGTGATCTCATCGTTTTATTCCACAGAACGACCTGATTTTTGTTTCGTTTCGACGAAGCACGATCGGAGACGGTAATATACTGTTTTATTCCAAGGGACGACTCGATTTCGATTCGTTTCAACGATGCGAGATCAAAGACGGTTACTAACCGTTTTATTCTACGGAACGACTTGATTTCAATTCGTTTTTTTTAACAATAATACAAAATCGGAGACGATTTTCATCGTTTTATTCCACGGAACTACTCGATTTTGATTATTGGCAACAATGCGAAAATCGGAGACGACGAGTTATCTCATCGTTTTATTCCACGGAACAACTCGATTTTCAAGTCGTTGCAACCAGCCGAACTTAGAGATAGCATTATTTTTCTTTTATAATATTACAAAAATGGTTATTCTTTCTCATTTCTATTTCTTAGTATGGTAATTTTAAATCGATTTAGTTGTAGGTATTTGGTTTTCTAGGGTGAATTTTTCTCTGTTTTCCTTCGAAAAACATCGACAAATTCAAGGGGCGACTGTAACCAACTTTATTTAATTCATATTAAAATTGTAAATAAAATATAAGGACCTAATAAATTATTTCAACTTCAAATAAAATCACGTATTATTTTAAAAATAGATCCATTTCAAAACAATTAGTGACCACTTAGAAACTATTGAGTTGCCACATGTGGAACTCATAAATAACATAAAATATTGGACCTCTCGACATTTTAACTGAGTTCTGAGATTCTGAGAACGATATAATATACCTTCATAAGTGCACACTTGAATGTTAGGGTCCGTATACACGAACGAAATGTGTCTAAAATAATAAGATATATCTTATATTATTATCTTATTCAATGTTATTTATATGAGTTTCTATTATTTTACAATAATAATTTATAGGAGGCGTGTTTGAGCATTAAGAAAATATTATGATGTAATATTGTACCTATATAATATTAACTGCTACATATAAACTGCTATGTGAAATTATCAACATAATATAATCCCAATGTAGGTATTATTATATTACTTAAATAACTATTAGTATTGTAAAATTAGCATATAACTTGCTGTACTTTCATTTGTCTCACTCTGTGTGTACGGATCTTTAGTTGTGTTATATGTTATAAAAAACCTTTAGAAATGTTGTATGGGAACCTTTTCCTATGGATAGGGATGAAACAATATTTGGGGGCGGGATTTTTGTATAGTTAGGAGTAATGGTAGGGCTGTTCCTCGAAGGCGTGTGCGCAACAACAAAACCAAAAGACAAGGGAGGTCCTGGACATAAGCAACGTGGAAGGCGCCGGGAGAGGACAACTAATTAGTAGGGCAATAGTATTTACAATTAGAGTTCCTATCCCTGGAACTAGGAATAGGTAGTTGTTCGTGTTAAACTTATATTAGAATTAATTATTTGATGTAATCTTAGTAACGTCCAGAGATACAGCGTGTAAAGTTTGGTATGTAATTTATTGTATTTTCATAATTTCATATTCACGGTTAATCCGTATCGAATGATTTTAACTACGTCCTTAGACATATCGATGATAAACACTTACTGTAAAAGTTGTTTAAAAATGTTGATATAAAGTATAGATATTATTTGTATATCTATAACGGTTCAGTTTCCAGGCAACATTATCTTTTAAATCTTTAATGAAATAACTAATTATTAAGTTATGACATTTATAATAATACTATCTGTTATTCGTGGTTCGATTCCAGGAATATTTAATTTATTATTGTGGTATTAATTTTAAAATGTTCATTAGTATTTTGCACGGCAATAATGAACATTACTTTGGTTCGATTCCGAAGTTATTTAGGCAGGTTTGTCAAGTTTACACACAAGTTATAATAAACTTTATAATATTATAAGGTGTGATTAGACGTGGCAATGTCAAATATGAGGTGAGCGTTGTCGCGACGTTAAGAGATCTCTTAAACCCCTACCTGAAATCGCAAAGTTCAGGTACTTGTCAATGCCATTTCTATGCAACCCCTAACTCGTAATTATAAAACGAGTTGAACATTAAATTCATGTAAGACTTAGATGTAATGCATGGTAATTTAAGGCATTGTAATTTCTTGTTCCTGATGATTTCGTTATTTTCATTTATCCTCAATGTATTGTCTATTACATATTCACGTAAATATAATTATGGATTAATAAATATCCTTTGAACATTCATTCGATAATATGCTTCATAATCATTTTCTTTATTATATTAATTTTTAAATAATTGTATTCAAAGTAGCTTATTTGAGAGTGTTGTCATTGTCCTGATTCTATCAAACGTAAATACTCTAGTAATAGTATTCTTTTACATCTTTTGTTTTATGAATAAATTTAATGTTGTTTTAGTTAGATATTTGTTTTATTTGAAAATCACAACGTAGGAAATATAAAAACTAGACGATCACTTTTTACAGGCCATTTTTCAGATTATTTTAGGATTTAATTCTAGGTAGATTTAGGTTGTGCTTAGGGATACGTTTAGGGTTGTTACAAGTGCCACCCATTGTTTAAAATTCAAAATTTTGCGCGGCACTGCACTGCGCCTGTCAGCCTGAGATATGAATTGTTGAATGTCATCATGCCCAGTAATTTCGCCGGTAACATTGCCCTTCAGTCCGGAATACAAAAATGTTTGCACATTACTGCTTGGCGGATGAATAACTGGCAAAGGTGTGGTACTTCCCCAGGCGGCCCCCTGCAAAAGGGGCCTACCACAACAGACGCTATTTATTTAAATGATTTTGTGGAGTGTCCCTTAAATTTTTTCCCAACTTATCACGTTTAGTGTGACTCGTTGGGAACCCACCCCTTTTGTTGTTATTGTTATAAGTATGTTAATATAACAATATATTATCCTAGTTTTTATAGTTTTTATGTGGCCATTAAACCCTAACTCTGAACCAAATTTCAGCTCTCTGAGTTTATGGTAAGTACTAGTTCTATTCTGATGATCATGAGTAAGTGAGTGAGTGAGTGTCATAAATGCGAAACTTTGCTTTCGCTTAACTTCGGAACTAAATGACCTACAGATTTGATTTTTTTTTATTTTAAGTTTGTGATTTATAGCTTACTGGATGACGAAAATTTCTGCGTTCTGGTCTTATCCAGAGGTTCTCAAATAGGGGCCTGAAAAATGCGGCGAAATGGTTCCAGTAAAGGATGGTACGGCAGAGTTTGCTTCGCGCTCGACTTGGCGGGGGCACTGCCGTGCCCCCCGATTGGACCAAATTGTATATACGAGTAGAAGCAATTTGCGTTGTTCCTTGTATTTATAAAAGAATTCCGAGTTTCCTGGAGTGTAGTGAAGCGAAGTGAAGTCAAGGTGAGCGATCGCGCTGTGAAGGCATTGGACTGTAATCGTTAAACAGTTGCGCCTTTATCTCTCGAGTGTTGTAGTCTCGGAGCACTCGCGATTGTTTGCCGGGAGTCGGGAGCGGGCGCGGCGCGACGCAGCCTCGCGGCAGTTTCGTTTGCCGAATCTGTTCGTAGCGCTAATGTTTGAAGAGCCGCCCGGGGCACAATTTGTAAGCTATTTTACTGTAGCTGCTGTAGCGGCTGCTGTAGTATTATTTTTTCTTTTTCAATATTTAATAGGCTCTTTTACCATTTCTTAAGTTGACATTTTTAGCTAGGTTTGAGATTCAATTTCTGAAATGGTTGAACCGTATTTTCATGTAACTGGTATCGTACGAGGACGAAATATGTTCGTGATTGGTTACAAAGCTCCGGTTACGTAGATGGCCGAAGCGGAACCGTCAGCTATAATGTACAGTATAACAGGCGTCAATGGTGCTCCTCGCACATTCGCGTCGGATGATCGATGTGTCTCGTAATGAGCGATCAACATGCGCCGACATGTGTCTCGTGTCGCTGTGTGATTGATTCCTGTGGCTTTTATAATGCCTGTAAAGGTGACTACATACAAACAACTTCTGACCTCATGGATTATCATTTCGAACAAAATTGCTTACATTTTGTAAGTGAATATAAAAGCGGAGTCGAGTTTTTGCTTCAGTGATTGATGTATGGCGGTTGTTTGTTTAAGCCGTTCTATGCAAATGATACCGGCTTCATGCTCCTTGCACAAGGATAATGTTTACCCAACGTACGTCGCAAGTGAGTGCTTGTGCAGGCTTGTCGGAGGTTCCCTATTCATTCGTATAATATTTTTTGTAATAATTTTACAAGTCATAATATTACTAATAATAACTTGTCATAACGTTATAATTCCTATTACAACTTGTCATAATTTTAATACTCATAATGTTAGAAGTCAATAAATTTAGAAGTCCTAACTTTTAATAGCCATAATATTTTACGCCATAATCATGTCCTAATTATTGTCAGTGCTAAAATTGTATGCTACGATCATACTATGCCTGAAAATTTTCTATCATAATAAACAATTTAAACGTAACCTAACCTAACCAACAAAATTTGGAATATTGGTTAATCATTTACATCACACACAACATGACATAATATTACTCTTTTTTCAAGTAGTAAATTTTACAATACTCGAAAATTATCTTTGTCATAACATAAAATTAAAACCTAACCTAACCTAACTAAAAGAATTCGGAATGTTCTAAGCTCATTAACATTACACATAACAGGACTTATTATTGCTATCTTTATGAGTTGACATATTATTATATTACATTACCATATTAATGAATGATTTATCAATTTGGATGAAGGTATCCCAATCCCATAGACAATATAGAAGAAGGCTGGCAGCACTAAAGAATTAATACCATAATAAGTAAACGTCATGAATAATGCTTAGCCCTAATATTAAGATATTTAATTTTATAATTGAAAACACACTGCATGCGTTTTTGTTATTATTTGAATGAATACCTATTTAGTCAAGAACATCAGTATAGCAGTATCAGTAGTCATTGTAAACATAAGAAATAACAGTTAGGAACTACAACACATAAATTTTACAAATATATAGAATAACTATTATGCCTAAGAATAATTAGGACTCATAACATTATTACTTATTAAATTATACATTATAAACATTATGAAAACTAATAATAGGAATTGAAACCATTATACTCAATAATATTTTAACAATTAAATTTTAGGATAATATCTGAGTATATCTACAGAAAAATATGCGTATGTAATATTATGACTACAGTATGTATGCTGAAATATTTTATGACAAATGACGTTATGCGAATCAATAGGACACCCTTGTCTTAACCGAAGACGTCAGAACTTGTATTTATCTCTACGTGGAAGAACCCTATGGGCGGTGTTTAGTCGGCAGGAGTCGATCGAACGCCGGCTATATGTTCCAACATAATATTATGAAGGGAAGAAATGCCGACGAGGCGGTTGATTTTATGACAGTAACGAGATTAAGCACTGTGTCAGTTGACGGCTGAGTGCGAGCTTGTGAATTACTTCGATAACTCTATTCTTGGTAAGCCATCAAATATTTACAGCACAAAAACAGTATCTTATTTAAATAAATTCGTGTTCCAGAATATATTGGCCCTTATCGTAGTGTTGCGGAATAAGTACCTCTACCGATGCGGCGTTATCAAACTCAAACTAAATTTATTTAAATAAGTCAAAAAAGACATTTTTGAACGTCAATAAGTAATATCACACTAGTTAAGAATCTACCGTGCTTTTGGAAATATACCTCTACTAGAAGAACGCACAAGAAACTTGTAGGACTTTTTCAACTGCGAGTTTTACAACATTTGGTTTAGTTACATTTGTTTGCTTGTAAGGTGCCGGGGAGTTACTCGTCTTCATTCATAATGTAGAATACCTTTAGGTACTACAGTGCATACGCACCTGAGTAGTAACCTATACTATAACAATATATATCGTACGTGCAGGCCCATTAGAAGCATCTACCAAGTATGTTTTCAGCAAGTTTCGGAACTGCTCTTGTTAAAATGTAACTCGAGTGGAGGTAAATTCTCTCCGCGTCGAGGACTACAGAGTCCTCCAAAGACATCATGAATACATCATAATCTAAGGTTGGAGTTACAGCCGGAGAGAGTTATAAGGAGCTAGCCACCTCTCATTCGGCCATTCACTTGGGAATCAACTCGTATTCCTACTAACATGAGCCATGAGCCACGGTTGAGAGGAAGATAAACTAATTTAACGAATAAGATGTAGGTTATAATATTATTTCCAGCCTCGATGTTTACGACAGCCAAAAGTATAATCTAGTATAATGTTTTAAATATTAAACACAGTAATTGAAAGCTCATAGTTCATTTATTTCGTATAAAACCAATTTATGTGTCAATATCTATATACGTATATAACTTATTATGTACACAACTGTAATGTCAATAATATTGTAATAATAATTACATAAATGTAATTTCAGTTCATATAATATTTAATTTAAAAACTCAATCGAAAATTTAAAAGCTGTAAAGATATTATAAGTGTATTGGGCACTACAAGTCTATGATACCGTAGGAATCTCAGTTAATCTGGCGGAGGTTATCCCTGACTAGCGTCGGAACACTGTGTCGTGATGTCACCGAGGAAGAGTGATCACTCCCCGTGTACTGGGCTCTCATTCGACCCCATCACTAGGCACTCGTCACTCGAACAACAAAAGGTACAAGTGCGGTTAGAGCGCATGCATTATGGATACGTTACAATGGATCTGTTGACAAGCAGGAGCCGCCCCCCGAGACCGACACGGGGTCCTACGCACTGCCACCGTTGTTATTACTTCTTAACTAGTGGAGTTAGTACCTACATTCTAACCACAGGTTATAATATGCGTAGAGCACGTTCAAGGGAAATAACTATTATATAATATAATATATAATAGTATGTATAACGGAGCTTTAGTACTAGTTGATCTTGGAAGCATTCTGATTGAAAACATTATTATCACGTCACCAAATGAACTGTTCAGATAAACAAACTTGGGAGATACATCACCCGCCTATTCTACATTAAATACATCAATGCCTCGGTGGCGCAGTAATTGCAAGATGTCGAACATTTGATCCCACAAATTCAATCCTCAGATCAGGCAGTGTTGGATTTTTACATTACGAAATGTCTCAATGACAGCCTGAAGTCAAACTCAAACTCAAACTCAAGCAGATTTATTCAAATAGGTCATAATCTGACACTTTTGCATGTCAATGAAGATGAACAGTACTGAGCCTACCGTGCGTTCGGAAAGTGCGTCTGGAACTGTGCCCGGTATAGATGGCAATAGGCTCGCCCCCTATTACATGAAACCAAATTCGTGAAGATGAAGAGTAGTCCTGAGTCTTGGGGAACTCCCGTGCCTACCCCTTGCTAAGGCGTGATGCTATGTTATGTTAAATAATACATGAAGTGCTTCGCTGGCGACCATATATAATATACTAGCGACGCTATTAACTGAACAGATGAGACGGTGAGACTGTATAGAGTTCATATGACAAAAGGATTAAGGATGATGATGGCTCACAGCTACCTCTAAATATTGTACCTAAGCGCTTATTTCAGTCTAGATTCATTAATAAATATATTTTTGTAGACTTTCTTTAGTAATATAATATAAATTAATAAAATATAAATTCTAGAAAGAAAGTGAATACAAATAGCCCGTAAGTTATTCCTTTTAAATATGTTGTTGTAGTGGTAGGCCTCTTTTGCAGGGGGCCGCCTGGGGAAGCACCACACCTTTGCCAGTTATTCATCCGCCAAGCAGTAATGTGCAAACATTACTGTGTTCCGGTCTGAAGGGCAATGTTACCAGCGAAATTACTGGGCATGACGAGTTTCAACAACTAAAATGTCAGGGTGACAGGCGCAGTGCAGTGCCGAGCACAATTTAGAATTTTAAACCACTGGGATGACACTTGATTTGCTCGTCCTGTCACTCAATCATAAAAAAATCCTAATATCTACGAGTCGTACATACGAGCTATAAGTAACCCTATAGATAACCGCATGAGTAACCCTTGCACAGAATAAGTATCAAATCGCTCAAGTAGTTCTATAAATTGTAGTCCGATCACCATATTCGTTCCCACATACATGTTTTCCTCGATAATAATATTAGGTATACCAAACACAATATTACTCTCTCGTCATGCCAAAGGTGCTCAAAATAGTTTAAAAAGAAAAACAAACTTATTGATTGATTCAATGATTTGTTCAAAAGTTCCATTATCGCTCGAAAAACTTTAATTTTAACACAATAAAATGATGACGCACAAAAAACTCTAGAAAGTTGATAAACTGCTTTGAAAAATTCGATTAGTAATCCCGCGCCGCGTTGTAAGGAGCACGACTGTTGTTTTAACGAGTCACTCGGTTTTCATCATTAATCTGAAAACTTGTCGAGGTCCGTTCATCGCCGATGAAGCGGCGGCATCAGCGTGAACACGCCATAGGGTATACAGCTATGTAGACTATAAACGACCAAAGCTCACCCCTTTGTCAAAAAAGTAGACTTTGAGAGCTTTGTCGACTAAAACTTCCTACATGGAATATCTATTATTCAACAAAATCGAAAGCTACAGAGCTCTTATTGTATGTTTAGACCGTTTGGCATCTCCTGCAGTAAATGCTGCAAGCTCCCATCTCTCGGCTTTTGTAAATAATTTCCGAGCGCGCGCCTGTCAAACTTTGATAATAGCCTTTGTATCAAAGACTGATTTTTCCATGATGTGCCGCAACTGGTATGAAAGGGGTTATCTATGGTTAGAAGCGACACATAGGGGAACAGCTACACTTGCTCCAGCCTTGAGGGTTCAAACCAAGGTTCAAACCGCTGCCACATTTTGTTTTGGTTATTTTGTCATGTCGGAAAGATTACGAAGCTATACATTTTTCGCCGCGTTGAAAGCTCTCTCGTTTGAACGAGATAAGTTTATAAGTCGAATGATCTTCGGCAGTTAATCATATTCCTAGCGGACAGACGATAGGCTGTCTCTGATCAAATTTTTGTTCCTGAAGCCATAAAAATGTAATTACGTCATTTAATACTCAGTACGTGGCTGTACGTGGAGGCGTCACGCTACAATCATGAACATCCCACGTCATTTTTCACTACAAAAGCAAAAAATTAAATTTCAAGCGTAAGAGTATATTTATTTCAGTATCTGGTCGGTGTGTATGTGTGGGTGTCCGGCCCGGCTCCGGCTCCGGCTCCGGCTCCGGCTCCGGCTCCGGCTCCGGCTCCGGCCCCGGCTCCGGCCCCGGCTCCGGCTCCGGGGCGAGTGGTGTGCATGTGTGCGTGTGTGTACGGCCGGCGCCTCTCACACCGCACACACCGCCAGCTACTCGTATCTCGCCGCCAATTTATGTCAAACTTCCGAAAAGTTACAGAAATTACCTAATTTATTTCTCACGGAACGTTAAAGCGTAGAATGTAACTTATTTAATTTATCAATTTTGTAGTTAGATGAGTGAGCACGTTGGCGTCTCCGTACTCCGTGCGTTTGCCGCGGTGTGTAGTGGCGTGGCGTGGTGTGGTGTGGTGCGATGTAGAAAATAACCTAAATTAAATAACATAACATAACATAACATAACATAACATAACATAACATAACATAACATACATTCACGCCTTTTTCCCGAAGGGGTAGGCAGAGGTGTACCCAGGACTCAGTCCCTAAATTAAAATCTAAAAAAATTAAATAAGTTCCTTTATACTTTTAATTGGTAACAGTTTTCAATTTAAAATAAATTGTTAACAGGATGGAGGAGGAGGACCTCTTAGTAGGTCGACACAATCCTATACAATGTGTCGAGTGTCGGTGTAGTAATGGGTGTCATCTTGTATCGCCAAAAGTCGAGGTTGCTCTTTCTACTAATTGAAGTTTAAACATCGTTAGCGTCAATCGTCGGGTTCTGAGGGAGGTTGTTGCTGACCTCTCGACCTCTCCCTCTATACCTACCGCGAGTATACTCGCTGCGGCTGCTCGTGGCCCGTGATTACTGAAAGTGATCAAACTAAAATCATTATCATGCAAATGTTACCAGGAAATGATAGTGGAGAGGGCGTATCATTTTTATGCCATCGAAGGTTTAGTAACGCTGTGTTATTATTAAATGTGTTATGTTACTGCGCTTATGGTTCTGATGAGTATACTTCGATACGAATATACATCTGTAGTACATGCTGATGATGGCGAGTGGTAATAAAAAACTGGTCAAATGACGTCACGTGAAAATTATAAGTTCCCAGTGGTTTCGCAGCTGCAGTGGTTAATAAATATTCGAGCTCTCATATGTGTTTAATATGGTATATTACCGTTTATAATAATATTATAATGCGGTTCGTACATGCTCATTATACGCCTCATTCGTACAAGAGCGCAGGTTTATCATAAACACAACGGGATAACGAGAGCACATTATTGATCACGACGTATACTCTACTAACGCAGTGACCATTGTTGATACAAATGATTGTGCAATAATTTGCTTGTACACACACGTACACGTACACGGCATATATAATAATCGCTGATGGAGACTAAGCGATGATCGGTCAGTGGTGTTGCCTGAATATTAATAAGAAGTATCCATTTTATATCGCTATCAATGTTACATTTCCTCCCAATAATATAATATTCGTATAGCTAGTGTACTGTACATAAGTAATGTGTGTCTGAATAATACATGGGTTGAATAATACACACTCCATCGTGGTGCTAGCTCCACGAGAGAAACTCACAGGGAACATCACACTAATGAAAGCTATTATAATTTTTTGTCAGCCGCCATAAGGAAAAAAGACGTATCTAGATAGAAATCCGTCGTTATATAACGTTGCAGTAAACTTTCCCCATTTTTTCTCCCAATTTCTTACAATAAAAAATCGTGATCAATCAAGTAACTTTTGTGCAGTTTTAGCCAAAATAGGTTAAAAAATGCGACCTGTAGGCGAGACCAGACAGAAGGACAAAAGCAATTTAGGCCATTCTTGAAATTTCTTGAAAGCCTATCATGTCCCACTGTTGGGAAATGGTCATCTTATTTTACAATTTTAGTTGTTTATATGATAGACTAGCTACTTAATTGTACTTATTCTATTTCACCAGTTTGAACCCACCGGCGCAGTATCCATTCACTAGTTAAGATGAAGCCCTAAGCAAGCCCTATATATATATATCAACATGATCAATTCGTCGTATACTAAAATTTTACAAAAAAAAAACCTATTAAATATGTCTACTCTTATGGTACTAGTTGTCCGCCCCGGCTTCGCAAGGGAAGCGGAGAGCATGGTATAGGTATAGAGAACTTTATGCCCTTGTGCTAGTCGCCCTTAAACTTTGTGTCGAGCGCCTCCTGCGCTCACGACTGCCCGGTAAAGCTGTAGAGGCCATCTGAGGCCAACAGCATAGGTCATTAAAAAAAAAAGGTATAGAGAACGTTTTAACAGGAGTAAATTCGAGATATATTGTACTTTTATATCATAATATACAATCACGCCTTTTTCCCGAAGGGGTAGTCAGACTCAGACCCAGGACTCAGTCCCATAGTACATCACTTTTATTCCTTAACCAATAGTTTTAACAGCTCATACAAATGAATGATTATTTTTGGCAATTATTAGACCCCTTGGTTATACTAAGCAATATTGTTTACAATATTGCAGTTTTCTTACGTATATTTTTTCCATATTTTTAGGGCTCTTAACCCTAAAGGGGTGCCGAAGGAGCCCTATTACTAAGCCTCCGCTATCCGTCCGTCCGTCCGTCCGTCCGTCTGTCCGTCCGTCTGTCACAGGGCCTATCCCTAATGCCGCTACAACGATAAATAATAAAATTTAAAAAAAGTTTATAATTAAAGGTACTCTCCATACAAGCAACGTGTTTTTGCTCAAAATTTATTTCTCGATTTCGTTCGTGTATCGTGAAAACGGCATCAGCTAGGTATTTGATTTTTCAGAGAATTTTAATAATTACGATTGTTATACTATGAACTACATATGACTAAATAAAATTAATAAATAACTGGAGCGTTCATACAAATCACGATTTTTTTTTTCAACGTTTCACGCTGTAACACCATAATGACAATAGTTATCTACTTGAAAATCTTACAAAACATGGGTAACTATAATAGCTATAACAACAAATACTAATAATTAAATAAATTCAAACATGTTACATTCAGCGACTCTACTATCCCCGCTGACGTCATACCCAGCTTACTCTGGGCCTCGAACCGACGTCACAAAGGGCCGACGCTGCATTTTAGGCTGTTTTCGCCTGCCCGATGCCTGCACCTCAACGACCCACCACTTCGGTCCTAACATCGGACCGTTGTCGCCGCATTTAGATATAGGATAGATTTAGCACATTATCGCAATGTGAATTTTATTAAAGATCTAGTACATTCTATCTAGGTTTTTGGATTCTCCTGCGCCCTATGGCCCCGGCATATATAATTAACATATAAACATAAATAACATTGTGGGATATTGTTTTATAGGCCCAAAAATAAAATACCCTTTGCCCCTTCTAAAAATAAAAACCCTATGGTTGTTATTGCTATTATACAGACTCTCCGACCACTACTAAGATTACCTATATAATATTTTACTGGTTAAAGATAAAAAGCCAACAAACCGTAGAAATGATAAAACCTATAAAGTATTTTATACGAAGCATTACCTTAATTTCCGTATCAATCTGGAGCCGATCATAAAACGGCTTTGAAGATACAACAACATAATAGCTATATACATATTTCAGTCGTTACAATAAGGACGCTCTCAGCTCGAGTGTTTTGATTTGATCAATATGTTAATAATATTTATAAGTTATATCGCCTGACCGTTGTCGTTTCCGTTGCCGGCGCGGCGCAGGTACACGGACAAAGGTAATTATTTAGAGTGACGGAGGATTAAAAACATCTCCTTAGACGAAGCGATACTATTATAATATTATAAATGTTTGAAGATGTCTCTTAGAGCCGAGCGGAACTGTAGAGGGTTCTTCATTTTGAGCGATTTATTGGCCGCGTCTCTCTCTCTCGGCTCCTCGGCTAGTAACTGTTGGTTCTACACGAAATTGTTCATTATTCAATATTATTACAATACGATGATTGTGTCTGTTGTATTGAGAGGTACACTTAATACTCTCCGTATACTGCTTTATTTTGTAGACCGACTAATGATCGGTGTCATTATGTAGTAGGTATATTTATTTGTTATAAAAATATACTTGAATTTTAGTAGCTCCTTGCTCGCTACACGTCGACGATGTGCGAAATTACATTTTTTATCAAATGTTATGTTGAGCATCAGCACACGAGATGAGAAGATTTCCATGCGAGCTCCGTAGGGGTGGCGATTCGTCCAGCAGTTCGGTACAATTTGTATGGAGATGTGACGGGCGGGTCGCGCGCTTTGGCGCAGCCCTGCCGCGGGTGCCTCTGTCGTAATGCTCCGGGTACCTGCGGCCTCCATTTAATGCGCAGGTGGTGTTATACTACCACAACATATCTCGGAACACTTGCACACTAGAACGTTGCGGCCGCTCGCTATTATTTGGATTTTTGTATTAAATGAAAATGTTTTGAACAACTATCATTATTATTGCATTAGAAATGAATCTGCGATAAAGGATCGTGTTCTGAGCATTTGATCAGAAGTAGGTACGGTGCGGTGAGACCGAATCATAATATTTGCACATGAAACGTATGTATACGGAACATAATATCATTCAGGATCCATAGAGTATTGTATAAGCTTGCGAGCGCCGCATACGGTATAAAACAACTGTAGACACGTGTATGTAAGGCTGTAGGTACATCATGTTGATCTAAATTGATGGAATATCTTTCGATTACCCGACGTCGGTATCCCTGTAGATTACATTACATTACATATTGAACCGCCAGATCTACGCAAAAAATGTACTCCTGACTCCTCCACAATGAGATATGGAGCCACATCCGACCTCACTCTCCACTCACCCCAATAATATTATGTAAGGAAACTGATAAACGAAACTATTTGGTACATGCTTTTCGATTGGATCGACTTTCAAAAGATGAATTCTATCTCGAGTGTGTAACATGTAACGCGATGTTTTATTATCAATTATGTTTCCTCCGCGGAAACAACCGATAAAAGTACAATTTGATGTTAACATTAGTTATGAGTAACTTTCCCGTCTTTTGTGGTCGAGCTCTGTAGTTGTGACGTTCAGAAGAGGCTTTATCGGATCCCATGTAATGGGAGAAGTCACATCCGGAATTGGAGTGTCGGATCTAAATCAACTTCTTCGGTGGTTATCTATCGATGTGACGATGAATTACAATATTCGACACATTATAATGCCGATGGCGGGTGACACCACCCCGCTCCCCTACCGACCGTGTGTACGTGTGAACCATAGGGTTACTGAGAATGTGTCGAGATGATGTCTCTCGCATTAACCATCCCATAAATTATATATAGGTTAATATGTCGACAATTTTGTACTCGCGCTGTGTCGTAAGTAGCTGTGTTAGTCGGATTCTTTGAGATATCATTATTATGTTGCCAATATGTGTTGGGACTCCGCCCGAAATATGGTTCGATACTTTGAGGAGGAAGATACGTTCTCACTTGAATGATTACTCTATCATATTTTATTTTGAAATTTTTATTGTAATTTATAATTTATGTAAATTTTTAATTCAATTCCATTTCTAATTTATAATTATTTTAATGTTTTTGTAAAAAAAATTTGTCGTCTCATATGGGCTAAGAGCCTGCAATAAACTTTTTTTTATTTTTTTTTTTATATTATATTTTGCTTTAAGCATGTTCTTTAAAATACTACTATTTATTTCAAAGGTTTATCTATTGCCAGTTTATCGCGTGGCACGGATAGCGCGGCGGGTCCTTAGGGTCGGCCTGAGGAGGCACGCCGTCCTACGAGACACGCGGACCCGAGGTCGAGGCCGAGTACCGAGGCCCTTTGGAGTGCCATTCACACGGCGCTGCGCTGTTCGTGACGTAAGGAGACTATTTATCTTCCGCTGCGACAAAAACCCGACCACTTTTTCCCATCTTAACTTATGTAGTGCAAAAAGCGATTTATTACGTCGGAAACAATCCGCTGCGTCCGTCGCCGGTTATAGAAGCCCTCGAGCCTCCCACAACACACGGCGCGGCGATGTGACGACGAGTTAATTGAAAAACTTGGTGTTGATCTCGCCACCCTCCGCCGACGCGCGCCTCGACCGAGAACTATTACCACCGAACTATACGCGTTCATTGTTTATAACGAGTATAATGTATGTACATCGTCCTATACATGTAATATGCGTGTAAACCGATTCAATTATAAAATGTCGGCGGTGGCAGCGAGCGACAACCGCTGCGCTGTGTTCAATTATCACAGACCGGAATTAAAAACGTTTAATCAACCCCTGTATCAAGCGGTAATCGTATTACCCTCGCTACTTGCACTTTAATCAATGTTGTTCTTTCATTCACAGCGATGTTTTGTTTCGATAAAACGGCAATGAGATGACACGCCCTTTTTTTTTTTTTTTTTTTTTTGTTTCCCGGGGAAAAATGCATGACGCATACCACCCGCACCCGGGGGAGCGCAGGATGGTTATGTGGGACTCCCCGCCGGCACAGCACCATAAGGTCGGTAAGTTGCTGTGCCCGCGGGTATACCCACTAAAAAACCCCGGGGTGTTCCTTCGCACCGCTATGTGTCGGGGCTGCGGGCACGCCGAAGCACTCATCCGGGGCCCCGACAGCGTTTGGTCCTCCATGGAGGACCCCGCCACGGTGGGGTGAGGTCCTTCACCCCAACCCTCCCAAGGGGCGCGCGGAAACACGCGCGCGCCTCCTCGCAGGCCCTTAAGGTGGGCAACGGATACCCCCGCATCCGTTGCCCGAGCCCCACATCTTGGGCTTGGAAGGGTGTTCCGTGCCCTCTCGAACGCCTACCGAACGTGCGAGAGGACACGGAAGGCCCATCCCAGGAGATGACACGCCCTGGAACTACCTACATATTCCACCTTACTAATATTACAGAGAACCGATGCTGTGCTGTTGTTCGCATGAACGTGAATAACGCTTATTTCATTATTTGGCCTCGGCAACCACGGGTAGAGAGGCTGAAGCACTATTCTAAACCGGTAACTCCACGGCGGCCTTTTTAAACATAATATAGTAAAAATCCTTCATCTCATCTGGAAGTTTGTTGAAGATTAAACCTGCTATAAAGTGAGCATTCCTTTGAAAGGAAAACTTACAACGTGGTTGAACAACTAGATTGTCCGTTACAGTTCATAGGTGGCGACGGCGGAGCTCATAAAAAAAAAATGATGCTCATGATGGATTGTTCCACTATGCCCCACCAAGCCGCCCCACTGGTGGGGCATAGTGATTCGGGTTTGTTTTAACAAATACGGCAGTTTGTTTATTGTGTACACATTTTTCCTGAAAACTATAACGTGGATATGTTCAAATTAAGAGTGAATAGTTTTTACTGAACGTGCTCCAACTTAGGCCGCATCGTCGCTTACCAGCTTAGCAGCAGGAGGTGATATTGCGGTCAAACGCCTGTTTAGTCTTACACATAAAAAAATAGACCTGGGAGAGTCTCAGCCTTTTAAAGGGGTCTAAACATGGCTCTAGGTAATGTGTGCCACAAATAGCACGGATGCACTTTTGTGCTCGAAAAGACTTATCGTTATTACTGCGTTGCCCCAGATAATTAATCCTTCTGTAAGATTGAGCTACGGTAGCCGTGATATGCATATACTGGTGCGTCCTGGGACACCACTTAACACACATAAAATATATGGAATTATGTGAGCTTTCCAGTTGTAGAAGTTATCAATTTCTATTTCCAGAAATGTAGAAATGGTATCTTCTATTGTTTCCATTCCACGTCGTATTTAGCATCAATATTAACGTTTAGAAGTTATTCTCTGAAATTGTATTAATTCAGTTTTTGATATGTTATTTCTTTTTACACATATTAAGCATAAAATGTACCATTAATGGCATCCGAAAATTCCACTCTGAGCACATGTCACTATTTTTGGCAGGTGCTCAGAGCGGAATAACATTTTTTGGTTTACCGTATAAGTATACCTATACCATAACCGGTTAATAAATATGGTGTGTATTGTATAATGTGCAGGCAAGAGTCGCGTGATGGCGCATGGATCGCTGGCGCACGGTGTGGTGGTGGTGCGCGGCGCTGGTGCTCGCGCTGGTCACCGCCGGCCCGCGCTACAGCTCGCGCATCGTGCACACTACTACTGGTATGTACCTATGTACTGTCATACAAGCGTTACAACCATCCCGATACAATTAATAATGTGTACGAAGACGCCTTATCTCGACTAAGGCACAATTTAATTATTCCATCTGCAGCGGATTATTGGGTATACTCGAGATATTTATATAAATAGTCGGTTTCATTAGATTACGGTTCAGAATTAGCATAGTCGATGTCGTGTAAGGTCGGTGTATGAGAGGCGGGCGAGCCGCCGCGGGTCGGCGTGATCCTTCCCGTAATGCGTGCGATCCCGGGGCGATCCAATCAAACTGAGCCGAGCCGAGGTAAGCAATCCGAAACATCGCCGCGGAACGACATCGTTACGTTCGTACACGGCACCAGATCAAATTAATTATTGTTTGGGTCCTCGAGCGGCGAGCGGCCGGCTAACGGGTATAAACGATACCTTCCAAATGGAGGGCCAAACGATGCGCTCAATTTATCCGACACGCCTCGCTCGCCCTCACTCCGAGACCCTAGACGACTCCGGGATTCGACACGAGCCGAACTAATCGGTATTATTACATTAGGTTCCATAATATCAAGCGACAGCCTCACGTGGCATGCTTGTGTCAGTCACCGGGCCGGGAAACAGACGTGTGAATTTTGACATAACACATGAAAATATGTTATGTCAAATGTACCCCTAATAAGCAACCGTTCTCGAGAACCCGCTCGCTCATCTAGTTTATACAGTGTCAGAGTATGATATGATGTGGTGGGACGCAGGAGCGATTCGCGGCATCATAGTGGAGCCAGCGTCGCGGCGCCTGGAGCCGGTGGAGGTGTTCCTGGGGGTGCCGTACGCGGGCGCGCCGCCGCGGCTTGGGGCGCCGCCGCCCCGCGCCGCCTGGACCGGCACCAGGCTCGCCGACACACACGCGCCCGTCTGTCCGCAGAGATACCCCGATATACACAACAAGTATGACTACCTCATATTACTCTAGATTTTCTCTAAGCTAGGCGTCAGCGAAGCGGCCCACATCCCGCTCTTCAAGGGACCTCGCATGAAGCCTCCCGGTTTTATCAACGTGAGAACAAAAACTATGTTATAAATTCTTATAAATTCTTAATAAAGGTACCAAAAGAAAAGTATCTCGCAGGTGCAACTTCGCCCACGTCTAGATATAAGCCACGCTACACCGACAGTGCAGGTTACTTGATACTCGTGTCTTGATGGATACTTGAACATGATAATATAACGTGTTCCATTGTAGGAGTGCTGCGTTATCCAAGATGCCGCTCGGTGTCTACAACGAGTTGAAAGCGACGATTCCTCTCCTCTCGAATCAGAGCGAAGATTGCCTCTACCTCAACATCTACGTGCCCGGTAGCGGTGAGTTTCATTCGCCTCGTTCATTTAAGCCTCCGTTCGAACAACGGACGCCGACTGATTTAAATTTCGGAGGGATATTGATTTACCGTTTAACACTAGAAATAATTAGTTTGCGCGCGTTCGCTCGATTCTAATTTAATTTAGATACGAAATTCCTTCAAACTCATAATTTGCTCGCTTAATTAAACAGACTCGTAATTATATCTAGTAAAGTTACGAGCACATCCATCGGCCCGTCGTTGAGGACCTACATACATACTTAATATACAAATATGTTGAAAATTAAATCGCTCTAATATGTGTACGGGTTCGGGATGCAGGACGCGGGGTGCGGGGTGTGGGGGGAGGTCGGCTACGTTTTATTGGATCGTATTGCTTCAAACAGCGCATAGGTAGATTTTTATTTTTATACTAAATGGTCTACAAAACTGGTCGTCAATCAGTATAACATAGAAAACGAAAATATAAACGAAAAATAAAGAACTTAAACTAAAACTGAAAAATTTGGTGTATAGTCTCGTCTGACCCCCCCCCCCCCCCCAATTCCTACCTGCCACCAAACATTGAATCTAATGAGAAATGAAAAGCGGCGGCGCTAGCTGTTATGATTACGTTACGGTGCTGGCTAGTGTCATAACCTCGGCGAAACCATACCCCGAAAAAGTGTCATTTATAGGTTTTTGAGTAGTGTGATTGTGTTCAGGTGCGCGTGGCGTGGAGGCTCCGTACGCGGTGGTGGTGTGGGTGGGGGGCGCCTCGCACGAGTGGGGCGCCGCCGCCGCGCTCGACGGAGCCGTGCTCGCCGCGCGGCAGCACCTGCTCGTGCTCACCCTCAACTATAGGATAGGACTACTAGGTGAGCGCTCGCGAGCCGCGCGAGCCGCCGGGAGAGCCCCGACCTCACGTCGGTTGTGTCGCGGCAGGTTACTTGACGCCGGGCGTGAAGTCCGCGGCGGTGCAGCGCGCGGGCGGCGCGGCGCTGCTCGACGTGACGGCGGCGCTGCGCTGGGTGCGCGACAACATCGCCGCCTTCGGAGGAGACCCGCGCAGGGTCACCCTCGCCGGACACTCCGCCGGCGCCGCGCTCGCCAACGCGTTGCTCATGCTGCCCGAGGCTAAAGGTAATATATACAATATTATCATCTAAATGAGGATAGGTATGTCTGAGCTTTTGAATATTTTATATTTGTAGATGCTATTTATTGTGTTAGGGTTAGTATCGAGGGTGTTGCTGCTGAGCGGGTCAGCGTTGAGTCCGGCGGCGCTGGCCCCGGACGCGGCGCTGGCCAGGGAGCACGCGGCGCAGGCGCTGCGCTGTGTGCCGGACACGTCAGACCACGAGGACTGGTCAGTTTCACATAGGTCATCGATATCGTATGCCGTTGCTCATGATTCTTTAACTAAAAGAAACAATATGTACCAGGTTCATGGAGTGCATCCGCGCGCGCCCCCTGGCCGCGCTGGTGGCGGTGGAGGCCCCGCGCGCGCGGTTCCTGGCGGGCTGGGCCCCCGCGCCGCCGGCGGAGGCCCCCGCGCGCGCGCTGCACGCCAGCGAGGCCTTCCTGCAGTGTGCACTCGCCGTAGTCGTCGCCACCACCGAGAGCTACCGATATTTCAGCGAGGAAGACATCAGACACGGCTTCGAGGAGGAGCATCGGTGAGAACCTATCCGCTTGTCGACGGTCGTTCGGTGTCGTCTACCCGTTTTTCAAATATTTTAATGTCAGATATATTCCGAAAAGGAACCGCATCCTCCGCACTTACGTGAGGAACGTGTACCGCTACCACCGCAACGAGATATTCGCGGCGATCAGGAACGAGTACACGGACTGGGAGAAGCCGATCCAGCATCCGATCAACATCCGCGACGCGACGCTCGAGTCCCTCAGCGACGCGGTCGGCGCCGCGCCCGCGCTCCGCCTCGCGCAGCTTCACGCACGGAGAGGGGCGCGGACCTACTTCGCGCACTTCGCGCATCAGACTAAAGACGCCGACTATCCTCAGGTCGGTGCCGCACGACTCGATAGCAATCGCAGCGCTAGCCTCGCTCGCCGCGTCCGGTTTTGTGAGCGGTTTTATTCTCGCAGCGTCTGGGGAGCGTCGGCGACGAGATGCTGGCATACTTCCTGGGGCTCCCGCTGGTGGGCGGGCCGCGGAGGAACTACTCCCGCGGGGACGCGGCCGTGTCCGAGGCGGCGGTGGCCTTGCTCGCCGCCTTCGCCAAGACCGGCGACCCCTCCCCCCCCGCGCAGGAGGCGCACCACGACGCCCTCGCCTGGCCGCCGTACGAGCTCAACACGCAGCAGTACCTCAGCATAGGTGAGTGTCCCTTCGTCTCCCCGGAGCGACCCGTGGCCGTGTGTAACGCTGGTCGTGTGTGGCAGGCTCGAAGCAGCGCGTGAAGAGTCACTACCGCGGCCACAAGATGGCGCTGTGGCTGCACCTGGTGCCGCAGCTGCACCGGCCCGGCGCCGCGCCCCGACACCACCAGTTCCGAGACTCGCAGCCCGACATGTTCGCCGGTCTGTATCTCCGCACCATTTACCACCCGTACTCTATTGATGATTGTGTTCGACTACGCTACTGCTGTGCGTTGCCTCTTGGGTTGTGTTTCGCGTACGACATAAAGGAACTTAGTCGCACACGGAGAGGCAGCGCGGCGCGGAGCCCTCCGGTCGCCTCGCTCTCGACCGGTGCCTTAATTTATGTTTCGTAGAGTCGAGTCCGAAAGCTCAGGTTTATGTCTAAAAGCATTCACATTAACGCCGACAAACCGCCCGAGTGCAGCCGGGGCATGCGGCGAGTCAACCGATGAGTAGGGCGGCTATCGCGTTTCCATCGTTTAACCTTCCTATAATTGGTCTGTCGTAGAATAGGTCGCGGGCGGCGATAGTGTTTCCCCGCATTTATTAGCGGAAGCCGCAGGAAGCGCCTAATGAGCCGGCCCGTTCGTGCGCGGAAATGACCCTAATGGCGTCGGTAATAAGGCAGGTTCCTGCGTGACGTGCGGCCGATGACTCGCGCCAGGGTTGTCACACGCGACCGAGACCGAAGTAAACAGTTTGTGCGTGTCGATTCTAACTTTATGCATTAGGGGCGACTTTCAAACGAGCTCTCGCTATTTCGACGCATTTACTTTTAAAGGAATTCCGCTGCGAATGTTTTGATTTATAACCTTCAATGACGACCTTATGTTGACACTTTTACACCATGCTACATCATATTATTATCATACCACTACTATTTGATTTGTCATTAAATAGTATTGTTACACTGTTAGTAATAATTCTATAAGTTCTAAAGCTACATTCAATTTGTGAACCAAATAAATAATAATAAGTGATTAAAAAAATATAAGTCAAGTTTATGCGTGATGTTAGCCCTAATGCTAGGGGTGTAGGAGGGCAGTAATTGCAGGTTTTATGACGTACGATTGCGGGATTAAAGTCGCCAACTTTAAATGTAGTTTCGATAGTTTTGCACGTAATCTGAGGGGATTACGAGTTTTATAACGATCAAGCGGCTAATAAAAGAGGTAAGGTTCGTTTTCATTAGAGTGGATGAAATCCTCTGTTTTATTATTCTTAATTATATTGAATCTTTGTGAGTAAAGTTTTAAAAGAATATTACTTCACTACTTGTGGGGGAGCTTCTCCTGCTCCTGGGAATTTGCTGGTGTTCTCGGGATAACAATTCAAAATCCAAAAATTGATCGAAGCCGTGTAATAAATAATCCAGAATTAGAGCGAGTGAACAAAAAGATATAACTATAGACTAACTTAATTCTACATGGCACAGATTAAAATTGATGCGATCGCCCGAGGCGCAGTGGCGCCAATTTCAAATGTCTATTCTTCAACATGCTCCCGCGCGTTGAAAGGTTCCCTTTCAACCATCATGTAGCTAGCAGTGGAACGATCTTGCTGATGCTCCGCCGCACGACACCATTGGCTGTCCGGATATCTGCGACGCGACATATGCCATCACTCGGGCCGGGTATGACATTTACGATGCGACCGAGCTTCCACTTTAAGGGTGGTGATCCATCTTCCTTAATCAAAACTAACTCATCCTTCTTAAGAGTGTGCGTAGAGTGGGTTCTCCATTTCACGCGCTGCTGGAGCTCTGATATATACTCCTTGCTCCATCTATGCCAAAAATGCTGGCGCAGCTGTTCTATGCGTTCAAAACGTTTAAGTCTAGTGGATGGAAGGTCGGCATAGTTCGGCGTAGGCAGTGCAGTCAGAGGACGTCCGATGAGCAGGTGTCCTGCAGTGAGAGGTGTGTAGTCGTCCGGATCCGATGACAGCGGGGAGAGCGGCCGGGAATTCAGGATCGCTTCGATCTGGGTCAGCGTTGTCGTTAACTCCTCGAATGTCAGATTACAATTTCCCAGCACTCTACTTAAATGATATTTTACGGACTTAACACCAGCCTCCCATAAGCCTCCAAAAGTAGGACTATATGCCGGTATAAAATGAAATTGAATACCATCCTGAGCTAGATCTGTAGCAAGAGAGTTGCAATTGTTTTTTAGAAAGGTTGAGATTTCTCTGTATGCGCCTACAAATGAAGTTCCGTTGTCGGAATATATGTGGGAAGGCTTTCCCCTACGCGACATGAATCTACGTAACGCTAACTGATAATTATCACTTGTTAAATTACCCACTAACTCTAGGTGTATCGCTTTGGTTGTAAAGCAGACGAAAATCGCTATATACGCTTTAGTGAGTTTACACCCACGACCAATACGATTAGCTACTGCGACTGGACCTGCATAGTCCACGCCTACACATTCAAATGGATAGCCACCGGGTTGGATTCGCTGCTGTGGTAAGTCACCCATGAGTGGATTATACACTTTACCCTTAAAACGATTGCAACGTACACATTTGCGGTAACACCTTTTCGCTAAATTGCGACCCCCTATCGGCCAATATAATTCTCTAATAGATGCCAATAACAACTGAGGGCCAGCATGCATTAACCTTTTATGTTCAAACTCAAATAATAACTTTGTAACCTGATGTGTGGACTGTATAATAATTGGGTGCTTTTTCTCGAAAGCAAAATTAGAGTTATTTAACCTGCCCCCTACACGAATCAACTTATCATGATCTAAATAAACATTGAATTTGATCAGTTCACTTTTTCTGGGCAAACTTGTCTGCTTAACTAAGGACTCATATTCTGGAAACGATTGCATTTGCGACTGTCTCAAAATTAATACTAAAGCGCTGTTTAGTTCGTCGGCGGTTAAATGAGTCGATTCCGGTTTAGATCTCTTCTTTAAGATATTTACAAACCTCAAAACATAGGATACGGTTCGCTTGAGTCTAGACAGATTTGAAAAACGACTGAAGTCGATGAGCTGATCGTGAGGACTCGAGTCACTTAAATACAATGACATCTCATTGCGTGTTTCAGGCAGCTTGTCGACGGCACTCGGAGTGGCGGGCCAGTGCACTGGATCGCGCTGCAAGTAATCTGGTCCATGCCACCATAAACTAAGCGAGTGCATCATGCTAGGACTGACACCGCGCGATATCAAATCGGCGGGATTAGCGTCGGTCGGGACGTGTCGCCAAGCGCAGCTTCCAGTTTCATTTAAAATTTCAGCGATGCGATTGCGCACAAACGGTTGTAGCTTTGAAGGCAGCATCTTAAGCCATCCCAAAACAATCATAGAGTCTGTCCAGAAGACTATGTGCTTTATTTGCGCTCGCAAAGCGGTGATAGCTTTCTTATACAGGCGTGCTCCGACCAAAGCCCCGCAAAGCTCGAGTCGCGGTATCGTCACAGGCTTGATCGGCGCGACTCGGCTCTTAGCAAGCAGTAAACAAACAGAGACCTCACCTGCAGAGCTGACACTACGTACGTAAACGCATGCGCCATACGCACGCTCGGAAGCATCCGTGTAAATATGTAGTTCCAGGTCAGAACCTGAATCACAGATGACCCGGCGTGGTATGCGCAGGCTGCTCAGGCTCGGCAGGCTGTCTACAGCATCGCTCCAGGGCCGACGCATCTCGAGCGGCAACTCCTCGTCCCACGACAGGCGTTGAAGCCACACTTGCTGTAATAGTATCTTCATTAGAATGACACAAGGTGATAACAAGCCTAAAGGATCAAAGATCTGGGCGATCACTGAGAGGATATCACGCTTTGTGTTTCCCTTAGCAATGGTGGGACTGATGGGAAAGTAGAATTCATCTGAGATTGAATTCCACCCGAGGCCTAGAGTTGTTGTTAAGCCAGCATCACCTATGTTCATCTCCGGTGATGACTGGTCGGGCTCCGGTAACAGCTTGGGTTCATTGGACTTCCATTTTCTAAGAGGCATGCAGGCTGAGCCTAGCTCGGACGTGACCTGCCTGCGAATGCGCAAAGCTTCATTTAAATCATCATCACCACTTAAAAAATCATCTACATACATGTCTGACATAATAATTTCTCCTATCTTAGGGTCCTTGCACTCTAAACCAACCTGCTTGATGCATCTTGTGGCGAGGAAGGGCGCACTGGCGGTGCCATAGCTCACTCGATTCAACATATAACATTTTATGGCATTGTCGGCGCTGCCATCAGTACTCTGATCCCGCCACAGGATCTGCTGGAGTGGTCTGTCATCAGGATGGACTGAAATGCACCTGTAGCATTTCTCAATGTCACCTACTATTACATATTTATGCTGCCTAAACCTCAGGAGTATTGACAGTAGGTCATTTTGGACCGTGGGACCAATCATTTGTATCTGATTGAACGAAACCCCTGTTGTAGTAGGACTGCTTGCATTAAACACAACCCTAAGTTTAGTAGTCGAGCTACTTTCACGTAGGACACCATGGTGAGGGATAAAATAATGGTGGACCGATGTGACCGGTTCACACTCAGACATATGACCTAATGATTCATACTCAGACATGAAATCATGGTATCTTTCACTAAAAGACTTATTCCCTTTGAGTCGACGCTCTAAGGACAATAAACAATACTTAGCTCGCTGATAGGAGTCACCTAACACACTTGGTGTTTGCTTTAAAGGGATCCTGACGCAGAAACGACCATTTGCGAGGCGAGTTGTATTTTTAACAAAGTGTTCTTCACACTGCTTCTCCTCAGGAAAATAATGAGATGACTGAGGGCTAATCTCTTCGAGCTGCCAAAAACGCGTTAATTGGTTTTGGATGTCATCATCACAGGGAGAGGTCAATGAACTCACTTGAGTGAAGTTACAATTGATGGGAGACAAAGCAGATGTGCGGCCGCGACTCACAGGACCGGAAACTATCCAACCTAGTCTAGTTTCATGAAGCACCGGCTTTCCATTTCCCAACTTAATAGTTTGCGAACCTAAAATGTCCCAAAATAAATCAGCTCCTATGATCAAATCAACAGAGGCGGGCGCATGAAACTGAGGGTCCGCTAAACATATATCACTTGGAATATTTAAATTTCTAACATCAACTTGACACACAGGAATGTTGTCAGTAATTGTCGGCAGAATGAAACAACGTATAGATGTTGAAAAGCTTTCACTTAGCGACATGATAGGCAATTTACACATTTTAGTGATGGGCGATGCATTATTATTTATACCTACAACAACCCTATCTGCACTATCGACAGGTAAGTTGAGCTGATTATGCAACTTCTCAGTCATGAGACAGGAAGTGCTGCCACTATCTAAAATAGCCCGGGCAATGACCTCTTGATTATTGCAATCATAAATTTTGACTAAAGCGGTTGACAATAAAACATCACACTGACCTGACACATCTTCATGTGCTGTAGTTGTGATACTTCCCGTTAGGGCAACAGTAGACTCACTCACACTCACAGAACCCGTAGCAATCGGCTTGGATATGGAGACATTAACATCTCGATCAGCTGGAATAGTACAAGGCATATGCGAAGACAACTGCTTTGATTCACTTGCATTTCTATCATTGACATGAATAAGGGTATGGTGTCTACGCTTGCAGACTTTGCAACCAGGCCTTTTACACGAATTGGCATAATGTCCACTACGGAAACAATTAAAGCAAACCTTGTAGGTAGGGAGTAACTTGGCTCGTGCGTCACAAGTTAATGCGAGGAATTTAGGACATACATGCAAATGATGATTGCCTTTGCAGTTAGGGCATAGTTCATTAATTGAAGATGAAAATGTCTTATTGCTTTCATTACTGCTACTCTGGTAAGAAATCATTGCTTTGATTTTTTGAGAACCTTTTCCACTAACTGATTTGTCCGACAACTCTATTGTTTCAACGAAGTCTGCACGATTGCGCATAAACTTAATAAAGACATCAAGAATCACAGGTTTATCTTTAGGAAGGGTGCCCTTATGTTCTTCCCACTCACGGAACGTTTTGGGGTCTAGTTTTTTGGTGACAATATAGATCAAGAGAGTGTCCCAATGTGTGATCGGTTCACCTAGAGAAGAGAGTGCACGCAAGTTCTTAGTCAGTTGGTCAACTACTCGCTTGATGGCAACTGATGACTCCTTTGTGATTGGCTCGATGTTAAATAATGCAGATATATGGTTTTGTATAAGCAGTCTCTTATTATCGAACCTCTCACACAGAAGTTGCCAAGCAACTGAATAATTATTGGCAGAAAACTCTATTGATTGAATCACAACAGCAGCAGAACCCTCCAGTGACGCTCTCAAATAGTGAAACTTATTAATTTCATCTATCTGATCATTATTGTCAATTAAACTTGAAAAAGTGTCATGAAATTCTAACCAGTTATCATAAGACCCAGAGAATTTTGGTAACTGAATCGTGGGCAACTTAACAAGCTTATTATTAGAATGTGAATTTGAACTTGAGCTTACCTTGTCATTTCTTTGAAACTGTTCGTATATAGTTTGTGCCTTTGCTACTAAGTTATAATACTGTGCCTCGAATTCACTTCTTTCTACAAATGATTGTTGTTCGGACTCACTAATACACTCTAATTTAAGTTGAATTTCATCATACTGATCGTACAGAGCCTCTACCTTCCCAATCCGCAATTGCAACTCCTTAGCACCTGTTTCATCCAGAGAGGAGGCATTCAAATTTTTTAAATAATTGGAGAAGTTTGTAATTCTGCCCTTTATGCTTGATCGCTTTGATGTAAGTTCTTTAATATCGGCCATAATTTGGGAGACTGGTTCCTGGAATATAGTTTTATAAAGTTAGCAAATAATCCAAACCCATACCTATGTAGATATACACAATAAGTACAATACAATATTCCCTAAGACCTATGTTTACAGATAAATACTAGATACAACTTTAAATTAATAGTGAGAAACTAAACAGAACAACTTTGAGACAACTTAAATCTTATTAAAACTAAAGGCAACAGATTTATATTCGTGAATCTAATGGACTTTTGAAGAAACAAATATGTTGATGTTAAGGTTAAACTGATATCATTACAACGACTTAATTGCTAAAATTACACTCAATTTTTGGTCAACAATTGTGTACGTACAGGTAAAACCGTAATGTTGAATCGCAAGTAACTTTATTATAAACTCTCACGCATGTGCGTTGGCACTTTTCAACAGAAACGACAAAATGGCTACGCACCTTTTCACCTTAACAAATACCTATGTACGATACGACAGAGTGCTGGGTTTAATCCGTCTGACATCCGGCGTGAAGAACCATGTGGGGGAGCTTCTCCTGCTCCTGGGAATTTGCTGGTGTTCTCGGGATAACAATTCAAAATCCAAAAATTGATCGAAGCCGTGTAATAAATAATCCAGAATTAGAGCGAGTGAACAAAAAGATATAACTATAGACTAACTTAATTCTACATGGCACAGATTAAAATTGATGCGATCGCCCGAGGCGCAGTGGCGCCAATTTCAAATGTCTATTCTTCAACACTACTATTACTTCATGAAACTTTAAAGTAGAAAGATATTATTTTAATTGGTAAGTTTTTTCTCAGTTCAGTAGTTCCTGAGAGCAGCCCACGGATCCTAGCTCAGTGGTGTGAGTTTACCAGGGGCTCATCAAACCTCAGACTGCATAGAGGACGCCACGTGCTTTATATTTGTGACCATGCACGAATGGTCCGCTACTAAATGAAATGAAACAACATAGATTTGGTAACAATAGCCAAAGGATAAATAGTTTATGTTTATGACCCATTCATTGCTTTAATTCCGGTATTTTCCTAAATATTTGAAAAATTTCTCTATAAGGAATTATATACTTATGTAGAAAAAATTTATATTCTTTGCTGTGAATAGAAAGGCTTCAGGCAGGAAAGAACAATAAACATGGCGATATTTAATTTTTACAAAACTGTATTGTCTCTCTCTCTTCTTCTTATTTTTAAAATAATGGGTACTTACCACTTATTATGTATCTTTGTCTTAGTATCAAAATACGAATTATTTTTTATTTTTAATATTATTAAGTACTTATTTCATAAGTTATTATTAATTTAGAAGATAGTCAAGTAGTTTCTGCTGCGATCATAGTCCGGCCATCACCCAAGGTACATGCCGAAAACCAACGTCACAGTTCTACTGTGACTTATGCTGAGCATGTACCGTATTCAGGTTATACTCGTACATAATTTGAAGATTTTGGCATTTAGTACTAAGTTTTATTATTTAGCTATAAGCTCAAAAACTGTAATTGCCTCTACTTATTTACCTGAATAAAAAAGTTTCTATTCTATTCATTCTATTCTTCCTAGCTATGCGTCCCACATGGTGGTGGGGTCAAGCTTTCTGATCTTCTCTCATGTCACTCTCTCATGTCCTTTTGCACTACATCTTTCCATCGTGTATTGGGTCTACCCCTGGATCTTCGACCTGGGATGGAAAGTTGTAGTGCCAACTGTATTGTCTAATGTTGATAAAAGAAACCCTGTCAGCGCCATTTACTGTGACATGACCCAAGCGTTTGATAATGTCAATCAAAATGTTTATGTCAAATATGATTAGGGGTAACGTTCTAGAGTTAACATCGTATCTCACTGGAAGTACTCAAGTTACAGAAATTTCGAGAGTCAACATGAAAACCAAGACAGAAGAAAAATTCCGTTCAATAGAGCGCTCTACATTTTACGGTGTACCTCAAGGTAGTGTGTTAGGGCCTCTTCTTTTCATTTTGTATATAAATGATTTGCCTAAGGCCACAATTCACCCAATGTCCCTGTTTGCCGATGACAGTACTGTGACAATCGCATGTAGAGCTATAGAAACTTACGAAAATGACATTAACTTATCTTTAAATAATATAATTAATTAGTTAAATAATAATAATTTGAAAATGAATATTAGTAAAACTAAAATAATGCACTTTAGTCAAAGGATACCAGTACAAGACATAACAATGACATCGTGGATCAGGTAGAGACTGCTAAATTCCTCGGCTTGACAATAGATAGGCAACTCAACTGGAAGGAGCACATATTTGAGTTATGTAAAAGATTTAGCAGCGCATCCTATGCGCTCTACAAGTTAGCTCCAGTAATAAACACAGATGCACTTCTGATTGCATATCATGGTGTGGCGGCCTCTGAGATATCAATATTTTGAGGAATATTCTGAGGAGTCATAATTTGGGGTAACTCAACTGACTTTCCGACAGCCTTTAAAGCGCAAAAGCGTTGTATTAGAGCTATGTTTGGTTTGCAGACGACATACAGCTGTAAACCATATTTTACAAAACATAAAATATTTAACACTTCGGTCTCTATATATTTTTGAGGTTGCAATATTAGTTCGGACTAACTCACATTTGTTTCCCTCAATGTCTGATATAGTAACAAAAAATAGACGCGTTGACAGTCGTTGTCTATATCCCTCGAAGACAGCACAGACACATAAAAGTATATTATGTATGGCCCCAAAAATATACAATGAGATTCCGAAAAATATACAAGAATTGCCATTTAATGCATTTAAAAAGAAATTGAAATCAATATTGACTGGTAAAGCTTATTATAATACAAATGAATTCTTTAATGATAAATTTTGACATAGACTCATATTTTGATTTTTAATTTTGACTTGTTTACTTAATATTTTGATATTTTGATTTCTTTTTAAAACCATTCTGACATTGTTATCAGATATTCTTTTCTTCAGTTCATAATTCGACATGCATGTATGATTTGACATTTTGATTATTTTTTAAAACCATTTTGACCTCGATTTTGACATTGTTAACAGATAGTCTTAGTTTATAATTTGACATGCGTGTATTATTAATTCCTTTTTTTTTAATTTCTATATATTATGAATTTTATAATCTTATTATAATTTATTAATATATTTTGTACGCCAAATGGCATAAACATGTTGAGACAATTTTATAACGTATTCAATTTCAACAGCAAGACATTTCAACTGTAATGTTTAACACATGTTTAGACAAAATAAATATCTTTGAATCTTATGTTTATTCAAGAAAACAAAACTGGGCGAAGACCCAAGAGGTCCTCCAAAAAAAATAATATTACTGGAGAGCAGAGTTCCAACTCAGTCTCGTTTAATTCTAAAATTATTGTCAGAGCCAAAGCTCATATAATAAACATGATAAAGTGAACGAATTCGTTCCGCAGACAATATATGTTACACTAATTAAAAACTAAACCCGCTTAATGCTAAATTAAATTAAAATTCCATAGCCTTGCAAAAATAATCCAAAACAAAAAAAGGGCACTGATGAGTGTATACTAGAACAAGACCCGGCTTCACCCATACCAATAATAATAATAATATAATATGGGACAACTTCCACACACGGTCATCTGGTCCCAAACTAGGCTAGAAGCCTGTACTATGGTAACCAGATGACTGATATATATACTTATATAAGCTTATAACACCCAGACACAGATCAAACAGACATGTTCGTGCACACAAATGTTTGACCTGGCCGGGGTTCGAACCCGGGCCCTGCGGCACAGAAAGCAAAATTACTACCATCTGTGCCAACGAGGCTGTCAAAATGAGGAAAGAGAAAATACTAAATGAGGGTGCCTTCAGGTCAACAAAAAAATATGATGTATATAATAGCTTTCCATGTTCATATGGTAATCATTAGAAACAAAACAAAAGTAAATTATAAATACCGTTCACTCCAACTTTCCTATGTCAGGCTCAAGCTCGTCTAATCACCATCCAAAGACCATGATTATGGGAGTATGAGCTATCCAAGGTCCAAGGTGTGATCACGTAGCCTCCAAGTCCTGATAGCCTCGCACATGGTCCCGGTCCAGAGACGAGCCGACGACAGACAGAGCGACACGGGGAGAAGCACCCCGCCAGGAACGAAGAGCGATCCGCGATCCAAGATCCAGTAAAATACAAGACAATGAACACCATCCGTCCACGTCAACACCAAACAAACAGCAAACAAAGTGCACCAAGTGAACACCAAGTGAACACCAAGTGAACACCAAGTGAACACCAAGTGAACACCAAGTGAACATCAAGTGAACACCAAGTGAATACCAAGTGAACACCAAGCAACAGCCTGTAACAAAACAAACCATTGTCATTTTAAATTGTACAAAAGAAAATCTTTCTTTTGAAAGAAAGAAAACCAAGTATATTGTGATCTCCTTCTGCGTAGGTGTCGCTACGACCTTAGTCAAGCGTAGCGGTGGCTACGGCGTAACCAACCGTAGCAGTAGCTACGACGTAGCACTTGACTGGAAGTATTTTCGTATAATAATTATTCGTTAGCGCAGACGGTAGTAACTCTGCTTTCTGTGCCGCAGGGCCCGGGTTCGATCCCCGGCCAGATCAAACGTTTGTGTGCATGAACATGTCTGTTTGATCTGTGTCTGGATATTTTAAGCTTATATAAGTATGTATATCAGTCATTTGGTTACCATAGTACAGGCTGCTAGCCTAGTTTGGGACCAGGTGACCGTGTGTGGAAGTTGTCCCATATTATTATTATTATTATTATTATTTATGTTATCTTATTTTGAAAGGAGTATTACTGGTTGCGTATAATAATATCTAAAAGTAGGTATAATTATATTATAATATTTCTTCAAGTTTCTTATCTATAGAGCTTCTATGTTACCTAATGAATATCAGATTCTCTTCATAGCAAGGATAGGCTCTAAAGGTAGGTGCGAAGTGCTCGGTCTTAAATCAGACTGCAATTGTTCTGGCATTCATCGTCTGAAATTCAAATAGCCATCGGATTTATAACCAATTCATAATTTCTTACCAAAATAGATTATTCTATTTATTTATTTATTAGGGGAACCAACAGCTATAAATCAGAAAAATATAGTTAAACTTAATATAACAATAGAAAGCCCGGATATGCCAAGAAATACACAATAAAAAAAATGAAACAATGTCAAGAACACTCTAAGAACACAAAAATGAAAATAAGTACAGATTACTAAATATAGATAAAAAAGAGCCTAGGTGTATACAGGTAGGTATAGTACATGATAAAGTAAAATATTATGATGCAAAGAATTCCTCGCTCATGAGCCAATTATTGGATATGATATAAAGATATTAGCAGACCTACAGCAGAGACCTTATACCGATCTAGCAACCAGTTACTTACAAAAATAAAGGCAAATAGCTGAGAAGTGTAATGGATGCAAATGATCGTGTTCCGGTTAGAACGGTTTATTGGTTCCTTATTGCCACACGAAGCATCCATTAAGTTATGCTTGAAGTTAAGAATTGATCACGATAAAGCATTTTATGTTCCCCTTTACGTGCGTTTGTAGTACGAGTAGTCTATTGCAAGACAGCAACTTTGTAAAATGGTCTCTCAACACAAAAAGGTTAAGAACCACTGTTCTAAATGATCGCTCTAAACTGTCAATGATTACTAGTTGCCAGCAAGAGTAGCAGTATCTTGAAGAGTGTTTGCTACTTCGGAATCAACCATGGCTAATAAAAGAGAGAGATATGAACTTGTGATACATATTAATTTTCGTTTATTTGTGATTCTAATCCAATATATAACGCTTCTAATATATTTAATCCTTTATGATACGTTCATAATAGAGAATGTTCACGATCGTATCTAATGTACAAGCGAGTAAACTGTAGCTAACAGGTCCAACAATGAACGGATTACATTGAATAGTTTCACGCTCCAGACAACAGAATCAGAGCATCACCATTACACTATAATATAATATTATATAAGATAATAGCAAAGAGCGTGACGCTCAAGGTCCTACACACAAACATCGGATCAATAGTAAACTGTCGTCAGATGTGTGCAACACGGAGGCTTCTTTGTTAGATTAGTTTGTTGGAACAATAGCGCGGGAATCTTCCGCCGCGAGCCCTTTGTGAGGCGCCCTATCTACGCCGCCCGCGGGCGAAGGGACGTCACCGAGTTTGTTCTTCTCCGAAAACTCCATCGAAGCCTTCCGAACTCTCCGGATTAAAAAGGTTATAAATCTTCAGAGATCCCATGTCGGCGGACCGACTGAGTGGGAATTAATCTGCGTCATTAGGGTTCCGCGACGTCGCCTCGTTCGACAAACAAATTTCGAAAAGTTTGACATCTCGGGGACGGACTTAGTTAGGCATCGATTCGTACAATCGAAACGAGGCTGCGAAGAAACTCCGCGGAAGCGGATGATTACGGACAAATTCAAAGTTATTATCCAGCTCTAATTCAGGACAATAATTATAATTATAAAGTGACCGAGCATCCTTCTCCGAGCTAGGGTCACAGGTGCTCCCGCCGAGCATGGGGTTCGATTTCCAGGTCGTGAAAAGTGTTACTGGAAATTACTTTAAGGATTTTCTGAATAGCTGACTGCCATCTGAATTAGTTCCCGGTCGATGGCAATGGGCTCGCCCACTATCACACCTACCTACTCCCACTATGGGAGCATGTACACCTTTAACTAGCTGTTTGAGGAAACAAGGCGTGTAATGTAGTGGGTATCCCACGCAGGCGAGGTGTTCCCGGAGCTGTACTCGACGGCGGCGGCGCTGGACGAGGAACAGGAACGGGAGCCCGAGCCGCTGCAGGAGGAGGAGGAGTGCTCGCCCGCGCCCTCCCAGCGCCCCGCGCCCGCCGCAGCGCCCCCGCCACCCCCGCCGCCCCCGCAGGATCTGGCGCTGGACTCGCACTACTACAGGTGACGGGCGGTGACATCATTATGTGACCTGTCCTACGAGTATGACCTGTAAGAGAACTTCGCTCAGCGCTATTAATTCACAAGTTTAAATAGACCTGTGGACTCCGTTTTAAATACGAGCATAGTTCTCGAACACTCGGTAAATTTTGACGTTTTAATCGCTTTTAAAATAAAACATTCGACGAAAACATTATTACTCGAGAATCAGCTTTAAAAAAAAATCAATATGTAGAATTCACGTTGTCGTCCTCGTATCTAAAGAAACACCGACAAAAATATATCGCATGTATCCCGGCGTATTCTCATAAAATCTACAAAAGCCAACGTTTTATAAATAGTCTATCATCGATTCACGTGGACCGTGCGGGAATAGTCCCGCGGGAATCGTCCTGCACTCCGGGAACACGACGATGTACGTCTCCCGCGAGCCCTCGGCCCTCGGCCAGGCTACCTGCGCCCGCAATCGACGACCTACTACGGTTATAGCTATATATGTATGTTATAGCTGTAGATAGCGACCCCAATGCAGGTCCCCTTATTCGATGCTGCCTATACTCGTGCCGTTCCAAGAAATATTAACTCGCTTCTCCTTCGATATCATACATTTTCATATCGCGGAATATTTATGACAGTTGTATAGTAAGAGCCCAATGTCTTAAATTTGTTCTAAAGATAGAAAGAAGCCTTTTTTCCTACTTGGGTATTTCATATCGACGTAGAATTAGAGTGGGAGGTTCCCTCGAGGGATTACCTTTACAGTTCAGCCCTGTTGAGTTAAAGCTAAATTTTTCTTAAACAAAAACTTAATATCAATAAGGTGAGTAAGCCGAGGCAAGTGAAGCGATTAATTAATATGTTTAGATTTTCATTATGATCGATGGGCGGCGCGAGGATGCGATATTCAGGGAAATGATTAGCGACGTTGGGACCTTTTCTTCGACCGAGCACATTTTTGCCATTCCGTTATCGCGACCTTTTCTAAAAATACGTCGCGTCCTGGGAACGGTCGGGTGTCTCGTGTCCTCCATTGTGGCGCGAGCCATGTTTTATCCCGCCGAGTGTAAATGCGTCACTTACTCATACTATTCAGAGACAATTTTTAGCGAGTAAGACGTTTTGTATCGTCCGGGGTGTCCCGCCGCGCTCCTCGATCATCTGTCCTCTACTGAAAGTGTGTTTTCTCTAATGGCTTGAACTCCGAACAAACAAGAAGAAGATTTGAGGTTCTTTCTTCTGGAACTTCTGTTTGGACCTATAAATATAATAATGGCAGTTAACATGTACAAATTATGATTTTTTAAACTTAAGCCACGGTCTACATTGTGTTGGTGTTCCAATAAACAATAAACTATTATCATTTTCATCATCTGTCGTCTTTTTATAACTTTGGAAAGTTAGTTCTACGTCTCAGGGCGACTTCTAGATACTTTCTCGGTTTAGTTTTATGGTAAAATAATAATGATGTTGTTAATAATAAGTTAGTATTGTTTTGCGAGACCATGTTAATACCGGGGCTATTCATGAATCTCCCAGCTTGCACTAGTCGCTAGTTTTTATTCAAAGCTTACCAGTGACAGCATTGCAGTGTAGCATTCATGGTTTCGTGGTCGTATCGCGCGAGTCGAGCCGCGAGTCTGTCGCTAGTTTCCCGGAACAAAGCTCGCTCGCTGAATCTCTTAAATAAATTCCACAACCAAAAATTTCAAAGCTCTTTTTGTGCTTCTCGGGAATTACTTCGGAAGTCGGGCTAACTAGCTGCGGTGAAGAAAGTGTATATAGGTATTTCTAAAACTGCTCCCGAGTCGTCGACACGGTTCGAAATGTTTTGAAAACAGAAACGGCACTTTATAATAGCTTTTGTAATAACCGGCGCATTGTGTAGGGTAACAGTAGAGAATAGAATGTAGGCCATTTCTCACAACGGGTGCACCATACCATCACGACAAGTCACTGCTAAACAAGACGGATGGCAGCAACAGTGGGCCGCGGCGCCGGTGCGACGTAATCTCACTTATGTGTTTACCTACTCGCTCACCTCCAAAACCGCACCTCCCTCACGAATGAATGTCTCGACGGCCGTCATTACTCTCCGAGGTTTTCTCTTCCCTCGCCGATAACCATAACTGACCGACGCCAAATTTACCGAAACGAGCGGACTCCGCGCGTCGACCTCGAATGAACCGTGTTACTTATTACTGAGACCATCCGTCATTTTCGTCAATTGTTTTGTAGGGATTCCTCGCAGTGCAGTGAATATAAGCAATGTGTTCAGTTACACGGTGGCGCTGGGCGTGACGGTGGGCGCGGGCTGCTTCCTGCTGGCGCTGAACGTGGTGGTGTTCGCCGCCATCTACCTGCAGCGCTCGCGCCGCGCCGCCGCCGCCAGGCGCCTGCGCGCCGACGGTCTGTGCTCCTCTCTATGTCTGCTGTACACCATGTGACACCAGATCATATACCTTTTAACTATTAAGATACTCGTAGTTTCATTTAAGTATGTAGTGTTTATAATGAAACGCAGGCCTTTCTGGAGGGATGTTCTTTAATTTCTTATTCACGTTCTACTTTTACCACGTTGCGTTGCAGAGAAAAAAAGTTTTAGGTTACAATTCAGTTTTGACATTATCAATATTTGACACTTACTTTTTTTTTTTTTTATTGAATAAATAGAACCAAACAATATTACATTGCCAGTTTCAATACCCCCCCTCAATGTAATATTCCCTCAAAACTAAATAAACTAATATACCTATCTCAACATAATATGTTATCTTAAATTATCTCTACTTCACTTTACAAAACCAAAAAAGTAGCAAACCAAAAAAAATATTCTTCAGAATAAACTTAAAACAAATAACCTCGTTAGAAAAAAAAACTTTACCTTTTAAAATACATACTTATGACAGTTTAATTCAGGCCACACATATTTGAAAATTTCAGCAAGAGAATCTGATTCAACGGTTTTGTAAACATGTCTGCGATTTGATTTTCAGTTTTAATATACTCAACTATTACTTTACCTTTCTTGATCAAATCCTTGATGAAATGATATTTAATCTCAATATGTTTGGCCCGTTTAATACAATCTGTGCTTGCTATCATAATAGCCGCTTGATTATCACACAACATTTTAACAGGGGAAACATCATGAAATCCAAAGTCATTCAGTATACTCATTAACCAGCATGCCTCACTAGCTGCTATACTCAAAGATACATATTCAGACTCTGTGGAAGAGATACTGACACACGATTGCTTTTTGCTACCCCAAGAAATTAAACAGTTACAATATTTGAAACAATAACCGCTAGTAGATTTCCTGTCTTTCATATCACCGCCCCAGTTAGCATCACAGTATCCTACTAGGTTCTCACCATTACATTTGTAAATTAATTTATAATCTATAGTGTGTTTCACATATCTCAAAACTCTTTTAAGAGCTAATAACAACGACACATTCGCCTTGTTTTGGTATCTACTCAACATTGAAATTACTACAGCTAAATCAGGCCTCGTACCACATACTGCATACATCAAACACCCTATGATCTGCCTACAAGTATGCTCAATGTCTTTATTAGCCTTACTTTCATCTAATGTAGTTATATCAAAATTATTATCCATTGGAGTGGATATAGGTTTACAGTCTTTCATACCAAACCGTTCCAAAACTCTCTTCAAATAGTTAACTTGACTCAATTCTGTAATACCTTTGGCTAAATCTTGTTTTACATCTATTCCTACATAATTTGATATTGTACCTAAATCTTTCATTTTAAATTCTTGCTTTAACTTAACATAATCTTTAATTGACCGACTGCCTTTTGATCATGCCCTGTGATTAATATATCATCTACATATAGTAATACAAATAACTGATCACACTTTGTATACAAACATGAATCACTCTGTGACCTTAGAAAACCTTCTCTCAACATGACTGAATTGAATTTATCATTCCAATATTTTGGAGATTTTTTAAGACCATACAAAGATTTTCTAAGTTTTACAATATTATCATTTCCACTATATGCTCCCTCAGGTAATTCTAGGTAAACCTCCTCATTAATATCCCCATAGAGAAAAGCTCCCGTTATATCCATTTGAAACACAGGTAAATTAAACTTTGTTGCTATTGAAATAAACAATCTAAATGTTGTGAGCTTTGCTACAGGTGCATATATCTCATAATAATTTAATTCATCATCCTGCTCAAAACCTCTGACTACTAACCTAGCTTTATACTTCTTTACATTATTATTTAATTTAATCTTGAAAACCCATTTACTACTTAATACTTTCTTATCATTTGGCCTGTCGCAATATTCAAATGTATTATTATCTCTTAATGTTTGTAATTCCCTATTTACCGCATCTTGCCATTCACTTGAGTTTGGACTTCTCATGGCCTCTTGGTATGTAATAGGTTCCTCCTCTACCGCTGAAATGTTGCATGTGTAGTAATCAGGTTTCCTTACTGTACGCTGCTGTCTCACTCTAGGTTGTATAGTTCTGTCAAGCTCTTCGCCGCTGTCTGACGAGACTTCATCACTTGTACAGGGCTCATATTCACTTTCAGACACATTACTTATCCTTGTCTCATTTGTGTCACTTTCCTGGATCTCATTTGTGACCACTTCATCCTCAAGGTCTAAATAAACTATTTCTTCCTTTTCCATTATCTGTTTCTTGGTCATGAACACCACATCTCTTTTAACTTCAATCTTGTTCCTCTCTTGGAAATAAATACGGTATCCTTTAGTTTCATCTCCATAACCTACCATTATGCCTTCCTCTCCTTTAGAGTCCCATTTCTTTCTCATCTCCTTTGGAATGTGTGCCATCACTGGCGTTCCGAAAACCTTCAGGGTTTTTATGTCAAAACTTCTCTTTGTCCAAGTTTCATATGGTGTTTTTCCTTCTTCTCTGCTTTTCGCCGTTCTGTTCAAGACATAAGCTGCTGTATTTACTGCCTCGGCCCATAGATTCTTTTGTAGATTCCTACCATAAAGTAATGATCTGGCCGCCTCCACCAGGGTTCTGTTTTCTCTCTCTGCTTTCCCATTCTGTTCGGGCGTGTATGGAACTGTTTTTTGGTGTACTACACCATATTCCGAAAGTATCATCTGCGCTTCTGTATTGGTAAACTCTGTCCCATTATCACTTCGTAAATATTGTACTTTATTCCCAGTAACATTCTCGGTTTTAGTCAAGAAATCTTTAATAAATCTTTTGACCTCGGACTTTTCTTTCATGAAATAGACAGTACGGTAATTCGAGTAGTCATCTTTAAGCAAAAGAAAGTATCTGGAACCTCCCACCGACGTCACCTCCATCGGGCCGCATACGTCCGCATGCACTATTTCACATGTTCGCGTCGTAGTCGTCTCACTGTTCTTAAATGGTAATCGGTGTATCTTTGCTCCAAGACAAGCTTTGCACTGTTCGAACTGCTCACTCTCGCGTACTGGAATATTGTTACGCGCTAACACTGACTTAACTCGCTCGATATTCTGGTGGGCCAAACGCTCATGCCATTCGTTCAACTGTGCAGTATTCGCATATTCGTATTTGTGTCGTAAATCAATTAAATACATATTTCCAACTCGTTTTGCAATCGCCATTATTTTATTTTCTTTATAAAATTTGCATAAGTTGTCATCTGTCATCATGATATAACCTTTAGCTGTCACTCGGTTCACAGAAAATAAATTAGTTTTAAGGTCCGGCACATACAATACATTGTCTATAGTCGAGTCCAACCACTCACGACCATTGAACACTTGCGCGTTTATTTGACCGCGCCCTATAGCCTTAATTACCGTTCCATTCCCTACTATGACTGGTTTTGGCGCAGTATCCGAATATGAGAAAAATGAGTCCTTATCACAACACATGTGATCACTTGCGCCACTGTCCACTAACCACTGTGATTGTTTATATTGGCCCTCAGTCTCACACTCACTAATCACCACAAATGCGTTACTGTCTTTCTTGTCTGAGCTAGAACTTTTATTTTTCTTAAACCAACAGTCTTTCATAAAATGTCCCGGCTTGTTACAAAAATGACACTTCAGTTTACCGTCTTTGTTCTGACCACTTTTCACTATGTTACTTTTACAATTGTTCTGATAATGTCCAATTTTATTACACTTGAAACACCTTATTATCTTGCTATTCTTCTTAGCCATGAATGCTTCAGAGGTTGACTGTCCATCACCGTTTCTCTCCTTCATCCGTTCTTCTTCAATTAATAATCTTGAAACCAAGTTGTCAAATGTTTGTTTTTCATCCGGTGTAGACTCCCATGCAGATATGAAATGCATATATTTCTCTGGTAATGACATCAACACCTTTGTAATGACAAACTTATCTGTGACCGTCTCACCCAACTGCTGTAACTGATTCTGCATTTCCTTTATTTTGGAGACAAACATTGAGATCTCCATTCCTTCCTCGTACTTGTACTTAAAAAATCTCTGCTGTACGATATGTATGCTTGTTTCTGACTTCTGCTCGTAGACACTTAGTAGTTTACTCCACATCTCCGCTGCAGTTTTGCATGATATAATATGAAGCATTGCTTCCTCAGTCATTCGTGTGACTATCATAGCTTGCGCTTTGGCATCCTTAGCCTCAAGTGTCTTTAGGTCTATCGCTTGCCCCTCTGTGTTCGTCCGCTCGACCACACCCATCACTCCTTGATTGCGAAGTAGAACTTGCATCTGGAACTTCCAAATGTTCCAATTCCTTGCTCCTTCCAACTTCATCACATTTGTGCGCGTTTCTACGTCCATCTTGACGATTCTTTCCTTGCACCAGCAAGTGTTCCAACCCGCTAACCTCACCGGTTTTCACGGTATATATTTTCCCGACGCTGTATCCTGCGTGTCCCGCGTGTCCTGGGCACATAACCTGTAGTGTTTATAATGAAACGCAGGCCTTTCTGGAGGGATGTTCTTTAATTTCTTATTCACGTTCTACTTTTACCACGTTGCGTTGCAGAGAAAAAAAGTTTTAGGTTACAATTCAGTTTTGACATTATCAATATTTGACACTTACTTTTTTTTTTTTTATTGAATAAATAGAACCAAACAATATTACATTGCCAGTTTCAATAAAGTACGAGATAAATTAACGTTACTTTTCTTTTGTTAATCTGCGGAGCCGAATAATTGAACGAACGAATGTCCCTCGCACGTTTTCAAATTATTCCAGCGAAAGAACGAAATCTCGTTTTCTCGCGGTACCTCGTAAAACTTAATTACTGAGGCTCGGTCTGCTCTGTCCGAGGCTAAACGACGACGCAAAACCTCGGCTCGCTCTACCACTATCCACTGCACCCCAGTAACACGCGCGCTAGTAGAACGACTTCGATTCATTTATGATTGAAAACTAGCGCGTGCCTAATGTGACGATAATTCTGACGAACGTTATCTGCATGCATAATGCATCTAGTTATGATTCCGGTGTGTCACACAAAAGCGATCGTTAGTTTGCGTGATGTAGTTTGAGCAGTTTCCATATTGCATGTCGTTAGTAATTTCTGTAGGTAGAGCGCTGTACACTACATTGTGAGCCCTCGGTATGACGAGTGAAGAAATGTCCGCGGTAATGAGCGCGACCCGCAGCTCGTGCTTAACGACACAGGACTCGGTCTCGGACCTCGCTCGTTGACTGGTGCAAAACTATACAATCAATTATTTAGAAATAAATATTATAAATGGCTACAGTCCTATTATGTTATAATTAATATTTCGATTGACTGCCTCGGTGGCGTAGAGGGCGCATGCTCGACTGCCAATCAAGAGGTCCCGGGTTCGATCCCCAGGACAGGCAAGGTGTTAAATATTGGATTTTGCCATTAGGAATTATCTCAATAACTGCCTGGAGTCTGGAACTGTGCCCGGTAGATGGCAATAGGCTCGCCCCCTATTACATGGGACCAATAACATACTGGCGAAATGTGGGTGTATCTACTATGGGACTGAGTCCTGGGTACACCTCTGCCTACCCCTTCGGGAAAAAGGCGTGAATGTATGTTATGTTTATGTTAATATTACGATAAAAAGATAAAAGTGCCAATGATATTAAATTGAAACTGGATCAGTTTCTTTAGCTCTAAAAAAACTGACAAACCGCCCCGGTGGCATGTTTCTCTTTTAAGCAGATTTTAAGATCTCCCCGACGTTAAAGCGGACGTAGTAGCACTCGCAAAAAATATTTTTTTTACTGAATTTCCGCGACGAAAACACAGGAGGTGGAAAAGTTTACTGAGAGTTACTACAACGTCTATAGTAGAAGGCCGTTTCTCTTCGGGTTTATTCGATGTAGAAGTCGTAAGTTAGAGGTAATGCGAGTCCAGAGTTCGACCGTCGCTCGGCGCCGAGTAAGTACTGGGTGACGGTCGGCAAAGTGCGCACTACGCCTATATGAACTGAGATTTCGGTGAATTGGATTCATACTGTAATTTCTCGTTTGTAAAGAGCGGGTACCATAACTATTTTATGTAGATAGCACTAGGTTTTTCACCCCGGTTTACTTGACAAACTCAGAGTAAATACTGAGACTAGATAGATATGCTGAAGATAAACTATCGGCGACTGATGTGGTTTCATACCTATCATACACATTTAACGTCATCATAATGTTATGTCACTAAATGTGTAGCGCCTGTTCCTGAGGTATGGGGGGGCGCGGGAGGGGTGTAGCGAGACAGGCCACGTGTCACCCCTCCCGCGCCGCTTCCATTCCTCAGGAACAGACTCAGTTAAGCGCTATGTTCAAAGATTTTCATAACGGTAACCTTGTTAGTTCTGCAGCACTTACAACCATATCTGTTACATATTTAATACTAGTGGCCCGCCCCGGCTTCGCACGGGTAGCGGAAAGTATAGGTATAGAGAACATATTAACAGAGTAAATTCGTGACACATTGTATGTTTATAGATATTACTCTAATGGTTTTCCCAGCGCACGCAAATTATTAATATTTTTTGGCAAATATTTGACACCTTGGTTCACAATATTACAGTTTTGTTACAGATCCCTATTTTGTTAAGATATCCTCGTATAGCCTATGTCACTCACACTAAATTAAGCTTTCCATAAGTGAAAGAATTTTTTAAATCGGTCCCGTAGTATCGGAGCCTCTTCGTTACAAACAAAGTTTCTCTCTTTATAATATTAGTATGAATATAGATTACAATAGTAAATATGCAGGCGGCTACAGCAGTCGAGGAGGCGCGACATCGTTGAACACCGAGTGCACCGTGCAGGCCGCGCCCTCGCCCAGGAAGACCACGCTCAAGGTAATCATATCGTTCACATCAATTATATAGTAGCCGCTGTTTAATGACGTCATCATTCATATTATATGGGTCATATCATTTCTATATCTGCTTGTATTATGTAACTACTAACAACGGTAGCGAATATAATGAATGCTCCATGAACTTAAATTGTAAATGGGTCAGAACAAAACTACTCATTATATTAATACTCTTATTATTACTATGAGTTCGTTCTATACTTATATGTACCTATCTATGACCTATACGTATAACAGCATTATACGTAAAAAGATATATAAATTCAACGTGAATAATAATAATATGGGACAAATTCCACACACGGTCATCTGGTCCCAAACTAGGCTAGAAGCCTGTACTATGGTAATCAGATGACTGATATACATACTTATATAAGCTTATAACACCCAGACACAGATCAAACAGACATGTTCATGCACACAAATGTTAGACCTGACCGGGGATCGAACCCGGGCCCTGCGGCACAGAAAGCAGAGTTACTACCATCTGAGCCATCGAGGCTGTCAATGAATTTATTGACGTCAATAGCAATGAAGTTGAATTTATATACGTTATTATTAGGTACACATAAATGTAATAGTGTCGGTTTTAGAATATTACTCCCCCCCCTCCTCTCTCTCTCCTCGTGGCGAGTATTGGCAAAACCTTCCCGATGGGGGAGGGCTAGGTCCTGCAGTGGACTTCTAACGGCTGAGATTATGAGCAATTTATCAAATTCCCAATTATGGATTAGTTATGTAGACTAGATTATTTTTTCATACCTTTTCGTAAGCAAATAGACAACACGATCCCGCCGACTGCCCCACACATAATAATAATATGTATCGGTTGTCCACAGCGCAGCTGCGAGTCAGAGCTCGACGAGCGAGCCGCGCCCCCCGCGCACCCCGCGCACCCCGCGCACCCCGCGCACAAGAAGCGTGTGCACATACAAGAGATATCTGTGTAGACGCTGTACGAGACTAGCACTCAATATACCCGCGGCCCCGTCCTCCTACACGTGAGGCACGCGCACCGTTCATAGATGCATTACCTTCTGATAATATCAATATTTTGTGCTAACTCTATACTAGTAGCTATACGAGTATTGTGAACCTAACAGACGCGACTCCCGAGTCCCGCGTCGCTCCGCGGCGAACGTCCGCCGGCGAGATACTCGTATGTATCGGACGTCCGAACGCTCAAGGTCATAATTTGTTAAGATCGCGTCCGCGGACGTTTTTATAGTCTAAACCGTTTAGTGTACATTCATTGGACGCGACTCATGATAATACTATAATCCTGTGATAGGTATTCGCCGGTCACTATTTCATCGACTATATTATTTGAGAAAGTATTTGCCGGGAAATATCTAGGGACAGTCTATATTATTTTGATCGAAATGGCACTCAACTTATGTAGAGGCGGACCGAGAACGCATCGAGGAACGAGGAACCATTCGAAACGACCCGCGGTCACAGAATAAATAGTAGTATTGCCGCGTTTAAACAACGCCCGTACTCTGTACACTGTACGTCGACCACTATATTGGAACCGTTGTACTCGTATAATACTTGTATAGTGTGATGTATGTATGTATATGATCTACACGTTGTATATATTATAATATGAATAAGAACATGTACATATAGCATAGTAGGAGTATGTGTGGAGTAAACTGACCGACGTCAAGTTTACTTCTCGCCCGCGCCCGACCCGCGGATAACCCGACCCGCGGGTGACCCGATCCTGAATGATCCGAGCTGAAAATTTTCTGCATCTCTTATCTTGTTTATTACGTAAGTAATACGGGGAATGTTTTAAAAGAGCTCATTATTGCTTTAATTGACATTATTTTCATCTGTCGTTGTGTCCGTTTCAATGTATGAAGTGAACTTGCAACATTGTGTTATCGGTCATCGATGTAGTCTTATGTTTCAACTATGTACTTGATAAGTTTATTTTAAGTGTTATTGATATTATTAAGAATATCAGACTGTTAACTGTATCCGTGTCGTCTGCATGCATGTCGACTCTCCTCTCGAATATAGCGTATATCTTCATAATTATCTAAAATACAGGTATCAAAAACTCACGATATCCAACTATAATAGGTATTATGATATTAATATATTTAGTGGATAGAAGTTGCATCGGACAACTACCTACGTTATAGGTTCCGAGATGTCGATCAATGTTGATTGTACTCGTGTTTTAATAGGTTTAAGTATTAAGTACTTACCTAATAGAAGCCACCTTCTGACTTCTGTCTAACTGAACCTGTTCTACCAATATTACTCGTGTAATGAAGATATTATTTACGGAATCCATTTTAAAAAATTACTAAATAAAAATTTTTGAACAAACATAATGCCTAGAGGAACGATGTTGGATGCGGTATGAATATATATATGAATCAATAAACTATAATTAAATGTGTAAATAGATATCTTCGTATTATAAATAGTTATAAATATCTAGTATAAAATATCTATTTAGGAATTTGTATATAAACTAGAAGAATGTCGTGAATATGTTATTATTATCTGTGAACTTCGATGATTTTATCATCATAAGAAAGGTTTTTAATAAAGACCACTTTTCCTGATTGTCGGCTTTGTACCCTCTTCCTTCCTCTTCAGGTAGATGAAGAACCCACGAGTTACAGCGCTTTAAAAAATGGTACCTGAACAATCTTAACAAAGTTGTTCCGGTCAATTATTATTCGAACCATTGCAATGAAACTATAATATAATTTTACCATTATCGCATTATATTATAATACAATATCAGCGCATAGGTGTACTCTATCTTCGTTTACCGCCGGCAGTGAGACGATGTAACACTTGAGTAGGATCGATCGTCGAATCCGTTTTATTGCGCGTCCCTTCATCATTATCGGCGTGAGTCAGCCCTCTCGAGTGTAAACTTTTATCGGATAATCAATCCCGACCTCCGTCTACATTATGTACACCCTCATTGTTCCATATTTTTACAAGAATTATCTTCGACGGGGACTCGAGCACGTCCTTTGTTATCATAATATTTTATCTGTAGGCACCCCGGTGGAGGCTTGATAGATCGGTAGCGAGTAGCGCGTGTCTCGCGGGAGTCGGGAGCCGCGTCACGTCGCCGCCACGCCGCGACGACCGCTTCCTCGTGCACTCTCGCGGTTCGGATTCATATTCCAGGCATTCGCATGAATTCGGGAACGCTTATCTTGTAATATCATCATCTCGATATTATTTATAAACTAAGTCTTGGCTGGTTGACCGATACGCACTCATCGAGGTTCTTAGTACCTACAAGTAATAGTTAAATTTGAAATTTTGCAGCTGAAGCGGCTGAAGGTACAATTATTACCGCGCTCCATGCTTCGCTGGCAAACTCTGAAGGCATGTTTCAGATTATCTACCGAAGACAAAGTTTGCGCACCGTAGGATAGTTATTATTGTTTGCCGTAGGTGAGAATGTGGATATAATAATGGTATCATTTCTATCAGTAAAGCATGACGCTCTGTCTGCAACCGGGTGCCTTCAACGCAACCGCCGCCAAACTGGTACGAGTCACAATTTATAATATTCATATATCTACTAATAATAAACGTTCGTCTTCATTGATAATAATTGTTTCCACTGAAAGAAGGAATACCGTATGGGTGCCAGAAGCCACTGGAATCAATTCCACTAACTCTCTAACATTGATTGACAGCCCTCACTGACAACTTCGACTTTATACTGAAGTACATCTAAGGGTACATAATTATTTATTTATTTATTAGGGGGACCCACAGCTATAAATCAGAAATATATAGTTAAACTTATTATAACAATAGAGAGCCAATAATAGGTCCTCACGGATATGACAAGAAATACACAATGAAAACCTATACATACCTTCTGTTAAAGTATCACGAGGCAAGTTGAACTTATGACAAACGCATGGTAGGTATGTAGTAGGTACTTAATATCATAATGGCTACTAGGATTAATTAATTTTATTAATAAAGTACTTATTTTTATGTACCTACTAAAAATAATATAGGTAAGTGCCTATCAAACAATCAACAAACCTATAAAAAATCTGTTCTACCATAATTTTAAATTCAATATGGTTGATATTATTTAACTCGAATGTCACACAAACTTTCGAGTGTGATCGTCGAGTGCAAGCGGCAAAAGAGTTGGCCGCCCTCTTCTCACTGCGGGATCCTCTGAATCTACAACTATGTACTTACTCGTACCTGTACTTGTAACCTGAGTCGACTACATGGGGCCGCTGGAGTTGACCTGATGTCTGCTGGCACAATTATTAACTAACTGTATCGGCACGGCATCTACATGTGCAAGAACAACAAACACCTCACAGTTAATACAAAGATGATTGCCAGCCTGGTTGGCACAGATGGAAGTAACTCTGCTTTCTGTGCCCCGGCCCCGGGTTCGATCCCCGGCCAGGTCAACCATTTGTGTGCATGAACATGTCTGTTGGATCTGTGTCTGGGCGTTATAAGCTTATATAAGTATGTATAACATGATTTTTATTTTTACACCATCTGGTGGTGAAGGTACGAACCCTCCACAGAGGAGATGTAAGAGCTGATCTGTGGGCAAGATGATAGAACCGTCGAAACTGTCCGGCTATTATGTAAACATAGATTAATAGGCCCCCAAAAATTATATATAAAATTTAAATTTTATAATATAACGTAAGTATAATTATAAATTATAATAGTTTAAGGGTGTCCGGCAGAGGGTTGCCACCATACTAACTGTCTGGCAATGAGCAACGTGAGTTTTGATATTTTTATGAATCAAATATAAAAAAAATAAGTTTTATTTTATGATAAATTTGAGATGGAATTTTATACACCTTTGTTACCTGTTACCTGCCAAAGCCTCAGCTCAGCTTCGTGGGTGGGGATCATTCTTACCTGTACTAGGGACACACACAGAGAAACTTTCAGCTTTTATAAAATAACGAAGGTCTGGCCGTCATGGGCTCTTGCTCTACTACTTCATGAACGTACTTAACATCGTAACAGACATAATATACACACGCATTTAATAATATTAGTTAGACGAAGTATCTATATATAGGTATAATAGTGCCAACCAAAACGAGCTCCTTTATCGGTGTTTACAATCTGACTCCCTATTCAAGTAATGGTCCCTCTACTAGTACCTATTACAATAAGGATTTAACTTTGCACAATGTATGAGGAAGCGCGAATACGGAAACACAGCGAAGTCGCGGTGCGGTCGTTAACTGTACGTATATTATTATACGAGTATACACCACTAGTTCTGAGTTTCGCGCTCACAGGGATTCAAAACTTCCCCTTGTAAAAACTTGTAAAGAATCCCCCACGAAATGATAATGATAATGTAACGGTTAGTTAATATATTTACAAGATAGGCACAATAATTGAACCAAACAATATTATACCATGGCCTAAGATAATAAGCATTACACCAGAAAGCATTCATTTCATCAATGGCCATCGGACAATTGAATCAAATCGCAGGTCAGTTTCGTCGCGCAACCGTTATTCGCACATCCATTTGTCGATCCATCCCGTAGTGCATTCTCGATACAGGCACAATTGTATTTACCTAATTAACATTCTGGAGACCTGCTGACAAATGAACTTGCTTAAAGCTGGTTACACACGGACTCCCTGCTCCTACGCTGCAGATGTAAAAATTTAATAAATAGGTTTTACTAAATTATTTAATGTTATATAAGTGTAATAAATCAATGTGATATTAATACCGCATTTTCTCTTTTAAATACCCTGCCGTATTAGGTAACTAGGTACTGGGTATACCTATATAATTATTATAAAACAATCCCATCAAAAATATCGCTTGCTTCATTGACTTAAGTAATGAGTTTGAGGCTGTTCGATTTGAGTTCTGCGAGTAGAGAGCACAATAATATTGACCCTATTCAATCATTGCATAAGAGGCTAAACAGAACTGTCAGAACCAGACTCTGTGTGTCACCTGGCCGGGTCCCAGGAGCTGCCCACCGACATCCTTATATTGTGCGCTGTAAGGTGTACGGTCGCGTGGCACCGAGCTATAAGTGTGAGTCTGGGCAGGGTACGGGCGATGGCAGTCGAAGCTCAGACGATTAGCTGCCATCAAAGGGTTAATACGGCCGGATTATAATTGTGCAGTTCTCTATGATTTGCACTTCCCCTCTACATACCTACGACGACATCTCTAATATATAAAACACTTACCTATGTCTATAAGATAGGATACACAAACATTTACCTAGTGTAACTGATATTACGAATTGGTCAGCAAAATAATATAAAAATAAAATTTATTGCTTATTCAATTTGTATAATTCTTTTTCTGTAATAGTACCTACCCACCTGCAGAGAAACTTCCACCGGGTGGCAATCTTCCCTGGCCAGTTTGGAAGTCCTTAAACAGACTTCTAGCTGGTGTCGGAAGATGCTATGAAAACCGGATTAGGTGGGGTTTCTCTAGCGAAGACAATTGAATTAAATTGAATTGAATAACATAACTGTCCCACAACCGAGAGTGAGACTGAGACCGTGTGGTTAGGAAAAGTCGAATAACTTTGCCCGCCATCGAATTGAGTTGTGATTTCGTGTACTTTTCTGACTATGCGTCCCCCACCTCTGGTCTACCGCACGGGCGACGAAGGCGCACGTCTTGGAGTTTTGGAGCCAATCCGGTGCGTGAGACACAATTGAAATAAACTGCTTTTTTCGCTGCTCAGACGAAAGTCCACATTTCAGATATCGTCAATACCGAGATCTGAATAAATATGGACTACATTTATTGAGACTCTCTCAATAATAACAGAACACCCTAATAAAAGCTGAGACGGAAGATAAACTGATCTAAAACATTATATTTGAAGGAGCTCTTTATATCGCTAGATCTGAAGGATGAGCGGATGACCGGAAGCTAAACTGTTGCATTAGGGACAAAGGCGGGCGAAGTCACGCGGAAAACTAAGCGGACGACCCAACTATCCCGATAAATAAGAACTGCGCGCGTAATATATACGACAACCTGAACATCTTTGGTAGTTTCCACACATTACTGAACGTGTGCACACTACACACTACACACTACACTCAGTAGCGCTACTCCCGCGCGTATTCTAATAGTAACTTTGATATTCTTCTAAAAGTTTTACCTACCTATAAGTTAAATTTATAGATGTAGATACATTGGTGTATATAATATAAAATCATAAATAGTAAAGTCGATAACCCTGACTAACTTCACAGAATTAATATATTGATATTCGCGATATATATCGCGGTATATTGATACCGCGAGCATGCAGCCGTCTCCACAACAGATAAACATCTTTATCCATTTCCCGCCATGTCGAACTATATATGTTAGGTACTCTTCGCTGTATCGTATGTACGATACATACAACAACATTTGTCAAGATGTTGATTTGTTGGCACTTATTTTAAGCCATTCAAATACCTATAATGTATATAACAAACTCTATATTATATAAATAATTAACTGTCTTCCAAATTTTATGTGATTTGATGTAACAATAACATAACATACAATGTTATGTTATTGTATGTTATGTTATTGTTACGCATGTTGTGTCTACTTCGAGAACGACGTACACCTACGCATTGCTTGTAAATTTATTTATTTACTAGCGACCCGCCCCGGCTTCGCACGGGTAGCAGAAGTAGGTATAGTGGACGTTTAACAGAAGTAAATTCGTGATACATTGTATTTTAGTAGATATAACCCTAATGGTTTACGCAGCGCACGCAAATTAATGACTATTTCTGTTACAATGACCAAACCTTAACACATGTTATAATTTATCGTGGGCTATTTTGAAGATATTGATGAGTACTACAAACACCTAGTACATTACTTTATTCTACCACCAAAACTTTTCACACCGCATGAAATATAATCACTGCTTCGATTATTGTGACTAAACCAGAAAAGATGGATATAATCTATGTATACTGTTTTGTAGGTATTGATAATTAATACAATCCCCTAGTACATTACTTTAATCTACCACCGATAGTTTTCACACCGCATGAAAAATAATCACTGCTTCGATTATTGTGACTAAACCAAAAAAGATGGATATAATCTATGTATACTGTTTTGTAGGTATTGATAAGTACTACAAACCCCTAGTACATGACTTTACTCTACCACCAATAGTTTTCACACCGCATGAATAATATTCACCGTTTCGATTATTGTGACTAAACCAAAATAGATGGATATAATCTATGTATACTGTTTTGTAGGTATTAATAAGTACTACAAACCCCTAGTACATTACTTTACTCTACCACCAATAGTTTTCACACCGCATGAAAAATAATCACTGCTTCAATTATTGTGACTAAACCAAAAAAGATGGATATAATCTATGTATACTGTTTTGTAGGTATTGATAAGTACTACAAACCCCTAGTACATGACTTTACTCTACCACCAATAGTTTTCACACCGCATGAATAATATTCACCGTTTCGATTATTGTGACTAAACCAAAATAGATGGATATAATCTATGTATACTGTTTTGTAGGTATTGATAAGTACTACAAACCCCTAGTACATTACTTGACTCTACCACCAATAGTTTTCACACCGCATGAAAAATAATCACTTTTTCGATTATTGTGACTAAACCAAAACAGATGGATATAATCTATGTATACTGTTTTGTAGGTATTGATAAGTACTACAAACCCCTAGTACATTACTTTACTCTACCACCAGTAGTTTTCACACCGCATGAAAAATAATCACTTTTTTGATTATTGTGACTAAACCAAAAAAGATGGATATAATCTATGTATACTGTTTTGTAGGTATTGATAAGTACTACAAACCCCTAATACATTACTTTACTCTACCACCAATAGTTTTCACACCGCATGTAAAATAATCACTTTTTCGATTATTGTGACTAAACCAAAAAAGATGGATATAATCTATGTATACTGTTTTGTAGGTATTGATAAGTACTACAAATCCCTAGTACATTACTTTATTCTACCACCAATACTTTTCACAGCGCATGCATATACTGTCTGTTTCGATTATTGTGACTAAACCAAAATAGATGGATAAAATTTCCGTGGACTATTTTGTAGATATTGATAAGTACTACAAACCCCTGGTACATTATATTAATCTACCATCAATGGATTTCACAGCGCACGCAAATTTATGAATATGGTAATTATGTTATGTGACACCTTGGTTCACAATATTGCAGTTTTCTTACGGATCCCTATTTTCTTTCAAAATCTCATATAGCCTATGGCACTCACACTGAATTAAGCTATCCATAAGTGAAAGAATTTTTAAAATCGGTCCAGTAGTTTCGGAGCCTATTCGTTACAAACAAAAAAACAAAAAATCAAAAAAACAAAGTTTCTCTCTTTATAATATTAGTATAGATGTAAAATTTGTGAAACGCCCAGTTTAGAGCGAAGCCGCATATATATTTTGTATGCGTTGCGTCGTCGCACACGACGTTTCAACGGATCGATGGACAAGAGACGAAGCGGGAGGGTGATGCGTTGAGCTGTCCGTTGTCGACGCAACGCAGATGTGGCATACAATGCGTGGATCCGTTGCGACGACAAAACGCAACGCAGCGCAACGCACTAATGGGGCATAGCCCTAATGGGACCTCAGTGGACCAAATAAAAAAAATATCACCAAAATTAATAATTATGTATAAAACAATACTAATCTCGCCAAGTTCATAGTCAAATAGCGTCATTCATAGATATTGAACCAACTTGGCAAGATAACCCAACAGGAACACACCATTTGCCATAATATTATTAGGTCCGCTATCATATGAAGGTTATCTTTTTCGCTATCTTTTTTATTTATTGCCTGTGAAATTATGTCATACGAGTAATTAGTCAGTTTTTATTATATTTATTTTGGGCAAAATGTGGATACTGTTAAAATGAATATAATATTCGTTTAGTGCGGGCACAGGCACAAGAATGCAGGACATTATTTCACGGCCCAGTCGGCGCCCAATGATGTAATGTAAAGCCGGCATCCGCCGCTAGAACTGTAGCCAGTCATAGGCACCGCCACCCTAGCGCGAGCGAACAGTTTTCAACATTCAGCCAGAATAGGAATACAATAGCCGTTAGCTAAAACAGTTTCCACATTTAGTATGAGAGCGCATACAATAAAAATATTTCATGTTGTTTTCATGACAATAGTAGTAGGAAAAGAAAAATAAATACAAAGGGTTAATTATTAATGCCAAAAATAAAAAATATAAAGAACCAAAGATCAAAGCCATATTATATTTTACTAGGTACCTATAAATATTATGTTCATACGTTAGTTTAGTTCGGCCGTTCTTATTGTTCACTGTGAAACAATGAAATTTATCAAGCTATGCCATGCGCAGTCGACCCAAGGTAGACTTCAGATTGGAGTTTGGAAAAGTACTAACAATAATAATAAATAATAAGATTATGACGTAGGTAAGTAATAGGGAGGTAGTAGGTACATCATTACATAGTATAATATAAAACAAAGTCGCTGTCGCTGTCTGTCCGTCCCTATGTATGCTTCAATCTTTAAAACTATGCAACGAGATTCAAGAGGAAGGTTTATATGTATAATACATGCATAATATTGTAGAGAAACACTGATAAATTAGAGTTTTCTAATGTGATGTCGTAAATAAACACATTTTTTGCGCTTACATTGCAAACGTTAGCTGAACCCCACGAGATAAATCAAAATAATGCACCAGCCGTACCTTGGGTCTCTGGTACATGTGACGGCGCTAGTGTGTCAACGCAAGTAGCGTCCCACATCAGCGGCCGCCCCAGCTTCCAAGGAACCAGAGTCATACCGTCAGGTCATTTACCATCGTCACGTATCAAACCGTTCGGTCCGAGAACGGCTGGTACATTGGCGCTGGTAAAAACCCGGCGGATGATGTCGTTAAGGCTAGCGTGGCGGGAGATCCGGCCAGCATTTGGAGACCATGAGAGACCGTGGTGACCGAGTTCGTCGACGGCAGTACCACACTGGCAACGGTGACCTACATAGCAAGGTGCACCCAAACGCATATATTATTGTCCTATCATAATAATAATAATAATATGGCCCCAGGGCTGAGTGCTCTCGGGGGACGGCTCTGTTCGTCGTTTATGTTTACCGGCCGGCCGGAGTGAGCACTAACGAGGAACAGTCCCCCACCTCTGTCTTGCCTTCATTGGCCGGCCAGAGGCGAGTCGTGAGAGCCTCGTGCTCGAGGGAGGATGTGAAGCATAAGTGGTAAGTGGGTCGAGCGTGATGGGACCCGAGAGTAACACAATTGATCGTCGTTTAGTGTCTTATGTCATAAAGAACACCATAGTTGCTTAACTCCCGAGTTGTCGAGCTTCATACAAACAAGGCGAGCCCTGCAAACGACACCGAGCTCTCGACAAAAAGACGAGGAGGTCTCGAGCCTTGCAAGTGCTATCCATACCTACAACCCTTTACCTTTAATAATAATAATAATAATAATATGGGACAACTTCCACACACGGTCATCTGGTCCCAAACTAGGCTAGAAGCCTGTACTATGGTAACCAGATGACTGATATACATACTTATATACGCTTATAACACCCAGACACAGATCAAACAGACATGTTCATGCACACAAATGTTTGAACTGGCCGGGGATCGAACCCGGAGCCTACGGCACAGAAAGCAGAGTTACTACCATCTGTGCCAACCAGGCTGTCGATTACAAGCTGCACGTTGGACTCTCGTGCACGCCTATCAAAAGACCGGCGTGCTTATTACGAACAACAGTAGAAGTGTGGAAAGGCGAATTTTACTGCTGTAACAACAGCAGTAAAATTGTGCAGTGATTGCATGTACGCTATAGCACCCCGGGTTATCCCGTGTTTTCGAGCAACATAATGTTATGGTAAAGTGAGCATACCTAATATCGATTATTCAGGTGTTCATTAAACAAGCTCCTGTGCTAATGACCACGTGTCCCGGTTCCTATATTATAAGCGAGTAAGGTACAAGGGTGCGAATCATTTCCGCTCCGGGACATCTCACAAACACTAGCAAAAAATGAAGCTCTACTCGTTTCGACAGAATCCCGTAACTAAGCGGGATCCACATAATCCCGCGTTACTCTAATACGAAGCTCCGCGCCGCCCGACACTGGCACATTGTCACACTGGCACACTGGCACACTGGCACCCACGAGTAAAACGTATCGACCACGACCCATTTTTGTTAATGAATTATATTATAAGTATTTGAATTGAAATTCAATATAGGTACCTAATACCTATATTATTTATTACTTGCGACTTCGTGCGCGTGGAATATAAGGGTTTTTATTATATATGTGGCACCGAAATTTTTCTTAAGAAAAATCTCCATCCATCGGTTGTCTGGAAGAAATCGCTTATTAGCGATAAGACCGCCGCTTGTACATTTAAATTAGTTTCTGTATTCTGTAATGTTATTTTCTTTGTGTGTGGTGTACAATAAAGTATTATCTATCTATCTATATTTTTGTTGTTAGTATTGTGTTGTTTAAGTTTTATATGCAATAAAAACCTGTTATTGTAATATTACAAGCAAAGAAAGAGTTTTGACTTGTCGTACACCCTCCAACCCCAGGATATCTTCTATTCTATACTAATATTATAAAAAAAGAAACTTTGTTTTTATGTTTTTAGGGTTCCGTACCTCAAAAGGAAAAAAGGAACCCTCATGGGATCACTTCGTTGTCCGTCTGTCTGTCTGTCCGTCCGTCCGTCCGTCCGTCTGTCAAGACACTTTTTTACGGGAACGCGTATCAAGTATCAAGGGATATCAAGTTGAAATTGATATCAACTATTACTAAGATCTGCGGTCCCTTGTGACTGTAAAAAAAATCATAATTCTAAGTTAACAATCAAAAGTTATGGTCATTTTACTGTATATTTTCATACTTTGCGCAAGGAACATAAACAATATATGGCGCTGAACCAACACTATGCATAGTCATCATTGACAAAAACAATCTTTAATTTGCGTCTGCTGTGATAATGTGTTTGTAGTACTTATCATCGTCATCCAAACTCAAACTCAAACTCAAACAGATTTATTCAAATAGGTCATAATCTGACACTTTTGTACGTCAATAAAGATAAACAGTACTGAGTCTACCGAGCGTTCGGAAAGATACCTCTACAAGAAGAACGCACAAGAAACTTGTAGGGCTTAATTTTTTCAACAGATAGTTTTACAATATTTGGTTTGGTTACATTCGTTTTCTTTGAAGGTGCCGCGAGGCGGCTATGCAGAAGTTTCCAGGCATCTTTGTCCTCTATGTACTGGTTGACTTTATAATAAGCCTTCTTTAGTAAAGTAGATTTTATATAGGTTTTGAATTTACCCTCTGAGAGCCCAGTTATCTCTTTTGGGATTTTATTATAGAAACGTACACTATTTCCTAAGAATGTCTTTTTATTTGTTTTAGATAATCTAAAGCTAGGTACAGCTATTTTGTCTTTATTCCTAGTATTAAAATTATGAAGGTCACTATTTAATTTTAATTTATGTAAATTTTTACGCACATACATGATGTTCTCATAAATGTATAAGGATGGTAGGGTCAGTATGTTTATATCTTTAAATAATTCCCCCAGGGATTCGCGTGGACGCATCTCATAGATGGCACGAATCGCACGTTTTTGTAGTATAAAGATAGTTTCTATATCTGCGGCTGACCCCCACAACAGAATCCCATAAGACATCAAGCTATGGAAATATGCAAAGTACACTAATCTCGCCGTGTTTATATCTGTTAGTTGCCTAATTTTATAAACCGCGTAAGCTGCAGAGCTTAGTTTCCCTGAGAGCTCGGTGATATGAGTGCTCCATTGCAGTTTAGAGTCTAAATTTATGCCAAGGAACAAAGTTGCATTGTCAATATTGAGTTTTTCACCGTCAAGAACTATGATTGGTTCTATACTTCTGACGTTAGGCAACGAAAATTTCAAACATTTAGTCTTTTTCGCATTCAATAACAGATTGTTTGCTGTGAACCATCTGGATATACTTGCTAAAGTATTATTAACATGTACTAGTGAAGTATCCTTCCTATCAACTTTAAAAATCAATGACGTATCATCGGCAAATAGAACTATATCTGCTAGACCGTGGACCATGTAAGGCAAATCGTTAATATATGCCAAAAACAGGAAAGGACCCAAAATTGATCCCTGTGGGACTCCCATCTTGACAGGAGAACTAGCAGATGTGATACCATTGACGCTAACCTTCTGCTGCCTACTAGACAAGTATGATTCCACCAGGTTGAGGGCATTCCCATGAATTCCATATAATTCTAACTTGCGCAGTAACGTGCAGTGTTCTACACAGTCGAATGCTTTGGAAAGATCACAAAACACTCCAATGGCATCCTGTGAACTCTCCCAAGCCTCCAAGACAAGAGTCATGAGATGACAGCCCGCATCGGTTGTTGATCTGCATTTGGTGAAACCATACTGGTTTGAATGCAGTATTCTATTTCTATTGAAATGTGACAGCAGTTGGTTTAGCATCAATTTCTCAAAGATTTTACTTAATACTGGCAAAACAGAGATTGGCCTATAGTTTGAGGGATCTGTCTTACTTCCCGATTTAAAGATAGGAGTGATTTTACTTATTTTCATTAGTTCTGGAAACGTGCCTTTATCTATGCATAGGTTAAATAATTCTGCTAAGTAAGGAGCAATTGTGTTTATTATAGAATCTAGCATTTTTACAGATAGACCCCATAGATCTTCAGTAGCTTTAACATTTAAACTCTTGTACGTCTTTTTGATATCAATTAATGAGATGTGTTCGAACGAAAATTCAGGTATGGTGCGTTGGAAGTTTTCTTTAAGAAAAGTCTCCGCCAAGTCTGGGGATGAATCAAGTGACTTGGTCGCGTTCAGGGCTATGTTAGAGAAGAAATCGACAAAAATATTAGCGATTTCCTCAACATTTGTAATGTGTTCATTATTAATTAATAATTTATATTCAGAATCTCTACATTTATGTTTACCTGTCTCTACATTTTTTGTTTTCCAAACCGCCTTAATTTTATTACTTGATTTGCGAATTTTGTCTCTAATATTTATGGCTTTTGCTTGGATGCAAACAGCTTTAAAAATTTTTGAATAACATTTAACATACTCATGAAATGATTCTGAATTAGAATGGGCTTTATCCCTATACAACTCATACATATTATCTCTACTTTTCCTGATACCCTTGGTAGCCCAATCACTAAATTCTAGTTTCCCATTCGTGTGTCATCATCATCATCAGCTGGACGAAAAAACTTGCAGGGCTTCATTCTTTAATACTTGAAACATTTTACAATCTTCTCAAAGTCTTAACATTAACATTAACACTCAGTACGCGATACATTGTAGACCGACACCACAGTAATATCACTAGGTACTAGGTACGTAGAGGTATAGCCGAACTCCGAACACGCAATGGGTTCGACAACAAACGTACGAGGCGTCCGCCAAACACTGACTCGGATTGACCAACTGTCCCTTTTCGACCTCCACACCAGTCACCGATTCAGTCACTTGCGAATTCGACTATATCTCGCAAACGTCATTTCGTTTAACTTCTTTAGTCCCGACGGGGGTGCCACTAGTAGATACCGGACGCCATAAAATAAAATTCGCCCAATTAATTGTGTCGTATCAGGCTTTGTATCTATAATATTATAGCCTAATAAAACAACGTGATCAGTATCGAACACAGAAGAGAGGTTTATTCCATAGCCACCCTAACACATACTAGGTGGCAGCACCTGTATACATTTTAGATAATTTTAAAATAAATAGCTTGGACATTAACTCGTAACGCCGGGGATTATTATTATGTCGACACGAGAGATACTGAGATTCGGTATCTCAGTACCTATCTCTCGTGTTGTCCTCTTGAAACTTGTCTCTTAGGGCCTCTTTCACCAACCAGCAAACTGTTGATTGACTACTCGCCGATTAGTGCTACTCGGCAAGTAGAAGTCCCAGGTAACTTTAGTCAGTTTAAAAAAAAGGCCAGTTTATGTGCCGATAGCATAACTTGGACATTATGAAATTAGCACTGCGCCTTACTCGCTACTTTAATAGTACGAATACCGAACTAACTTCTCGGCACTATAAGTAACGATATAAAAAATTTTAATAGAAGTACGACGTTACTATGAGTAAAAACTAAAAAACTCAGATAGTGATCAGCCCACAGGGCCCTTGGACCTTTGGGAGTATGGGTGCGTGTGTGCGTCAGAACTACATTGCATGGCCAACCTGACTTGATATTTAATTTTAAATGGAAAATATGACGGATGGTAACCATTGGTGACGAAGGAGTCGGGGCCCAGCGGGAAGCACCTAAAAACCATCTCCCAATAAACACAAAAAATACCTAAAAGGGGCTCTCGGGGTAAATATATTTTCCATAGCTGGCAATATTTACAATGTAATGGCGTCAGATTCGTTTACAAATTATTATGTTTTGACGAATGTATTACCTAATATTATAAGTTGCCAATTAATACTTACAAGTGAAATGTGATCTCTTTATCCTTATTTTCTTACAAGACGCATTGTGACACCCTTTCACTACACAGCGAGTAATTTTTTAATAAAATCCGGGAGCTATTTTTCTTATGACATCAAAATAACAACTGACGTAAAAAAGAAAGAGTTGGGCCTTATGGGGCTTTACTGTAAAGCTATAGATTCTCCTTGATCTTCACACTTTCTATGCGTTTTTCTTCTATGTATATAGGTATTTGATAAATGTACAAGGTCAACGAATGAAGTACCTAGCTAGATTGTAAGCCAATGATCGTGAAGCTGTCGAACAGAACACACGCCATGTCTCGACGCGTGGCGGTGGTGACCGGCTCCAACAAGGGCATCGGGTTTCATATCGTGAAGGGCTTGGTGGAGCGGTTCGACGGCGCCGTGTACCTCACCGCCAGAGACGACGCCCGAGGAAGGGCCGCACTCGACCTCCTCCGCCGCCAGGGCCTCCGCCCCGAGTATCATCAGCTCGACGTCTCCGACGAAAACGGCGTCCTCGCGTTCCGCGATCACATCAAAGAAAAATACGGCGGGATCGATATCCTAGTGAACAACGCGGCGATCCTCGATCCCCCCGATCCCTCGTACGAAGACTGCAAACGAGTGTTGGACATAAACTATTACTCTCTCGTGAGAACGCAGGAGCTGCTGTTCCCGCTGATGAGAGAGGGCGGGCGCGTGCTGAACATATCGAGCGACTGCGGCCACCTTTCTAACGTCCGCAACGCGCACTGGATCGAGCGGCTGTCGCGCGCGAGCCTCTCCGCGTCGGACGTCGAGGAGTTCGTGCAGTGGTACCTGCGCGGCGTGCGGAGCGGCACGTTCGACCGCGCGGAGCTGGCGGACGGCGGCACGGTGGCGGCCTACCGCGTCTCTAAGGTGGCGGTGAGCGCGCTGAGCGCGGTGCAGGCGCGGGCGCTGGCGGCGCGCGGCGTGGCGGTCAACTCGCTGCACCCGGGGCTGGTGCGCACCGACATGACGCGCGGCGCCGGCTTCTACTCGCCGGAGCAGGCCGCCGCCGCGCCGCTGCGACTGCTGCTCGACGCGCCGCACCACCTCACCGGCGCCTACGTCTGGTACGACGGCTCCGTCCGAGACTGGTCTGATCACACGGCCGACTATTATTTTAAATATGACACTCTACTGAAATAAACTTGTTTTCCATAATTATTATGAACACGACGATACATATTATTATGTTTGTTAAATAATGTTACCTAACATTTTATTTTATCAACTATATTGTGACCTGTAGGTCGCAATAATCTACATTATTATTATTATTACTACTACATGTGTACCTACCTAGTTTGCCTCGAACTGAGACGATACCCTAAACGATACCCACAGCAAGTTAACGACATCCACCATTTACGTTCGTGATTTTCGAGATTCGTAGCTTTTCTCTTTTACTCGTATGTCTTTACAGCCCCTTGGACTAAATAATTATGCTGAAATAAAATTCCTTTAAACTTATTCTGCTTCCATACCTAATTAGACCGAGCGAAGCGAGGTCTTAGAGTCGACAAGTGGGAAATCCCTGCGCTTGTACCAGCTTAAGGGTTGACCTCTGGTATATTAGTTCGATTGAAGATAAATTGAGAATCGTTGATCCAATCTTGATGAAACTTTGCAGACAAATAGTTAAAAATAATAATATTTTGTAGTAAAATAATGAGCCAAATCGGTAAAGGGGTTCCAGATATATAGGGGCTATGCGGTCTTTATGATAGGTCTAACGATAATTTCAACAACCGATGTACCAATTTTGATAAAAAAAAAAATATACATGTAGTTTAGGATCAGCATATATAATTTAGACAATGTTTGTATGTATGTATGTGTGTATGTATTTTTGTCTCACGATAACTTGAAAGCCGCTTATCCAATCTTGTTAAAACTTTGCAGATAGGTAGTATAGGATAAAAGAATTTTTAAGTTCGAAGATGAGCTAAATCGGTCAAGGGGTCCTAGAGTTGTAGCTATTATAAGATCTCAATATTTTTCGATTATAACTTGAAAATTATTCATTCGATTTTTATAAAATTAAATATGTACGTAGGATAGGCTTATAATGTTTATAATATCCAGTTTGAGATTGATCAGTTAAGGTGTTGTCAAGTTATAAAAGATACCCCGATTCTCAAGAGATAAAATTCCATCTCCGCTCAAAACAACTAGATGGCGCGCTGATGTCGTTAAGTCGGACTATCGTAATGTTGAATAGATTATAACTAATATTATTAGTGATGAGTTTAGAACAACATTTGCTTAGGGATGTGACTAAACAGTAAAAAAAATCGATTAATTAATAACAACAACTTTTTACTTTTTTTACTTTTTGTAGTGGTAGGCCTTTTTAGCAGGGGGCCGCCTGGGGAAGTACCACACCTTTGCCAGTTATTCATCCGCCAAGCAGTAATGTGCAAACATTACTGTGTTCCGGTATGAAGGGCAATGTTACCAGCGAAATTACTGGGCATGATGAGATTCAACAACTCATATTTCAGGGTGACAGGCGCAGTACAGTGCCGCGCAGAATTTGAATTTTAAAACACTGGGTGGCATGTGTCTGAAATGGGCAATCATGATGCTTACCATCAGGCACCTGATTTGCTCGTCTTGTCACTCACTATCATAAAAAAAAAGCTTACATTCACGCCTTTTTCCCGAAAGGGCAGGCAGAGGTGTACCCAGGACACAGTCCCATAGTAGATACACCCACATTTCGCCAGTATGTTATTGGTCCCATGTAATAGGGGGCGAGCCTATTGCCATTTACCGGGCACAGTTCTAGACTCTAGGCAGGTATTGAAATAATTCCTAATGGAAAAATCCAATATTTAACACTATGCCTGACCTGGGGATCGAACCCGGGACCTCTTGATTGGCAGTCGAGCATGCGCCCACTACGCCACCGAGGCAGATTAATTAATAATCGATTTTTATTTGTACCTACAAAATCGATTAATGAAAAATCGATTTTTAATGGAATAATAATCGACTTTTCTAAAAAAATACGTTTTTTTAAAAATAAATTGCTTAAAAAAAATCTAAACAAAAGAAATCAGCTTTTTTTCAATAATAATTATACCTAGCTAATGTACGAACTTTGCCCAAGCAAAGCTTAAAAATGAAAAATTTCATCCACGGGTGGGATTCGATCCACGCACCCTCCGCACTATTCCGCTTAGTGGGCACTGGGGCACTCTACCTTGTGCTTGAGCTACCGTGGAGAGCCACGATGGACGCGTGGAGCGTGGAGAGCGTCAATCAATAAATACCCTCTTAGAACTTTTTTTTTCAATATTTTTCTTATGTTAATGAGTAATAAGACGAGCAAATCAGGTGCCTGATGGTAAGCATCATGATGGCCCATATCAAACACAGTGTCACCCAGTGTTATAAAATTCAAAATTCTGCGCGGCACTGCACTGCGCCTTTCACCCTGATAAATTATTTGTTGTAACTCGTCATGCCCAGTAATTGCGCTGGTAACATTGCCCTTCAGACCGGAACACAATAATATTTGCATATTACTGCTTGCTCGACTGCCAATCAAGAGGTCCCGGGTTCGATCCCCAGGTCAGGCAAAGTGTTTATTATTGGATTTTTCCATAGGAATTATCTCAATAACTGCCTGGAGTCTGGAACTTTGCCCGGTAGACGGCAATAGGCTAGTAGGTGTATATTGGGAATTCTAATTCACCTTTTTTCTTAACGTTCGCTCACTCGCGTTCCCTCACTTGAAAAAAGTTAATTAAAATTCCCAATCATACACCTACGCTGATGTGTAACTTATGAATTGGGTATATAACTCACCTTCTTCCGTTCCGTTGATACGTTTACGAACGTAAAGTCATGAACTTTTACGATATCGGTATATATTTTACATAAATACAAAATCGGTTCATTTCATCGGAAGCATTTGCAAATTCAACATGTTGTTTGTGAAACAACCTCAAACTTTGGTGTTTGATGAAGTTTGTGTGACATTACGTAATAATAACAAGAGACGGCATGGAAATCTTCTACCAAACACTATTCGGTGTATTATTTGTGGTCCATCTAATTGTGGCAAAACAAATCTAGTGGTTGGCTTACTCTTACATGAAGATGGTTTACGGTTTTTTAATGTGTATATATATTCTAAAACATTGTACCAACCTAAATATGTATATTTAGAGCAAGTGTTAAAACGGGTACCAGGAGTACAATTCTTAAAGTTTCATGAACATGAAAATGTTTTGAGTCCAAAAGAAGCCCATCCGAATTCAGTTATAGTTTTTGACGATGTTGCTTGTGAGAAACAAAATCATATACGTGATTATTTTGCGATGGGTAGACACAAAAACATAGATTGTTTTTACTTGAACCAAACTTATAGCAAAATTCCAAAGCAACTTGTCAGAGACAATGCTAATCTTCTTGTTATCTTTAAACAAGATGATATTAATCTCAGACACGTTTACGATGAACATGTCACTACAGATATGACGTGGAACCGGTTTCGTGAAATGTGCACTAAAATTTGGAGTGAGCCTTACAATTTTTTAGTTATAAATAAAGATTGTGACAAGAACCAGGGTTGCTATAGAAAAAATTTTGACACATTTGTTATTTTAGATTAAGCAATCACATATATTGCGTTTGTGAAAAATATCTGTTCAGTACATATTTTGTCTTCCTATAGTTAAGTCACTTTGAACATGAATTCAGAAAAATCTATAAAAAAACAAATCGTAAAATCAGCTGACGCTGTTAAAAAGAAGATTAAAATAATGCGAGGTCTCAAAACAGATTCGGATAACGTGTTAGAAGCTATGCTAAGACCAATAACAGATCCTCTCAAGAAAATGACAAAAATGAATAATTCAATTGATAATAATAAACAAGATATTTTTTCTTCGGAATCTAGTGAACATAACAAAATTGACAAAATAGATTTTCAACCCATGGATACTCAATATGAAGACACTCAAACTAAACATTTATTAACAGAATCTGAAGAAGAAGGGGATAATTTAGAAAGTGGAAGCGAGTGCACAGATCAAAATGCTAGTTCATTATCATTTAAATCGTTAGAACCTTGCGATGACCCGACTTGGTCTTTTTCTTCTGAAGCATATATTGATGTTCCTTTTGGTGTAAAATCAGACCGAGGCAAACTTAAAATAGGTACCGCACGAGTAGTTTTATCAGATGATTCATTAACAATAGGAGCTGAAACGTACAAAAGAACGCCAGGGTTAAATGAGTTGTTATTTAAAAAAACACCTGATATGAAAGTGTTGACCGAGACTGATTTAATGACTTACAAAAAAATATTATTGGACACCAATGTACATCGACGTGATTATGATCCAAAAAAACCAATCAAAAGCAATAAAGGTTCAAAATATTTGAATATAATCAAACCACTTTTCAAATTTACTAAACATTGCTCTAGTACTGAGAGCCTTCCGGTTGGTTCAGGATTACCACTCTTAAAAAAAGTCAATCAAAATACAGATTACGTATTCTGGGATGATCCTAATGAACTGGTTGAAAGATTGAAGTTACTGTTTGCCTCTCGTGATGCTGGTAATACTGGTCTAGATAATGAAATAATATCCATAATTGAGGAACTGCGAGAAAGCGGTATTATAAAATAAATATATTTTTTTGTTATATTAACTATAGTTTTATTTTTTGTGGCCAGTTTAGGTTGATAGTTGGCTAGAAGCACTTCTATAAAATGAATATAGATAAATTTGGGCACCATGTTCATAAAAGATTGTTGCAAGCACCAGATAGTATGAATTTATTAAATAATACCTTACATAAATCTGAAAATGGTGATTTTCATTTGAGATCAACAAGGTTAAAAGGTGTAATTCTCCCTGTTTCTTCTGATGATGCAGTGAATAAGCAATACGTCGATAAGAAATTTCAAAATGTTTACACAAAATTGGAAATAGATGCTGAGTTAAAGAATATAAAAAGTAACATTCAAACGTTAATGAATCAGTTACAACAAATACTTCAATCAACAAATCATAAAAACAAGTTAAAAAATGAGCAAAAGGGACATAATTGACGAAATTCATAAACAAGCAAGGAAAAATTTTATGCGCCGTTCTGTATTATTAAAGAGAACCGATGACTTATGGCAAGCTGATTTGATTGATATGCAAAAACTGAACAAATTTAACAACGGTTATAAGTATATTTTAGTAGTAATTGATGCATTCTCCAAATTGTCATGGACTTTTGGGATTAAATCAAAATCAAAATTTGAAGTAGTAAATGCATTTGAACATTTGCTAAAAATGGGACGGAAACCTTCAAACTTGCAAACTGATTTAGGTAAAGAATTTTATAACGATCAGTTTAATAAATTGATGGTGAAATACAAAATAAATCATTACTCCTCATATTCGGTTAAGAAAGCCTCTATAGTCGAAAGATTAATTAGAACATTAAAAAATAAAATATATAAACACTTCAGTATGGTTGGTAATTATAAATGGATAGGAAAGCCATTCGTCGCCCGAGCCAATAGCGCGCGATTTTGAAGAAAACATGGCACAGCTGAGCGGCGCGGCGCTAGTGCGCTTGTCGCGCGAAACTATGAACTCCGCGGCAAAGCCACGCGGAGGAATGACCTCATCGCCCGAACCAGCGTTTCGAAGTGCATCCTCATCTCTTGTTCTTGCGCCTGTAGCTGACACATCTATAGCGAATACTTTTGAAAACAGTTGTTACAGTAATAATGATACCATTTATTATAAAGGATCAATCCCAGAAAATAAACCAGTTGCGTCTGAGGTAAATAGAACTACGATAAATAAACAACTGAAGTCAGATCCTTGTACCGATCAATCTGTCCGAAAAACCTTAGCTAATATAATACAAGAAAATACAGACTGGAAGACTGAAGGAGAAAATGATAACTGGGTACTAGTACAGAAGAAAAGATTAAGAAATCAGTTCGTGGGTAAAATAGGAAAAGCAGAAAGTCAACCAGAGTGCAAATTCAAGGCGGCGGAAACGAGAGTACCATTATTTATTACGAACGTACACAAGGATGTAACTCATGATGATATTGTAGACTATGTTTTTGAAAAAACTAGAGAAAAAGTTATTTTAGTTAAAATCACAATGAAAAAGGAGAAGAATTACAATGCGTGGAAAGTATTTGTATCAAAGCATAAATTACAACTATTTCTCGACGACAATTTATGGCCAGATGGGATATCCTTTCGTCGCTTTATATCATTTAAATATAAAGGCGATAAAGAAAGGAGCTCAGTGCAAAGAAAGAACACTTAACTAATATATTATTATGGTTGATAAAACTTTATTTAATAAGTGTAATATTATAAGTTTTAATTGTAAGTCTATAAAACGTTCAATAGATAGTGTCCGTGAGATGTGCAAGTATAACGATATAGTAGCACTCCAAGAAACATGGTTATTACCTCACGACTTACCCTGGCTGAATGAAGTGGACGGTCACTTCGCGTGCACGGGCACGTCAGCGGTAGATACATCAGCGGGAATTTTAAGCGGAAGACCATTCGGAGGTGTTGCCCTTCTGTGGCGTAAGTCCATGTTTCAATGTGTGTCTGTGATTGAGTGCCATAATCCTAGGGTTTGTGCAATTAAAATATCTATAGAAGCTTATAGTATATTAGTGTTTAGTGTATATATGCCAGTAAATTGTATAGAAAATTTGCCTGATTTTACCGATTGCTTAGGTGTTATTAGTTCAATAATTAGCAATAATAACATAGAATGTGCGTTTATGTTAGGAGACTTTAATGCGCACCCAAACGAATTATTTTTTAAGGAAATGTCTGCCTTCTGTAAGGAACAAGATTGGTTATGTGCAGATATTATTAAATTAAGTCCAGGATCAGATACATTTACTTATATTAGTGATGCGCATGGCACACATCGCTGGTTGGATCATTGCCTAGTTACAAATGCTGCTTTTAATTTAATTAGTTCTGTTAATATAATTCATAATGTAACTTGGTCAGATCATTATCCTTTAGTTATTCAGTGCAACTTAAACAGTGTTGTTCCTAAAATATGTCCAAAAGACTCTGTTAAAAATAAAGTAATTTGGGGGGAGAGGACAGAGACTGAAAAACATAAGTATTATTCATATTGCCATCAACATCTTAGAGATATACATTTTCCTGAAACCTTTTCACAGTGCTCTGATAAATTCTGTAATAATTCCGACCACAAGTTAGCATTAAATAAAATGTATGATGAAATAGTAAATATACTTAGGAAAGCTTCCATAATTTCATCAGAGATTACTTATACTAACAGTAAGAAAAAGTGTATAATAGGGTGGAATAAACACGTTGCGCACGCTCACGGTAGAGCTAGACTTGCATTTCAAATGTGGATATTAGCGGGAAAACCAATTTCAGGTCCATTTTATCAAGATATGTGTGACAGTAGAAAGGTATTTAAGGCTAAGCTCAAATGGTGTCAGAATCAACAAGAGCAGATTAAAATGGATATAATGGCGACACATCACAAAAACAGCAATTTTAAAGACTTCTGGAAATACACTAATCGTTTAAATGCAAAGCCCGGTCTACCTGTGAGCGTGGGTGGTGTAAGCGACAATAAGGATATTGCTAACCTATTTAAAGAACATTTCAAAGTAGAAACTACCTTGCCAGACGCACCTCAGATGTTCGATGCATTGTTCAAAGACCAACAACAGCTCGTCATTAACTTTTCTACCCGAGAGATTAAACAGGTGATACTTAAAATGAAAAAAGGAAAGTCTCCTGGACATGATGGACTCAGTATCGAACATCTGACAAATGCTGGCCCTCATTTACCACGCATTTTGTCCATGTTTTTCTCACTTTGCTTAGGCCACTCTCACCTCCCCTCTGACCTCATGAAGACAATAGTAGTTCCAATAATTAAGAATAGAACAGGTGACATATCTGATAAGACAAATTACAGGCCGATATCCCTAGCTACAATAATGGCAAAAGTACTAGACAGTCTATTAGGAAATCATCTGGATGAACACTTAAATTTACACGATGCACAATTTGGATTTAAAGCCCATCTATCCACAGAAAGTGCCATTATGACCCTTAAACATACCGTTAGATATTACACCGACAGAAAAACACCAATTTATGCTTGCTTCTTAGATCTAAGTAAAGCTTTTGATTTAGTTTCCTATCCAATTCTTTGGCAAAAACTTCAAAATTTGAATCTTCCCGCAGAACTCATCAATATATTTAAAGTATGGTATACTAATCAAGTGAACGCAGTGAGATGGGCAAATGAAATATCTGAAGAATATAGGCTCGAGTGTGGAGTGCGGCAAGGTGGTCTTACCTCCCCAAAACTTTTTAACTTGTACGTAAACCAGTTAATTGTCGAGCTCAGCAACATGCATGTCGGATGTCATATAGATAACACAAGCATTAATAATATAAGCTACGCAGACGACATGGTGTTGCTGAGCCCGTCTATTGCTGGTCTTCGGAAACTTTTAAAATGTTGCGAGTCTTATGCTATTAATCATGGATTGAAGTATAATATTAAAAAGAGTGAAGTAATGGTTTTTAAAGCGCAAAATAAATCTCCGAGTAATATCCCTCCCATATGTATTTATGATAAGCCACTTAATCTTGTTAACAGTTTTAAATACTTAGGCCACATAGTTACTAATGATCTCAAAGATGACATGGATATTGAGCGGGAACGCAGAGCGCTGGCAGTACGATGCAACATGCTTGCTCGTAGGTTTGATCGATGTTCGTATGAGGTAAAAGTGACTTTGTTCAGGGCATATTGCCAGTCATTTTACTCGAGCAGCCTATGGGTGAAGTATACGCAGAAGACTTACAGCGCTCTGCGTGTCCAATACAATAATGCCTTGAGAATGCTTTTGAAACTGCCGCGCTTCTGTAGCGCGTCTGGCATGTTCGTACAGAGCCGCATTGATGGATTCCATGCCATTATGAGAAAACGCGCCGTTTCTCTATTCTCCAGACTGCGCGGCAGTAGCAATAGCATTCTTAAGACTATAGCCGAGAAACCAGATTGCCCTATCCAGCTACATTGGATAAGGGTCATAACTGGGCAAATTGTATAGAAATTAAGTATAGGTACCACTAGAATTGATCTCAATTTTGTAAGTGCTATTTCTATGGACTTTGGTCTGAAATAAATACATTTTATTTTATTTATTTTATTGCAAACAATTACTGACGAATATAACTATACGGTACACAGTACTACTAAAGTTAGACCGATCGATGTTAATCCGTCAAATGAAATATTAGTCAGAAGTAACATAAATAAATCAAGAATATTTTCTAAGGTGAAGAAACCCAAATTCAGATGTGGTGATTGTGTTCGCATCAGTAAATATAAAGGAGCATTTCAAAAAGGGTATACCCCTAATTGGTCGACTGAATTATTTACCATTATAAAAGTAAATAAAACCATTCCAATAACTTATTTTCTTGTTGATCAACAAAAGCAACCTATTTTAGGTACATTTTACGAACAAGAACTTCAAAAAACTAAGTATCCTGATATATATTTGATTGAAAAAGTATTAAAAAAGAAAGGAAACAAACTTTTTGTAAAATGGTTAGGTCTCAGAGAAAGCCAAAATTCTTGGATAAACAAAAATAAACTTTTATAATATATTTTTATATAAATATCTGACAAAACTGAGATTATTTTTCATTATCACGATATCAATGGAAGGAGGTGGACTTGTAAACAATTTAATAAATAATTTACCTTGGGAATTGCATTTGCCTGGATACAATTATTGCGGACCAGGTACAAAGCTACAGGAACGATTGCTAAGAGGTGACAAGGGTGTGAATGAGCTAGATGAAGCTTGTAAACAACACGATATAGCTTACTCCAAAAGTTCGAAACTAGAAGAACGACATAAAGCTGATTCACAACTTATGAATATGGCTAAACAAAGGTTAAAATCGAAAAACTCTGGCAAAGGAGAAAAAATTGCGTCTTGGTTAGTAAATAAGGTTATGAAAGCTAAAGTAAAAGTAGGTGCTGGAAGCAAACAAAAAACATTGTTTAAGAAGATTGTAAAAACAATAGGGTCACGTCTTAAACAATTAAGACCAAAAAATGATAAAACAGCTATAAAATATGCATACGAATTAGCAAAAAAAAAATTTTCCAAAACGAAAACTTGTCTACCTCGTATTATACCTATTCCAAAAACTGGAGGAATTCTACCTTTAATACCTATATTTGCGGGATTATCTGCGTTGGGTGCATTAGCAGGAGGTTCAGCGAGTATTGCAAAGGCTGTTAACGATTACAAATCAGCTCAAAAAAATTTTCAAGAATCTGAACGTCACAACAAGACAATGGAAGCAATAGCGTTGGGGAAAGGCATGTACATAAAACCATACAAAAAAGGCTCTGGTATATTTTTAAGTAATTCAAAAAACTTTTAAAAAGGCTACCCAGGCGAGCACTGACCAACTTGGATATTTTAGAACATGCAAGCAACATACCATATTTTAGAGGGGTTTTTATGAGAAATAGATTACCTGAAAAACCGAAACGAATGGAGTGTGGTGTGGTAAATTTAGATGATTATAAAAACCAAGGAAGCCATTGGGTAGCATATGTAAAAAACGGTGGATACTGCGAATATTTTGATAGTTTTGGTGACCTAAAACCTCCTAAGGAGTTAATAGAGTATTTGAATAATGATAATATATTTTATAATTATTCTAAATATCAAAATTATAATTCTGTAAATTGTGGTCATTTATGTTTAAAGTATTTGATAACCTATTGGAAAAATCATATAAAATAAGACATGTCACGAGCAATAATGTTAGTTGCATCATGTCTTTCGCGATTTCAATAACAAGCAATTCTTCAATTTCCACCACAAATTATTCACCTGCCCTTCAACTTGAAGGTGACTATGAATGTGGTTTACTTTACTTTTCAACTTTCAACTCCATTCCAAATATAGATTGTGATAATAATAAGTTTTACTATGGTGATAACGAATATGTTGCAATACCTGAAGGTTCATATGAACTTCATGATATCGGAGACTATTTAAGAGATAACATTAAAGATTGTTCATTTAAACTGCTCTGTAATAACAACACGTTAAAAACATCAATATTTTGTTCTAAGGATATTCATTTTGAAAAAGATTGTTCTCTAGGCAAGCTTTTAGGCTTTGGTAATGAATTGTTGAGAGCAAATATATTACATGATTCTCAATTTCCTGTTAGCATTCTGTCGACAACAGTGGTACGGATCGAATGTGATATTATCAGTGGTTCATATGTGAACGGAGAACCTGGCCATATAGTTCACGAATTTTCCTTGAGTGTCCCCCCGGGATATAAGATTATTGAAATACCAAAAAATATAATATATTTTCCCGTCAATCAGAACAGTATTACTTCTATTACCATTAGAATAGTTGATGCAAAGAATAATTTGATAAATTTACGAGGAGAAGATATTCAATTATATTTGCATATTAAGAAAAAATGATTGATTTCAATAAAAACACTGTACATAAAGTAAATACTATCACTTCTAAGCACTCCATCATCAAAAGAAGACCTAAAATTAGGTTAACAAAAGAGAATAGGAAATTCCTCAAACTAATCGGGCTCTTAAAATGAGTATACTTAATGTGGCAGATCCTATTATACACGACAATTCCATCGAAAGCGTCGAGTATCATTCTTACAAGCCTTACGTAACCAGTTTTAAAGAGAATGATGAGATACGTATACCAATTAACCAACAGGATTTATACGTGCTACCTTCCGCAAGTACGCTGTATTTAGAAGGTTATGTTAACGTGTTTAATAGTGATAAAACAAAATTAAGCAATGTTAATTTCACTAATAACCCAGGACTTTATTTTTTTCAAGATATCCGCTATGAACTGAACGGAGTAGAGATAGATAAAATTAAAAACGCTGGCATAACAACTACCATGAAATCTCTTTTATCTATGAACGAAAACGAATCTAAAATGTCAAAATCTTGGGGGTGGGATATTAATGGTACAAAAAGTACTTTTTCTGGAAATTTTTCACTGTCCATACCATTAAACAAAATTTTAGGATTCGCCGAGGATTATAATAAAGTTATAATTAATTGTAAACATGAATTAATATTACTTCGAAGTAATACAAATGCTAATGCTCTTAAAGTTAATACCGGGGAACATATTCAAGACATTGATATTCAAAAAATAATATGGCGTGTCCCCCATATTAAAGTATCAGATCGAGAAAGAATCAATCTACTTAAGTATTTAGAAAAAGATCGTGCTATTAATATGGTATATAGGAACTGGGATCTATATGAATATTCCGTTCTTCCGCAAACTACGAAACATACATGGTCAATTAAAACATCATCTCAAATAGAAAAACCTCGGTATGTTATTATAGGGTTGCAAACAGATCGCAAGCGACAAGCATTTAAAGATATGACCCAGTTTGATCACTGTAGCTTACGCGATGTTAAAGTATTTCTAAATTCCTGTTATTTCCCTTATGAAAGTTTAAACACACACTTTGAATATGATCAATATTCTCTTATTTATGAGCAATATGTTAGATTCCAGCAGTCTTATTACGGACGTCGTCCAGAACCTTTGCTTAGTTTTGAGGATTTTAAAAATAAGGCTCCATTATTTGTTATTGATTGCTCGCGGCAAAATGAATTATTGAAAAGTGGACCTATTGACGTACGTATCGACCTTGAATCTCATACAGAATTTCCTGCAAACACAACCGCATATTGTCTCATATTGAACGACTGTATTGTAGAGTATAAACCTTTGAGCAGCATTGTGAAAAAGATATCATGAATTCTGATACAATAATTGTAGATCTTCAAGGATTTAAAGTTTCAAACAACCAATTTATCGTTAAAGAACTAGCCATATTATATCAAAATTATAGTCAAATATTTTTGGTAAAGAGTCCTTATTCCTTTCATTTCTTATCAAAAGAAGAAAAAAGACAAGTGAGGTGGATTGAACATAATCGAGGAATATTGTGGTGTGAGGGTCATATTGATAACAGAGAATTTAAACGCATAATCAAACCATACTTAAAAAATAAGAAAATAATTATTAAAGGTCTGGAGAAAAAAAATTGGATTTATGAATTATGTAGTGACTGTGAAGTGGTTGATATAGGAGAAAAAGGTTGTCCTAATTTTAATATATTATATAAAAACGAGCAAAATAGTTCTCAATGTATTAATCATAATAAGATTTGTGCGTTAAGAAATGTTATATGTATTAAAAAATGGTATGACGATAATAATATGCATCAGTTCTCCTTGTTTAACTAAAACTAATTTTTTTTTAAATGTAATATATTTTATTGTAATAGATGTTATAAGTTTATTATTTGTCAATAAATTCTTATATCAATTTTATCTGTTTTTTATTTTAAATGCTGCTCCATTATTAAATAAAAAAACTGGTCCTATATACCTACCTAATATTAATAAAACTTAACAGCGAGTAAAACCGTTTGACGCAACTAGTGAGTAGGAAAAAGAAATACGATCGAGTGCACCTGCACGGTGTAGTATATCGTAGGCAATGCTTAGTCAGAACAAATATTATTGACACTAACTTGCCTTGAACAAGTATTAACATGTTAATACATAAATATAATATCTTTGCAATAATTATAATCGATATGAAAAAAAGGAGGTTTTTAATTCCATTCTATTTTTTATTAATTATGCGTGTTATCTAATTACTTGAGAACTGCCGAACCGATTTGAAAAATTATTTTGTAAAAATTATAGATTTATTATATTCAGTGTTTAAACATATCTAATAGTAGGTATTAAACTAATTCGAAACGTAGTTATTATTCGATTTTGTGAAGTTCAAGAAATAGTTATTTATGGAATATGAGGTCTCAAACATTTTTATTTAATATAAACATGCAATAAGTATACATAATATAAATACTGTCCTTATATATTATAAACATTTGTATTATAAAAATATTATTTTATTAATTAATGACTACACCTAATAATAATAACTACGTTTCGATTTAATTTTCTACTATTTGTTATACCTAATAAATGAAACAAAATATTAAGAATATAATTTTATTTTTAAACTACATATTATATAACATTTTAAATATATTATACATTTTAATCATCAATATAAATTGTTAATTGAATTTAAACTCCTAATTAATATCATTATCACCACAGTATTTTACAATATATTGAGCACTTGTTAAAAGGTTATCAGTTTCAGAATCAGTATACAAATCAATAACTTTCAAATCAATATTAACAATATAATTTTATTTTTAAACTACATGTTATATAACATTTAAAATATTTTATCCAAACATATCGTACATTTTAATCATTAATATAAATTGTTAATTGAATTTAAACTTCTAATTAAAATCATTGTCACTACATACTTTTTTTGAAATTTTTTTAATAACTGTCTCGGTAGCGTCCATAATTTCGTCACCACAGTCTTTTACAATATATTGAGCACTTGTTAAAAGGTTATCAGTTTCAGAATCATTACACAAATCAATAACTTTAATTTTTATGAGCCGAATCCCACGTCGCGACTCATTATTAAGGACGTATGATTTCCCATGTAACTTGCATTTCTTGTTCTTGTTTTTGTTCCTGGAGAGTTGTCTGGACCTGTTCTGTGTGTGCCTTGACATCCACTTGTTGTTCTTGCACAATTCTGGATACAGCTCTTCGAACGGCTGTGTCTGTGATAGCAAAGGATCTTGCGCGTATTGGCTGAACACGATTTCCGTATCAGACATTTTCTGTAACAATCAAACAAAATATTATTTAAAATCCTAAAAAATATTAATTTCTTCAAACCGTTATTTTTTATAACAAAACTAAAAATATAATTACTTACGAGTTAATGTAAAGGTTAGTACACCAACGCGACTTTACACAAAGTAGAGTGATTAATGAATGAAGTAATCGTTACCTCCTCGGCTACTTTGCAACTACGAATATAGGTTATTAAATAATAGGTACCTATAATAAATGTACAATGCAAATGCGATATGAACTTTTGACACGTGTAGTGGAAGTGAGATGCAAGATGATCTATTGTTTGTGATTTAAAATATTTTAAAAATTGTGATAAAATCTTTAAGAGTGATCTTGCATTTAATCAGTTATATCACTAAAATGACAACCCTTAGATTATATATGAACAAAGCGTCCCATGGTTCCACTTGCTTAATAGGTAGACATAAAATACGATAACATGGCGCGTCCCTCCAAATCACTGATTCAATGTATGTAGTATGTAGTCAAATTCTTGCGAGAGTTGGAAGGGCGCACCATTTCATCGTAGTTTATCTATAGGTACCAAATTTTTATCTTCAAATAAATGGGATAGGATTCTGGGATCTTATTGATAGATAAAAACAATTCAACTTTTACATATAAAATTTATTATAACTTACTTATTTATACTTATAATAACAGAAACATTTCCTAATATTATTACAAAAATAAAAAAAAATATATTATAACTAAAATTAACTAAGTACCTAAAATAATATCACCAAGTCCCCTGTCTACAATTTTTTTATTTTTTTTTAATTATAAAGTCTATAATTTCATTTAAGAGTTAAAAAATAAAATCTTTATGTCCCCATGCCATAGTCGATATCTTATTTTTAAGGACGATGCGTTTATCGTCATTAGATGACAAAGCAATTTTATTTACAGACTGCGTAAAAATTTCATGTTTAATTGACTTAAAAACAATATTCTTTTTTCGTATGACGTCATTGTTTTTGAGCACTTGTTTATAATCATTTATGTTTATGTTTTCAACGACATTCTTCTTAATTCCTTTTGCTTTTTTAATAACGTGGTTTTTACTTTTAATGCAATATAACTTAGACCTTAAGCCAGCAAACTCTTCTATAATCTGTCCACCCAACTCGTCCTTAAACAAACCGGGTACTTTTTTATTTTTACGCACAATACCGTAAATATTATTTTCAATATAGTTGCTTGTATCGAAATATGGATGAAATGAAAGTTTCAAATCTTTATACACATCATTGGTCTGTATTGAGTATAATAAACTGTCCGTGTCCGTATAACAGAGTTGCACATTGGGTCCGTAAAAAGGTTTTATCACGGAATAATGGAAATCGTACATATGGCTTTTTGACACTTCTAAAACCGTAAACCCGATATAAATTGGTTTGTCTAATTTTATGGATTCTGGTTTCATCTGGATAGCTACAAAATTTTCTGAAAACACAGTTGAACTGTGATAATTAGGCTTCGCTATCAATCGCTCGGCTGTATACTGCTGTTTTGTTTTATGTCTGTGGTCAACCCACTGATTAACTAATTTTACATCAAGTCTTTTCTCCGGGTCTTCCAAAGTCTTTCCGAAAATAGAATTGTTCAATAATTTGAAAAAGTCCTGTTCAAAGGTTGAATTTGCCTTTTGCCGTAATTCAGTATTTAAATCTATGTATTGCTTTAGGTAAGCACTTTGCTTAAACTTTATAACTCTGTGAATTTTTTTAAGTAGTAATCCATGTCGCAAACATGTTTTTAAATGAACGTAATGGATAACGTAAAAAAATTTATCATATAAGTTTGGTATCAGCTTTGCCGTTTTTGAACCAGGTGGTACAAATTTTTGGGGGCAAAATGGTAGCTCATTGTGGATGGCATGGATATGCTCGGGATATTGTAAATTGACTTCTAAAATATAACCATACTCAGCATCGTCAGATATTTGAAGAATATCGAGTGACTGAAATTCTGAAGGCTTCATCAATCGAAAGTCAGAATGAGGTAGATAGGAACACATTGCATAACCGTATAAATTATTACAATCTATGTAGAGTAAGTAATTATTTGGGGCAGTTGGTTCGTAACTAGACAGATACTTATTATTTGCTTTTGCGTATCTAGTTGAACACAAACAGACTCCACCACGAATACCTTTCTGTATCATTCTAATTATTTCTAAATCTTCTATTAGCTGAAGTTTAACTTTTGTCTTAAGAAGCATGGCGTCAAAACTTAAACTTGGGGCAGTTATATAAAAAGCAGGATCCAAGTTGTAATTGATTTTGCAAGTATGGCGAAATTTATCAAATATATCTGCTAGTAACAGTACGTCTGATTTAAGATATAGGTCTGTATATTCCCCTAAATTCTTAATGTTAAATGTATTCCAAACGAGCTCAGCGTGCTTGTAATCAGACTTTGAAATAGTAGAATTACACAAAGTGCTATAAAAATACTGTCTCGGTGGTAAACTTTCTTCGTTATATAATTTCCAGTCAGTCATGTATTCATAAGGATATACACCTTTACGCATTAATAATTCAAACTGTTCTTGTTTAGAGAAATATTTTTTTAAATGCAAAAAATCTTTTTTATCTAAATTACTTGCAAGCTTTTCAAGACTCGTCCCCAAAAACTTGAAAGAATCTACAAAACGCACCGCCATATACTGTTGGGACTCTGTTGCAAAAAATTTTGTGAATGAAATATAATTTTCTTTATTTTTGGCTACAACTTTTAATGATCCTGGCAATTGTCCTAATTGACGAATGAATAAATGACTGTCATACCCCGATAAGTTGTGAAAAAATATCGGTATAAACTGTGGCAAACTAAATTTAAGATTACAGTAAGTATGTGCGGCCCCACGGAACATTCCTGATAAATGGCAATGATCTCTTACTCGATCGTCAAATAAAGTCTGATTACAAATGTGGCAAAATTCAGCTTTTGAAAACGCTTCATTTTCCTTTGCTGTCAACGGTATTATGGGAAGAGGATTTTTATAAATTTTAGTAACTTTACTATACATCCTTTTTTAAACATTCAAGAAATACTTCAACGCAGTCTTGACCCCGGTACGATACATAACGATTCAGGGAACTATTATATGAACAGACAACATAATAAGCAAACGCGGCCGGAATATGCTTTTGTAACGTATTTGTGCAATTTGAGCTTAGCTCAGCGTGATTAGGTTGTAACAAAGATTCAAAGTCTGCGTATATAACAAAAGGCATATCCTGCATTCTTTCAAAATGTTTAAACTGTATTAAAGTTCCAGATTTCGGTAAAATAGTAGCGACCCCACCGCACACATGATTATTATGTTTATATTCGCTATCAAAGAAAATCATACAATCATCACAAAACCACACCTTACCATGATGTTTTGTTAATTGAGGTCTCAACAAGCGACTTAAATTTTTTATCAAACAATAATGAGTAGTATTTCCCTTTTCTATGAACAACAGATTAACATGATGTTTTTTTCTATTTTGCGTTCGATATAGCGGGCCGACGATGCTTGTTTTATTTTTAAGACCGTATACATTCACACTTACACGCGAGTTATTTTTTTCAAACGTTTTTATGTCAGAGAAATTGACAGGAAATGTCATATTTTTTATATTAAGCATCGTCTCAAAGTGAGGATAAGAAGTAGTTCTATGAGCGTTATTTTTGACGGGAAATAGTGCTGCCATTATGGACCACAAAAAACAAAATTGATCTCGATTTTGGATATTTACGCATGCACGTTTTAATTTTAAAGCTTTTGGTAAATCAATAAATCCTGATGCTCGTAAAGGATTATATTTATTTATGTTTATTTCTAAGTGCAAACTGCTTAAAAAAGCCCAGCCGCTGTCTCTTTCTTGAAATTCATCGATTTTATTCGAAATAGTTTCGATGACCTTATGAAACAATTCATTAAAATCAAAATTTTTATGAATAACAATATTTCCTGTCGCAAAAGACTTAATTTCACGAGAATCTTTCGAAACTAAAATAAATTCAGCATATAGCTCAAAGTTGACTTTAACAGTATCGAAAGAAAGCAGACGCGCTTGTAAGAGCTGGCGCACGCGTGGACGCAGCGAGCGTAGGAACTCCGCCGGCGGAGACGCCAACTCACCCTCTACATCTTTATTTCGCACTCTGTATGATGCGATGCGACTACGAAAAGCACTACATATTTTTTCAATGCCATCACCTATCTCAACTGCGTTATTACTTTTATGTACAGCACTTCTCAAGTGAGCAGAGAACGCTGAACTTTTTACAGACAAATCACAAACGGTGCAAAATATTGTTTTTGCTGGCATAATGTTTACCTACCTATATTTATTTATGACTTAGAAACTAGACTTATATTATATGAAATATAATTAATTAAATAGACTGGGAACTCAGTGATATTTATAAAAAGATATTAATATATTATGTTATAAGTGTTAAAAAAAAAACATATAAAAAGAGACATAAAAAATATATTATCATATAATACTTCTACAAACTACTTTTTCTTACTGTCCGCGAAAAAGATACCTTCTTCGCGGAACTTGGCCTTTGTAAGCCGAACTAAGGACCTCACCAGGTCTAGCTCTTCAGCATCTGAGTCAGCCTGATACTTTAATGAAAGTATAGCTTTTTCCCAGCGGTCCTTGAGTTCGACGTCTCGTATGTCCCTACTATTGTATAGCCTTAATTCTAAAAATAAATCGCCCGATAAATTTGCGGTTCGGCGCAACACTCCGTCGGCGACGCGTCGTGTGAAAGATGAGGTCAGCTTGCTCGGCTGGGCTCGGGGCTGCTTGGCCACCTCCTCGTCGCTCTCAGATGCCAGCTGCCATCCGCTCCCAGAAGGCACCGCTTTTTGAGTTGTTTTTCTTTTTGACGACTTATTGATCTTTTTGTTTGTTCTGAAATTATAAGATGATTATTAGTTCGATAATAAATATATTGTACCTGATGATAACACAGATGGATACACATAATATTATTCTTTTATGTAAGAATCATACCGTAGTCTTTGGATCAATCAAAAAAACAGACAAACATACTAAGATTCCCGAAAAATATAACCCTCCTTTTGCACATGTGACAATACATATATTCACGCCTTTTTTCCGAAGAGGTAGGCAGAGGTGTACCCAGGACTCAGTCCCATAGTAGATACACCCACATTTCGCCGGTATGTTATTGGTCCCATGTAATAGGGGGCGAGCCTATTGCCATCTACCGGGCACAGTTCCAGACTCCAGGCAGTTATTGAGATAATTCCTAATGGAAAAATCCAATATTTAACACTTTGCCTGACCTGGGGATCGAACCCGGGACCTCTTGATAGGCAGTCGAACATGCGCCCACTACGCCATCGAGGCAGTCACAATGTGACAATAAACTTCAATTAATAAACGTAATAAACATAGGTACAATCATGCACGTGTTACATTTCACTAGTAGTATGATATTGGTCCAAGGTAATCGGGGTGAGCCTATTGCCATCTATCGAGTACAGTTCCAGACTCCACACAGTTATTGAGATAATTTTTAATGGAAAAATCCATAATTTAACACAAATGAGAACTTACCGCTTCGACGTTTGCGGCAGCTCGTCTTCGTCGTCCTTGCGGAAGCGCTTGCTGCATTCGTACTCAGAGTCCGACCTGCGAACAATTAATAAGACAATAATTATAAATTTGCATCCGAGGTAATGCAGTGGGCTTATTATAGTAGCCGACTACGAAACATAAATAATTAAGTAAATCAAACTTACGAACATGATTAAAACTGAAGTGAAGTGGAGTGAAGTACTTAGTACAGAATTTCTTCTTGCTCTAGCAGAGACTTGTTGAGACTTGTAGAGACTTGTAGCTAGCGATGATCACTCTTTGCAGAACTTTGAAGAATTAGTGATTAAAATATAATCGATTAACGTTTTATATTAAATATATTGCTGACTCAAATTAGAGGTGGTCAACCATTTCCCAGTGTGTAGGTAAACATTCCGTGTACCTATAAATTCCGTGTAAACATAATGTAAACTGATATTATTCGATTCACAAATAAAATAAAATAAACTGTTTGCGAAACCTGGCACATTTTTGATGACAAAACCAATAATATTATTATTGGTTAATATTGTAATGATATCAAATTTAACAAAGAACCGGCGGATGCATAATCAAATATCAAAGATCTTCACCACGGTACCGGCAAGCGCAGCGTAGGACGTCCACCCACAAGGTGGACAATTGATCTGATAAGTGATAAGGATGTGGGCCGCTTGCAACGGTGTTGGATCGAAATCTATATGGGAGGCCTGTGTTCAGCAGTGGACGTCCTATGGCTGAGATGATGATGATGATGATGAAAGATCTAAGAACGTACCAAGCTAAAATTATTTTGAATATTATAGAAAGTACAGTGTTTTTGTATGCAACGCTTTCGCAATAATACCTATATTAAGTTATGTAGGTTGATAGTCTGTATTTTATATTCGGTAAATTATTTAATAAATAAGATTTTTGTTCAGTAAGTATGTAATGTACCTATACACTATGCCTATACATAAAATAACTCATTTTCGCGAGCCTTCCACAATGGTTTTATATAAGAATAAATAAATAATAATAATAATATGGGACAACTTCCACTCACGGTCATCTGGTCCCAAACTAGGCTAGAAACCTGTACTATGGTAACCAGATGACTGATATACATACTTATATAAGCTTATAACACCCAGACAGATCAAACAGACATGTTCATGCACACAAATGTTTGACCTGGCCGGGGATCGAACCCGGGCCCTGCGGCACAGAAAGCAGAGTTACTACCATCTGAACCAACAGGGCTGTCATAGGATGATTAGTGAGACTGCACCTACGATACGCCAAAATGTGATATTTGGCGATATTAAATGAGGAATAAAATACATTTGTAAAATATTTATTGATAACTAAATAAACTTAACCAAAAGTTATTTTATTATTTACGAAACACATGGACATAGACGCACGTGCTACATTATCAACTCAGATTAGGTAGGTACCTATTATTTACACCTTTAGATCTCTCCAAACAGGCTCCAACTCAAGGACGTGACTGTGTCATTCAATTTGTAACATTTTATCTAGGTCATGGTATGTATCATCATCACGTGATTTATTTGCAGGAAAATTTAGTTATAAAATTATGTCACTCATTTTATTACAAAATTATTACGAGAATCGAGTACCGAGTTCTTTCTTTCGAGTATTTAAAATTTTGCCTGACCTGGGTTTCGAACCCGGGACCTCATGATCGGCAGTCAAGCATGCTCCCAAAACACCACCGAGCCAGTGATAGTACTAATACTGCTAAATCGCTTAAAGGTTAAGAGTTCATTCCACCAAAGAATGTGCTATGCTGCGAGATTGTGCAAGCTATATTGCGATGCGAACAACATGTGCTATGATGATGTTCAGCTCGAATTTGATGAGTAGCTACTCATCTTCCTGAATGAGTTATTTTTCGCATATTGCGAGATATAAACTGATCCTATTGTAAAACACATCTAGAGCATGCATACATTCCTATAAAAACATAGCTTAGTAGAATCCTTTTCCATCAGTGCTAAGTATACAATAAACCATTAAATAACATTGATGGATATCAAATGCATTCATAGAGTAACGTAGCATAGCATGTCTCTGGAGGAAAAGCTTATGTGTGCATACTGCAAACGTTGTATGCTTCACACACAGAATGCTTGCTAGGTGCTTTTCGATAAAATTCCCGGTATACTTTGCTTTAGAGATGTACCGCATCTGTAATTATACTTATCGATCTTTTTTTTTTTTTTGTTGTGAAATGAGAAATGAAGATCCTAACAGTTTAGTATATTATTTTAAATGTAAGTCACACGAAAGTATTATTTTACTTTCAGTGTGCATTAAAAAACTAAAATAATTTCGTATTAAAATTTATGGACCCCCTGGAATGGGTTTTGAAATATCTTTTAAAATTAAACAATTGGTATAGCTTTTGAAATATGCAGGAAAGAATGAGAAAACCATTCAAACTCTCTTATCAAATTTAAAATACATTTATGGTTTTGACTTTGAAATTAAACAAATTATTATATAAAATTACAGCAAATAAAGCTATCTTATTATTTGAAATTCTCTCAGGTAACTTTTATATCCATATAAGTTAATTGTTACTCCACTTTATAGTATTATTATGGGTTACTTGAAATTATCGATACTTAATATGAAAACTATTATAGAGTTATGTACTTCACACTTCATTTCATACTTTGCGTTGAAGTGACAACACGTTGACTCTGGACTGCCAACTGAAGGTTATTGTTTCTGGGTGCCATTTTTAGGAAATAAGTAGGACGAAAAGCATTTGTAATTTGCTTAGTACATCCGAAAAAGTACTAAATTATATGGAAGTCAATCTGCTAGAAAGAACCTTGAGCGGGTTGGCCGCCGACCGGCATAAGGAGAACACGTGAAGTCAAATAAACGTATATGAAACCTGGACTGCCTTGTGAAGGTTTTGTTCTAGATGCCACATATGTTTCGGAAACAAGTAAGACGAACAGCATTTGTAATTTGCTTAGTAAATCCGAACGAAGTACTGAACAGAATGGCATGACCAAAGAAAGGGCTAGAAAAAACTTTGAGCAATCGGCCACTGGGCATAAAGGTATCATAACGTTGTCAACAACGAGTTTTCAGTGTTTTATTTGTGTTGTGAGTTGTGATGTTTTTAAATGTGCATCAAGTACGAGTTACGAGGAAGAAGGTGAGCCATATACCGAATTCTTAATTTACATCAGCGTAGGTGTATGATTGGGAATTCTAATTAACTTTTTCAAGTGAGGGAACGCGAGTGAGCGAACGTTAAGAAAAAAGGTGAATTAGAATTCCCAATATACACCTACTTAGGCTTGCCCCCTATTACATGGGACATACTCGTACATACATTCACTCACACATTCACGCCTTTTTCCCAAAGGGGTAGGCAGAGGTGTACCCAGGACTCAGTCCCATAGTAGATACACCCACATTTCGCCAGTATGTTATTGGTCCCATTTAATAGGGGGCAAGCCTATTGCCATCTACCGGGCACAGTTCCAGACTCCAGGCAGTTATTGAGATAATTCCTAATGGAAAAATCCAATATTTAACACTTTGCCTGATCCGGGGATCGAACCCGAGACCTCTTGATTGGCAGTCGAGCATGCACCCACTACGCCACCACTACGGCAGTCAATCGAAAACAGATTACACATATATTTTAATCGATTTATTAACGTAATAACCGTTCAAATAAAATCGATTTTTAAGAAATGATAATCGAATTTTTTTTAATAATCGATTTTTTTTTTACATCCCTAATCAGAATTTCAGAGCTAATCTTAAAAAATAATTACCTCATAACTCGATTATACCTAAAGACCTTAGACTTTACCCTTCTAGACCTCAAGAGGTCTAGATGTTACAGGGAATTGGGGTTTGCGAGGTCTCAGTTCGAGGCGAACTACTAGTTATTTACTCGTAGGTTCAAAACGCATTTTCTTTAAATATTGAGACCTCGAACCTTTACAACTCTGAAAAAACTTGACCAAGTTGACTTTTGTTTTAATTTTGAAGGTTACTAAACTGCGAAGTCGGATCATCAATATCGGATTAACTAACGGTTCTCAAGTTACCTCAAGTATTAACTAACGGTTCTCAAGTTACCTCAAGTCGAACAAACATACATACTTATATAATTTAACATTGGCAAATTTATATAAGCTCGTTCTCCGCTACGAGCATCATTTGTAATCAATTATAATAGAGAGCTATCAGTTCATCAGGTATCGGCTCGAACTGTAAGACCTCGCGGAACTCCTCTTGTAACACCTGAGGGCTTAACCTTCTTGAAATTCAAGTAATAAAATTAATCCTAATAAATTTTAAAGGTATTCGTCTCACATATTTAGAAGGACCATTGCTATGAACACTAAATTCCAAAAACGAATATAATATTTTGAACATTTTTTAAACATGTAGGTAGGCACTCGATAAATGGAATCACATTCCAATCTCTTTAGAGCGCTCGGCAACACCTACTCTTAGTATCGGACATTAGGAGCGACACATATCTGTTGGCGGGTGGCGCCAGATGAAAACACCCGCCCAGCAACAAGTGGCATGACGTAAACTGGTGTTGTCAGTAGCCGAAAACTGCACTAAATTTGGAAAGGGTAAAACAAACAAAAAAAATTAACTAACCAGTCCTTTACAAAATACTTCATTTTTTTATATAAATAGGTCTTATTAGAACATAAATTAAATACCTAAAAATGGGTTATTTTGGATTTATTGTTATTATGATATATATATAGGATACCAGTAATTTTAATAGTCGTAGGTCCCTCCATCGATCCTAGTAGGATAGGGGATTGTCTTTTTATTCAGGCTTATTGTTCTGGAATGTAATTAGGGCGTTTTAGCATCTCTTCACGAGGCATGTTATTTCTTCCTGTTGTGGTTTAACGGATTTTGTGGGAACCCCTCTCGAGGGATGGTATCCCTAATTCCCCCACTTGACGGAAGCTTCTAGAAGGTTCGCTCGTGGTCGATGCCGGTCCTATATATGCTGTCGATCGGAGATCCTCGGGATTCCATCAGCTACCTCGATAGCTTACAGAGGTGATTAATTGGTCGGGGGTGGGCCGTGCCCTCGGGCGTGGTCAACCCCGACATGTTTGTAAGATATTGTGACGAATGGAAATTATTAAATCTTATAATAAGCCTCGTACACCTCCTTTTACTATATTTTTCTCATAATTCACTCCATATTCCATTATCACTACTTTGCCGCCATATTTCCTGCTTATCCGCCTATTCCATAGAGTATATTATCACCTCTCAGTCCTTCTAATATCAAACCTTAACCTTGTCATTGTCAATATTCTTGTTGACAGCGACAAAGCCACAGACTAAATCCACAAATCCTTACATTTGCCAAAAATACTTATAACATTCGGCCATCCTGCAAATACGTCGCGTCCCGCGACGATACGCCCGAGCGCGATGATCACCAGCACCTCTCCCACCGATGCCCATTCAGACTGTGCAGAATAGAACATCCCTATTGAGACCAACCATTACATATTCACACAAGTATGCACTTAATAACAAACACGCACAACCTCGACACGGTCATCCGCCAGTCCCAAACCAGGCAACACCTGTACCATGGCAACCAGAAGACCGATATACACACCTATACACTCCCACAACACCCAGACACAGATCAAACAGACATGCTCACGCGCACAAATGCCTGACCCGGCCAGGGATCGAACCCGGGACCCGCAGCTCAGAAGGCAGGGACACCACCAGCCGAGCCAACCGGCCAGTGAGGCCGGCAGTTTTATATAAATTAAGTATCTTGAAATGAAAATTATCATCGAAGTCTAAGTTTATTGTAGTGATTGATCTGAATACTCAATGATACTCTAGGTCACACAGTGATTGCTCTAAAGTCTCACATCGATTCCTCTGAAGTCTCACAGCGATTCCTCTAAAGTTACACAGAGATTCCTCTGAAGTCTCAAAGTGATTCCTCTAAAGTCACAGTGATTCATCTGACTTCTCAAAGTGATACTCTAGGTCTCACAGCGATTCTTCTGAAGTCTCAAAGTGGATAATATGCTAAAATCACACAATGATTCCTCTGAAGTCTCAAAGTGATTTCTCCAAAGCCACACAGTGATTCATCTGAATTCTCAAAGCGATACTCTAGATCACACAGCGATTCCTCTGAAGTCTCAAAGTGGTTACTCTAAAGTCACAGTGATTCCTCTGAAGTCTCAGAGTGATTTCTCTAAGGTCACACAGTGATTCCTCTGAAGTCTCAATAAGTGATTCCTCTAGTCACTCAGTTGTTTCCCTGCGTTCACACAGCACAGGGCCACAAAGTTATATTCTGGAACTCACATAGTTATTTCCCTGAGATCACATAGCAACAGGGCCACAAAGTTATATTCTGGAACTCACATAGTTATTTCCCTGAGATCACATAGCAACAGGGCCACAAAGTTATATTCTGGAACTCACATAGTTATTTCCCTGAGATCACATAGCAACAGGGTCACTTAGTTATATTCTGGAACTCACACAGTTATTTCCCTGAGATCACATAGCAACAGGGCCACAAAGTTATATTCTGGAACTCACATAGTTATTTCCCTGAGATCACATAGCAACAGGGCCACAAAGTTATATTCTGGAACTCACATAGTTATTTCCCTGAGATCACATAGCAACAGGGCCACAAAGTTATATTCTGGAACTCACATAGTTATTTCCCTGAGATCACATAGCAACAGGGTCACTTAGTTATATTCTGGAACTCACACAGTTATTTTTTTCTTCCTGAGACCACACAGCACAGGGCCACACAGTTGTTTTCTGGAACTCTCAATTTTAGTTGTCAAGTCTTATGCTGTTATGACTCTTAGCTGATATAATGATTTTTCAGGTTTCCATTAGATTGGACTTATGTATCTTCAAATATTTTCAATACCAATCATCATTCCGAGATTCCATCAGTATTACATCGGACAACCACTCTGTCTGTAGCATCATCTTCTATAAGCATTACTCCCATTATTATGTTGAAGACTCCATTCTAATCCTTGCTTCATTTAGGTCACATTGTCTGGCAAGCAAGACCTGGAAATGAAATACAGCACAGTAATTTGTTCAACTCAACTAATATAAAATTCTATTTTCATTTCAGGTTACCTAAGTATTTTTAGTTAACACATTATTTAAATTTTATTTTTAACACATGTGTATATACATATACGTACCCATTTTAGGTAGGTACAAAAGTACCTATTTTCATGTATACCAACTTTCTTTAATTACAAAATTTTGCTATTTGTCATATTATCTGAAAATTAAATACACAGGTTAGCATCTTTATTAAGTTAAATAATAGGTCCAAAAGGCTGTTCCACCATTATTCATTAGTCTGCAACTTGCGAATATTTTAAGATCACCTGGGAGATCTGTTTCACATATATAAGTACATTAAATATAAGTAGGTACTACACTTTATATATAATCTGAAAATTAAAATTAACTTTTTATAATAAATATAATAATATGAAGTTATTGAAAGCATATTTCAGGAGCAATCAGTTAGATATAAGTAGTAATAGGTCCTCGAAGACTGTTCCAATAGATCTGATTGTTAGTTGCTCACTTAGTACTTTTATACTTTCCTTTATAATCTGAAAATTAAGTAAACATTATGAATACAATAAGGTGACTGAATTTATATCATTTTAAAGTGGTGGTAGGCAGTAATATTCAAGAACTTTCTCATGAGATCAATACCAGATCTACTTAATACAAAGATACCTTTTGCCAAGCACACAATCTGTGTCTGTTCTGAGTAATACTATTAATTAGAACATGACATTATTGTGTAGTGATAATAATTATTAATGATTTCAGGTCTATTTTAATGCTTAGTCGAGTGAATATCAATAGCAGCTGAAACATAATGTCTGGCGAAGTATAAATAATACTTAATTAAAGTACCTACCAAAAATACCTATAGTAGATTGCCCTGATGATGCTCAAATATCATATTACTAAACAAATTATCATAGTTGCCCAGCTACAAAAACACCAAGCACCCACATCACAGGCAACCACCGGCAACCCACCAAAGCCGGTGTCCTGACAGTACCCATAGGCCTATACACTAACACAACAATTCCAATTGCAAAGATATTATATCCAAAAGTAACCATCTTATTCATTGATCATGTGCATGAGAGACTAATATTATTTAGACATACAATGAGACGTCATGCACTTATTCACTGAGCAAGTAATCACTACACTTATTCACTATTCACTATGTGTAGACACAGATAGGCAGACCTTATCCTGAACGCTTTGTAAACCAGCAGTTTTCAGTAATTAGGTACATAATGGACTTAGATCTTGTACCCAACTACCTAATAATATATTTGCTCATAATATGTGGGGGCAATTTACCTATATTTACTATTTAATAACGATAATCAGCAGTGTATGCAAGAGCCGTTTGTGTTCATTATTCTATCAGCAACTAATTTTTGGTAGAATGGTAGTGACGTGATTCGTACATACATTACCTATTTTTTTGGTTTTGGCCAATTAGTGGGCAACATCCCACTTCTGAAATGTGACGAATGGAAATTATTAAATCTTATAATAAGCCTCGTACACCTCCTTTTACTATATTTTTCTCATAATTCACTCCATATTCCATTATCACTACTTTGCCGCCATATTTCCTGCTTATCCGCCTATTCCATAGAGTATATTATCACCTCTCAGTCCTTCTAATATCAAACCTTAACTTTGTCATTGTCAATATTCTTGTTGACAGCGACAAAGCCACAGACTAAATCCACAAATCCTTACATTTGCCAAAAATACTTATAACAATATCTTGTAAAAATTTAAATATTTTCTTAAAAAAATTTGTATTGTTCGTTCCCAGAGTCGGGACAAGTAGTAAATTAGAGTCCGTGAACCATTATTTTCTTCGGTAAGCATCTCATTGGTTTTTTTTTTATGTTACCGTCTTCTAACGGCGAGGTTCCCCTCGCCGTTCTCGTCATAGGTATTTGTGTATAATGTATTTATTCATTGTTGATAGGAACTTATCTACATCAAACCAGGCGTGGACAATCTGGAGGGTGCAGATATTCCCCACGTGAATCGTGGTAAGTTCCCTCTGGATATCTACTCTCTCTCTCTCTCTCTCTCTCTCTCTCGTAATACCTACCTCATGCTCATGCCCCACCTAGTTTTTCTGGAACACGGCTCGAATCTGTGATTGTTCACAGGGTTCAGGGTACGGGCAGTGTATCCAGTCATCCTTCCGGGTACGGGTTCATTACCCGTCGAGTACGCGGGTACGGGCTGTGTACCCACTCGAGTTCGAGGGCGCAGGCCGATCTCCTGACGTATCTCGTGGGTACACGCCGATCGCACCGCGCATCGCACGGGTACAGGCTGTTTTCCCAGGCGAGTCCGTGGGAACGGACACGCGGACGCGTCGATTTGTGAGCCGACGCCATTTTGTCGTGCACCACGGCTTGACCCCCCTTTGCCTCATTTATCATTAATTTTTGAACTGCTTCACCGTATATATTTTTAATTTAGCTTATTTAATTTTATTCTGGCCAAAATAGGTAGGAAAGCCTAGTATTTAAGGAGGTCCTAGGATAAGAATATCCCTATACTACTTAGGTTGTATTTAGGACTCTTCTCTCATTTAATAAAGTCGTAACCCTATATTATAATAATTATCTGTGTATTTAGGGCGTTTCTTTAAGGTTTTCCATATTAATTTCATTTTTATTTCTGTGATTGCCTAATTTATATTTAATGCTTTGTGACAATATATTGAACTTGTGATCTTATTTTGTGTTCAGTTTTATTTACATCCAACATCTCATGCTTGTGATGAGAACATCGACTGGCGCTCTTTATAAATATTAGTCGGTATTCTCATCCTCTAGGCCAAACGAACACCCATGCTCTGAGAACCCATTTCTCATGCTCTTTTCTTAATTAACCGCTGGCTAGTTCCTGGAGCAAGGGCTTTCTCTAACGATCTCACAGTGGGCTCAGTGCCACACAACACCTATAGGCACACTATAAGAACCCACGCCCATCTGGCCGAAATCACGCACATTACACTCTGTAACCTGACATTTATTTATTTATTTATTCATTAATAAGACATAGAATGCTTACAGTATACACCAAACGCAAACTATGTTATGAACGGCTTAGAAATAACCTTAAGTTAGTTATTAGAATGCTTATATACTATCATGAAATATGTCGACATGTTGGTTCTCGCTCAGAAACGCGGTCAATAGAGCTACGGCTCGGCGTGTCGGCGTATTGCTGGCGTGACGCGTCCTAGATGTCGGTGGACCCACCAGCAACCGGTGATGCCTACGTCCCGAACGTAAATAGTTGTCTGGTCACATACAACCCAATACTAGACAGGATATTATGCGGATTGTGCAGCTCACCGCGCAATATCTTGCAGTAATGCACAATAAGCAGCAGTTTCCGCCTCAGTTCCAGTGTGTCGAGCCCTAACATCTCGGAGACTAATAGTGATGGGTACAAGAATGGATAGTACCATAGTTACGTTTATACGCATAGCGAGCAAATTTACGCTGGAGCCGTTCTACCATGAGTGATCCCTTCTACCATGAGAGGCTTCCCGCGGGTCCCACACTTTAGCGCCAAACTCTAATTTGCTGCGAACTGTTATAAGGCTTTAATCGAAAGGCTTTTTAAAAAAAGGAAAATAAAATTCACAAAATTAATTAAGACAACCGTCGGATTTGGAAGGTGGATGAAGACTAACTGGGTGCTGGGGGCAGACGGAGTTCTATGAAAAGGAAAATGATGAATTGGCTGGAAAAGGTCAGGAGTATGCAAATAGGAGAGCAGAGAGCCGATATAACACCTCCCAGGGGTAGACTAAACTTCGGGGTTGAAATTTCGAAGTTTAGGAAAAATAACAAACAAAGGAGTTATATCCTCGTCCTAATACTGGGAGACGGAACATCTTCCGACTTCTGGTCTTCCGGCTTCTGGTGGCGTCTGCTCATCTTTACAGACACGACCTGAGGTTCTGGGTCTGACGTTTGTTCTACGGGTGGATTTATCGGAACAGATCGGGAAAACCCAGGAAAGTGATAGGGAAGACGGTTGTACGATTTAATACAAAGAAACAATTTAATTATACAAAATAGAGAGATTATACAAATTATTAAAATTAATATAGCTGAGTAATGAGTCTCGTATTTGATTATTTGATGTTGGTTTATAATTTCGCCTGTCTCGTCAGAAATAGATTTTAGTTTTAATTTGGTTTCCGCGGTGAAAATATCTAAGTCAATATTTTGTAATTTTATACGAGGTTCAATACTCATTTCCTTTTTAAATTTGTCCAAGGTACAACATGAATCATTTATTATATTAAAGTCAGAATGGGTTGCGGTGACATTGATTTTTATATCTATATATTTAGGTATTAATTTGGTACTTTTACAATAACCAATACAATTATTTGGGATGTTAACAATTCCCGTTCCAATAATATTTATTTCTAAAACCTTTTGATTGGGACATTCTATATACAATTTAGTGTTTAAAGTTTGTACATATATCCAATTATTATTGCTGAGTGGTTTCCATACATCTAAAACGTGTCCGTAAATTAAATCGGTTTGGCACTGCACTGGTAAGGCACTTATGACGTTTGAGATAAGCTCACTTTCACAGCTGGGATTTGCACTAGTTGGGAACACGGTCATGACGTCACAGATAAACTCGCGAGAGCTTATCACTCTGCATTCTTTCAGTGATTCAAGGTTACAATATTCTGACTTATCGTTGGTCATTGCGATGTATTTACTACTAGGAACGACAAAACTAAATGAATTTGGTTTTACACTGCTATGCGGAGTAGGCAGTGCTATATTGTGGTACAAATTGTATTTCTTAGGCGATACTAAAGGTATTCTTAGTATAAAAACGATTTTATTATTGAGCCCATAACATATTACATTAGATACATTCATTAATATATGAATGTGGCTTAGTTCTAGAGTAACAGGTAACTTTAGATCTGCAGGTAGGTACCTGTAGTTATCGACAAGCTCATTGTATAATTGCGTGGGAGTCAATATGGCCGGGTGAAGCATGTTTTGACTACCGAACATTATAGCGTTTGTTATATCTTCTAGTCGGAATGATAAGGTGAGTACAGAGGCTTCCAAACTTTTCAATATTGAATTAATATTTGATTTTGTGTTTAAGTCATTAGTAATTATTGATATGTTTTTTAATGTTAATTCGAGGTTGTCGATACCTTCGTTAAGCCTGGCTTCATTCATTTTTATTTCGTGTAATGTTTTATTAAATTTAGACAATGTAAAAGTTGTAACCAAAATGTTTTCTTTAATCAATGAGGCCAGTTTCTTCTCGCCACTTTGTAAACTTTGTATAGCATCATCATATTTGACAGCATCGTCCTCGTCTAGAGTCCCAAAGATGGTTTTGGATAAGGTGCCGATACCACCTATCCATGCTCCGCGTTTGAATCTATTGCTACTCGTAAGGTGAGCGATGGAGGAATACTCGGAAACAATGTCATTGTACCTGACTGTGAGGGGTTCTAGTACGTTATGGCATTCCAACTTACTTGACGTTTCTACTTCAATTTGGCTACATAAAAAACGTACTGTACCTAGTATTGAATTAATGTTTTGTATATGAGGTCCAATGTAAGAGATATCGAATGGAGTGACGATATCTAGGTGTCCTATATTAATTGTGAGTTCACCAATTGGATCAAAGTATATTCCGGAGCTCGAGTTGATTGGTTGGGCATAATCATGGTGACCTTGGACCAGTACGCTGTAATAAAAGAAACGTTGGAGTAACTATCTAACTTAATTATTATGTAACTAGGTATCTAACTTAGTAATTAATAAGTTTTAATCTTAACGCTACGCTACCGTAAGTATATACGTGTATATACGTTATAAAATATGTATATATATAACAGAATATGTTTTAGGTAGAGGGTACATCGTGGACTTCCGCGAGTTTAATTTCGTCATAGTGATGCTTCACATGACGTCTATTTATTAATAAAGTAACTGTATTATTATTATGGACTTTTACAATTTTATAAGGGCCTTTCCAGATTGGAGATAATGCCTTTCTGAGTCGGAGGTGATTTTTTATGTACACGTAGTCGCCGACTTTGTATTGGATACGACGAGAGTGTGCGTCGTAGTAGGTTTTTGAAGTTTCTTTTGATTTCCGAATGTACTCTAAGGCTTTGTCACGCGCGTGTTTCATGCGGTGTTGTAGGAGTTTTACATACTCGGGATAGGTCGCGTCAGAGTTATCGTCATATACTGAATTTGGGATCTGGGGCTTATGCCCGAATAATAACTCGTATGGTGAGTAGTGCGTGGTTGAATGCACTGCGGTGTTGTATGCTAACATGGATGTATACACATACTGGGGCCAGTTGTCTTGGTTTTCATTCACGTATGATTTGAGGTATTCCTTAAGAGTGGAATGTGATCTTTCCAAAGCACCTTGCGTTTGTGGGTGGTAGGGTGATGACCATAATTGCTTAACTTTTAAGAATTGGCACGTTTTCTTGAATAAATCTGCTGTGAAATTAGTACCCTGATCAGTAAGTATGTATTTGGGAATTCCGAAAAGTGATATAAAATGAAGGAGGCACTCGCTCGCTTCCGCTGCTGTATTGCTGCGAAGGGGATATGCTAATGAAAATTTAGTAAGATCGTCTTGCATGGTCAAGATATACTTCAGTTTAGCTGTACCGGATTCAGGTAGGGGACCTACGATATCAAGGGCTAGCCTCTCGAAGGGAGCCGTAGAGGTGGATGTTATTACCATCGGTGCCCTATTTATTTTTCGTAGTGCTTTGTTAGTTTGGCAAGACTGACAGTTCTTTACATAGTTCTCAATATCACTGCGCATATTCTTCCAGGAAAATCTTTCTTTGATACGGCTTAGCATTCTCGTGGATCCCAAATGTCCTGAAATGGGGATGTCGTGGTTTTCCTTTAAGATTTTAGGAATTTCGCTAGGCGAAGGATATATAATGTTGTTATGATATATGTGAATTTTTATATTAGTGCCGTCAAATAAATAAGCCAGCATGTTATAAATCTTCGTAAAGGAGTGTCTGTCAAAAGGGTTCCTGAAATCTGAGATGCTAATTTCATTAACTGTGGGATATGACATCATTATTTCGTCGCGAACATATTTCAGGCATTTAAATATGTCTGGGTACGAGTGATCATCGAAATGGTGCACTTTGGTGTATAAGAAAAGGTAAGTTTTATCTTCAACTGTAAGAGGCAGAAATGAATGTAAGGATCTTTCCCTTTTCAGAAATTCATCGCGTTCGGGGCTCGGACAGTCACTGAGAACTTCCGAAACATGAGGTAAGGATTCGTCCATATCTATTGAGGTAGGTATTATTACTAATTTTTGTGTTCCTTTCAGTAGGTCTTCATTATGTTCTGTAATGTAAGTATTGTATAATTTCGTAGGTGATTTTAAGAATTTATTATAGGTTTCGTCGGGTAAAGGTAAGCTATCAGATATTGGAGGGGTTCCTGGATCACGGTGCGCGGATATGGATGCAGGTAAGGTTTCAGGATTCTGCCAACTAGTTGAAGGTTGAGGATCTATTTCTGTTTCAGGGTGCGGATTCGTTTGTGCAGAAGGAGGATCTTCAGCAGGAGAGTCTGCGGTAATAGGAGGAGTTATGGAAGTAGGAGGATTCACGGCAATAGGAGGAGCTATGGGAGAAGGAGGAATTAGTGGACTAAAGTCAATGTCCATACCATCCACAGGATCGAGGTCTAAACCTATCAGCTCCTCAAGGGTTTCGTGATCAATTTCGGCAAGCGGCGATTCCTGCAAAGGCGCAGTACTAGGACTGGTGTCTTGGGCAGGATTTGAGTTCAAATTTCTATGATTTTCAGGATAAACAGGGTTCACAGGATATCTGGAAAGTGCATCGGCGGCGGAGTTCAATTTTCCTTTGCGATACACGATTTCATATTCGTATTCTTCCAATTTAAGCCGCCAACGTTGAAGTTTGCTGCTGGGATCCTTATGGTTAAACAGCCACTTTAGAGGTCTATGGTCAGTTACAATTTGGAACTTATTTCCATAAAGGTAGGGACGGAAGGTTTTGCAGCCGTAAAGGATAGCTAACAACTCCTTTTCAGTCGTACTATAGTTGGATTCACTCTTGTTCAGAGTGCGTGACGCAAAAGCTACGGGTTGGTCTTTACCAATTGGTCCCTGTGAGAGAACGGCGCCTACGGCATAATTCGAGGCATCACAGGTGAGGATAAAAGGTTTTGAGAAGTCGGGATAAATAAGCAGTGGGGCTGTCGTTAATTTGCGCTTTAGCGTATCAAAGGCAAGCTGTTGTTGATTTTCCCATTTAAAGGGCGTGTCCTTTTTCAGAAGGTTAGTAAGAGCCTTTGCGGTTTTTGAAAAATCAGGGATGAAACGGCGGTAGTATGAAACTAAGCCAAGAAAAGATTTGATATCTTTTGGAGATGTCGGAATTGGAAATTCGGTAACGGCATTGATTTTATCTGGGTTTGGCTTGACACCTTCTTCGGTAATGACATGACCAAGGTAACAAACTTCGCGTCGTAAGAATTCACACTTATCAGGCTGTAACTTTAAATTGAAGTCTCGGATTCGTTGGAAAATTGCTCTAAGGTTTAGGATGTGGGCTCGTAAGTCATATGCGTAGCAGACTATATCGTCTAGGTAGACAAAACACCGGGTGCCCTGGAGCCCTGATAAGGCTGAATTCATTAGCCTCTGAAATGTGGAAGGGGCATTCTTGAGGCCGAATGGCATTCTCAGAAATTGGAAGTGTCCCTCTGGGACGTTGAATGCTGTTTTTGCTTTATCGGCTTCGTTCAACTTGATTTGGTGGAACCCAGATGCTAGGTCTAAGGTCGAAAAGTATTTGCTATTTCCCAATTGATCTAGGATTTCTGTGATCTGAGGTATGGGGTAAGTGTCACCGATTGTGACATCGTTTAGTTTCCTGTAGTCAATAACGACTCGCCACTTCTGTATATTAGAAGCATCGAGTTTCTTTGGAACAACCCATATAGGTGACGACCAAGGAGAGTCGGAAGGCTCTATAATATTTTGGTCTAACATTTTTTCGACTTGGTTTCGTACTTCGGCTTTGTGGACTTCTGGAAAGCGGTAGGTTTTATTATGGATCGGTATTTCTGTTGTTGTTTTTATTTCGTGTTCTAGAGCATTCGTATAGGTCAGATTTTCTCCAGGGAGATGGAAAATATCAGAGAACTCGGAACATAACTGCAGGAGAGCTTCCTTTTCTTCAGCATTAAGGTGTGAGAGACGTAATTGTTTTAAGACTTCATCTGTTCGCGTAGCACAGTCAGTTGTAGTCGCGGTATGTATGTGATTGACAGAATTGGCAGGCTGCTCTCTGTATATCGAGGGGTCAATTGGGGAAAGTTTTAGGTTAAGGTTTGATTTTAGTGTTACAGGTTCTTCAGAAGTATTAACCACAGATATGTTTATTCTATTATTTTCTTTAACACGGGCTACACAGTTTGCGATTAGCAGGGTTTCGGTAAGTTTCTGATCGAGGACTAATCCTTCTTTTATTTCAGGATTTTGAACAGAACACTCAATGATGGTTTCAGTTCTTGCAGGAATTAAGTATGCCGGGTCATAAAAGTGTAATTTCAAGAATGATTTGCCAAGCTGGAGCAAATTATTAGTATAGTCAATATTGCAGCCATATGCGTTAAGCATATCGGAACCTATGATACCATCGTAAGGTAAATGTACCTTGTCAATAACGTGGAATTGATGCGATATGCTGGTTTTAGGTAATTGTAATTTAAGTTTAAAATGACCTCGGGTTTGGATAGGTTCATTCGCTGAATCGATACCTTTTAATTGGATTGTTTCTTTCACAAGCTTGGGGTGTGTTCTTAGACAAGAATGCTTTAAGAGACTCACAGAGGATCCTGAGTCCACAAGTAACGTCAAGGGGATATCTGACATGGGAGATTCAACGAGTACATGAGGTAGTAGCATTAATGCAGGGTTGTTGGTTATCTCGAATACATTGGATTTAGAAGGTTTTGGCAGGTTTCCTTCCTGCATGGATACAGTGGATGACTTAGCTTTTGGCAGGTTCACTTCCTGCACGGATACAGTGAGTTTTGGCTGGTCATCATGTAGCGATGACTGCAAAGGTTTTAACGTATTTATAGAATTACCTCCATGTAGCGGAGTTGGTTCAGGCTTAGGATTGAGTCTTGGGGTGTCGATTTCTAAATCGTGAGGTCCCGTACGACACCGGGACGAGACGGTTACTCGTTTTTTGTTTCGGTGTCGACGGTGTCGTAATCGTTACCCTCTTCGAAGCCAGCTGGGCATTCGTTCTCAGGGGCATCAGATACAAAATGGATACGCTGAGGTGTTCTCGGCTGATTTTGATCTAATTTAAAGCGATTGTTGTTATACTCGCGTTTACGGCATTGTTCCAGGGTATGCCCTGGTGCTTTGCAATATCTGCAGACCAGAGCAGAAGAATTGTTATTGTTAGTAGGCCGATTTGAATTAAAGTTGGGCTTAGACTGGTTAAGGTTAGTAGACGATTGCGGATTCTGATCACGACGCATAGGTTGGGAATTCGGCCTTGGGAAGTTTGGCCTTGAAGTACTTGGTCTTTCTTGTCGGATGCTAGAGCTCTGCTTGAATAAAAATTGTTGGATTTTCTCTTCGGATATCGCGACATTTACTGCTTCGTTAAGCGTCTTGGGCGACTTACACCTAACGATGTTCGACAGACGGGTAATCAGTCCCATTTGGAAATGATGGAGGGCTAGTTCCTCCATGGCTGCTGTGCGTCCTATCATTTCTCTATTTTTATGGCCGTGTGAAATAGATATTTCAGTAAGGAGGTGGGAAAGACAAGTTTCTATCCTTAAAGCGTACTGGCTCACAGATTCATTAGTTTGTTGTTTACACTCTTGAAGGTCAGTGAGTAGGTGGGCATAGTGTTTTCTCTCACTGAACTGAGTTTTGAGAAATTCTTTGAGTTGGGTCCAATTGGCGAACTCTTTAGTAGAGCAGGCGGTTTGCGCTTTGCCCTGCAGTTGGCATAATATGTATTTAAATAAAATATCTTTTTGAGGTTCTGAGGCTAACTCGTAAGCGTTATTACAGTTGACCAAAAATGAGTTCAGTGTTTCTCTACATCCGTCAAATGGTTTTATGAATTTCAGCAAAGTCGAAAGGTCAAGTTCTAATTTATTAACGGAACCCGCAGTGGCGGCTTTCTTTTTAGACCTTGTGGTCGGACCAGCAGAAGGCGGAGGGCACAATCCATCTTCCTCTGTATCTGTTACAGCTATCTCAGGTTTTGGACTTTGGGCTCTACTCTCGGACATTTTGATGACAATAGCAGGTCACACAATACACAATATCTTATAATTAAACAAGGTATTTTATAGGTATAAAACAATATTAGCAAAAGTTTGACAATCGCAATGACCAAGAATCACTTACATGAGTGCGGACAGAGTGATAACGAAAGCTATCATTACTTCGAAGTTCGCTCACGGGATGTAGCAGGATGTAGATAAGCGTCGCGCCCCGCGCGTCGCTCGTCTGATGGATGCTCGCTCGTCGGATGGCCACTACCGGTCACAGCACTAGGTTGTGCGTGACAGTGGGTATGGCTGCAGCTGTTCTTGGGGATGACCGGTTGCAGCACGAACAGTGCGCAACAGTGGATCTTCCACGGAATGAGCTGGACCACAACTCAGTGCGATCCGGATATCCGGATTATTCGGGTATACACAGTGGGGCCGGTAACTAGGCACTTACTCACTTATGCACCACACAACACTCGCGTTAATTTCGCGTAGGTATCACTGTATACTCGGAACGGAGACGGTACCGGGGACTTTTTTTTTTAAATCCCTTAAGCTGCCACCAATGTTATAAGGCTTTAATCGAAAGGCTTTTTAAAAAAAGGAAAATAAAATTCACAAAATTAATTAAGACAACCGTCGGATTTGGAAGGTGGATGAAGACTAACTGGGTGCTGGGGGCAGACGGAGTTCTATGAAAAGGAAAATGATGAATTGGCTGGAAAAGGTCAGGAGTATGCAAATAGGAGAGCAGAGAGCCGATATAACAGAACGAAGGCGTTGTACAGCAATACCACCACTCTGATATCCGAAAACTGGGAGGCTGTACGCATTATGAATGCCAGCATCTTATTAGCCGCCTTGCATGTCGAGATGACGTGCTCCCGGAAGTCAAGGCGGGAGTCCAATGTCAAACCTAGGTCACGGATAGAATTTACCTTCTCCAATGCAGAACCTTCCAAAATGTACGTCAACGGTAAAGGCGCTTGTGATCTTGAGAAAGTAATTGTTTTACATTTATTTACGTTAAAAGAGAGCTTATTTAGACGACTCCACCTTTCCACCGACTCTACATCATTCTGCAAGGCTACGCAGTCTGATAAATGATCTATAGATAAATATATTTTTAGGTCATCGGCAAACATTAAACAATGGGCTGATCTCAACACCTCCGGGAGATCATTTATCATGATCAAGAACAAAGTCGGCCCCAGAGTCCCAACTCACCGGATCTGTGCGATTGCAGCTGTACATATTGACGGCGGTCTTTTAGTTAGCTCGCGAAAAATCTCAGCAGCCCTCGCTCCCATTAACGACAGCTTCATGAACAGAATATCATTGTCTGCTACATCGAATGCACGCCTGGCATCTAGGAAGACAGTGTCTACCTGCCCACCGGCATCCATATGTGTAGAGACATAGTCGACAAGTGCACTGTGGTTCGTGTCTGTCGAACGTTTGGTCCGGAACCAAATCACACAAATAAATGTAAATCTGCCGTGATAGATACCAGTTTATAATGGACTCAAATATTTTATTAAAAACACCTAACACTGCTATCGGCCTAAACGTATTAACTTCCGTGGATGAGGTAACTTTTGGAACGGGCTTTACTTTGAAAATCTTCCACTTACGAGTATGAGGATAGCGACCCGTACGAAGGGAAGTATTATAAATATGCAAAAGCGGTGTCTCCAACGCAGACTGACAATCCTTTACAAGAAATGGCGGTATAGCATCTGGGCCAGCCGCCGAAGACGGTTTCAAGCGATAAACAGCTCTACGGATATCGGCTACCGAAACGGCGTTCACACATATTAGGCGAGAGTCACTAACATCACAGCTGCTAGCTGCATTTGCATCTAAGAGCGGAACGTCAGGAAGGAATACGGAACTAAAATATTCAGCGAATGCATTGGCCGCCTCCTGCCCAAGCAGCGCTTTACCATCATGCGTATATTGATTTGTTTGGCCTCTCTCTGTGCGCCTATCATTAACGTGCCGCCAGAATTGTTTAGGGTCATTACAAATATTAGTCTCTATGGTTTCATTATGTTTTTATACGATATATCAATCAACATTTTTGTGTGACATCTATAGTATTTGAAAACTTCGTAATTAAATTCTAATCCAAGTTCCCTGTATTTACACAGATGAAAATGTTTAATTTTATAAGTTTATTTATGATTTCTGCCGTAAAACAAGGTGGGTAACAATATTGTGCCCCACTATTTTTCCTAAGCGGCACATGTTTGTTAAAGGCATCATTCAAATTGTCGTAAAAAATATCTAACGCAGTGTCCACATCCTCCTGTTCAAGTACTTCTTTCCAATCAAGAGCTGTTATTTTTAAGTTTCCCGGTAGGTTATTTGTTTTATACAAAATTGATTTCTATCTTTTCCTTTTGTCTGCACCCCACCCGATTTATCTAACATTTTCTCTAGTTTTAGGATATCTGGTAGAAAATGCTATTTTAGCATTAAGTTAGTCCTAGCGTTGTGCTGAATTATAAATAAATAAATAAATAAAAGCCGATACATTAGAGTATAGGGAGAGAAAATTAGCTTTCCTAAAATTCCACTCAGGAGCATACTTTATGTTTGTAGGAGTCGTTGGAGTATTATCACGAGACATATCAGTACTAACAACGCGTTATAGGGTGAATCTTACAGCAAGCGGTGGATGATATGCGTCTGCCGGTACCAGGGGCGCCACATCGTCAGATACATTTACATCGTTCGGTGCTAAGTTAGACAATACGAGATCCAACATGCCACCATAAGAATTAAGATAAACATTATGTTGACACAAGTTACAAAAATCCAAAAACAATTCAAACTGGAATTTGACATTGGCACTACCAGATTTTAAGTTAAAATCTCCGAAAATAAATATGTCTAGAAGATTAGAGTACTGACACACAGCATTCTCGATACAACTAAGGACATCTTTAAGAACATTTTAAGACAATTTTAAGAATGTACAATCGAGTAATAGTTATTGTTATCTGCGAGTGACACCGCGGGGGTTAGCTAGTTATATTATATTATATAATGATAAGTATGAGCTCGGTGTCGATGTCACAATATTTAACAATTATAATAATAATATTATTATTGTAGCAGAGTAGGAGCTGACACTAGTGATAGCTTATCATCGCGGGAGGCAGGCGAGGTGCGCGGGTTTACTCACTGAATTTGAGCAATTGATACAGAAATAGGAACAGAAGGGACACTTCTCAAAATCATTTACGTATAAATAAATAGCTACTCTAGCTCCGACGCAATGAAGTGCATGACTACGGGGAATAGTTTTCCTGTACAATTTTGATAAATTTTGATTTTGTGCGGCTTACCAGTAAATCGTTTAGATCCGAACTCCTTGACGTGGGAAAACCTTCACACGTCATACATGTCGTTGACACATGACAGCTGTCATGTGCTGTAAACGGCGGGAAGGAAAGTGCATGAACATTCCGCCCACCAAGAACTTGGTTCTTCATATTGTCTTCTTGGTGTAGAGCTTCCAGCAGATGGCTTGCTCCTTGACGTCCTACTCCCACCCTAACGGACTCGGAAATGAATTTGCCTACATAATTTGAATTGGGAGTAGTCATATATTGAATTTAGAGGTTGTGGTTAGTTAATTGATTTGTGTGGACTGTATCTTCGATAGCTGTTTTTGTTGTGTGTGGCAGGCCAGATACACATCAGTGATCTCCCTTGTGAGATGCAAGTGGTTAGGGAGCACTAGGTGCATTCCACTGAATGCCTACCGCCCACCGTGGATGACTGGGTTTAGTGGTTGATTGGTAGAGCAACCAGTTTGGATACTGGTCGCTTGAATATAGTATTCTTTCCTCTTAAAGTGACCACTCTAACCTGGTCATCTTGTCCAGGGTGTATGTCTATAACTTCTGCCATCATCCATTTTGTTGGAGGAGTAGATTCCTCCTTTACAAGAACTATCTCTCCTGGTGTGGGTGCAGAAATCTCATTTTGCCACTTATGGCGTTGTTGTAGAGTATGTAGATATTCCTTTGACCATCTTTGCCAAAAATGTCTTGTCATCCTTTGAACAAGTCTCCATCTTTCTAGGGGAGATATGGAGGTAATAGGTTCCACTTCATCTGGAACAGCGACTAGAGGTTCCCCAATTAAGAAATGTGCTGGAGTCAACACACTGAAATCTGTAGGATCATCTTTCAATGGGCATAACGGCCTTGAGTTCATACAAGCTTCTATCTGAGTCAGGAGTGTGGAGATTTCTTCAAAAGTGAGTGTGGAGTTGCCAAGGACCTTCACTAGACTGGTTTTGGCTGACTTGATACCTGACTCCCAGAGACCTCCGAAATTTGGAGCACGTGGTGGTATGAAGCGCCATGTAGTTCCATCATTGGCTACTAACTCCGCAACTTCCTCGACTAGACTACCTTGGCCTTCCCTGAATAAAAGATCTAATTCATTAGATGCTCCAACGAAATTTGTCCCATTGTCACTCCACAGCTCTGAAACATGTCCTCGGCGGGCTACAAATCTTCTGAATGCAGCTATAAACCCTTGAGAAGTCAGGTCACTAACTGCTTCGAGGTGTACACATGTTGTCGAGAAACACTTGAATAGCACTATATAACCCTTGTATGCTTTATGACCTCTTCCCTTGGAAGCTCTAATTTGTATGGGACCAGCGTAATCGACGCCGCTAATCCAGAAAGGTCTCTTCGGGTGTACTCGCTGGGACGGTAAATCCCCCATTTGTGGTTGCGTTGATTTAGCTCTGTGTCTGACGCAAACTACACAATTCCGAATGCAGCGCTTTACTAACGGTTTTAATCCAATTATCCAGTATTTCGAATGTAGATAGTTGGCTGTCATTGCATTTCCTCCATGAAGTAGCTTCAAGTGTGCATCTTTCACTACAAGCCATGTCAGATGTGATTTCTTGGGCAGAATGATTGGATGTTTAACTTCCTGAGGTATCTTGGCATGCTTCAATCGACCACCAACTCTCAGTAGACCTCCTTCCATATAAGGTGACAAAGTTTTTAAGCTACTTTTTTGTTTTACCTTTCCCATATGTGTCAAATCCGTGATTTCCTCTTGAAAATGCTTTGTTTGAGCAATTTCTATCAATCTGACTAGAGTTTGTTTTAACTCTGTGGCATTGAGGTAGGTTGTTTGTTGCTCCCTAACCTCTCTGTTTGTTTTTAACCGTAGAAATCTTCTGCAGTATGTCAGCACACGGACCATTCTACTTAGAGAAGAGAACCCATCCCATATGTTTTCTTCTGTAACTTGGTGATGAAACACCTGTGCTTTTTGCTTCTTCTCTTCCAAATTGGTTTGGAGTGTGGTTGGCCTGTCTCGTTCTACTTCTATTTTTCCTAACCAGTGAGGTCCCTGCCACCACAGCACTTGGTTAATTAGTTCTGATGGGTCCACCCCCCGGGAAGCCAAATCAGCGGGATTGGCTTCGGATTTAACATGGGCCCAACACTCAGTGTCTAACCTAGTCTGGATTTCTGCTACCCTGTTGGCCACAAATGTTTGCCATCTAATTGGTTGTGATTGTATCCATGATAGAACTACCATTGAGTCTGTATAAGCAAAAATCTGTGTTGGTGGTATTTTCAGAACTTCTCTTGCTTCTGAGAGTAGCCTTGCTACAAGGACTGCACCACAAAGTTCCAAGCGGGGTATTGAAATTTGTTTAAGTGGTGCTACTTTTGTTTTGCTTTCTAAAAGGTTAATAAAGACACCATCCTTTGTTACCACCCTTGTGTATAAAACTGCTGCATATGCTGTACTGGATGCATCGGCAAATCCGTGAATTTCTACTCTTATGTTGGTTGGATGTGTGTGTAACCATCTGTTAATTTCAATTTTTTGGAGTTGTTGTAGTTGTCCACGGTATGCTATCCAGTCTTCTACAAGTTTCTCTGGTAGTAAATCATCCCACCCGGAGTTGCATAACCACAACTTTTGAATAAATAGCTTCGCTATGATGATAGTTGGTGCTAGCCATCCGAACGGATCAAACAGCTTTGCTACATCTGATAATATCTTCCTTTTTGTTATAGGATAGCTCAACTCTGGCAGATTTACCTTGAATTTAAATTTGTCATCTTGCCTGTCCCAGGTCACTCCTAGGATCTTGATGATCTGATCAAAATTTATCTCAAACTCATGGGGTTGGTCTATGTCTTTACATATTGTTCTCAAAAACTCCTCAGAGTTACTAGACCATTTTTGTAATTCGAACCCTCCAGACCTAAGAAGTCCATTGACCTGGTTGTATATCTCAACTGCGATGTCTATATTATCCGAGCCGCTCATCATGTCATCTACAAAAAATGAGTTTTTGACTATATCCGCAGCCAGAGGATAATTTTGGCGTTCATCCTCTGCTACTTGTTGTAGTGTACGTACTGCGAGGTACGGGGCCGAAGCTGTCCCAAAGGTCACTGTCAACAGCTTGTATGACTTTATTTCATCTTCAGAGTTGTATCTCCATACAATACGTTGATAGTCAGCATGCTCATCAGCTACCAGCACCTGCTTAAACATTTTGACTATATCTGAGACAAGTACTATGTTGTAAGTTCGCCACTTCATCAGTAAGGTTCTTAATTCAGGTTGCAGTGCTGGCCCTGTAAGCAGTGTGTCATTCAATGAATAGCCCTGTGTTCCTTTGCACGAAGCATCCATGACTACTCGAGTCTTCGTGGTTTGTTTATCTTCTCTGATAACCGCATGATGTGGTAGGTATACTGTGTCCTCATATTTTTCGTCAGCTGCTGTCATATGGCCCAGCTCAATGTACTCATTTATGGCCTTTGTGTAATCTTCTTTGAGTTTTGGATTGTGTTTAAATTTTTTCTCAAGTTGAAGTAACCGTGCTACGGCTATTTCCTTTGTTTTCCCACATTTTTCCACAGGAGACTGTATTCCTCTTTTGAAAGGTAACCTCACTTTATATCTGCCTGTTTCTGTGCGTGTTGTGGTTGATTCATAAATTTCCTCACATTGTTTTTCTTCACTAGTCAATTTTCTTTCTGATGTGAGGAACTCATTTTCCATTTCCCAGAACTTTTTAAGCATGTTGTTTTCACATACACAGGAATGCATGCTCACAATTCTGTTGTTTTCTATTGTTGAAGTTGTGTCACCTGACAAAATCCAACCTAAGTGTGTATTTTGTGCTAAAGTTCCAGTTGGACTCCGGGCTAATCCTTCATTCATGATCTTACTAGTGACACTGGATCCTAGTAACATATCTATCCTGCCTGGCTTATTGTATCCAGGGTCTGCCAGTGCCATTGTGTGTAACTCCGGGAAGTCTAATAACTTGAAATGATTTTGTGGTAGATTGGTTGTGATGTGATTAATTACATATGCACGTACCCATAAAGTGAAGTATGTGTTCTGCTTAGACCTCATTTCAAACTCCACTGTGGACTTTGAATGCAATGTCTTTCCTTCACTGAGGTGAAACTCATTGTTGTTTTTGTATCGCTTCAAACCTACAGTCTGAACGAATTCCTCTGATACAAATGAGCATTGTGATCCCTGGTCAATGAGCGCACGGAAGATGTGTGATTCTCCACTGTCTGATATGACATCCACCAGTGCTGTTGCTAATAAAACTTGACAAGGGTTGTTTGCAAAATGTGACACATAAGTTGACTTTTCTAGTTGATTTCCTGGTAATTCCGACACTGTTGATTTCACTATTGGTTTTTCTGGGTGTAAAAGACTATGATGTTTCCTGGAGCATAGACGGCAACGTGTCTCCCTCTTGCACTGAAAGGCCGAATGATTCGGTACTAAACAGTTAAAGCATAACTTATTGGTTTGTACTAACTTCTGTTTGTCATTGTAATCTAGTTTTGCAAACTGCTTACATTGATACAAGAAATGATCACTCTTACAGTGGACACATTTACTTGTACCTGTAGTGGTTGTAGTGTTGACAACTGGTACTGTTGAAGCTGCATGAAATGTCTTTGACTTTGCCACCGGTTGAGAATTACCCAGCATTTCTAGAGAACGGAATCTGTTTTCTAAAAACTTGAATAAACCTTCTATTGTGGGTAGATCTTGCGCGTTAGCTGATGAAACATGTTGTTCCCACAACTTGTGAGTTTCTGTATCCAGCTTAGATACTGTGAGATACACTATTATTGGATCCCATGATTGAATACTCAATCCTATGTTCTTCAAAGAACTCAAACATTCAGAGGTTGTATCCAATAATTGCTTAATAGCTTGTGCAGATTCTTGATGTATCTTAGTTATGTTGAACAGATTTTGAAATAGGCAATTCGATATGTATCGTTTGTTGCTATATCTGTTTTTGAGTGTTTCCCAAGCCAAAGTGTAATTCTGACTTGTAATTGATATATTCTTCAACAGTAATTCTGCTTCACCGCATAGACTTGTTTTTAAATAATGCAACTTTTGCACATTGTTTAAGTTAGTATTGTTATGTATTAAGGTTTCAAAGATATCATGAAATGATGGCCACTCAGTGTAAGATCCTGAATATTTAGGTATTGACAAGACTGGGAGCCTTACATCTACATGCTGTGGAGTGTATTGAGACACTTGTTGAGAGCCTTGTGTTTGTACAGGTACATTTTGTTTTATCGCTGGTTTTAGTTCATCGAGTTTTGTCTTTAAATCACTTTTGTAAAGTAAGTAAACTATTGAAACTGGCAATGTAATATTGTTTGGTTCTATTTATTCAATAAAAAAAAAAAAAAGTAAGTGTCAAATATTGATAATGTCAAAACTGAATTGTAACCTTAACTTTTTTCTCTCTGCAACGCAACGTGGTAAAAGTAGAACGTGAATAAGAAATTAAAGAACATCCCTCCAGAAAGGCCTGCGTTTCATTATAAACACTACAGGTTATGGGCCCAGGACACGCGGGACACGCAGGATACAGCGTCGGGAAAATATATACCGTGAAAACCGGTGAGGTTAGCGGGTTGGAACACTTGCTGGTGCAAGGAAAGAATCGTCAAGATGGACGTAGAAACGCGCACAAATGTGATGAAGTTGGAAGGAGCAAGGAATTGGAACATTTGGAAGTTCCAGATGCAAGTTCTACTTCGCAATCAAGGAGTGATGGGTGTGGTCGAGCGGACGAACACAGAGGGGCAAGCGATAGACCTAAAGACACTTGAGGCTAAGGATGCCAAAGCGCAAGCTATGATAGTCACACGAATGACTGAGGAAGCAATGCTTCATATTATATCATGCAAAACTGCAGCGGAGATGTGGAGTAAACTACTAAGTGTCTACGAGCAGAAGTCAGAAACAAGCATACATATCGTACAGCAGAGATTTTTTAAGTACAAGTACGAGGAAGGAATGGAGATCTCAATGTTTGTCTCCAAAATAAAGGAAATGCAGAATCAGTTACAGCAGTTGGGTGAGACGGTCACAGATAAGTTTGTCATTACAAAGGTGTTGATGTCATTACCAGAGAAATATATGCATTTCATATCTGCATGGGAGTCTACACCGGATGAAAAACAAACATTTGACAACTTGGTTTCAAGATTATTAATTGAAGAAGAACGGATGAAGGAGAGAAACGGTGATGGACAGTCAACCTCTGAAGCATTCATGGCTAAGAAGAATAGCAAGATAATAAGGTGTTTCAAGTGTAATAAAATTGGACATTATCAGAACAATTGTAAAAGTAACATAGTGAAAAGTGGTCAGAACAAAGACGGTAAACTGAAGTGTCATTTTTGTAACAAGCCGGGACATTTTATGAAAGACTGTTGGTTTAAGAAAAATAAAAGTTCTAGCTCAGACAAGAAAGACAGTAACGCATTTGTGGTGATTAGTGAGTGTGAGACTGAGGGCCAATATAAACAATCACAGTGGTTAGTGGACAGTGGCGCAAGTGATCACATGTGTTGTGATAAGGACTCATTTTTCTCATATTCGGATACTGCGCCAAAACCAGTCATAGTAGGGAATGGAACGGTAATTAAGGCTATAGGGCGCGGTCAAATAAACGCGCAAGTGTTCAATGGTCGTGAGTGGTTGGACTCGACTATAGACAATGTATTGTATGTGCCGGACCTTAAAACTAATTTATTTTCTGTGAACCGAGTGACAGCTAAAGGTTATATCATGATGACAGATGACAACTTATGCAAATTTTATAAAGAAAATAAAATAATGGCGATTGCAAAACGAGTTGGAAATATGTATTTAATTGATTTACGACACAAATACGAATATGCGAATACTGCACAGTTGAACGAATGGCATGAGCGTTTGGCCCACCAGAATATCGAGCGAGTTAAGTCAGTGTTAGCGCGTAACAATATTCCAGTACGCGAGAGTGAGCAGTTCGAACAGTGCAAAGCTTGTCTTGGAGCAAAGATACACCGATTACCATTTAAGAACAGTGAGACGACTACGACGCGAACATGTGAAATAGTGCATGCGGACGTATGCGGCCCGATGGAGGTGACGTCGGTGGGAGGTTCCAGATACTTTCTTTTGCTTAAAGATGACTACTCGAATTACCGTACTGTCTATTTCATGAAAGAAAAGTCCGAGGTCAAAAGATTTATTAAAGATTTCTTGACTAAAACCGAGAATGTTACTGGGAATAAAGTACAATATTTACGAAGTGATAATGGGACAGAGTTTACCAATACAGAAGCGCAGATGATACTTTCGGAATATGGTGTAGTACACCAAAAAACAGTTCCATACACGCCCGAACAGAATGGGAAAGCAGAGAGAGAAAACAGAACCCTGGTGGAGGCGGCCAGATCATTACTTTATGGTAGGAATCTACAAAAGAATCTATGGGCCGAGGCAGTAAATACAGCAGCTTATGTCTTGAACAGAACGGCGAAAAGCAGAGAAGAAGGAAAAACACCATATGAAACTTGGACAAAGAGAAGTTTTGACATAAAAACCCTGAAGGTTTTCGGAACGCCAGTGATGGCACACATTCCAAAGGAGATGAGAAAGAAATGGGACTCTAAAGGAGAGGAAGGCATAATGGTAGGTTATGGAGATGAAACTAAAGGATACCGTATTTATTTCCAAGAGAGGAACAAGATTGAAGTTAAAAGAGATGTGGTGTTCATGACCAAGAAACAGATAATGGAAAAGGAAGAAATAGTTTATTTAGACCTTGAGGATGAAGTGGTCACAAATGAGATCCAGGAAAGTGACACAAATGAGACAAGGATAAGTAATGTGTCTGAAAGTGAATATGAGCCCTGTACAAGTGATGAAGTCTCGTCAGACAGCGGCGAAGAGCTTGACAGAACTATACAACCTAGAGTGAGACAGCAGCGTACAGTAAGGAAACCTGATTACTACACATGCAACATTTCAGCGGTAGAGGAGGAACCTATTACATACCAAGAGGCCATGAGAAGTCCAAACTCAAGTGAATGGCAAGATGCGGTAAATAGGGAATTACAAACATTAAGAGATAATAATACATTTGAATATTGCGACAGGCCAAATGATAAGAAAGTATTAAGTAGTAAATGGGTTTTCAAGATTAAATTAAATAATAATGTAAAGAAGTATAAAGCTAGGTTAGTAGTCAGAGGTTTTGAGCAGGATGATGAATTAAATTATTATGAGATATATGCACCTGTAGCAAAGCTCACAACATTTAGATTGTTTATTTCAATAGCAACAAAGTTTAATTTACCTGTGTTTCAAATGGATATAACGGGAGCTTTTCTCTATGGGGATATTAATGAGGAGGTTTACCTAGAATTACCTGAGGGAGCATATAGTGGAAATGATAATATTGTAAAACTTAGAAAATCTTTGTATGGTCTTAAAAAATCTCCAAAATATTGGAATGATAAATTCAATTCAGTCATGTTGAGAGAAGGTTTTCTAAGGTCACAGAGTGATTCATGTTTGTATACAAAGTGTGATCAGTTATTTGTATTACTATATGTAGATGATATATTAATCACAGGGCATGATCAAAAGGCAGTCGGTCAATTAAAGATTATGTTAAAGCAAGAATTTAAAATGAAAGATTTAGGTACAATATCAAATTATGTAGGAATAGATGTAAAACAAGATTTAGCCAAAGGTATTACAGAATTGAGTCAAGTTAACTATTTGAAGAGAGTTTTGGAACGGTTTGGTATGAAAGACTGTAAACCTATATCCACTCCAATGGATAATAATTTTGATATAACTACATTAGATGAAAGTAAGGCTAATAAAGACATTGAGCATACTTGTAGGCAGATCATAGGGTGTTTGATGTATGCAGTATGTGGTACGAGGCCTGATTTAGCTGTAGTAATTTCAATGTTGAGTAGATACCAAAACAAGGCGAATGTGTCGTTGTTATTAGCTCTTAAAAGAGTTTTGAGATATGTGAAACACACTATAGATTATAAATTAATTTACAAATGTAATGGTGAGAACCTAGTAGGATACTGTGATGCTAACTGGGGCGGTGATATGAAAGACAGGAAATCTACTAGCGGTTATTGTTTCAAATATTGTAACTGTTTAATTTCTTGGGGTAGCAAAAAGCAATCGTGTGTCAGTATCTCTTCCACAGAGTCTGAATATGTATCTTTGAGTATAGCAGCTAGTGAGGCATGCTGGTTAATGAGTATACTGAATGACTTTGGATTTCATGATGTTTCCCCTGTTAAAATGTTGTGTGATAATCAAGCGGCTATTATGATAGCAAGCACAGATTGTATTAAACGGGCCAAACATATTGAGATTAAATATCATTTCATCAAGGATTTGATCAAGAAAGGTAAAGTAATAGTTGAGTATATTAAAACTGAAAATCAAATCGCAGACATGTTTACAAAACCGTTGAATCAGATTCTCTTGCTGAAATTTTCAAATATGTGTGGCCTGAATTAAACTGTCATAAGTATGTATTTTAAAAGGTAAAGTTTTTTTTTCTAACGAGGTTATTTGTTTTAAGTTTATTCTGAAGAATATTTTTTTTGGTTTGCTACTTTTTTGGTTTTGTAAAGTGAAGTAGAGATAATTTAAGATAACATATTATGTTGAGATAGGTATATTAGTTTATTTAGTTTTGAGGGAATATTACATTGAGGGGGGGTATTGAAACTGGCAATGTAATATTGTTTGGTTCTATTTATTCAATAAAAAAAAAAAAAAGTAAGTGTCAAATATTGATAATGTCAAAACTGAATTGTAACCTTAACTTTTTTCTCTCTGCAACGCAACGTGGTAAAAGTAGAACGTGAATAAGAAATTAAAGAACATCCCTCCAGAAAGGCCTGCGTTTCATTATAAACACTACATAAACCTCTTCACATTCGTAAAATATGTTGTCCTGAAAATACTCTAACGTTGTTTTTTCTTGCTCGGAAATAATCCCTACTACCTCCCTATGATGACTACAGAACTCATTCCAAATCTCCTCCAATCTACTCAGACGAGTTTCACAGTAACTATAGGTTAAATTTTTTTTGGCAGTTTTCCCATAATTGATTTGAGCTTTCTGAATTTGCTCAAATCTGTCTTTTTGACCAGCAAGACTATGCTTATAATCTTCCATCGTGATGTTTGACGGAAAACTATGTAGTTTAACGAACTTTTGGTAGGGCAAATTCAATTTTCAACCGTTCTGTCCGTTAGGGTATTACGTATTTTACGACTTATTTCGTAAGTTTTTTGTTAAAAATTACACAGAAAGTTTGTATTATAGTTGATTCACACACAAATATCACGATTTTAAGCACTTTTGACCAAGTTTATGCAAAAAAGTTTGAAACTTACGTGGTGTCCATCAGCACAAAACTTACGTAAAATGATTGTTACTTTCTACTTATTTTACACTAAACACTCGCGAACTGTAATTTTTAGGCATCGGAGGACCAACAATGAGTACGGGGAATAGTTTTCCTGTACAATTTTGATAAATTTTGATTTTGTGCGGCTTACCAGTAAATCGTTTAGATCCGAACTCCTTGACGTGGGAAAACCTTCACACGTCATACATGTCGTTGACACATGACAGCTGTCATGTGCTGTAAACGGCGGGAAGGAAAGTGCATGAACATTCCGCCCACCAAGAACTTGGTTCTTCATATTGTCTTCTTGGTGTAGAGCTTCCAGCAGATGGCTTGCTCCTTGACGTCCTACTCCCACCCTAACGGACTCGGAAATGAATTTGCCTACATAATTTGAATTGGGAGTAGTCATATATTGAATTTAGAGGTTGTGGTTAGTTAATTGATTTGTGTGGACTGTATCTTCGATAGCTGTTTTTGTTGTGTGTGGCAGGCCAGATACACATCAGTGATCTCCCTTGTGAGATGCAAGTGGTTAGGGAGCACTAGGTGCATTCCACTGAATGCCTACCGCCCACCGTGGATGACTGGGTTTAGTGGTTGATTGGTAGAGCAACCAGTTTGGATACTGGTCGCTTGAATATAGTATTCTTTCCTCTTAAAGTGACCACTCTAACCTGGTCATCTTGTCCAGGGTGTATGTCTATAACTTCTGCCATCATCCATTTTGTTGGAGGAGTAGATTCCTCCTTTACAAGAACTATCTCTCCTGGTGTGGGTGCAGAAGTCTCATTTTGCCACTTATGGCGTTGTTGTAGAGTATGTAGATATTCCTTTGACCATCTTTGCCAAAAATGTCTTGTCATCCTTTGAACAAGTCTCCATCTTTCTAGGGGAGATATGGAGGTAATAGGTTCCACTTCATCTGGAACAGCGACTAGAGGTTCCCCAATTAAGAAATGTGCTGGAGTCAACACACTGAAATCTGTAGGATCATCTTTCAATGGGCATAACGGCCTTGAGTTCATACAAGCTTCTATCTGAGTCAGGAGTGTGGAGATTTCTTCAAAAGTGAGTGTGGAGTTGCCAAGGACCTTCACTAGACTGGTTTTGGCTGACTTGATACCTGACTCCCAGAGACCTCCGAAATTTGGAGCACGTGGTGGTATGAAGCGCCATGTAGTTCCATCATTGGCTACTAACTCCGCAACTTCCTCGACTAGACTACCTTGGCCTTCCCTGAATAAAAGATCTAATTCATTAGATGCTCCAACGAAATTTGTCCCATTGTCACTCCACAGCTCTGAAACATGTCCTCGGCGGGCTACAAATCTTCTGAATGCAGCTATAAACCCTTGAGAAGTCAGGTCACTAACTGCTTCGAGGTGTACACATGTTGTCGAGAAACACTTGAATAGCACTATATAACCCTTGTATGCTTTATGACCTCTTCCCTTGGAAGCTCTAATTTGTATGGGACCAGCGTAATCGACGCCGCTAATCCAGAAAGGTCTCTTCGGGTGTACTCGCTGGGACGGTAAATCCCCCATTTGTGGTTGCGTTGATTTAGCTCTGTGTCTGACGCAAACTACACAATTCCGAATGCAGCGCTTTACTAACGGTTTTAATCCAATTATCCAGTATTTCGAATGTAGATAGTTGGCTGTCATTGCATTTCCTCCATGAAGTAGCTTCAAGTGTGCATCTTTCACTACAAGCCATGTCAGATGTGATTTCTTGGGCAGAATGATTGGATGTTTAACTTCCTGAGGTATCTTGGCATGCTTCAATCGACCACCAACTCTCAGTAGACCTCCTTCCATATAAGGTGACAAAGTTTTTAAGCTACTTTTTTGTTTTACCTTTCCCATATGTGTCAAATCCGTGATTTCCTCTTGAAAATGCTTTGTTTGAGCAATTTCTATCAATCTGACTAGAGTTTGTTTTAACTCTGTGGCATTGAGGTAGGTTGTTTGTTGCTCCCTAACCTCTCTGTTTGTTTTTAACCGTAGAAATCTTCTGCAGTATGTCAGCACACGGACCATTCTACTTAGAGAAGAGAACCCATCCCATATGTTTTCTTCTGTAACTTGGTGATGAAACACCTGTGCTTTTTGCTTCTTCTCTTCCAAATTGGTTTGGAGTGTGGTTGGCCTGTCTCGTTCTACTTCTATTTTTCCTAACCAGTGAGGTCCCTGCCACCACAGCACTTGGTTAATTAGTTCTGATGGGTCCACCCCCCGGGAAGCCAAATCAGCGGGATTGGCTTCGGATTTAACATGGGCCCAACACTCAGTGTCTAACCTAGTCTGGATTTCTGCTACCCTGTTGGCCACAAATGTTTGCCATCTAATTGGTTGTGATTGTATCCATGATAGAACTACCATTGAGTCTGTATAAGCAAAAATCTGTGTTGGTGGTATTTTCAGAACTTCTCTTGCTTCTGAGAGTAGCCTTGCTACAAGGACTGCACCACAAAGTTCCAAGCGGGGTATTGAAATTTGTTTAAGTGGTGCTACTTTTGTTTTGCTTTCTAAAAGGTTAATAAAGACACCATCCTTTGTTACCACCCTTGTGTATAAAACTGCTGCATATGCTGTACTGGATGCATCGGCAAATCCGTGAATTTCTACTCTTATGTTGGTTGGATGTGTGTGTAACCATCTGTTAATTTCAATTTTTTGGAGTTGTTGTAGTTGTCCACGGTATGCTATCCAGTCTTCTACAAGTTTCTCTGGTAGTAAATCATCCCACCCGGAGTTGCATAACCACAACTTTTGAATAAATAGCTTCGCTATGATGATAGTTGGTGCTAGCCATCCGAACGGATCAAACAGCTTTGCTACATCTGATAATATCTTCCTTTTTGTTATAGGATAGCTCAACTCTGGCAGATTTACCTTGAATTTAAATTTGTCATCTTGCCTGTCCCAGGTCACTCCTAGGATCTTGATGATCTGATCAAAATTTATCTCAAACTCATGGGGTTGGTCTATGTCTTTACATATTGTTCTCAAAAACTCCTCAGAGTTATATTGAAACTGGCAATGTAATATTGTTTGGTTCTATTTATTCAATAAAAAAAAAAAGTAAGTGTCAAATATTGATAATGTCAAAACTGAATTGTAACCTAAAACTTTTTTTCTCTCTGCAACGCAACGTGGTAAAAGTAGAACGTGAATAAGAAATTAAAGAACATCCCTCCAGAAAGGCCTGCGTTTCATTATAAACACTACAGGTTATGTGCCCAGGACACGCGGGACACGCAGGATACAGCGTCGGGAAAATATATACCGTGAAAACCGGTGAGGTTAGCGGGTTGGAACACTTGCTGGTGCAAGGAAAGAATCGTCAAGATGGACGTAGAAACGCGCACAAATGTGATGAAGTTGGAAGGAGCAAGGAATTGGAACATTTGGAAGTTCCAGATGCAAGTTCTACTTCGCAATCAAGGAGTGATGGGTGTGGTCGAGCGGACGAACACAGAGGGGCAAGCGATAGACCTAAAGACACTTGAGGCTAAGGATGCCAAAGCGCAAGCTATGATAGTCACACGAATGACTGAGGAAGCAATGCTTCATATTATATCATGCAAAACTGCAGCGGAGATGTGGAGTAAACTACTAAGTGTCTACGAGCAGAAGTCAGAAACAAGCATACATATCGTACAGCAGAGATTTTTTAAGTACAAGTACGAGGAAGGAATGGAGATCTCAATGTTTGTCTCCAAAATAAAGGAAATGCAGAATCAGTTACAGCAGTTGGGTGAGACGGTCACAGATAAGTTTGTCATTACAAAGGTGTTGATGTCATTACCAGAGAAATATATGCATTTCATATCTGCATGGGAGTCTACACCGGATGAAAAACAAACATTTGACAACTTGGTTTCAAGATTATTAATTGAAGAAGAACGGATGAAGGAGAGAAACGGTGATGGACAGTCAACCTCTGAAGCATTCATGGCTAAGAAGAATAGCAAGATAATAAGGTGTTTCAAGTGTAATAAAATTGGACATTATCAGAACAATTGTAAAAGTAACATAGTGAAAAGTGGTCAGAACAAAGACGGTAAACTGAAGTGTCATTTTTGTAACAAGCCGGGACATTTTATGAAAGACTGTTGGTTTAAGAAAAATAAAAGTTCTAGCTCAGACAAGAAAGACAGTAACGCATTTGTGGTGATTAGTGAGTGTGAGACTGAGGGCCAATATAAACAATCACAGTGGTTAGTGGACAGTGGCGCAAGTGATCACATGTGTTGTGATAAGGACTCATTTTTCTCATATTCGGATACTGCGCCAAAACCAGTCATAGTAGGGAATGGAACGGTAATTAAGGCTATAGGGCGCGGTCAAATAAACGCGCAAGTGTTCAATGGTCGTGAGTGGTTGGACTCGACTATAGACAATGTATTGTATGTGCCGGACCTTAAAACTAATTTATTTTCTGTGAACCGAGTGACAGCTAAAGGTTATATCATGATGACAGATGACAACTTATGCAAATTTTATAAAGAAAATAAAATAATGGCGATTGCAAAACGAGTTGGAAATATGTATTTAATTGATTTACGACACAAATACGAATATGCGAATACTGCACAGTTGAACGAATGGCATGAGCGTTTGGCCCACCAGAATATCGAGCGAGTTAAGTCAGTGTTAGCGCGTAACAATATTCCAGTACGCGAGAGTGAGCAGTTCGAACAGTGCAAAGCTTGTCTTGGAGCAAAGATACACCGATTACCATTTAAGAACAGTGAGACGACTACGACGCGAACATGTGAAATAGTGCATGCGGACGTATGCGGCCCGATGGAGGTGACGTCGGTGGGAGGTTCCAGATACTTTCTTTTGCTTAAAGATGACTACTCGAATTACCGTACTGTCTATTTCATGAAAGAAAAGTCCGAGGTCAAAAGATTTATTAAAGATTTCTTGACTAAAACCGAGAATGTTACTGGGAATAAAGTACAATATTTACGAAGTGATAATGGGACAGAGTTTACCAATACAGAAGCGCAGATGATACTTTCGGAATATGGTGTAGTACACCAAAAAACAGTTCCATACACGCCCGAACAGAATGGGAAAGCAGAGAGAGAAAACAGAACCCTGGTGGAGGCGGCCAGATCATTACTTTATGGTAGGAATCTACAAAAGAATCTATGGGCCGAGGCAGTAAATACAGCAGCTTATGTCTTGAACAGAACGGCGAAAAGCAGAGAAGAAGGAAAAACACCATATGAAACTTGGACAAAGAGAAGTTTTGACATAAAAACCCTGAAGGTTTTCGGAACGCCAGTGATGGCACACATTCCAAAGGAGATGAGAAAGAAATGGGACTCTAAAGGAGAGGAAGGCATAATGGTAGGTTATGGAGATGAAACTAAAGGATACCGTATTTATTTCCAAGAGAGGAACAAGATTGAAGTTAAAAGAGATGTGGTGTTCATGACCAAGAAACAGATAATGGAAAAGGAAGAAATAGTTTATTTAGACCTTGAGGATGAAGTGGTCACAAATGAGATCCAGGAAAGTGACACAAATGAGACAAGGATAAGTAATGTGTCTGAAAGTGAATATGAGCCCTGTACAAGTGATGAAGTCTCGTCAGACAGCGGCGAAGAGCTTGACAGAACTATACAACCTAGAGTGAGACAGCAGCGTACAGTAAGGAAACCTGATTACTACACATGCAACATTTCAGCGGTAGAGGAGGAACCTATTACATACCAAGAGGCCATGAGAAGTCCAAACTCAAGTGAATGGCAAGATGCGGTAAATAGGGAATTACAAACATTAAGAGATAATAATACATTTGAATATTGCGACAGGCCAAATGATAAGAAAGTATTAAGTAGTAAATGGGTTTTCAAGATTAAATTAAATAATAATGTAAAGAAGTATAAAGCTAGGTTAGTAGTCAGAGGTTTTGAGCAGGATGATGAATTAAATTATTATGAGATATATGCACCTGTAGCAAAGCTCACAACATTTAGATTGTTTATTTCAATAGCAACAAAGTTTAATTTACCTGTGTTTCAAATGGATATAACGGGAGCTTTTCTCTATGGGGATATTAATGAGGAGGTTTACCTAGAATTACCTGAGGGAGCATATAGTGGAAATGATAATATTGTAAAACTTAGAAAATCTTTGTATGGTCTTAAAAAATCTCCAAAATATTGGAATGATAAATTCAATTCAGTCATGTTGAGAGAAGGTTTTCTAAGGTCACAGAGTGATTCATGTTTGTATACAAAGTGTGATCAGTTATTTGTATTACTATATGTAGATGATATATTAATCACAGGGCATGATCAAAAGGCAGTCGGTCAATTAAAGATTATGTTAAAGCAAGAATTTAAAATGAAAGATTTAGGTACAATATCAAATTATGTAGGAATAGATGTAAAACAAGATTTAGCCAAAGGTATTACAGAATTGAGTCAAGTTAACTATTTGAAGAGAGTTTTGGAACGGTTTGGTATGAAAGACTGTAAACCTATATCCACTCCAATGGATAATAATTTTGATATAACTACATTAGATGAAAGTAAGGCTAATAAAGACATTGAGCATACTTGTAGGCAGATCATAGGGTGTTTGATGTATGCAGTATGTGGTACGAGGCCTGATTTAGCTGTAGTAATTTCAATGTTGAGTAGATACCAAAACAAGGCGAATGTGTCGTTGTTATTAGCTCTTAAAAGAGTTTTGAGATATGTGAAACACACTATAGATTATAAATTAATTTACAAATGTAATGGTGAGAACCTAGTAGGATACTGTGATGCTAACTGGGGCGGTGATATGAAAGACAGGAAATCTACTAGCGGTTATTGTTTCAAATATTGTAACTGTTTAATTTCTTGGGGTAGCAAAAAGCAATCGTGTGTCAGTATCTCTTCCACAGAGTCTGAATATGTATCTTTGAGTATAGCAGCTAGTGAGGCATGCTGGTTAATGAGTATACTGAATGACTTTGGATTTCATGATGTTTCCCCTGTTAAAATGTTGTGTGATAATCAAGCGGCTATTATGATAGCAAGCACAGATTGTATTAAACGGGCCAAACATATTGAGATTAAATATCATTTCATCAAGGATTTGATCAAGAAAGGTAAAGTAATAGTTGAGTATATTAAAACTGAAAATCAAATCGCAGACATGTTTACAAAACCGTTGAATCAGATTCTCTTGCTGAAATTTTCAAATATGTGTGGCCTGAATTAAACTGTCATAAGTATGTATTTTAAAAGGTAAAGTTTTTTTTTCTAACGAGGTTATTTGTTTTAAGTTTATTCTGAAGAATATTTTTTTTGGTTTGCTACTTTTTTGGTTTTGTAAAGTGAAGTAGAGATAATTTAAGATAACATATTATGTTGAGATAGGTATATTAGTTTATTTAGTTTTGAGGGAATATTACATTGAGGGGGGGTATTGAAACTGGCAATGTAATATTGTTTGGTTCTATTTATTCAATAAAAAAAAAAAAAAGTAAGTGTCAAATATTGATAATGTCAAAACTGAATTGTAACCTTAACTTTTTTCTCTCTGCAACGCAACGTGGTAAAAGTAGAACGTGAATAAGAAATTAAAGAACATCCCTCCAGAAAGGCCTGCGTTTCATTATAAACACTACATAAACCTCTTCACATTCGTAAAATATGTTGTCCTGAAAATACTCTAACGTTGTTTTTTCTTGCTCGGAAATAATCCCTACTACCTCCCTATGATGACTACAGAACTCATTCCAAATCTCCTCCAATCTACTCAGACGAGTTTCACAGTAACTATAGGTTAAATTTTTTTTGGCAGTTTTCCCATAATTGATTTGAGCTTTCTGAATTTGCTCAAATCTGTCTTTTTGACCAGCAAGACTATGCTTATAATCTTCCATCGTGATGTTTGACGGAAAACTATGTAGTTTAACGAACTTTTGGTAGGGCAAATTCAATTTTCAACCGTTCTGTCCGTTAGGGTATTACGTATTTTACGACTTATTTCGTAAGTTTTTTGTTAAAAATTACACAGAAAGTTTGTATTATAGTTGATTCACACACAAATATCACGATTTTAAGCACTTTTGACCAAGTTTATGCAAAAAAGTTTGAAACTTACGTGGTGTCCATCAGCACAAAACTTACGTAAAATGATTGTTACTTTCTACTTATTTTACACTAAACACTCGCGAACTGTAATTTTTAGGCATCGGAGGACCAACAATGACTACGGGGAATAGTTTTCCTGTACAATTTTGATAAATTTTGATTTTGTGCGGCTTACCAGTAAATCGTTTAGATCCGAACTCCTTGACGTGGGAAAACCTTCACACGTCATACATGTCGTTGACACATGACAGCTGTCATGTGCTGTAAACGGCGGGAAGGAAAGTGCATGAACAGTGCAGTTGAGGTCGCACAGCGCCTAATTATCGTTATATTAAAAAACAAGCTGCCTCTCTTTCTATCGCGTATCCCTCTATCTGTTCTCTCTGTCTAGCCCATAGAAATATTCCTGTCGAGACGGGCGCCCCGGCTACTTGTCGCGAACAGTTAAAGCGGGCAGCATAGTAAAGAATTTAAATAAGGGAGCACTCACGAGACCGAGCATTAACGCACACTAATACGAGTGCGTTTCTACCAGATGTGTAAGCTAGATGTGACAGATCCCAAGACCCTAACCCGATTTCTGAAAACCATCATTATTAGCAGAATCCCGCGCTGCTTTGCATGTTGTGTATATTGAGCATCATGAACATTTATTATGAGGGCAAAGTTTCTTTAAATTAAACTACAGTAAAAATGCTCAGAAGTGAAGTACAAAATTTAATGTTCATATTCGTGTAAAGTACTTTGCTTGTTAGCTTTTTTTCCTTGGGTTGTATGAGATCACATCCAGATTCAGTATATCGTTATTCGAAACGAAATACCGGATTTGTGGAACATGCCGAATTATATAGTCGGTCAGCAAGGCGGCGGCGAGGCCGGTGCGGTCTCACAGCGCGGTGGAGGCTGAGGCTGACACGGACATGGACATGAGAGCCGCGAGTCGGATGCCGGCGAGGAACCGGGCCCAGTGAGTGTAGGCGGGAAGGGAGGTGGAGGTGAGGGGAGTGGAGGCGGGGAGACAGGTGAAGGCATGGGCGCGTGGTCGCCGCGCCGCGCCAGCGCCGCCTGCAGTCGGTCCAGCTCCTGCTGCTGCAGCGCCAGCTCGTGCTGCAGCTCGTGCAGCTGCAGCGTGACCGCGAGCACGCGCGACTCCTCCCTCAGCTCCTGTCCACACACGGCACCGGTGAGACCAGGCGCGCGCCCGCGCCCGCGCGCCCACCATCCCGTACCCTACTCACCAGGTCCTCTTTGGCGAGAGCCTTGCGGTTCACCTCGTACATTATGATAGAGGCCAACATGGAGAACAGGATCGCTTCTCCTGAAAATATTTCATAACGTCGGCTGCCGCTATACAGGGTTTATACCCTTGAACGAATTAACCACTATACCCTACGTTATACCTGTTATACTGCTATACGCTATACAAACTCGTAGAACAAATGTTGTTGTTTATGATGTTGGCTGCCTACTCCTGGTTGCTGGTGTTTTTAAGGTAACCCTGTATACCGAGACCTGTTCAAACTAAGATTTTTTTAAATATTAGCAGAACCCGCGTGGCTTGGCACGAGATATAAGTGTGATCAAGGTCTGATGATGGAACAGGAAAGATAGGAGGAGGGAGTATTTCATTTTATTATTAAAGAAATTGTTCAAGTGGAGGCGAAAGAAATAGCTGGAAAACAGACCGTGGCTATAGCTGGGGAAATCGCTAGGGAAAAGAAGAGACTTGAGGAAGAAACGTTGTTTTACAGCTCAAACGCTATACCTATTATATGGCAATAAACCACGTAGGCTGCAGAGCTCAGTTTCTCTGAGAGTACGGTGATATAAGTGTTCCATTGTAGTTTGGAGTCTTTATGTCTCTTGCCTATCTCACATAATGTGCATTTTTTATCTGGTCGCTACCAGTTTTTGGTTGGCTTGGTTTGTTTCTTGTGTATCTCTACAACGGCTCCATCGATACAGCTCAAACGTAGTAAGTAATGCTGCAAGCAGTGCTGCCACTGCGGTGCTACGCAGCAGTGCGAACTGCCGCATTGATTCCGAGCCAGCATTGCTGTCCTATTTTAGTTTTATTGTTACGATAATTAGTATCACTGCTATCGTACAGGGCTGAATATAAATCACCAAGTTAATTAATTTACTTGTCAACATTTTTTGTAGCTAATTCAACTCAACTAAAAAAATATATTCATAAGATAAACAGTAATGAATCTAGCGTGTGTTCGAAGAATAACGCACAAGAAACTAGACAAGAAGCCCTACAGGCTTAATTTTTTCAACTGATTGTTTTACAATATTTGGTGTGGTTTGGTACATTCGTTTGTTCGTGGCGGTGCCGCGAGGTGGCTATGCAGAAGTTTCCAGGCATCTTTGTCCTCTATGTACTGGTTGACTTTATAATAAGCCTTCTTTAGTAAAGTAGATTGAAATATAGGTTTTGAATTTACCCTCTGAGCGCTGCGATTATTTCTTTTGGAGTTATGTTATAGTAACTATTTCCGAGAAATTATTCGTTTTAGATGAACTTATGCTATATACAGTTATTTTGTCTTTATTCCTAGTATTAAAATAATGGAAGGTCACTATTTAATTTGAATTCATGTAAATTTTTACGCACATTATACATGATGTTCTCATAAATGTATGACATTGAGTGACAAGACGAGCTAATCAGGTGCCTGATGGTAAGCATTGCCCATATCAGACACATTGTTTTAAAATTCAAAATTCTGCGCAGCACTGCACTGTGCCTGTCACCTTGAGATATTAGTTGTTGGAACTCGTCATGTCCAGTAATTTGACTGGTAACATTGCACTTCAAACCGGAACACAGTATTAATATTTCAAGTTGGAGGTGAGTTAGAACTCGCAAGCGTTTTGTTAAAAACGTAACTTTTCTTACATTGTCTTAAAATTTGAGATTTATAATATTAGTAGGATGTGGGTGTAAGATGCACCAGCGACTCTAATATTAGTAGGATGTGTGTGTAAGATGCACCAGCGACTCTAATATTAGTAGGATGTGGGTGTAAGATGCACCAGCGACTCTAATATTAGTAGGATGTGGGTGTAAGATGCACCAGCGACTCTAATATTAGTAGAATGTGGGTGTAAGATGCACCAGCGACTCTAATATTAGTAGGATGTGGGTGTAAGATGCACCAGCGACTCTAATATTAGTAGGATGTGGGTGTAAGATGCACCAGCGACTCTAATATTAGTAGGATGTGGGTGTAAGATGCACCAGCGACTCTAATATTAGTAGGATGTGGGTGTAAGATGCACCAGCGACTCTAATATTAGTAGGATGTGGGTGTAAGATGCACCAGCGACTCTAATATTAGTAGGATGTGGGTGTAAGATGTACCAGCGACTCTAATATTAGTAGGATGTGGGTGTAAGATGCACCAGCGACTCTAATATTAGTAGGATGTGGGTGTAAGATGCACCAGCGACTCTAATATTAGTAGGATGTGGGTGTAAGATGCACCAGCGACTCTAATATTAGTAGGATGTGGGTGTAAGATGCACCAGCGACTCTAATATTAGTAGGATGTGGGTGTAAGATGCACCAGCGACTCTAATATTAGTAGGATGTGGGTGTAAGATGTACCAGCGACTCTAATATTAGTAGGATGTGGGTGTAAGATGCACCAGCGACTCTAATATTAGTAGGATGTGGGTGTAAGATGCACCAGCGACTCTAATATTAGTAGGATGTGGGTGTAAGATGCACCAGCGACTCTAATATTAGTAGGATGTGGGTGTAAGATGCACCAGCGACTCTAATATTAGTAGGATGTGGGTGTAAGATGCACCAGCGACTCTAATATTAGTAGGATGTGGGTGTAAGATGCACCAGCGACTCTAATATTAGTAGGATGTGGGTGTAAGATGCACCAGCGACTCTAATATTAGTAGGATGTGGGTGTAAGATGCACCAGCGACTCTAATATTAGTAGGATGTGGGTGTAAGATGCACCAGCGACTCTAATATTAGTAGGATGTGGGTGTAATATGCACCAGCGACTCTAATATTAGTAGGATGTGGGTGTAAGATGCACCAGCGACTCTAATATTAGTAGGATGTGGGTGTAAGATGCACCAGCGACTCTAATATTAGTAGGATGTGGGTGTAAGATGCACCAGCGACTCTAATATTAGTAGGATGTGGGTGTAAGATGCACCAGCGACTCTTATATTTGTAGGATGTGGGTGTAAGATGCACCAGCGACTCTAATATTAGTAGGATGTGGGTGTAAGATGCACCAGCGACTCTAATATTAGTAGGATGTGGGTGTAAGATGCACCAGCGACTCTTATATTAGTAGGATGTGGGTGTAAGATGCACCAGCGACTCTAATATTAGTAGGATGTGGGTGTAAGATGCACCAGCGACTCTAATATTAGTAGGATGTGGGTGTAAGATGCACCAGCGACTCTAATATTAGTAGGATGTGGGTGTAAGATGCACCAGCGACTCTAATATTAGTAGGATGTGGGTGTAAGATGCACCAGCGACTCTAATATTAGTAGGATGTGGGTGTAAGATGCACCAGCGACTCTTATATTAGTAGGATGTGGGTGTAAGATGCACCAGCGACTCTAATATTAGTAGGATGTGGGTGTAAGATGCACCAGCGACTCTAATATTAGTAGGATGTGGGTGTAAGATGCACCAGCGACTCTAATATTAGTAGGATGTGGGTGTAAGATGCACCAGCGACTCTAATATTAGTAGGATGTGGGTGTAAGATGCACCAGCGACTCTAATATTAGTAGGATGTGGGTGTAAGATGCACCAGCGACTCTAATATTAGTAGGATGTGGGTGTAAGATTCACCAGTGACTCAGTGACTCAACAGAGTGTGGTTGTCTTATCATCATACAATTTTATTTTTAACGAACATTCACGTAGGTACCATCGACGGCGGACGCATCACTACACCGGTCTGTCGCTGCAGCAGGGCGACGGCGACGACACTGTCGCTCAGCAGTGCCGTAGCCGCCGCTGCATCGCTGCTCGGAATTTAATCTCAAATTAACCTATAGAGCACTGCTGCGTGCCGTCGAGATCGGAATCAGACCCTCACAGTACTGTAGTGGCAGAATACATAGTATACGTAGTGCATAAGTAGAGTATAAGTATACATATAAGATATAGGTACATCTATGTATTAAGCAAACAGATCGTCAATAAACGTGTAACGATAAACACGTCTTTCTATTCCTTCGGCTCCTTACGCTAACCCCACATGGCGACCCATGCCAGTGCGGGTGCGCGAGCGAGCGAGCGATATGTGGTGTCAAATGTCGCGTCGTGGCGCACCGCATTCGAACAATAATTATAATAAAAAATTAATTGCATAAATCATTATGAACGATTCCAAATCAAAATAATGTAAATTCGCAAAAATGGTGAAACTCGCGAGTGCCAAATGCCAATTCCTGAGTGCCAAATGCCAATTCCCGAGTAAAAAGTGCCAATTGACGAGTGCCAAAATAGTAGTTGCCTGTTGTGGAACTACACCAGTGTATTGCGCCCACCGCACTCCCTAAGTTCCGGAGCAAGCCCACCAAACCCTTGCCATCGAGTATGAGTTGCTGACCCGAGACTCCTGAGAGGACCCGAGCTGATGATGTTCAGCGTGATGATGATCACGTGCCAAGCTGAGTTGCGACGAGTTCGTGAGTAGTAGCAGATAAGTGATAACATCAGTGTGAAAAGTGTGTAGGGAAAAAAGGCATTTTAGTAGATATATTTTAAGCGAAGTGCGTCGATCATGTCGTATTATATTTTGAAAGTGCAGTGTTATCAGTTTGCAAAATGAACAGTACATAAACTTTTACATAACATAGATAAGTTTTAGAATAAATACGTAAATTAGTAATAACATTAGTAAAATGTATAATGCTTAATTAGAGTTTCTTGCTGTAATGAAATAATTATATACTAGTAGATATTATATCATAAAGAGTAAATGGCTGATTTAGAAAAATATCATAAAGATTTTACAGAAATACGGACTTATCTAGTAAAAGTAGGTCCCGCAAGAAGAAAAACTTGTTGCGAGAAAAAATTAAAAGAGGTTAATAGTATATATGAAAAGTTTAGCGAATATAAGAATATATTACTATATGATATACAACTTAGAAAATATGAAACTAGTGATAAAGATGTTATAGAGTGGAATATAAAGGCTATTGAAGATTTATACTCAGAAATATTATCTTTATGTAACGAAAATCCCGATCCACTATCTGAAAGTTTTGTTTTAACTGAAGAATTACATACAAGTACCGAAATGGAGAAATTTGAACTAAAAACTGCAGTTGCGTTACTGCCCGTGATGAACGGTAGGGAAGAAATTACTAAGCAACTGATATCGGCTATAGAAATGTATGATGGTATGTTAGAGGCTAGTAGTAAGCCTATACTCATCAACTTTGTGCTTAAAACCAGATTGTCGGAAAGTGCGAAACTGAGGTTAAGCCAAAAGTATGCAAGTGTGGAAAGCTTAGTCACTGACATGAAGCACCATTTACTTGTAAAAAAGTCCGCTACTGCATTGCAAACGCAATTGCACCAGTGTAACCAAGGTAAACGGAATGTCGAACAATTCGGTGTAGAGTTAGAAAAGCTTTTCGTAGACCTGACGATTGCACAAGCAGACGGTGATTCTAACAAATTTGAAATTTTGAAGGAAATTAACGAAAAGATGGCTATTAAAAAATTCGCCGACGGCTTACGCAATCCCAAAGTAAGCACTATAGTTTCTTCTCGAAATTATAGCTCCCTAAAAGACGCTATTCGTGCTGCTAAAGATGAAGAACTTACAGAGCCCGATCACGGTATATTTTCGGTTAGAGGCAATTCAAATAATAGGTTTCAGCGAGCTATAGCTACGACATCGTATAGTAGAGGTCGTGGACGAGCGACCACCCGCGGCGTTGCTACCGCTAACGCCACTGGTTACCCGCGTCAGCGAGGCTTCCAGCGTGGTACTTACCGCAACAACCATGCCCAGTACAACCACCCTCAACGAGGCAGAGGTATGTACTCTAAAAATTATAATAGAGGTCATATAAATAATATCTCCTCATCCCAAGATGCTGAGAACACGAGTCAAGTTCAAACGACTCAAGAAGAGACTAATTTTCCCTCTTCCATGTTTTTTCGTTCCCAATGAGATATGTAAGTGCGATTACAATAGTTCTATAGAAGCAAACATACAAAATTCTCAATTCAATTGGTTAGTTGATACAGGTGCATCACTTTGTGCAATTAAATATGATGCGCTAATGCAATGTTCCAACGTTGATATACAAACATGCAGAGTCCGCATAAACGGAGTATGTGGCGAAATCTGGTCAGAAGGTTTCATATATCTCACCTTGAATTTCATAGGAATGAAATGCAGTCATAAGTTTTATGTATTTAAAAATCTAGGTTGTAAAAGTGACGGAATACTATTCTTTCCAAATATAATGCAACTATCGATTTCGAACACAATATTTTATCCTTGAAAAGTTCCGAAAATCAAGTGACGTTACCTATGGCTTTGGGTAGTAAAAGTAGTAACTACTTAACTATTCCACAGAGGTGTGAATCTATTCACTATGTCGACACCAATCTGACTGAAGATTGTGTAGTATTACCACAACAATTATGTGAAGGTGTGTTTCTAGGAGGTTCTTTAGTGACACCTAAAAATGGGAAAATTCCTATCCACATTTTAAACACGCGTGAAGAAGACATCAGATTAAATTATTTTAATCAGAATATAGAGCCAGTTAGTGAATACAATATTTGTGCTTTTGATCCTATCCCAACTATTGATTCGAAAAGAGTTAAGAAATTATTTTCGGCTTTGAAGTTAGATAATTTGAATGACGAAGAAAGATTAGAGATTGAGAAAGTATGTGCGAAATTTTCAGACATTTTTCATCTAGAAGGTGACAAACTAACTTCCACGAATATTTCACAACAAACAATTCACATGAAACCAAACACTGCTCCAGTGTATAGGAAACAGTACAGAATACCTAAGTCACAACATAAAGAAATTAAAAAGCAAATTGATCAAATGTTAAGTGATGATGTAATAGAAGAAACATGTAGTGAATGGTCGAGTCCTATCTTATTGGTCCCCAAAAAATCAACTGACAACACAAAACAATTTCGTTTGGTTATTGATTATCGAAAATTAAACGAATCTATTATTGATGATCGTTTCCCTCTTCCAAATATAACCGAAATCCTTGATTCTCTATCTGGATCAGTATATTTCACAAAATTAGATCTTCAAAATTCATACTATCAAGTCGAGTTAGATAAAGAGAGTAGGAAGTGCACTGCTTTTACATTTGATAAACAATATCAACTAAAACGACTTCCTATGGGTTTAAAAATTAGTCCCTCATCATTTTCGAGAATTATGACCATAGCTTTATCTGGATTGAATTACGACAGATGTTTTGTATATTTGGATGACGTGATTGTATTTTCGCGTAATATACCAACTATGATATCCAACCTTATAGACGTTTTTACACGATTGAGACAAGTCAATTTGAAACTCAATCCACGAAAATGTGAGTTTATGAAGAAAGAGATACTATATCTAGGTCATCTAGTAACGAACGAAGGAATTAAACCAGATCCCGAAAAGGTCAGCGTATTACAAAAATATCCCAAACCAAAAAATGTTGATGATCTCAGACGTTTTATAGCATTTTCTAATTATTACAGAAAATTCATACCAAATTATGCAAACATAGTATTACCATTGAACCATTTATTACGAAAAAATATACCATTTATTTGGTCACAACAATGCGAAAACTCATTCTTGAAATTAAAACAATCGTTAACTTCACCGCCTCTGTTGCAATATCCTGATTTCTCAGAAAATAACACATTCATATTGCATACCGATGCATCAGGTGTGGCAATCGGTTCAGTACTTTGCAACCAAGACGACCGTCCCATTGCTTACGCCAGCAGAAGTTTAAACAAAGCTGAGCTCAACTATCCGACTATAGAAAAAGAGCTTCTTTCTATAGTTTGGTCAGTTAAGTACTTTCGCCCATATTTGTATGGTAAAAAATTCAAAATATTAACCGATCATAAACCATTAGTATATTTGTTCAATATGAACAATCCTTCGAGTAGGTTGACTAAGTTTCGTCTTAGCCTTGAAGAATATGACTTTGTCATAGAATATATAAAAGGAAATGATAATGTACCAGCGGATGTATTATCCCGTGTGATTGTGAGTTCAGATGAATTGAAAGAGATGAATGAACGTGTTTTAAATGTGATAACGAGAGCTCAGAAGAGAAGAATGCAAGATGATGAATGCGAGAAGAATGTTCCGGATGCTAACGTTTCCATCGACAAACGGCCGAAAGTTGTGGAAATGGTTAACAAACCGAAATATTCAGTAGAATTAGTTTTTGTGTCAAAGAGTAAAATACATAAATTAAAGGATGTGACCCAAGCGAGCGAAATGTTTGCCTACGTGCCGTCGCTACGCACTATATACACTTGTCCAGATACTCGATCATGTTTAACGCGAGACGTTTACGTGAGAGGTTTGAATAAGTTTTGTGAGAAGATAAATGTAGATGAAATATACTTATTAAAGAATGAAAATAATAAGAAATATGAAGAATGGTTAACCAAAAAGAATTATAGTAATAAAATGAGGCCCTGCCCCATATTTTCTCCTCCAGAATCATTGATTCCAAGACTTTGTTTATTAAAAGGAGTCAGAAGAATAATAGATGATGATGATAAAAAGGTGATAATGAATGATTTCCATATTTTGCCAACGAGTGGACACGCTGGCATAAGAAGAATGATTAATAATGTCAAAAAATATTATTATTGGCCAAATATGACGAATGATATAACTTTGTATGTGAAGAAATGTGAACAGTGTCAGAAAAATAAACATTCTGTACACACAAAAGAGCCAATGACTGTCACGTCAACCGCCACATCGGCATTTGATAAGATTTTCTTAGACATAGTAGGTCCCTTAGATAAAGATTATTATGATAAGTCATATATATTAACGCTACAATGCGAGTTAACTAAGTACGTAGAAGCTTACCCATTAGAGCGTAAAGATACTGTTAGTGTAGCTAAAGCTTTCGTAGAAAACTTCGTATTAAGGTATGGAATTCCGCGAGAAATCGCTACAGATAAAGGAACTGAGTTCATATCGTCGACTATGCAGGAAACATGTAAACTGTTGAGTATCAATCAATTGACATCTACTGCTTACCATCACGAATCTATAGGTTCTCTAGAAAATTCCCACAAAAATCTAAACGCATATCTCAGAATCCAAACTAACAACAATCCAACTGCGTGGAGTGGGTACCTTATTGGTGCTTTTCGTACAATACGTCAGTACACAGTTCTACAAAATTTACTCCATTTGAGTTAGTATTTGGGAAAGTATGTAATTTGCCAAGTAACTTAAGAAAAACGCCAGAACCACTATATAATTCTGATAACTACGCTTTACAATTAAAATACAGACTACAGAAATGTAACGAATCAGCCCGAAAACATTTAATTGAATCAAAAATTAATAGAAAAAACCATTACGATCAAAAATTAAATTCTGTACAATACAATGTAAATGATATGATTTGGTTGAAAAATGAAACCGGAAATAAATTCGAAAATATATATTCTGGTCCATATAAAGTATTAGAAGATATTTCACCCAATGTTAAAATTTTGAAAGACAAAAAGGTCGATACTGTTCATAAAAATCGAACCAAACCATATTATACCGAAAAATGTTGAATTTTTCATACTGTTTGTAGTGTATGCGTGTATACCTGATACTTTTGTTTGAATGATAGACTACTGTTTTTATAATAACAAAGCAATTAAGATAGTATAATATAAAGTTATGAAATTAGATTGACATTGTTTAATGATATAATGTAGTAATAATGAAATTAGTATAATGATGTAGTAATAGTAAAAAAAAAAAAAATTAAGAATATAACTTTTTTTTTCAAAAAAAATATGGAGATGTAGTGGCAGAATACATAGTATACGTAGTGCATAAGTAGAGTATAAGTATACATATAAGATATAGGTACATCTATGTATTAAGCAAACAGATCGTCAATAAACGTGTAACGATAAACACGTCTTTCTATTCCTTCGGCTCCTTACGCTAACCCCACAGTACCGATGAAGTCGGCGCCGGCTTCGAGCGCGCGCGCGTCGGAGAGCGGCGGCGCGGCGCGCGGCGGCGGCAGGCGCAGCGACCACAGCTTGCAGCGCAGCTCCAGCGCGCGCACGGAGCGCCCCGCGCGCACGCACACCGCGCGCCCGAACGTGGGGTGCTGCCGCGCGTACTCCTGCGGACACCTTGCCGCGTCACTCGCGGCGCCGCTCCGCGCGCCAGCCTACACTCACTACGCACCTTGATCTGCGAGGCGATGGGCGAGCTCAACTGCCGCGCCAGCTGCGTCACCAGCCGGAACATGGGGAACTGCTCCGACCCGAGCATGGTTACTGCGCGTGCCGCCTCATCCTAACGCTGCACTATAGACTGGCTTCGGCTGTAGAGCTTCTTAGTATGATTTTACCATATACCTATCCGATAAGACATCGCGGTCATATTTATATAATATATACGCTTCGCTGGTTAGGTATATTCATTTTTTTATTATTTTAATATTATATAATAGCGTCTTTCTTCTATGATTATTTCATTATAGTATTAATATAGTGATCTGTGTCATTAATTAAAATTGTCATGATTTTCTCCACAGATCACTATATTTATTAGTCATAGATTTAAAGAAAAGGGGAGATAGGGTACGTTCCCTCAGCGCTTACTCGACGACTGGCATCTGCAATTTGAAACAACAAAGAATGAAAGACGTACCTAAGACCGAAGAGCGAACGAGACAACAATTAACTTTACTGACGTACGTGGACCTAATGGGACCTAATTTGAGCTTTCCATTTTAGAGAAGCTCGTACCTCGTCTCCCCTTTTGTTTAAATAAGTAAGAAAGCAATTCAACGTCATTGCTTTAAATCAATAAATTCTCTAAATACTACCTCCTACGTATTATACTCCGCCCAACGAGGTTAGATACCACTTTATAACTAGACTGTGCATTGTCTAATTTTGCCACATTAAATTTAAACCGCACGGCCTGAGCATAAGGTCGTTATTGCAATAGATAGATAACACTATTGTACACCACATTATAGAACCAACGCAAAGGATACAGAGCAACTATACTTAAATGTACAAGCGGCGGTCTTATCGCTAATAAGCGATTTCTTCCAGACAACCGATGGACGGAGAGGATTCATATGCAGCAAAAAGACGGTACAATAATGCAAATATGTTATATTATGTAGTTATTATTGACGGTGCAATTATGTATGTATTGGAACGGTCCAGGTGAGAGGTTCGACGAACTGCGTGCGTCCTTGTCTAACAACCATAATACAATGCGTGGTCTTGTAGGGTGACACGATCACGTATCCAATTATGTATGTATTGGAACGGTCCAGGTGAAAGGTTCGACGAACTGCGTGCGTCCTTGTCTAACAACCATAATACAATGCGTGGTCTTGTAGGGTGACACGATCACGTATCCAATTATGTATGTATTGGAACGGTCCAGGTGAAAGGTTCGACGAACTGCGTGCGTCCTTGTCTAACAACCATAATACATTGCGTGGTCTTGTAGGGTGACACGCTCACGTATCCAATTATGTATGTATTGGAACGGTCCAGGTGAGAGGTTCGACGAACTGCGTGCGTCCTTGTCTAACAACCATAATACAATGCGTGGTCTTGTAGGGTGACACGATCACGTATCCAATTATGTATGTATTGGAACGGTCCAGGTGAAAGGTTCGACGAACTGCGTGCGTCCTTGTCTAACAACCATAATACAATGCGTGGTCTTGTAGGGTGACACGCTCACGTATCCAATTATGTATGTATTGGAACGGTCCAGGTGAGAGGTTCGACGAACTGCGTGCGTCCTTGTCTAACAACCATAATACAATGCGTGGTCTTGTAGGGTGACACGCTCACGTATCCAATTATGTATGTATTGGAACGGTCCAGGTGAGAGGTTCGACGAACTGCGTGCGTCCTTGTCTAACAACCATAATACAATGCGTGGTCTTGTAGGGTGACACGATCACGTATCCAATTATGTATGTATTGGAACGGTCCAGGTGAGAGGTTCGACGAACTGCGTGCGTCCTTGTCTAACAACCATAATACAATGCGTGGTCTTGTAGGGTGACACGATCACGTATCCAATTATGTATGTATTGGAACGGTCCAGGTGAGAGGTTCGACGAACTGCGTGCGTCCTTGTCTAACAACCATAATACATTGCGTGGTCTTGTAGGGTGACACGCTCACGTATCCAATTATGTATGTATTGGAACGGTCCAGGTGAGAGGTTCGACGAACTGCGTGCGTCCTTGTCTAACAACCATAATACATTGCGTGGTCTTGTAGGGTGACACGCTCACGTATCCAATTATGTATGTATTGGAACGGTCCAGGTGAAAGGTTCGACGAACTGCGTGCGTTCTTGTCTAACAACCATAATACAATGCGTGGTCTTGTAGGGTGACACGATCACGTATCCAATTATGTATGTATTGGAACGGTCCAGGTGAAAGGTTCGACGAACTGCGTGCGTCCTTGTCTAACAACCATAATACAATGCGTGGTCTTGTAGGGTGACACGATCACGTATCCAATTATGTATGTATTGGAACGGTCCAGGTGAAAGGTTCGACGAACTGCGTGCGTCCTTGTCTAACAACCATAATACAATGCGTGGTCTTGTAGGGTGATACGCTCACGTATCCAATTATGTATGTATTGGAACGGTCCAGGTGAGAGGTTCGACGAACTGCGTGCGTCCTTGTCTAACAACCATAATACATTGCGTGGTCTTGTAGGGTGACACGCTCACGTATCCAATTATGTATGTATTGGAACGGTCCAGGTGAGAGGTTCGACGAACTGCGTGCGTCCTTGTCTAACAACCATAATACAATGCGTGGTCTTGTAGGGTGACACGATCACGTATCCAATTATGTATGTATTGGAACGGTCCAGGTGAAAGGTTCGACGAACTGCGTGCGTCCTTGTCTAACAACCATAATACAATGCGTGGTCTTGTAGGGTGACACGCTCACGTATCCAATTATGTATGTATTGGAACGGTCCAGGTGAGAGGTTCGACGAACTGCGTGCGTCCTTGTCTAACAACCATAATACAATGCGTGGTCTTGTAGGGTGACACGCTCACGTATCCAATTATGTATGTATTGGAACGGTCCAGGTGAGAGGTTCGACGAACTGCGTGCGTCCTTGTCTAACAACCATAATACAATGCGTGGTCTTGTAGGGTGACACGATCACGTATCCAATTATGTATGTATTGGAACGGTCCAGGTGAGAGGTTCGACGAACTGCGTGCGTCCTTGTCTAACAACCATAATACAATGCGTGGTCTTGTAGGGTGACACGATCACGTATCCAATTATGTATGTATTGGAACGGTCCAGGTGAGAGGTTCGACGAACTGCGTGCGTCCTTGTCTAACAACCATAATACATTGCGTGGTCTTGTAGGGTGACACGCTCACGTATCCAATTATGTATGTATTGGAACGGTCCAGGTGAGAGGTTCGACGAACTGCGTGCGTCCTTGTCTAACAACCATAATACATTGCGTGGTCTTGTAGGGTGACACGCTCACGTATCCAATTATGTATGTATTGGAACGGTCCAGGTGAAAGGTTCGACGAACTGCGTGCGTTCTTGTCTAACAACCATAATACAATGCGTGGTCTTGTAGGGTGACACGATCACGTATCCAATTATGTATGTATTGGAACGGTCCAGGTGAAAGGTTCGACGAACTGCGTGCGTCCTTGTCTAACAACCATAATACAATGCGTGGTCTTGTAGGGTGACACGATCACGTATCCAATTATGTATGTATTGGAACGGTCCAGGTGAAAGGTTCGACGAACTGCGTGCGTCCTTGTCTAACAACCATAATACAATGCGTGGTCTTGTAGGGTGATACGCTCACGTATCCAATTATGTATGTATTGGAACGGTCCAGGTGAGAGGTTCGACGAACTGCGTGCGTCCTTGTCTAACAACCATAATACAATGCGTGGTCTTGTAGGGTGACACGCTCACGTATCCAATTATGTATGTATTGGAACGGTGCAGGTGAAAGGTTCGACGAACTGCGTGCGTCCTTGTCTAACAACCATAATACAATGTGTGGTCTTGTAGGGTGACACGCTCACGTATCCAATTATGTATGTATTGGAACGGTCCAGGTGAAAGGTTCGACGAACTGCGTGCGTCCTTGTCTAACAACCATAATCTTGTTTAACTCGTCTTCCCCACAATATCTTCAGGAACGTTTCCAATTTCTCCATGCTTCCCATTCCCGTACTTTAAGGTCGTCAGAGAATCTGCTGTTAAGATTTCCCGAACACAGTAGCGCGTTTTACGATAAATCTTTTACAGTAAAGGCCATTCGATTATGGAATGCCTTACCTATTGAAATTAGGCGCTCCACCTCATTAGATATTTTCAAATCTCGTGTCTTTACCCATTACTTATCGTTCTAGCTGTCTTTCTTCCCTTTGTCTCTTCCAATTTAATTCGCATGTATCATGAATCATGTTAATAAGAAGTCATATATTATGTAATTTATGTCATTTATGCAATATTATGATATTAGAATGTATGTTATGTATATATATTATAGTAAGTATAATATTATATTGATTAGTTTATTTAATATAATATGATTTAGTATATATATTTAGGTATTTATTATATATATATTTATATACCTACAAATACAATTTTTACTTCATCTCTCACACTACCGACCAAATGTGATTTACTGTACTCTCCTTTCCCTGCACGGTTGTCTGGAAGAGATCGCTCTTAGCGATAAGACCGCCAATTGTTACATTATTTGTTATAATTGTATATTTAAATTTAAGGTTTCATGTTTGTAGTGTAATAATAAAGAGTTAATCTATCTATCTATCTATCTATCTATCTACAATGCGTGGTCTTGTAGGGTGACACGCTCACGTATCCAATTTTATAAATAACTAGCGACCCGCCCCGGCTCCGCACGGGTAGCAGAAGTAGGTATAGTGGACGTTTAACAGGAGTAAATTCGTGATACATTGTATTTTAATAGATATAACCCTAATGGTTTACGCAGCGCACGCAAATTAATGACTATTTCTGTTACAATGACCAAACCTTAACACATTTTTGTAGTGGTAGGCCTCTTTAGCAGGGGGCCGCCTGGGGAAGTACCACACCTTTGCCAGTTATTCATCCGCCAAGCAGTAATGTGCAAACATTACTGTGTTCCGGTATGAAGGGCAATGTTACCAGCGAAATTACTGGGCATGATGAGATTCAACAACTCATATCTCAGGGTGACAGGCGCAGTGACGTGCCGCACAGAATTTTGAATTTCAAAACACTGGGTGGCACTGTATCTGATATGGGCAATCATGATGCTTACCATCAGGCGCCTGATTTGCTCGTCTTGTTATTCACTATCATAAAAAAAAAAAAAAAAAAAAAACATGTTATAATTTATCGTAGGCTATTTTGAAGATATTGATGAGTACTACAAACCCCTAGTACATTACTTTATTCTACCACCAATACTTTTCACACCGCATGAAAAATAATCACTGCTTCGATTATTGTGACTAAACCAGAAAAGATGGATATAATCTATGTATACTGTTTTGTAGGTATTGATAATTAATACAATCCCCTAGTACATTACTTTAATCTACCGCCGATAGTTTTCACACCGCATGAAAAATAATCACTGCTTCGATTATTGTGACTAAACCAAAATAGATGGATATAATCTATGTGTACTGTTTTGTAGGTATTAATAAGTACTACAAACCCCTAGTACATGACTTTACTCTACCACCAATAGTTTTCACACCGCATGAATAATATTCACTGTTTCGATTATTGTGACTAAACCAAAATAGATGGATATAATCTATGTGTACTGTTTTGTAGGTATTAATAAGTACTACAAACCCCTAGTACATTATTTTACTCTACCACCAATAGTTTTCACACCGCATGAAAAATAATCACTTTTTCGATTATTGTGACTAAACCAAAAAAGATGGATATTATCTATGTATACTGTTTTGTAGGTATTGATAAGTACTACAAACCCCTAGTACATTACTTTACTCTACCACGAATAGTTTTCACACCGCATGAAAAATAATCACTTTTTCGATTATTGTGACTAAACCAAAAAAGATGGATATAATCTATATATACTGTTTTGTAGGTATTGATAAGTACTACAAACCCCTAGTACATTACTTTACTCTACCACCAATAGTTTTCACACCGCAAGAAATATAGTCACTTTTTCGATTATTGTGACTAAACCAAAAAAGATGGATATAATCTATGTATACTGTTTTGTAGGTATTGATAAGTACTACAAACCCCTAGTACATTACTTTACTCTACCACCAATAATTTTCACACCGCATGAAAAATAATAACTTTTTCGATTATTGTGACTAAACCAAAAAAGATGGATATAATCTATGTATACTGTTTTGTAGGTATTGATAATTACTACAAACCCCTAGTACATGACTTTACTCTACCACCAATAGTTTTCACACCGCTTGAAAAATAATCACTGCTTCGATTATTTTGACTAAACCAAAAAAGATGGATATAATCTATGTATACTGTTTTGTAGGTATTAATAAGTACTACAAACCCCTAGTACATTACTTTACTCTACCACCAATAGTTTTCACACCGCATGAAAAATAATCACTTTTTCGATTATTGTGACTAAACCAAAAAAGATGGATATAATCTATGTATACTGTTTTGTAGGTATTAATAAGTACTACAAACCCCTGGTACATTACTTTATTCTACCACCAATACTTTTCACAGCGCATGCATATAATGTCTATTTCGATTATTGTGACTAAACCAAAATAGATGGATAAAATTTCCGTGGACTATTTTGTAGATATTGATTAGTACTACAAACCCCTAGTACATTATATTATTCTACCATCAATGCATTTCACAGCGCACGCAAATTTATGAATATGGTAATTATATTATGTAACACCTTGGTTCACAATATTGCAGTTTTCTTACGGATCCCTATTTTTTTTCAAAATCTCATATAGCCTATAGCACTCACACTGAATTAAGCTATCCATAAGTGAAAGAATTTTTAAAATCGGTCCAGTAGTTCGGAGCCTATTCGTTACAAACAAAAAAACAAAAAAACAAAGTTTCTCTCTTTATAATATTAGTATAGATTATTATAGATAATTTCGGTCTTAAATTATTTCGATATACTTACCTAAAATATTTTTTATACATTTCTTACATCGAAGAATAGGTTTAGTGCCTGGATGGTAGAAAAAGCATACATCCGATTATCCCATAGTGCTCGTGCAAGTATTTTGCGGGAGACATAATGATACCCTGACACATTATGTCGTCAGGGTATCATTGTGTCTTTGTGGTCACTAGTGGGACTAAATCCCAATTGTGTTGGTCCAATTGTATTATTAATGGTAAAAATCCAACGGTTGCAGTGGGACAAAACACTCGCAATTGTACCGTTGATGGTACAATAATTCAATGGTACAATTATTGGGACGGAGGCAGAGATAGTGTAAACCCTGGAATAACACATAGGGTACTTTATATGACGATACTCCCGCGGGAACGAACACTATGCGGGTGAAGCCGCGGGGCACAACTAGTCTAGTATAACTAGTACACTTTGGTTACATAATCTATATTATACTATTCTATATTGTTAGCAATTTCGATTTAATTTGATAAAAAAAATGACAATTATCAATCTATACTAATATTATAAAGAGAGAAACTTTGTTTTTTTGTTTTTTTTTTTTTTGTTTGTAACGAATAGGCTCCGAAACTACTGGACCGATTTTAAAAATTCTTTCACTTATGGATAGCTTAATTCAGTGTGAGTGCCATAGGCTATATGAGATTTTGAAAAAAAATAGGGATCCGTAAGAAAACTGCAATATTGTGAACCAAGGTGTCACATAACATAATTACCATATTCATAAATTTGCGTGCGCTGTGAAATCCATTGATGGTAGATTAATATAATGTACCAGGGGTTTGTAGTACTTATCAATATCTACAAAATAGTCCACGGAAATTTTATCCATCTATTTTGGTTTAGTCACAATAATCGAAACAGACATTATATGCATGCGCTGTGAAAAGTATTGGTGGTAGAATAAAGTAATGTACTAGGGGTTTTTAGTACTTATCAATACCTACAAAACAGTATACATAGATTATATCCATCTTTTTTGGTTTAGTCACAATAATCGAAAAAATGATTATTTTACATGCGGTGTGAAAACTATTGGTGGTAGAGTAAAGTAATGTACTAGGGGTTTGTAGTACTTATCAATACCTACAAAACAGTATACATAGATTATATCCATCTTTTTTGGTTTAGTCACAATAATCGAAAAAGTGATTATTTTTCATGCGGTGTGAAAACTACTGGTGGTAGAGTAAAGTAATGTACTAGGGGTTTGTAGTACTTATCAATACCTACAAAACAGTATACATAGATTATATCCATCTTTTTTGGTTTAGTCACAATAATCGAAAAAGTGATTATTTTTCATGCGGTGTGAAAACTATTGGTGGTAGAGTCAAGTAATGTACTAGGGGTTTGTAGTACTTATCAATACCTACAAAACAGTATACATAGATTATATCCATCTATTTTGGTTTAGTCACAATAATCGAAACGGTGAATATTATTCATGCGGTGTGAAAACTATTGGTGGTAGAGTAAAGTCATGTACTAGGGGTTTGTAGTACTTATCAATACCTACAAAACAGTATACATAGATTATATCCATCTTTTTTGGTTTAGTCACAATAATTGAAGCAGTGATTATTTTTCATGCGGTGTGAAAACTATTGGTGGTAGAGTAAAGTAATGTACTAGGGGTTTGTAGTACTTATTAATACCTACAAAACAGTATACATAGATTATATCCATCTATTTTGGTTTAGTCACAATAATCGAAACGGTGAATATTATTCATGCGGTGTGAAAACTATTGGTGGTAGAGTAAAGTCATGTACTAGGGGTTTGTAGTACTTATCAATACCTACAAAACAGTATACATAGATTATATCCATCTTTTTTGGTTTAGTCACAATAATCGAAGCAGTGATTATTTTTCATGCGGTGTGAAAAGTTTTGGTGGTAGAATAAAGTAATGTACTAGGGGTTTGTAGTACTCATCAATATCTTCAAAATAGCCCACGATAAATTATAACATGTGTTAAGGTTTGGTCATTGTAACAGAAATAGTCATTAATTTGCGTGCGCTGCGTAAACCATTAGGGTTATATCTATTAAAATACAATGTATCACGAATTTACTTCTGTTAAACGTCCACTATACCTACTTCTGCTACCCGTGCGAAGCCGGGGCGGGTCGCTAGTAAATTATAATTTGAAATAAAAATTAAACATATTATAACATAATAATATATTCGGCAGTAGGTATACAGAGATTCGACAACAAAAGTGTTATGGAAAGATATCGGACGATGTTTCCACGTTGATGTCACGACAGCAAAGCGCTCGGGCACAGATCACTATAGTTAGTACTATAGCCACTATAGCGCTCGGGGGGCGGCGCTGACTCACACACGTCCCAAAAGGTTTCTTCTTAATTTATTTATTTATTTAATAATAATAAATACTCTTTGCATGATCTCGTCATGTAGAACTCTGTTTAAAAATCTGTTTATTTTTTGTTTGTCATCTAAAATGCTTATATGGTGACAAATATTATAGTTCAAAAGTTTTATTTTTTGGAAATAACATAATTTTTTTTGATATTTATCTGATCGTACTTTTACTCGTATTTGTAAACACCTATTTATTATCTAATAGGAGACGAGCATGGACATAAACTACCAGTATACGGTGAAGCGATGCGCGCTCGGCAAGCAGCCGCAGTTCTGCGAGGCCGGAGCAGAGATGTGCGACTCCATCGCCCCCGACCGCGACCAGCACAAGCACTACATCCTGCGCAACCCCGTGCACCAACCCACCCAGCACACGCCGCCCTACTCCGGCCACCATCTCAACACCGTCCGGTGAGTGTGCCCCCGCGCCCGCGGCCGCCGCGTGCCGCCCGCGCCCACTCACTCGCCTGTCGTCGCAGCGCCGAGTACGGCTCGTCGGGAGCCAACCACGCGGAGGGCGGCTGGCCGCGCGACGTCAACGTCGCCGACCCGGAGCAGACGCAGCGCTACCGCCGCAAGATAGAGAAGGAGGACAATTACATACATTGCGTGATGTCGAACGCGCCGGTGAGCGACTCGGCGTCCGTATACAGGGTACGCCTCTCGGCGTCGCGGCTTCGTCGCCGTGCGTCATCATCCCCTCTGTCGCAGAGCATGGAGCACTACGCGCTGCAGAACAACGCCATCGACATGTACGCGACGTACTACGGCGAAATGGAGCCGCTGCCGGCGCCGGAGTGGCTGAGCGTGCGCACGGTGAACGTGTACCGCGACGCGGCGCCGCTCGCGCGCTCCGTGGCGTCGGTGTGCTGGCACGGGGACGGGCGGCGGTTCGCCGTCGCCTACAACGACGTGGACGCGGCGCGGGCGACGCGCGCGCCGCTCGACTGCTACGTGTGGGACGCGGAGAACGCCAACGGGCCGGAGACGGCGGTGTCGCCGCCGAGCGCGCTCGTGGACCTGCAGTTCAACGCGCGCGACGCGCACATGCTGGCGGGCGGGCTGCTGGACGGGCGCGTGGCGCTGTGGGACCGCCGCGCCGGCGCCGCGCCCGTGGCCGCCAGCGCGCCGCACGCCGCGCACCGCGACCTCGTCCGCAGCGTGCTCTTCATCAACGCCAAGTCCGGCCAGGAGCTGTTCTCGGGCTCGCCGGACGGCGCCTGCAAGTGGTGGGACGCCCGCAACATGAGCGACTTCACCGACCTGATGATCCTCGACGTGGTCAAGTACTCGTTCGACGTGGAGAGCATGGCCACCTCGAACGGGGTGAGCGCGCTCGAGTTCGAGCCGACGATTCCGTCGCGGTTCATGGCCGGCACCGAGAACGGTCTCATCCTCGGGGTCAACAGAAAGGGGAAAACGGCCCTCGAGAAGATTCCGGTTAAGGTGTGTATTTTTTTTTCCTTCACTATGAATTGACTAACTGTACAACAAAATATTATAAAAAAAATTACTATGTATAGTATACAGATATAGTATACTCCTGTCAAGATGGGAGTCCCACAGGGATCAATCTTGGGTCCTTTCCTGTTTTTGGCATATATTAACGATTTGCCTTACATGGTCCACGGTCTAGCAGATATAGTTCTATTTGCCGATGATACGTCATTGATTTTTAAAGTTGATAGGAAGGATACTTCACTAATACATGTTAATAATACTTTAGCAAGTATATCCAGATGGTTCACAGCAAACAATCTGTTATTGAATGCGAAAAAGACTAAATGTTTGAAATTTTCGTTGCCTAACGTCAGAAGTATAGAACCAATCATAGTTCTTGACGGTGAAAGACTCAATATTGACAATGCAACTTTGTTCCTTGGCATAAATATAGACTCTAAACTGCAATGGAGCACTCATATCACCGAGCTCTCAGGGAAACTAAGCTCTGCAGCTTACGCGGTTTATAAAATTAGGCAACTAACAGATGTAGCCACGGCGAGATTAGTGTACTTTGCTTATTTCCATAGCTTGATGTTGTAGTGTTTATAATGAAACGCAGGCCTTTCTGGAGGGATGTTCTTTAATTTCTTATTCACGTTCTACTTTTACCACGTTGCGTTGCAGAGAAAAAAAGTTTTAGGTTACAATTCAGTTTTGACATTATCAATATTTGACACTTACTTTTTTTTTTTTTTATTGAATAAATAGAACCAAACAATATTACATTGCCAGTTTCAATACCCCCCCTCAATGTAATATTCCCTCAAAACTAAATAAACTAATATACCTATCTCAACATAATATGTTATCTTAAATTATCTCTACTTCACTTTACAAAACCAAAAAAGTAGCAAACCAAAAAAAATATTCTTCAGAATAAACTTAAAACAAATAACCTCGTTAGAAAAAAAAAACTTTACCTTTTAAAATACATACTTATGACAATTTAATTCAGGCCACACATATTTGAAAATTTCAGCAAGAGATTCTGATTCAACGGTTTTGTAAACATGTCTGCGATTTGATTTTCAGTTTTAATATACTCAACTATTACTTTACCTTTCTTGATCAAATCCTTGATGAAATGATATTTAATCTCAATATGTTTGGCCCGTTTAATACAATCTGTGCTTGCTATCATAATAGCCGCTTGATTATCACACAACATTTTAACAGGGGAAACATCATGAAATCCAAAGTCATTCAGTATACTCATTAACCAGCATGCCTCACTAGCTGCTATACTCAAAGATACATATTCAGACTCTGTGGAAGAGATACTGACACACGATTGCTTTTTGCTACCCCAAGAAATTAAACAGTTACAATATTTGAAACAATAACCGCTAGTAGATTTCCTGTCTTTCATATCACCGCCCCAGTTAGCATCACAGTATCCTACTAGGTTCTCACCATTACATTTGTAAATTAATTTATAATCTATAGTGTGTTTCACATATCTCAAAACTCTTTTAAGAGCTAATAACAACGACACATTCGCCTTGTTTTGGTATCTACTCAACATTGAAATTACTACAGCTAAATCAGGCCTCGTACCACATACTGCATACATCAAACACCCTATGATCTGCCTACAAGTATGCTCAATGTCTTTATTAGCCTTACTTTCATCTAATGTAGTTATATCAAAATTATTATCCATTGGAGTGGATATAGGTTTACAGTCTTTCATACCAAACCGTTCCAAAACTCTCTTCAAATAGTTAACTTGACTCAATTCTGTAATACCTCTGGCTAAATCTTGTTTTACATCTATTCCTACATAATTTGATATTGTACCTAAATCTTTCATTTTAAATTCTTGCTTTAACATAATCTTTAATTGACCGACTGCCTTTTGATCATGCCCTGTGATTAATATATCATCTACATATAGTAATACAAATAACTGATCACACTTTGTATACAAACATGAATCACTCTGTGACCTTAGAAAACCTTCTCTCAACATGACTGAATTGAATTTATCATTCCAATATTTTGGAGATTTTTTAAGACCATACAAAGATTTTCTAAGTTTTACAATATTATCATTTCCACTATATGCTCCCTCAGGTAATTCTAGGTAAACCTCCTCATTAATATCCCCATAGAGAAAAGCTCCCGTTATATCCATTTGAAACACAGGTAAATTAAACTTTGTTGCTATTGAAATAAACAATCTAAATGTTGTGAGCTTTGCTACAGGTGCATATATCTCATAATAATTTAATTCATCATCCTGCTCAAAACCTCTGACTACTAACCTTTTAATCTTGAAAACCCATTTACTACTTAATACTTTCTTATCATTTGGCCTGTCGCAATATTCAAATGTATTATTATCTCTTAATGTTTGTAATTCCCTATTTACCGCATCTTGCCATTCACTTGAGTTTGGACTTCTCATGGCCTCTTGGTATGTAATAGGTTCCTCCTCTACCGCTGAAATGTTGCATGTGTAGTAATCAGGTTTCCTTACTGTACGCTGCTGTCTCACTCTAGGTTGTATAGTTCTGTCAAGCTCTTCGCCGCTGTCTGACGAGACTTCATCACTTGTACAGGGCTCATATTCACTTTCAGACACATTACTTATCCTTGTCTCATTTGTGTCACTTTCCTGGATCTCATTTGTGACCACTTCATCCTCAAGGTCTAAATAAACTATTTCTTCCTTTTCCATTATCTGTTTCTTGGTCATGAACACCACATCTCTTTTAACTTCAATCTTGTTCCTCTCTTGGAAATAAATACGGTATCCTTTAGTTTCATCTCCATAACCTACCATTATGCCTTCCTCTCCTTTAGAGTCCCATTTCTTTCTCATCTCCTTTGGAATGTGTGCCATCACTGGCGTTCCGAAAACCTTCAGGGTTTTTATGTCAAAACTTCTCTTTGTCCAAGTTTCATATGGTGTTTTTCCTTCTTCTCTGCTTTTCGCCGTTCTGTTCAAGACATAAGCTGCTGTATTTACTGCCTCGGCCCATAGATTCTTTTGTAGATTCCTACCATGTAGTAATGATCTGGCCGCCTCCACCAGGGTTCTGTTTTCTCTCTCTGCTTTCCCATTCTGTTCGGGCGTGTATGGAACTGTTTTTTGGTGCACTACACCATATTCCGAAAGTATCATCTGCACTTCTGTATTGGTGAACTCTGTCCCATTATCACTTCGTAAATATTGTACTTTATTCCCAGTAACATTCTCGGTTTTAGTCAAGAAATCTTTAATAAATCTTTTGACCTCGGACTTTTCTTTCATGAAATAGACAGTATGGTAATTCGAGTAGTCATCTTTAAGCAAAAGAAAGTATCTGGAACCTCCCACCGACGTCACCTCCATCGGGCCGCATACGTCCGCATGCACTATTTCACATGTTCGCGTCGTAGTCGTCTCACTGTTCTTAAATGGTAATCGGTGTATCTTTGCTCCAAGACAAGCTTTGCACTGTTCGAACTGCTCACTCTCGCGTACTGGAATATTGTTACGCGCTAACACTGACTTAACTCGCTCGATATTCTGGTGGGCCAAACGCTCATGCCATTCGTTCAACTGTGCAGTATTCGCATATTCGTATTTGTGTCGTAAATCAATTAAATACATATTTCCAACTCGTTTTGCAATCGCCATTATTTTATTTTCTTTATAAAATTTGCATAAGTTGTCATCTGTCATCATGATATAACCTTTAGCTGTCACTCGGTTCACAGAAAATAAATTAGTTTTAAGGTCCGGCACATACAATACATTGTCTATAGTCGAGTCCAACCACTCACGACCATTGAACACTTGCGCGTTTATTTGACCGCGCCCTATAGCCTTAATTACCGTTCCATTCCCTACTATGACTGGTTTTGGCGCAGTATCCGAATATGAGAAAAATGAGTCCTTATCACAACACATGTGATCACTTGCGCCACTGTCCACTAACCACTGTGATTGTTTATATTGGCCCTCAGTCTCACACTCACTAATCACCACAAATGCGTTACTGTCTTTCTTGTCTGAGCTAGAACTTTTATTTTTCTTAAACCAACAGTCTTTCATAAAATGTCCCGGCTTGTTACAAAAATGACACTTCAGTTTACCGTCTTTGTTCTGACCACTTTTCACTATGTTACTTTTACAATTGTTCTGATAATGTCCAATTTTATTACACTTGAAACACCTTATTATCTTGCTATTCTTCTTAGCCATGAATGCTTCAGAGGTTGACTGTCCATCACCGTTTCTCTCCTTCATCCGTTCTTCTTCAATTAATAATCTTGAAACCAAGTTGTCAAATGTTTGTTTTTCATCCGGTGTAGACTCCCATGCAGATATGAAATGCATATATTTCTCTGGTAATGACATCAACACCTTTGTAATGACAAACTTATCTGTGACCGTCTCACCCAACTGCTGTAACTGATTCTGCATTTCCTTTATTTTGGAGACAAACATTGAGATCTCCATTCCTTCCTCGTACTTGTACTTAAAAAATCTCTGCTGTACGATATGTATGCTTGTTTCTGACTTCTGCTCGTAGACACTTAGTAGTTTACTCCACATCTCCGCTGCAGTTTTGCATGATATAATATGAAGCATTGCTTCCTCAGTCATTCGTGTGACTATCATAGCTTGCGCTTTGGCATCCTTAGCCTCAAGTGTCTTTAGGTCTATCGCTTGCCCCTCTGTGTTCGTCCGCTCGACCACACCCATCACTCCTTGATTGCGAAGTAGAACTTGCATCTGGAACTTCCAAATGTTCCAATTCCTTGCTCCTTCCAACTTCATCACATTTGTGCGCGTTTCTACGTCCATCTTGACGATTCTTTCCTTGCACCAGCAAGTGTTCCAACCCGCTAACCTCACCGGTTTTCACGGTATATATTTTCCCGACGCTGTATCCTGCGTGTCCCGCGTGTCCTGGGCACATAACCTGTAGTGTTTATAATGAAACGCAGGCCTTTCTGGAGGGATGTTCTTTAATTTCTTATTCACGTTCTACTTTTACCACGTTGCGTTGCAGAGAAAAAAAGTTTTAGGTTACAATTCAGTTTTGACATTATCAATATTTGACACTTACTTTTTTTTTTTTTTTATTGAATAAATAGAACCAAACAATATTACATTGCCAGTTTCAATAGATGTCTTATGGGATTCTGTTGTGGGGGTCAGCTGCAGATATAGAAACTATACTACAAAAACGTGCGATTCGTGCCATCTATGAGATGCGTCCACACGAATCCCTGAGGGAATTATTTAAAGAAATAAACATACTGACCCTACCATCCTTATACATTTATGAGAACATCATGTATGTGCGTAAAAATTTACATAAATTCAAATTAAATAGTGACCTTCATAATTTTAATACTAGGAATAAAGACAAAATAGCTGTACCTAGCTTTAGATTATCTAAAACAAATAAAAAGACATTCTTAGGAAATAGTGTACGTTTCTATAATAAAATCCCAAAAGAGATAACTGGGCTCTCAGAGGGTAAATTCAAAACCTATATAAAATCTACTTTACTTAAGAAGGCTTATTATAAAGTCAACCAGTACATAGAGGACAAAGATGCCTGGAAACTTCTGCATAGCCGCCTCGCGGCACCTTCAAAGAAAACGAATGTAACCAAACCAAATATTGTGAAACTATCTGTTGAAAAAATTAAGCCCTACAAGTTTCTTGTGCGTTCTTCTTGTAGAGGTATCTTTCCGAACGCACGGTAGACTCAGTACTGTATCTTCATTGACGTACAAAAGTATCAGATTATGACCTATTTGAATAAATCTGTTTGAGTTTGAGTTTGAGTTTGACAGATAATAAACTAAGTTTTGTAGAACATAATATACCTATAGATAGCATTGTCAAGAGAGCTTGCAAGATTATACAGTTTTGTGGTAAGACAGACAAAAATGTTCAAAAATCCAAGTGTCTCTGTTCGATTATTTGACAGTTTGGTCCGTAATGGTATTATCTTGGACTATTGCAGTATAATTTGGAACCCCGTCTATCAATTATATTCTGATAGTATTGAGCGCGTTCAGAAATGTTTGTGCTATCACATCTCATACATGGGCATCTTATGTAGTAAATTGGGGTCATACGAGTCATGGCTCACCTATTGTCGACTGTTGTCCTAAGGGATAGGGTGTAGCGAAGGGATGCAGGATATATACATTTCGGTGACTTCCCGTATTCTGATGAAAATACTTTTTGATAGCTATTATGTGTAGATGACACCTTCAGGAGCAAAGTTTGTATCGACCACTTTGCCAGGAAATGATTTCCTACCAAGTTAATAAGCAAATAATAATAATTCATTTATTTCAGGCAATAGTGCGTATAATAAATTATACGCACCAGAGGCCCATATTAATAAATACCTTACAGACTAACATACATAAAAAATATAAAACACTTAATTTAATTATGGCTTAGGGATATTATTGTTCGGTTTCGCCTCCCTGAAGCGACGGAAAACGATGCCTTCGGGCCAAAATTGTGGGTCCAGGAACGTCTCCTTGTATTTCGCCGGAAACCGGAGCACGTATGACTTGAAAGTCTGCGTCCGCGTAGCCTCCAGCCTCGACAGCGAAATCTTGGAGAAGTCCTTTCCCGGAGCTCGTTCTGTGCGCTTTTCGTCGATGTAGCGAGCGATCTCCTCACCGGATGTGGTTTTATCAAAATGTGACTCTTTCATTTTAAAGGCAAAAACATAACATAACATACAATCTTGCCTTTTTCCCGAAGGAGTAGGCAGAGGTTCAAACTCAAACTCAAACTCAAACAGATTTATTCAAATAGGTCATAATCTGACACTTTTGCACGTCAATGAAGATTAACAGTACTGAGTCTACCGTGCGTTCGGAAAGTATTAAGTTCGGAAGGTATACTCCGGACTCAGTCCCATAGTAGCGTATACCCACATTTCGCCAGTATGTTGGTCCCATGTAATAGGGGCCGAGCCTATTGCCATATTATACCTAATATTATAAGTTGCCAATTAATACTTACAAGTGAAATGTGATCTTTTTATCCTTATTTTCTTACAAGACGCATTGTGACACCCTTTCACTATACAGCGAGTCATTTTTTAATAAAATCCGGGAGCTATTTTTCTTATGACATCAAAATAACAACTGACGCAAAAAAGAAAGAGTCGGGCCAAGAGTGGCATTACTGTAAAGCTATAGATTCTCCTTGGTCTTCACACTACGAGTATCTCTGCGTTTTTCATCTATGCTAGTACAGTTAATTTCAAAGCATTAGTCAAGTGGAAAAGTAACAAGTGACAGTAAAAATATTTAATAATTATTATAAATTAGTGTGTGCAGTAATAGTGTAGTAGTGATTGATAATAATTATATTAGTGGTGTTAGTGTGACACTCTGCCTCCCGCTACTCCTGCCTAGCCCAGGTACACCACACAGGTAACCCGGCTTTTCATTTACTATAACCACCTTCAGGTCCTACATTTTTCTGGAGCCCAGGTTCCGGAACCTTTCGGGTGACGAATCACGCATAGGTTGATGAGTCATCCGGAACAAAACTGAGATGCGAACTTTGCCCTACAGCTCGCAGACCTGCGCCTCAGACGGACATCAAGTGATCCTATAAGGGTTCATGTTCTTCTTTTGAGATACGGAACCCTAAAAACGGGTAATATACGGAAACTTTTGTAAATAATAATAATAATACCTATAATATGTTCGACACCTCGCAATTCCATTTTCATCGCACTCTCTCCGTCATAATTTTATTCACGCACGACGCTCGCCAAAGGAAACCCTTTCGTATTCGCGCGGACTTATAGGGTCCGTGCCGCCGGAGCGCGTCGAACGTCCACGACGACAGTGCGGGAGAGAGTGCGACTCGGAGGTTCCCTGACGTCGGTGATCGTACGCTCGCCTGCAGTACGAGGCTCACCTGGGTCCGGTGTGGTCGATCGAGCGCAACCCGGCCTTCCTGAAGAATTTCCTGACGGTCGGCGACTGGACGGCGCGCGTGTGGAGCGAGGAGTGCCGCGAGTCCGCCGTGCTGTGGTCGCCGCCGCACCGGCACCGGATCACCGCCGGCACGTGGAGTCCCACCAGGTGCGTCCCGCGCGCGGCCCGCGGGCCTCGCTCGGTAGCGCTCACCCGCCGCTGTCCGCGTGTGCAGGCTGTCGCTGCTGGCGCTGGCGCGCGCGGACGGCCGCCTGGAGCTGTGGGACCTGCTGCGGCGCCAGCACGAGCCCGCGCTCACGGTGCAGGTCTGCGAGGAGCCGCTGCTGCGCCTGCGCATGCACGAGGGGGTGAGCCGCTCTCCGCCGCTCTCCGCCGCCCTCCGCCGCCCTCCGCCGCGCGGCGTCTGGGGCGCGCGTCACATTCTCTGTCGTGTTCGCAGGGTTCGCTGCTGGCGTGCGGAAGCCGGAGCGGCAACATTTACATGGTTGAGATGTCTTCGTCGCTGACGCGATCCGACGGGAACGACAAAGGCCTGCTGACGCTGGTGAGCGCCGCGGCCGCCGCGCGGGAGAGGCGTTCGTATTCACCGGGCGGGACTCGCGGTGCCTTTGTCGCGGCGGTTTCATACTTTTTGTCACGATCGGCGTTTATTAGCTCCTCGCCGATTCACTCGATACCGAAGTTTCCCACTTCGTAACTATACCTATACCCGCAGAGCTCCGAACCGATGGGTTCCGACGAGTGAGAGTTCCGCCGGCTGATGGGACCGTGCGACGATCGGCCTCGTACCTCTTTCGCTCGTAATACATCAGTCATAAAAGGAAACGTGACCGACAGATGTTCGAGCGCGAGAGCAAGCGCGAGCGCATCCTGGAGGCGCGGCTGCGGGAGATCCGGCTCAAGCTGCGGCAGGCGGAGGAGGGCGGCGCGTCGCCCGCCGCCTCCGCCACGGGGCTGGAGGCCGCGCTCGGCGACCGCGACCTGGCGGAGGCCGCGGCCGAGTACGTGGCCGCCGTCAGGAAGGAGCAGCTCGCGCTCACGTGACGCCGCCGCGACAGCTGCGCCGCCCGGGCCCCGGGGATCGCACATTTCCTTGACCGACTATCGATCGTTTTAATACTTTGTAGGTAACGTTTTAAGTTTTTAGATTATGATATATCAGTCGCTCGATCGATTGAATATAATGCGATCGTGGTGCGAGCTTGTGCCTAGTTCTTACGATTTGTCATATATTATTGAGTACGTCATTTTTTATTAACAATATTAATTTGTACTGTAATATTATCGTGTCGAACGTTTTACGTTTGTATAGGTTACCCGATTATTTATATCGTTTTATATCAATATTTTAATATAAATAATAATATAAAATTATTTTTTTATAATATGAAATTATTTTTTTCATCATATAAATAATATCCGATAGCCTAATAAATTAATGCGTTTAGGGGGGTTTAGGGTGTTTGTGGGGCTCCCGCGTAGATGTAGTGCTTCGGGTATGCTAGCAGAGGCCTCGGTGAATGGTTTTCATGCCATTCTGCGCTCGAGGATTGCATCACTGATGAGGCGGGTGCGCGGGAGCTCTAATAGCATCCTGTACGTATCAGCTGACAGACCTGACCGTTCCATATGGAAACACTGGGTTGGTGTTCATATGGAACAGGCGGGTAATGCATAGGCTTGGTGTTAGAATTTTGTGTTGTGTCATAATAATTTTACTAACATTAGTTTTTAAGATTTCATGTATACTAACAATTATTGGATCAATGGAGTCTGAATAAATGAAATTTTAAAATCAAAATCAAAATAATTTATTTGTGATACACAGGTCATATAGGTAGTTGGAATTAATTGCAATCGAGCAAGCTGTGATCAGCCCTATAGACATACAAATTTGGGTTTTAATATCATAAATTGTTTAAGACAAAAAAACTTATGTCTGTCAAAAATATACATTAAAATACAATTTAAATTCATACATATATTAATAAAGTCAATATTCAATTATTCAATAGTCAATGAGAAGTAAATTTGTCATTAAACAATATACGAGACACATATTATAAGTCAATATTCAATTATTAAATATTCAATTAGAAGTAAATCTGTCATTTAGAAATTCAGTTATGCTATAATAAGCCTTTTTCACTAAAAAAAGTTTAAATTTAAATTTAAATGAGTTAACCGTCTCACAATCAATTATATCTTTGGGTAAATGGTTAAATAAGCGAGGGGCCATACAGAGCACGCTATTATGAAATTGCGCTGTGTTACTGCTAGTAGTAGCATTGGGAAAACAAACTTTTTTCATGTGTCTTTTGCTGTGTAGATGTTTAAATAGAGATACGTCATGAGTTTTGACGAATATACACATTTCATAGATATAAAGGCGAGGCAAAGTTAACAGTTTAAGACTTATGAAAAATGGTTTAAAACTGTCTATCGGCTTAAGATTACAAATTGCCCTCACACATTTCTTCTGCGCCTTAAAAACTGTCTCTTTATCGACTGAGTTTCCCCAGAAAATAACGCCATATCTCAACATAACCATGATATGCAACAATCAGTGCAGCTTGGTGTACAACTTTACTAAGCATATATAGTGCGTATGAAAATTTGCTAACTTTAGCACTCAGAGTTACCATCTGGGTATGCCACCTTAGATCACTCTCGAGATGCAACCCTAAAAATTTCGCGTTCTCTACCTCATGAATTTTTTGTCCGTTATAGTTAATATCAATGTCAGTTAAAGTTTTCTTCCTATTTCTAAATGTCATAATACTAGTTTTATCCAAATTAATTAGAAGTTTATTATATTTTAACCATTTAATTATTATGTCAAGAGTATTATTAATATTAAATTCAAGGCTAGCTTTATCACTACTACTAAACATTATTGTGCTGTCATCAGCAAAAAAAACAATATTCTGCTCTGTAGCTTTCGGAAGATCATTAATGTAGATAATAAATAGAAGTGGCCCTAACACACTGCCTTGAGGAACGCCTTGCTTTACTTCACTAAATTTTGATGAATATACCATCTCTTGTTTTGACTTGGGGCATATACGTGAAATTTGCGTAGATTGCTTTCTATCACTGAGGTAAGACTTTAAGAGACTTAAAACATTCCCTCTTATACCATATCTCTCAAGTTTATCTAGAAGAATAGTATGGTCAACACAATCAAAGGCCTAGGTTAAATCCATTAAAAGAGCGGCTACGAGTTTTTTGTTGTTTAAGTCTGTCATTATAGATTGTAAAAATTTATATATTGCAAGATTAATTGTTTTCTTATGCCTAAAACCTATTTGTTCATCACAAAAGATGTTATTGGACTCAAAGAATTCATACGGACACCTATACATCACCTTTTCAAAGATCTTAGAGAATATAGGAATAAGAGAGGTCTATAGCAGTTTATACTTTCCTTATAATTTTTTTTAAACAAAGGTTTTATTAATGTAATTTTTAATTTAGTCGGGAATACACCAGAAACTATACACAGATTTATTATAAAACTTAGAACAGGTGACTACTAGGAAACTATGGATTAAAGAATATTCGGTAATTAGACAGTAAAAACTTTAATGAAAAATTTAAAGTTACAAAGCCATACCGGCATGCTTAGGACACAGTACAAGAGGGGAACACAGACTATATTACTACATTACAAAACTTGGTGGGTTTTTTTTTAAATATTTTAAGCTGCACGGTATGTGGATTTGCGAATCTATATTTTAACTAAACAACAGGTGACACCAGATCGGAAATAGATTTTAGAACTTTCGTACTTACATCATCCTAACCTGTACTGTTAGTATTTTTTAAAGATTTAATGTAGATGTTGATGTACTTGTAGATTTTTATTGATAAAAAATAATTTTACATGTCAATGATCTTAATAGGTAATAAAAATACAATAAAAATTTTTATATTCTAGTTCTTAAATAATGTGTACTAGGTACTTAAATATTATTTAAAGTTTGGAATGAATTCCTCGACCGTACAGGGTGCTTTCTCAATAAAGAAAGCTCGAGTCATATACTCGTATTTAAAAGTGTGCACGGTTTTAGCGTCACGTATAGGCTTAGAGAGTGCGTTGTATACCTTGACACCAATGATCCTGGTACACTTTCTCGATTTGACGAGCTTATGTGTCAGGACCATTAGGTTACTGGCATTCCGTGTAGCGATGTCATGTGTATCACTATGTCTCGTAAATGTTGCGATGTTCTTGAATACATAAAGAACAGCGTGATACAAATACAAGGCGGGCATTGTCATTATCTTCATGCTTTTGAAAATATCCCTGGCTGGAGTTCGTGGCGGTACTTTGGCGAGTATTCTTACAGCCCTCTTTTGCATTACAAAAGCCCTGTGCCAGTCCGCACTGTGCATATCGATTGGATAGTCGCGAAGAAGCAGTCTCTAGACGCTTGCTGCGATAGGACTCGTGCTACTCGTCCCAAAGCAAAGCATGCTCGTCCAAGTCTATCACATAGAAAATCAATATCGCCGCACCAAGTGATGCACCTGTCTATTCTGAATCCCAACAGTGTGAAAGCGTCCACCTGGCTCAATGTTTCGCCCACCATCATGACTTTTAGGTCTGGGTATCGTCGACCGGATAAGTTGAAGTGCATAATGTTGGTTTTCCTGGGGTTTATAGCCAGGCCATTTGTTCTAAACCAGTACCCAAGCTGCTGAGCTGTGTTATTTAGTTTTTGTTCCAGTTCTGATACGGTCGGGGCAGTTACTATCGCAGCAACATCGTCCGCGTACATTAATACCTAAGCATCCGGCACATTGTTTGGGAGGTCGTTCATTAGTAGGCTGAATGTTAAATTAGATACGGAGGAGCCCTGGGCAACACCAATATGTAGCTGAATTGGTCGCGACGAGATCTCTCCCCCAGCTGCAACCACAGTCTGCTCTCTAATAATGACTCTATCTATATCATTTGATGTTGTAGGGGGCATAAAAATGGGAGGAGTTATTATAACTAACAGTAGCTCTCGGTTGGCTAGGCTGATTACGGGTTTCATTTAGTTCCGACTCGGCTTTGGCTACGTTAGTGAAGTACTCGTTAAAAGTTTCCGCAATACATAGAGGATCCTTAATAACAGTGTCCTTTAAATTAATCTGCTTTTTAAATTTCTTCTTTAGGTTTACTATTTTTAGTACGATTGATAATTGACCAAGTAGCCTTGATTTATTAGTTGCTGTTTTAATTAGGTAATCATTTTGAGATTTCTGGGTTAGTTTAATGATTTTTTTTAATCTCATTGAGTAGGTTTTAAATGTGTTCTTATTACATTCAGTACGGCATTTTATATAGGTACTTCCAGAGTAGTTTCCGCTTACGTTTAGAACATTTCCGAATACCTTTAGTTATCCACTTTTTTAAATATATTTCTTCTAATTTTTATCATAGGAAAGCACAAATAATAAAATAATGTAAAATTGTCATGAAAAATGTCAAACGCTCTATCGGGATCATATGTGTCAAATACCTCACTAAAACTTAAGGACTCTAGGCACTGCCTGAATTTGTGTATATTTTCTAAACTGTAATCTCTTTTCTTAGTGAACCAATATTTTAAACAGTAGCTTTCTTTAACTGGACAAGTAAGCATTTGGGCCGTATGATCAGAGAGTGCAAAGTCATGAATATTATATTTTGATCCCCTTATATTATTATTTTGTATAAAATTGTCAATGCAAGTACCACTTACTAGGCGTGTGGGTTCATTAATAGCCATTTTTAGATTGAAACTATCCAACATCAGTAATAAATCATCAACGATTTTATTCTTGATTAAAGTATTGATATTAAAGTCCCCACATACAATAACTTTTTTATTATTTAGGCAAAATTCATGATTTTATTATTATATTATTATTATAAATTGTTCAGAATAATTATACCGGTTGTTTGGAAAGTTTTCGTTCAGTTTTGAAAACGGGTAATTTTCAAAACAGTTGATTTTATAGTGCTTTAAGAATTTCAAGTTTTACAAAAACACTAAAACGGTAATATATACGAAAATAATATAGACCTACTAGTAGTATTATAAATGCAAAAGTTTGATGATGGATAGAAGGATGGATGTTTGTTACTCTTTCACGCCAAAACTACTGATCCGATTGGGCTGAAATTTTATATGTATGTAGCTTAGACCCTGGAATAACACACAGGTTACTTTTTTCCCCGATATTAGTTATGGGGGGAACCACGTGTCACCCCCGTACCCCCGTACCCCCGCGGGACGTGGGACCCGTAGACATCGTACGCAGCCGGTCAACTATAACAACATTACAATGTTATCCTTGGATGCATCTTAATAAAACGTATGATTTGTGAACTTTGATATATCCAGTGGTAAAAAATATATCTATTTCTAGTCGCGACCCAACCGGTGGCAATTGGGAAGTTGTTCCCAATTTGTGTTCCCAGTTCGTTCATCGATTTATTAGTTGTCGGACGTCGGATGGATAATAGGGATAGTAGGTATAATGAATCTATAATAAACATGGAAGTAATAAGTACTACGTACAACAGGAATGAGCTCTATCTGTGCATCTTGCAGCTAAAATAAAGAAAATAAACCTTATGCTAAAGTCGTAAGAGTATTGTTGCGCGCAATTGTGTCGTGGAGGCTTGCGGAAACGAGTATTATCCTGATTGTGGTTTATCTTTTCACAGGCAATAGTTTTAAACATAATTTGTTAGTGAAGAATTACCGTGACCATGCATGACTATCCAATCACAATCCTAGTTCAAGAACAAATAACTTAAATACCTATGCATTTTTTATTCCTTTCTCTATTAATATAACTTTGTTTTAATTTCAGATTTTCTAAAGATCTTAATATTAGGGAAATATGGATAATTGTCCTTAAATATGTAAGTAATTGTCCTTAAATCATAATCGCCAGAGAGGGATAAGAGGTACAGTTACCGAGCTCTCATTCGGCTTCAATTTTGCGACAACAGCTCATTCCTGTTGTACGTAGTACTTATTACTTCCATGATAATAAATAGCTTAGGTAATATATGAATCTATAATAAATAGCTTAAGTAAAATTTCATAATAACATAATGTTAAATCGTGAAGCCTCGGGGACTAACATGCTAGTATCGTATTGGCGGCGGCGAGCGGCTGCGGGTGGCGGCGGGCGAGGCGGCTACAGCGCGGCCAGCTCGCGCTTCACCGTCTGCATGAAGGTGAGGGTGGCCTCCGCCAGGTCGCGGTCCCCCACGGCCGCCTCCGCGCCCGCGTCCGAGCCGCGCTCCTCTCCCGCGCCGCCCTCCTCCGCCTGCCGCAGCTTGAGCCGGATCTCCCGCAGCCGCGCCTCCAGGATGCGCTCGCGCTTGCTCTCGCGCTCGAACATCTGTCGGTCACGTCGCACGTATCGTATCGCCCGAGAGACCGGGGCGATACGGACGAGAGCTCACCAGCGTCAGCAGAGTCTTGTCATTTTTGTCGGACTGCGCCAAACCGTGCGACAGCTCGGTCATGTAGACGTTCCCTCCGCGACTGCCGAGGGCGACGAGCGAGCCCTGCTCGTGCACGCGCGGCGCCAGCAGCGGCTCCGGACACACCTGCATGCCGAGCACCGGCTCGTGCTGGCGCCGCATCAGGTCCCACAGCGCCACCGACCCGTTCGCCTGCGTCACCACCATCAGCGACAGCCTGTGTACACACGTACGTACGTAGCGATGTCCGACCGGCGGGTCGCGACGGGAGTCCTTCGATCGGGCTCGTGTAATATAGCGACCGTGTCGGGCTCCAGGTGGCGGCGGTGATCTTGTGTCGGTGCGGCGGCGACATGAGCACGGCGGACTCGCGGCAGTCCTCGCTCCACACGCGCACCGTCCAGTCCCCCACCGACAGGAAGTTCTTCAGGAAGCCGGGGTTGCGCTCCAACGAGCGCACCGGCCCGAGGTGCGCGGGGAACTGCGGAACACATACTCCGTCACTCGAATCTCTCACCTGGCCCTTCCGCCCGATTGCGACGATCCGTTCCGTACTCGAAACCGTGGTCGCGTCGTCGGGCCGGCACCGGAATAGAGAATTGTAATAACAATATCTTTTTTTTTTCGAGAGCGCCGCTCGGGATGATCGTTCGACGCGGACTTGAAATCGGTCGCGTCGGTCGTCGACCGAAGGACCCCGTCGCGCCGCCCTCCGACCGAGAAACGGCCCCCGGGCTCACCTTATAGGGCAGTCTCTCGAGAGCGGTTTTGCCTTTTCTGTTTCCTCCGATGATAAAACCGTTCTCGGTTCCCACCATGAATCTCGACGGTATCGTCGGCTCGAACTCCAGCGCGGAGACGCCGCACGAGTCGGCCGGATTCTGCACGTCGAACGAGTACTTGACGACGTCCATGATCATCTCCTCAGTTGGCGCGCTCATGTCGCGGAGGTCCCACCACTTGACGAAGCCGTCGGGCCCCGCCGAGAAGAACTCGCGGCCGGACTTGGCATTGATGAAAATCACCTGCCGCGCCAGGTCGCGGTGCGCGACGTGCGGGGCGCAGAGCACGCGCGGTGCCGCGCCGGCGCGCCGGTCCCACACGCCCACTTGCCCGTTCATGAGTGCGCCCGCCAGCATGCTCGGATCGCGCGCGTTGAACTGCAGGTCCAGCAGTGGGTGCGGTGGCGCGACGGTGGACTCCGGCGCGTTCGCGTTCTCTACGTCCCACAGGTAGCTCAACACGGAGGCGCGGCCGGGCTGGCGGGCGGCGTCCACGTCCACGTACGTGACGGCGAACCGACGCCCCCCCTCCGGCTGCCAGCTGACGGAGGAGACGGGGCGCGCGGGCGCGGTCGGCTCGCGGTACACGTTCACGGTGCGGATACCGACGCGCTCCGGCGCCGGCGTCGTCTCCATCTCCGCGTAGTACGTCCGATACATGTCGATCGCGTTGTTCTGCAGTATGTAGTGGTCCATTTCCTGCGCACGTGGTAACGAATCGATCGTGACGACGTTACGAGCGAGTACTACCTAAGGTAGGCAGGTACTCGCTTGTAAACTCCTATTATTGTTATGATCGAATATAATAGTCTTACGATGATGTTCCGCTACGAGAGATATTTCGAGCGGTACGTGGCGATACCTTACTACTTGGTACTTGGGCCGCTGATCCGCGTCTTTTAGGGTGTAGATAGACGGCCTGCATTTAAACTGCACTCCGACTGCCAACCATGCAGCCCGATTGCAGTCGGTGTTTAGTTGGCTGAAGAATTTCAGTTTAAATGTAGCCCATCTGTCAAAACCATTACGTTCGTGGCTCGTGGCGACGGTGAGCCCTGCGCCTACGGGGCCCACGGGGCCTACGGGAATGACCGTTCAATAAGTACGGTTTGGCCACGAATCCAATCGATAGACGATTAGAATATTCCCTGCCAGGATATTGTAGGAGCCGATGTCGAGCCAACCTCAGCCGCTCGGGCTAACCAACCGAACTGCTCACACACAAACGATCCGACATGGCAGGTAGGTAAGTATTATAATGTTTAGTGAGAGACCGCAGAGGCCGACATGACGCATTGTATATAGTTGTCCTCCTTCTCTATCTTGCGGCGATAGCGCTGCGTCTGCTCCGGGTCCAGCACGCTGACGTCCCGAGGCCAGCCGCCCTCCGCGTGGTTGGCTCCCGAGGTCGCGTACTCGGCGCTGCGGGACAGAGAGAGCGGTGAGAGACGGTCGGGCGGGAGCGGGACAGCACGAGGCGCGTGGCGCGGCGGCTCACCGGATCGTGTTGATGTGGCACTCGGAGTAACGCGGGCCGTGCTGCGTCGGCTGGTGCACCGGGTTCCGCAGGATATAGTTCCTGTGCTCACTCCTGTCGGGGACGATGGTGTCGCTCAGCATGGGACCCTGCTCGCAGTACAGCGGCTGGCGTCCGCATTCACGCCTCACTTTATTGTACAAGTATGTGATATCCATTGCCCGCGACACTACCCACTGCCCACGTTACCCGCTGTCTGCAAGAGACACTATTAGGTATGCCTCACCGTTTATCGGTTGTCGGCAGGTTTAATTTTAGTAATATGATATATAAATAACCTAATATATTGTTTAAGTTTATGCTAAGTTTTGAATAATTTTTTCTTCATGCACTTTCCTTCCCGCCGTTTACAGCACATGACAGCTGTCATGTGTCAACGAGATGTATGACGTGTGAAGATTTTCCCACGTCAAGGAGTTCGGATAATGAAGACAGTCTAGAGCTTGGACGAAGATTCTTCGTCCAAGGTCTAGAGTCTAGATGAAGTTGAAGGCTCCTTTAATATTACATCTCACGAAAAGACATGTCAATCTGAGTCTATTACTCTCACGCAATAAAGTACCACATGATTTGACGTGTCCGCTTTTGATTAAAAATTTAAAACATAAGTTATTTTATTTAATTTGCGCATGCCCAAACCGCTTATTGCACTTTTTTCATACTTTTATACTACTAACTTGACAAATTAGGTAGTTACTAAAATAAACTCACTTAATAACTATATGCTCGACTGAAGACTTGCGCAAAGCACCCCTTCACTTTTGCCGAGCGCTATTAAACCGTGACGCGACCTTACGAAAGAGTCGTGTCTCCCACGAAGGACGGCGCGGCGCGGCGTGAAGCGGCCCCCGCGCGGGCTATTAATGTCTCGCCCACGCTACACTAGTGAAGCAGTCACACTACACCGATACCGACATGCCACAATGCCACATCACATCACAGCTGGGCGAGCACGCGACGCGCGGGCACGCTCGCCGCTGCTGCCGGTCCTCTTATACGTTATAGTGTCAGCGGCAGGTATGTGCGCGGAACATGACGCCGTGACTTTAGCCGCTCACGCTCCGAGATCGGGAACGGAGCCGGTAGAAACAGAGCCCGGGACGGAGGCTCAGTGGGGGACAGAGACTGAGTCGGGGACAGAGGCTGAGTGGGAGGCAGAAGCTGAGCCGGGGACAGAGGCTGAGTCGGAGGCAGAGGCTGAGCCGGGGCCAGAGGCTGAGTCGGGGACAGAGGCTGAGTCGGGGACAGAGGCTGAGTCGGAGGCAGAGGCTGAGTCGGGGACAGAGACTGAGTCGGGGACAGAGACTGAGTCGGGGACAGAGGCTGAGTCGAGGCCAGAGCCGGAGACGGGGCCGTGGCAACGCGACGACGGACAGTGTGCGGTCGTGCTTCATGAGGTCATTATACTAATTCCTAACATAGGATTGCCTCGGTACCTGGAATCTGGAATTTTTCCAATTCTCTTTCCGAATTTCAAGTTTCCATGGTAAGATACGATAGAAACTTGTAATTCGGAAACTCATGCCGCCATATTAGAAAAATGGGGCCTAAAGCAGGTTTTTAGGGCTCCGAACCCCAACGGGGTGCCGAAGGAACCCTATTACTAAGCCTCCGCTGTCCGTCCATCCGTCCGTCTGTCACAGGGCTCTATCTCATAAACCGTAATAGCTAGGTAGGTACTTGAAATTTTCACAAAACTTGTATCCCTAATGCCGCTACAACGACAAATTATAAAATTTAAAAAAAGTTTATAATTAAAAGTACTCTCCATACAAGCAACGTGTTTTTGCTTAAAATTTATTTCTAGATTTCGATTCGGTAAAAACGGCATCAGCTAGGTATTTGATTTTTTCACGGAATGTTAATGATTAAAATTGCTATACTATGAAATAATTATGACTAAATAATATTAATAAATAACTGGAGCTATGGACGCTCCAGTTATTTATTAATTCAAATCACATCACGTTTTTCTTCAACTTTTCACGCTGTAACACCATAATTGAAATAGTCATCTACTTGATAATCTTACAAAATATGGGTAACTATAATAGCTATAACAATAAATACTATTAAATAAATTCAAAAATTCAAGGCTTTTCCCATACAAGACACTTTTCCGACTTATATCGGGGGGCACGGCAGTGCCCCCGCCAAGTCGAGCGCGAAGCGAACACTGGCGTACCATCCTTTACTGGAACCATTTCGCCGCATTTTCAGGCCCCTATTTGAGAACCTCTGGATAAGACCAGAACGCAGAAATTTTCGTCATCCAGTAAGCTATAGAATCACATACTCAAAATAAAATTTCAAGTCTGTAGGTCATTTAGTTCCGAAGTTAAGCAAAAGCAAAGTTTCGCATTTATGACACTCAGCCACTCACTCATGATCATCAAAAAGAACTAGTACTTCCCATAAACTCAGAGAGCTGAAATTTGGTACAGAGTTAGGGTTTAATGGCCACATAAAGGGAAAACTATAAAAACTAGGATAATCGAAGATCAAAATTTGGTCAAAATATAATTCATTGGACTAAGGGGGCGGTGATACCCGCACCCGTCGCTAGATGGCGCTGACTTATTTAAAAACGCGCTTACGTTTGTTTTTCCGATTATTTGCATTTCGTTGATTTCGCTTATTAATTCGAGAGGTTGCGAAGATTTGAATAGTTTAGGGATTTTATGATTAGTGACGGTTTACTGATTATTACTTAATTATTATTAGATTTGTAAGTACTTTTAATTGAATACTTTATTTGATTGTTAGTTTTTTAGTACTCTTAGTTTTCTAGGTTTTATTTACAGTTAGGCAGTACTTCGAATCGCGTTCGTGTTTATAAGTACTTTTCTAGTATTCTAGGTTTAGTTTATTTAGGTAGATATTACTTCGTTTCGTTTAAAAATATCATTAATTTAGCTGTATTTCAGTACTAGGTAGGTAATACCTTTGGTACAAAGTTCATTGATAGTTAATTATATTGACACTTGTCTAATACGAGTAATTAAGAGTTAACGTTTTGTTTATAGTTTGTATAGATTGAGTAGGCTGAGTATAATAATATTTTCTTTGAGTTTCTTTTTTATTGAGACAAACTCAAACTCAAAACGGCTTTATTCAAATAGGTCATAATCTGTAAAGGAGCGGAGAACTAGGGATGCGAAGTAACAACACCGAGGGCCGTGCAAAGACTGATTTATTTCATATTTAAACCTACCCACATTATTATTAATAGGTACATATACCCACAACCCCCTTCTTAAATTAGTTTATCCCCGCAATGATATTTGCACCGCAACACTTATTTGCTTTGAAAAAAATACATGCATAATCAAATCACAATTTACAATACAAAGCCTGATTGAATATTATAATAGAGAATCATTTCAATAATAAACATTTTATGTATCTACTAGATTAACCTTTATTTTGAATTTAAATATTTTATAATTTATTAAAATTCATTTTGTGTACTAAGTATGTTAAAATTTAATCCTATCCATATCTCCTTCTCCCTAATGAAAAGAAAATAAACGAAATATCCATTAAAGTAATATTCTTATATATAATATTATAATATACATCTATTTATAAATTATTTTCATTTCTTAATATGTTCTAATCAATAATTTGTTAACATTTATTTAATTTATTATAAAATGTCAAAACAAAAAGAAAAAAAAATAACATTAATATCAATCATTCATAATAATTTATAATTAGTATGTAGGTATTACAAATTTTCTACATTAATATATTTATTTTATTTATTTATTCTATATTTTTTTGTGACAACATAACGTGTGGTTACATTTTACACTTATTTCTAATTTTCATGGCGAATGATACTTGGAATCACTGTAACACGTCACCGACAACCCTCAGGAGTATCCCCAGCGATCAGGAGGTCTCACTATCCTGCCATAGCGAGTAACATAGTTATTATTAACATTATTATTACTTGATCCGTTACAATTATTATTATGGTGTGTTACACTGGAGCTGCGCGGCAAGGTGGCTCTTGAGCCTAGCGTTACGTCATCGTCATACTGATAATAACTATAGTTTTGGTTGTTATCGTTGCGTAAATAGCTGTCAAGAACGATCTGTCTCCGATTTCGACGAATAATAGTGCCAGTATTTATTAATTTTAATAAGTATGATCTAGGCCCCGCTAATCCTTTTACCTTCGCATTCACCCAGTTCCTGCCCATGCGAACTTTAACCTTATCATCTATGACTAAAGGCTTGAGATCCCTACTGCCTCTATCAAAGTACTTTTTCTGTGTTATCTGTCGACGTTGTAATTCGTCGTGCACTTTTGCCAAATCATGTAATTTCGGTTCTAATAATTTAGGAGAACAGGGAATTATACTACGTATTTTTCTATTGTTTAATAATTCTGATGGTGATGGCAATTTTTCGCTGATAGGCGTGTTTAAAAATTCTAATAGTGCCAATCTAAAATCTGTCTCATCATACAAAGTCTTTCGCAACATATTTTTAACTGTTTGAATCGCCCTTTCCACTTGACCGTTGGACTGTGGGTACCTCGGGGACGATGTTTTATGTTCAAACTTCCATTCCTTGCTAAACTCAGTAAATAATTTCGATGAAAATTCTGGTCCGTTATCAGAAAAAAATACTTCAGGAATACCCTGTCGACTGAACACATTTTTTAACCTTTCTATGATGCAGTATGAGCTTAAATTCTTAACTTCTTCGACTTCCACATATTTACTGAAATAATCAATTATTAACAGGTAGCTTTTATTGTTAAAGTGAAATATATCTCCTGCAACCTTCGCCCACGCACGTGTGGGTATATCGTGAGAGATAAGCGGTTCTTTGTTATTCTGCTTTCTATGTGTTAGGCATGCCTGGCAATGAAAAATCATATCTTGTATTTGTGAGTTCATATTTGGCCAAAACATTAACTCGCGGGCCCTTAGTTTGGTTTTTTCCACCCCTAAATGACCTATGTGTACTTTTTTCAACATATCTTTCCGCATACACTTCGGAATCACAATCCTCGTACCTTTCCAAACTAAACCATATGCCATGGTTAATTCATCCCTACTGTCCCAATAAGGTGTTATAATATCTTTCACATCACTCTTATGCGTCGGCCATCCTTCCTCTATTACTCTTTTAATTTCTTGCAATTCTTTATCCTTTACAGTATATTTTTGTAACTCAATGAAATGAGTGTCTGTCAATGAATTACTCGCAGCGATAGCACAAACCTGCGCTCTCACCTCCAGCTGATCACGCGGGCCACTATCCTCCTCGGCGCTCGGCGCCACCGCACGTGAGAGCGTGTCCGCTATATATAAGTACCTGCCCGGTTTATATACTAGGTTAAACGTGTACGGTTGTAACCTTATCAGCATTCTCTGTAATCGTGCGGGTGCACTTACTATAGGTTTCTTTATGATGCTCACTAAAGGTTTGTGATCAGTTTCAACAGTTACGTCCTTTTTTCCATAAATATACATGTAAAATTTTTCACAAGCAAACACACATGCATACAGCTCTTTCTCAATTTGTGCATAATTCTGTTCAGTCCTTGTTAGTGATCTAGATGCAAAACAAACAGGCATCCCATCCTGCATCAAACAAGCACCCAATCCGTTCTTACTTGCATCTACCGATATAGTTACTGGCTTGTTCACATCAAAAAATTTTAAAACTGGCGGGTTTATAATACAATGCTTTAACTCATGAAAACACTTATCATGCACTTCATCCCAATGCCATTCAATCTCTTTTTTCAAAAGTTCTCTTAGTTTGTGAGTCTTTTCCGACAGGTTTGGAATGAAGTTTCCCACATAAGTCACTAGTCCTAGAAACCGCTCTAAATCTTTGATATTTTGTGGTGTCGGCATATTTTTTATGGGCAAAATGTGCGAATTATCTGGTCGGATTCCAGACTGTGATATTATGTGACCTAGATATTTAATTTCAGTTAAGCCGATTTTACATTTTTCTTTATTTAATTTTATATTTATCTCTTTACATCTTTCCAACACCTGACGAAGACACACATCATGTTGCTCTTTTGTTTCCCCATAACATAAAAGATCATCAACAAATAATACCACACCCTCAATATCATCGAAATATTGATAAAGCCTCCTATGAAACACTTCCGACGCAGATGATATTCCAAAGGGCATCCTCAAAAATTTATACCGGCCAAATATTGTGTTAAACGTACAATAGTCAGTGGAATCCTCATGTAATTTAATTTGCCAAAATGAATGCTTACAATCAAGGGTACTGAAATATTTTGCTCCAGATAACTTAGCAGTAATTTCATCTAAAGTTGGTAATTTAAAATGTTCCCTCTTGATATATTTATTTAAGTCTCGCGGATCCAAACAAATACGAATATCTCCACTCGGCTTTCGCACTACTGCCATGCTATTTACCCAGTCCGTGGGGCCTTCCACCTTTGCAATCACTCCTTGTTCAAGCATCTCATCCAATTTCCGCTTAACATCATCTCTCAGCGTGATCGCTAACTTACGTGGCGCATGCACGACCGGTCGCGCGTCTGCGGCCAGCCTTATCTTATATTCACACGGCAGACACCCCACACCCTTAAACACTTCCGGATATTCATCAAGCACATTATTTATCCTAATATCACGACTCACTGACATTGACAGTACTCGCTTCACTAAATTCATATCCTCACAAGATATTTTTCCTAACACGGGCGGTGAAGTTACATCCGCTATAATAAATTTAACTATAAAAGGTCTATCTTTATATAAACATTTAAGCCTACATTTACCTAAAACTTTTATTTCACCGCCTGAATAACTAACTAATTTCACAGATGTTGAAGTCAAATCGTTCTCGGCAACTCCCACTTGCGACAACAACCTGGATGGCAAAACATTCACATCAGCTCCAGTGTCCAACTTGAATCGAATCGAATTACTATTTATTACTACATCTACACACCAGTCATCGTTCGCTCGCAATTTATAATTTAATCCACGTACCTGATCTGTGGAGTTCTCCTGTACGGCATATACCCGACAGACCCTCGCGAAATGATTCATCCGTTTGCACTTTGCACATCTTTGACCATATGCCGGACACTTAAACTTGTCATGGACACTACCACAATACGCGCACTTATCGCATTCCGTTTGTTGCCGTTTTTCCATTAGTTCCGTTCGTGTAGATGCGCGTTGTGCTGTAGCTCTTCCCTGCGGCTGCCGGTGACTCGCCGGCGGCAGGCGCGCGCCCGGCACGCCGGTGCCGGAGCGCCCACGTTGCTCGTCCCTGGCCCATTGGTTCCATTCGCCCATCCTGTGTCCGCTGGGTGCACGAGCGTTGCAGTGGCACGCGCCTTTTTGTTGTCGCTGCACCCAGTGCACGGCTACCTCGGTGTCGCCATCCCGCTCTCTCACCTCATCGACGTATCTTCCGTCCTGCTCCGTCCTTATCGTAGTAGCATGCTTTCTAGACATTTCCGCAACGTTACATATGTCCAACGCTTTTTGTAGTGTCAAATCATACTCCCTCAACAGCCGTTCCCGCAATGCATCTTCCTTGAGACCACAAATCAGTCTATCCTTTACGAGATCTTCCTTCAAATCCTTAAACTCGCATTTCAGCGCCATTTTGTTAAGTTCGTACACATATTGCTCAACGGATTCATTTTCTTCTTGGTTACGAGTAAAAAATCTGTGCCTTTCAAATGTTAGATTTTTCTTCGGAATAAAGAATGCGTCGAATTTTTTCAACAAACTTTCCACTGTAACGTTGCTTTCCGCCGGGAAGGTGTCGCTAACGTCCCGACATTGCTCACCAATTATGTGTAATAGTATGCTAACTTGTACATCCTTATCTTTAGAGTCTAGTTGACAGGCTTTGAAATATAGTAAGAATGATTTTTTCCACCTTGTCCACTGGTTGCACAAATTCCCAGACGTTATATTCGTTAAATCCTTCTCGAAACAGAATGGCGGAGGCGGTTGTAGTTGCAGAATACTATTCGATGCTGTTGCTGTTGCCATCTCGCTTTCTTCTTAGTTTCTTCTAAATTTCTCTTGTATACTTTTATCACTTAGACTTTACGCGTTCTAATTATGTATTTTGGCCACTTTTTAACGACTGCGCCATGTAAAGGAGCGGAGAACTAGGGATGCGAAGTAACAACACCGAGGGCCGTGCAAAGACTGATTTATTTCATATTTAAACCTACCCACATTATTATTAATAGGTACATATACCCACATAATCTGACACTTTTGTACGTCAATGAAGATAAACAGTACTGAGTCTACCGTGCGTTCGGAAAGATACCTCTACAAGAAGAACGCACAAGAAACTTGTAGGGCTTAATTTTTTATTTATTTTATTTTATTTTATTTTATTTTATTAGGAGAACAAACAGCTTCTTAGTTAAGATATAAACAGGAATACAATAAACACTTAGCCTAAATAGTTTCCACTGATAGAAACAAATAGATTATGATGCAATACAATAATGAATATAAAATGAATAATAAATGTTGTCATTTATTATAATTGAATCAAAGCCATACTATGCGCAGGTAAAATTAAAGAACAAAAAAAAAATAAAATAAAAATAAAATTGAAGGAATAAAATTGTAGGAATATACATTTCAACAGATATCTTCATAGCCCAAATAATCGATATTGGTTAGAAAGAACCTAGATTTCTTTAAGTTAAGGGTAAGTTAAGCGGCCTTTATCAAATGAAAAACCTTCTCTCAAACTCAAGCTCAAACTCAAACAGTTTTATTCAAATAGGTCACAATCCGACACTTTTGCATGCCAATGAAGATAATCAGTACTGAGTCTACCGTGTGTTCGGAAAGATACCTCTACAAGAAGAACGCACAAGAAACTTGTAGGGCTTAATTTTTTTTTTTCAACAGATAGTGTCACAATATTTGGTTTGGTTACATTCGTTTTCTTTGAAGGTGCCGCGAAGCGGCTATGCAGAAGTTTCCAGGCATCTTTATCCTCTATGTACTGGTTGACCTTATATTAAGCCTTCTTTAGTAAAGTAGATTTTATATAGGTTTTGAATTTACCCTCTGAGAGCCTAGTTATCTCTTTTGGGATTTTATTATAGAAACGTACACTATTTTCTAAGAATGTATTTTTATTTGTTTTAGATAATCTGAAGCTAGGTACAGCTATTTTGTCTTTATTCCTAGTATTAAAATTATGGAGGTCACTATTTAATTTTTGTAAATTTTTACACACATACATGATATTCTCATAAATGTATAAGGATGGTAGGGTCAGTATGTTTATTTCTTTAAATAATTCCCTCAGGGATTCGCGTGGACGCATCTCATAGATGGCACGAATCGCACGTTTTTGTAGTATAAAGATAGTTTCTATATCTGCGGCTGACCCCCACAACAGAATCGCATAAGCTATGAAAATATGCAAAGTACACTAATCTCACCGTGGCTACATCTGTTAGTTGCCTAATTTTATAAACCGCGTAAGCTGCAGAGCTTAGTTTCCCTGAGAGCACGGTGTTATGAGTGATCCATTGCAGTTTAGACTCTATATTTATACCAAGGAACAAAGTTGCATTGTCAATATTGAGTCTTTCACCGTCAAGAACTATGATTGGTTCTATACTTCACTAATTTTTAACCCATCTACTATAGTTAATGACGTCACTGATAGGTCATCCATATAAGCTAAAGTGTATTCCGTGGCTAAAGCCAAATTATTATCTCTACCCTTTAACATCATATATAAGTCCGTTATTTTTAACGTATACTCTACTAAAATAGCATTCTGTGTTAACAACTACTGGGGAAGAACACTAGAACACTAAACGAAACAGGAAAGTTATTTTGAACGCAAATATTACTAGTATTTATATCAAAAACCGTACGTTCATGGTGTGCAACTTGCTCAATCTGAGACAATGGCGGCGTTTTTGTGACGTGACGAGTATCTATTGGACTGTTACGTGTATTATGCTTGGAACGCTTCGCTGCCTTATGTCTATGTCCATGTGGACATTTTTCACTATCATAACTGCTGCTGCTGCTACACCAACGTGATCTATTGTATCGCCTGCTAGAACTACGATTATGATCTCTATTTATCCCTAGGCCGTCCACGACTTCGTGAACGGCAACGTTCATTATTACTTGCACGATAACGCTTACACGTTCGCCTTACTAATTCCCTATCGCGACATTTATGCCGTGATCTAATAATAATAATAATAATAATATGGGACAACTTCCACACACGGTCATCTGGTCCCAAACTAGGCTAGAAGCCTGTACTATGGTAACCAAATGACTGATATACATACTTAAATACGCTTATAACACCCAGACACAGATCAAACAGTCATGTTCATGCACACAAATGTTTGACCTGGCCGGGGATCGAACCCGGGGCCAGCGGCACAGAAAGCAGAGTTACTACCGTCTGCGCCAACGAGGCTGTCATCTATCCATTTTGAATTAAGAAAAATAATGAGGAAGATGAGAAAAAATAGAAAGAAAAAAAAATTAACAAAAATATCTTCCAGAAACAAAACGAAAACAAATGATTAAAACAAATAAAAGTGGATAAGTCACCAGTGAATCGCAGCAAACCGCTAGAATAAAATTAATTTTAAAAAATAACGATACCAATAAGAACTTGAAAAATATTATTTACACTCACTATTAAAAATCATAATATAAACTAAACTTTTGTTTAGTCTCTCTTCAATCTCTCTTCACTTCTACTCTTCTTCTACTTCTACAATATTATGAGAAGAAATTATTAATCACCAAATCAAAATCAGAAATGAAAAACACGTAACGTAAAAGGTATACGTAATACTTATAAGAGGAAGATAGTAAAAAACCTTTCACGTTAAATTTTAACTACTGCACACGATAAAAACAAAAAAAGTTTGTCAAAATTATGATTTTCAACACTAGCTTGCTTACTTTTATCCTCTACAATAAATCGAATGACCAACAGCGGATTTATAGGCACGGCGTGACCGAACTTATTTTCAGCTCACGCCCACTTCTAATATGTTAGAATTCACCTTCGGGAGACCAGAATTAGAGGCAGAGACCAATATAATTTTTCTATTGTATCACCAAAACAACCATTTATAACAATTATTCCGTAAAATCTTATAGATAACGCTCACCACCCCGTATCTCAACCGCCAGTATCGCTTGTCGTCAGAGAATGCCGGTAGTAGTAAATATAATAACCACAGACAAGTAAAACTACAAATGCACCTATCAATTAAAAGTGACGGTGATATTATCTGTGACATAACTTAAATCGATTAATAACTAATCAGATTAAAATCGATTTAAATAAAATAAAGAGCAAAATAAATCAATAATAACAACGACTCACAAAACTAATAAGCTATCACTTATGTTTTAATAAACGAGTAAGATACCGTATCCTGTGTTATAATATCTATAATCTAGATATCTATTGTATACCATCGTCAGGTTATCTGTATAAAACTCCTTAATGTGATGAGACTGCCGGTTACTTACAGTCTTCCTTATTGTTTCATGTTTTAACAAAAAATATTGCCAGCTACGTTGTTCCCTTAATATAAACCCTTAAAATATTATATCTAAATATGTGCAATACGTAAAAACTATAAATAAACAAAGTACCCTAATGAACAGCAGCAGTGAGGTTAACCTATTTAGGAACTGTTAAATAAATAGATAAAGAATACATAACATAATATTACATCTTAGCTACATATTGATATTTTTGTAAAACGTTCAGTTACCTCATTAAAACAAAAATAAGTAAGTATAATAAAATCATGAATTTAGTAAAATACTACATCTGCTTTTTGTTTTTTTTCTGGAAGCTGGTCATTAAGATTAAGTCTTTTAAGTGGCCCTTTTTCAGACAAATAGTTCATCGGCAGGTGGCACTTCAATGAACAGAAAAAAATTGACAAAAAATATGTGAAGATTGGTTTCAAAGGGTGAAAGCCAGATGAGTAAAAGAGGAACAATAGCAGATGCGCGATGGTTGTTTTTATGAGTACCCAAAGATTTAGGGTTCCGTGTCAAACGTTTGAATAAAACGCTATTGTAGCTTTTTAAAACTAGTATTTACTTATTATGTACCAACTGCTAAGTAGGAGCTAACTCGATTGAAGTAATGTCGGCCACGCCCACCGCGCCGAGTAAGGAAAATAAATGTCTTTTCAAAAATTATAATAACTAGATAAATATTATCTTATCGTTAAAAAAATACATGCAAAATATTATTATAATTCCCGTGGTATCGGAACCTTTCATGTGCGAATCTGACGCACCTGACAAAAATATTTCCGTATGACGGTAGCATCGCTCTCTGCGCTCCTCCCAAGCGGAGTTATGCATATTGTATTTCCACGCCTCGGTGGCGTAGAGGGCGCATGCTCAACTGCCAATCAAGAGGTCCCGGGTTCGATCCCCAGGTCAGGCAAAGTGTTAAATATTGGATTTTTCCATTAGGAATTATCTCAATACCCCACCAAGCCGCCACACTGGTGGGGCAAAGTGGAATGCTACAAATTTTGTAGCGGAATATGCCCCACTAAGGGTTTCTGAGTTACGGACCCCTAAATATTGTTAAATTCGCAAAATTAAACTCTATTTTCCATACAAATTTGTCGAACAGCTGACCCTTTTTGTTTGGAAAGATGAAACATTTTTTTGTGAACTTGTCAGACACACTGCCGTGTATATACTCGTAGATGCCTATTTGAACAAGGACAGTGCAGAGCAATGTGTGCGTGTGCGTGCAGGTGCTGTCGTGGGTGTGTGCGCGAGGGCTGTGTGTGGCGGGCGCCGTGTGTCGGACGTGGCGCCGCGCCGCGGCCGCTCCGGCACTGTGGCGCCGCGTAGCGCTCGCCGGCGCTCCTGGTGGCGCCGCGAGGGCGCTCGCGCTCGCCGCAGCCGGAGGTCGATACCGCATCTTACTTTTTATCCTATAGTCCCTTGCGCAATGTAATGCAATAAAATGGCCATAACTTTTGATTGCGCTAACTTAGAAGTTTGTTTTCATACAGTCACAAGGGACCGAAGACCCGAGTATTTGATATCAATTTCTTGACCTTCACGTGTCCCCATGAAAAAGTGTCTTTGATAGATGGACAGACGGACAGACCGATTAACGCCTAACATTATTATCGTGTAAAAGACGCCTCAGAAGAGACCGATGCGATGACAGGCTGATGTCGTTATCGGTCGGTCGGTCCAGTGTCGTGGCGGCAGGAGGCGGTGAACGCGCGCGCGGGCTGGCGCCTGGAGCGGCGCGTGGCGCTCGGAGGCGCCGCGCTGCACGCCGCGCTTGACCCTGCCGGCGAACGACTCGCAGTCGTCGGCGACGACGCCACGCTCGCGGTGGGTATACGATAGTCGCGCGGACGCGGAACGTCAACGTCACACACGTACGAACTCATTTTCCCAGATCTGGCAGCTGGCTCGCGAGGGCGCTCTGGAGTGGAGAGCGCGGTGGACGTGCGACCTGCGCGCGCGCGGCTGGAGCGCCGCCGTGCGCGCGCAGTGGCCGGCGCCGGCGCTGGGCGCGCCTCCGGGCCCACACCCGCCTCTCGCTAGCGACCGTCTGCTCGTCACCGGAGCGCTCGCGCTGGTAGACTGCTGGGAGCTCCTCGTCATATCGTTAGACGGTAGGTTCCTGCCTCCTCTTAAATCTGCATGTTTTTCTGAAAAGAACTCGCGGCCTTTCCGAACTTCGTTGTGGATAAAGCTAGAAGCCTGAATTGTCTATTACTAAGAGAACATACCATGATGATGACGAGTCGTAAAATGTTTGCTACTGCAGGCTCTTTACGTAGGTTACGGAACTACTTGCCGACTGCCACTAAAGTTGCGATCGCTCAGTCTCTCATGCTCCCGATTCTCGATTATGCAGACGCCAGCTACCCTGATATTACCGAGGACCAGCTTAATAAACTTGAGAGACTTCAAAATTTATGCATAAGATTTATATTTGGTTTGCGCAAATATGATCATGTTTCAGAATTTCGCTCTAAACTCAAGTGGCTTCCTATTCGCCGTCGCCGGGATGCCCATATTCTATCTCTTCTTTACAATATCTTGTTTAACTCATCCTCCCCGCTCTATCTTCAGGAACGTTTCCAATTTCTCCATGATTCCCATTCTCGTACTTTGAGGTCGTCGGAAAGTTTACTGTTAAGGTTTCCCGAACATAGAAGTGCGTTCTACGACAAATCTTTCACGGTTAAGGCCATTTGTCTCTGGAATGCGTTACCTGTCGAAATTAAGCGCTTTCCCACACTGGATGTTTTTAAGTCCCATGTATTTACCCACTACCTGTCGATTTAGCTGTATTTTTTTTCCTTTTAGACTTATAATAATAATAATAATATCTTATTATTTATTTTTTTACCTAGATTATTATCAATATTAAGTATTTTATTACTGTAAGTACATAAAATATATACTTTATTTATATACCTACAAGATATTTGTGTATGTATATATTTGAATGATTATGTATGTAGTTTATTTATTATATTATAGTGTTGTGTATAATATGTATAGTAAAATGTTTTATATGTATGTATGTTTGTATGTACGTAGTTATTTCGACATTATTTCAGTCACACCACCGACCAAATGTGAACTACTTTACTCTCCTCTCCTTGCTCGGTTGTCTGGAAGAGATCACTTTTAGCGATAAGACCGCCAATTGTTACACTAGATATATTCCTCTTGTTAAATTTTAGTTTTTTAAGATGTGTAATAATAACAAATAATAAAGAGCAGTTATAGCTATTTATTGCCCGCTCACGCACCGCATACGCCGCACGCTGCCTACAATCAACTGCGCTATAAGTTTATATTACTTAACGAAGATATATATGCTTATTTATCACAAGACATGTTTTGTAAAGGTTGCAACGCCGCTATTAATAAAAAAGAATTCTTAAAATGCAATAGTTGTAAATCTACTTTCTGCTATCTGTGCTTGGATATTAGTCCCGCCGCTGCTTTAAATAGACAGTTGAGTCCCGAGGAATTGGCTTCATTGAAATGCCCTTTTTGCTTAAATGTCACTAAGCGTAAGATTAATGAGGAAACGCCCATAAAGCGACGCGATCATTTGCTAGATGAAACTTGCGAGTCGTTCACAAACTCAAGCGCACAGCTTGATCTGAGTGTTCTGGAACCATCACGCTCAAGTATGAAAAATGAGCCTGTTACTATGGAGAGTTTAAGACGATTGCTCGATGCGAAGCTTTCGATAGGCTCCTCATTTATGGTCAACCTGCGATCAGTGCTTAAAGAGGACATTCAGGAGATGGTAGATGAGAAGTTAAACCATGCTATGAGGATAGTTAAGAAGGACCTCTTTGCTACTACTGATTTCATTGCTGCTGAGCAAAGAGACATAAGAACAGAAATATCTGAGAAGTAAACTCGTTTAGTGGAGCTCGAGGCAAAGCTGTCGATGTCACATGAAGCTCTTGCAACAATCCAAAATCACCTAGCTAATGTTGAACACATCTCGCGTAGTATGAATTTAGAGATTCACTAGATACCGGAGAAAAGGGACGAGGATCTCGTTGCATTGTTTAAGAAGCTGTGCGATTGCCTCCAGGTTGTTGTAACCGACAGTGACATCAAAGTCTGTCGCCGGGTAGCGAAGATGAACTCGGATTCCAAAAGACCGCGTAACATTCTGGTCTCTCTGACTTCGCAGCGCCTTCGCGATACTCTCCTGTCTGCTGTTACTCGTTTTAATAAAGTACACCGAGATGACAAACTTTGCTTCTCCCATCTAGAGCCAGCGGCCCCTAAATCAAGAATATATTTATCCGAGCATCTGTCTCCGGAGGCTAAGGAACTTCATGGTTTAGCTAGAAAGTTTTGTAAGGAATAAGGTAATTTTAAATTCGTTTGGGTACGCTTTGGCGTAATATATATACGTAAGGATGAGAAGCATCCTGCAATAATAATCAAAGATTCTGAATCACTGCATAAGTTAAACCGAGAGTAGTCAACTATTCCATAAGTAATACGTAATAATATAGCCCTTGTTTGTTATTCTTAATTTTCCTTATATTTTCTTTTGTTTGTCATTATAATATAAGTTGCTTCATAATGCAATAATAAATGCATTTTATCAAAACGTAAATCGAATACGTAGCAAATTGACTCAGTTTTCTTTAAATATTTTAAATTCATATTATGACATAGTGTGCCTTACAGAAACGAATCTTAGTAAAAGTATTTTTGAAGTTGTTGATGACCGATATAACTTGTTTAGAAGGGATCGTGTTGACTCCTCTTCAGAAAAGCAGGACGGCGGAGGAGTTCTTATTGCTATTCTTAAAAAATTTGAAGTAATCCGACAGGCCTCTTGGGATAGCCAGTTTGAAGACATTTGGTTAAGTATTGTACCTGAGACTCCCTCCGTTCCTCGTCTAAATATTTGTGTCTGCTACTTACCCGGGAGGGTTCGTCTCTTTTTGCTTGTATCATATGGGAATATGACACAGGCAAAAAGAGACGAATTTTATGTACATTATCAGAAGTTGATACGTATTAAATGATTTTCCGGATGACGATTTTTTAATTATAGGAGACTTTAATACACCTGATTTTTATTCGGTCTCGTTAAGAGAGAATCTAGCGACGACTAACGCACCGGTGCCTAGTAAGGAATGTCAAATGTTAAACGAGCTTAAAGCTTTATGTAATTTTAAACAATGTAACATGGTTGTTAATTTCAACAACCGGTTGTTAGATCATAAACTGTCAAACCTAGATAATAATAGTTAGATAATAATGGTTAGTGTGGCACCTTCTTTGAGCCGCTTAGACAAACATCATCCAGCTATCTTAATAGAAATACCTAACTTAAAGATCTCTAAGGGTTTAAAGCACTGTAATAGACCACGTCTTAATTTCTCAAAATGTAAATTTGACAAAATTAAATCCGAGCTTAACTCTCTGTGTTGGAAAGACATCTTGACCTCTCCTGATGTGGATACTTGTACCGACACTTTTTATAATATTTTATTTGACATAATCAGGAAATACACACCTTTGGAACCAATCAGACGATCCTCTTTTCCTATCTGGTACAGTCAACCGCTCATCAAATGTAATAAAGAAAAAAATAAATATCATAAACTATTTAAAATTTATGGCAATCCCCGTGACTATGACACATTTTCGTTGCTGCGCTCTAGATGTAAAGATCTCGCAGATGAATGTTATGATAGGTACGTCTTATCCACCGAGGAATCAATAAAGAAGGATGTTAAATCCATCTGGTGATTCATCAGCAACAGAAAAGGTCATGTTTCGATACCCCACACCATGTCCTTCGGAAACACATCATCGTCTAATGGAATTGGTGTTTGTGAGCTTTTTCTGGATCTGCTGTTTTTAGTAAGGATGATCATACAGATAATAACTCAGATCAGTCAGAAGACAGGGATGATACAGTATCTATTGGAGTTGATATTACAAGCTCATTATCAAGTGTCTCACTCACAGAAGTTAACATTTTAGCCAAGATTAAAGAACTAAAATTAAAGAACTTTTACCGAACAAGTTTGTGAAGTGTTGTGGTAACGAATTATCGGTCCCGCTGTGTATTATTTTTAATAAGTCACTCAGTTCAGGTGTTTTCCCTAAGAGGTGGAAGACTATAATATTATAATACCCATATTTAAAAGCGGTGACAAATCTAGGTGCGAAAATTACCGTCCAATTAGTTTACTATCATGCTTCGCTAAGCTTTTCGAATCGGTTGTGTATATCTATTTTTAAAATTATTTTAAATCTCTTGTTTCTGATAAACAACATGGATTTGTCAAAAATAGATCGACAGTTACTAATCTAATGGAATACAAAAATTACTTGTGTCAAGTTTTCGCAAAAAGTGGACAAGTCGATTCCATTTATACCGATTTTGCTAAAGCCTTCGACAAAGTTAGCCATCGCCTGCTCTGTCAAAAACTGTCTCTGTAGTACGGCATCCATGGGAACCTATACCGTTGGCTGTGCTCATATTTAGATAAAAGAAGTCAGCTCGTGGCTCTAAGAGGGTTTCTGTCCTCACCTATTACAGTAACTTCAGGTGTGCCACAAGGATCCCATTTGGGGCCGCTTCTCTTTGTTATCTTCATTAACGACCTCATCTCTCGCTTATTCTGCAATTGTCTGTTATATGCCGATGATTTAAAGATTTTTAGAGTCATATCTAGCACAGACGATTGCGAATCTCTGCAAAATGATTTAAACATCGTTTCTCAAAAGTGTGGCACCAATCGCATGCACTTGAACGTCGAAAAGTGTTTTACTATCTCCTTTACGAATAAACGTAAGAAGATAACGAATGACTATAATATCAACGGCCATATTCTAACCCGGTCTGTCATCACCAAAGACTTGGGTATTTTTTTATAGGTTTGACGACAAGTTGTCGTTTCGTGCACATTATCAGCACATTATTACTAGAGCAAACCAATTATTAGGATCTACGAGAGGATTTAAAAACCCTCATACGTTTTTATATTTATTTAATGCGCTAGTGAGAAGTGTGCTTGAATATGCCAGTCCGGTATGGTCACCTACCTACAAGGTACATATTTACAACATTGAAAGAATACAAAGAAAATGTCTTAGGCTTTTATGTTACCGTTTGCGACCGGGCAGACTTTCTTTAAATTACGAGGAAAGGTTAGTGAAATTTGAAATGCAATCATTAGAAATTCGGTGATTATACTTTGATTTAATTTATTTCTATTAAATTATTCACTCCATTATTGACTCTCCAGGACTTTTATCGGAAATTTCCTTTAATATTAAGTATAGAGAACGCAATTCTCATAAACAGAATCGTTTTGTCCTAAATATATTTAAGTACAATATCTCTGTCTACAACCCGTTAACTAGAATGGCACGCAAGTACAATGAAATTTTATTGAGTCAAACTGATATTGATATATTTATAGTTTTGGAGTACAAAACTGAGTCAATTTGTGAGTACAACTAAACATATTCTTAATTTTAGATCAAGCCGTTCAGACTCCGGTCAGAGCACACTATTATAAACAATCAATTTACATTTTATCGGCAATAGTAATATACGAGTATATAAGTAAATATATGTTCTTTTGTTGCTGTTTTCTTCGCGACATGTTACTATTTTAAATTAGATGTTCGCACATGTTTGTATGTTACGATCCAGATTGAAACTTGTTATTTTTTTAATACTACTTTTTATGTGGTTGTAATATTATGTTGTGCGATTAATAATTTAAAAAAATATATTCATGGAAATAAAGCTTTCATTCATTTACATTAATTGCTATACGAAGTAAGAACGTTCTCTAAGAAGAGGTTGTCAAAATAATATTATAGTCAATCTGTCATTGAAACCCTGCGAAACCCATAAATATAATTATGATAATATATTATGTTTCTGTGAAACTTGGTTAAAAAATGATAAAATGTCATTTAATGTTAATAATTTTCAGGTGGCTAGTAAGTTCAACAGAACATCTGCTGAAGGAGGTGGCTCGATTATAATTTTTAGAAAATCAATTAAATTTAAAGAGCGAAATGATATTGTCAGCTGTTCTGTGGAACGAACTTGCGAGGTGGCTTGTGTAGAAGTAAAAAAGCACATAATCTTATGTGTATATAGGCCGCCGAACTCGAATCTCACTTCTTTTATGTCCTCTATGGAAATAATTCTAAACAAAATTTGTAAAAGTAATAAACATGTACTTGTATGCGGTGACTTTAACATTGATATTTTGTCAGATTCTCCAGATAAAACTAATTTGACTAGTTTATTTAAGTCCTTCGGTTTGAGTTACCTATTCTCTGAGCCCACAAGAGTTACAGTCACCTCATCGACCTGTATTGATAATATCTTTACCAATTTCGAAAGTAGGAAGTTATCAATAACGGGTAGAGTTAGGTCTGACCACAAGGGTCTCTCACTAGAATTTATATGTGAAAAATCAAAAGAAAAACCAACAATTGAACATAGGCCCCTAACAACATATAAATTCGAAAAGCTTAGGAATAATATAGAATCAAAACTCGAAAATGTCACTGTCTCTCAGGAAGACCCTAATTTCAATTATGAAAACATATTTTCTGTAATAAGTAAGAAGGAGTTCAATGAGATATGTCCCAAAAAGAAATTACACACGAATGGGAAACTAGAATTTAGTGATTGGGCTACCAAGGGTATCAGGAAAAGTAGAGATAATATGTATGAGTTTTATAGGGATAAAGCCCATTCTAATTCAGAATCATTTCATGAGTATGTTACATGTTATTCAAAAATTTTTAAAGCTGTTTGCATTCAAGCAAAAGCCATAAATATTTAAGACAAAATTCGCAAATCAAGTAATAAAATTAAGACGGTTTGGAAAACAATAAACGTAGAAACAGGTAAAAATAAATGTAGAGATTCTGAATATAAATTATTAATTAATAATGAACACAACACATCTCATTAATTGATATCAAAAAGACGTACAAGAGTTTAAATGTTAAAGCTACTGAAGATCTATGGGGTCTATCTGTAAAAATGCTAGATTCTATAATAAACACAATTGCTCCTTACTTAGCAGACTTATTTAACCTATGCATAGATAAAGGCACGTTTCCAGAACTAATGAAAATAAGTAAAATCACTCCTATCTTTAAATCAGGTAGTAAGACAGATCCCTCAAACTATAGGCCAATCTCTGTTTCGCCAGTATTAAGTAAAATCTTTGAGAAATTGATGCTAAACCAACTGCTGTCACATTTCAATAGAAATAGAATATTGCATTCAAACCAGTATGGTTTCACCAAATGCAGATCAACAACCGATGCAGCCTGTCACCTCATGACTCTTGTCTTGGAGGCTTGGGAGAGTTCACAGGATGCCATTGGAGTGTTTTGTGATCTTTCCAAAGCATTCGACTGTGTAGAACACTGCACGTTACTGCGTAAGTTAGAAGTATATGGAATTCATGGGAATGCCCTAAACCTGGTGGAATCATACTTGTCTAGTAGGCAGCAGAAGGTTAGCGTCAATGGTATATCACATCTGCTAGTTCTCCTGTCAAGATGGGAGTCCCACAGGGATCAATTTTGGGTCCTTTCCTGTTTTTGGCTTATATTAACGATTTGCCTTACATGGTCCACGGTCTAGCAGATATCGTTCTATTTGCCGATGATACGTCATTGATTTTTAAAGTTGATAGGAAGGGATACTTCACTAGTACATGTTAATAATACTTTAGCAAGTATATCCAGATGGTTCACAGCAAACAATCTGTTATTGAATGCGAAAAAGACTAAATGTTTGAAATTTTCGTTGCCTAACGTCAGAAGTATAGAACCAATCATAGTTCTTGACGGTGAAAGACTCAATATTGACAATGCAACTTTGTTCCTTGGCATAAATATAGACTCTAAACTGCAATGGAGCACTCATATCACCGAGCTCTCAGGGAAACTAAGCTCTGCAGCTTACGCGGTTTATAAAATTAGGCAACTAACAGATGTAGCCACGGCGAGATTAGTGTACTTTGCTTATTTCCATAGCTTGATGTCTTATGGGATTCTGTTGTGGGGGTCAGCCGCAGATATAGAAACTATCTTTATACTACAAAAACGTGCGATTCGTGCCATCTATGAGATGCGTCCACGCGAATCCCTGAGGGAATTATTTAAAGAAATAAACATACTGACCCTACCATCCTTATACATTTATGAGAACATCATGTATGTGCGTAAAAATTTACATAAATTCAAATTAAATAGTGACCTTCATAATTTTAATACTAGGAATAAAGACAAAATAGCTGTACCTAGCTTTAGATTATCTAAAACAAATAAAAAGACATTCTTAGGAAATAGTGTACGTTTCTATAATAAAATCCCCAAAGAGATAACTGGGCTCTCAGAGGGTAAATTCAAAACCTATATAAAATCTACTTTACTAAAGAAGGCTTATTAAAAATTCAACCAGTACATAGAGGACAAAGATGCTTGGAAACTTCTGCATAGCCGCCTCGCGGCACCTGAAAAGAAAACGAATGTAAGCAAACCAAATATTGTGAAACTATCTGTTGAAAAAATTAAGCCCTACAAGTTTCTTGTGCGTTCTTCTTGTAGAGGTATCTTTCCGAACGCACGGTAGACTCAGTACTGTTTATCTTCATTGACGTACAAAAGTGTCAGATTATGACCTATTTGAATAAAGGTGTTTTGAGTTTGAGTTTGAGTTTGACCCGTGCGGTTTAGAATGGTATTTCTATGCAGTTCCACGGCTAGATGGATGTCGTGCCGCAAGGCTTTGGAAATTCGTCTATTGAGCTGCCTATATGACTTAGCATCATCGGGAGATTGCAGTCGTAGCGAACGTCGCTCAGCCATGAGGTTTAGGGTGTGATCGGAAAATTTTTGAGGTCTAATTGAACGGCGGGGTGTATAAAACTTAGAGCCCACCATCTGGACAGTTTCTACAAGCCTGTTATTAATTTCGTCCACAGACGCATCAATATTCTCCAGGCAATCGAAGCGATTACATAGTTCGAGTTGAAAGCTTTCGCGGTTTTGTATATGGGCGCGAGTAGGTCAGAGCGTGGACTTCATCAAGCGTGACCTCTCATATTTGACGTCAATATTCAAAGTGCCTCTTACCAGTCTGTGATCACAACGTACCGGTTTTCACCCTGTGAATCACAGAGACATCATTGAATATTTGCCTCTTGTTGGTCATGATGAAGTCTATCTCGTTTGTCATGGAACCATCGGGACTCAACCAGGTCCATTTCCTGTGAGGCGGCAGAGAGATTTTTATGATAAACTCTTTCTTTCAGAAGAAAGAAAGAGTTTATCATAAAGAGTCCCTCTTTCTCCAGGAAATCGGCCAGCCTCTGTCCCCTTGGGTTCCGTTGCCCGTATCCAAATTGCCCCACTCTCAGCTCGTCATCGCTTTTATTTCTTGCCTAGCTTTGCGTTAAAGTCCCCCATAGCAACAGTGAAGTGGGTATCGGACGTATGTATGGCCCTACTGACGTCCTCATACATAGTCTCCACCTCATCATCTGGGTGTGACAAGATCGGTGCGTATACCTGAATGACCTTCAGCGAATATCTTTTAGATATTCTGAGTATTTGGTATACTACCCTGCTCAATACACTTTCGATGGTAATAATATTGTTAGTGAGGGACTTGTGGACGAGAAAGCCGACACCACCTTGGGACTGTTGGTTTCCTCCCGGTAGTAGAGTAGGTTACCTGATCTTAGGGTTATCGTGTCCTCGCCCTCTCTACTGACTTCAGAGAACTCCATAATATCCCAACGTAACCTATCTAATTCTTCCAACTTAATGATCTTCTCGTCAGTCCTCAAAGTGCGTATGTTGTGTGTTACCAGAGCCAGTCGTCGTCGTTGGGGTGGGTAGCCTTCTAGTGGAAACCTTCCGGGGATTCTTAGCACCCCCTGCTCCACCGTTACCGTGACCGCTACCGGAGTCAGGAATAACGGAGCTACCGGGTACTGGGGGCTTGGTCTGTATGGTGCTTATCATTGGGGGGTTTTGCCAATACTCGCCACGCTTGGCAGGCAGGTTAGCGAGAGCAGTTTGGTGGTTTTTAAGCAGAGGACGCCGCTACTCGTCCTCTGGATTTTTACCTATCAGCCGGTTCCTACGGCAACCCAGGTAGAGAGGTGAGGTACTATTCTAATGCCGGTACCCCACGGCACCTAATGCCGGCACCCCACGGCACAAAGTTTGTTATATCAAATTAATATTATATGAACAATGACGTTGAATTGCTTTCTGGTATCCTTACTCTGAGTATATGAAATAATAATACATCAATTGTCATCTTATATCAATTGTTTATTATATCAAATGAAATTATTTAATCAAGTGAAATATAATCAAATGAACGTTATGTCAAAAATATTTATATCAAATATTACACTTCTATTTTCAATCGTAGTACAGTATAAAATAGTCAATTATTAGATTTTACACAAATAAATATTATGCGTGTGTGATGCGACGCGTGACGCGGCAGAGCGGTGCGAGGGGCGCGTGTCGGCGCGCGTTCGCTGCAGCGCCGGCGCGGCGGGCTGCTGGCTGCCGCCCTGCGCCGGCCGGGGCCCCGCCGCCGCCTTCCTCTCGCTCGAGCTCAGCGTGCTGGCGCCCGCGCGCGCCCTCACCACCGTGCGCCTGAACGCCGCCACGCAGGTACCCGAGCCTCCCGCCGCCGCCGCTCTGCCACTACACTGCAGGCAGCAGTACAGCACACCCGCGCTCGCAGGAGGCGCACTCGGAGTACGCCGGAGTGACGGCGCCGCTGCTGCGCATCTACAACGAGGAGGGCGCGCACGTGTCGTGAGTGTCCGAGCGCGGGGCCGGCGCGCCGCCGCCGCCGCCTCACGCTCCCCGTGTGTCCGCAGGCACGTGGAGGCGGCGCGCGTGCCGCTGCCGGACGCCGCCGCCGACGCGCCGGACATCGACGCGTACCTGCACGCCCTCCGACCGCCGAACGTAATAATATTATTATTCTTACGAGTGTAGTGACGCTCGGGGCGATGGATCGATACGGTCTGAAATGGATCTTCGGATCGGCGCTCGTCCGTGCGCACCTCCTCGGGCGTCGCTACGTTTCTTTTGTAACACGTCGCTCCGGTTGTTTTTAATGTCTCCGTGAATGCATGTTTGGCGTAGGTTTACTCGGCCCGAATTTATCAAATTTTTGAGTGCCACTCGCCACTCCTTTCGTTCCTATTTTTTATTACTAAATAGGCCAGCACTTGACCGCAGTCTGTGGTGATGTCGCTCATACGTCAATCAAAATGCAGTTACTCCATTATGCGTGTTTATTGTACTACACTTAATTACAGACTGTGGTCTTACAACCTACTTATATCTATGCTTACTATAACAATATTATGCTACAATTTTATATGCTTACTACTACACCTCATTTCCCATCCAAAAAAGAAAAAAAAATTAACCATAAACATTTTTTTAAATTACAAAAATTCTTTGTACAAAAATACTTATCAAAACATACTATTTTTATGAATTAACCTTTCCTTTTCATTATCTAATATAATAACATTAGGTTTAACATCTTTTACAACTCTATATGGACCTATATAATATAAATTGGATCTAATTTACTTTTGCTAGCTTCATTTTTAACTAAAACTAAATCGCCTGGCTTATACTCTATTACATTCTTATCAGTATCATAATACAATTTCCTATTCAATTTGCTTTGTTTCAAATTTTCTTTAGCTTCTAATTGAGATTTATGTAATCTATATCCCACCAAAAACATTCTGTAAAAAACTAGCCAAGTCTCGTTGGAGCTGCTTGTTTATCTCTAAAAAGTAATGAAATCTAGACAAAGTCGTGCCAAGTCTAAGGTTCCTTACTGCGATTTCTTTATTATTATAGTTAATGTTGTGTGACTTGTGTGCATATTGACTTATTTTATTAATCGACATTTTTTACGATATTATCTTGCGAAATCAAACACAAATAAACTCAACGACCTTTAGTATATGGACAACAAACCAGAAATACCGACTTTAGACTAAAACAATAATAAAACCTATAATATGTTTAGCCAATGCGTTTTAAAATAAGTCAGCGCCATCTAGCGACGGGTGCGAGTATCACCGCCACTCTTAGTCCAATGAATTATATTTTGACCAAAATTTGATCTTCGATTATCTTAGTTTTTATAGTTTTCCCTTTATATGGCCATTAAACCCTAACTCAATTCAATTTTATTTCAATAAACAATTATTACATTGTGTCTGAAATTATAACATAGTAAATAAATATAAAAGTCAACAAAATATTATATCCTTAGTATACATTATTCTTAATAACTTACCTTAAAACAGTATTTTTAATTTATATTAATCACATTTCATAGGAACATAACATAACATAATAATAATTACATCATCACTTTTTGTGTTTAGTAAATTCCTCTATGGAGTAGAAACACCCTTCCAGCAAAATTTTCTTTAAATTTCGTTGAAATATCTGAACATTGTCAATTACTTTCATATGAACAGGTAGACAATTGAATAATTTAACCGCCTGAAATCTTGAACAGTGTCTAACAATATTTAATCTAGGGACATAAAGTGTAGCAATATCTTTCCGTCTTGTGCCTAGTCTTGCACTTTTTTCCTCTGATGTTTCGTATTTATGTCGAAATTTTATGATATCTGTGAGGAGGACAAACACATACAAGCTAGGGACTGTGAGTATACCAAGAGTTTTAAAGTGCGCCTTACATGTTTCCCACTGTGGAGTTCGCATAATTGTACGTATTGCTCGTTTTTGAAGTACAAATGTCCTCCGCATATTGTAGTCGTAACTACCGCCCCAACATCGGATGCTATACCTCAACCTAGATTCAATCAAGGCAAAATATACCTCTTTGAGCTGGTTAATGGTCACTTCATCTCGCAAACTTCTCAAGGCATAGCAAGCGGAGCTGATATGATCAGCGAGATCATCTACTTCATCCTTCCAGTTTAAAAATTGATCCAAATACACACCCAGAAACTTAACACTACTAACAGAGTCTATCTTTTCCCCATGTAGAGCCAAATCTAAGTATTCCCTATTTCGAGCAGTAGACTTAAATAATATCACACCAGTTTTTTTTGTATTAAGCTTTAACCCATTCGTACTAAACCATGTATCAAAAACTCTCATACTAGAATTAGTTTTATCCTGTAATTCGTGTAACGTTTTTGCCGAGATTATTGCATTTGTATCGTCAGCATACACCACTATCTGAATGCCTGTAATCTTGACATTCATGTGTTTTATCAAATCGTTTATAAAAATTATAAAAAGAATGGGACCTAATATTGAACCCTGAGGGATGCCGCGTTTTACATTTACTAACCGAGACTTTGTAACTGTTCGGGCGGGGAGGCGAATAAAACTTGGTACTTTAGGTTAAAACCGATATATAATTCCGGGAACTGGTGATTTTGCTTAGCTTACATTTTCTTGCTCTTTTTTACGTCCACTGACACAACACCATAGATAATGTAGTAAATGTCCCAAAAAGGTGTTAAATCCTCTCCAACATTCCGCCCACCAAGGACAAAATGATTTATTTGTCCTTCACCCAAGGATGTTATCCATATTTGAACTATCTGTCCGCCCACCGTGAGAGAACCCATCAATTGCAACGGTTGCAATTGGAACGGTGGTTGGCCTTTTGTCCTTAGTGGTGAACTTACACATGAAACCCCATTATGCTAACAAACTGAACTTAAATCCAAAACAAATTACACATATAACCCCAAGAAAGATTTACAACAAATACCAATACAAAACAATCTACAGAATACAAGAAAATACAAAATAGGTACATAGGTATAAAAAAACAACACTGCCTTGCTGTAATAGCTACAGCATCACTAGCAACCTTTTTAATATGCCAGCGATCTGAGTCTAGACCTATAAGCAGATGGTAAGACCGTACAGCAAGGTAAGCCATCATCTAACCCAAGATGTAGCTGATAACAAGTAAGTACCTATCCCCATGCATTGATCCCCAGCTTCTATCCAAATAACCTCTTGTATTCATAAAATTGCTAACCTAAAACCAAGAACCAAATAACCAAGAACGAAACCGAAAACAAGCTGAAACACTAAAATAATAAACTAATAACTGATCCTGTTTCCTGTGACTCTAGTGGAAACCAAGAACGAGTACCTAGTTCCTGTTACTTGACTTAAGTAAGAACAAAACTAAATAATAACTCAACAATAAATATTTCCTAGATTGATCCTACTTCTAAACAAACTAAACTGCGTATAACAGTATACTGAAACCTATGCGAGAAATGAGAAAACCTAATTCTTATTGACCTAACCTAGGACTTCACTTGCCGACATCCCATGTTCTATGTTGACAACCCTTTTTTCTCTTAGCTGACCTATACAATCCTTCTACATCCGAGACTTCCATTGGTGACTTTTCACAATTGCTAAACGTAACCTTTCCCAAAGATGCCTTTTGAGCTGGATAGCTCCCCATGGTTCTCCGTGAACCCCTTTGAATGCATTCCTGAAGTGCATGATGCTTACAACCCTCACATCCTAACGAGTCCGTGTTAGGTGTGCTACACTCAGAAGCAGCAAACAAAGTGTTTGTTGGCATCTGGAAGTCTGACGAAGAGGGATCAGGTTCCACCTTCACTATTGCAGTCGCCACTACAACCTCTTCCTGTTCCGGCTGATGACCCAAGCAAAACAACGCTGGATTTGCGACACCAGAGCGTCCAATTTGTTTAGCTCCAGCATGTTTTTTGACTGCATCTTTGTTTGTCGGATGGAGAATAGAGTGGTGTTTTTTAACACAATGTGTACAGCATGCTTTGAGAGGGCACACTCTTGCCCAGTGCCTACTGCGTAAGCAGTTGTAACATAGCTTTTTCCTGGCTATGAACTTCCTCCTTTTCTCAAGACCGACTTTAATAAATCCCCTGCAAGACCCTAATAAGTGGCTGCCTGAACAATAAGGACATAACTCCCTTACTGCGTGAAAAACCTGTGTGACGTGTGAGTGATGTGTTTGCACTTGAACAGACTCGTGATGTGTGTCTGCTGATTCTATTGACTCCAGTGCCCGGTACCTTCTCTCCAAAAACGTCATGAATTGTGTTAGGTTCGGCAACTCACTGAGACTACCCCGTGACACTGTCATCTCCCACTCTTTGCGTGATTCCATGTCTAACTTACACCCAATGATATGAATGATAATGACATCCCAGGTCCCAATGTCTATCCCAAGGTTATGAAGAGCATGAAGACAATCTGATGTGGTGTTCAGCAACTCTCTCAGCGCATTCGGCGACTCTACGTTAGAGTGATTTTGCGAGAGCAATCGTGTCAGGATGCAATTGGCTAGATACCGCTTATTGTTGTACCGCTTCTCTAGAAAATCCCAACAGTGTTTGTAATTGGTGGCGGTTAGCGGAACATGCCTTAGCAATTGCTCTGCTTCCCCTGACAAATGTGCCTTGAGGTAATGAAGCTTCTGCACATCATCAAGCTCATTGTTGTCATGTATCAACGACCTAAAGAGATCCCTAAATGTGAACCACTCTGAATAACTACCTGAGAAGTTAGGAATCGTGATCTTCGGTAAGGTGACATTACTACGCGTGCGCGTACTACTCGAGTTGGTAGTGGATGGAGATGATGAATGAGCTGCTCTACTAATGTCAAAAGAATGCAATAACTCTACTAACTCACACTTGAACTCTATGTACAACCGCTCTGTCTCATTGTACACATCCTCCTTGATGTACCACAAGTCTTGCAGACGATCCCAAGAAACAGATTCGATGATAGTCTGGTGAACCTGATTGAACCCTGACCATAGTTCTTCTAGTAAATCTAATCTGACCTGACAATATTGTTCTGACTTTCGATCTGCCGCTAACTCTCGAAAGTTGTATTGAGCGCGGTATATTCGCCCAAAGAAGTCCTTCTGTTGATTGAAGTTAGCCTCCATGGTCTAGAAACTCAAAATAAAGAACAAACTAAAATCAATATTCGAAACAAAACATCAACCACGAAAAAACAAATGCTTATTGACGTTGTCAATAGAACAAAACCCCATATGAAAATAAATCGATAAAAAAATACAAAGTTCCCAAATATTAAAATGTAAAAAAGCCGTACGAAACCAAAATAAATATGAATGATCACAATCACAACACTTAATGTCCTTAATCATAGAGTCCCTAATACCACAGTCAATTCAGAACACACCACTCGCGAAACTGAATGTAGGAAACTCACGGATTGCGATCACACACTACACACGACTGTACACAAATCCCGTGGACTTGACGAGCACAGCCCACGCTGCGCTGCTGTCTGCAGACCTCCACGATACAGATGCAGGCTGCTGATGTACTCCTTCCCGGAATTCCCTCCTACGCCACCGAAACCTCGTTCTCGGTGCGTGAGCAGATGAGAAACCCTTGCGCTCCGCCGCTGCTGACTCTTACAAGTACCAAATACTAAGCACTCCCCGCAACAAGCTTCGAAACCTTGCTTTCTGCGCTTGACGAGACCTCTTTCTTGGTTTGCTGCCGATCCTGACCTTGCCCTGGTGCGAGGTCGATCCGGCTCTCGAAGGACCAAATGTTCGGGCGGGGAGGCGAATAAAACTTGGTACTTTAGGTTAAAACCGATATATAATTCCGGGAACTGGTGATTTTGCTTAGCTTACATTTTCTTGCTCTTTTTTACGTCCACTGACACAACACCATAGATAATGTAGTAAATGTCCCAAAAAGGTGTTAAATCCTCTCCAACAGTAACAATTTCGGCCTGATCGATTACATTTTTTATTTCCACATAATACCGTCTATTTTCTAAATAAGAAATTAGTAGCTTTAGCACACCATGACGAACGCCATAATGTTCCAGTTTACGTATCAAAATACTATGGTCCACCATATCAAAAGCCGAGCTTAAATCGAGAAACACTCCCACCACTTTCAGTTTCCTATTAAGCTTATCGACCACATCATTGACTAGCAAATCAATAGCATCCACTGTTCCTATGCATTTCTGGTAACCGAACTGACATCTATCTAGTATATTGTTTGAATTTAAATGTAAAATTAACCTATTTTTTATGAGTGTTTCAAATACTTTCGATAAAATGGGTAGCAATGATATAGGGCGATAGTTTTTCGGATCAGTTTTACTGCCTTTTTTGTAAATAGGGACAACGCGAGCAATTTTTAACTGTTCCGGAAACAAGTTAGACTTAATACAATTATTGTAGAATGTAGCTAAAGGATCCGCTAGTATATCAATGTTGTCTTTGATAACTGTGATAGGGATTTCATCAAAACCGACAGATTTTTTAATGGCCATCTTAGAGACAATTTTCTTTATTTCGTTTCGATTAGTGAGATCCATTACCATTTCATTATTTATACGCGGAGTACTATTCACAAGATATGTTATGGCATCGATATGGTTATCAGATTTATTATCTGTATTACTCTGATCAAATTGCTTAGCAAATACTTCTACAATATCTCGCGGCCTTTCTATGATGGTATCATTAATTTTTATAAAGAAATTGCCTGTCTCTTTCAATTTATGTTTATTTCTATGCCTGTTTACCACCTTCCATATAGCTTTGGATTTGCATTCAGCTTTTTCTACTTCCTTTTGGACTGCTTTCTTTTTAAATTCTCGAATCAATTTCTTATATAATTTTAAATAATTACACCTATATGTTGTAATTGTGGGGTCTATTGCGCATTTATTGCCTGAGAGAAGGAATCTTTTCATTTTACTAGCTATCTTAACGCCTTTAGAAATCCAGCTAGTTTTATTTTGTTTGTACAGGTTAATTTTCTTAATTTTTGAATTGAAGTTACTTTTGTATAGACAGACGAAGTTATTTAGAAAATTATTTATATTACATTCGTTCAGATCACTCATTTGTAATTTATTACGAAAATTTAGATTTGCCTTATTTGTATGGGGTCTGTATTTTATTTTTAGGAACTGTTCTGATTCCTTTCTACAAGAGACATCTTCCATCACCAGATTACATAAAAGACTCGCATGTCCGTCCGCTAATCGGTTGTGATCGACCTCACATCGCGTAATGTAAATATCGGGCAAGTTAGTTATAATGTTATCGATGCAAGATTCCGTCTCATTTCTTATGAAAGTACTTGATTCAATTAAATATCTAAAATTGTAACACTTTATTAAATTTAAAAATTGGTCTTTGTATTTACTTTCTTTTGACAAATTTACATTAAAGTCACCCAATATTAAATAATCTTTTACTGAAAAAGTGATCTATCAATCTCTCCATTTTTATAATAAACTCATTGAAATTTTTGTCATCTGGCGTTCTGTACACACAACAAATATTCTGTACCAAATTTCAGCTCTCTGAGTTTATTGGAAGTACTAGTTCTTTTTGATGATCCTGAGTGAGTGGCTGAGTGTCATAAATGCGAAACTTTGCTTTCGCTTAACTTCGGAACTAAATGACCTACAGACTTGAAATTTTATTTTAAGTATGTCATTCTATAGCTTACTGGATGACGAAAATTTCTACGTTCTGGTCTTATCCAGAGGTTCTCAAATAGGGGCCTGAAAATGCGGTGAAATGGTTCCAGTAAAGGATAGTACGGCAGTGTTTGCTTCGCGCTCGACTTGGCGGGGGCACTGCCGTGCCCCCCGATTTTAATTCATATGGATAATCAAAATAATTATACCTACATCGGATCCAAATGTTAGATTATAATAAGGTAGAACTCCCTATGCATCTTCTTTAGCGAGTGCAACTCCACCAAAAAACTGCACAATTATCGTGCAATTTTTGTTCGTTTCAGAAATATTTTTAAATCGTTCGTTTAAAGCGTTTAAAGCGTTGAGTGAGGATGAGTGGGGTGGCATACACCGGTAGACCGGTAGACCGATTTCCGACCACTGATATGGTCGTTCAATTCAAGGTATGCCAAGAAGCCTATTATTCAGTACCCACTTAAAACTCTTAAAAAGTATATAATTTTTTAAGTAAATAATTTGTAGAACAAAATAAGCATTATTCACTTTCTGGTTCTGTTTTCATTTTTCAAGGCGTTTATCTGTACATACTACAAAAGATACGTTTTAAAACGGCTAATTTATTTATTTATTTATTTATTTAACACTCCAAAAAGCCATATCTTATGCTCGTTTACCATATTAAAAATGATAATTGTAAATGCTACTTCCTCTATATAGTTAAAATCGGAGGCGAGCATGTGCGCGTTGTTGACGGCGAGCGGCGGCGCTGGCGGAGGTGGCTGGCTGCGTCTTTGGAGCGTCGCCGCCGCCGCGCCGCCGCCGCTGCTCGCCGCCGGAGACCTGCGCCGGCGTCACGCGGCGCACCTCGCCGCCGCCGCCGCCTCCGCCGCCGCCGCCGTCGCCCCGCCCCCGCCGGCACCGCCGCCGGACGAGGAGAGCGTGCGCGCCCTGTGCACGCCGCCGGAGCACGCGCTCCGCTTGCACGCGCCGCCCCTCGGGCTCGTCGTGCCGCGCAGGTGAGCGCGCCGCCCCCGCCACCGCCGCGTGTCGCCCTTCGTCCGACTCCAATGTGACATAACGTCGTCGGCAGCGGGCGATGCGTGTGGGTGGCGCTGGGTGATGACGGCGCGTGCTGCGTCTCGCTGCCGACGCTGCGCGTGCTGCGCCGCCTGTGTCCGCCGCAGCCGCCGTCGCAACTCACCGCGCGGCCATTCTACGTGCAACCGGCGGCGTCAGACGCCTACTTCGTCAGGTGGGCAACCGGCGGACCGGTCCCCTGCCGCGTCGCGTCAGTGACGATATGTAGTGATGCGAAACGATATTCCGGCGTGACAGGTCGGCGGCGGCGGGCGGCGTGCGGGTGTGGTGCGCGCCGACGGGCGCCCCGGCGGAGGCGCCGGGCGGGCTGCCGCCCCGCGGTGACTCGCCGGTGACGGTGTCGCTGCTGCCGCCCGCGGGCTCGGGCCGGCCGCCGCTGCTGTACGCGCTCCTCGGAGACACTCTCTATGTAAGTTCTCGTGAACTATTGCGTCTCATTAATATACGTCGTGTGCTTGTCTGCACTTTTTTTTTTATTTTGTCATGCTATTCTTTTTACCCGACTGCGAAGAAGGAGGGTTATGTTTTACGAGAGTATTTGTGTAATGTATTTCCACCAGATTTTCAAATCGTGAAATCCGCCCCACCAAGTCACCACAAAATAAAATTATTTTGTTTTGTTTCGTTTCGTTTCGTTTCGTATCGTTTCGTGTCGTGTCGTGTCGTTTCGTCTCGTCTCGTCTCGTCTCGTCTCGTCTCGTCTCGTCTCGTCTCGTTTCGTCTCGTTTTGTTTTGTTTTGTTTTGTTTAATTATCTCAATAACTGCCTGGAGTTTGGAACTGTGCCCGGTAGATGGCAATAGGCTCGCCCCTTATTACATGGGACCAATAACATACTGGCGAAATGTGGGTTTACCTACTATGGGACTTAGTCCTGGGTACACCTATGCCTACCCCTACGTGAAAAAAGGCGTGAATGTATGTATAATGTATGTATCATATCGGGGGTTCCATATTTGCGAAGCGTACTCGAGGTGGCTTCGCACGAGCTATAACAGTAAAGAATCTTTATATTTTGCCTCACTAGGGCATATTACGCTACATAATTTTTAGCATTCCACTATGCCCCACCAGTGGGGCGGCTTGGTGGGGCAAAGTGGAATAATCCAATATTTTGTCCTCTTTCCTTATTACCCCAAAATATGTGCTTACATTTAGTGTTTACATTATCTTCGTTTAGATTAATAAATAGTTATCTTATAGTTTATCTTGTGATCTCAAATCTTTTTGATGATTTGAATGATTGGCGAGCAAAGAAATTGTATTACCTTAGTACTTACTGAGGTGGCGAGACTTACATTTTAACAATATATTTTTTTCAAAAATATCAAGCTAATCTTCAACAGATTCATAATTATTACACATACGGTGAATTGATGAGTGCTTTAACAGGACGAGGAACTAAAATTGAAAGTTTTTCAAGAGCTTCCTGACAGTCAACTTGGCTTTACTAGCTTATAGAGCATAACAATGTCGAACAACTTACAGCGGTCTTTTAAGGACAAGAGTCGAAAATGGGTGAGACGTGACTTGTATGACTGCAGTTTTCTACATATGTTGCCCATGTATGAGATGTGATAGCAAAAACATTTCTGAACACGCTCAATCCTATCAGAATGAATTTGAAATACCGGGTTCCATATTATACTGCAGTAGTCCAGGATACAACGCACCAGACTGTCAAATAATCCAAAAGAGAGACTTGGGGTTTTGAAATTTTTCTCTTGTCACTACAAAACCGTTAATCTTGCAAGCTCTCTTGACAATGCTATCAATATGTTCTCGAAAAGTAAGTTTATTATCTATGAATCACCTATTCCATAAACAGCAGGTAACGGAAAGCGTTTTCGGGAAAACCTAATGAAGAACCATTTAGAAGCATTTAGTGACATCTTTTTTACCGGGCACCAATTATGTCCAGTATCCAAATCGAACTGCAGTTGTCTGACATCGTTCTCATCACTTATGACCCTATAAATTTTCAATAAATCATCTGCAAAAAGTTTAACTTTAGATTCCACTAAATTTGGAAGATCGTTGATAAAAACAATGAATAGGAGAGGGCCTAGGTGAAAACCTTGCGGCACGCCAGAGTGTACAGCACTCTCATTGGGCTTATAGCCTTTTAGAGCCATCAGTTGAGATCTGTTCCTTAGATAAGAGAATAGAAGATTCCAACCAACGCAGCACAGAACCATGGATTCTCAAGTATTGAAGCTTGATTAATAACATCTCATGGTCCACAAGATGAAATGCCTTGCTGAAATCTGTATAGATGGCGTGAGCTTCACCGCCTCTGTCCAAAATTTTACTAATATCTTATATATATAAAAATCTTGTGTCACGATGTATGTCACGAATAAACTCCAAAACTACTGAACCGATTTCAATCAAATTTCACATGTACCCGTATTTTGGTCTAACTTACTGGATAGGATAGTTATCATCTCAATTATTCGCTTATGTCGTGAATGTAAACGAATAAAATGTATCAATTAATTGTTTCATAAGCAAGTGTTTATTTACTGCTTAGTTTTATGAAGTTCTCATAGATGGCGGTGTACGTTGATTCATCGATAAAATTCTTCAATATTGTTTGACATCTAGGTTGCAAATACACCCAATAGATGGCGCTGTGTTCTGTTTCTTAGAATATAAATTCTATTACTTTATTTCACGTAATATTTATCCCACCAAAAACATTCTGTAAAAAACTAGCCAAGTCTCGATGGAGCTGCTTGTTTATCTCTAAAAAGTAATGAAATCTAGACAAAGTCGTGCCAAGTCTAAGGTTCCTTACTGCGATTTCTTTATTATTATAGTTAATGTTGTGTGACTTGGCCGTTGAACATTCTTTATACGTTAGTGGGTACAAGTCAATTTTGTTTACACGTAATGTTATATCTGTTGTTACTACCTATGTTTGTTAAGCGAGATAATAGCCCATACTGGTATTGGTAATTGGACGCTATAGTGTCTCATTTAAGGCTGTTGTTAATTGTGCAACACATGCATTCAGCATTGATTGACAATGCTGACTTCTGCTCTCTTCTTTTTGGAGCGTCAAATCGACCACCGATCTAACATAAAATAGACGTACAGACGGACTTGATTAGAAGTTTCCCTTCAACGGCCAAGTCACATAACATTAACTATAATAATAAAGAAATCGCAGTAAGGAACCTTAGACTTGGCACGACTTTGTCTAGATTTCATTACTTTTTAGAGATAAACAAGCAGCTCCATCGAGACTTGGCTAGTTTTTTACAGAATGTTTTTGGTGGGATTTCACTTCTTTTTGTAGAAACGTGGGCATATTGACTTATTTTATTAATCGACATTTTTTACGATATTATCTTGCGAAATCAAACACAAATAAACTCAACGATCTTTAGTATATGGACAACAAACCAGAAATACCGATAATATTTAGACTAAAACAATAATAAAACCGATAATATGTTTAAGACTTCTTTTGTCTTAATAAAAAAAGAAACTCAAAGAAAATATTATACTCAGCCTCCTCAATCTATACAAACTATAAACAAAACGTTAACTCTTAATTATTAGACAAGTGTCAATATAATTAACTATCAATGAACTTTGTACCAAAGGTATTACCTACCTAGTACTGAAATACAGCTAAATTAATGATATTTTTAAACGAAACGAAGTAATATCTACCTAAATAAACTAAACCTAGAATACTAGAAAAGTACTTACTTATAAACACGAACGCGATTCGAAGTACTGCCTAACTGTAAATAAAACCTAAAAAACTGAGTACTAAAAAACTAACAATTAAATATAGTATTCAATTAAAAGTACTTTTAAATCTAAAAATAATTAAGTAATAATCAGTAATCCGTCACTAATCATAAAATCCCTAACCTATTCAAATCTTCGCAAACCTCTTGAATTAATAAGCGAAATCAACGAAATGCAAATAATCGGAAAAACAAACATAAGCGCGTTTTTAAATAAGCCAGCGCCATCTAGCGACGGGTGCGGGTATCACCGCCACTCTTAGTCCAATGAATTATATTTTGACCAAATTTTGATCTTCGATTATCCTAGTTTTTATAGTTTTCCCTTTATGTGGCCATTAAACCCTAACTCTGTACCAAATTTCAGCTCTCTGAGTTTATGGGAAGTACTAGTTCTTTTTGATGATCATGAGTGAGTGGCTGAGTGTCATAAATGCGAAACTTTGCTTAACTTCGGAACTAAATGACCTACAGACTTGAAATTTTATTTTAAGTATGTGATTCTATAGCTTACTGGATGACGAAAATTTCTGCGTTCTGGTCTTATCCAGAGGTTCTCAAATAGGGGCCTGAAAATGCGGCGAAATGGTTCCAGTAAAGGATGGTACGCCAGTGTTCGCTTCGCGCTCGACTTGGCGGGGGCACTGACGTGCCCCCCGATTTATGCTCACGGTATAAACGTATTATTTTAATGGTTTGTGACTGATATTTTTATAATTATACTGCGTATTATGTTACAATATTATTACCATTAATAAAAAAAAAAATTGTATTGTTTTTGTTAGAGAATTATTAAAGTCTTGGCGCCAAATTTTAATCAAAGTTTCAAGATCTGACCATCAAATTCTATCGAGTCACCATCTCTGGTTTGAATGTCCAATGGTATCTCATTCGTTCTCGAAACCTCCTCTGAGCGTAAACAAAGCTCCCTCTCGAACCATCGAGACCCACTATTTCGAACAATCGATCAATCGATTCTTCTCGAAGCATGCGAACTAGAACGTTCGGGAAATTCAAGGTTCAGGTATAAATACTGGCGCCGAGTGTCACCGCAGTTCAGTTCCTTTTTAAACCAGTGAATTAATACTATCTCCCGGAAAGTGATACTCTGTAAAATCTCCACGCATTTTGAAAAAGAATATGAATTTTTCAATTGAGTACTCCAGTTTTATTTTAAATTTAGGTAATTCGATTTTACCGGAAGGGTTTTATTTCCTCAGTTGCGATTAGAGAAATAAAATATGGCGGTACGAAGTTCGCCGGGTCAGCTAGTCATACTATATAATATCAGTAATATACCCTAAAAGATTGGTAGATGTGGATTTGCGAGGAAGGAAGCCATGCTGATTACGGTCGAGCCGGTGATGCACTTGCCAATAAATATATTTAACAACCGATGACTCTAGTAATTTACTGAGCCCTGACAAAATTGAGACCGGTCTGTAATTTTCAACACTAGACAAATCGCCCTTCTTGTGAATAGGAGTAATAAACGCTAGCATCCATTTAGTGTCTAATGATTTCTAAATATCAGAGTTAATGGTTCTGCGATCATATTATGAGCACATCCCTTTAGAACGATGGCAGAAATTGTGTCAGGCCTTGGTCCTTTATTAGCTAATAAGCCTAGTAAGGAGCTAATAATAATTATAATGGGATAAAATCAGTCCGCACCGCGACGCTGCGCAGTGAGCACACGCTGTCACGTACGCGCTACTTACTACCTATACGCTCTTCTCGCGGAACGGTCAAATTATAAAAATAAAAGATGTATACATGTCCCAGCTGTAACGTCGGTGTTACTGAAGGTGTGACGTGTTCTAAATGTCGGGCCTGTTACTGCTTCTCGTGTGCCAATATCACGGAAAAAAAATTCAGAAAGTTAGGTGCGCAAAGGCAAGCGGTAATACTATGTGCTACATGTAAGATGGACCAATCGTCAGTTGCCTCTCCTGGACCTCAGCTTCCACCAGCTGCTGCCACCCTGGACATTGTTCTGCATGAACTACGGGAAGGGATAGCCGGTATAAACACACGCCTTGAGCCGCTACCCGCGCTGATGGACGACGTGAGGGACATTAAAACCAGAATGGCAACCTACGAAAGTGGAATGATCACTATTCAGGGCGAAGTTACTGATAATAAAATTAAAACTGAACAATTGGAGTCCAGAATCAATCAATCAATCAATCTCTGGAAGCTAATTGCAGCTACCCTCAATTACATGAGCAATTAACTTAAAATATCGACGGATCTTCACTCAAGAGAGCAACGGGAGCGGCTCAATAATGTTGAGATCAAAGGAGTCCCTCAAAAGAAAAATGAGAACCTGATATCACTCGTAAGCAAGCTTGGACAGCTAAGCGGGCAGAATATTGTCCCAGCGAACATTAATTTCATCATTCGCGCCCGTTCTGACTCCAAACTTAAACCAATTATCGTCGGCTTCACAGGAAGGATTACAAAGGAAAATTTTGTGGCGGCAGCTAAATCACAAAAAAATTTGACTGCTGATGACTTGGGCTTCCAGGGAGAAACCACCAAAATGTTTATTAATGATCATCTCACCCGTGACAACAAACAGCTCTTAACAAAAACTAAGAAAATAGCGCATGAGAACAACTACCGGTTTATTTGGGTTCAAAATTGTAAGATCCTTGTCCGAAAGAATGACACATCTCCTTTCATTCATATCCAGTGCGAAGAAGATCTCAAAAAATTAAAATGACTGTCACCTGATCGTTACTCTTGTATTAATTTTATGTTTAATGCTCGTCATATTATCATATTGTTTTGTCTGTTCTACCTAATAACCTATTGTTTATCAAAGCCATACTATCGACTTAACCTAATAATTTGCAAAAGCCTTTATAAAGTACGTGTCAGCATGCCGTTTTCTAACCTTAAATATACCTATAGTATTATTTTATTTATGATCGTTCTTTATTTGTCACTCTTATATCATCATAAATGCCATTTAACTTTAAAATTCTCATTAAACCTACACGTTTGTTTCGTCATATTATATTCTGTGAACAACAATTCATACATTTCTATAGTTATTACTTTTGTACATTACACGCCGCCAAATCTGTTAAAAATCCAAGAATCTAGCCTTATAATCACTAGTTTTAGTAATACACTGTCTTTATTCATTAAATCACTCGTTTATATTTACTATTTTCAACATAAACCACTTAAATGCACGACCTATTGTTCTATCGAGGGCCCGGTTCTGTTGGCACGACGATCGGTTTCCACTTATCATCCTATAGTAATCCTGGCGTTCTACTCGCAAGCCCCTAACACAACAAAAAACCATAAAAACTTTTTTGTTATTTATCGGTGCACTTTCCGGCCTAGCATCGACTTGGCCGGTCAGTGTTCATGACATTTAACATTTATTATCAAAACGTTAGGGGCTTGCGAACAAAGACACTAGAATTTAAAAGAAATATGCAATTATGCAATTACGATGTGGTCGTGTTAACCGAGACCTGGCTTCTCGATGGAATAAAGTCTGAGGAACTGTTCAGTAGCGTGTACACGGTTTGGCGGCGTGATCGTGACTACGCTCGAGTCGGGCAGGCGCGCGGCGGTGGGGTCCTTATCGCAGTGCGGCGAGACCTAGCTGTGCTCACGCGTCCCGATATACATTCTACAGCCGAGGATATTTGGCTAACTATTAAGTTTAATTCAAGCCGTAAAAAATCTTCACTAAACGTCCACATAGGTTGTATTTACTTATGTTCTCAAAATCTAGGGCTTTCCTTCACCTCACAACCATCAAATTTTTGCGAAAAAGTATTAACTTTGTCAGCCAATAATCCAGATGATAAGATCATAATATTGGGTGACTTTAACCTGAGTGATATAAAATGGGCTACGTCAAATGACGCCTCTTATGTTATACCTAACTACAACATTAACAATCTTAATCATTCCGAACTAATTGATCTTCTTAACTTAAATGGTCTTTTTCAATATAACAACGTGCATAATTCATTTAATAATACTCTGGACTTGGTACTTTCAAATGATGATATTGCAGTTAACCGTTGCTTAGATCCTCTTGTAGAGGAGGACAATTATCACCCAGCACTTATTTGTACACCTCTTTTTATGAAGTCAACCACTCTTATATCTAATTCTATAATAAAAATTTTATATAACAAAGGAGACTATCCTGCTATATGTAATAAATTGGACAGCATAGATTGGATTTCCTTACTCTCGAGGGGTAGCATTGATGAAGCGGTCGATCAGTTTACTAAACTACTCTCTGGTCTTAAAGACCAATTTGTTCCATGTAAATGTGTACGTCCGAGTGTACACCCTCCGTGGTACTCACCAGCCCTGCTAAAAATTATGAAGGAAAAAAATAAATTCCATAGGAAGTTCAAAGTTTATAATAATATAGCTGACAGCAACGCGTTTAAAGTGTTACGCGACAGGGCTAAAAGAGTTGAGCATGAATGTTACCAGAATTATATTAAAAATGTTGAGGATTCAATTCGTGACAACCCTAATGCTTTTTGGTCGTATATTAAATCTAATAAACAGCATTACACTCATAAATTAACTGACCCGATAAAGGTATGTAATGGAGTTTTGGCGGGAGACCGAAAAATACAGTTTGGCTCCCGTATCTTTATCAATTATCGGTGCATTTTCGAGTGTTTAACGTGTAATAATGGTGGAATATTACGTGTTGAGTGTTTTCGAAGATGCACGGGTCTATTGGCAGGTGATGCGGGAGTTGAAATGTGATTTTTCGTGTTCCCGCCAAAATTCCGGCAGCTTCTTGTAAAAACCACCACTTTACTGGAGCTGTGACTTGACTGGGCTTGCCCTGACTGAATTGACTAATTGACCATATTAACTTGAAAATTTATGTAACTTGACACTGGCTATACATTCGTGTGGGTCCATAAAAGAAGAAAAAAAAAAAAAAAAACAGCATTACTCATACCCATCGACTATGTCATATAATAATACAAGTCTTACGTCAGGTGATGCTATATGTAATGGTTTTGCACATTTTTTTAATGCAAGCTACTTACCATCTTCATCCTCATCTGCATCGACTCCTGCCCCGGCTTGCGACTCTTCTGTAGATATCTATTCTATTGAAGTGGTGGAATCCCAGATACACAAACTCCTAAAAACAGTAGACTGTAAAAAGTCGGCCGGTCCTGACGGATTACACCCACATCTCTTAGCAAACTGTGCTAAAAGCCTGATGGTTCCGGTCAGCTTGCTTTTCAGAAGGTCTATTAATGAGGGAGTTATGCCCAAAATATGGAAAACTGCTAATATTACGCCAATTCATAAAAAAGGTTCCAAACGCGATATCTCTAACTATAGACCAATATCTAAACTATGTGTTCTGGCTAAGCTATTCGAAAAAGTGGTACATGACAGGCTGTACGCAACCCTTAAACATACCTTTCTGCCTGAGCAGCATGGGTTTCTGAGAGGACGGTCGACAGTAGTCGACCGTCCTCTCAGAAACCCATGCTAGTTAGTAGTAACTAACCTCATCACGTTCACAGACAAAATCACTGCCGGCATGGAGGGGGGTGGCCAGGTTGATGTAGTCTATACTGACTACAGCAAAGCCTTCGACCGAATCGACCATACTATTCTCCTTGCCAAGCTGTATGCGGCCGGTATACGAGGGGACCTACTCAGGTGGTTCACCTCGTATGTCGAAGATCGTTGCCAAACTGTGGTCCTTCATGGATATGCATCGGCTTCGTCACCCATCCCATCCGGAATTCCCCAGGGATCAATTCTTGGTCCTCTTCTCTTTGCCCTTTTCGTAAATGATATTAACTTCTGCTTCAAACATTCTGACTTTCTTCTTTTTGCTGATGATATGAAAATATTTAATACTATATATAACTCTTTAGACCACGATCAGCTTCAATTAGATCTTGATAATCTTTTCCACTATTGCACTAGGAACAAACTAGACTTAAATATTCTTAAATGTTTTTGCACTACTTTTACTAGATCTCCTGCACCTATAAAGTTTAATTATAGGATTAATAATCAAGTTCTCATAAGAACTAACTGTGCAACTGATCTCGGCGTTACCCTTGATTCTAAGCTACTTTTTGACAAGCATATCGAAAATATTTCAGTCAAAGCTATGAAAAGTCTTGGTTTCCTAATACGAGTCACAAAGGATTTCCAATCTGTTAAAACTTTAAAAATTCTTTATTGCTCCATAGTTCGTAGTCACCTGGGATATGCGTCGCAAGTCTGGAATCCCTGTTACGACAAATATATTGATATTTTAGAAAAGCCTCAAAAAAAGTTCTTGAGATTTATTAATTATAAATTCAAAATCAAAAGTACTGATTATCTCTCAAGTTGTAAGCACCACGACTTGTTGCCATTAACGTTGAGACGTGAAGCGGCCGATCTCTCTTTCCTACATAACATCATTACAAATGTTATAGACTCGTCACCTCTTTTGGCTGAAGTTTATTTCACAGTACCCTATAGATCAGTCTCGCGGAGAAATTATTTGAAGTTATATTACCCTTCTTGTTCTTCTAAGTATCGTCACAACACATTCTTCATACGTTCAGCAGACTTATTTAATAATAAATACTCGGAAGACGTAGATTTATTTATGACGTATCAAAACTTGTTCAAGGTCCTAATAAGCAAGAAATTCTTTATATAACCCCTTTAACTTTATTATTCGTTTATTTATCTTAAATATTTTAGTTTTCTTCATTAGTGGCTCCTCCTAATTATTGGCTTCCACTTTCAATTCTCCATTTATAGGCACCTACCCATTTGACTCTCAAAAATCTAATCTTTATTCCTACAATTTTATTTTTATTTTATCTTTTTTTTTTTGTTATTTAATTTTACCTGCGCATAGTATGGCTTTGATTCAATTATAATAAATGACAACATTTATTATTCATTTTATATTCATTATTGTATTACATCAAAATCTATCTGTTTCTATCAGTGGAAACTATTTAGGCTAAGTGTTTATTGTATTCCTGTTTATATCTTAACTAAGAAGCTGTTTGTTTTCCTAATAAAATAAAATAAAAATAAAAATAAAATAAAATAAAATTTGCACGAAAGTAAACTGAAAAATTCGGACAGCTAATAATATTATATAGGTAGTTAAACTCGTTAAAAAAGTACGGAATCTCACCGCGAACAGATTTGGAGGAGTCGTGCGAACCGACAGCGGCAGTGACGCGACGCACACCTACATACTCATACATTGCGACCACGGTCGCGACCGACCAGATCCCGCCGCGACCGACCAGAACTCACCGCAACCGACCAGATCCCGCTGCGACCGACCAGATCTCACCGCGACCGACCAGATCCCACTGCGACCTCCGCGACCCTCCGCAGACGCACGCCGATGCTCGCCACGCACACACCTGCATCGCACTCACATGGCCGCCCTCGCTGCGCACACCCTGCGCCTCTCTCCCGTGAGTACTTCCGCCCGCGCCCGACCGCGCGCCGCTAGCGGCCTCACCCTCCCGCTTACCTCCCGCCCCACAGGTGCTGCGACGCGGTGCACGACACGCCAGCCGCTCCTGCTCTGGGCCGCAGACGAGCGCCCCGCCGCCGTGCACGCCCACCCCGCGGCCCGTCTGCCGCCCGACTCGAGCTGCCCCGCAACCCCGCGGCTTACGGGTCGTCTGCTGCCCACCACCGCGTGGCGCCCGCCCACCCTGCCCAGCCGCGGCCGCGCCAAGCGCCCGCACCTGCGCCGACGCCACCGTTAGACTGCCGCACGCCCCGGACCTTCCGCCTCGGCTCGCAAGATTTCGCGACGAGAGCTTTCCGCAGGGAGAGGCCCCAGGGGCGAGCGGCCGCGCGCCCGCGGCGGGGTCGATGCCCGCGTGCGGCACCGGCCAGGACCGTGTCGCGCGTCGCCTCGAGTGTGCGCGCACCGCTCGCCGCAGCGACTACGAGCGCGAGGCGGCCGCGCGCGTCCCCGCGCCACCCGCGCGCGCCGCGCCCTACCGCCTCGGCGCCGACCGCGAGTGCTCGCGCGCCACCGACGGCGAGCAGTACGCGCTGCCGTGCGAGGAACCGCCGCCGCCACGCTGCGCCGCGGGCCGCGTACCACCGCCGCCGCGCTGTGTGGAGCTGCATCCCGACACCGCCTGCCGCGCGTCGGACGGCGTGCGCCTCGACCCGTGCGCGAGTCGCCCGCGCGTCTTCGTCCACGTAGACCGCTCGCCTCCCACAGAGAACGCACCCGCGACTGCGCCCGCCACCGCACCCGCCCGGAGCTTGACCTCGCGCATTATGGACGGTCTCGGCAGGGGACGCAAGGGCGGCGGGGACCCGTGCCGCGACCGAAGACTGCACACGACGGCCTGCGACCGGGGAGCTTACGGGCCGGACGGCATCGAGGTCGTTCTCCGTTCGAGGGCCGCACTGGCAGAGGCGGGGTGCGGGCGCGTCGCGGCGCCGTGTGGCGTCGAAGAGACGCCTCGCTCGGTGCCGGCGAGCGGCCGCCTCGAGCTGCCGGTGCCGCGTGGCGCCGACCGCGTCACGGTGCGGGTGGCGGTGGAAGCGGCGCCCTCGATTCCCGCGGTGCCCCCGCGGTGTGACACGGCGGCGCCCCGCGGTGCAGCTGCGACGCCCTGCGGCGGGGCGGCGGCGCCCCCCGCCGAGCGCCGGCTATCGTTGGAGTCGGTCCGGCGGCGGCTGGCGGGGTGCGGGGCGGATTCATCGCCGCGGCCGAAGCCCTGCGGCTCGACGCCCGAAAAAGCTCCGAAACCTTCCTCGAAACCGAACCGCCCGAGGGATATCAAAAATAATAAATGCTCGTCGACTTTGACGCTCCTCGCCGATACTGTGGGTACAATATAGGTTACTGGAGTTTGAACAAATTTACATTTTATATAATATTATTAAATCACCAAAAAAATTAATGATTCGTGTCGGTATGCATGTGTGCGCGTGTTCATCTCATTTAATTTGCAATAAATTTATAATAAAGTGTACATTCTCATAGTAAAATTAATTATTTTGTAGGTTACTAGTTGACCCGATCGTTTTTTTTTATTTGGACCATTAAACTGGGCGTTACACTCAGAGTAAGGATACCAAAGAGAACCAGTCGTGCAAAAATCTGTTCCAAGCCGCGAGTCTGGTACTAAATCAATAAATTACCAGACTATGTGGTTAGTTGCATGGCAACCGTAGGCCGTGCGCGTGATGCCAGTGTTAGGTTAAAAGCTAACCGAATAACAACAGAGACGTGCGTGAAAGAGTGTGTGCGTGTGAGTTGAACTGATTTTCTTAATAATATCTAAAACGTGCTTAATTTCGGTTTAATTCGATTTATAAAAATTTAGAATCTAAGTTTTCCTTTTGGAGGCTTGTAAGCGCTTAACTTGAGAAAAATACTTAAGGACGGGTGATTATGATCGTCTAATTTAACAAGTGTGTGGGCACTCCCACACACTTGTTAAATTAGACGATCATCAGTGTAGTTCACCATGAGATTCTTTTAATGTTGGATATTACTTAATCTAATGTCCGACCATTAATATTTGATTCCTTATTAATCTGAGATAGGCCATTAAAGGAGAGGGTGTCCATAAGAAGACTTTCCAATTCGTAAGTGTGTGGCAGTGAACCAAAGAGTGAGTAATTGTCATGGCTCCAACAAAGATTGGGGGATAAATAACGGGAAGGGCGGGTGTTGGGGGCTGTTCCGGTGGAATAAGTCGACTGCCCGCCGAAACGGTGCATATTTTACGTGACACCCAATATATTATATATATTATATATACATACACACACACATACATACATATATATATATACATACATTCACATATATACATACATACACACATATACACACACATACATATACACACATACACAATATAATACACTTGTACCTAAATAATATATCCAATAATTTAATAACTGATAAACAATTTACGCTATATAATTTGGGTTTAGAATCACATAAAATAATAGGTATTCAATTATTTAGTAAAATATGATTGTAAACAAGTAAGGTATCTTATCTTATTATATAACTCAATAAATTAACATCAATGAAATATATCCAATGATTTGGAAGTATTATTAATCAATTAATTTATTCACTCCACTCTACTTCAACCAATAATAATCCAATTTAATTTATTTTATATCTTTGCAGTTCCTCATATCTATGCTATCTTAGCCCATTTAATTATAATTTAATCTAAACTATTACATTAATTTATTTACATCATTTTGTGGCTATTTTATTTTCCATTTATTTAGCTTTTAAAACAATTTCATTTTGTTATATTAATAATCAATTACAGTTCATAGATTAGTAAATTTACACTGACTAAACAGGTACATAATATCCAGTAATTTGCGAATATGAGTATGCAATAATTAAATCATTCTATTTCAATCCAATATTTTGTTATATATTTCCTCATAGGTTATATCCTCTATGTTATCGATGCCCATTTAATTTAATTTAAGCTATTCCGTTCCTTAATATTTAAGTCATCATATGTAGCTATTTTCTTTTACATTTTGTAAGTTTTACGTAGTTTTATTTTATTGTGTACTTACAGACCAGGTTACAACCAATATTTGATATAATTATATTAATTCTAATTCACATTAATTATTATTATTATGTACAACTAGTTAATAATATTGGCACATTGCCATGATCTTGCGACGTCATCCAAAATAAAATAAGTGAACATTATGAAGTGACAGTTCATGACAGTGTCATCTGCCAACCGTCGTAAGGTGTTAAACTCTGTAAAAAAACAGCCTGATACCCAACAATCGAATAAAATCAACTTCCTGGCCATACCTCCACAAACTAGGCTCATAAATGGTAATAATTTAGGTGTGACGACTTTGTTCTAAATAAAGCAAGTTTACCCAAAATTTTCAATCGAAGGCCCCATCAGAACTCATTCTATGGAAACATGGGCAACATTTCCATTCCCGCTCAGACACCAAGCTATATCTTACAGGGCACAGTACCATATTGGGTGTCAAATGTGTCAAAGCACAGAACACAACAAACTGTCAAAGTGAAAATTTTCATAGCTCATTACGTAACATTTGTTTACATTTTCGGTACTTAGAAAGTTTCAAGCGACTGGTGTTTGTGAATGGTGTATGTGTTCCTAAATCCAGTGTGCAACATGTGCATTGTTTGTTGGTTGCGGCGTAGGCGAATAATGTTCAACATCGCGCGGCCCCCGGACGCACGCCCCCTCCCGCTCTGCAATACTGAGTAGTACAGCCGGAGTGGAGGCCGGCGAGGCGGCGACGGTCACCAGGCTTAGACCATGGCGACGGCCGCCGCACCGCCGGCCAAGAAACCGCTCCGAGCACTTCGAGCCATGCACCGAGGCGCGCATTCCGAGGGCGGCCCGACGCCGTGCCGAGTCCTCGCCGCACCCGCACTGCGATCACTATGATAGAACAGTATGTATTCCTGTCTATCTGTCTGGCAATCGATACTGATACTGAGTATCGACTTAACAATAATGTTATCGTTTCGTTCAGATGATGAGTCGGTGCGGCGCGACGCTGCGCGAGTCAATGTGCGGCGCCTCGGGCGGCACCGACTCACGCTCCGTTATCATAGCTCTCTAGTGTTTATAATATATCACCCGCTCATAGACTTACATTATTAATAAATAGTGAGGTATTTTTATGCCTTGTCAAACACAGCCCGACCAATCACGGCCGTACAATAACCAAATCTCCGGCCAGATCTCTGCAAGTTAAGCTCTGCGGGTGCATCCGATTTACCAACCGAGTCATACCCGATAGGATACCATCCATGCACCAGTATAGGTGGTTTCTGGCCAAGCTATCCTTGACAAGGCATAGTTAGTTAGCAGTTTTGTTTTTGTTCAGGTGATGTATCAACGCAGTGCTCACACTCACTCTGTCCTAGTTACCGGATCACGACCAGTTGAGACCATGTAAAACTACAATCTTTTACAGTAACTATGTTTAACAAAATTTCCGCCAAGTACAATCATATTATGGATAGAAGCTTCATTGATACTTTTAATACATGCACTGTTGACAGTAACTAATAGATAATAAACTTACACACATATATAAATATATAATATCATTATAGGCAGCATTTGCTATACAATTTTGTTAGGACAATATACTACATATACCTCCAATTTACTCCCATTTGGCCGTACTGCCATTTCCCTGACACACTCTACGCATAACGGTACTACAGTACTGCACGAAAGTGTCCACTGTTTCCTTATCCGCCAGCAACTCTGCAAATGACCCCACCTCTATTTTACTGCCCATTTTTATCTCAGCGTCGTGGCGGTCGGCGGCGAACCTCGGGCAGTGTACAAGTGTACTTG